>LR999957.1:94622337-95872337 GCA_905220385.1 Xylota sylvarum | reverse complement strand
CTGCGACATGCCACATATCGTGCAACAAAGTTGCCCATGCTGTAGATCATCTGATTGTAAGTATTTTGGTTCAACCCTTTTATTCCTTTTTACCCATTTCACTGAGATAGTCAAGGGAAAGTCGGAATTTGTGAGTTTTAACCAAATCTCGGGACCTGGACAAAACCGACTATATTTGGTGGCAGCGTTTTTCAAGCAAAGTGGCTCCCTTAATCCGTACTCCAAACGCATTTAAATTTGAGGCATGTCCCATTGGCTGCCACATGCCGCATATCGTGCAACAAAGTTGCCCATGCTGTAGATCATCTGATTGTAGGTCTTTCGGTTCAACCCTTTTATTCCTTGTTACCCATTTCACTGAGATAGTCAAGGGAAAGCCGGAATTTGTGAGTTTTAACCAAATCTCGGGACCTGGACAAAACCGACTATATTTGGTGGCAGCGTTTTTCAAGCAAAGTGGCTCCCTTAATCCGTACTCCAAACGCATTTAAGTTTGAGGCATGCCCCATTGGCTGCCACATGCCACATATCGTGCAACAAAGTTGCCCATGCTGTAGATCATCTGATTGTAGGTCTTTCGGTTCAACCCTTTTATTCCTTGTTACCCATTTCACTGAGATAGTCAAGGGAAAGCCGGAATTTGTGAGTTTTAACCAAATCTCGGGACCTGGACAAAATCGACTATACTTGGTGGCAGTGTTTTTCAAGCAAAGTGGCTCCCTTAATCCGTACTCCAAACGCATTTAAGTTTGAGGCATGTCCCATTGGCTGCCACATGCCACATAGCGTGCAACAAAGTTGCCCATGATGTAGATCATCTGATTGTAAGTATTTTGGTTCAACCCTTTTATTCCTTGTTACCCATTTCACTGAGATAGTCAAGGGAAAGCCGGAATTTGTGAGTTTTACCCAAATCTCGGGACCTGGACAAAACCGACTATATTTGGTGGCAGCGTTTTTCAAGCAAAGTGGCTCCCTTACTCCGTACTCCAAACGCATTTAAGTTTGAGGCATGTCCCATTGGCTGCCACATGCCACATAGCGTGCAACAAAGTTGCCCATGATGTAGATCATCTGATTGTAAGTATTTTGGTTCAACCCTTTTATTCCTTGTTACCCATTTCACTGAGATAGTCAAGGGAAAGCCGGAATTTGTGAGTTTTACCCAAATCTCGGGATCTGGACAAAACCGACTATATTTGGTGGCAGCGTTTTTCAAGCAAAGTGGCTCCCTTAATCCGTACTCCAAACGCATTTAAGTTTGAGGCATGCCCCATTGGCTGCGACATGCCACATATCGTGCAACAAAGTTGCCCATGCTGTAGATCATCTGATTGTAAGTATTTCGGTTCAACCCTTTTATTCCTTGTTACCCATTTCACTGAGATAGTCAAGGGAAAGCCGGAATTTGTGAGTTTTACCCAAATCTCGGGACCTGGACAAAACCGACTATATTTGGTGGCAGCGTTTTTCAAGCAAAGTGGCTCCCTTAATCCGTACTCCAAACGCATTTAAGTTTGAGGCATGTCCCATTGGCTGCCACATGCCGCATATCGTGCTACAAAGTTGCCCATGCTGTAGATCATCTGATTGTAGGTCTTTTGATTCAACCCTTTTATTCCTTGTTACCCATTTCACTGAGATAGTCAAGGGAAAGCCGGAATTTGTGAGTTTTAACCAAATCTCGGGACCTGGACAAAACCGACTATATTTGGTGGCAGAGTTTTTCAAGCAAAGTGGCTCCCTTAATCCGTACTCCAAACGCATTTAAGTTTGAGGCATGTCCCATTGGCTGCCACATGCCACATATCGTGCAACAAAGTTGCCCATGCTGTAGATCATCTGATTGTAGGTCTTTTGATTCAACCCTTTTATTCCTTGTTACCCATTTCACTGAGATAGTCAAGGGAAAGCCGGAATTTGTGAGTTTTACCCAAATCTCGGGACCTGGACAAAACCGACTATATTTGGTGGCAGCGTTTTTCAAGCAAAGTGGCTCCCTTAATCCGTACTCCAAACGCATTTAAGTTTGAGGCATGTTCCATTGGCTGCCACATGCCGCATATCGTGCAACAAAGTTGCCCATGCTGTAGATCATCTGATTGTAGGTCTTTTGATTCAACCCTTTTATTCCTTGTTACCCATTTCACTGAGATAGTCAAGGGAAAGCCGGAATTTGTGAGTTTTAACCAAATCTCGGGACCTGGACAAAACCGACTATATTTGGTGGCAGAGTTTTTCAAGCAAAGTGGCTCCCTTAATCCGTACTCCAAACGCATTTAAGTTTGAGGCATGTCCCATTGGCTGCCACATGCCGCATATCGTGCAACAAAGTTGCCCATGCTGTAGATCATCTGATTGTAGGTCTTTTGATTCAACCCTTTTATTCCTTGTTACCCATTTCACTGAGATAGTCAAGGGAAAGCCGGAATTTGTGAGTTTTACCCAAATCTCGGGACCTGGACAAAACCGACTATATTTGGTGGCAGCGTTTTTCAAGCAAAGTGGCTCCCTTAATCCGTACTCCAAACGCATTTAAGTTTGAGGCATGTCCCATTGGCTGCCACATGCCGCATATCGTGCAACAAAGTTGCCCATGCTGTAGATCATCTGATTGTAGGTCTTTTGTTTCAACCCTTTTATTCCTTGTTACCCATTTCACTGAGATAGTCAAGGGAAAGCCGGAATTTGTGAGTTTTAACCAAATCTCGGGACCTGGACAAAACCGACTATATTTGGTGGCAGAGTTTTTCAAGCAAAGTGGCTCCCTTAATCCGTACTCCAAACGCTTTTAAGTTTGAGGCATGTCCCATTGGCTGCCACATGCCGCATATCGTGCAACAAAGTTGCCCATGCTGTAGATCATCTGATTGTAGGTCTTTTGATTCAACCCTTTTATTCCTTGTTACCCATTTCACTGAGATAGTCAAGGGAAAGCCGGAATTTGTGAGTTTTACCCAAATCTCGGGACCTGGACAAAACCGACTATATTTGGTGGCAGCGTTTTTCAAGCAAAGTGGCTCCCTTAATCCGTACTCCAAACGCATTTAAGTTTGAGGCATGTCCCATTGGCTGCCACATGCCGCATATCGTGCAACAAAGTTGCCCATGCTGTAGATCATCTGATTGTAGGTCTTTTGATTCAACCCTTTTATTCCTTGTTACCCATTTCACTGAGATAGTCAAGGGAAAGCCGGAATTTGTGAGTTTTAACCAAATCTCGGGACCTGGACAAAACCGACTATATTTGGTGGCAGAGTTTTTCAAGCAAAGTGGCTCCCTTAATCCGTACTCCAAACGCATTTAAGTTTGAGGCATGTCCCATTGGCTGCCACATGCCGCATATCGTGCAACAAAGTTGCCCATGCTGTAGATCATCTGATTGTAGGTCTTTTGATTCAACCCTTTTATTCCTTGTTACCCATTTCACTGAGATAGTCAAGGGAAAGCCGGAAATTGTGAGTTTTACCCAAATCTCGGGACCTGGACAAAACCGACTATATTTGGTGGCAGCGTTTTTCAAGCAAAGTGGCTCCCTTAATCCGTACTCCAAACGCATTTAAGTTTGAGGCATGCCCCATTGGCTGCCACATGCCACATATCGTGCAACAAAGTTGCCCATGCTGTAGATCATCTGATTGTAGGTCTTTTGCTTCAACCCTTTTATTCCTTGTTACCCATTTCACTGAGATAGTCAAGGGAAAGCCGGAATTTGTGAGTTTTAACCAAATCTCGGGACCTGGACAAAATCGACTATACTTGGTGGCAGTGTTTTTCAAGCAAAGTGGCTCCCTTAATCCGTACTCCAAACGCATTTAAGTTTGAGGCATGTCCCATTGGCTGCCACATGCCACATAGCGTGCAACAAAGTTGCCCATGATGTAGATCATCTGATTGTAAGTATTTTGGTTCAACCCTTTTATTCCTTGTTACCCATTTCACTGAGATAGTCAAGGGAAAGCCGGAATTTGTGAGTTTTAACCAAATCTCGGGACCTGGACAAAACCGACTATATTTGGTGGCAGAGTTTTTCAAGCAAAGTGGCTCCCTTAATCCGTACTCCAAACGCATTTAAGTTTGAGGCATGCCCCATTGGCTGCCACATGCCACATATCGTGCAACAAAGTTGCCCATGCTGTAGATCATCTGATTGTAGGTCTTTCGGTTCAACCCTTTTATTCCTTGTTACCCATTTCACTGAGATAGTCAAGGGAAAGCCGGAATTTGTGAGTTTTACCCAAATCTCGGGACCTGGACAAAACCGACTATATTTGGTGGCAGCGTTTTTCAAGCAAAGTGGCTCCCTTAATCCGTACTCCAAACGCATTTAAGTTTGAGGCATGCCCCATTGGCTGCCACATGCCACATATCGTGCAACAAAGTTGCCCATGCTGTAGATCATCTGATTGTAGGTCTTTCGGTTCAACCCTTTTATTCCTTGTTACCCATTTCACTGAGATAGTCAAGGGAAAGCCGGAATTTGTGAGTTTTAACCAAATCTCGGGACCTGGACAAAACCGACTATATTTGGTGGCAGCGTTTTTCAAGCAAAGTGGCTCCCTTAATCCGTACTCCAAACGCATTTAAGTTTGAGGCATGCCCCATTGGCTGCCACATGCCACATATCGTGCAACAAAGTTGCCCATGCTGTAGATCATCTGATTGTAGGTCTTTCGGTTCAACCCTTTTATTCCTTGTTACCCATTTCACTGAGATAGTCAAGGGAAAGCCGGAATTTGTGAGTTTTACCCAAATCTCGGGACCTGGACAAAACCGACTATATTTGGTGGCAGCGTTTTTCAAGCAAAGTGGCTCCCTTAATCCGTACTCCAAACGCATTTAAGTTTGAGGCATGCCCCATTGGCTGCCACATGCCACATATCGTGCAACAAAGTTGCCCATGCTGTAGATCATCTGATTGTAGGTCTTTCGGTTCAACCCTTTTATTCCTTGTTACCCATTTCACTGAGATAGTCAAGGGAAAGCCGGAATTTGTGAGTTTTAACCAAATCTCGGGACCTGGACAAAACCGACTATAT
The DNA here is from genome assembly GCA_905220385.1 of Xylota sylvarum. Taxonomy (NCBI): domain Eukaryota; kingdom Metazoa; phylum Arthropoda; class Insecta; order Diptera; family Syrphidae; genus Xylota; species Xylota sylvarum. The sequence goes on along the minus strand of LR999957.1, from coordinate 95,867,298 downwards.
TTGGTGGCAGCGTTTTTCAAGCAAAGTGGCTCCCTTAATCCGTACTCCAAACGCATTTAAGTTTGAGGCATGCCCCATTGGCTGCCACATGCCACATATCGTGCAACAAAGTTGCCCATGCTGTAGATCATCTGATTGTAGGTCTTTTGATTCAACCCTTTTATTCCTTGTTACCCATTTCACTGAGATAGTCAAGGGAAAGCCGGAATTTGTGAGTTTTAACCAAATCTCGGGACCTGGACAAAATCGACTATACTTGGTGGCAGTGTTTTTCAAGCAAAGTGGCTCCCTTAATCCGTACTCCAAACGCATTTAAGTTTGAGGCATGTCCCATTGGCTGCCACATGCCACATATCGTGCAACAAAGTTGCCCATGCTGTAGATCATCTGATTGTAAGTATTTTGGTTCAACCCTTTTATTCCTTTTTACCCATTTCACTGAGATAGTCAAGGGAAAGTCGGAATTTGTGAGTTTTAACCAAATCTCGGGACCTGGACAAAACCGACTATATTTGGTGGCAGCGTTTTTCAAGCAAAGTGGCTCCCTTAATCCGTACTCCAAACGCATTTAAGTTTGAGGCATGTCCCATTGGCTGCCACATGCCACATAGCGTGCAACAAAGTTGCCCATGATGTAGATCATCTGATTGTAAGTATTTTGGTTCAACCCTTTTATTCCTTGTTACCCATTTCACTGAGATAGTCAAGGGAAAGCCGGAATTTGTGAGTTTTACCCAAATCTCGGGACCTGGACAAAACCGACTATATTTGGTGGCAGCGTTTTTCAAGCAAAGTGGCTCCCTTAATCCGTACTCCAAACGCATTTAAGTTTGAGGCATGCCCCATTGGCTGCCACATGCCACATATCGTGCAACAAAGTTGCCCATGCTGTAGATCATCTGATTGTAGGTCTTTTGCTTCAACCCTTTTATTCCTTGTTACCCATTTCACTGAGATACTCAAGGGAAAGCCGGAATTTGTGAGTTTTACCCAAATCTCGGGACCTGGACAAAACCGACTATATTTGGTGGCAGCGTTTTTCAAGCAAAGTGGCTCCCTTAATCCGTACTCCAAACGCATTTAAGTTTGAGGCATGTCCCATTGGCTGCCACATGCCACATATCGTGCAACAAAGTTGCCCATGCTGTAGATCATCTGATTGTAGGTCTTTTGATTCAACCCTTTTATTCCTTGTTACCCATTTCACTGAGATAGTCAAGGGAAAGTCGGAATTTGTGAGTTTTAACCAAATCTCGGTACCTGGACAAAACCGACTATATTTGGTGGCAGCGTTTTTCAAGCAAAGTGGCTCCCTTAATCCGTACTCCAAACGCATTTAAATTTGAGGCATGTCCCATTGGCTGCCACATGCCGCATATCGTGCAACAAAGTTGCCCATGCTGTAGATCATCTGATTGTAGGTCTTTCGGTTCAACCCTTTTATTCCTTGTTACCCATTTCACTGAGATAGTCAAGGGAAAGCCGGAATTTGTGAGTTTTAACCAAATCTCGGGACCTGGACAAAACCGACTATATTTGGTGGCAGCGTTTTTCAAGCAAAGTGGCTCCCTTAATCCGTACTCCAAACGCATTTAAGTTTGAGGCATGCCCCATTGGCTGCCACATGCCACATATCGTGCAACAAAGTTGCCCATGCTGTAGATCATCTGATTGTAGGTCTTTCGGCTCAACCCTTTTATTCCTTGTTACCCATTTCACTGAGATAGTCAAGGGAAAGCCGGAATTTGTGAGTTTTAACCAAATCTCGGGACCTGGACAAAATCGACTATACTTGGTGGCAGTGTTTTTCAAGCAAAGTGGCTCCCTTAATCCGTACTCCAAACGCATTTAAGTTTGAGGCATGTCCCATTGGCTGCCACATGCCACATAGCGTGCAACAAAGTTGCCCATGATGTAGATCATCTGATTGTAAGTATTTTGGTTCAACCCTTTTATTCCTTGTTACCCATTTCACTGAGATAGTCAAGGGAAAGCCGGAATTTGTGAGTTTTACCCAAATCTCGGGACCTGGACAAAACCGACTATATTTGGTGGCAGCGTTTTTCAAGCAAAGTGGCTCCCTTACTCCGTACTCCAAACGCATTTAAGTTTGAGGCATGTCCCATTGGCTGCCACATGCCACATAGCGTGCAACAAAGTTGCCCATGATGTAGATCATCTGATTGTAAGTATTTTGGTTCAACCCTTTTATTCCTTGTTACCCATTTCACTGAGATATTCAAGGGAAAGTCGGAATTTGTGAGTTTTAACCAAATCTCGGGACCTGGACAAAACCGACTATATTTGGTGGCAGCGTTTTTCAAGCAAAGTGGCTCCCTTAATCCGTACTCCAAACGCATTTAAGTTTGAGGCATGCCCCATTGGCTGCCACATGCCACATATCGTGCAACAAAGTTGCCCATGCTGTAGATCATCTGATTGTAGGTCTTTCGGTTCAACCCTTTTATTCCTTGTTACCCATTTCACTGAGATAGTCAAGGGAAAGCCGGAATTTGTGAGTTTTACCCAAATCTCGGGACCTGGACAAAACCGACTATATTTGGTGGCAGCGTTTTTCAAGCAAAGTGGCTCCCTTAATCCGTACTCCAAACGCATTTAAGTTTGAGGCATGTCCCATTGGCTGCCACATGCCGCATATCGTGCAACAAAGTTGCCCATGCTGTAGATCATCTGATTGTAGGTCTTTCGGTTCAACCCTTTTATTGCTTGTTACCCATTTCACTGAGATAGTCAAGGGAAAGCCGGAATTTGTGAGTTTTAACCAAATCTCGGGACCTGGACAAAACCGACTATATTTGGTGGCAGCGTTTTTCAAGCAAAGTGGCTCCCTTAATCCGTACTCCAAACGCATTTAAGTTTGAGGCATGTCCCATTGGCTGCCACATGCCGCATATCGTGCAACAAAGTTGCCCATGCTGTAGATCATCTGATTGTAGGTCTTTCGGTTCAACCCTTTTATTGCTTGTTACCCATTTCACTGAGATAGTCAAGGGAAAGTCGGAATTTGTGAGTTTTAACCAAATCTCGGGACCTGGACAAAATCGACTATACTTCGTGGCAGCGTTTTTCAAGCAAAGTGGCTCCCTTAATCCGTACTCCAAACGCATTTAAGTTTGAGGCATGTCCCATTGGCTGCCACATGCCGCATATCGTGCAACAAAGTTGCCCATGCTGTAGATCATCTGATTGTAGGTCTTTCGGTTCAACCCTTTTATTCCTTGTTACCCATTTCACTGAGATAGTCAAGGGAAAGCCGGAATTTGTGAGTTTTACCCAAATCTCGGGACCTGGACAAAACCGACTATATTTGGTGGCAGCGTTTTTCAAGCAAAGTGGCTCCCTTAATCCGTACTCCAAACGCATTTAAGTTTGAGGCATGTCCCATTGGCTGCCACATGCCGCATATCGTGCAACAAAGTTGCCCATGCTGTAGATCATCTGATTGTAGGTCTTTCGGTTCAACCCTTTTATTCCTTGTTACCCATTTCACTGAGATAGTCAAGGGAAAGCCGGAATTTGTGAGTTTTAACCAAATCTCGGGACCTGGACAAAATCGACTATACTTCGTGGCAGCGTTTTTCAAGCAAAGTGGCTCCCTTAATCCGTACTCCAAACGCATTTAAGTTTGAGGCATGTCCCATTGGCTGCCACATGCCGCATATCGTGCAACAAAGTTGCCCATGCTGTAGATCATCTGATTGTAGGTCTTTCGGTTCAACCCTTTTATTCCTTGTTACCCATTTCACTGAGATAGTCAAGGGAAAGTCGGAATTTGTGAGTTTTAACCAAATCTCGGGACCTGGACAAAATCGACTATACTTCGTGGCAGCGTTTTTCAAGCAAAGTGGCTCCCTTAATCCGTACTCCAAACGCATTTAAGTTTGAGGCATGTCCCATTGGCTGCCACATGCCGCATATCGTGCAACAAAGTTGCCCATGCTGTAGATCATCTGATTGTAGGTCTTTCGGTTCAACCCTTTTATTCCTTGTTACCCATTTCACTGAGATAGTCAAGGGAAAGCCGGAATTTGTGAGTTTTACCCAAATCTCGGGACCTGGACAAAACCGACTATATTTGGTGGCAGCGTTTTTCAAGCAAAGTGGCTCCCTTAATCCGTACTCCAAACGCATTTAAGTTTGAGGCATGTCCCATTGGCTGCCACATGCCGCATATCGTGCAACAAAGTTGCCCATGCTGTAGATCATCTGATTGTAGGTCTTTCGGTTCAACCCTTTTATTCCTTGTTACCCATTTCACTGAGATAGTCAAGGGAAAGTCGGAATTTGTGAGTTTTAACCAAATCTCGGGACCTGGACAAAACCGACTATATTTGGTGGCAGCGTTTTTCAAGCAAAGTGGCTCCCTTAATCCGTACTCCAAACGCATTTAAGTTTGAGGCATGTCCCATTGGCTGCCACATGCCACATAGCGTGCAACAAAGTTGCCCATGATGTAGATCATCTGATTGTAAGTATTTTGTTCCAACCCTTTTATTCCTTGTTACCCATTTCACTGAGATAGTCAAGGGAAAGCCGGAATTTGTGAGTTTTACCCAAATCTCGGGACCTGGACAAAACCGACTATATTTGGTGGCAGCGTTTTTCAAGCAAAGTGGCTCCCTTAATCCGTACTCCAAACGCATTTAAGTTTGAGGCATGTCCCATTGGCTGCCACATGCCGCATATCGTGCAACAAAGTTGCCCATGCTGTAGATCATCTGATTGTAGGTCTTTCGGTTCAACCCTTTTATTCCTTGTTACCCATTTCACTGAGATAGTCAAGGGAAAGTCGGAATTTGTGAGTTTTAACCAAATCTCGGGACCTGGACAAAATCGACTATACTTCGTGGCAGCGTTTTTCAAGCAAAGTGGCTCCCTTAATCCGTACTCCAAACGCATTTAAGTTTGAGGCATGTCCCATTGGCTGCCACATGCCGCATATCGTGCAACAAAGTTGCCCATGCTGTAGATCATCTGATTGTAGGTCTTTCGGTTCAACCCTTTTATTCCTTGTTACCCATTTCACTGAGATAGTCAAGGGAAAGCCGGAATTTGTGAGTTTTACCCAAATCTCGGGACCTGGACAAAACCGACTATATTTGGTGGCAGCGTTTTTCAAGCAAAGTGGCTCCCTTAATCCGTACTCCAAACGCATTTAAGTTTGAGGCATGTCCCATTGGCTGCCACATGCCGCATATCGTGCAACAAAGTTGCCCATGCTGTAGATCATCTGATTGTAGGTCTTTCGGTTCAACCCTTTTATTCCTTGTTACCCATTTCACTGAGATAGTCAAGGGAAAGTCGGAATTTGTGAGTTTTAACCAAATCTCGGGACCTGGACAAAACCGACTATATTTGGTGGCAGCGTTTTTCAAGCAAAGTGGCTCCCTTAATCCGTACTCCAAACGCATTTAAGTTTGAGGCATGTCCCATTGGCTGCCACATGCCGCATATCGTGCAACAAAGTTGCCCATGCTGTAGATCATCTGATTGTAGGTCTTTCGGTTCAACCCTTTTATTCCTTGTTACCCATTTCACTGAGATAGTCAAGGGAAAGTCGGAATTTGTGAGTTTTAACCAAATCTCGGGACCTGGACAAAACCGACTATATTTGGTGGCAGCGTTTTTCAAGCAAAGTGGCTCCCTTAATCCGTACTCCAAACGCATTTAAGTTTGAGGCATGTCCCATTGGCTGCCACATGCCACATAGCGTGCAACAAAGTTGCCCATGATGTAGATCATCTGATTGTAAGTATTTTGTTCCAACCCTTTTATTCCTTGTTACCCATTTCACTGAGATAGTCAAGGGAAAGCCGGAATTTGTGAGTTTTACCCAAATCTCGGGACCTGGACAAAACCGACTATATTTGGTGGCAGCGTTTTTCAAGCAAAGTGGCTCCCTTAATCCGTACTCCAAACGCATTTAAGTTTGAGGCATGTCCCATTGGCTGCCACATGCCGCATATCGTGCAACAAAGTTGCCCATGCTGTAGATCATCTGATTGTAGGTCTTTCGGTTCAACCCTTTTATTCCTTGTTACCCATTTCACTGAGATAGTCAAGGGAAAGCCGGAATTTGTGAGTTTTACCCAAATCTCGGGACCTGGACAAAACCGACTATATTTGGTGGCAGCGTTTTTCAAGCAAAGTGGCTCCCTTAATCCGTACTCCAAACGCATTTAAGTTTGAGGCATGCCCCATTGGCTGCCACATGCCACATATCGTGCAACAAAGTTGCCCATGCTGTAGATCATCTGATTGTAGGTCTTTCGGTTCAACCCTTTTATTCCTTGTTACCCATTTCACTGAGATAGTCAAGGGAAAGCCGGAATTTGTGAGTTTTAACCAAATCTCGGGACCTGGACAAAACCGACTATATTTGGTGGCAGCGTTTTTCAAGCAAAGTGGCTCCCTTAATCCGTACTCCAAACGCATTTAAGTTTGAGGCATGCCCCATTGGCTGCCACATGCCACATATCGTGCAACAAAGTTGCCCATGCTGTAGATCATCTGATTGTAGGTCTTTCGGTTCAACCCTTTTATTCCTTGTTACCCATTTCACTGAGATAGTCAAGGGAAAGCCGGAATTTGTGAGTTTTACCCAAATCTCGGGACCTGGACAAAACCGACTATATTTGGTGGCAGCGTTTTTCAAGCAAAGTGGCTCCCTTAATCCGTACTCCAAACGCATTTAAGTTTGAGGCATGCCCCATTGGCTGCCACATGCCACATATCGTGCAACAAAGTTGCCCATGCTGTAGATCATCTGATTGTAGGTCTTTCGGTTCAACCCTTTTATTCCTTGTTACCCATTTCACTGAGATAGTCAAGGGAAAGCCGGAATTTGTGAGTTTTAACCAAATCTCGGGACCTGGACAAAACCGACTATATTTGGTGGCAGCGTTTTTCAAGCAAAGTGGCTCCCTTAATCCGTACTCCAAACGCATTTAAGTTTGAGGCATGCCCCATTGGCTGCCACATGCCACATATCGTGCAACAAAGTTGCCCATGCTGTAGATCATCTGATTGTAGGTCTTTCGGTTCAACCCTTTTATTCCTTGTTACCCATTTCACTGAGATAGTCAAGGGAAAGCCGGAATTTGTGAGTTTTACCCAAATCTCGGGACCTGGACAAAACCGACTATATTTGGTGGCAGCGTTTTTCAAGCAAAGTGGCTCCCTTAATCCGTACTCCAAACGCATTTAAGTTTGAGGCATGCCCCATTGGCTGCCACATGCCACATATCGTGCAACAAAGTTGCCCATGCTGTAGATCATCTGATTGTAGGTCTTTCGGTTCAACCCTTTTATTCCTTGTTACCCATTTCACTGAGATAGTCAAGGGAAAGCCGGAATTTGTGAGTTTTACCCAAATCTCGGGACCTGGACAAAACCGACTATATTTGGTGGCAGCGTTTTTCAAGCAAAGTGGCTCCCTTAATCCGTACTCCAAACGCATTTAAGTTTGAGGCATGCCCCATTGGCTGCCACATGCCACATATCGTGCAACAAAGTTGCCCATGCTGTAGATCATCTGATTGTAGGTCTTTTGATTCAACCCTTTTATTCCTTGTTACCCATTTCACTGAGATAGTCAAGGGAAAGCCGGAATTTGTGAGTTTTAACCAAATCTCGGGACCTGGACAAAATCGACTATACTTGGTGGCAGTGTTTTTCAAGCAAAGTGGCTCCCTTAATCCGTACTCCAAACGCATTTAAGTTTGAGGCATGTCCCATTGGCTGCCACATGCCGCATATCGTGCAACAAAGTTGCCCATGCTGTAGATCATCTGATTGTAGGTCTTTCGGTTCAACCCTTTTATTCCTTGTTACCCATTTCACTGAGATAGTCAAGGGAAAGTCGGAATTTGTGAGTTTTAACCAAATCTCGGGACCTGGACAAAACCGACTATATTTGGTGGCAGCGTTTTTCAAGCAAAGTGGCTCCCTTAATCCGTACTCCAAACGCATTTAAGTTTGAGGCATGCCCCATTGGCTGCCACATGCCACATATCGTGCAACAAAGTTGCCCATGCTGTAGATCATCTGATTGTAGGTCTTTCGGTTCAACCCTTTTATTCCTTGTTACCCATTTCACTGAGATAGTCAAGGGAAAGCCGGAATTTGTGAGTTTTACCCAAATCTCGGGACCTGGACAAAACCGACTATATTTGGTGGCAGCGTTTTTCAAGCAAAGTGGCTCCCTTAATCCGTACTCCAAACGCATTTAAGTTTGAGGCATGCCCCATTGGCTGCCACATGCCACATATCGTGCAACAAAGTTGCCCATGCTGTAGATCATCTGATTGTAGGTCTTTTGATTCAACCCTTTTATTCCTTGTTACCCATTTCACTGAGATAGTCAAGGGAAAGCCGGAATTTGTGAGTTTTAACCAAATCTCGGGACCTGGACAAAATCGACTATACTTGGTGGCAGTGTTTTTCAAGCAAAGTGGCTCCCTTAATCCGTACTCCAAACGCATTTAAATTTGAGGCATGTCCCATTGGCTGCCACATGCCGCATATCGTGCAACAAAGTTGCCCATGCTGTAGATCATCTGATTGTAGGTCTTTCGGTTCAACCCTTTTATTCCTTGTTACCCATTTCACTGAGATAGTCAAGGGAAAGCCGGAATTTGTGAGTTTTAACCAAATCTCGGGACCTGGACAAAACCGACTATATTTGGTGGCAGCGTTTTTCAAGCAAAGTGGCTCCCTTAATCCGTACTCCAAACGCATTTAAGTTTGAGGCATGCCCCATTGGCTGCCACATGCCACATATCGTGCAACAAAGTTGCCCATGCTGTAGATCATCTGATTGTAGGTCTTTCGGTTCAACCCTTTTATTCCTTGTTACCCATTTCACTGAGATAGTCAAGGGAAAGCCGGAATTTGTGAGTTTTAACCAAATCTCGGGACCTGGACAAAATCGACTATACTTGGTGGCAGTGTTTTTCAAGCAAAGTGGCTCCCTTAATCCGTACTCCAAACGCATTTAAGTTTGAGGCATGCCCCATTGGCTGCCACATGCCACATATCGTGCAACAAAGTTGCCCATGCTGTAGATCATCTGATTGTAGGTCTTTCGGTTCAACCCTTTTATTCCTTGTTACCCATTTCACTGAGATAGTCAAGGGAAAGCCGGAATTTGTGAGTTTTACCCAAATCTCGGGACCTGGACAAAACCGACTATATTTGGTGGCAGCGTTTTTCAAGCAAAGTGGCTCCCTTACTCCGTACTCCAAACGCATTTAAGTTTGAGGCATGTCCCATTGGCTGCCACATGCCACATAGCGTGCAACAAAGTTGCCCATGCTGTAGATCATCTGATTGTAAGTATTTTGGTTCAACCCTTTTATTCCTTGTTACCCATTTCACTGAGATAGTCAAGGGAAAGTCGGAATTTGTGAGTTTTAACCAAATCTCGGGACCTGGACAAAACCGACTATATTTGGTGGCAGCGTTTTTCAAGCAAAGTGGCTCCCTTAATCCGTACTCCAAACGCATTTAAGTTTGAGGCATGCCCCATTGGCTGCCACATGCCACATATCGTGCAACAAAGTTGCCCATGCTGTAGATCATCTGATTGTAGGTCTTTCGGTTCAACCCTTTTATTCCTTGTTACCCATTTCACTGAGATAGTCAAGGGAAAGCCGGAATTTGTGAGTTTTACCCAAATCTCGGGACCTGGACAAAACCGACTATATTTGGTGGCAGCGTTTTTCAAGCAAAGTGGCTCCCTTAATCCGTACTCCAAACGCATTTAAGTTTGAGGCATGTCCCATTGGCTGCCACATGCCGCATATCGTGCTACAAAGTTGCCCATGCTGTAGATCATCTGATTGTAGGTCTTTCGGTTCAACCCTTTTATTGCTTGTTACCCATTTCACTGAGATAGTCAAGGGAAAGCCGGAATTTGTGAGTTTTAACCAAATCTCGGGACCTGGACAAAACCGACTATATTTGGTGGCAGCGTTTTTCAAGCAAAGTGGCTCCCTTAATCCGTACTCCAAACGCATTTAAGTTTGAGGCATGTCCCATTGGCTGCCACATGCCGCATATCGTGCAACAAAGTTGCCCATGCTGTAGATCATCTGATTGTAGGTCTTTCGGTTCAACCCTTTTATTGCTTGTTACCCATTTCACTGAGATAGTCAAGGGAAAGTCGGAATTTGTGAGTTTTAACCAAATCTCGGGACCTGGACAAAATCGACTATACTTCGTGGCAGCGTTTTTCAAGCAAAGTGGCTCCCTTAATCCGTACTCCAAACGCATTTAAGTTTGAGGCATGTCCCATTGGCTGCCACATGCCGCATATCGTGCAACAAAGTTGCCCATGCTGTAGATCATCTGATTGTAGGTCTTTCGGTTCAACCCTTTTATTCCTTGTTACCCATTTCACTGAGATAGTCAAGGGAAAGCCGGAATTTGTGAGTTTTACCCAAATCTCGGGACCTGGACAAAACCGACTATATTTGGTGGAAGCGTTTTTCAAGCAAAGTGGCTCCCTTAATCCGTACTCCAAACGCATTTAAGTTTGAGGCATGTCCCATTGGCTGCCACATGCCGCATATCGTGCAACAAAGTTGCCCATGCTGTAGATCATCTGATTGTAGGTCTTTCGGTTCAACCCTTTTATTCCTTGTTACCCATTTCACTGAGATAGTCAAGGGAAAGTCGGAATTTGTGAGTTTTAACCAAATCTCGGGACCTGGAAAAAATCGACTATACTTCGTGGCAGCGTTTTTCAAGCAAAGTGGCTCCCTTAATCCGTACTCCAAACGCATTTAAGTTTGAGGCATGTCCCATTGGCTGCCACATGCCGCATATCGTGCAACAAAGTTGCCCATGCTGTAGATCATCTGATTGTAGGTCTTTCGGTTCAACCCTTTTATTCCTTGTTACCCATTTCACTGAGATAGTCAAGGGAAAGTCGGAATTTGTGAGTTTTAACCAAATCTCGGGACCTGGACAAAATCGACTATACTTCGTGGCAGCGTTTTTCAAGCAAAGTGGCTCCCTTAATCCGTACTCCAAACGCATTTAAGTTTGAGGCATGTCCCATTGGCTGCCACATGCCGCATATCGTGCAACAAAGTTGCCCATGCTGTAGATCATCTGATTGTAGGTCTTTCGGTTCAACCCTTTTATTCCTTGTTACCCATTTCACTGAGATAGTCAAGGGAAAGCCGGAATTTGTGAGTTTTACCCAAATCTCGGGACCTGGACAAAACCGACTATATTTGGTGGCAGCGTTTTTCAAGCAAAGTGGCTCCCTTAATCCGTACTCCAAACGCATTTAAGTTTGAGGCATGTCCCATTGGCTGCCACATGCCCCATATCGTGCAACAAAGTTGCCCATGCTGTAGATCATCTGATTGTAGGTCTTTCGGTTCAACCCTTTTATTCCTTGTTACCCATTTCACTGAGATAGTCAAGGGAAAGTCGGAATTTGTGAGTTTTAACCAAATCTCGGGACCTGGACAAAACCGACTATATTTGGTGGCAGCGTTTTTCAAGCAAAGTGGCTCCCTTAATCCGTACTCCAAACGCATTTAAGTTTGAGGCATGTCCCATTGGCTGCCACATGCCACATAGCGTGCAACAAAGTTGCCCATGATGTAGATCATCTGATTGTAAGTATTTTGTTCCAACCCTTTTATTCCTTGTTACCCATTTCACTGAGATAGTCAAGGGAAAGCCGGAATTTGTGAGTTTTACCCAAATCTCGGGACCTGGACAAAACCGACTATATTTGGTGGCAGCGTTTTTCAAGCAAAGTGGCTCCCTTAATCCGTACTCCAAACGCATTTAAGTTTGAGGCATGTCCCATTGGCTGCCACATGCCGCATATCGTGCAACAAAGTTGCCCATGCTGTAGATCATCTGATTGTAGGTCTTTCGGTTCAACCCTTTTATTCCTTGTTACCCATTTCACTGAGATAGTCAAGGGAAAGTCGGAATTTGTGAGTTTTAACCAAATCTCGGGACCTGGACAAAATCGACTATACTTCGTGGCAGCGTTTTTCAAGCAAAGTGGCTCCCTTAATCCGTACTCCAAACGCATTTAAGTTTGAGGCATGTCCCATTGGCTGCCACATGCCGCATATCGTGCAACAAAGTTGCCCATGCTGTAGATCATCTGATTGTAGGTCTTTCGGTTCAACCCTTTTATTCCTTGTTACCCATTTCACTGAGATAGTCAAGGGAAAGCCGGAATTTGTGAGTTTTACCCAAATCTCGGGACCTGGACAAAACCGACTATATTTGGTGGCAGCGTTTTTCAAGCAAAGTGGCTCCCTTAATCCGTACTCCAAACGCATTTAAGTTTGAGGCATGTCCCATTGGCTGCCACATGCCGCATATCGTGCAACAAAGTTGCCCATGCTGTAGATCATCTGATTGTAGGTCTTTCGGTTCAACCCTTTTATTCCTTGTTACCCATTTCACTGAGATAGTCAAGGGAAAGTCGGAATTTGTGAGTTTTAACCAAATCTCGGGACCTGGACAAAACCGACTATATTTGGTGGCAGCGTTTTTCAAGCAAAGTGGCTCCCTTAATCCGTACTCCAAACGCATTTAAGTTTGAGGCATGTCCCATTGGCTGCCACATGCCGCATATCGTGCAACAAAGTTGCCCATGCTGTAGATCATCTGATTGTAGGTCTTTCGGTTCAACCCTTTTATTCCTTGTTACCCATTTCACTGAGATAGTCAAGGGAAAGTCGGAATTTGTGAGTTTTAACCAAATCTCGGGACCTGGACAAAACCGACTATATTTGGTGGCAGCGTTTTTCAAGCAAAGTGGCTCCCTTAATCCGTACTCCAAACGCATTTAAGTTTGAGGCATGTCCCATTGGCTGCCACATGCCACATAGCGTGCAACAAAGTTGCCCATGATGTAGATCATCTGATTGTAAGTATTTTGTTCCAACCCTTTTATTCCTTGTTACCCATTTCACTGAGATAGTCAAGGGAAAGCCGGAATTTGTGAGTTTTACCCAAATCTCGGGACCTGGACAAAACCGACTATATTTGGTGGCAGCGTTTTTCAAGCAAAGTGGCTCCCTTAATCCGTACTCCAAACGCATTTAAGTTTGAGGCATGTCCCATTGGCTGCCACATGCCACATAGCGTGCAACAAAGTTGCCCATGATGTAGATCATCTGATTGTAAGTATTTTGTTCCAACCCTTTTATTCCTTGTTACCCATTTCACTGAGATAGTCAAGGGAAAGTCGGAATTTGTGAGTTTTAACCAAATCTCGGGACCTGGACAAAACCGACTATATTTGGTGGCAGCGTTTTTCAAGCAAAGTGGCTCCCTTAATCCGTACTCCAAACGCATTTAAGTTTGAGGCATGTCCCATTGGCTGCCACATGCCACATAGCGTGCAACAAAGTTGCCCATGATGTAGATCATCTGATTGTAAGTATTTTGTTCCAACCCTTTTATTCCTTGTTACCCATTTCACTGAGATAGTCAAGGGAAAGCCGGAATTTGTGAGTTTTACCCAAATCTCGGGACCTGGACAAAACCGACTATATTTGGTGGCAGCGTTTTTCAAGCAAAGTGGCTCCCTTAATCCGTACTCCAAACGCATTTAAGTTTGAGGCATGTCCCATTGGCTGCCACATGCCACATAGCGTGCAACAAAGTTGCCCATGATGTAGATCATCTGATTGTAAGTATTTTGTTCCAACCCTTTTATTCCTTGTTACCCATTTCACTGAGATAGTCAAGGGAAAGCCGGAATTTGTGAGTTTTACCCAAATCTCGGGACCTGGACAAAACCGACTATATTTGGTGGCAGCGTTTTTCAAGCAAAGTGGCTCCCTTAATCCGTACTCCAAACGCATTTAAGTTTGAGGCATGTCCCATTGGCTGCCACATGCCGCATATCGTGCAACAAAGTTGCCCATGCTGTAGATCATCTGATTGTAGGTCTTTCGGTTCAACCCTTTTATTCCTTGTTACCCATTTCACTGAGATAGTCAAGGGAAAGTCGGAATTTGTGAGTTTTAACCAAATCTCGGGACCTGGACAAAACCGACTATATTTGGTGGCAGCGTTTTTCAAGCAAAGTGGCTCCCTTAATCCGTACTCCAAACGCATTTAAGTTTGAGGCATGTCCCATTGGCTGCCACATGCCACATAGCGTGCAACAAAGTTGCCCATGATGTAGATCATCTGATTGTAAGTATTTTGTTCCAACCCTTTTATTCCTTGTTACCCATTTCACTGAGATAGTCAAGGGAAAGCCGGAATTTGTGAGTTTTACCCAAATCTCGGGACCTGGACAAAACCGACTATATTTGGTGGCAGCGTTTTTCAAGCAAAGTGGCTCCCTTAATCCGTACTCCAAACGCATTTAAGTTTGAGGCATGTCCCATTGGCTGCCACATGCCGCATATCGTGCAACAAAGTTGCCCATGCTGTAGATCATCTGATTGTAGGTCTTTCGGTTCAACCCTTTTATTCCTTGTTACCCATTTCACTGAGATAGTCAAGGGAAAGTCGGAATTTGTGAGTTTTAACCAAATCTCGGGACCTGGACAAAATCGACTATACTTCGTGGCAGCGTTTTTCAAGCAAAGTGGCTCCCTTAATCCGTACTCCAAACGCATTTAAGTTTGAGGCATGTCCCATTGGCTGCCACATGCCGCATATCGTGCAACAAAGTTGCCCATGCTGTAGATCATCTGATTGTAGGTCTTTCGGTTCAACCCTTTTATTCCTTGTTACCCATTTCACTGAGATAGTCAAGGGAAAGTCGGAATTTGTGAGTTTTAACCAAATCTCGGGACCTGGACAAAACCGACTATATTTGGTGGCAGCGTTTTTCAAGCAAAGTGGCTCCCTTAATCCGTACTCCAAACGCATTTAAGTTTGAGGCATGTCCCATTGGCTGCCACATGCCACATAGCGTGCAACAAAGTTGCCCATGATGTAGATCATCTGATTGTAAGTATTTTGTTCCAACCCTTTTATTCCTTGTTACCCATTTCACTGAGATAGTCAAGGGAAAGCCGGAATTTGTGAGTTTTACCCAAATCTCGGGACCTGGACAAAACCGACTATATTTGGTGGCAGCGTTTTTCAAGCAAAGTGGCTCCCTTAATCCGTACTCCAAACGCATTTAAGTTTGAGGCATGTCCCATTGGCTGCCACATGCCACATAGCGTGCAACAAAGTTGCCCATGATGTAGATCATCTGATTGTAAGTATTTTGTTCCAACCCTTTTATTCCTTGTTACCCATTTCACTGAGATAGTCAAGGGAAAGCCGGAATTTGTGAGTTTTACCCAAATCTCGGGACCTGGACAAAACCGACTATATTTGGTGGCAGCGTTTTTCAAGCAAAGTGGCTCCCTTAATCCGTACTCCAAACGCATTTAAGTTTGAGGCATGTCCCATTGGCTGCCACATGCCGCATATCGTGCAACAAAGTTGCCCATGCTGTAGATCATCTGATTGTAGGTCTTTCGGTTCAACCCTTTTATTCCTTGTTACCCATTTCACTGAGATAGTCAAGGGAAAGTCGGAATTTGTGAGTTTTAACCAAATCTCGGGACCTGGACAAAACCGACTATATTTGGTGGCAGCGTTTTTCAAGCAAAGTGGCTCCCTTAATCCGTACTCCAAACGCATTTAAGTTTGAGGCATGTCCCATTGGCTGCCACATGCCACATAGCGTGCAACAAAGTTGCCCATGATGTAGATCATCTGATTGTAAGTATTTTGTTCCAACCCTTTTATTCCTTGTTACCCATTTCACTGAGATAGTCAAGGGAAAGCCGGAATTTGTGAGTTTTACCCAAATCTCGGGACCTGGACAAAACCGACTATATTTGGTGGCAGCGTTTTTCAAGCAAAGTGGCTCCCTTAATCCGTACTCCAAACGCATTTAAGTTTGAGGCATGTCCCATTGGCTGCCACATGCCGCATATCGTGCAACAAAGTTGCCCATGCTGTAGATCATCTGATTGTAGGTCTTTCGGTTCAACCCTTTTATTCCTTGTTACCCATTTCACTGAGATAGTCAAGGGAAAGTCGGAATTTGTGAGTTTTAACCAAATCTCGGGACCTGGACAAAATCGACTATACTTCGTGGCAGCGTTTTTCAAGCAAAGTGGCTCCCTTAATCCGTACTCCAAACGCATTTAAGTTTGAGGCATGTCCCATTGGCTGCCACATGCCGCATATCGTGCAACAAAGTTGCCCATGCTGTAGATCATCTGATTGTAGGTCTTTCGGTTCAACCCTTTTATTCCTTGTTACCCATTTCACTGAGATAGTCAAGGGAAAGTCGGAATTTGTGAGTTTTAACCAAATCTCGGGACCTGGACAAAACCGACTATATTTGGTGGCAGCGTTTTTCAAGCAAAGTGGCTCCCTTAATCCGTACTCCAAACGCATTTAAGTTTGAGGCATGTCCCATTGGCTGCCACATGCCACATAGCGTGCAACAAAGTTGCCCATGATGTAGATCATCTGATTGTAAGTATTTTGTTCCAACCCTTTTATTCCTTGTTACCCATTTCACTGAGATAGTCAAGGGAAAGCCGGAATTTGTGAGTTTTACCCAAATCTCGGGACCTGGACAAAACCGACTATATTTGGTGGCAGCGTTTTTCAAGCAAAGTGGCTCCCTTAATCCGTACTCCAAACGCATTTAAGTTTGAGGCATGTCCCATTGGCTGCCACATGCCACATAGCGTGCAACAAAGTTGCCCATGATGTAGATCATCTGATTGTAAGTATTTTGTTCCAACCCTTTTATTCCTTGTTACCCATTTCACTGAGATAGTCAAGGGAAAGTCGGAATTTGTGAGTTTTAACCAAATCTCGGGACCTGGACAAAACCGACTATATTTGGTGGCAGCGTTTTTCAAGCAAAGTGGCTCCCTTAATCCGTACTCCAAACGCATTTAAGTTTGAGGCATGTCCCATTGGCTGCCACATGCCACATAGCGTGCAACAAAGTTGCCCATGATGTAGATCATCTGATTGTAAGTATTTTGTTCCAACCCTTTTATTCCTTGTTACCCATTTCACTGAGATAGTCAAGGGAAAGCCGGAATTTGTGAGTTTTACCCAAATCTCGGGACCTGGACAAAACCGACTATATTTGGTGGCAGCGTTTTTCAAGCAAAGTGGCTCCCTTAATCCGTACTCCAAACGCATTTAAGTTTGAGGCATGTCCCATTGGCTGCCACATGCCACATAGCGTGCAACAAAGTTGCCCATGATGTAGATCATCTGATTGTAAGTATTTTGTTCCAACCCTTTTATTCCTTGTTACCCATTTCACTGAGATAGTCAAGGGAAAGCCGGAATTTGTGAGTTTTACCCAAATCTCGGGACCTGGACAAAACCGACTATATTTGGTGGCAGCGTTTTTCAAGCAAAGTGGCTCCCTTAATCCGTACTCCAAACGCATTTAAGTTTGAGGCATGTCCCATTGGCTGCCACATGCCGCATATCGTGCAACAAAGTTGCCCATGCTGTAGATCATCTGATTGTAGGTCTTTCGGTTCAACCCTTTTATTCCTTGTTACCCATTTCACTGAGATAGTCAAGGGAAAGTCGGAATTTGTGAGTTTTAACCAAATCTCGGGACCTGGACAAAACCGACTATATTTGGTGGCAGCGTTTTTCAAGCAAAGTGGCTCCCTTAATCCGTACTCCAAACGCATTTAAGTTTGAGGCATGTCCCATTGGCTGCCACATGCCACATAGCGTGCAACAAAGTTGCCCATGATGTAGATCATCTGATTGTAAGTATTTTGTTCCAACCCTTTTATTCCTTGTTACCCATTTCACTGAGATAGTCAAGGGAAAGCCGGAATTTGTGAGTTTTACCCAAATCTCGGGACCTGGACAAAACCGACTATATTTGGTGGCAGCGTTTTTCAAGCAAAGTGGCTCCCTTAATCCGTACTCCAAACGCATTTAAGTTTGAGGCATGTCCCATTGGCTGCCACATGCCGCATATCGTGCAACAAAGTTGCCCATGCTGTAGATCATCTGATTGTAGGTCTTTCGGTTCAACCCTTTTATTCCTTGTTACCCATTTCACTGAGATAGTCAAGGGAAAGTCGGAATTTGTGAGTTTTAACCAAATCTCGGGACCTGGACAAAATCGACTATACTTCGTGGCAGCGTTTTTCAAGCAAAGTGGCTCCCTTAATCCGTACTCCAAACGCATTTAAGTTTGAGGCATGTCCCATTGGCTGCCACATGCCGCATATCGTGCAACAAAGTTGCCCATGCTGTAGATCATCTGATTGTAGGTCTTTCGGTTCAACCCTTTTATTCCTTGTTACCCATTTCACTGAGATAGTCAAGGGAAAGCCGGAATTTGTGAGTTTTACCCAAATCTCGGGACCTGGACAAAACCGACTATATTTGGTGGCAGCGTTTTTCAAGCAAAGTGGCTCCCTTAATCCGTACTCCAAACGCATTTAAGTTTGAGGCATGTCCCATTGGCTGCCACATGCCGCATATCGTGCAACAAAGTTGCCCATGCTGTAGATCATCTGATTGTAGGTCTTTCGGTTCAACCCTTTTATTCCTTGTTACCCATTTCACTGAGATAGTCAAGGGAAAGTCGGAATTTGTGAGTTTTAACCAAATCTCGGGACCTGGACAAAACCGACTATATTTGGTGGCAGCGTTTTTCAAGCAAAGTGGCTCCCTTAATCCGTACTCCAAACGCATTTAAGTTTGAGGCATGTCCCATTGGCTGCCACATGCCGCATATCGTGCAACAAAGTTGCCCATGCTGTAGATCATCTGATTGTAGGTCTTTCGGTTCAACCCTTTTATTCCTTGTTACCCATTTCACTGAGATAGTCAAGGGAAAGTCGGAATTTGTGAGTTTTAACCAAATCTCGGGACCTGGACAAAACCGACTATATTTGGTGGCAGCGTTTTTCAAGCAAAGTGGCTCCCTTAATCCGTACTCCAAACGCATTTAAGTTTGAGGCATGTCCCATTGGCTGCCACATGCCACATAGCGTGCAACAAAGTTGCCCATGATGTAGATCATCTGATTGTAAGTATTTTGTTCCAACCCTTTTATTCCTTGTTACCCATTTCACTGAGATAGTCAAGGGAAAGCCGGAATTTGTGAGTTTTACCCAAATCTCGGGACCTGGACAAAACCGACTATATTTGGTGGCAGCGTTTTTCAAGCAAAGTGGCTCCCTTAATCCGTACTCCAAACGCATTTAAGTTTGAGGCATGTCCCATTGGCTGCCACATGCCGCATATCGTGCAACAAAGTTGCCCATGCTGTAGATCATCTGATTGTAGGTCTTTCGGTTCAACCCTTTTATTCCTTGTTACCCATTTCACTGAGATAGTCAAGGGAAAGTCGGAATTTGTGAGTTTTAACCAAATCTCGGGACCTGGACAAAACCGACTATATTTGGTGGCAGCGTTTTTCAAGCAAAGTGGCTCCCTTAATCCGTACTCCAAACGCATTTAAGTTTGAGGCATGTCCCATTGGCTGCCACATGCCGCATATCGTGCAACAAAGTTGCCCATGCTGTAGATCATCTGATTGTAGGTCTTTCGGTTCAACCCTTTTATTCCTTGTTACCCATTTCACTGAGATAGTCAAGGGAAAGTCGGAATTTGTGAGTTTTAACCAAATCTCGGGACCTGGACAAAATCGACTATACTTCGTGGCAGCGTTTTTCAAGCAAAGTGGCTCCCTTAATCCGTACTCCAAACGCATTTAAGTTTGAGGCATGTCCCATTGGCTGCCACATGCCGCATATCGTGCAACAAAGTTGCCCATGCTGTAGATCATCTGATTGTAGGTCTTTCGGTTCAACCCTTTTATTCCTTGTTACCCATTTCACTGAGATAGTCAAGGGAAAGTCGGAATTTGTGAGTTTTAACCAAATCTCGGGACCTGGACAAAATCGACTATACTTCGTGGCAGCGTTTTTCAAGCAAAGTGGCTCCCTTAATCCGTACTCCAAACGCATTTAAGTTTGAGGCATGTCCCATTGGCTGCCACATGCCGCATATCGTGCAACAAAGTTGCCCATGCTGTAGATCATCTGATTGTAGGTCTTTCGGTTCAACCCTTTTATTCCTTGTTACCCATTTCACTGAGATAGTCAAGGGAAAGCCGGAATTTGTGAGTTTTACCCAAATCTCGGGACCTGGACAAAACCGACTATATTTGGTGGCAGCGTTTTTCAAGCAAAGTGGCTCCCTTAATCCGTACTCCAAACGCATTTAAGTTTGAGGCATGTCCCATTGGCTGCCACATGCCGCATATCGTGCAACAAAGTTGCCCATGCTGTAGATCATCTGATTGTAGGTCTTTCGGTTCAACCCTTTTATTCCTTGTTACCCATTTCACTGAGATAGTCAAGGGAAAGTCGGAATTTGTGAGCTTTAACCAAATCTCGGGACCTGGACAAAACCGACTATATTTGGTGGCAGCGTTTTTCAAGCAAAGTGGCTCCCTTAATCCGTACTCCAAACGCATTTAAGTTTGAGGCATGTCCCATTGGCTGCCACATGCCACATAGCGTGCAACAAAGTTGCCCATGATGTAGATCATCTGATTGTAAGTATTTTGGTTCAACCCTTTTATTCCTTGTTACCCATTTCACTGAGATAGTCAAGGGAAAGCCGGAATTTGTGAGTTTTACCCAAATTTCGGGACCTGGACAAAACCGACTATATTTGGTGGCAGCGTTTTTCAAGCAAAGTGGCTCCCTTAATCCGTACTCCAAACGCATTTAAGTTTGAGGCATGTCCCATTGGCTGCCACATGCCGCATATCGTGCAACAAAGTTGCCCATGCTGTAGATCATCTGATTGTAGGTCTTTCGGTTCAACCCTTTTATTCCTTGTTACCCATTTCACTGAGATAGTCAAGGGAAAGTCGGAATTTGTGAGTTTTAACCAAATCTCGGGACCTGGACAAAATCGACTATACTTCGTGGCAGCGTTTTTCAAGCAAAGTGGCTCCCTTAATCCGTACTCCAAACGCATTTAAGTTTGAGGCATGTCCCATTGGCTGCCACATGCCGCATATCGTGCAACAAAGTTGCCCATGCTGTAGATCATCTGATTGTAGGTCTTTCGGTTCAACCCTTTTATTCCTTGTTACCCATTTCACTGAGATAGTCAAGGGAAAGTCGGAATTTGTGAGTTTTAACCAAATCTCGGGACCTGGACAAAATCGACTATACTTCGTGGCAGCGTTTTTCAAGCAAAGTGGCTCCCTTAATCCGTACTCCAAACGCATTTAAGTTTGAGGCATGTCCCATTGGCTGCCACATGCCGCATATCGTGCAACAAAGTTGCCCATGCTGTAGATCATCTGATTGTAGGTCTTTCGGTTCAACCCTTTTATTCCTTGTTACCCATTTCACTGAGATAGTCAAGGGAAAGTCGGAATTTGTGAGTTTTAACCAAATCTCGGGACCTGGACAAAATCGACTATACTTCGTGGCAGCGTTTTTCAAGCAAAGTGGCTCCCTTAATCCGTACTCCAAACGCATTTAAGTTTGAGGCATGTCCCATTGGCTGCCACATGCCGCATATCGTGCAACAAAGTTGCCCATGCTGTAGATCATCTGATTGTAGGTCTTTCGGTTCAACCCTTTTATTCCTTGTTACCCATTTCACTGAGATAGTCAAGGGAAAGTCGGAATTTGTGAGTTTTAACCAAATCTCGGGACCTGGACAAAATCGACTATACTTCGTGGCAGCGTTTTTCAAGCAAAGTGGCTCCCTTAATCCGTACTCCAAACGCATTTAAGTTTGAGGCATGTCCCATTGGCTGCCACATGCCGCATATCGTGCAACAAAGTTGCCCATGCTGTAGATCATCTGATTGTAGGTCTTTCGGTTCAACCCTTTTATTCCTTGTTACCCATTTCACTGAGATAGTCAAGGGAAAGTCGGAATTTGTGAGTTTTAACCAAATCTCGGGACCTGGACAAAATCGACTATACTTCGTGGCAGCGTTTTTCAAGCAAAGTGGCTCCCTTAATCCGTACTCCAAACGCATTTAAGTTTGAGGCATGTCCCATTGGCTGCCACATGCCGCATATCGTGCAACAAAGTTGCCCATGCTGTAGATCATCTGATTGTAGGTCTTTCGGTTCAACCCTTTTATTCCTTGTTACCCATTTCACTGAGATAGTCAAGGGAAAGCCGGAATTTGTGAGTTTTAACCAAATCTCGGGACCTGGACAAAACCGACTATATTTGGTGGCAGCGTTTTTCAAGCAAAGTGGCTCCCTTAATCCGTACTCCAAACGCATTTAAGTTTGAGGCATGCCCCATTGGCTGCCACATGCCACATATCGTGCAACAAAGTTGCCCATGCTGTAGATCATCTGATTGTAGGTCTTTCGGTTCAACCCTTTTATTCCTTGTTACCCATTTCACTGAGATAGTCAAGGGAAAGCCGGAATTTGTGAGTTTTAACCAAATCTCGGGACCTGGACAAAACCGACTATATTTGGTGGCAGCGTTTTTCAAGCAAAGTGGCTCCCTTAATCCGTACTCCAAACGCATTTAAGTTTGAGGCATGTCCCATTGGCTGCCACATGCCACATATCGTGCAACAAAGTTGCCCATGCTGTAGATCATCTGATTGTAGGTCTTTTGGTTCAACCCTTTTATTCCTTGTTACCCATTTCACTGAGATAGTCAAGGGAAAGTCGGAATTTGTGAGTTTTAACCAAATCTCGGGACCTGGACAAAATCGACTATACTTCGTGGCAGCGTTTTTCAAGCAAAGTGGCTCCCTTAATCCGTACTCCAAACGCATTTAAGTTTGAGGTATGTCCCATTGGCTGCCACATGCCGCATATCGTGCAACAAAGTTGCCCATGCTGTAGATCATCTGATTGTAGGTCTTTCGGTTCAACCCTTTTATTCCTTGTTACCCATTTCACTGAGATAGTCAAGGGAAAGCCGGAATTTGTGAGTTTTACCCAAATCTCGGGACCTGGACAAAACCGACTATATTTGGTGGCAGCGTTTTTCAAGCAAAGTGGCTCCCTTAATCCGTACTCCAAACGCATTTAAGTTTGAGGCATGCCCCATTGGCTGCCACATGCCACATATCGTGCAACAAAGTTGCCCATGATGTAGATCATCTGATTGTAGGTCTTTTGGTTCAACCCTTTTATTCCTTGTTACCCATTTCACTGAGATAGTCAAGGGAAAGCCGGAATTTGTGAGTTTTAACCAAATCTCGGGACCTGGACAAAACCGACTATATTTGGTGGCAGCGTTTTTCAAGCAAAGTGGCTCCCTTAATCCGTACTCCAAACGCATTTAAGTTTGAGGCATGCCCCATTGGCTGCCACATGCCACATATCGTGCAACAAAGTTGCCCATGATGTAGATCATCTGATTGTAGGTCTTTCGGTTCAACCCTTTTATTCCTTGTTACCCATTTCACTGAGATAGTCAAGGGAAAGCCGGAATTTGTGAGTTTTACCCAAATCTCGGGACCTGGACAAAACCGACTATATTTGGTGGCAGCGTTTTTCAAGCAAAGTGGCTCCCTTAATCCGTACTCCAAACGCATTTAAGTTTGAGGCATGCCCCATTGGCTGCCACATGCCACATATCGTGCAACAAAGTTGCCCATGCTGTAGATCATCTGATTGTAGGTCTTTCGGTTCAACCCTTTTATTCCTTGTTACCCATTTCACTGAGATAGTCAAGGGAAAGCCGGAATTTGTGAGTTTTACCCAAATCTCGGGACCTGGACAAAACCGACTATACTTCGTGGCAGCGTTTTTCAAGCAAAGTGGCTCCCTTAATCCGTACTCCAAACGCATTTAAGTTTGAGGCATGTCCCATTGGCTGCCACATGCCGCATATCGTGCAACAAAGTTGCCCATGCTGTAGATCATCTGATTGTAGGTCTTTCGGTTCAACCCTTTTATTCCTTGTTACCCATTTCACTGAGATAGTCAAGGGAAAGTCGGAATTTGTGAGTTTTTTAACCAAATCTCGGGATCTGGACAAAACCGACTATATTTGGTGGCAGCGTTTTTCAAGCAAAGTGGCTCCCTTAATCCGTACTCCAAACGCATTTAAGTTTGAGGCATGTCCCATTGGCTGCCACATGCCGCATATCGTGCAACAAAGTTGCCCATGCTGTAGATCATCTGATTGTAGGTCTTTCGGTTCAACCCTTTTATTCCTTGTTACCCATTTCACTGAGATAGTCAAGGGAAAGCCGGAATTTGTGAGTTTTACCCAAATCTCGGGACCTGGACAAAACCGACTATACTTCGTGGCAGCGTTTTTCAAGCAAAGTGGCTCCCTTAATCCGTACTCCAAACGCATTTAAGTTTGAGGCATGTCCCATTGGCTGCCACATGCCGCATATCGTGCAACAAAGTTGCCCATGCTGTAGATCATCTGATTGTAGGTCTTTTGGTTCAACCCTTTTATTCCTTGTTACCCATTTCACTGAGATAGTCAAGGGAAAGTCGGAATTTGTGAGTTTTAACCAAATCTCGGGACCTGGACAAAATCGACTATACTTCGTGGCAGCGTTTTTCAAGCAAAGTGGCTCCCTTAATCCGTACTCCAAACGCATTTAAGTTTGAGGTATGTCCCATTGGCTGCCACATGCCGCATATCGTGCAACAAAGTTGCCCATGCTGTAGATCATCTGATTGTAGGTCTTTCGGTTCAACCCTTTTATTCCTTGTTACCCATTTCACTGAGATAGTCAAGGGAAAGCCGGAATTTGTGAGTTTTACCCAAATCTCGGGACCTGGACAAAACCGACTATATTTGGTGGCAGCGTTTTTCAAGCAAAGTGGCTCCCTTAATCCGTACTCCAAACGCATTTAAGTTTGAGGCATGCCCCATTGGCTGCCACATGCCACATATCGTGCAACAAAGTTGCCCATGATGTAGATCATCTGATTGTAGGTCTTTTGGTTCAACCCTTTTATTCCTTGTTACCCATTTCACTGAGATAGTCAAGGGAAAGCCGGAATTTGTGAGTTTTACCCAAATCTCGGGACCTGGACAAAACCGACTATATTTGGTGGCAGCGTTTTTCAAGCAAAGTGGCTCCCTTAATCCGTACTCCAAACGCATTTAAGTTTGAGGCATGCCCCATTGGCTGCCACATGCCACATATCGTGCAACAAAGTTGCCCATGATGTAGATCATCTGATTGTAGGTCTTTCGGTTCAACCCTTTTATTCCTTGTTACCCATTTCACTGAGATAGTCAAGGGAAAGCCGGAATTTGTGAGTTTTACCCAAATCTCGGGACCTGGACAAAACCGACTATATTTGGTGGCAGCGTTTTTCAAGCAAAGTGGCTCCCTTAATCCGTACTCCAAACGCATTTAAGTTTGAGGCATGCCCCATTGGCTGCCACATGCCACATATCGTGCAACAAAGTTGCCCATGCTGTAGATCATCTGATTGTAGGTCTTTCGGTTCAACCCTTTTATTCCTTGTTACCCATTTCACTGAGATAGTCAAGGGAAAGTCGGAATTTGTGAGTTTTAACCAAATCTCGGGATCTGGACAAAACCGACTATATTTGGTGGCAGCGTTTTTCAAGCAAAGTGGCTCCCTTAATCCGTACTCCAAACGCATTTAAGTTTGAGGCATGTCCCATTGGCTGCCACATGCCGCATATCGTGCAACAAAGTTGCCCATGCTGTAGATCATCTGATTGTAGGTCTTTCGGTTCAACCCTTTTATTCCTTGTTACCCATTTCACTGAGATAGTCAAGGGAAAGCCGGAATTTGTGAGTTTTACCCAAATCTCGGGACCTGGACAAAACCGACTATATTTGGTGGCAGCGTTTTTCAAGCAAAGTGGCTCCCTTAATCCGTACTCCAAACGCATTTAAGTTTGAGGCATGTCCCATTGGCTGCCACATGCCGCATATCGTGCAACAAAGTTGCCCATGATGTAGATCATCTGATTGTAGGTCTTTTGGTTCAACCTTTTTATTGCTTGTTACCCATTTCACTGAGATAGTCAAGGGAAAGTCGGAATTTGTGAGTTTTAACCAAATCTCGGGACCTGGACAAAATCGACTATACTTCGTGGCAGCGTTTTTCAAGCAAAGTGGCTCCCTTAATCCGTACTCCAAACGCATTTAAGTTTGAGGTATGTCCCATTGGCTGCCACATGCCGCATATCGTGCAACAAAGTTGCCCATGCTGTAGATCATCTGATTGTAGGTCTTTCGGTTCAACCCTTTTATTCCTTGTTACCCATTTCACTGAGATAGTCAAGGGAAAGCCGGAATTTGTGAGTTTTACCCAAATCTCGGGACCTGGACAAAACCGACTATATTTGGTGGCAGCGTTTTTCAAGCAAAGTGGCTCCCTTAATCCGTACTCCAAACGCATTTAAGTTTGAGGCATGTCCCATTGGCTGCCACATGCCACATAGCGTGCAACAAAGTTGCCCATGATGTAGATCATCTGATTGTAAGTATTTTGGTTCAACCCTTTTATTCCTTGTTACCCATTTCACTGAGATAGTCAAGGGAAAGCCGGAATTTGTGAGTTTTAACCAAATCTCGGGACCTGGACAAAACCGACTATATTTGGTGGCAGCGTTTTTCAAGCAAAGTGGCTCCCTTAATCCGTACTCCAAACGCATTTAAGTTTGAGGCATGCCCCATTGGCTGCCACATGCCACATATCGTGCAACAAACTTGCCCATGCTGTAGATCATCTGATTGTAGGTCTTTCGGTTCAACCCTTTTATTCCTTGTTACCCATTTCACTGAGATAGTCAAGGGAAAGCCGGAATTTGTGAGTTTTAACCAAATCTCGGGACCTGGACAAAACCGACTATATTTGGTGGCAGCGTTTTTCAAGCAAAGTGGCTCCCTTAATCCGTACTCCAAACGCATTTAAGTTTGAGGCATGTCCCATTGGCTGCCACATGCCGCATATCGTGCAACAAAGTTGCCCATGCTGTAGATCATCTGATTGTAGGTCTTTCGGTTCAACCCTTTT
Organism: Xylota sylvarum; assembly: GCA_905220385.1. NCBI lineage: Eukaryota > Metazoa > Arthropoda > Insecta > Diptera > Syrphidae > Xylota > Xylota sylvarum. The sequence continues at coordinate 95,840,254 of LR999957.1, read as the reverse complement.
ATTCCTTGTTACCCATTTCACTGAGATAGTCAAGGGAAAGCCGGAATTTGTGAGTTTTACCCAAATCTCGGGACCTGGACAAAACCGACTATACTTCGTGGCAGCGTTTTTCAAGCAAAGTGGCTCCCTTAATCCGTACTCCAAACGCATTTAAGTTTGAGGCATGTCCCATTGGCTGCCACATGCCACATATCGTGCAACAAAGTTGCCCATGATGTAGATCATCTGATTGTAGGTCTTTCGGTTCAACCCTTTTATTCCTTGTTACCCATTTCACTGAGATAGTCAAGGGAAAGCCGGAATTTGTGAGTTTTACCCAAATCTCGGGACCTGGACAAAACCGACTATATTTGGTGGCAGCGTTTTTCAAGCAAAGTGGCTCCCTTAATCCGTACTCCAAACGCATTTAAGTTTGAGGCATGTCCCATTGGCTGCCACATGCCACATAGCGTGCAACAAAGTTGCCCATGATGTAGATCATCTGATTGTAAGTATTTTGGTTCAACCCTTTTATTCCTTGTTACCCATTTCACTGAGATAGTCAAGGGAAAGCCGGAATTTGTGAGTTTTAACCAAATCTCGGGACCTGGACAAAACCGACTATATTTGGTGGCAGCGTTTTTCAAGCAAAGTGGCTCCCTTAATCCGTACTCCAAACGCATTTAAGTTTGAGGCATGCCCCATTGGCTGCCACATGCCACATATCGTGCAACAAAGTTGCCCATGCTGTAGATCATCTGATTGTAGGTCTTTCGGTTCAACCCTTTTATTCCTTGTTACCCATTTCACTGAGATAGTCAAGGGAAAGCCGGAATTTGTGAGTTTTACCCAAATCTCGGGACCTGGACAAAACCGACTATATTTGGTGGCAGCGTTTTTCAAGCAAAGTGGCTCCCTTAATCCGTACTCCAAACGCATTTAAGTTTGAGGCATGTCCCATTGGCTGCCACATGCCACATAGCGTGCAACAAAGTTGCCCATGATGTAGATCATCTGATTGTAAGTATTTTGCTTCAACCCTTTTATTCCTTGTTACCCATTTCACTGAGATAGTCAAGGGAAAGTCGGAATTTGTGAGTTTTAACCAAATCTCGGGACCTGGACAAAACCGACTATATTTGGTGGCAGCGTTTTTCAAGCAAAGTGGCTCCCTTAATCCGTACTCCAAACGCATTTAAGTTTGAGGCATGTCCCATTGGCTGCCACATGCCGCATATCGTGCAACAAAGTTGCCCATGCTGTAGATCATCTGATTGTAGGTCTTTCGGTTCAACCCTTTTATTCCTTGTTACCCATTTCACTGAGATAGTCAAGGGAAAGCCGGAATTTGTGAGTTTTACCCAAATCTCGGGACCTGGACAAAACCGACTATATTTGGTGGCAGCGTTTTTCAAGCAAAGTGGCTCCCTTAATCCGTACTCCAAACGCATTTAAGTTTGAGGCATGTCCCATTGGCTGCCACATGCCGCATATCGTGCAACAAAGTTGCCCATGCTGTAGATCATCTGATTGTAGGTCTTTCGGTTCAACCCTTTTATTCCTTGTTACCCATTTCACTGAGATAGTCAAGGGAAAGCCGGAATTTGTGAGTTTTACCCAAATCTCGGGACCTGGACAAAACCGACTATACTTCGTGGCAGCGTTTTTCAAGCAAAGTGGCTCCCTTAATCCGTACTCCAAACGCATTTAAGTTTGAGGCATGTCCCATTGGCTGCCACATGCCGCATATCGTGCAACAAAGTTGCCCATGCTGTAGATCATCTGATTGTAGGTCTTTTGGTTCAACCTTTTTATTGCTTGTTACCCATTTCACTGAGATAGTCAAGGGAAAGTCGGAATTTGTGAGTTTTAACCAAATCTCGGGACCTGGACAAAATCGACTATACTTCGTGGCAGCGTTTTTCAAGCAAAGTGGCTCCCTTAATCCGTACTCCAAACGCATTTAAGTTTGAGGTATGTCCCATTGGCTGCCACATGCCGCATATCGTGCAACAAAGTTGCCCATGCTGTAGATCATCTGATTGTAGGTCTTTCGGTTCAACCCTTTTATTCCTTGTTACCCATTTCACTGAGATAGTCAAGGGAAAGCCGGAATTTGTGAGTTTTACCCAAATCTCGGGACCTGGACAAAACCGACTATATTTGGTGGCAGCGTTTTTCAAGCAAAGTGGCTCCCTTAATCCGTACTCCAAACGCATTTAAGTTTGAGGCATGTCCCATTGGCTGCCACATGCCACATAGCGTGCAACAAAGTTGCCCATGATGTAGATCATCTGATTGTAAGTATTATGGTTCAACCCTTTTATTCCTTGTTACCCATTTCACTGAGATAGTCAAGGGAAAGCCGGAATTTGTGAGTTTTAACCAAATCTCGGGACCTGGACAAAACCGACTATATTTGGTGGCAGCGTTTTTCAAGCAAAGTGGCTCCCTTAATCCGTACTCCAAACGCATTTAAGTTTGAGGCATGCCCCATTGGCTGCCACATGCCACATATCGTGCAACAAACTTGCCCATGCTGTAGATCATCTGATTGTAGGTCTTTCGGTTCAACCCTTTTATTCCTTGTTACCCATTTCACTGAGATAGTCAAGGGAAAGCCGGAATTTGTGAGTTTTAACCAAATCTCGGGACCTGGACAAAACCGACTATATTTGGTGGCAGCGTTTTTCAAGCAAAGTGGCTCCCTTAATCCGTACTCCAAACGCATTTAAGTTTGAGGCATGTCCCATTGGCTGCCACATGCCGCATATCGTGCAACAAAGTTGCCCATGCTGTAGATCATCTGATTGTAGGTCTTTCGGTTCAACCCTTTTATTCCTTGTTACCCATTTCACTGAGATAGTCAAGGGAAAGCCGGAATTTGTGAGTTTTACCCAAATCTCGGGACCTGGACAAAACCGACTATACTTCGTGGCAGCGTTTTTCAAGCAAAGTGGCTCCCTTAATCCGTACTCCAAACGCATTTAAGTTTGAGGCATGTCCCATTGGCTGCCACATGCCACATATCGTGCAACAAAGTTGCCCATGATGTAGATCATCTGATTGTAGGTCTTTCGGTTCAACCCTTTTATTCCTTGTTACCCATTTCACTGAGATAGTCAAGGGAAAGCCGGAATTTGTGAGTTTTACCCAAATCTCGGGACCTGGACAAAACCGACTATATTTGGTGGCAGCGTTTTTCAAGCAAAGTGGCTCCCTTAATCCGTACTCCAAACGCATTTAAGTTTGAGGCATGTCCCATTGGCTGCCACATGCCGCATATCGTGCAACAAAGTTGCCCATGCTGTAGATCATCTGATTGTAGGTCTTTCGGTTCAACCCTTTTATTCCTTGTTACCCATTTCACTGAGATAGTCAAGGGAAAGCCGGAATTTGTGAGTTTTACCCAAATCTCGGGACCTGGACAAAATCGACTATATTTGGTGGCAGCGTTTTTCAAGCAAAGTGGCTCCCTTAATCCGTACTCCAAACGCATTTAAGTTTGAGGCATGCCCCATTGGCTGCCACATGCCACATATCGTGCAACAAAGTTGCCCATGCTGTAGATCATCTGATTGTAGGTCTTTCGGTTCAACCCTTTTATTCCTTGTTACCCATTTCACTGAGATAGTCAAGGGAAAGCCGGAATTTGTGAGTTTTACCCAAATCTCGGGACCTGGACAAAACCGACTATATTTGGTGGCAGCGTTTTTCAAGCAAAGTGGCTCCCTTAATCCGTACTCCAAACGCATTTAAGTTTGAGGCATGTCCCATTGGCTGCCACATGCCACATAGCGTGCAACAAAGTTGCCCATGATGTAGATCATCTGATTGTAAGTATTTTGCTTCAACCCTTTTATTCCTTGTTACCCATTTCACTGAGATAGTCAAGGGAAAGTCGGAATTTGTGAGTTTTAACCAAATCTCGGGACCTGGACAAAACCGACTATATTTGGTGGCAGCGTTTTTCAAGCAAAGTGGCTCCCTTAATCCGTACTCCAAACGCATTTAAGTTTGAGGCATGTCCCATTGGCTGCCACATGCCGCATATCGTGCAACAAAGTTGCCCATGATGTAGATCATCTGATTGTAGGTCTTTTGATTCAACCCTTTTATTCCTTGTTACCCATTTCACTGAGATAGTCAAGGAAAAGTCGGATTTTCTGAGTTTTAACCAAATCTCGGGACCTGGACAAAACCGACTATATTTGGTGGCAGCGTTTTTCAAGCAAAGTGGCTCCCTTAATCCGTACTCCAAACGCATTTAAGTTTGAGGCATGCCCCATTGGCTGCCACATGCCACATATCGTGCAACAAAGTTGCCCATGCTGTAGATCATCTGATTGTAGGTCTTTCGGTTCAACCCTTTTATTCCTTGTTACCCATTTCACTGAGATAGTCAAGGGAAAGCCGGAATTTGTGAGTTTTACCCAAATCTCGGGACCTGGACAAAACCGACTATATTTGGTGGCAGCGTTTTTCAAGCAAAGTGGCTCCCTTAATCCGTACTCCAAACGCATTTAAGTTTGAGGCATGTCCCATTGGCTGCCACATGCCGCATATCGTGCAACAAAGTTGCCCATGCTGTAGATCATCTGATTGTAGGTCTTTCGGTTCAACCCTTTTATTCCTTGTTACCCATTTCACTGAGATAGTCAAGGGAAAGCCGGAATTTGTGAGTTTTACCCAAATCTCGGGACCTGGACAAAACCGACTATACTTCGTGGCAGCGTTTTTCAAGCAAAGTGGCTCCCTTAATCCGTACTCCAAACGCATTTAAGTTTGAGGCATGTCCCATTGGCTGCCACATGCCACATATCGTGCAACAAAGTTGCCCATGATGTAGATCATCTGATTGTAGGTCTTTTGGTTCAACCCTTTTATTCCTTGTTACCCATTTCACTGAGATAGTCAAGGGAAAGCCGGAATTTGTGAGTTTTACCCAAATCTCGGGACCTGGACAAAACCGACTATATTTGGTGGCAGCGTTTTTCAAGCAAAGTGGCTCCCTTAATCCGTACTCCAAACGCATTTAAGTTTGAGGCATGTCCCATTGGCTGCCACATGCCACATAGCGTGCAACAAAGTTGCCCATGATGTAGATCATCTGATTGTAAGTATTTTGGTTCAACCCTTTTATTCCTTGTTACCCATTTCACTGAGATAGTCAAGGGAAAGCCGGAATTTGTGAGTTTTACCCAAATCTCGGGACCTGGACAAAACCGACTATATTTGGTGGCAGCGTTTTTCAAGCAAAGTGGCTCCCTTAATCCGTACTCCAAACGCATTTAAGTTTGAGGCATGCCCCATTGGCTGCCACATGCCACATATCGTGCAACAAAGTTGCCCATGCTGTAGATCATCTGATTGTAGGTCTTTCGGTTCAACCCTTTTATTCCTTGTTACCCATTTCACTGAGATAGTCAAGGGAAAGCCGGAATTTGTGAGTTTTACCCAAATCTCGGGACCTGGACAAAACCGACTATATTTGGTGGCAGCGTTTTTCAAGCAAAGTGGCTCCCTTAATCCGTACTCCAAACGCATTTAAGTTTGAGGCATGTCCCATTGGCTGCCACATGCCACATAGCGTGCAACAAAGTTGCCCATGATGTAGATCATCTGATTGTAAGTATTTTGCTTCAACCCTTTTATTCCTTGTTACCCATTTCACTGAGATAGTCAAGGGAAAGTCGGAATTTGTGAGTTTTAACCAAATCTCGGGACCTGGACAAAACCGACTATATTTGGTGGCAGCGTTTTTCAAGCAAAGTGGCTCCCTTAATCCGTACTCCAAACGCATTTAAGTTTGAGGCATGTCCCATTGGCTGCCACATGCCGCATATCGTGCAACAAAGTTGCCCATGCTGTAGATCATCTGATTGTAGGTCTTTCGGTTCAACCCTTTTATTCCTTGTTACCCATTTCACTGAGATAGTCAAGGGAAAGCCGGAATTTGTGAGTTTTACCCAAATCTCGGGACCTGGACAAAACCGACTATATTTGGTGGCAGCGTTTTTCAAGCAAAGTGGCTCCCTTAATCCGTACTCCAAACGCATTTAAGTTTGAGGCATGTCCCATTGGCTGCCACATGCCGCATATCGTGCAACAAAGTTGCCCATGCTGTAGATCATCTGATTGTAGGTCTTTCGGTTCAACCCTTTTATTCCTTGTTACCCATTTCACTGAGATAGTCAAGGGAAAGCCGGAATTTGTGAGTTTTACCCAAATCTCGGGACCTGGACAAAACCGACTATACTTCGTGGCAGCGTTTTTCAAGCAAAGTGGCTCCCTTAATCCGTACTCCAAACGCATTTAAGTTTGAGGCATGTCCCATTGGCTGCCACATGCCGCATATCGTGCAACAAAGTTGCCCATGCTGTAGATCATCTGATTGTAGGTCTTTTGGTTCAACCTTTTTATTGCTTGTTACCCATTTCACTGAGATAGTCAAGGGAAAGTCGGAATTTGTGAGTTTTAACCAAATCTCGGGACCTGGACAAAATCGACTATACTTCGTGGCAGCGTTTTTCAAGCAAAGTGGCTCCCTTAATCCGTACTCCAAACGCATTTAAGTTTGAGGTATGTCCCATTGGCTGCCACATGCCGCATATCGTGCAACAAAGTTGCCCATGCTGTAGATCATCTGATTGTAGGTCTTTCGGTTCAACCCTTTTATTCCTTGTTACCCATTTCACTGAGATAGTCAAGGGAAAGCCGGAATTTGTGAGTTTTACCCAAATCTCGGGACCTGGACAAAACCGACTATATTTGGTGGCAGCGTTTTTCAAGCAAAGTGGCTCCCTTAATCCGTACTCCAAACGCATTTAAGTTTGAGGCATGTCCCATTGGCTGCCACATGCCACATAGCGTGCAACAAAGTTGCCCATGATGTAGATCATCTGATTGTAAGTATTATGGTTCAACCCTTTTATTCCTTGTTACCCATTTCACTGAGATAGTCAAGGGAAAGCCGGAATTTGTGAGTTTTAACCAAATCTCGGGACCTGGACAAAACCGACTATATTTGGTGGCAGCGTTTTTCAAGCAAAGTGGCTCCCTTAATCCGTACTCCAAACGCATTTAAGTTTGAGGCATGCCCCATTGGCTGCCACATGCCACATATCGTGCAACAAACTTGCCCATGCTGTAGATCATCTGATTGTAGGTCTTTCGGTTCAACCCTTTTATTCCTTGTTACCCATTTCACTGAGATAGTCAAGGGAAAGCCGGAATTTGTGAGTTTTAACCAAATCTCGGGACCTGGACAAAACCGACTATATTTGGTGGCAGCGTTTTTCAAGCAAAGTGGCTCCCTTAATCCGTACTCCAAACGCATTTAAGTTTGAGGCATGTCCCATTGGCTGCCACATGCCGCATATCGTGCAACAAAGTTGCCCATGCTGTAGATCATCTGATTGTAGGTCTTTCGGTTCAACCCTTTTATTCCTTGTTACCCATTTCACTGAGATAGTCAAGGGAAAGCCGGAATTTGTGAGTTTTACCCAAATCTCGGGACCTGGACAAAACCGACTATACTTCGTGGCAGCGTTTTTCAAGCAAAGTGGCTCCCTTAATCCGTACTCCAAACGCATTTAAGTTTGAGGCATGTCCCATTGGCTGCCACATGCCACATATCGTGCAACAAAGTTGCCCATGATGTAGATCATCTGATTGTAGGTCTTTTGGTTCAACCCTTTTATTCCTTGTTACCCATTTCACTGAGATAGTCAAGGGAAAGCCGGAATTTGTGAGTTTTACCCAAATCTCGGGACCTGGACAAAACCGACTATATTTGGTGGCAGCGTTTTTCAAGCAAAGTGGCTCCCTTAATCCGTACTCCAAACGCATTTAAGTTTGAGGCATGTCCCATTGGCTGCCACATGCCACATAGCGTGCAACAAAGTTGCCCATGATGTAGATCATCTGATTGTAAGTATTTTGGTTCAACCCTTTTATTCCTTGTTACCCATTTCACTGAGATAGTCAAGGGAAAGTCGGAATTTGTGAGTTTTATCCAAATCTCGGGACCTGGACAAAACCGACTATATTTGGTGGCAGCGTTTTTCAAGCAAAGTGGCTCCCTTAATCCGTACTCCAAACGCATTTAAGTTTGAGGCATGTCCCATTGGCTGCCACATGCCGCATATCGTGCAACAAAGTTGCCCATGCTGTAGATCATCTGATTGTAGGTCTTTCGGTTCAACCCTTTTATTCCTTGTTACCCATTTCACTGAGATAGTCAAGGGAAAGCCGGAATTTGTGAGTTTTACCCAAATCTCGGGACCTGGACAAAACCGACTATATTTGGTGGCAGCGTTTTTCAAGCAAAGTGGCTCCCTTAATCCGTACTCCAAACGCATTTAAGTTTGAGGCATGTCCCATTGGCTGCCACATGCCACATAGCGTGCAACAAAGTTGCCCATGATGTAGATCATCTGATTGTAGGTCTTTCGGTTCAACCCTTTTATTGCTTGTTACCCATTTCACTGAGATAGTCAAGGGAAAGTCGGAATTTGTGAGTTTTACCCAAATCTCGGGACCTGGACAAAACCGACTATATTTGGTGGCAGCGTTTTTCAAGCAAAGTGGCTCCCTTAATCCGTACTCCAAACGCATTTAAGTTTGAGGCATGTCCCATTGGCTGCCACATGCCGCATATCGTGCAACAAAGTTGCCCATGCTGTAGATCATCTGATTGTAGGTCTTTTGATTCAACCCTTTTATTCCTTGTTACCCATTTCACTGAGATAGTCAAGGGAAAGCCGGAATTTGTGAGTTTTACCCAAATCTCGGGACCTGGACAAAACCGACTATATTTGGTGGCAGCGTTTTTCAAGCAAAGTGGCTCCCTTAATCCGTACTCCAAACGCATTTAAGTTTGAGGCATGTCCCATTGGCTGCCACATGCCGCATATCGTGCAACAAAGTTGCCCATGCTGTAGATCATCTGATTGTAGGTCTTTCGGTTCAACCCTTTTATTCCTTGTTACCCATTTCACTGAGATAGTCAAGGGAAAGCCGGAATTTGTGAGTTTTACCCAAATCTCGGGACCTGGACAAAACCGACTATATTTGGTGGCAGCGTTTTTCAAGCAAAGTGGCTCCCTTAATCCGTACTCCAAACGCATTTAAGTTTGAGGCATGTCCCATTGGCTGCCACATGCCGCATATCGTGCAACAAAGTTGCCCATGCTGTAGATCATCTGATTGTAGGTCTTTTGATTCAACCCTTTTATTCCTTGTTACCCATTTCACTGAGATAGTCAAGGGAAAGCCGGAATTTGTGAGTTTTACCCAAATCTCGGGACCTGGACAAAACCGACTATATTTGGTGGCAGCGTTTTTCAAGCAAAGTGGCTCCCTTAATCCGTACTCCAAACGCATTTAAGTTTGAGGCATGTCCCATTGGCTGCCACATGCCGCATATCGTGCAACAAAGTTGCCCATGCTGTAGATCATCTGATTGTAGGTCTTTCGGTTCAACCCTTTTATTCCTTGTTACCCATTTCACTGAGATAGTCAAGGGAAAGCCGGAATTTGTGAGTTTTACCCAAATCTCGGGACCTGGACAAAACCGACTATACTTCGTGGCAGCGTTTTTCAAGCAAAGTGGCTCCCTTAATCCGTACTCCAAACGCATTTAAGTTTGAGGCATGTCCCATTGGCTGCCACATGCCACATATCGTGCAACAAAGTTGCCCATGATGTAGATCATCTGATTGTAGGTCTTTTGGTTCAACCTTTTTATTGCTTGTTACCCATTTCACTGAGATAGTCAAGGGAAAGTCGGAATTTGTGAGTTTTATCCAAATCTCGGGACCTGGACAAAACCGACTATATTTGGTGGCAGCGTTTTTCAAGCAAAGTGGCTCCCTTAATCCGTACTCCAAACGCATTTAAGTTTGAGGCATGTCCCATTGGCTGCCACATGCCACATAGCGTGCAACAAAGTTGCCCATGATGTAGATCATCTGATTGTAAGTATTTTGGTTCAACCCTTTTATTCCTTGTTACCCATTTCACTGAGATAGTCAAGGGAAAGCCGGAATTTGTGAGTTTTACCCAAATCTCGGGACCTGGACAAAACCGACTATATTTGGTGGCAGCGTTTTTCAAGCAAAGTGGCTCCCTTAATCCGTACTCGAAACGCATTTAAGTTTGAGGCATGCCCCATTGGCTGCCACATGCCACATATCGTGCAACAAAGTTGCCCATGCTGTAGATCATCTGATTGTAGGTCTTTTGGTTCAACCTTTTTATTGCTTGTTACCCATTTCACTGAGATAGTCAAGGGAAAGTCGGAATTTGTGAGTTTTAACCAAATCTCGGGACCTGGACAAAATCGACTATACTTCGTGGCAGCGTTTTTCAAGCAAAGTGGCTCCCTTAATCCGTACTCCAAACGCATTTAAGTTTGAGGTATGTCCCATTGGCTGCCACATGCCGCATATCGTGCAACAAAGTTGCCCGTGCTGTAGATCATCTGATTGTAGGTCTTTCGGTTCAACCCTTTTATTCCTTGTTACCCATTTCACTGAGATAGTCAAGGGAAAGCCGGAATTTGTGAGTTTTACCCAAATCTCGGGACCTGGACAAAACCGACTATATTTGGTGGCAGCGTTTTTCAAGCAAAGTGGCTCCCTTAATCCGTACTCCAAACGCATTTAAGTTTGAGGCATGCCCCATTGGCTGCCACATGCCACATATCGTGCAACAAAGTTGCCCATGATGTAGATCATCTGATTGTAGGTCTTTTGCTTCAACCCTTTTATTCCTTGTTACCCATTTCACTGAGATAGTCAAGGGAAAGCCGGAATTTGTGAGTTTTACCCAAATCTCGGGACCTGGACAAAACCGACTATATTTGGTGGCAGCGTTTTTCAAGCAAAGTGGCTCCCTTAATCCGTACTCCAAACGCATTTAAGTTTGAGGCATGTCCCATTGGCTGCCACATGCCACATAGCGTGCAACAAAGTTGCCCATGCTGTAGATCATCTGATTGTAAGTATTTTCGTTCAACCCTTTTATTCCTTGTTACCCATTTCACTGAGATAGTCAAGGGAAAGCCGGAATTTGTGAGTTTTAACCAAATCTCGGGACCTGGACAAAACCGACTATATTTGGTGGCAGCGTTTTTCAAGCAAAGTGGCTCCCTTAATCCGTACTCCAAACGCATTTAAGTTTGAGGCATGTCCCATTGGCTGCCACATGCCGCATATCGTGCAACAAAGTTGCCCATGCTGTAGATCATCTGATTGTAGGTCTTTCGGTTCAACCCTTTTATTCCTTGTTACCCATTTCACTGAGATAGTCAAGGGAAAGCCGGAATTTGTGAGTTTTACCCAAATCTCGGGACCTGGACAAAACCGACTATACTTCGTGGCAGCGTTTTTCAAGCAAAGTGGCTCCCTTAATCCGTACTCCAAACGCATTTAAGTTTGAGGCATGTCCCATTGGCTGCCACATGCCGCATATCGTGCAACAAAGTTGCCCATGCTGTAGATCATCTGATTGTAGGTCTTTCGGTTCAACCCTTTTATTCCTTGTTACCCATTTCACTGAGATAGTCAAGGGAAAGCCGGAATTTGTGAGTTTTAACCAAATCTCGGGACCTGGACAAAACCGACTATATTTGGTGGCAGCGTTTTTCAAGCAAAGTGGCTCCCTTAATCCGTACTCCAAACGCATTTAAGTTTGAGGCATGTCCCATTGGCTGCCACATGCCGCATATCGTGCAACAAAGTTGCCCATGCTGTAGATCATCTGATTGTAGGTCTTTTGGTTCAACCCTTTTATTCCTTGTTACCCATTTCACTGAGATAGTCAAGGGAAAGCCGGAATTTGTGAGTTTTACCCAAATCTCGGGACCTGGACAAAACCGACTATATTTGGTGGCAGCGTTTTTCAAGCAAAGTGGCTCCCTTAATCCGTACTCCAAACGCATTTAAGTTTGAGGCATGTCCCATTGGCTGCCACATGCCGCATATCGTGCAACAAAGTTGCCCATGATGTAGATCATCTGATTGTAGGTCTTTTACTTCAACCCTTTTATTCCTTGTTACCCATTTCACTGAGATAGTCAAGGGAAAGTCGGAATTTGTGAGTTTTAACCAAATCTCGGGACCTGGACAAAACCGACTATATTTGGTGGCAGCGTTTTTCAAGCAAAGTGGCTCCCTTAATCCGTACTCCAAACGCATTTAAGTTTGAGGCATGCCCCATTGGCTGCCACATGCCACATATCGTGCAACAAAGTTGCCCATGATGTAGATCATCTGATTGTAGGTCTTTTACTTCAACCCTTTTATTCCTTGTTACCCATTTCACTGAGATAGTCAAGGGAAAGTCGGAATTTGTGAGTTTTACCCAAATCTCGGGACCTGGACAAAACCGACTATATTTGGTGGCAGCGTTTTTCAAGCAAAGTGGCTCCCTTAATCCGTACTCCAAACGCATTTAAGTTTGAGGCATGTCCCATTGGCTGCCACATGCCACATATCGTGCAACAAAGTTGCCCATGCTGTAGATCATCTGATTGTAGGTCTTTCGGTTCAACCCTTTTATTCCTTGTTACCCATTTCACTGAGATAGTCAAGGGAAAGTCGGAATTTGTGAGTTTTAACCAAATCTCGGGACCTGGACAAAACCGACTATATTTGGTGGCAGCGTTTTTCAAGCAAAGTGGCTCCCTTAATCCGTACTCCAAACGCATTTAAGTTTGAGGCATGTCCCATTGGCTGCCACATGCCGCATATCGTGCAACAAAGTTGCCCATGCTGTAGATCATCTGATTGTAGGTCTTTCGGTTCAACCCTTTTATTCCTTGTTACCCATTTCACTGAGATAGTCAAGGGAAAGCCGGAATTTGTGAGTTTTACCCAAATCTCGGGACCTGGACAAAACCGACTATATTTGGTGGCAGCGTTTTTCAAGCAAAGTGGCTCCCTTAATCCGTACTCCAAACGCATTTAAGTTTGAGGCATGTCCCATTGGCTGCCACATGCCACATAGCGTGCAACAAAGTTGCCCATGATGTAGATCATCTGATTGTAAGTATTTTGGTTCAACCCTTTTATTCCTTGTTACCCATTTCACTGAGATAGTCAAGGGAAAGCCGGAATTTGTGAGTTTTAACCAAATCTCGGGACCTGGACAAAACCGACTATATTTGGTGGCAGCGTTTTTCAAGCAAAGTGGCTCCCTTAATCCGTACTCCAAACGCATTGAAGTTTGAGGCATGCCCCATTGGCTGCCACATGCCACATATCGTGCAACAAAGTTGCCCATGCTGTAGATCATCTGATTGTAAGTATTATGGTTCAACCCTTTTATTCCTTGTTACCCATTTCACTGAGATAGTCAAGGGAAAGCCGGAATTTGTGAGCTTTAACCAAATCTCGGGACCTGGACAAAACCGACTATATTTGGTGGCAGCGTTTTTCAAGCAAAGTGGCTCCCTTAATCCGTACTCCAAACGCATTTAAGTTTGAGGCATGCCCCATTGGCTGCCACATGCCACATATCGTGCAACAAAGTTGCCCATGCTGTAGATCATCTGATTGTAGGTCTTTTGGTTCAACCCTTTTATTCCTTGTTACCCATTTCACTGAGATAGTCAAGGGAAAGTCGGAATTTGTCAGTTTTAACCAAATCTCGGAACCTGGACAAAATCGACTATACTTCGTGGCAGCGTTTTTCAAGCAAAGTGGCTCCCTTAATCCGTACTCCAAACGCATTGAAGTTTGAGGCATGCCCCATTGGCTGCCACATGCCACATATCGTGCAACAAAGTTGCCCATGCTGTAGATCATCTGATTGTAGGTCTTTCGGTTCAACCCTTTTATTGCTTGTTACCCATTTCACTGAGATAGTCAAGGGAAAGCCGGAATTTGTGAGCTTTAACCAAATCTCGGGACCTGGACAAAACCGACTATATTTGGTGGCAGCGTTTTTCAAGCAAAGTGGCTCCCTTAATCCGTACTCCAAACGCATTTAAGTTTGAGGCATGCCCCATTGGCTGCCACATGCCACATATCGTGCAACAAAGTTGCCCATGCTGTAGATCATCTGATTGTAAGTATTATGGTTCAACCCTTTTATTCCTTGTTACCCATTTCACTGAGATAGTCAAGGGAAAGCCGGAATTTGTGAGTTTTAACCAAATCTCGGGACCTGGACAAAACCGACTATATTTGGTGGCAGCGTTTTTCAAGCAAAGTGGCTCCCTTAATCCGTACTCCAAACGCATTTAAGTTTGAGGCATGCCCCATTGGCTGCCACATGCCGCATATCGTGCAACAAAGTTGCCCATGCTGTAGATCATCTGATTGTAAGTATTTTGCTTCAACCCTTTTATTCCTTGTTACCCATTTCACTGAGATAGTCAAGGGAAAGCCGGAATTTGTGAGCTTTAACCAAATCTCGGGACCTGGACAAAACCGACTATATTTGGTGGCAGCGTTTTTCAAGCAAAGTGGCTCCCTTAATCCGTACTCCAAACGCATTTAAGTTTGAGGCATGCCCCATTGGCTGCCACATGCCACATATCGTGCAACAAAGTTGCCCATGCTGTAGATCATCTGATTGTAAGTATTATGGTTCAACCCTTTTATTCCTTGTTACCCATTTCACTGAGATAGTCAAGGGAAAGCCGGAATTTGTGAGCTTTAACCAAATCTCGGGACCTGGACAAAACCGACTATATTTGGTGGCAGCGTTTTTCAAGCAAAGTGGCTCCCTTAATCCGTACTCCAAACGCATTGAAGTTTGAGGCATGCCCCATTGGCTGCCACATGCCACATATCGTGCAACAAAGTTGCCCATGCTGTAGATCATCTGATTGTAGGTCTTTCGGTTCAACCCTTTTATTCCTTGTTACCCATTTCACTGAGATAGTCAAGGGAAAGCCGGAATTTGTGAGCTTTAACCAAATCTCGGGACCTGGACAAAACCGACTATATTTGGTGGCAGCGTTTTTCAAGCAAAGTGGCTCCCTTAATCCGTAGTCCAAACGCATTTAAGTTTGAGGCATGCCCCATTGGCTGCCACATGCCACATATCGTGCAACAAAGTTGCCCATGCTGTAGATCATCTGATTGTAAGTATTATGGTTCAACCCTTTTATTCCTTGTTACCCATTTCACTGAGATAGTCAAGGGAAAGCCGGAATTTGTGAGTTTTAACCAAATCTCGGGACCTGGACAAAACCGACTATATTTGGTGGCAGCGTTTTTCAAGCAAAGTGGCTCCCTTAATCCGTACTCCAAACGCATTTAAGTTTGAGGCATGCCCCATTGGCTGCCACATGCCGCATATCGTGCAACAAAGTTGCCCATGCTGTAGATCATCTGATTGTAAGTATTTTGCTTCAACCCTTTTATTGCTTGTTACCCATTTCACTGAGATAGTCAAGGGAAAGCCGGAATTTGTGAGTTTTACCCAAATCTCGGGACCTGGACAAAACCGACTATATTTGGTGGCAGCGTTTTTCAAGCAAAGTGGCTCCCTTAATCCGTACTCCAAACGCATTTAAGTTTGAGACATGCCCCATTGCTGCCACATGCCGCATATCGTGCAACAAAGTTGCCCATGCTGTAGATCATCTGATTGTAGGTATTTTGGTTCAACCCTTTTATTCCTTGTTACCCATTTCACTGAGATAGTCAAGGGAAAGCCGGAATTTGTGAGTTTTACCCAAATCTCGGGACCTGGACAAAATCGATTATATTTGGTGGCAGTGTTTTTCAAGCAAAGTGGCTCCCTTAATCCGTACTCCAAACGCATTGAAGTTTGAGGCATGCCCCATTGGCTGCCACATGCCACATATCGTGCAACAAAGTTGCCCATGCTGTAGATCATCTGATTGTAGGTCTTTTGGTTCAACCCTTTTATTCCTTGTTACCCATTTCACTGAGATAGTCAAGGGAAAGCCGGAATTTGTGAGTTTTAACCAAATCTCGGGACCTGGACAAAACCGACTATATTTGGTGGCAGCGTTTTTCAAGCAAAGTGGCTCCCTTAATCCGTACTCCAAACGCATTTAAGTTTGAGGCATGCCCCATTGGCTGCCACATGCCACATATCGTGCAACAAAGTTGCCCATGCTGTAGATCATCTGATTGTAAGTATTTTGGTTCAACCCTTTTATTCCTTGTTACCCATTTCACTGAGATAGTCAAGGGAAAGCCGGAATTTGTGAGTTTTACCCAAATCTCGGGACCTGGACAAAATCGATTATATTTGGTGGCAGTGTTTTTCAAGCAAAGTGGCTCCCTTAATCCGTACTCCAAACGCATTGAAGTTTGAGGCATGCCCCATTGGCTGCCACATGCCACATATCGTGCAACAAAGTTGCCCATGCTGTAGATCATCTGATTGTAGGTCTTTCGGTTCAACCCTTTTATTCCTTGTTACCCATTTCACTGAGATAGTCAAGGGAAAGTCGGAATTTGTGAGTTTTAACCAAATCTCGGGACCTGGACAAAACCGACTATATTTGGTGGCAGCGTTTTTCAAGCAAAGTGGCTCCCTTAATCCGTACTCCAAACGCATTTAAGTTTGAGGCATGTCCCATTGGCTGCCACATGCCGCATATCGTGCAACAAAGTTGCCCATGCTGTAGATCATCTGATTGTAGGTCTTTCGGTTCAACCCTTTTATTCCTTGTTACCCATTTCACTGAGATAGTCAAGGGAAAGCCGGAATTTGTGAGTTTTACCCAAATCTCGGGACCTGGACAAAACCGACTATATTTGGTGGCAGCGTTTTTCAAGCAAAGTGGCTCCCTTAATCCGTACTCCAAACGCATTTAAGTTTGAGGCATGTCCCATTGGCTGCCACATGCCACATAGCGTGCAACAAAGTTGCCCATGATGTAGATCATCTGATTGTAAGTATTTTGGTTCAACCCTTTTATTCCTTGTTACCCATTTCACTGAGATAGTCAAGGGAAAGCCGGAATTTGTGAGTTTTAACCAAATCTCGGGACCTGGACAAAACCGACTATATTTGGTGGCAGCGTTTTTCAAGCAAAGTGGCTCCCTTAATCCGTACTCCAAACGCATTTAAGTTTGAGGCATGCCCCATTGGCTGCCACATGCCACATATCGTGCAACAAAGTTGCCCATGCTGTAGATCATCTGATTGTAAGTATTATGGTTCAACCCTTTTATTCCTTGTTACCCATTTCACTGAGATAGTCAAGGGAAAGCCGGAATTTGTGAGCTTTAACCAAATCTCGGGACCTGGACAAAACCGACTATATTTGGTGGCAGCGTTTTTCAAGCAAAGTGGCTCCCTTAATCCGTACTCCAAACGCATTTAAGTTTGAGGCATGCCCCATTGGCTGCCACATGCCACATATCGTGCAACAAAGTTGCCCATGCTGTAGATCATCTGATTGTAGGTCTTTTGGTTCAACCCTTTTATTCCTTGTTACCCATTTCACTGAGATAGTCAAGGGAAAGTCGGAATTTGTCAGTTTTAACCAAATCTCGGA
The DNA here is from genome assembly GCA_905220385.1 of Xylota sylvarum. NCBI lineage: Eukaryota > Metazoa > Arthropoda > Insecta > Diptera > Syrphidae > Xylota > Xylota sylvarum. The sequence goes on along the minus strand of LR999957.1, from coordinate 95,822,775 downwards.
ACCTGGACAAAATCGACTATACTTCGTGGCAGCGTTTTTCAAGCAAAGTGGCTCCCTTAATCCGTACTCCAAACGCATTGAAGTTTGAGGCATGCCCCATTGGCTGCCACATGCCACATATCGTGCAACAAAGTTGCCCATGCTGTAGATCATCTGATTGTAGGTCTTTCGGTTCAACCCTTTTATTGCTTGTTACCCATTTCACTGAGATAGTCAAGGGAAAGCCGGAATTTGTGAGCTTTAACCAAATCTCGGGACCTGGACAAAACCGACTATATTTGGTGGCAGCGTTTTTCAAGCAAAGTGGCTCCCTTAATCCGTACTCCAAACGCATTTAAGTTTGAGGCATGCCCCATTGGCTGCCACATGCCACATATCGTGCAACAAAGTTGCCCATGCTGTAGATCATCTGATTGTAAGTATTATGGTTCAACCCTTTTATTCCTTGTTACCCATTTCACTGAGATAGTCAAGGGAAAGCCGGAATTTGTGAGTTTTAACCAAATCTCGGGACCTGGACAAAACCGACTATATTTGGTGGCAGCGTTTTTCAAGCAAAGTGGCTCCCTTAATCCGTACTCCAAACGCATTTAAGTTTGAGGCATGCCCCATTGGCTGCCACATGCCGCATATCGTGCAACAAAGTTGCCCATGCTGTAGATCATCTGATTGTAAGTATTTTGCTTCAACCCTTTTATTCCTTGTTACCCATTTCACTGAGATAGTCAAGGGAAAGCCGGAATTTGTGAGCTTTAACCAAATCTCGGGACCTGGACAAAACCGACTATATTTGGTGGCAGCGTTTTTCAAGCAAAGTGGCTCCCTTAATCCGTACTCCAAACGCATTTAAGTTTGAGGCATGCCCCATTGGCTGCCACATGCCACATATCGTGCAACAAAGTTGCCCATGCTGTAGATCATCTGATTGTAAGTATTATGGTTCAACCCTTTTATTCCTTGTTACCCATTTCACTGAGATAGTCAAGGGAAAGCCGGAATTTGTGAGCTTTAACCAAATCTCGGGACCTGGACAAAACCGACTATATTTGGTGGCAGCGTTTTTCAAGCAAAGTGGCTCCCTTAATCCGTACTCCAAACGCATTGAAGTTTGAGGCATGCCCCATTGGCTGCCACATGCCACATATCGTGCAACAAAGTTGCCCATGCTGTAGATCATCTGATTGTAGGTCTTTCGGTTCAACCCTTTTATTGCTTGTTACCCATTTCACTGAGATAGTCAAGGGAAAGCCGGAATTTGTGAGCTTTAACCAAATCTCGGGACCTGGACAAAACCGACTATATTTGGTGGCAGCGTTTTTCAAGCAAAGTGGCTCCCTTAATCCGTAGTCCAAACGCATTTAAGTTTGAGGCATGCCCCATTGGCTGCCACATGCCACATATCGTGCAACAAAGTTGCCCATGCTGTAGATCATCTGATTGTAAGTATTATGGTTCAACCCTTTTATTCCTTGTTACCCATTTCACTGAGATAGTCAAGGGAAAGCCGGAATTTGTGAGTTTTAACCAAATCTCGGGACCTGGACAAAACCGACTATATTTGGTGGCAGCGTTTTTCAAGCAAAGTGGCTCCCTTAATCCGTACTCCAAACGCATTTAAGTTTGAGGCATGCCCCATTGGCTGCCACATGCCGCATATCGTGCAACAAAGTTGCCCATGCTGTAGATCATCTGATTGTAAGTATTTTGCTTCAACCCTTTTATTGCTTGTTACCCATTTCACTGAGATAGTCAAGGGAAAGCCGGAATTTGTGAGTTTTACCCAAATCTCGGGACCTGGACAAAACCGACTATATTTGGTGGCAGCGTTTTTCAAGCAAAGTGGCTCCCTTAATCCGTACTCCAAACGCATTTAAGTTTGAGACATGCCCCATTGCTGCCACATGCCGCATATCGTGCAACAAAGTTGCCCATGCTGTAGATCATCTGATTGTAGGTATTTTGGTTCAACCCTTTTATTCCTTGTTACCCATTTCACTGAGATAGTCAAGGGAAAGCCGGAATTTGTGAGTTTTACCCAAATCTCGGGACCTGGACAAAATCGATTATATTTGGTGGCAGTGTTTTTCAAGCAAAGTGGCTCCCTTAATCCGTACTCCAAACGCATTGAAGTTTGAGGCATGCCCCATTGGCTGCCACATGCCACATATCGTGCAACAAAGTTGCCCATGCTGTAGATCATCTGATTGTAGGTCTTTTGGTTCAACCCTTTTATTCCTTGTTACCCATTTCACTGAGATAGTCAAGGGAAAGCCGGAATTTGTGAGTTTTAACCAAATCTCGGGACCTGGACAAAACCGACTATATTTGGTGGCAGCGTTTTTCAAGCAAAGTGGCTCCCTTAATCCGTACTCCAAACGCATTTAAGTTTGAGGCATGCCCCATTGGCTGCCACATGCCACATATCGTGCAACAAAGTTGCCCATGCTGTAGATCATCTGATTGTAAGTATTTTGGTTCAACCCTTTTATTCCTTGTTACCCATTTCACTGAGATAGTCAAGGGAAAGCCGGAATTTGTGAGTTTTACCCAAATCTCGGGACCTGAACAAAACCGACTATATTTGGTGGCAGTGTTTTTCAAGCAAAGTGGCTCCCTTAATCCGTACTCCAAACGCATTTAAGTTTGAGGCATGCCCCATTGGCTGCCACATGCCACATATAGTGCAACAAAGTTGCCCATGCTGTAGATCATCTGATTGTAGGTCTTTCGCTTCAACCCTTTTATTCCTTGTTACCCATTTCACTGAGATAGTCAAGGAAAAGTCGGATTTTCTGAGTTTTAACCAAATCTCGGGACCTGGACAAAATCGACTATATTTGGTGGCAGCGTTTTTCAAGCAAAGTGGCTCCCTTTATCCGTACTCCAAACGCATTTAAGTTTGAGGCATGCCCCATTGGCTGCCACATGCCACATATCGTGCAACAAAGTTGCCCATGCTGTAGATCATCTGATTGTAAGTATTTTGGTTCAACCCTTTTATTCCTTGTTACCCATTTCACTGAGATAGTCAAGGGAAAGCCGGAATTTGTGAGTTTTAACCAAATCTCATGACCTGGACAAAACCGACTATATTTGGTGGCAGCGTTTTTCAAGCAAAGTGGCTCCCTTAATCCGTACTCCAAACGCATTTAAGTTTGAGGCATGCCCCATTGGCTGCCACATGCCACATATCGTGCAACAAAGTTGCCCATGCTGTAGATCATCTGATTGTAGGTCTTTTGGTTCAACCCTTTTATTCCGTGTTACCCATTTCACTGAGATAGTCAAGGGAAAGCCGGAATTTGTGAGTTTTACCCAAATCTCGGGACCTGGACAAAACCGACTATATTTGGTGGCAGCGTTTTTCAAGCAAAGTGGCTCCCTTAATCCGTACTCGAAACGCATTTAAGTTTGAGGCATGCCCCATTGGCTGCCACATGCCACATATTGTGCAACAAAGTTGCCCATGCTGTAGATCATCTGATTGTAGGTCTTTCGCTTCAACCCTTTTATTCCTTGTTACCCATTTCACTGAGATAGTCAAGGGAAAGCCGGAATTTGTGAGTTTTAACCAAATATCGGGACCTGGACAAAACCGACTATATTTGGTGGCAGCGTTTTTCAAGCAAAGTGGCTCCCTTAATCCGTACTCCAAACGCATTTAAGTTTGAGGCATGCCCCATTGGCTGCCACATGCCACATATCGTGCAACAAAGTTGCCCATGCTGTAGATCATCTGATTGTAGGTCTTTCGGTTCAACCCTTTTATTCCTTGTTACCCATTTCACTGAGATAGTCAAGGGAAAGCCGGAATTTGTGAGTTTTACCCAAATCTCGGGACCTGGACAAAACCGACTATATTTGGTGGCAGCGTTTTTCAAGCAAAGTGGCTCCCTTAATCCGTACTCCAAACGCATTTAAGTTTGAGGCATGCCCCATTGGCTGCCACATGCCACATATCGTGCAACAAAGTTGCCCATGCTGTAGATCATCTGATTGTAGGTCTTTTGTTTCAACCCTTTTATTCCTTGTTACCCATTTCACTGAGATAGTCAAGGGAAAGCCGGAATTTGTGAGTTTTAACCAAATCTCGGGACCTGGACAAAACCGACTATATTTGGTGGCAGCGTTTTTCAAGCAAAGTGGCTCCCTTAATCCGTACTCCAAACGCATTTAAGTTTGAGGCCTGCCCCATTGGCTGCCACATGCCACATATCGTGCAACAAAGTTGCCCATGCTGTAGATCATCTGATTGTAGGTCTTTCGGTTCAACCCTTTTATTCCTTGTTACCCATTTCACTGAGATAGTCAAGGGAAAGCCGGAATTTGTGAGTTTTAACCAAATCTCGGGACCTGGACAAAACCGACTATATTTGGTGGCAGTGTTTTTCAAGCAAAGTGGCTCCCTTAATCCGTACTCCAAACGCATTTAAGTTTGAGGCATGCCCCATTGGCTGCCACATGCCACATATAGTGCAACAAAGTTGCCCATGCTGTAGATCATCTGATTGTAAGTATTTCGGTTCAACCCTTTTATTCCTTGTTACCCATTTCACTGAGATAGTCAAGGGAAAGCCGGAATTTGTGAGTTTTACCCAAATCTCGGGACCTGAACAAAACCGACTATATTTGGTGGCAGCGTTTTTCAAGCAAAGTGGCTCCCTTAATCCGTACTCCAAACGCATTTAAGTTTGAGGCATGCCCCATTGGCTGCCACATGCCACATATCGTGCAACAAAGTTGCCCATGCTGTAGATCATCTGATTGTAAGTATTATGGTTCAACCCTTTTATTCCTTGTTACCCATTTCACTGAGATAGTCAAGGGAAAGCCGGAATTTGTGAGCTTTAACCAAATCTCGGGACCTGGACAAAACCGACTATATTTGGTGGCAGCGTTTTTCAAGCAAAGTGGCTCCCTTAATCCGTACTCCAAACGCATTGAAGTTTGAGGCATGCCCCATTGGCTGCCACATGCCACATATCGTGCAACAAAGTTGCCCATGCTGTAGATCATCTGATTGTAGGTCTTTCGGTTCAACCCTTTTATTGCTTGTTACCCATTTCACTGAGATAGTCAAGGGAAAGCCGGAATTTGTGAGCTTTAACCAAATCTCGGGACCTGGACAAAACCGACTATATTTGGTGGCAGCGTTTTTCAAGCAAAGTGGCTCCCTTAATCCGTAGTCCAAACGCATTTAAGTTTGAGGCATGCCCCATTGGCTGCCACATGCCACATATCGTGCAACAAAGTTGCCCATGCTGTAGATCATCTGATTGTAAGTATTATGGTTCAACCCTTTTATTCCTTGTTACCCATTTCACTGAGATAGTCAAGGGAAAGCCGGAATTTGTGAGTTTTAACCAAATCTCGGGACCTGGACAAAACCGACTATATTTGGTGGCAGCGTTTTTCAAGCAAAGTGGCTCCCTTAATCCGTACTCCAAACGCATTTAAGTTTGAGGCATGCCCCATTGGCTGCCACATGCCGCATATCGTGCAACAAAGTTGCCCATGCTGTAGATCATCTGATTGTAAGTATTTTGCTTCAACCCTTTTATTGCTTGTTACCCATTTCACTGAGATAGTCAAGGGAAAGCCGGAATTTGTGAGTTTTACCCAAATCTCGGGACCTGGACAAAACCGACTATATTTGGTGGCAGCGTTTTTCAAGCAAAGTGGCTCCCTTAATCCGTACTCCAAACGCATTTAAGTTTGAGACATGCCCCATTGCTGCCACATGCCGCATATCGTGCAACAAAGTTGCCCATGCTGTAGATCATCTGATTGTAGGTATTTTGGTTCAACCCTTTTATTCCTTGTTACCCATTTCACTGAGATAGTCAAGGGAAAGCCGGAATTTGTGAGTTTTACCCAAATCTCGGGACCTGGACAAAATCGATTATATTTGGTGGCAGTGTTTTTCAAGCAAAGTGGCTCCCTTAATCCGTACTCCAAACGCATTGAAGTTTGAGGCATGCCCCATTGGCTGCCACATGCCACATATCGTGCAACAAAGTTGCCCATGCTGTAGATCATCTGATTGTAGGTCTTTTGGTTCAACCCTTTTATTCCTTGTTACCCATTTCACTGAGATAGTCAAGGGAAAGCCGGAATTTGTGAGTTTTACCCAAATCTCGGGACCTGAACAAAACCGACTATATTTGGTGGCAGTGTTTTTCAAGCAAAGTGGCTCCCTTAATCCGTACTCCAAACGCATTTAAGTTTGAGGCATGCCCCATTGGCTGCCACATGCCACATATAGTGCAACAAAGTTGCCCATGCTGTAGATCATCTGATTGTAGGTCTTTCGCTTCAACCCTTTTATTCCTTGTTACCCATTTCACTGAGATAGTCAAGGAAAAGTCGGATTTTCTGAGTTTTAACCAAATCTCGGGACCTGGACAAAATCGACTATATTTGGTGGCAGCGTTTTTCAAGCAAAGTGGCTCCCTTTATCCGTACTCCAAACGCATTTAAGTTTGAGGCATGCCCCATTGGCTGCCACATGCCACATATCGTGCAACAAAGTTGCCCATGCTGTAGATCATCTGATTGTAAGTATTTTGGTTCAACCCTTTTATTCCTTGTTACCCATTTCACTGAGATAGTCAAGGGAAAGCCGGAATTTGTGAGTTTTAACCAAATCTCATGACCTGGACAAAACCGACTATATTTGGTGGCAGCGTTTTTCAAGCAAAGTGGCTCCCTTAATCCGTACTCCAAACGCATTTAAGTTTGAGGCATGCCCCATTGGCTGCCACATGCCACATATCGTGCAACAAAGTTGCCCATGCTGTAGATCATCTGATTGTAGGTCTTTTGGTTCAACCCTTTTATTCCGTGTTACCCATTTCACTGAGATAGTCAAGGGAAAGCCGGAATTTGTGAGTTTTACCCAAATCTCGGGACCTGGACAAAACCGACTATATTTGGTGGCAGCGTTTTTCAAGCAAAGTGGCTCCCTTAATCCGTACTCGAAACGCATTTAAGTTTGAGGCATGCCCCATTGGCTGCCACATGCCACATATTGTGCAACAAAGTTGCCCATGCTGTAGATCATCTGATTGTAGGTCTTTCGCTTCAACCCTTTTATTCCTTGTTACCCATTTCACTGAGATAGTCAAGGGAAAGCCGGAATTTGTGAGTTTTAACCAAATATCGGGACCTGGACAAAACCGACTATATTTGGTGGCAGCGTTTTTCAAGCAAAGTGGCTCCCTTAATCCGTACTCCAAACGCATTTAAGTTTGAGGCATGCCCCATTGGCTGCCACATGCCACATATCGTGCAACAAAGTTGCCCATGCTGTAGATCATCTGATTGTAGGTCTTTCGGTTCAACCCTTTTATTCCTTGTTACCCATTTCACTGAGATAGTCAAGGGAAAGCCGGAATTTGTGAGTTTTACCCAAATCTCGGGACCTGGACAAAACCGACTATATTTGGTGGCAGCGTTTTTCAAGCAAAGTGGCTCCCTTAATCCGTACTCCAAACGCATTTAAGTTTGAGGCATGCCCCATTGGCTGCCACATGCCACATATCGTGCAACAAAGTTGCCCATGCTGTAGATCATCTGATTGTAGGTCTTTCGGTTCAACCCTTTTATTCCTTGTTACCCATTTCACTGAGATAGTCAAGGGAAAGCCGGAATTTGTGAGTTTTAACCAAATCTCGGGACCTGGACAAAACCGACTATATTTGGTGGCAGCGTTTTTCAAGCAAAGTGGCTCCCTTAATCCGTACTCCAAACGCATTTAAGTTTGAGGCCTGCCCCATTGGCTGCCACATGCCACATATCGTGCAACAAAGTTGCCCATGCTGTAGATCATCTGATTGTAGGTCTTTCGGTTCAACCCTTTTATTCCTTGTTACCCATTTCACTGAGATAGTCAAGGGAAAGCCGGAATTTGTGAGTTTTAACCAAATCTCGGGACCTGGACAAAACCGACTATATTTGGTGGCAGTGTTTTTCAAGCAAAGTGGCTCCCTTAATCCGTACTCCAAACGCATTTAAGTTTGAGGCATGCCCCATTGGCTGCCACATGCCACATATAGTGCAACAAAGTTGCCCATGCTGTAGATCATCTGATTGTAAGTATTTCGGTTCAACCCTTTTATTCCTTGTTACCCATTTCACTGAGATAGTCAAGGGAAAGCCGGAATTTGTGAGTTTTACCCAAATCTCGGGACCTGAACAAAACCGACTATATTTGGTGGCAGTGTTTTTCAAGCAAAGTGGCTCCCTTAATCCGTACTCCAAACGCATTTAAGTTTGAGGCATGCCCCATTGGCTGCCACATGCCACAAATCGTGCAACAAAGTTGCCCATGATGTAGATCATCTGATTGTAAGTATTTTGGTTCAACCCTTTTATTCCTTGTTACCCATTTCACTGAGATAGTCAAGGGAAAGCCGGAATTTGTGAGTTTTAACCAAATCTCGGGACCTGGACAAAACCGACTATATTTGGTGGCAGCGTTTTTCAAGCAAAGTGGCTCCCTTAATCCGTACTCCAAACGCATTTAAGTTTGAGGCATGCCCCATTGGCTGCCACATGCCACATATCGTGCAACAAAGTTGCCCATGCTGTAGATCATCTGATTGTAGGTCTTTCGGTTCAACCCTTTTATTCCTTGTTACCCATTTCACTGAGATAGTCAAGGGAAAGCCGGAATTTGTGAGTTTTACCCAAATCTCGGGACCTGAACAAAACCGACTATATTTGGTGGCAGTGTTTTTCAAGCAAAGTGGCTCCCTTAATCCGTACTCCAAACGCATTTAAGTTTGAGGCATGCCCCATTGGCTGCCACATGCCACATATAGTGCAACAAAGTTGCCCATGCTGTAGATCATCTGATTGTAGGTCTTTCGCTTCAACCCTTTTATTCCTTGTTACCCATTTCACTGAGATAGTCAAGGAAAAGTCGGATTTTCTGAGTTTTAACCAAATCTCGGGACCTGGACAAAATCCACTATATTTGGTGGCAGCGTTTTTCAAGCAAAGTGGCTCCCTTTATCCGTACTCCAAACGCATTTAAGTTTGAGGCATGCCCCATTGGCTGCCACATGCCACATATCGTGCAACAAAGTTGCCCATGCTGTAGATCATCTGATTGTAAGTATTTTGGTTCAACCCTTTTATTCCTTGTTACCCATTTCACTGAGATAGTCAAGGGAAAGCCGGAATTTGTGAGTTTTAATCAAATCTCATGACCTGGACAAAACCGACTATATTTGGTGGCAGCGTTTTTCAAGCAAAGTGGCTCCCTTAATCCGTACTCCAAACGCATTTAAGTTTGAGGCATGCCCCATTGGCTGCCACATGCCACATATCGTGCAACAAAGTTGCCCATGCTGTAGATCATCTGATTGTAGGTCTTTTGGTTCAACCCTTTTATTCCGTGTTACCCATTTCACTGAGATAGTCAAGGGAAAGCCGGGACCTGGACAAAACCGACTATATTTGGTGGCAGCGTTTTTCAAGCAAAGTGGCTCCCTTAATCCGTACTCGAAACGCATTTAAGTTTGAGGCATGCCCCATTGGCTGCCACATGCCACATATCGTGCAACAAAGTTGCCCATGCTGTAGATCATCTGATTGTAGGTCTTTCGGTTCAACCCTTTTATTCCTTGTTACCCATTTCACTGAGATAGTCAAGGGAAAGCCGGAATTTGTGAGTTTTACCCAAATCTCGGGACCTGGACAAAACCGACTATATTTGGTGGCAGCGTTTTTCAAGCAAAGTGGCTCCCTTAATCCGTACTCGAAACGCATTTAAGTTTGAGGCATGCCCCATTGGCTGCCACATGCCACATATCGTGCAACAAAGTTGCCCATGCTGTAGATCATCTGATTGTAAGTATTTTGGTTCAACCCTTTTATTCCTTGTTACCCATTTCACTGAGATAGTCAAGGAAAAGTCGGATTTTCTGAGTTTTAACCAAATCTCGGGAACTGGACAAAATCGACTATATTTGGTGGCAGCGTTTTTCAAGCAAAGTGGCTCCCTTAATCCGTACTCCAAACGCATTTAAGTTTGAGGCATGTCCCATTGGCTGCCACATGCCGCATATCGTGCAACAAAGTTGCCCATGCTGTAGATCATCTGATTGTAAGTATTTTGGTTCAACCCTTTTATTCCTTGTTACCCATTTCACTGAGATAGTCAAGGGAAAGCCGGAATTTGTGAGTTTTAACCAAATCTCGGTACCTGGACAAAACCGACTATATTTGGTGGCAGCGTTTTTCAAGCAAAGTGGCTCCCTGTAGATCATCTGATTGTAGGTCTTTCGCTTCAACCCTTTTATTCCTTGTTACCCATTTCACTGAGATAGTCAAGGAAAAGTCGGATTTTCTGAGTTTTAACCAAATCTCGGGACCTGAACAAAACCGACTATATTTGGTGGCAGTGTTTTTCAAGCAAAGTGGCTCCCTTAATCCGTACTCCAAACGCATTTAAGTTTGAGGCATGCCCTATTGGCTGCCACATGCCACATATCGTGCAACAAAGTTGCCCATGCTGTAGATCATCTGATTGTAGGTCTTTTGGTTCAACCCTTTTATTCCTTGTTACCCATTTCACTGAGATAGTCAAGGGAAAGCCGGAATTTGTGAGTTTTACCCAAATCTCGGGACCTGAACAAAACCGACTATATTTGGTGGCAGTGTTTTTCAAGCAAAGTGGCTCCCTTAATCCGTACTCCAAACGCATTTAAGTTTGAGGCATGCCCCATTGGCTGCCACATGCCACATATCGTGCAACAAAGTTGCCCATGCTGTAGATCATCTGATTGTAGGTCTTTTGGTTCAACCCTTTTATTCCTTGTTACCCATTTCACTGAGATAGTCAAGGGAAAGCCGGATTTTCTGAGTTTTAACCAAATCTCGGGACCTGGACAAAATCGACTATATTTGGTGGCAGCGTTTTTCAAGCAAAGTGGCTCCCTTAATCCGTACTCGAAACGCATTTAAGTTTGAGGCATGCCCCATTGGCTGCCACATGCCACATATCGTGCAACAAAGTTGCCCATGCTGTAGATCATCTGATTGTAGGTCTTTTGGTTCAACCCTTTTATTCCTTGTTACCCATTTCACTGAGATAGTCAAGGGAAAGCCGGAATTTGTGAGTTTTACCCAAATCTCGGGACCTGGACAAAACCGACTATATTTGGTGGCAGCGTTTTTCAAGCAAAGTGGCTCCCTTAATCCGTACTCGAAACGCATTTAAGTTTGAGGCATGCCCCATTGGCTGCCACATGCCACATATCGTGCAACAAAGTTGCCCATGCTGTAGATCATCTGATTGTAAGTATTTTGGTTCAACCCTTTTATTCCTTGTTACCCATTTCACTGAGATAGTCAAGGGAAAGCCGGAATTTGTGAGTTTTAACCAAATCTCGGGACCTGGACAAAACCGACTATATTTGGTGGCAGCGTTTTTCAAGCAAAGTGGCTCCCTTAATCCGTACTCCAAACGCATTTAAGTTTGAGGCATGCCCCATTGCTGCCACATGCCACATATCGTGCAACAAAGTTGCCCATGCTGTAGATCATCTGATTGTAGGTCTTTTGGTTCAACCCTTTTATTCCTTGTTACCCATTTCACTGAGATAGTCAAGGAAAAGTCGGATTTTCTGAGTTTTAACCAAATCTCGGGACCTGGACAAAACCGACTATATTTGGTGGCAGCGTTTTTCAAGCAAAGTGGCTCCCTTAATCCGTACTCCAAACGCATTTAAGTTTGAGGCATGCCCCATTGGCTGCCACATGCCACATATCGTGCAACAAAGTTGCCCATGCTGTAGATCATCTGATTGTAGGTCTTTTGGTTCAACCCTTTTATTCCTTGTTACCCATTTCACTGAGATAGTCAAGGGAAAGCCGGAATTTGTGAGTTTTAACCAAATCTCGGGACCTGGACAAAACCGACTATATTTGGTGGCAGCGTTTTTCAAGCAAAGTGGCTCCCTTAATCCGTACTCGAAACGCATTTAAGTTTGAGGCATGCCCCATTGGCTGCCACATGCCACATATCGTGCAACAAAGTTGCCCATGCTGTAGATCATCTGATTGTAGGTCTTTTGGTTCAACCCTTTTATTCCTTGTTACCCATTTCACTGAGATAGTCAAGGGAAAGCCGGATTTTCTGAGTTTTAACCAAATCTCGGGACCTGGACAAAATCGACTATATTTGGTGGCAGCGTTTTTCAAGCAAAGTGGCTCCCTTAATCCGTACTCGAAACGCATTTAAGTTTGAGGCATGCCCCATTGGCTGCCACATGCCACATATCGTGCAACAAAGTTGCCCATGCTGTAGATCATCTGATTGTAGGTCTTTTGGTTCAACCCTTTTATTCCTTGTTACCCATTTCACTGAGATAGTCAAGGGAAAGCCGGATTTTCTGAGTTTTAACCAAATCTCGGGACCTGGACAAAATCGACTATATTTGGTGGCAGCGTTTTTCAAGCAAAGTGGCTCCCTTAATCCGTACTCGAAACGCATTTAAGTTTGAGGCATGCCCCATTGGCTGCCACATGCCACATATCGTGCAACAAAGTTGCCCATGCTGTAGATCATCTGATTGTATTTCTTTTGGTTCAACCCTTTTATTCCTTGTTACCCATTTCACTGAGATAGTCAAGGGAAAGCCGGAATTTGTGAGTTTTACCCAAATCTCGGGACCTGGACAAAACCGACTATATTTGGTGGCAGCGTTTTTCAAGCAAAGTGGCTCCCTTAATCCGTACTCGAAACGCATTTAAGTTTGAGGCATGCCCCATTGGCTGCCACATGCCACATATCGTGCAACAAAGTTGCCCATGCTGTAGATCATCTGATTGTAAGTATTTTGGTTCAACCCTTTTATTCCTTGTTACCCATTTCACTGAGATAGTCAAGGGAAAGCCGGAATTTGTGAGTTTTAACCAAATCTCGGGACCTGGACAAAACCGACTATATTTGGTGGCAGCGTTTTTCAAGCAAAGTGGCTCCCTTAATCCGTACTCCAAACGCATTTAAGTTTGAGGCATGCCCCATTGGCTGCCACATGCCACATATCGTCCAACAAAGTTGCCCATGCTGTAGATCATCTGATTGTAGGTCTTTTGGTTCAACCCTTTTATTCCTTGTTACCCATTTCACTGAGATAGTCAAGGAAAAGTCGGATTTTCTGAGTTTTAACCAAATCTCGGGACCTGGACAAAACCGACTATATTTGGTGGCAGCGTTTTTCAAGCAAAGTGGCTCCCTTAATCCGTACTCCAAACGCATTTAAGTTTGAGGCATGCCCCATTGGCTGCCACATGCCACATATCGTGCAACAAAGTTGCCCATGCTGTAGATCATCTGATTGTAGGTCTTTTGGTTCAACCCTTTTATTCCTTGTTACCCATTTCACTGAGATAGTCAAGGGAAAGCCGGAATTTGTGAGTTTTAACCAAATCTCGGGACCTGGACAAAACCGACTATATTTGGTGGCAGCGTTTTTCAAGCAAAGTGGCTCCCTTAATCCGTACTCGAAACGCATTTAAGTTTGAGGCATGCCCCATTGGCTGCCACATGCCACATATCGTGCAACAAAGTTGCCCATGCTGTAGATCATCTGATTGTAGGTCTTTCGCTTCAACCCTTTTATTCCTTGTTACCCATTTCACTGAGATAGTCAAGGAAAAGTCGGATTTTCTGAGTTTTAACCAAATCTCGGGACCTGGACAAAATCGACTATATTTGGTGGCAGCGTTTTTCAAGCAAAGTGGCTCCCTTAATCCGTACTCCAAACGCATTTATGTTTGAGGCATGCCCCATTGGCTGCCACATGCCACATATCGTGCAACAAAGTTGCCCATGCTGTAGATCATCTGATTGTAGGTCTTTTGGTTCAACCCTTTTATTCCTTGTTACCCATTTCACTGAGATAGTCAAGGGAAAGCCGGAATTTGTGAGTTTTACCCAAATCTCGGGACCTGAACAAAACCGACTATATTTGGTGGCAGTGTTTTTCAAGCAAAGTGGCTCCCTTAATCCGTACTCCAAACGCATTTAAGTTTGAGGCATGCCCTATTGGCTGCCACATGCCACATATCGTGCAACAAAGTTGCCCATGCTGTAGATCATCTGATTGTAGGTCTTTTGGTTCAACCCTTTTATTCCTTGTTACCCATTTCACTGAGATAGTCAAGGGAAAGCCGGAATTTGTGAGTTTTACCCAAATCTCGGGACCTGAACAAAACCGACTATATTTGGTGGCAGTGTTTTTCAAGCAAAGTGGCTCCCTTAATCCGTACTCCAAACGCATTTAAGTTTGAGGCATGCCCCATTGGCTGCCACATGCCACATATCGTGCAACAAAGTTGCCCATGCTGTAGATCATCTGATTGTAGGTCTTTTGGTTCAACCCTTTTATTCCTTGTTACCCATTTCACTGAGATAGTCAAGGGAAAGCCGGATTTTCTGAGTTTTAACCAAATCTCGGGACCTGGACAAAATCGACTATATTTGGTGGCAGCGTTTTTCAAGCAAAGTGGCTCCCTTAATCCGTACTCGAAACGCATTTAAGTTTGAGGCATGCCCCATTGGCTGCCACATGCCACATATCGTGCAACAAAGTTGCCCATGCTGTAGATCATCTGATTGTAGGTCTTTTGGTTCAACCCTTTTATTCCTTGTTACCCATTTCACTGAGATAGTCAAGGGAAAGCCGGAATTTGTGAGTTTTACCCAAATCTCGGGACCTGGACAAAACCGACTATATTTGGTGGCAGCGTTTTTCAAGCAAAGTGGCTCCCTTAATCCGTACTCGAAACGCATTTAAGTTTGAGGCATGCCCCATTGGCTGCCACATGCCACATATCGTGCAACAAAGTTGCCCATGCTGTAGATCATCTGATTGTAGGTCTTTTGGTTCAACCCTTTTATTCCTTGTTACCCATTTCACTGAGATAGTCAAGGGAAAGCCGGAATTTGTGAGTTTTAACCAAATCTCGGGACCTGGACAAAACCGACTATATTTGGTGGCAGCGTTTTTCAAGCAAAGTGGCTCCCTTAATCCGTACTCCAAACGCATTTAAGTTTGAGGCATGCCCCATTGGCTGCCACATGCCACATATCGTGCAACAAAGTTGCCCATGCTGTAGATCATCTGATTGTAGGTCTTTTGGTTCAACCCTTTTATTCCTTGTTACCCATTTCACTGAGATAGTCAAGGGAAAGCCGGAATTTGTGAGTTTTAACCAAATCTCGGGACCTGGACAAAACCGACTATATTTGGTGGCAGCGTTTTTCAAGCAAAGTGGCTCCCTTAATCCGTACTCCAAACGCATTTAAGTTTGAGGCATGCCCCATTGGCTGCCACATGCCACATATCGTGCAACAAAGTTGCCCATGCTGTAGATCATCTGATTGTAGGTCTTTTGGTTCAACCCTTTTATTCCTTGTTACCCATTTCACTGAGATAGTCAAGGAAAAGTCGGATTTTCTGAGTTTTAACCAAATCTCGGGACCTGGACAAAACCGACTATATTTGGTGGCAGCGTTTTTCAAGCAAAGTGGCTCCCTTAATCCGTACTCCAAACGCATTTAAGTTTGAGGCATGCCCCATTGGCTGCCACATGCCACATATCGTGCAACAAAGTTGCCCATGCTGTAGATCATCTGATTGTAGGTCTTTCGGTTCAACCCTTTTATTCCTTGTTACCCATTTCACTGAGATAGTCAAGGGAAAGCCGGAATTTGTGAGTTTTAACCAAATCTCGGGACCTGGACAAAACCGACTATATTTGGTGGCAGCGTTTTTCAAGCAAAGTGGCTCCCTTAATCCGTACTCGAAACGCATTTAAGTTTGAGGCATGCCCCATTGGCTGCCACATGCCACATATCGTGCAACAAAGTTGCCCATGCTGTAGATCATCTGATTGTAGGTCTTTCGCTTCAACCCTTTTATTCCTTGTTACCCATTTCACTGAGATAGTCAAGGAAAAGTCGGATTTTCTGAGTTTTAACCAAATCTCGGGACCTGGACAAAATCGACTATATTTGGTGGCAGCGTTTTTCAAGCAAAGTGGCTCCCTTAATCCGTACTCGAAACGCATTTAAGTTTGAGGCATGCCCCATTGGCTGCCACATGCCACATATCGTGCAACAAAGTTGCCCATGCTGTAGATCATCTGATTGTAGGTCTTTTGGTTCAACCCTTTTATTCCTTGTTACCCATTTCACTGAGATAGTCAAGGGAAAGCCGGAATTTGTGAGTTTTAACCAAATCTCGGGACCTGGACAAAACCGACTATATTTGGTGGCAGCGTTTTTCAAGCAAAGTGGCTCCCTTAATCCGTACTCCAAACGCATTTAAGTTTGAGGCATGCCCCATTGGCTGCCACATGCCACATATCGTGCAACAAACTTGCCCATGCTGTAGATCATCTGATTGTAGGTCTTTCGGTTCAACCCTTTTATTCCTTGTTACCCATTTCACTGAGATAGTCAAGGGAAAGCCGGAATTTGTGAGTTTTAACCAAATCTCGGGACCTGGACAAAACCGACTATATTTGGTGGCAGCGTTTTTCAAGCAAAGTGGCTCCCTTAATCCGTACTCGAAACGCATTTAAGTTTGAGGCATGCCCCATTGGCTGCCACATGCCACATATCGTGCAACAAAGTTGCCCATGCTGTAGATCATCTGATTGTAGGTCTTTTGGTTCAACCCTTTTATTCCTTGTTACCCATTTCACTGAGATAGTCAAGGGAAAGCCGGAATTTGTGAGTTTTAACCAAATCTCGGGACCTGGACAAAATCGACTATACTTCGTGGCAGTGTTTTTCAAGCAAAGTGGCTCCCTTAATCCGTACTCCAAACGCATTTAAGTTTGAGGCATGCCCCATTGGCTGCCACATGCCACATATCGTGCAACAAAGTTGCCCATGCTGTAGATCATCTGATTGTAGGTCTTTTGGTTCAACCCTTTTATTCCTTGTTACCCATTTCACTGAGATAGTCAAGGGAAAGCCGGAATTTGTGAGTTTTACCCAAATCTCGATCTCCCATGCAAGATCATCAGATCATCAGATTGTTAAGTTTTTCGCTTCAAGGCATTCGTTGTTGCCTATTTCACCGAGATAATCAAGGGGAAGTGTAATTTGAATTGACAATTTGATCTAAACGGGTTTACGAGTCAAACGCCTTGCAGTAAGAAATGTATAGTCTAAGGTCTCAAACTAAAGAGTAGTTAAAAACTTCATTGTTTTATTAAATTGTAAATTCATGTACATTTATAAAAATATAAGATGCAATGCAATGTAATACATATAGTGTTTGTATTTCTTTTTGTTTTACTGTTAACATTTATGCCCTAACACTTGAATTAAGATACGTATAATTCTTTTTATTAGGTTATAGACATAGAATATTGATTAGCATGTGATGTTTTTACCGCTGAAGTAAATTGAATACTTCGCTTTATAGTGTGATAGGTGATGGTAAAATTTACCTTGTGTTGTAGGACGATATTAGAAAAATCTTACATAGATTACGTTTTCCGTACAGCAAATTTTCCGGCATATCTACTTAAAATCAACCCAATCAGACCAGATCCTTTTGCATTGGATTGTTGGTAGTTGTTCAATTTGGTACGTATCGTTTGAGCAGGAATATTTAGGCGAAATCATTGCTTTAGACTTTAGTTAATTGAACACTAACAATACCTTTTCTTTGGTGTGTAGGAAAGTGACGTGCACGGTCATAGTTGCAGATGAGTAGGAATACAAGTGGTGGAAAAACGGATTGAAATAATTTTAAGCCCCAGATAGGACAGAAATAAATTACATAATTGTTATGTTATAAATAGCATTAAATGTTATTTTCGCAAAATATCAACAACCGTATAAATAAGTGACACTTGAAGGTTCATGGTGCTATCTCCGTAATCTTATTCCGTTGTTTCCACATCCGCAAATAGGTCTTGATAAAGTTCACTTTTACGATGATGAGAAAACCAATTGTTAAAGTCCAGTCGTAGCAATAACTGTGAGAGAGGCGTTGAGCTGGGCGCTGCCTTTAGTCCCACCAGAAGGTTAATCAACTGATCCATAAGTAAAGCAAGACTGTGAGAACAATTCAATAAATGTCTGTTACTTTTTAGAAAACAAAAAAAAAAAACCTCGAATCCAAGTGCATAATTTCATTCTCCTTTTCAACTTTCCCCATGGTTTTCGACGTAATAGTTGTATAAAAATCTTGACATAGTTTAATGACATCATGGAGAGTGATAAATATTGGATTGGTAGAGCGTAGGGATCTGCTGAAGTGCGGTTTCGTGAAATCCTCCTGAAAGAAAGTCAGTGGGTTTGCTTTACTTAACAAAAAAAAAACTTTCCACTTACATCATTTATCAAAAAGCATAGGCTCAAGATATTTGCCTGGAAAACTGTGTGTGCTCGCTGAATCTGCTCAAAGTCTGCCTTATTTAATATTGTATTCATTAGGATGCTAAATTGGCCTACGGATAAAAGTTTATTAGGTATATTAAAAGTACGTTTTTATTTTACTTACTCTCTAGAACGTCGGCTTGAATGTAATACTGCAAATTGTCAACAAAGAACATCAATTGATTACGTAGATTTCTTCCCAAAGGATTTACAAAATCGCCAATTCTTCCACTCTGAAGGTCGTTTAGCCATATTGAATGGATTCTGTATTGAACTCGTTTAACAAGCAATAGGAAACGAAACAGTAGATTATATCGTTCCATGACTAATGGAGAAAAGAGCAAATGCAATGGCCAATTGATTTTGTACTGTAGCCGCATATGTTGGCAGAAATTAAAATCACATAAGGAATTCGTTGTCACGTTGAATTTTCCCACTTGTAAACTGAACTGTTCTAGTTCATCGTTGATACCAATGCCATGGGCTGAGCTCTGAAACAAAATTTACATATGTATATGATTAGTAATGGAAATACAAAGATGTGTACTAATGTTTAATAATAATTATAATATCCGAACGATGTCAATCTAGCCTCGCAAGAGACATATTTTAAGAAGTTTTTCATCTATAGATATTTAAGACTATTATATTGAAAATGAAAGCTAAATCGCTAAACCAAAAGACAATAGAAGAAATTGAATTCTTAAACCAAATTTTACCTCAAAGGCTTTGACAATATCACGTATTTTATTCTCATCGTTTGATCCCGACTGAAACTCAAACGTCTTCTTGATAAATTCAAGAAACAACTCTCCTCTACCCAGTAAATAGAAGTCCTTAATCAACTTCAATTGTTGCACCAAATCTGCTTGATTCACTGCAATCTCCGACAATCTTGTTGTAACATAAGACTTGATCTCATCAATCACCCTCTCGTAATGTGAGATATTTAGCTCATCGTCCAACTGCAGTGCTTGAACCTTCTTATAAAATACATGTTCATTTTCATTCCAGAGAGATTCTTCCGAAGTTGACTTTATTCCCACGTCCAAATTCCACATTTCAGCGTTCTTGTTCAATTTATTTTTATCTACTTTGAATATGAGCACAGTCTGTCCAATGAATAGTACTTTTTCTGCCCAATTTGCGGACAAATAATGCGGCAAGAAATCATAGCTAATCTCATACCTCCAGATTTCAGCATATGTGCTAGCTGCATCCTAAAGAGTAGTTTATAACAATAAATTGGAAACTTATTTGATATTAATTTCTTCTTACAGAAAGTGTACTAGTGGCGTGCTTACCACTGCCCGACGATGTACAGCGTTCACTACCAATAGTGCTATTGTTTCGAGACTCAGAGCACTGTATGAAAAATTCCCCATACGTGTCGATAATTTTAGCATAAAGAATCCAATGAGTTAACTGCTTCAGGAACACTACATTCACCGTCGATTGAATCCTAAAACAATTACTTTTTAGTTTATTAAGATCTTCCAGTCAACTGACTCACTTTTTTATAGCAGCATTAATCTTCCGGTCGCCGTGAAGAATATTTTGATGCAAATATTGAATTATTGCGCATCCATGGAGTTTTTGAGCCCTGATTCCACGGATCAACTTCTGCAGAAACAAAAACAGCGGTTGGAACACATTTATTTTCTGGTAGATGAAGAGTAAAGATTGTGAAGGATTCTGTAAATAACGACGTTCGAGTTCTGTAATTTCCTCTAAATAACTCTTCAAAACTAGGTCGATTCCATTCGCAAATGCCTTCAGGTACAATCCATTCTGTAAGGGTTCTAAGAATCTGATTAGATCCGTATTACTTCACTATGTTAAACTTACCATCTGTATCGACTAGGGATGTGCTGAAGGTCTGAATGTGACTAGATCCATAGATTTTTGAGAACTTTGCAATGTCACGATGTAAATTGATGATGCGTATTATATCCTGAAGAATTTTTCTTTCGCCAGGATGTAGGAACGTCGAAACAGCGTCCGAGATCTACACAGAAACAAGTACTGAAATTGGCAACGAATTGTCGTTTTCATCTCTTACCACAAACTCTTCGATAGGTAATCGTTTTGGATAGGGATTCAGCAGGCACAGTAATATATCGTGAATCATTTTATTAAGTAAATTCGTTGAGAAAATTTACATTTAAAATGGATATTCAGAAAACAACAAACACGGCCAAGTCCGGTAAGTTTCTCGCAATAAATAAATAAAAAAAAAAACGGTGTCGGAATTTTGTAAGTCAAAAAAACATTCTCATTATTGAAGCTTGCAAAGCGTTGGACAAGTATTAGCATTTGTAATAATGCATAGGCACAGGCAGTTAAAGAAATGGTATCACTGTTTGCGCGCCGTATAGTCCCGAATAAAGTAAAGGAAATAGAGTAAGGCAACTTATCCCGATATTATTTGGAACTCGAGTATGTACATAAGGTAGTAGTATTATACTCTTTATTAGTATTTTTAATAGTTTATAACAATAATGTATGCATATACTTAAATAAATTTGAAAAGATAACTAGTGATAGTTGCACGGGGAATATTATCGCTGCACGTTATGATGAAGCAGTTCTGTTTGCAACTGTTATACCTGCAACACTTACTTTCTATATGAGTAGCAGAAACTAGCTGTCGAAATTGAAATTTATTCGTTTTCTTTATTTCCCAGCACACCGTTCTGAATAATTTTATATGTCACACAGCTCTAGAACATAGGTGTCAAAAAAGCGGGAAGGCTGATCGGAGAAATGACAGCCGGCGTTTAAAACAAACGTTTTTATATTTTCCGTGCAGAAATCTTGCATTTATCAACTTGTTCCTCACTTACTTTTATTACTTTAAGTGTTTACAAGTACTAAGAATATATTTTTAAGATATTAAGTAAAACCAACAACCCGACTACCAACACACAATGAACCAAACACAAATGATTGCACAAGCAGACTATCTTGACTATGCCGGCAACATGCTGGAACGGCATGACCTTAAGGACGTATCATCGCCCGGACTATTGGAGGTAAGCTTAAGGGCGTTTTCACCAAAAAATGGTATCTTGCATGATTGTTTTCTACAGTTAACTGGAGTGAGTCAACATGGTATGGCTTCAGCGAGTGGTCTGAACGATTATGACTATGAAAATCTATCAAAGCTTTCACTGGGACACAAGCAGCTGAATCAAGTAACAACCGTGAATAAAATTCCCATTCCATCGGAGATTTTGGAACATTTTAAACGTAAGTGGTGTAAATAGTGTTAAAATCAATAACTGACTCAATTTGGAACCTTTCGCAGATATAAAGTGTCACTGTATGATGGGACTGTTTCCAGAAATTGGAAGAGCATGGTTAACGATTGATTCGGAGATTTATGTATGTAAATAGAAAATGTGAAGTGTTCTTACAAGTATAACGTGAATATTTTGTTCTTAGATTTGGACGTATGAGCAGGCAAGAGACGTCGCTTACTACGATGGACTGAATCATTTGATAGTCAGCGTTGGATTGGTTTGCCCCAAGGCCGGAGTTTTTATTGGAGATGTGAAATATCTGCTAGTTTTGGCTACGTCAACCGAAATTATTGTTTTGGGTATGAAACGAGTTCAATGTCAGTGAACGCTTATAATTCGATAATTTTAGGAGTAACGTTCGGTGATTCGACGAAAACAATCTCGTCGCCGAGTAGAAATATGCAAAGCATAGCAACCTACGAGGAGATGCAGCTAATGAATAAGCCGATTTTTATCCTCAGCACTGACAATGTTACCATTAATGTAATTCAGGGGAGCAATGATGGGAGAATCTTTCTAGGAGGGAGAGACGGATGCCTCTATGAGATTTATTATCAGGCTGGATCAAGTTGGTTTGGGAAACGGTGTAAAAAGATCAATCACTCTCAAGGAATCGTCTCGTATATGGTACCGAACTTCCTTAAAGTTTTTTCGGTAAGTTTAGGTTTTCATTTACTTGAATGGATTGTTGATTTCTTTTTCTGTAGGAAACTGATCCAATAGCAAAGATAGCTATTGACAATAGCCGTCAGCTGCTGTATGTACTGACCGAAAAGGGTTCAATAGAAGCCTGGGATATGGGTGAGCAATGGAACTCAATGCGGCGTGTGGCGAAACTTGTTCAAAGTGAAATTGCCCATGCTTCGGGAAACATAATTAAGACTGTAGATCCGTCTGTGTTCAAGACAATTAAATCTATCTGTCCGCTCACAGCAGAAGACTGCCAAAATCTTCACCTCCTTGCTGTCACTCAGTGCGGTGTTCGCTTGTTCTTTTCAACCACTTCTCTGATTCAAAACCATTATCAGCAGCAGCAACAACTACAGCAGCAGCAACAGCAGCAACAACACCAACACCAACAGCTCCCTCAGTCTGTTCATGATCAGAATAAGCCACAGGGTCTTTATCTGCTTCATGTGCGCCTTCCACCTGGCTATACCCCGAACACTACAATCAACAAGCCGAAGCAGGTGCACTCAGCTCACTACAACGAGGGTAAGTTTTAAATTTTCCACTTCTGAACTTTTTAAATGTGTTTTCTTCTAGGAACTCTTCTCTTGGTCTCAACTCCGCAGCAGGATCAAGACATCCTCTGGTCAATTAGCTCAGCTCCCTTCCCCAATCGACAATTCCTTACAGAGTCGACAACTGTGCTGCCTCTAGATGGTATTGTTTGGAGTTTAGCTGAAGTTAAGGACCGCTGCAAAGCAAAGCTGAATTCCATTTTGCGAAACGCTCAGAAGCCGAAGAAAGTCGTCCTATTAACCAACCAGGGAGCACACATTATTGCCCTCCTTAAACCAACAGATATTCTACAACAACTGCTTATCGCTTGCCATGGACCACACCACGAGGCGGTGAAAGCTTTTTTTCAAGTTCTCACAGAAAGAGAAGCCTGTGCTACAAGTTTACTGCTCGCCTGCTCTGAGTTATACCGGGGCACGGATCTAGCGATGTGGGCCGCTCAGGCTTTTATGCTATATGGTGGGGAACCCGGTTTCGCGCATCAAATTATGATGGGCGGCCCAGGCCAAAGAGGTAACTTGATGCAGTCACCAATGTGCGCTTCGGATAGAAGTTCTCCTCAGATGTTCATGTCAACGCCAATGTCCATGCGCGGAATGCAACCGCAAAGTCCCATGCAGCAGTCACAATATTCACTTAGTCCAAGTAGGATCTCTTTTTCTGCTTAAATCTTTAACTGAATCTATTTTTTAACAGTTACCAATCAAACCACAACCTATGGGCCATCTATGCCACAAACAATGCAACCGACAATCAACGATATGACAACTATCATCTACTCTGCTAAGCATGATGGTCTTTATGTTTATGTAGCTCGTTTGATTCGCCCCATATGGAAGAAACGATGTGTCACCGCCGACTTATGCAGTACTCTGTCTCAGGAGGATTGTAGTTTAATTCTCGAAGACTTGTACGCAATCAAGGCGTTTCTGGAGGCAAATTCTGTGAATGAATTGTCCTGTATAATTCGTCCGTACAGTACTCAAACCACGATGACGAATGGATTTGGCCACTTGCTGCAGAATACGAATATGAATGATCAAAGAAACGCCAATGAACAGGCACAGGCAGAGGAAAAAAGGTCGCTTACGGCTCTGAATTACTTCATAAGTAAGTAGTCCACAAAAGACTGTCTACCAGATAATTAAAATGTATTTTATTTAGAGCACACATGTGAAGTAATCGCTTTGTGGAAAATCCTTTGTGAACATCAATTCCAAATCCTTGTCAATCAACTGACCAAAGAACAACAGAGTGTCCTGGCTTCCTGCACTTTTCGTGATCTCACGCTTTCTCGCGCAGATTCCTGTGCTCTCCTTATTGTAGCCCTTATCAACTGTTATTTGAAGGATAACGCTAGTGTTAGCTCAATTTCCACAAAACTCCGCGATGTTTGTCCCAATCTGTATCGTCATGAAGACGCGGTCTCCTTTAAGGCCACTGAAATTCTAATGATGTCAAAGAACTGTAATATTCCCGACGAGAAAAATGAGAAGTTAAGGACCGCTTTGCAGCTATGCAAAGATGCTGCACCAAACCTACCGTTGCAGAATATTTGCCAACAGGTAGATGCTATTAAGCTACATAATCTGATAAGATAACATTAAACTTTTTATAATTTTAGTTTACGTTGGCTGGCTTCCATGAGGGTGTGATTGAACTGGCGGCTACGTGTGCAGCAAAAATTGATCCTGAAGAGTTTGCTATTCACTTTTACAATAGCGATGAGCCAGCGGATGATAGAGAAGGTTATGCTGCTTATGCCGCTAGGTTAGTTTTGCGACTTTTACGGACAATTCACTGTTGATATGTGTATTTCGCAGAATGAACTGTTATAAGGAAGTTCGATTAATGCTGGATCATGTTTACCAGACTATCTGCAATACAAGTGCAAATCAAGAGTTCGCACGGTCAGTCTGTCCTCCAGACGACCAAAGCCCAAACGCGCAAATCATGCGAATTGTGGCAATGGTTGTTCAGATCACAGATCCCCTGCTGCACGTGTGTATTTACGAATGGCTAATGTCTCATGATATGCTTTCTGAACTCTTGGCGTTAGCTGAACCGACTTTAGGGGAATTCCTGCGAAGAGCTGTAGTTAGAAATCCAGATAATCTGCAACTCATCGATCTGTTATGGAAGTATTATGAGAAAAATGGTCATCATTCCCAAGCAGCGAGGATTCTAGATAATTTAGCGACCACTCAGAGCGATAATATTCCACTGCTTCAGAGAATTGAGTATTTGGCTAGGGCAGTGATGTGTATGAGAAATGATGGTGTCGGGTACTCTATCACTAATGGTATTCTTCTGAAAGACTTGGAGGATAAGGTGAGCATGCGTCGTATACAAATTCAAGTTAAGTTCGTTTTTGTTTTATAGTTGGAGATAGCACGAGTGCAGAAAGTTGTTCTGGACGCCCTCTCCGCTTTGGCAATAGATAACAATCCGACAGCGAGAAAAGCTGTAGCCGATCTGAATTTCACTCTTTACGACATCACTCAGCTGTATCAGAACTTTGCCGATCCATTTGAACTATGGGAGTGCAAGCTGACTATATTAAACTGCTCCCATCATAATGATCCTCTCTTGATTGAGTCTGTGTGGGGACAGATCTTGAACAATGCTGTAGAAGGCCCCGGTAGCCAGCATGAGAAATGCACACGACTCATAGCAAAGGTGCAATCGTTAGTTAAGGAATTTGGAGAGTCCGGACATTGTTTTCCGTTGGCGTTTTTGGTACGAGAACTGGAGATCAAAGCGTGTCAGTTGAAGCTCAGTGAAGGTGCCATACCGGAAGCTTTAGTTAATATGGATTTGGATGTGGAACTGTTGATGGATTACTACGCAAGGTATAATAAACCTTCAAACTCATTAAACATCTTTTTGTATCTTTTCCTTTTTAGAATGATTTCGATGAACGAACGAGTTTGGGCGAACGAAGGCAACGAATGGCATTTGGTACAGTCATCCATTAAAGTTGTTAATCTCTTGGCTAACAGTGCGAGTACTATTCCAACGAGATCTAAGTAAGAAAATCAAATTTTGCATCTGCAACTATTTAGTAATCTCTGCATTTGTAGACGACGGATTGTAGCCAAAGCTCAGGATATTGTGTCAGCGTGTCTCAATCTATGTTACCCAAAACCAGGAACAGATCGACTTCAGCAGGCGCTTAAAGAGTTACAAAGTCGACTACAAAGGATTATTTAATGGCTAACGATGCAATGGCGCTGAAATATGTATTTTGTTTAAACTTTTAATTTAATTATCTTTTTCTTTAATGTAAACTAGTTATTTTTTTTTTCTTACACAAATGTTGAATAAATTTTAGCATAATGGTTAAAAATGAAGGGTTTTGGGATTTACTGGGTTGTTAAAACTTGTAAGAAATATAAGAATAAAAGACTTGATAGAGAGGTGGCAAGAGTGGACGCGCAGTGGAACATAAATTATAGGGGCATCCGAGATTTGGGCTGAATTTACTTTGAATTAGTGAAACAAATTCTTGGTTTATAAATATATTTTGGACTATCATAAAAAACGAATGTAACTGTAATACACATTAAAATGTTATCTTTCTATTTATACTTAATAAAAATCAACGTATAATGATAATCCCCTTCCACTTAAATTTGAATACGTTTTATGTCCTCCATACGAAAGTCCGTTCTAGAAAAACACAATCAACTATCTGCTTAGGATGTGGTCACTGGCTTTAGTTACCTTAATGTTAAAATTGTTCGAACTTCATTCGGTGTTATTCGCCATGATGGCATATCACCGCTATTGTCCGGGCTCCAATAGTCTGTCAATTCTGATATCTTTTCCAAGTTTAAAAGCGTCGCAATCTGTGAAAGTCGTGTCATTTTATCACGAACTGACCATGATGTCGCTCCGGTGAGGTACGTCCCCAATGCCCGCACTTCTTGATCGAGAACTAGGCCACCAAGCTATGGATGTTCGTTCATACAAACATTAAATAAAAAACAATACTGTTAAACTGTGACTTACTCTGTTGAAGGTTGATTTCTTGATTGCTCTCTCTAATCGTACAGTAACTTCACTGGCTAAAATACTTACTAAGGCGTCGTAGTTCCTTGGACTAAGAAGGTTCTTGAATGAATTCAATAGACCATCGATTTGCACGATCAAAAACTGAACGAAAGTCTCTCCGGCTTCGTACGATGCCAGTTCTTCCTAAAATTGGACAGATTGTATGATAAAGTCATTTGGCCGTGGCCGAGTCTTACCTCTGACAAATGATGGTTGTAGCTAAGAAATTGATCCACCCAAG
The DNA here is from genome assembly GCA_905220385.1 of Xylota sylvarum. Taxonomy (NCBI): domain Eukaryota; kingdom Metazoa; phylum Arthropoda; class Insecta; order Diptera; family Syrphidae; genus Xylota; species Xylota sylvarum. The sequence continues at coordinate 95,795,507 of LR999957.1, read as the reverse complement.
GATTTAATCGAGGTTTTATTGCACTTGATCGCAACTGCTGTAGGCCGAAGTCAACAACAGCCTTAAGGGAATCGCGTACAGCTTTCAATTCTGATATACAGCTGTCGATTATTTGACGTTCAGTTTGTGTCATTCCCTGGAATGCACCGTTAATTTCCTGCTGCATGGCCTTCCACAGGGTTTCAATATATTCTGTTGACATGTCGGCATTATTCAACTGCACAAGGAAATTCATTCGCGCCTTCTCCGAATCACTGGATTGTAATTTTCCTTGCTGCAGTGATGTTTGAATGGCATTATATGCCTGTGCTAGATCAATATATCCCGAGGGGTAACCACTTTTCAATGGCCCTTTCAAAGCATTCACAAAATCACCATCTAAACACGTTGCTGCATTATTGATCACCGCACAGGTCCCATTTATGGATTGGGTTGTTAGCGAACGGCGAATTGATTTCCGAATAATGAAAAAGACATCGTCGACCATAGAAGAACATTGCTGACCTATTTCATAAGAATCTAGTGCAATCGCTTTGAGCACACTCTCCTCCATAAAATATCTGACAACGAGATGAAAAATAATGATTTTGCATATGAACCTACCGACAAGCAAACTCACTTCTCGAAAAGCAGGTATGTCCCAAGAAGCTCCTGCATTTGGCGACTTAAATCCGATTTTTTCATCAGTTGTTCTAGTTTCTCCACTTTCTGCCTGATTTCCTCCTTTTCAGTTGAACTAGATTCAATGTCGGCCTTAAGTGTAACAAAATTAATGAATATAGTAGACGACGGCTTTTGAGTGGTAACCTACCAATATCCTCCTTTTCATAAATCTAAAATACAACTCCGCTCTAGAGTGCATCACTGTAATTTCGACAATTATCGCATCGATATCCTTGGGATTCAGTTTGTCTACTGAACCACTACCGGATGGCTTTCTGTAGTGGCCCAAGGTTTGAGAACTACCACCACCAGCAGATCGTTGGCTCTCATTGATTTGACTAATCCTTCGCGAAATCTGTCTGTTCTTGTTAAACTCCAACACAAGATTTTTCACTTCAGAGTCACATTCCTTTTGCAAGATCTCCACCATTTGCATTAAATACCCCGGCCCATAGCAAGCATCGATTATTGGTTGATTTACTTCAACCACTCGAGCAAAGTTCTCCATTAGGGTGGTCAAAGTATCTGCGAAGGCAACTGGCAAACGTTTCTCTGCCTTCGCGATATCAATTGAATTCCTTAATTCCTTCTGTGATTTGGCAGCCAATTTTAAGCAAATATAATTTGAGAACTTCGCAATGCCATCAGAGTGTTTCCCAACCAACGGGAAAATCTTAAAGAATCTTTCAATCGATGCCAGATCATCTTTTTTCACCGCTTCATCGAATTTCTTGAATATCAGTTCTCGAACATTTTCTGTTGCACCTTCCAGTGTCTTTACCGCATCACTCACAGACGTCACAGAACCTTGAACATCATCTGCTGTCCTCTGCAGTAAATTCTGATCCATAGACAAGAACCTTGCTATGTGTCCTGCACACTTTTCGAAATCTTCCTCTCGAATGGCAGCAATTACCCCTTGTGAACAAAGTTGTAGGTCAATCAAGTCGTGCACTCTCTGTTGGCACTCGGAGGCACGACTTCGTGCAACATCTAACCGGCGGACCTTAGCACTAACCGATTCGGCCAACTGGGCAGTATGTGTGATCTGATCATCGAGCTTCTTAGAATCATTTGCTATAATCGACAAACTCGACATTGCACGCCCTATACCACACATTTTGGACTCGATAATACATTGTTTGGCAAGGACTGCTTCCAAGTTGGCATTAATTTCAGCCTAGAACCGTATTAAAATCGGTCAAACAATCCAAAGTATTTTTAAAAGATTATTACCTCTTTATCGGCGATTATTCGGATCGCATTGTCAACATCGGCAGAAGTTGAGATATTGCCTTCACCAATAAGGTCTTTTAAATCCATTTCAATTTAGAATTTAAGCGATTTCGATTAGAATTTTACATTTATTTATGTTGTCACACGAAATATTTGGGAGTGTGAAAAATTGCCGACATGTCAGTTGGGAATTGTCATGTTGGTCATGTCAACAGCTGGATGGGAAGAATTGCCAGAATCGAATACATAATAATTATTAGTTAGACTCAAAAATTCAATTATAGAATAAGTACTAGTCGGAATGTGTGTATGTGTTTTTTATAAAAAAAAAAATTAGTAGAAGTTCGAAAAAGAATTCAAATTTTGCATCTATGTTAAAATAGTCAATAAAGGAAAATGTAGATTCGTATTGCGAATCAGATTATCTGATTTGGTGTACCAGAACTCTTGTCAGCCCTCACATCATCGAAGTGATTTAGTAACTCGTGAGCTCTATGAGCAAAAGATAGAAAGAATATCGATATCTCAAAAAAAAAAAAAAAAAATGCGATCGAACATATAGAGCACTTTTAACCCAAATAGAATGTACGGAATTTTTTATCAGAAAATGAAAACAACAAGACCAGTATAGAAACATTTAGAGATGAAGAAACAAACCTTTTAGTAGTCACAGTCGGTGCAGAAAACATGGAAAAAAAGATAGGAGGACCAATATCTGGGTATCAGGTAGAATGAACTCATTCAATCTCGAGATGCTAAACATCCTTAAGTGAAGCTTAAATTCAACAGGGCTGCTGAATCTAATGGTTTATCGGTCATGGACCTGATGATTTACCGGCAGAGCTATTCAAAGCAGCTTCAGATGACCTGGTAAATAGCATACACAAACTAATTTGTATGTGTAACGAGTATGTCTGACGAATAGCATTTTAGCAACGTTTGCTCGAACGACACAAAAAGACACGCCTTTAGTTTCCTGAATACCGTGTACAAGGTCTTATCAGCCATATTATGTGAACGGCTTGAACTTTTTATCAACAACTGGATGGGGCCCCATGTTACCAGGTAAGGTACCAATCGATCACACTTCCAGAATATCCTCATTTTATATGTAGGTAAAACCTACTTCTACCGAAACAGAACTAGTTTTGGCAATGACTGATTTCTTACACATCATACTGTGCAAACCCGTTCAGTTTGTAAAACTCACAAGCCCACATTTAGGGCAACATTATTAAAAAACTTAGCAGGCTGTTCGCGAGTAAACGGGGTCAGGAAAAAATTCATCTTATTTCCTTGGACTGAAAAGGTAGATAAGTACTAACGCAACATCTTGTAGAACTAAGAAGATTCTAGTCAAAAAACTGCGCCTTGACTGTATGCGACCACATGCAAAACAAATGGACACCAATGCTCCAGTCCGTAGAGTATTCGAATTTAACAAAAAGAGATAACACAGTAAAGGATGACCTCACTTTATGTGATGCGCACAAGTAGGAGAGAACCAACTTGAGGTGCCCAACTGGTGGTAATTAGTTCGCTAAGGACCGGGCTTGATGATTAAAGCCTAAACACAAACCATAGTCCCTTTTTTTTGTTTTTGGTTATTTGTTTGGAAAACAGATTTTGAAACTCCCTTTATTTCAAACTAGCATTATTTCAGTAAATAATTTAGAATAAAAAAAAATAAAATATTCCATCAGAAAGTTTAGAATCATAATTAAATCAATCAATTTGCTGCTGAAAACGGATTTAACCAGTATACATACTCGTATGTAGAGCAATGCTAAGTGGGACATGACTCAACTAATTATGAATGCAATCTTACTTAGATACTACAATTTATATTAAACAGCGTCATAGATCCTAATCAAAGAAATATGACTAATCTAAATCGCAAGGTATTCAATCTGAACCTATAAACATAACAACATCATTTAATGATTTTGGCACTACGCGATGGCTTGTCAAGTCATTAACAAAGTTTATTTAGTTTTTTTTTATTTCGAACATATGTATGTAATCGTGGAATGTATTGCTCAAAGAATGCCCAACCATACCACTTCTAAATCCGCTGTAGATCACATCATTAGAACGAAATTTTTCCGGTATGGTATGTGATGTCATTGCGTCTGAAATCATCCCTCAATTTGGTGACAAAATTGGGGTTACACTCACGTGGATTAGCTTCTATATATGTACAAATGTAGATATATTGTTGAATAAATTAGCTAAGGAATTTTAAGTATTCTATGTCTACCAGTGATAAAAATTACGGTGTGACAGCAGCTCAGGATTAGTTCGCCAATTGAGTTTTAGTGCTTAAGACAGATATTCATCATCCATCTGAATAAACGGTCTCTAAACAACAAACAGTCGAACCGGATAGAAACTTAAGGAGATGTAATAAATTGCTATAGGTGTAGAAAGCAGAATTTTCCAAGGTCATATACATTTCCTTGTCCTTCCAAATGACCTTTCCTTGATAAATTCAATCTAAACAATGTTCTCCAGTCATAGTAATATCACTAATCCTCAACTCATCATCGATTGCTGCATTCAATTAAGAAGTAATTACTATTGACAATTAAATGCTAACCATCTGCAGATATCTTATACAAATTTGAATATTTTATAACACGTAACAGAGTAATAAAATTCAAATGTCTTTGATCACTCGAAATCACGGGTCCATAGTGCACCTAAAATCTCGATTCGCAAATGATGACCCAAAAACATGCTTCACACCCAGCAGTGACTGACGACGGTGACGACAAATTGACTAGCATAGCCAACAGCAAGGTAAACTCCACCACAAACCGGAGCTTAGCTTCTCGGTAGGTAAACGTAGCGATTTTTTTCTCACTTTTATTTCGTTACGCTCGCGCTGCTCTCGTCCTCTTATACTTAAATAAATATTTAAATTAATCTAAAATTAGTTTTAACCGATTGAAGATCACCTGTGTGTAGAAGCTTCAAAGCTTTTTTCGTCTCGCCGTTTGTGTTTTGGCAAGCCACACTTACGCTTTGGAAGCCGCAGTCAACTCAGCGGACTAAAAGTTTTGTTATCTATTTTCAGATTCTGAGAAAGATCGTGATTAATATAAAATTAAGTTGTGTTTCGATCAAAGCTTGCATTTCGCTATAAAAACTTAATCGGTACGGATCGTTCTCGCGCGGAAGACATTTAGGCGACACGGTTATAACTTGCTTGTAGTAAACTTTTGTTTTTATTTATTTTTTTTTTTCGATAAAAGATCAATACATAAATAAAGATAAAATTAATTAACTATCATAGAATAGAGCGCATGCTAAGTGATTTTTTGTGTTCATATAGAATGATGGAAGTGTGAAAGTTTTCTATTATAAAAAAACAATGTGAATTGTGCTACAAAATAGATAAACATAAGGATCAAAAGTGTAAAAAAAAAAAAAAAAAAATAAGTGAAACAATAAAAGGAATAAAATGTTGCTCAGAAAACCTCATTGGAATTGGAGGTTCAAATCACTATTCATTGTTTTCGTTGTCCTTGACACAGGTAGCTAGCATGTGTTTTCAAAAAAGTTTTTCAGTTTCCCTTTTCTTCTTTGGCTTAATGGATGCAGCATAAATTGCATATTTATAATATTGTGTATTCTGATTTTGTTTCTGCTTGTTTTCGATGACTTTTTTGAATTGTTTATTGTGATCTTTTTTTTTTCGTATCGATGTGAATATATTACGGAACGAATCCGGAAACATGATGTCTTAAGAAACCGAAGACTTGTCAACTTTGCAAGCGAATATGCGATATACACGGATAAAAGTGAATTAAATATTGCACATACGCCTAGGTTTTTGCCTGTATTTATACTGTTTTGTTGCGCTCGTGTGACATTGCTGAAGCCTTCTCCTTCGTCATTCAAAATAACACCATGTAAAACAAAGAAACTGGTGATTTATGATTTTTGAACTGACTATTTGTTTTAAATTTAAGACTTTTGATTTACATATATATCTCGCTAACGATGGGTCGCTGTGAAGGGAAAACTATACTATATCATGAATATAAAATTATAGTTCGGTATTATCTAATGGGTTTGATGACATGAAAATTACTAATACTTTAAACTAACGTTCGTACGAGGAAACCCTTTAAATACATAGTACATATGCATATGTTAATATTTGGCGTAATAGACCTGAGACCTAGATTTGTGTTTTTCGAGTTATATTATTCGTTCCAGAAAGGTTATTGGAGCAAACGACTTTTCTGGTTCTAAATTTTTTTTTTTTCTAGGCGGTAGGTAAAAATCTTTAAGAAGACAGTATGAGGAACATCAGCGCATGTTCATAGTAGAGTGGGATTTTTACCCAGTAAAAAATCTCGCTTCAATCAATAAACAATACTGCTTATTTTTAACACAACAAAGTTTTCGATTTATCGGGCAGTTTTCATTTCACCAAATGAAGGCGTTTGGTAGCTAGCTTCCCATTGAAAGTTCTTGCGAGCCCCTCAGTTTAAACGCGGTTACTCACTATCGCGCTAAGTCTAGATGTGCAGGTCTTTGTAAACGACGACATAAATTTCGGCTATCCGAAATTTGAAGGACTGTATTATTTACATGATTCTCCAGTCGACTTATTTGTTGGCCTGACACTGACAGCACGTATGCGCTCAAAAAATTGACAGAAACCCAGTATTATATTTTCGTGGTACTAAATGGATCGATTTACGCTTGAACAACGTTGGGAAATAATGCAAAGTTACTTTTACAGTGGATGCTGTATTGCCGACCCAGTAGGAATTTTGAAAAGAATTTTCGATCAAAAGTTGGTGATGAAAGTTCGTAGGACTGGTTTGTTGATTGATAACCGAACATGTTCCCGTGTTCGTCCTATGCGCCCAACGGAGAATATTGCAGCTTCTTGCAGTTTTTTCAGAGTGACGGCATATAGGCCACTATTATATAGTGCTACCGTGGCATGATGACCGATTTTTCATGGACAAAAATTGAGGATTTAGACTTGGGCGAGCTATGCTTTCAGTAAGATGGAGTTACGTGCCCCATTAAGTTCAATAATCGTGTAATCATTCGTTTTGGTGATGTTGCTGGGCTTGCACGGTGCTGCGATTTAACGCCCTTTGGATTTTTTTGGCGTGCCATTAAGAATCGTTAATATGCCAACACGATTCAGGTACTGAAGGACAATTTTGGTCAAGCTATTCGTGAAACAGGGGCTGAAACCATCGAAAATTTATCGAAAAATTGTGTTGACAGGATGGCCTACAGCTGGATCGATCAGCCGAGGTAGTCATTTGAATGAAATAATATTCTACAATTAATCGGAAGGTGTACGCTTTTTCATAAAACACCAATCGTTGAAAAAATATTGAACAGTGTTTTATAGCCTTTTTAAGTCAACAGATGGCCCACCCTATAGTAGTGTTTGATTTCGAGTAGTGTTTGATTTCGTCTTCTATTGTTTTAATGTCTCGATCTCTGTGGATATCGCTGTTTGTTATATACCATCGTGCATTAACAATTGCTCTTAGCACTTTGTTTTCAATAAATATTAGTATCATATTTTGGTACAACCCCGAGTTGTATAAAAGCTGTTTATTCTCCATATTAAGCTGGGAATATTTTCTAGGTAACCAATACATTTTTTTTACATGCGACTTCTATTTCAGTTTTGTATCGAGTGTCATTCCAAGTTACTTATCCTTGTTTGCAAACGGAATACGAACCGAGCTTGAAAAAATCGGCAAATCATTTATTTCGCAAGTCTTTGTCCATTCATTTACTCTATTCAATTCATCTTGCACTTTTCTGGTAGTCTCTACAACCGTTTTACCTACTGCCAAGATAGCATTGTCGGTTCTAAAATGTGTATTGAATGAAAAGTTATTGACAAGGATGAATGGAGATGTGCCTTAAGCCTTATTTTAAAGGAGCTTAACAATAAAATAAAAAATGGATTTCGTTCATGTGGGGCATGTCATCCACTACGCGACTAATTGTTTTGGTGAACAAGCTCGGAATCAGCTTGAGAACAATCAATCTAAATCGACACCGAAAAGAATTAGTTTTCATTCAATTTAATTCAATAAGTTGAATCAATGAAAGTTAATTTAGGTTTGAATGAACATTCTATCAAACAAATTATTGCAATTGCCTTAAGTTTTTTTTAAAAAAAGAAGAAAAACTAACTACAAGTGTACTTTTTGAATTGTTAAGTGTTAAGTATCAAAAAGTCCACTTGTCCTTTATATTGTATAATTACAAATATTCTGTGCAAACAAATTCACGAAATAAGTAGTATAAGTAGTTCCACACTTATTTTGCTTAAACTCTTCCCACATTTGCTAATCCTTGCACCCTCCACATCGTTACAATTACACAATTAAACGATTGTATTAATTTTTGGGATATTCCATTCAAGACTTAACTGCTTAAAAATATAGAAATTCCAAAAAATTGGGATTTTTCTTCTTTTCTCGTTTCTGACTTAAATATCTAAAGAGCTTCTTTTAAGAAGTGCCCACTCATAACATTATTTGCCACGGTATCTTAACATGAACAAACGTCGAACCATGGGAATTCCATAGCATTACGTCGGAAAATTAAATTATTCTCATCTTAAATATGTATTTCATAATTTTTTTTCCGCTTTGTCTGCATTGTGTTTCTGTGTTAAATATCCTAGGCTAATATATTAAATTCATTTTTAAAATAGGGCAATTTAAATGCCTTACACGAAGCGTTGTCAGATACGAGATTATCAATTGAATAACTAATTAATTTGTTCAGTTTCGCGACGATTGACAATGAGAAGATGAGAAGTGGGCATGTTTCACATGTGTTTTATTGTCACAAACTAATGTGGTTTTTATTTTTTATTTCTGTTTTATGCATTCTTAAAAGGGTGAAATTTGAATAAAACAGATTAAAGTCATGCAAAGCTTATGCCTTAATGTCTTCTCTGCCTCACTACGTCATAATTAAAGTTTTGTAAACACTACAAAATCTTCATTCCAAGATATAAACAACTAATCAATATGCAGCTTCCAGTGACTGTTTATTTCAATAATTTGTTGTTATTGACTGTCACTTATCCGATCAAATAAACAACAATTATCAATAAGGATTAACAACATACATATCTGTGTGCAATTCACAGATGAAAGTAATTCAAATTTCATTAATAAATTTTATTAGATCTAGGTACAAATTGAATAATATTTTATTATAATTATTTGAAGTGACAAAGTGACATCTAAATTGATTTGACAACGCTAATATAGAAGTCAAACGATCAATGCGGATGTGAGAAAAAATAAAAAAAGTAAGACTCCCATCAACAGCGGCTAATTAATTTGCATCTTTGTTTTTTTTTACTGTATAATACTAATACACCGGCTTATACGTTCAATAGCATTATTATTCACGATGAGTTGAGATTGAAATGAGAGTTTGCTTAAGAGTCTGCACTCGAACAGTTCACGTTTCTATCTAAAATCCAAAAACGGTTTGGCGATCACTTTGTTGAGATAGTTATACTTAGTGGCGGTAGTTTTTTTTTTGGTAATCATTGGACGTTGTTAAAATATTTAAATACACGTGAGAACTTATTTGTATGTCCGGTAGTGGTTTGACTAGTTCGGACGTTGTTTTTTTTTTTTTATTAAGTATTATGACCGCCCTTGTAACATTTCATTTTTTAATTATTCTTTGATTGTTTGAGATCATTATTATTTTTTCATTAATAAAATAAAAATGGTATTGACCGGGCTATTTTATAAGGAGAGTTGAAAGAGTTTAAAGTGGGTTATTAATGACTGTGTTCAAATACTGACAGAAGTAAAGTTGTCATTCAATGAGGCATGTTCTCAAAGAATCAATCATTGTGAAGTTGCTGTTAAGTACACACATTCTTTTTATACGTAAAAGTATGGAGTAAATAAAAATAATGACTGGCATAAGTGAAAAATTCCAAAAATGTTGGGTATTCAAGGGTCAATGGATTTCGTATGAAAGTCACGCAAGTCACATGATGGCCGAGTTCAGTTCATTGACAGTATAACTTTAATTTATGTTTCAAATTGAGACATATAATATTAGGTCAAGTGATGAGTTTAGAATCATACCACTAATTAAATAGGAGGACGGATTTAAGAGTCCTTGTGTGAGGTACTATTAGTACAATCAAGTCTATGAAATTGAAGTGTATTCAAAATCAATTTCTAAAAATATTTCAAGTGAAAGGACATATGTATATACATAGTTACTATTGGACTGATAAGAAATAAATGCAAATTGGAAACTAAATAACTTCCAACGGTTCTAATGAAATTTTAACGTAAATCATCTAAATTACTCAGTTCAGATGTTATTAATGAATATTGGTAATTATTCATTTGCACAAGCTCTCATTAGTCACATAATATCCAAAGGTTATACATTCATCAATCTAAAGTTCAATAAGATTCTTTTGTATGACCTTTAACCTTTTAATTTTTTTTTTTGTCTTTTTTTAATATTCACCGTTTAATCCTCCTAATCAAAACTAACACATGTTTATTACTTTAATTTTGTATAAAGATGTTTTTTTTTTTTTCTAATTCAATTCAATGACACAAAGAGAAATCCTGAAATTCAGCACCTCCTTAGTCATCTTATTTACATTTTCCGTCAATTTTGCCTCTCATCCCACATGACTACATACTACGATATAATCTATAGATTGGATTTTTATATGTACATATCTTAATTTAAATCACATTATCATTTTGATAATGATTTTAATAATTTGTTATCGTTACCGGTTTTTGTCCATTCACAAATATTAAATAAGAAAAAGAAAAAGAAATATAATAAATACAACTTTTATGTCATCATCAACTTTAACATAAGATCAAAGTTAAGAGAGACATTTCTATCATAAATTGAAGAGATAAATGCATGGAATTTTTTATTTTTTTTAGTACTATGTTTTGCAGAAATGAAAAGATAGAATTATCAGAGTCGTAAAGAGAGATCTCTACCCAGGTGCAGAATTTATTTTTGTTTTTAATAAGTTTGTTTTCTTAAAATTGACACATGAGAAGCTAAGAATAATGTTTTTAGAAAGCTTTGTGCCATCTATTCGTTTGATTAGGAGACATAGAAATATTCTAAAGGGTTTTTTTTTTTAAGTGATGAAATTCCAGTAGAGATACTTCTTAAACCAGCTGTCAAATTTGGCAGATGTATGTATATACATACATACATGATTATTTTGTTCAGTGTACCTGGCAATTTACGTCGCTTAAATGCTTATGTCCATGCCAGGATCATCTTTGTAAAACATAATCGAGATTGTCATATGGTCTAAATTGTATTCAAACATTTTATCCAAAAGCCATTTTTTAATAAAATAAAGTAAAAATATGGTAATTTAATTGTTAAAACCTCCTTTGCACAGACCTAAATGAGTGGCGATAGCCATACTATCCAACGCAACCCATCACAATGGACCTTCTTTTGGTATAAGTGTGTCCATCCAGCCCAACTCAACTAAACATAACCTCTCGCACACTTTTAATAAAAAAAAGTGCAAGTTAAAGTGTCATAAGGAATCTGAATAAGGGTTGCCACTGAAATATATCTGAAAGTTGCAAGAAAACGGTCATGGAGCAAGAAAAAGTGGCAACAATAATAAATATTGGACATTTGAACTTTATCATAAAAGCTACATATTTATGTATATTTCCCACGGGGCACATTGCCCGAGTTTACTTTACCCGGCGAACAAACTCACTCGAAAATCTGCAAGCAAGCACGTGACACACTTCTCAATTCACTTTAATTGGTTGGCCTCAGTACTTTCTTTGGGTCCCAACATGGATATCAAGAGAGGAAGACTAAAATGTCTGTATCTACTCTATCTTATCCTTGGCAAAATACTTCATTTCAAACTCTGTCCAATCCAAATTAAACACCAGAACCATTTTCAGGCGTGATCCAGTATCGATGTTAGGATTAGAGTCTAAGATTTCTCAGCTGTGCTGATTATCTGTAGCTTACCAAATTCAAATTTAAAGGCTATGTGATACATCTTCATATACATACATATGTATATGATTGAGTAGTTTTTCTCTGTGACCCTTTTAAACAATCTGCTATTTAGTTTTACAGAATATAGGATATCTACAGCTCTATGATACCATAGCGTGCTAGTCTATAAAAACTGTTGGAGCTTGATAGTGATTGTCATGTCTGTAGGTTCATCTAGTAGACCACTCTTTATCAATCTATGCATGTACATTTAGCGTATATTTTGAGTTGAAATTAGAAATACATAGAATATGAACAGATGGGTCCCAAAGAAAGATGATCTCCAGCTGGGTAGATCCTTATCCAAATGGTCTACCTCTACTATTCGACGCTCTTTAAATATTTTAGGAACAAGCAAATAATGTGTGTCTTCGAAACACCCCTGCCATAGAATGCATACATATTTACATATGTGAAAAGTTTCGCAGTCAATGAAGTAGGAAAGAAGAAGAAGAAGCGAAAAACGAAGTATCAATGAAGTAGTTGGTTATGGTGCATTGATCCCCAAAAGTAAAAATTCATTGCAAAACGATGACTTTAGCATTTTTCAACTACAGGTGACGAGTAGAGTGGAAAGCTTTGGAATATATCGGGTACATTGAATGCAAGACCCTGTTCACCCGGATTTTCAGATTTTCTGAAATTTTTTGGATTTATTTGACGTGTGGAAATGTCAATCAATGTCACTCGACAAAAAAAAAAATTTTAAATTCGCGAAGCAAACAAAAGAAAAACGAAATCAAACCAGTCTTATTGATATGAAAAGCATTCGATTTGTTGTGAAAGGAATTTATTGTTGAAAATCAAACCAGTTTAACTGCCGCTGACAACTAATGTGTCAAGATGAGACTGCTGAAGTGTTCAGACAGCACTATCAATTTGAACACGGAAACGAAAAAAAAATCCAGTCCGTCAGTCCTGTGTGAGATCAAATGCATGGAAAATATGGATGGAAGTTTAAGTTTGTTAAGTAAAGTTTGTTGTTGTTTGGGCCCATTATGGTGCCTAGACTCTTATGAAACGCTCATAACTCTGCATTAAAACCGTACCACCCCACCTACCTAACCGCATCTGACAGCTTTCACTATTTTGTGCTATTTCATTCAATACCGTTCTAATTCTCTGTCATTGAAAATTAGAAAAATATTATTGTTAGGGTGTTGAAAAGTTATATTTAGAATGAAAGAAAGTAAACATTGCAATAAGAAGGAACGCTTACAAATTTTGATACATAGATTATGTATATTGTTTATTATTAATAATTTTAAAAAAAAATTATAAACCCGTTTTCTCCTTAAAAAATTTTGCACAATGTCTAAATTCAATTTGTCAATTTTATAATTTACATTTGAGTTAAAATATTCTATATATGTTACTAAATGTCATTAAAGGAGTTCAATTTTTAAATGACTAGTAGCTTTTAAGCACTGCCCTGTATTGTGATACAGACCGGGTGATAAAGTTGACGCTTATGGATCAGCTTTACAATACTCGGCAGATATTGGTAAATAATGCCATATTTTACATTTTAAAACAAATAGTTTTAAATTACATACAAAGATATGTAGATACATACATATGTACGTATTAAAAGATATTATCATGTTTAATTATTTCAATATAATATTTGTTTAGCGAGATTTTCATAATTTATCAAATTTATGATAATTAAAATACCGAACGTAAACCTGTTTTGTTTTCATTTGGTTTTGCCGGTTGGATTCTAATAACTTTGGCGCCATGGCTCTAAATTTTTTTATTTATTTTTGTAATAGTTTAAGTCAAGGTGAATGAAACAAAGACATGAAGCTTTGAATTAGTGCAGAATGATCATTCATATTTCGTGAGATATGTTATGTCAGTTCAGATGAATTTTATTAAATAAAAAATGAAATTTCATTAATTGGACCATCATAAAAATTAAAAATAAAATTAGCAGTTGTCATGACGACAATTCTAAATTTAAAATTTCATATTGCAAATTTTATCAAATGACGCTTAACATATGATAAACGTAAATAAGTAACAATAATATATTAATTAACACGTTCGTTATTATGATTTTTAAACCCACTCCCGTGTAGGTTTTCATATTTAATATGAACTTTTTTTGGGTTACAATTTTTAAAATTCTTGAATTTATTTAAAAGCTAATTATAAATTTTATTTATAGAATATAATATAGTCACTATTCAGCGGGAGACTTTTGATAATATCCAACATCCGGGTGAGAGCAGTTAGTTTAAACAAATAGGTTTAGGGAAGGTTCATATATGTACATATGAGAAACCGAAGTCATAAGTTAGATTTTTGAGTTTCCCTAATCAAACTGAATATATTTATAATTTGGTGTAGAAAGACAAATTCAATCCTTACCAAACACATACATATGTACTTGTATTACATAATAACGACATCATCCTCTTCTACAGATATTAAGACAGTCTCAACTTGGAATCACCAGCTTATCAGAGAAGATCTAATGAAAAAGCAAAAGTATAAACCTATACTAATTTTTATTGTTAAACATTTTTAGGTAATTTTAAAAGTTTCCCATTGTTAGAAAATCCCAAATATAGTAAGATTCACACAATCCTTTCCAAAAACCATTAATCATCTTATATAGAATTATTAACATAATTTCCCTGTGCCTTAAACGGTTTGAATAAATCGTAAAAACGTGTCACCCACCTCATTACATAAGCGCCGTTTAATTATTTCATCCATTATTAATTAGCGCCACTTCAAAATCGCACGCAGAGATTCCTATCTCTCATCATTTATCCACAATCGATTCTCGTCTATTTTCATCGTTTAACGTTTTATTACGTTTTTTTCTTCTTTATACTATATCTGTCCGGAATTCCGCTTTGAACATGTGTAAGTTTGTTGTTGCCCAGGGCGTTTACCTAAATGGCCATAGCGAATATAACAAATCGTTTTCCTGTTTGCTGTGACATAAATTATACACAAATTTGTGTATACGTATTTCAAAAAAAAAAGAAAAAAACCATTTAATTTAAGACTCGAAATAAAGGTAATCCCAACTAATTTACAATTCAATTTGGTGACTTTTATGAGAACACCCAAAAGAATCATCAAAGCATATTATAGGGAATCTCAAATCACGCATCTAATAATTCATCGTTTTGTTGGGAAAATTATGCGGTAGGCAAATTGGCGACACCTGAATGTCGTAATTAAGATACAACACAGATACTACCTACCAAGTGACCAAACGGATCTCTTTCAATTCTAATGGATAAATTATACATAACTCATTCATTCATTGGTTCTCTGAGATACCAGACTGTGAGGTGTCTGCTTTAAACTGGTGCACGTTGGAGGCGAAGAACACGATTCCATCTTCATTTTGCATGAATAAATTTGAATTGAAATTTTTGTAAGGTTCGCTTGTGAAATAATAAAATGAGCACCGGGGTAAAAACAAAAAAAAAAAACATGGAATCGGACGAAACCCGGAGTCCATTCATTATGCATGTTGATGACCCTCACTTTTTTTTTTTTATTCTCCTCCCCATTCACTATCACTGTCTGTTGTCTTCAGCATTATTATTATTGCTGAATTCTAAATCTGAATGAGAGAAAAAATAAATGTTCATTATATAAGAGAGACAGGTAAATATATACACATCCGGATTGATAAAAAAAGAAGAGATGATCTTTCACTGGCTAGGAACTGTATGGAAGATTTATGGCAATTATTAGTGTTTAATTTTGTTATTAGCGGTATATGAGATTCTCGTGCAACATGGTGATTGTTTGTTGTCAGTTAAAAGTGGTAAAGATCTTGAATTATAGTGCTGCTGAAAATTAAAACGTGAGGAGCTCATTTAGAACATAGGATCATACTTTCAACAGGAAGTATTGATAGAAACGTGATTTTAATAAAGTCGCGATGAGAATGTATTTTTGTTTTTTGTTCGCATTGATTAGATTAGATGATTAAATTATAATATTAATCTACATTGTTGAATCTATTAAATCGGTACACAGTTTAATGGAACGTTTAAACGTGGAAGAGATATTCCATCTTAATATACAGATATGTACATTTATGAGAAGACATGGCGATTATCTTATCATGAAATGGTCAGCCAAAGGTATATAATGTAGCTGCTCCCGAGCTATACTACCAAAAAAACGAAAAGGATATCGAGAAACCTCAAATAAATCGAGGGTGAAGTGGTAAAACAAATTTAAATTAAATTGCAGAAGAAGAGTATAATTTGTATGCGAAGGTATTTAGAGATTTCATTCCAAGAACTATATTACGGAAGTTTTATCAAAAGGTGAAAGAATGACTCAAGAGTACACTAACGATCACACATTAATTTCGCCAAAAACATACATACGTTGCCCCGGCATCGACTCAAACCGATTCATCAATAAGCTGGTTCAATCCAAATTTCTGATAAGGGGCGATACTTGGCCTGTATACTTGATAGTAAACTGAAAACACACCAGAAAGGATAAGCAAGGCATCCATAGCTCTTTATACGTGCAGCAAAATCTTTTGTATTCAATGGTGGTCGAAGGCCGCCACTGGATGTACACAGCGGGTGACCAGGATATAAAGATTAGCATGTATAGGAACTACCAGTGCCATCAGAACCCCGCCGACTGCAACCCTTGAAACCATACTGGCACTGATCCCATTAGACCAACCCAAAAAGGGAACAGCTGCAATGAGTGCCGTATGTTAAAACAATCCAATCTTTGGAAAGAGGGCAACACAGCCACCGCACTATAGCTAAATGGGCATACTTGGGTACCGAGGCAGATTCTATATCACCATTCCACGACTTCAGCCTAAACGTTAAATCAGTCTTCCCTCCAAGAGAAGATTGGATAAACGGCAGGGCAAGACCATCAACCCGAATAATATCTCGATTTTCACGGACCGGTAAAAAACTCATGAAGGAGTGGGCTCTGGTATTGTACTCATCTGAACCACAAAATGCTCGCTCATTTAGACTTCTAAACCATTCCAAGTGGAAGTATTAGCAATCGCAGAAGCAGCTCGAGAAATATCCACGAAACTGCAATCAAGAAAGACGATCGACATATACATCGACAGCAAAGGCGCTACGAAGGCCATCTCACCCACTGTCGTCAAATTCAAACTTGTGAAACGATGCCTTGAAGAGCTTACAGCAAACCATAACATTACACTCATTTGGGTTCCAGGACACAGCTGCTTTCGGGGAAATGAACGGGCGGACGATTTAGCAAGAAAGAGGTCTGGACAGGACCTGAAAATGGTTGTTACTTCTGTTCTACCGCTCCCTAGTTAAATCATAATAGAGCTAGTCTTTGCTAGATTTGATAATTAGAGATGGAGTGCACTCTCATTTTGTTGTGTTTCCAGAAAACTCTGGACAAAATATAATAATACCAAGACCAAGCAAATGTTAGGCCTTAACAAACTCAACCTAGCGCTTCTCGCAAGGATTATTATCGGCCACAACCTCCTGGCGACCCACCGAAGAAGAATGCGACTAGGCATTGATGACTTCTGCCGATTGAGCACATCTCAATTCTTATGCGAATACCCAAGCCTGCGCAGGAAAAAGGTTATAGCGAATACCACTTCGAAAACCTGGGCGACCTTGTCAGGAAAACCACCATCAACCATGCTGAAACTTATAACAATATTGGGGTTCAGGGAGGCCGGTTAGTTCTCCTAAAGCTACAAAACAACTTTTGTCTTTATTTTAGTTTATCCACGACAGGGGTTCACAATGGATCCATTGGTGATCTGAGTGCTATCTGCATGTACACTCACCCTTTCTACCTACCTACCTACCTATCGTCTCTTTGTTGCTTTTAAGACTTCATACGGCAGCACTTCGAACTCGTCTATCGGTACAGGATTAAGACGGAAAACGTTCGCTGCTGCTGCAACAAGGTGGGTAACGCGGTGTTTTCTTTAACATTATACATATTTAAACGGATTATGCGAAATTCACAAGCATATCAATCTTTGCAAAAGTTCATGCAATAAGAATTAAGGCAGTGCCAGTCAAAATAGGTGAACGAAGCAAAACCAAGTATATAACCGGAAAGGACACCTAAATTTCATTGAATCGAATTAAGCACCACAATGTAACTTCGGTTCTTAGCTAACTATGTACCTCCAGCTGTGCACTTCAAGTCGCTGGAAGTCCTCTTCTACTTATGTGCGACACCTAAGTCAAGGTGTCCTGTAATGGGTTGGCCTTTCGGGTTATTTTTAAATACTCTGCGGGGTGGAGCGCTAATTTTTATTTTCTCTTACATGTCCTAGCCATCTTAGACAACTAATACCATTTTTTGTTAGACTAGATCGATACCGCTATACAGTTCGTACAATTCGTCGTTGAATCTCCTTCTCTAAAGCCCGTCAAAGCAAACGGAGTCGGACTAGAACCTTGAAGTCTTCTCACTCAGTAGTTCGATTCACTATTCACATCACCAGTAATAGTTCGAAGATTAAAATTTTAGGGTGTTGGTTAATAATAAGACGCTTTAGTGTATAAAACCGTTCATGAAATGCTTTGTTACTCAATTGAGTCCTCTGTCAAATCAGGACGAGGAAGACGGGTCTGGAGTTATTCATATCAAACAGTTTAGAGAGCACAAATATCGTAGACCATTCCCCGAGTTTACCATAAAAGATAGATCTCGATCCTTCTTGGAAAGTATAAAGGATTGGTTGAAAGGCATGAATTCAAGCAATCTTTAATACAATCAACTTGAATATTGCATACACACTACTTTCCTTAAGAGGCCCTGATAGTATAATTGTTTGGAACAAATTATTTCATTACAGTTCCG
Source organism: Xylota sylvarum (assembly GCA_905220385.1). Classification (NCBI taxonomy): domain Eukaryota; kingdom Metazoa; phylum Arthropoda; class Insecta; order Diptera; family Syrphidae; genus Xylota; species Xylota sylvarum. The sequence continues at coordinate 95,776,688 of LR999957.1, read as the reverse complement.
CAATATATATATGCAGACATTAAGATAAAATGCACCAATGTTGATGAATTTTATTATTCCACTCCCGAATCTCACTGTACATCTTACTACAAGTGCAACACTCGGGGGCAACGGGATTCAAAAGAATGTGGACCAGGATCAATGTTTGATTTTTACACCCAAATATGTACTAGGTCAACAGGTAGGCACTACAAATATGAAACTCTGTTCTCACCAGCTAATTTCTTTTTTAATTTCAGGTATTTGCTATGAACCCATATGCACTGGCCGAACTAATGGTGTTTATCAAGACACTACACATGCCTGTCGTCGTTCCTATACCTGTTTTTCAGGAAGGATAATAAACATCGACAATTGTCCTCCAAAACACTTACATAATGGTGTACGATGTGTGGGTCAAGATCTTGTGATGTGTGACTTGCCTCAAAATACTGCAATAGGTTATCCGTTTGCTGGCGATAAACGATGTGTCGGTAAATCGGATGGATTACAGGCCATCAACAACTGCCGGGAGTATGTGAATTGTCAAAACGAAGAGGTCAAGGATGTGAAACGCTGCTCAGAAGGATATCTTTTTAAGGCGGATAGTCAGAAGTGCACTCCAGAGCGATATGTTACACACTGTCCTGTCGGAAATGCAATTAATGTAATAAGCAACGAGTTGGTCTGCAAAGATAAAAGAGATGGATCGCACTCAGATCCTGCTTCGATAGACTGTTCAACGTATATCGTCTGCAAGAGTGAGAAATTTGTTTCCCAACAACAGTGTGGCCAACAAGCAGTCTTCGATGGGTCGAGTTGTGTGCCGAGTATTTTGTTTTCGTGTCAACCTAGTTCCGAATTAAAAGTGAATCAGGATGTTTGTCGATCGAAGCCAAATGGTTTTTACATTAGCCCACAACACGGTTGTTCTAACTATGTACGTTGCATGGGAGAGCGGGCGGTTGAGGTAAACCAGTGCCCCGCGGGCCAATATTTCGATCCTGATGAACGAAATTGTGTCTTTGAAAAATTCGTCGAACGTCGAAAATGCTTTGAAAAAGGACTTTCCCAGGACTGCAATGGAAAGTCATCGGATTTCTATCCGGAATTAGGATGTCAATCGTATTATCATTGCTATAATGGATACAAAACACAGTATAAATGTTCAAATGGAAAACTTTTCAATGGCGACAAATGTGTTCCGAAATCGCAGTATTCTTGCAACATGGGAGGTGATGATTTCTGTCTGAATCGACCCGACGGATACTACAAGGATAACAATGGAGGTTGCCGTTCCTATCACTACTGCTCTAGTGGTCACAAAATAACCTATCTCTGTGAAGACGGCCATATATTCGATGGACAAAAATGTGTTCGCTCGAATCGCAGCAACCAGTGTCGGTCGGATTTTTTGTGCTATGGTAAATCCGACGGTTACCATCCGGATGTTCGGTCAAATTGCAGAAATTACGTTTTCTGTAAGAACTATGAAAAAATCACTCAATTGACGTGTCGAGACAGCAACGTTTTCAATGGACAGAAATGTGTCAGTCCGAGTGAGCATGCCTGTCCGAGTCTCTACAACCACCGGCAGTTGAATTGTATGCCACGTCAATGTTTGGAACAACAGTGTACCAGTGATGGATTTTTCCCAGATATCGATTCGGGCTGTAGAAAGTATTTCTTCTGTATCGGAGGAAAAGCTTCGTCATTGTCTTGCCCAACTGGGAAACGATTTAACGGAGAAATATGCGTGACAGAGGACAAATTTACGTGTCCTGTGTATTGTGATACAACCTCTAGTATGGGGCCATTCAGCTGTCCACTAGGTGGATTGAAATAATTTTAGTATTTTCTAGTGAAAGTAGCTTTTTTGCTAGTGCTTGTCTTTTGTGAAGAACACTCAAAATTCAAACTCAATGAGAGAATTATTAGTTTTTGTTGTCTATTTAAGTTTAGGTAGATTTTAATTTTAAGTGTAAATAAAGTGATTAATTTAATTGAGGATTGCGGTTTTAAATGATATTGAGATGCAGAGCTTAAAAGCGAGTTTGAGTGGGTAATGGGTTCAAAAGCCTATTATTTCCACGTAGAACTGTGTGTGTACTTACGTACCTATAATGTGGAAGGTTCATATCTAGCTTAAAAAGGCAAAAATGCGATATGTAGTTGACTGTGGCGGTTATGAGAATGAGAATACATCTTCTATGAGTTAAAGATAGAGTAGTCGCTTGGAAAAGGTTTGTAAAACAGAGTCACATAGAACAGGTACATTACACACATACATGCCATTACTGACTTCATTTAAAACTTTGGGTGTCTCTTTATTTATAATGTAGAGACTTGGTTTTCCACAAGAAGTGATGACAGCAATTATAAAACATCAGTACACTTGGAATAAGTACGTAAAACGGTTTTACTGTATACAATATTGTCCATATCCTCATCTAAATTATGTGCACTGGATATATGTATGTACATAGGTATCACAACACAAAAAATAAAAACTAAGGGGGCCTACTTTTCAGATTTGAAATATACCTGGCCTAGTCTAGGAAAGCTGGTCATAGAGAGCAAGGAAATTTGCTAATCATTTGGCTAGAAAATTGCATTTACGAAACGTTTGAACTTTCCCCATTTCATTTCATATTTTATTATACAGATTTTTACTTTACACTTACAAGGTCTACAAATACAAATCTTGGTTAACTTGGAAAAATTCAATTTCGATAAACGCACCACATAAAACTTATCATGCTGTGCACGAATCCCAGAGGGGAAAGCCCGGAAGCGTGGTTTTGAAGGAGGTAATGTGTGGGGTAACATACCAAAAAGTTGGAAACAGATAAAATACATTCCTAAAACTTCTTTTTGACTTAAAAGAAAGGAAAAAATACTTGGACATATCGGAGAAGGACCTTATAAAAACCAATATTCTTGCTCTTCACAATAAATAGCTTTCGGCAACGAATTCCCAATTATAAACATGGTCCAAAATATAGTACAAAGTCTAGATGCTAATACATGTAATTGAATAAATTAAATCCAAATACAGATAGTTGGCGATACAAGTCCGTTTGGGTCTGTCTTCTCACAACCATTAATGCTTTGCGTTATATTCTTCACAGCAATTTAAGAGGCCTACTGTTTAATGCCGTGTCCGAATATCAATTTCCGGTTTTAGAAGTTTTTTCATGACAAGTACACTTTTGGATGCTTATCAAACGCTCGCAAGATGTGGGATCGTGCAAAATTCAAAAAAATCGACGGACTAACTACTAGTCTATGGCGCCCATAATCACATCCTAAAGACTATTTGTATGCAATTCGGCCGCATTGAAAGGGACTCTCACTGCAGCGCTTTCGAAGTTATCTTTGACCTTCCACCACACATTTTCAGATAAATAAAAAAGCCATGGTCGACGTCTTCATGCTCATCAATAAAGATGATTATGACTTCGAACTAGTTTATTAAGAAGAACGAAACAAGTGTAAGACTAACTGGATTCCTTACTGGACATTGTCGGATTAAAGGGTATCTAGTGACTGCAGATACGAGATATACCCACAGGTGTATGTAAAATATGCAATGATGGCGAAAAAAAGAATTGATTTGGATTTCTTTATTAAATATATTGGGAACTTTATTACAACAAAGTATAAAATATATATGTAGATATAAAAACACTATTCTTCTTGCTACGCACTTTCATTGGTCTCAATTTTTTCCACATCCTCATCTTCTTCGACAATCATTTCACCCGATCGTACTCTCTCCAAATGTGCTTTCAAAACAATACACTTAGTCATGTGGCAATTGCACGGAATCGGATGTTCGACGGTTTCTGGATCTTGCACTTCGACTTCCAAATTATACCTTCGCAGGTTGGATTCACTACGTCTTATCGTGATCATAAAACTGACAGGTTCATCCTTTTCTACAGTTAAACAAGCTTCTTCGGGTAAAACTATCACACATTGCTTCCAATGTGTTTCTGTTGTATCTGGTCCAGTCTTCAAACTTACGGCTTTACCAAGATTCTCATTTGGAAAGCGAACTTCAAACCAAATGCAAACCCCTTCAAAGCGCCCTGATTTTTCAATTGGCATGCAATATTCGAATTGGATTTCTTTGATTTCCTCGAGAGTTACCTCGAGCAAGTTCATGTAAAACATCACAGAACCGGATGTCAACAGATCTTCCTCTCTCAGGGTACATATTTCCGGTTTGGAAGATTTCTGCTCACGTAATTTTTTTGCAAAGGTAGTCATCTTAATCCCGTCGACATTCTGATAGTATTTGTAAAGGCTGGGTACGGAACATGGTGAGACAATTATTGTTCCCTCTTGGGGAAACATCAAACCGTCTTTCCTCATAAATTTATCTCTGGCGTATATTAACGAGTCTAGCATACCCTCATGCAGTAAGTAGAAACCCATCCATTCCGAGACTATTATGTCCACATGCTCCAATAGAGCGGGAAGAGTAAAATCTTCGATCCTACAACGTATAACCTTTACCACTGAAGTGAGTTGATTCTCTTGGATTACCTCGAGAGCGAGATTGGCTAAACTGGATGCTTCTACCGCAAACACTAGCTTGGCCCCAGCTTTAGCACAAAAAGCTGACAAAATACCAGTTCCTGCTCCGACATCTAATACAATACGATCCTTAAAACATTCCTTATTATCGGAGATTGCTTGCCAGTATGCTTCATTGCGAGGCCTGTCTTTCAGCATTAGATCGTGAATCTGCAACGGATTTTTTTAGATAGTATTTGTATGTTCAGGTTAGGACAACTTACTTCCAAATCCTCGTAGTCTGCAAAGTAGCGGTCAGGATCGGGATTCATTGTTTTTGGGGAATATAGCAAAGCAATTCGGAAATTGTTAACGCAATTTTAAATAAATAAACTGATTTGCATGGATTTACTAGACTGTATGACAGACGACAGTTGTCATTTCATTCAAAGACCGGCACGTGTATAGAGTGCTGCCAGTCTCCGATTTTCGACGTGTAATAAAAAAATTACGGTTCCTGTCTATTCAAGAACTTTTCAATTCAACATTTATGAATTGAAACTGATAATAACATCTCTCTTGTATAAACTGATAATAACATCTCCACAGAAATTAAACGAAATTAAACAACTCTTGCCAATTGTCGATTCTTTAGGCTAAGAAAGCAATTGAGTAGTCTCTGTATAAGACCTTGATCATACCAGTCCTGATTTATGGCGCTGAAGCATGGACTCTATATAAAGTGGATGAAGATACACTCGATAGCTTCGAGAGAAAGATTATTCTTAAAATTTTCAGACGCGTTTGCGTTGATGAGCTTTGGAGGAGGAGATTTCAGCGACGAATTATACGAGCTGTACAGCAACATCGACCTAGTAAAAAAACTGCGCATTAGTCGATTGAGATGGCAAGGGCATGTAGGGCGAATGGACACCAGTGCTTTGGCCCGCAGAGTCTTCAAATAAAACCCGGAAGAACAACGCAGTAGAGGAAGACCTGGCATTAGGTGCCGCATACAAGCAGAAGGGTTCATCAACCGAGTTGGAGAGCGCAACTGGATGCAGACAGCTGAGAACCGCAAAAAAAAAATCCTTTTAATGCCGTTTCCGAAGAGCAATTTGAGGAGCTTTTTTTCATGACAGTTATACTCTCGGATGTTTGTCAGACGCTCGGTGTTGTCTGGGGATTGAACCTCGAACCCTCGCTCCATAGTTCAAATCACTAACCACTTGAGCCACGGTGCACACTTTAATTTTTTTTTTTGAATCATACGTCTTCCGAAAATCCTGCAAGCTTGGAGTGTAGTAATGTCGTTTTCCATTGGTTTCATTCAAGGATTCACTCATTTCGGATTCCAAAGGAACACGGGAAAATGATGACAGATTTCTTGTTTTTTTTTCAAAGCAGAGAAAGAATGGGATATTTTTTGTTTCTGCCGGTTTCTATGAACTGAGAAAATAAATTAAATAAAATAATTTGCCTTCTTACTGAATTTGACGCGCAGTCCAATGTAAGAGTTTATATGTGTGAGTGCACTCCGAAATGAAATCCGGAATCAAAAAACACTCACAAATGCTCACTCCGAACAGTCAATGGAACGTATTTGGGAGTGTTTTTTCCTGTTCGGAGTGCACTGTAAGCACTCTTTTTGTCCAATGGAAAACGATATATAAGCTAGATTGTAAGCAATTTTGTCTATTTTTAGTCAATTTTAGTCAGTGTGTACGCAATCTTGTAGAAATGTCGTATTCGGAACAACTAAGGAGATTCTGTGCAAGGGCTTAATTATCCAAGTCCTAATTTCCAAACTCGATAGTTTATGCTATTGTACAATAACGAGATATTTACGGAATTCCTGGCCCCGAAAATCTAATACGAATGACATGTGTAATTGCATTTAATGACAAATGCCTACAAATAAGCCACAATTTTAAAATCTCCCTCTCTAGAACTCTTTTGTGAATGCGTTCATTTTATATACCGCAACCACCTTCAAGTAAGTCTTCGAGTACTGACACTTCGTTGGCGAGTTTAGCACAGCTGTGAAAATTCGTGCGTCCTCTAAGAGAAGGAGGGAAAGGAGAAGTTTTTTTCCCCAAAATCTTTGTGAATTTTTTTTTGATGCTTTTTGTAAAAATATCTGCAGCATTAGTTTCACAATTGATTAGATAGTATTTTGTATTTTTCTAACTTAATTGTTTCTCGTGGCAAAGCGTTTCCATTTAGAAAATTTATATTTTTTTCCCCGAAAGATGTCTCAATCACTTTCCAAATCAAGCGTCAGTGATTTAAGACAATTTCGTCTGCAAAAAACAGGTGAATCCACTAAAACTGGTAATTATAAATCAATTGGAGCGTCCCCCTATGGGATTATGTAAGAATGCTTAAAGTTATCCCGGTTGCAGAACGTGTTCCTGGTAAAAAACGCATCCAGGTCCTTGCAGACAGTGACAGCGATGGAACAGAGATGAGCAACACTCCAAAGAAAACTAAAGTCGAATTGTCTATTAAGGAAAAGGAGCAGCGCTTTGCTGCAGCCGCTAAAATTTCACCACACTACGACACCATGGTAAGTTGGGGTTGTGCTTTTGAAAAGAATATCCACATCTCTATTGTTGTTTTTTTAGGATATTCAAGATTCGCTGGTTCGAACTAAATGGGATGTCTCAGAATCGGTGAAGTACCTCAAGGAGCATTCGCGGCCCAAGCAACCGGCACCACGGACGCCGTCGAAAACAACTTCCTCAGCAAAGTCAGCAAAGTCAGCAAAAGCAGCTACAAATGGAAGCGTATACGCATACAAACCACCTCAGCCTCGTAAAAGTGTTTCCGGCGATGAAGATGACGGTTCCCGCGATGGGTATCATAAACAAAAGAATGACCAAGTGTACGATAGTGATGAAAGCGATACGGAAACGTCCAACTCGATGACCAGTCAAAGGAAAGCGGTCTTCGATTTCATGAACAATGCCGCAGTCATTGAGCTGCTGACGATTAGGTCGTGTTCCGAGAAGAAAGCAGCAGCTATTATCCAAATGAGACCGTTCACAAACTGGGCAGATCTTCGCAAGAAGATGGAAACCACTAAACAGTTGACCGGCGATGTATTAAATAATTGCCAGGAATTGATAAATAAGCAAAGGAACGTTGCAGAGCTCCTTTCCAAATGCAAAAAGTTGGTTAATAAACTGGAATCTGCCGTGGAAGCTGGGGCTGGAATCACAGAGCAACCAACGATTCTTAACAATTCGTGAGTTTGTTTAACAAAAAAAAAATTACAAGAAGACCCAATTTAATTCGTTTCTTCCATAGTTTCAAATTAGCTGATTACCAGATAATTGGGCTCAATTGGCTGACAGTGATGCATAACCAGAAAATGAACGGCATTCTAGCCGATGAGATGGGTTTGGGAAAAACGATTCAAGTTATCGCATTCTTAGCTTACCTCAAGGAAAACAAACTGGCAAAGGGAGCTCATTTAATTGTCGTACCTTCTTCTACACTTGACAATTGGGAGACGGAAATACACAGGTGGTGCCCCACTATTATCGTTGAAAAGTATTACGGAACTCAGGATGAGAGAAGACGAATGAGAATACGTTACGCGAAGGAGGGATTCAAGGGATTCGATATTTTGCTCACAACGTCAGAAAATTAGAATATACTTGAGACTTAGTAACTGAATTTCTTTCTTTACAGCTACCACCTAGTTGCTTCCAGTCCTGAGGAACGTAAAATGTTTCGCGTCTGCAAACTGCACTATGTAGTCTTTGACGAGGCTCACATGCTGAAGAACATGACAACAGCGAGGTATTCCAACTTGATAACAATCAATGCCGAGATGAGGATCCTTTTGACTGGAACTCCTCTGCAGAATAATCTCCTCGAGTTGATGTCGCTTCTGTGCTTCGTTATGCCGTCTTTTTTTGCAAAAAAAATCGACGACATCAAAACTTTGTTTGTGAAGGTAAGATTTATTTGTACTTAAAGACACCTTTCGACAGTTCTCGGATTTTCAGAAAACAAAAACAGAAATAGAGGATTCATCTCAGTTTAATGAGAGTCAGGTGGATCGCGCTAAGAGGATAATGAGACCGTTTGTTCTCAGAAGATTAAAGAAGGATGTGCTGAAGTACTTACCCAAGAAAACCGACTACACTGTAAGTTTTACGCTGCCCACTTACTGCTCACTTCTAATTATTCCTTCAGCATAAAGTTCCAATGTCCGCGGTACAGAAGGACTACTACAAAGACCTTGTTGAATATTATACCAACCACAAGGGCGAAATTTTTGGTACCGCAGAGGCTGCAGGGGCCTCCATCATGATGGAAATGCGCAAAGCGGCCAACCATCCACTTCTGATGAGGCATTTCTTCAGTGATGAGAGACTACGCAAATTCGCCAAACAATTGGCCAGATCTGCAACCTTCAAGAAGCATAACGAACAATATATTTTCGAAGATCTGGCTGTAATGTCAGACTTCCAAGTCTGGCAGTTGTGTAATAAACATGTAGGACCTTACTCCTTGCTTAGCCACTGTTTACTGAATTTCTGTTTTTCTTTTAGAACCTCTCCGACGTTGTGATTCCCGATTCTCTTATAGTTAACTCTGGGAAACTTGTCCACTTAGACAAACTCTTGCCGCAGCTCAAAGAAGATGGTCATCGGGTTCTGATTTTCAGCCAATTTACAATGATTTTGGATATAATCGAACGATATCTTGATATCAGAGGCCACTCATATTTCCGTTTGGACGGCGGCACAGCCGTCGATGAACGGCAGGACCTCATCGATGACTTTAACAAAGATTCAAAGATATTCGTGTTCCTTCTGTCGACCAAGGCTGGTGGTGTGGGCATTAATTTAACTGCCGCCGATACTGCAATCATTCATGACATCGATTTTAATCCTTACAATGATAAGCAAGCAGAAGATCGTTGCCACCGCATGGGGCAAACTAAAGAAGTTAGTATATACCGACTTATCTCTGAGGGCACCATAGAGGAGGGTATGCTCATGATCGCCAAGGAAAAACTGAAGCTTGAGCAAGACATTCATTCCGAAGTCACAGATCTGCAGGAGCAAAAATGTATGATCCGTTTACTCACCATGGCGCTTGGCCTAAGTGATAACAAAGACGAAGAGGAAGCAGTTAATGATAAAACGACCGCGTAGAAGTTACGAATAATTTGCCTGTATCATTGTTCGGCTCATACTTCAGAATTGTTAGGAATCTGTTTAATATTTACAGACACACATCGGTTAAGACATCTTTTTCTCTTTTAAGTAAATCAAATTTTATTTTCTATCGTTTAATATCAAATTGTATTTATGTTGAAGTTTTGTGCACTTTTCCAGTACACTTAGAATTTTCCATTTATTCATACTATTTTAATTTAATATTAAAGTTTAATTCTTATAACATAAAAAATAGAAAAAAATAAAAAAATAAAAAAAAACTGGAATGCAAAATAAAGTAAATTATGTACCAAGACAAAGGTTGTGGCTTTTATGACTAACAAAGAACCCTTGTGTATAAATAATGCTATAGACCTATAATGAGACTAGGCAGTACAGTGCCACAAGAAACGTTTTTCATTGCTTCGTACTAAGTCTCTATGTATACTCATCAGTATACTTAGTTCGAGACTCATGCATGGGTTTACAACTTACAGAGAGTAAAATTGAAGCAGTACTCGATATCACGGTTTGGTTTCCAAACCGGAGTTAAAATACCTGCAGCATTCAGGCGAAAAGACTGATAATGCAACCGTTCTTGCAGTCCCAAATATGGGTTGATGCTGTTGGAACGAAATCCTACAGGAAAAAGAAAAAAAAATGCATTGAGAGTATGCAGAGCCTTTCAAATAACCTTTAAGCGGTGTTGGTATTACCTTGCATGATGACACTCTTTCGAATCAGGTGCAAGAAACTATCTAGCAAGTAGAGTAACAATGACGGAAAGAAGCAATACGCAATCACAACTACGAGTAATCCTTTTGCAAGAATGATAATAGCGATAGCATAACTTTAACAAAGGTAGATGAAACAACAGGGTATTCAAAAACACTATCGAATCATTGGTAGACAAGCCGCGGCATTCGAGGCAATTACTTTAGTCACTGTTGTATTGACGTAAAAAAATTGTTGTATTGACCTTTAATCGGTTGTGCAACTGTCTAGCATTATCCTCAACAAAAACACAGATCCTGGGTACATACTTCTTTGAGAAACTTTTTAATATTGCCTTCGCTAATACCAATTAAATGCTTCAAACAGTAGTGGAATTGGCTACCATTGGTTTCAGTTCTATAACTCTGACTTCATCCCGGTGAGAAGCATGGAAAAGTTGGTTGCCACTCACGTAGTCAAAGTTGTTTTAAGGATTCACAGTCTGTTGAAGATGCAACTGAATGATATGAAAGAATGCGTCTTCGACGATCTTGTCGATATTACTTGTGTTACTTATGTTACTCTACTATACTACATGAGTTAGATGAGACATTAGTATTGTCGGTCAGAGTAATGCTATTTAACAAAATTTTGTAGATACGAACCGTGAACGCTATGCCATGGCAGGGGCAAATACGAGCTGTTCACAAGTTCGCGTTCTTTATCTTCCGCTATAGTAAAAGGTACTTGTGTCTCTGATGTACTCTCTGTCATGCAGTTTCGGTCAGTGCTCTCAAAACTGAGGTTGTTTATGAGAACGATGATCGTAACCAGTCTGACACAGCCCGGGGCTAAATGACATCACTGTTCAGGCGGCCAAAGGATAGTGACGCTGTGATAGACTCTTACTAGTGCTTAGTACCTCGGCTGGAGATTGGAAAACCAACCCCTTTGGAAGGTCGTTGGTGGTAGCAGCTGAGAGAGGGCAAGGAGTGTTTTCTCACTAAGGCACTTCCTCTTGATCCAGATGGCAGCGGACAAATTCTGTATATGGAATCAATGGTGCCGTCCACAGTTCCAGTCAGGACGAACTATCTAGTGCCATTCCTATATGAGCTGCTTTGACATATTCGAATCTCAGATCTATAGGGATCTCCATCACTGAGTGTTGGTAGAAAACAGTTGGTGGTGGATGAATCCTTAATGGGCCAACGGAGGCGCTTATACCCCCGAACTGGGTTACTGACTCTGGTAAAACCAGCCGCTCGTCCTTGTAGTATAAAAGGGAACTGGTCCTTCAAGTTAGGGGTTGTGCTTAGGGGTATCTTTTCGACCACGGAAAAATATAATAGTTTCGCAAAAATCACAAGCCTAGGATAATGATGACTCTACTGTTGACGACCCGGTAACCCTAGCAATCAAAACACGGACAACGACCTTCGGACGTGAAATGTTCAAACCTTTAACAGACCGTGCGCAGTCGAAGAATTAGCATAGGCCCTAGACTGCTATTATGCAGATATTACCGCCAACCAAGAAGTGCGATGGGATGGACCGGACAAAGACTTAGGCAAGAAGTTTTGCGCTTTCGATACGTGAGCGAACGTCTTATGACAATCCTCATCAGAACAAGGACGACACCACCAAAGAATGTTTATACGTGCTCCTCCATAAAACATATGGGCAATGTTCTAAGTATGATGAATCCCTACACCAAGATAGAAAAGGAGGACATCTTTGGAAGCACGATTGCCAAGCACAGCCTTCGCGACACCACATCCGAAATGGACTTAGGCTTATTGACTTCGTTGCGGGGCGAAATACCACTATAGCAATCACACGGTTTCTTCATCTCAATATTCACAAGGGCACATGGCGGTCTCCTGATCATCAAACAGCCAACTAAATTCATCACATTACGATCAACGTAAGACATGCCTCCAGTATACTGGATATCCGAACCTTCTGACCACATCGACTCGGATCACTTCCTTCTTAAAGTCAAGGTACGAATGCAGATATTCCAAAAGTCACAACAACGAAGAAATACTGTGAGAAGAAGAAAAGCTGCGATCAGAAGAGGCCGCCAAAATATTTGGCCAACGCGTATCCCGATGGCAACGCTGCCAACATCCCATCAGAAACGCCACACCACCAAGAAACCCATGGTTTCACGAAGAATGCCGGCAAGCAAATGCAGCTAAACAAGAGACATACAGAGCGACGTTGCAAAGAAAGAGCTCGTTAGCTCTACGAGCAAAAGAGATGGGAAGAACATCGGATTCTCTAAAAGAAGAAAAAAGAGCAAGAGCGTGTCAAGCCAATAAGACCTATAGAGATGAAGAAGGAGACCTCGTAGTGGAATCAAAGTCTATGGAATCAAAGAATATGGAAAAATATCTCTGCAGACTGTATAACTGCGACAAAGACCAACATCGCGCTATCAGGCAGAATGAACCATTCAACATTGGCGATGATAGGCAAAATTTCCATCCACCTGATCTAAACGAAGTTAGGATAGCAGTATCCAAGCTTAAATCTAACAAGGCTACTGGACCTGTTGGCCTACAGGCCGAGTTTTTCCAAGCAGCTGGAGGTGACTTGGTAGAGACCATACACCAACTCATCTCTAAAATTTGGTCAGACGAGCATATGTCTGATGAGTGGAATCTCAGCATCGTTTTCCCGATCCACAAGAAAAGAGATTCCCTGAATTCCGCCAGTTACAAAGGTATTAGTCTCCTTAACATCGCGTTCGTCATAATGTGTTAACGCCTGAAACTCTTCGTCAAAACCCGGACCGGCCACTATTAGTGTGGTTTCAGGCCAGGAAAGTCCACAGTAGATCAAATTTTCATACTTCGACAGATTCTGGATAAAACACAAGAAGTCCAAATTGATACCCACCATCTTTCATCAGTTTTAAGGCCACATATGACAGCATTTATAGAGACGAGCTGTACAGAGCCATGTCTAGTTTTAGCCTTCCTGCCAAACCCGTTAGCCAGGCAGGGTGCCGATGGAGAACGCTCGCTGCTCCATCGAAGTGGGTAACGATCTTACCGAGACCTTTGATGTCAAATAGAATTTAGACAAGGTGACGCGCTGTTATGTGATTTTTTTTTAACAACATACTTTCAAAAATTGTGCGAAACTCACAAGTCAACATCAAAGGCACAATCTTTCAAAAGTCTGTGCAACTGATGGTGTACGCCGATGATATTGACATTATTGGCAGCGGGCTGTCACCGGTGAGTCAATGATGGAGGAGACTTTCGCAAAAATATCAAAGAAAAAACAGTTTTTTCCGAGTGGGGCTACTCTAGAGGATTTGCTGGATCTACATACATTTTCTTGATACTTATGTATATCATGTGATTCACTATCGTCTTAGACACTCTAACTTTTGTACCATTGTGCAACACTTATACTACAACTCTCGTGTGATAGATACTCATACATACACATGTCACCTAATGCAATGACACCAGTACATTGAAGTCGGCTTTTCTTGCATTAAGGGCTGTTTGGCTAGCTGAACGAACAAATCTGATCAAGGAATAGGATGTAGTCGAATGATAACTCTTAGACCATTTAAGGGTTCTATACTGATGTCTTTTATAAGTCTTCACTACTTATAAGGTAAGTGGAGACACATGAGTGGGAAATTAAAGTTTAGGAATCTTTTGTTCTACCCACAATAAGAAAACCTTTCTAGAAGCAGTCTATAGACGATAAGAGCAATCAAGTAACAAACTTTATTATACATGCACATGGACATACATATGTATATCCACATCAACTTATGTTCATTTTTCTTTCACACCTATTCTCAAGAATAAGCCTATTTCAGTCTCACGACAATGCTTATTGATAAAAAGAAATTAAAAAAAAAGCCATCGTAAGAATGATAAAAAGAAATGTAGAAAAATAAACAAAATAAAAAAAAAAAAATTACGTATACGCCCCGATGCACTACGTTTTCCTTTTCTTCGTCTGTGTATCAGTTGTAAACTTTACACTTCTACATATGTTTGTATGTATGAATGTAATCTCTCGGCTTTATTAATTTTAATTAAAGCGATTCGCATTGCAATTTTGTCAAACACGTGATTTGAACGTCATCATCGAGGCAGAAATGCGATGTATTTATGTAGGTATCTACATGGATCTGTAAATTCTCTTGATATTCTTGAAACAAATTAAAGTGAAACATACATATCTATGTACATAAATGGTTTGCAAGAGTTAGAAATGGATTTGTATGTACTATTATAACTCCTGAGTCATTTGAATAGCAATAAACGCTGCCAATGTAGTAACAGGCATATACATATATATACATATGTATGCACACATCCATATTCACCCTGTAGATTATATTCTTATCCCAGTGTCATTGCCTTGATCGTCAATACTATCGTTCGCATCATTCGAGATTGCTACACGCTACATCCTCGATCAATATCACGCATCGCCAAATGTCTATCTGTTAAAAATAAAAAAAATAAAAAAACAAAAAATTATCACCGCAGAATTTCCCACCAAAAAATTCTGATTTAGCGAATGCCAGCGTATCTGAGAAACTACAACGAGCCGTTAAGATATTTTGCACGCATTAAGTTTACGCGGAACGACGCTCTTGGGGGCATTCTTCTTCGACTAATATCCCATGCATGAGTGTCCACCACCACGCTCTACTGAACAATTAATAATAGAAATAATAGAAACAAGAGAGATACCTAGTCCAGATACATAAATACATAAGAATATATTACATACACGTGCAGATATGTACACATGTATCTATAGGTATTAAAATAAAATTATTTTTTCCATCTCAACGAACATGAGGCGGACAACAAACCATCAAATGCGAAATATTGATGGTAATGGGCGATCTCAGTAACAATCCATGACAAAATAAAAAAACACACAAATTACTCGTACAGACGGACGAAAAGTAAATTTCTCAGTATCAACAGATACACCTATCACATAATCAAGTAACTAATATTATGAAACCATCGGTTTAGTTTGTCATTCTTTATAAATAAAAGTGAAATGTCGCGCAGAGTATCAAAAGAACTGAACTTGCTCTCTCTCTCTATCTTTCCATTTCTTGATAACGACAGTGTGACTCAGTGTCTGCGAAATTCCTAATTAAATAAAAAAAAAAAAATATCAACAACTTACTTATTTAAGATACAAAAACCAATTTACCAAGAAAGAGAACGAGCCCTAAAAGAACAGACAAAAACAAAAAACTTTATCAATGGAGGTATACTTATCTCCATATGTGTATGGTTAAGTACAACACGCCCAAGTCGCTTAAAGTTTTGTAGAAAAGTGCAGCTTTATAGATGGATAGATAGTTTTTTTTTGAAAGTGAGTGGTGCGCGCGCGTCTATAGGTATATAACGCTCTTGAGTTCTCTCTATAAGTGTTGACACATGATTTTTTTTAAAGAGACAGTACTGTTTCGTTTAAATTTTATATCTAAAGTTATTTTTTAATGAATTTCGACCCGAAAACTTGAGGGGAAAAATTCTATTCAGTTATATTGATCTCAGTAAGATCTAATGGAAATGGCAGATCGTTTTAAAGTAAAGAATATTCTGTAGGAATAAAGACTTCAGAGCCAATCGTAATCAGTATTAATTTTCATACTTTATTTGGGAAGATTGATTATAAAGGTTAAATCTTGTTTTGAGTATAACACTAAAACCTTAAAGACAGATGCTGTATTGCTGGGAATAGTAGTATAGAAAAGGAGCGAAGATTAGGAAAGGTTAAGGAATTACTAGGCAATATGATTGGATCATTACCCGGCGGCCACACGAGCAAGTTCTAACGTCTAATACCTGTCCGTCAACTGGTAAGTAATTTGACAACTGCTCAAAGCAACTTGCTTGTCAAGTGGCGTACAGCCTACGTCACAGTAAGTACACAAAAAAAATTTGACAGATAGTAAAGGGTGGGCCATCTGTTGGTTTCTTTTAGAATCACATGTTATTTTGACACTGACAGCTTTTATGCGCTCAAAAATCTGACAAAAACTCAGTATTATATTTTTGCTGTATGAAATGGATCGATTTATGCTTGAACAACGTTTAGAAATGTCGCAAAGTTACTTCCAATGTGGATGCTATGTTGCCGAAACAGGGCGAATTTTGAAAAGAAATTTCGGTCGATGCACCAACTGCAGTTGGTGTACGCAAGTTTGAAGGATGAAGGATGAAGGTTACCGAGGTATGATAACTGCTTTTTTATGGCCAGAAATTAAGGATTTGGACTTGGGCGATTGGACCAATCGATACATTGCACATTAAATTCAATTATCGTATAATCAGTCGTTTTGCTGATTTTACTTGGTTGGCATGGAGCAGCGATTTAATGCCGTTGGACTTTTTTTTTGTGGGGTGCCAGAGACGATTCAAGTGCTCCTGAACAATATCGGTCAAGCTATTCGTGAAATAGAGGCCGAAATCATCGAAAATGTATTGAACAATTGGGTTGATAGTATGATGTACTGACAAACCAGCCGAGGCAGTCATTTGAATAAAATAATATTCGTAATTAATCGGAAGGTTTACTCTTTTCAATAAAGCAACAATCGTTGAAAAATAATGAACCGTGTTTTTTCGTAAGAAACCAACAGATGGCCCACCCTTCACATGTAAGCAACTTGCTTACCATAATTTGCTCGTGTGACCGCCGGGTTAGTGTTGATCAAGAGTTGAACTGATTAATATACATATGTCGCTTTAAAAACTCGTTTGATTTGAAGAATACGAAAAAAAAAAGAAAAGTGAAACTTGCCTTATGAACGCATATGTAATTCCATCGCATTGAATAGAATGTAATGTGAAGTACTCACCTGAAAAGAAAAAAAAAATTATCAAAAATGTAATTAAAGTACACAACATGTTTAGTCACAATCGTCGAAAGTGGTGAAGTAAGACAAGACACAAATCGTTATATTCCATTTTCAGAGTGCATATAAAGTTCACAATAAGAAGACTTGTAAGTAAATGTGGAAGTCTAGACTATCCCTTCTCCATATTTCGTTGTATGTAATTGAATCTGACTGTCATACATTCGCATACATATTCAGGATTTAAAATCCAGCACAATCGTTCAAACGACAATTAAAAAAACATAGACAAGTTAGAATCTTATATCACCGCTAATAATGCCTAAAGTGGACATGATATTCTGCATTTTTTTTATCACAATAACTTCTAACTTACACAAATGTTGTTTGTATTCTTTCATCTAAACCGTTGTTGTCTATATAGATCTAATAGGAAAATAATGTTCAAATTTATACTGCAAGAGTAATTTCAACGTCGATCGAAGTCAGAAATGTTGAGCTAATGGCATGACAGTCTTATTTTTTGGACTTGAACTTGACATTGTTTCATCAATGTTTCCTAAAATCGCTGCATGATTCTTTACCATACGTGGTTTTGAATTATAATAAAGACTGGTGGTAGTATTCATTAAGAGTTTAGCCACAGTTTAAACAAACGTTGGTAGTATTAATGTCTTTTTTTTTCAACTGGCCTTATTCAGGTGAAGAAAGAAAAAATTTACGAAAAACAGAAAAACATTAAATAGCTAATTAGTAATTGCATTAAGAACAATATTTTCCTTTAGTAAACTAATTTTTAAACTGCTAGTTTAAAGAAACGCCCACAAATCGTTCAAAAGACTGTATCTTAAACAAACGACGTGAAGTGTTTGTAGCTGAAAGGTAGCTATCCATTGTTATAAATTTTTTTTTACATACAATAAAATGCCATTTATCTTTTCTCTAAAAAAAAGTGGCAACACTTCACCCTCACTCTCTCGAATAATTTCTTAAATAGATCTCAAAATAATATACTACACAGTCTACTAACCCAACAATCGATCGAGCAAATGTGAACTTTTTTAGTCTATCTCTGATCGCCCGATGCTGTAACAGTACATATAATTAAATTTAGGAAAAACTCTCTAATTCGAATTCTAAAAGAAGACAAAAAAAAAAAAAAAATAAAAATAACGGAAACGGAAAAAGAAAAAGAAGAAAATTCTCCGACAAAAAATATCGAAACTAAAAATAAATTTAATAAAAGGAAAAAAATATTTTTTTTTTGTTTGTTTTTATTTTTCTTATATCTACACAAATATCTACGTTCTTATAGATTTAGTATTTCATTAATTTCGCGCCGCTCGTGTATCTTTTAATCTACAACACAGTTTTAGTTTTATTTTTTATTCGTTATTCTTGTTTCTTCAAATCCGTATATTCTATCTATTATTAGTGCATTGTGTGTAAGATACGAAAGCGGAAGTTAAAATAAAAAAAAAAAAATGCTATAAACGAAAAACGCATCTTGAATTTATCGTCAAACTCTCGAATAAATTTTATTTTTATCTATTCTTTTCACTTCTTTAATGTGTTTTTGTAAAATCAGTGTACTCTAATATCTAAGCACTTATTTTCGGTTATATAAAAAAAAAAAAAAACAGTATTGTGTGCTGCCAAAAAAGAAAATTAGTGAACTAACGAATACCAACAAACGTAAAATAAAATATATATCTCATATCTCAGTATCTTGTGGATGCAAAAAAAAAAAAAAAAGTTGTAAAATAAAAACAATATTTTTTAAAAAAGAAAAACCAACCAGTGTACATATATGACGCACACCAGCTGGCTGTTCTTTCGCAACAATCGCTAATAGTGGATAATTAATTAATGAAATCTACATGTAGAGTTTATCACAATTGAAAAAAATTATAATTAATAAAAACAAAAAAAAACGACTTCGACGAACGACGAATTACTCAACTGTGGCTGCCTTTCGACAAATCGCAACGCAGGAGTTCTGAAAATATGAAAAAACAAAACTTTCGCAGAGTTTAAACGGAATCAACTCGAAAAAAGGTACATTGTGGGTACTCTAGATGCACAAGTATTTATTTGAATAGAGATACATATGTATTTTCGCGAAGGAATGTAGCTATTTTGAGTGGTTGTGCTCTCTTAAGGGTGAACAAAAAAAAAAACAAAAGCTGAAGTTCTTAGTGTACGAGTATGTACAATGAGATAATGTAGTATCTTGGGAAGAAGAGCAATTGGAGGGAAACAACTCATCTGTTTATGATATCATTTTAAATCGTTCTGCGGTAATTTTTTTTTAAAATTAGAATTTATACTACTCGGCGGCGGTTTTTATTGCTTATGAAGGTCTGTGTACTTAGTTTTTTTTTATTTCGTGAAAAATTTGATAGTTACAAAATTATAGAGCTCTTTATTTCGTTAGATAGGGCAAGCATTTGGCATCGCTAATAGCACAATTCAATGTCATCCAAGATCTGATACGGGAACAAGCAGCACGGGTGATTCTTTGTTAAGATGCAATAAATGCATCAGTGCATCAGTGCATCAGTAATATACGGACATATGTATGTATCTGATCCTATCTGATTTTCGGTCCCCAAATCGTTGTACTATATCCAGATCTTACTCTTACTCGTAGTGAAGCAACGAATTCCTGAGAGCGGCCCAATCCATGTCGAGAAGAGGGGAAAATCATTTTAACCCTAGCTTCGCGGAAGGAAAGTTTCGTTGGATAGAATTGTTAAAATAGTTTTCTGACCGAATAAGATTTTTTTGTGAAAGGTAGAAGCTTGTTGTCAATCAGGTGCCTATGTTTACAAAAGTTTAGACAAATGTACCTATGTTAGGTACAGGACCTTATAGGTGAGACATAAGGCCCCACATTTTTTTTGACTTATGTGGCGGGGATACAATATATTACGGGCATATATTCATAAACCTTCGTAAACAGTATTTTCAGATATTATGGAGCTAAAGAAAGTTAATTAATATTTATTTTCACTGCTATGTATATACATAAGGATTGTCGCAATAATATTTACATAATACCCTTTCAAAACTGCCAATATGAATATTTTTGAATTTTACACTATCAAAGGTGTATTCTTTCATGAACTCAGTGTAATTATAAAATTGTTAGGGGAAATTGATTTTAATTCACAGCAGGTGTATTCTTACAGAATGGCCATGGACCATTGCTTCCAATATTCCGACAAAAAGAAAATCATTTAGCAGATCTTTAGATTCTGTCTTTGACGTCGATGAATAAATTACGGGTTTCTTATTGAAATTCAATTATTTTCGAGGAATCTGTGTCGTAATTTCATGAAATAAATATTTGCACACTGGTTCTTGTCGATTTATGTGGTTGCAAAGAAATTGGTAACATGTTTGTATATAGAATTCTTAAAATGTAATCTACCTTCTCAGTTGCTTTTAAAAATCAAGTCTAATGGACTGATATTTGCAATCGATCTATTAAGTCAAACCGGCAAGAGGGTATCCAAAGTGGACAATGTCTGTGCACTATAGAGTTAGTTCTTATGTACTATGCTTTTATGCCGACATCGATTGATAAAAGCAACGCTACTGGCATTATTTTCGAAGAAGAATAATACTAAGCAACCGATTCCCAGATATGAACATGATACAAGGCATATATGGCGGTTCATATACATATATGTATAGAAATGCAAAAACAAGATAAATACTATTATGATAGACGGAAGATGCAGACATTTAGCTTAATTGAATCACTATGAAGTTGCTAAGTCAGGATACGTTGAGGTTAAGGTAAGAAGCTCGATATCCAATAGCATGCTTCTATATATGTAAGTACCAGAAAGCACATGCAAAATAAAAAACAAGGGGCACATTTTGCAATACTACAAACAAGGAGTAGAGCAAGACAAAGATTTACTCCCAAAACCTACAGATCTATTTGTACTATGTATGTGCAGACATTAGAGGGCAGTCATTAACTAAAAACGAAAGCATGCCATGCATTAATGAACAACGTAATGTGGTGTGTAGTGGTTGTATGTAGTTATCCCGCTGTCAGGTAATCTGCAAATTTACAATGAGAGATCAATCCTGCCAAGAGCCTAAAACGGACATGTTATTTGAAAATCCATCACTCCTTGGTAAGAAGCATCTTTAATTTTTTGTTGGATGTAAGTATGTAGTTGGACGGATGTAATCTCAGCATCACTCCCCTGAGTCTTAAGAAGAGATCTATGTATGTCAACTAAAGAATGTTTGGGTATGCCAGCTTAGCTCGTTTATATGTGCAGTGAAAATAAAGGACCTTCAGCATGAAGCGCACCATGGCCGAGTGGTTAGTTTGTCGGGGTACTGTCTACTGAGCGTGAATTTAAGGTTCAAAGCTACAATTTTTTTCATGGTCTCACCTCTTGCGAGCGTCTGACAAGCATCCGGGTGTACAAAAAAAAAATAAATAAATAAATTTTTGGCGCGGCAGGTCCATGGGACCCAGTGCCTAGCTTCTGACAAACACTCGTGCTGTGCGTGTTATATTCTTCACACGATTGGAAGGGGCCTACTATTTAATGCCGGATCCGAACGGCAGTTTTTTGTTTTCAGAAGCTTTTTCATGAGAGTTTTTACTCTCGGGTGTTTGTCAGACGCTCGCGAGAGGTGGGGCCGTGAAAGAAATTTTAGGTGTTGTCTGGGGATTGAAACTGGAACCCCTCGCTCCGTAGTCCAACGCACTAACCACTTGAGCCACGGCGCCCACAAGGGTGTACAAAGCTTATCAAAAATGATTTTAAGCTTCCTCAACAGCAACCCTGCTCTGACCCATTCGTCACTAAAAAGATAGCAACAAAGTCTCAATATAAAGGGAGGGGTTTAGTTCTGGTGTGTAGTTAAAGAGAAATTGATAAAATAGGCTATCTTCTGAGCTGAGATGATGCTTCCTGGGTTTCCTGAGTAACTAGTATATTAGGTGTCGAATTTTTCGAAAAATGATGATGAAGATGGAAATGATGGAAAGTGTACGTTTTCAGTAATGTTTTATGTGAAACCAGTTTGACCGGAGGTACGGCTTATATTTTTTAGGTCAATCTATTGTAGATCTAAGGATTGTAGGGATCTAGACAAAATTCCTAGACACATTTAGTGAAATGATGGAATCAGCTTTAAACAGACTTGGGAAATGGGTTGTAGATTGTGGACTTCACGTCAACCCTGACAAAACAGAACTGGTACTATTCAGCAGAATATACAAAGGTGGATGGGGTAGAGTTGTTCCTTTCGGATCGATCATGATATCCTGGCATTGTACTGGATAAGAAACTAGACTGGAAACTTAACAAATAGGAAAGAGTCCGCAAGGCTTATAACGTTCTCTTCATTTGCAAGAGAACAGCGGGAAAAAGTGGGGCCTGAAATCACCAATGATGCACTGGCTACATATTACGATAGTCCGACCCATCCTTACATATGGGGCTATTGTATGGTGGAAGGCCATGATAAAGAAGAATTCATGGGATGCTCTGCGCACTATACCCATGAGATGATGTTTCTGATGACATCCTCGGCTTCGATAGATCGTACACGGTTATATACACAGAAAAGGAGAATTGGCATAGGAAAGTCGTCTTTCAACAAAGTAAGATTGCAAAGTACACAGATGGTTTCAAAACCAGTGAGGGTAAAGGTTTAGGTACATATATACTACAGAGACATAAACCTACAAGTGGCTTTGGAACTGAGGTTCTAGCTATACTAAAAGCTTCGGAGTTACTAAAGATGGGATCAGTATCTAGTCGTTGCTTTCTGAGGAGGCATGCGATGAGATTAGGATTATCAAATACGTATATATGCAAATACTGAAGTGACCCTCACGTATTGGAGAACATCACGCATTTACTCTGTAAATGCCAATGCATAGCTCGGAGTAGACTTAAACACGTAGGAAAGTGCTTCCTTGACTTCCTTGTGTCTGCGAACCAAATTTCAAATTTCATCATATGCATGAAAGAAACGGTTTAGGTTTAGGTTTGTTACCATAATGGCTCTCTAAGGGATCCCGATGGGCCTGCTATGGTGAGTAGTGCCTTATGAAAAACTCACAAACCTACACTACCTGCACACCTACCTACTTTGTAGATCAAGGAGTTTAGGTCGCCGATCAGTGTTGCCATAATGGTACAATTAAATGAAAATTGATATATTTTTCTCTTAGAAGTCCGACCGAAGGACTTTTATTCATTGATGTTCTGTTTGCTTTTGCTTTTGTTGCGATTTCGCCAGATAAAATAAAATAAAGTATGAAAGATGCAAAAAGAATTGCTAGAGAGACATTCATTTATGCCATTGCAATTTCTTTTATTATGGAGGGTAAGAATGAATTCCTGAAGATGTCTTCAGGAAGCACCTACATACCTACCAACTGGTAATGATCTGATTACTGTATAGACAAAGCCGCTGGTATTTTTACTGAAAGTTTTACAATAATTGCTTGGAATTGCAAAATTTGAAATTTAGGACAAAGCCAAACCGGGGAAAACTAATTTCGAAAAATATCCGCCGTTTTTTTTATCACTGTAATTGAGTGAATTTCAGCTTAGGGTATCTACAATTAATATAAGACGGACATACATACAAGAGTATGTTAATGATTTGACAAACGATGGTGTTGATTACCTCGAATTTTCCAATAAAATTGACTTCTTTCTTTCCTAAAAGTCAACATGAAAGCAAAATTAAAGATATTTTTTCGAACGTATCGGAACGAAGATTTTGAAAAATATTTTCATGGCAATTATACTCGTCAAGTGTGCGTGAGATTGGGGGAACAAATCGTTGTATTTCTGATATACATATTAACATTAAGCCTTCAGATTAATACTACAACGCATGAACTACCGGCAACTTACCATAAAATTGTATATTCCAAAATGAAATCATCACTATTTCGTTGATAGTAATAAATACAGTATGGCATAACTTTGTCGCAGTTTAAATTATTTTTTTGCATAGTACCTACCACACATGTATATATTTTTTGACAGAATGGATACAAAAAGAACCTCGACTAGACCTAGTAGCCAGCATTCCCTCCTTTTCTTCCAGAGTTCCCATCACGATAGAAAAAAGTGGTCTGCTTTTACGCTAGTCATTAGCAAAAATCCTTGACTAAGAGATTGCATCGAATCAAATTGAATCGAATATAATCGAGTCGAATAGAATCGAGGCGAATAAAATCAATTCGAATTCAAGATAATTTGTCTTATTATTACAATTGTGAGAATGGTGGGTACTAATGGTCGGCTGTAGAAATATTTTTCTATATTTCTACATCTGTTTAGTGTGTTCAGTGAGTTTGTTGAATTTTCTGTCTACAAGAAAATTACTACTCATTCACTTCATACCTCGTTTTTATTTCTATTCTTTTGATTTCTTCCTATTTTCAACCCTTTTTTAGCTTATCAACTTCATTTTGCACTTGAAAACTATTTGTCCATGGACTTTTTATTCAACTTCAAAAGTTAAATAACCGACACAATACCACCACATTTAATAATCCAACAATCGCGCTAAAACAACCGACGAATACATATATAAATATACCCATTTGCAGCCTGCACAATCAAAGAAATAATTCACACAAAACTCACGATCCCAATATGCACCAGATAGTAATGTGTGTAATACACATCCATGCAAACGCAAGTTGAAGAGTCGGCGGATACATATAATCGTCATCGATTGTATTGCTTGCGATTGTCAGTGGTTGGGGATGATGAACAATCGTGGGTCAACAATCGACAAATAAAAATCTACGAGAAACAATCTAGGAATAACAATCGACGAGAAACAATCGACGAATAACAATGGACGAATAACAATCGACGAGAAACAATCGACTCTGCTCGATTTTAATTCGATTAATTCAAATTGAGAGAACAATCGAATTATTCGATTGTTTTTATTCGCAATTGCCCATCGTTTGGTTGTCTTGTTTGAAGCAGAGGTAAAGGTTCCTCATTTAATGAAACCAATTTGACATGGAGATAAATCTGCTTACCTCGACATTGTTTAACCAACTTGAATCTTATCGTTGTCGATTTTAAGGCTTTTATTACTGTCTGACTATGTAAATGGCCATTAATCATCACTCTTAGGGATTTCTTCTCCCTAATTGTTGTGGCTCTCTTACAGTCTTAATACAGACAAAAGTTTCCCGAAGGTATCAACAGAAAGAAGATGAGTATGCTTCTAAATTAGCAGTTGTTGTTGTTCTAATTGCACCAATTCTGCAGATACATACTAACCTTATTTTTATATTGGGTAGTATCCAGTGGTTTGAAAGTAGTATAGTACTCAGGTCATAAAACAGAATCACTAGATTAGTAGTCGCTGCTGGGAAATTGAACAGCATAAACGGGTGAAAAGAGCAGGTCTTCAAATTCAAACACATATTCTTAGATTTTCAAAAATAGAAGTTACGCTGCAGTAACAGCAGAATGAGAACTAAATTTGTAGTAAAACATTAATTTAATAATTTGTACAATATCCGAGTGGCTCAAATATGTAATGTCATCACGGAGAAAACCCCCAGGAACACATGAAATCTAATTGTCTTTTCAAGAGGCACAACAATGGACATTGTATAAGTATGTAAACCATAGAAATCTATATAAATCTATAAATCTTATGACGTTTTATTATTTAAAAGATTTGAATTATATTCGAAGTATATGGCGGAACTTCGAAAAAATCTATTTGGAGAAGTAGTTTATGAAAATTAAAGCATGGCTTGGGTGAAATACATAAGCCTTCAGTGACCCCAAAAGACCATAAGCATTTTAATGGGCAAATTATTATTTGTCAAAGTCATAAAACGAAATGACCTACACACTGTTATTTACACTGCTGGAAGCATCAAAGTGTAAATCACTTGGTCTCCACTGTAATTAAACTCCTACTCTGCCCTCTTCAATGTTATTAGCAATAAAACAAAAGGCATAATACAAATAAATAGATAATAAAACCTGCCAAATTGTTTAAACAAATTCACCTTCACATGTGATTGTTTATAGGTGGTATACCCAAACAAACATATCAATTACACAAGAAAAAAATATTTTCCTTCATTCCATATTCAAGATCGAGTGCTCGTGCTGTGCACAGAGTTCATTCATTGTAAAATGTCGTCGCCAAGTGAGCCACACTATTCGCAAAGATAATCCAAAGGCAAGAACGGAAGCTTAAAATATTTAACTTAATTAAAAAAATGTCTCTCTATCAGCCCACAGAACGAGTATCTATTAATATCTACTATACATTTTTAATCCAATCTATGAAGTCATTTACTTGCAAACAAATTACGCATTCGCCTCATGCAACATCGACACTACCTCCAAATTTAGCGTCAAAATGCTTTTCATGAATTAATTTATTCCATACGAGAGAATGAGCGCTATTTGGTTTAGGCTTTACTCATTTACCGCCCAAATAGACTTCGGATCACGATCCAAAGTTAATTCTTTGTATAATTGTTATTTAATGGATAAAAAAAAAAAAAAAAACAAATAAATTATTTAAAATATATATCTATGTATCTGAACGACACACGTTTACCTATTTGCACATCGCCATTGCGAGCAGGTGGTAAGTGATTTGTTTAAAATAATATAAAATAATATATATAAAATAAATAAATCGCGCTAACAAATAACAAGTGATGGTCGGCGGTTTCTGTGTTTATGATGATGTCATAAAGCACACCTACACACATTGAGGGCGAATATTAGAAAATATTTGCCAAGCTATAGTGCCGGTTGTCGATTGCTCACCATCTGACAGTTGTTCGAACTGAAGATACACAACTTGTTCAACTTGAAGTGTTGCCTCCTGCCCGCTGTTGTTGAACTGCGAGTTGATTCATCTCTATTTGGATTATGAATTTGCATCTTTTTTTATTTTTTTTACTTTTGGCATTTTACAAAATGCAATTGGTTCGACTTGTCGGTAGTGGTGACCCAAGTGGATATCTGATGCTGAGATACTACAGAGAAATGAATGTTCAAGATGAGATAGTGTATAGAGTAGGTACACTCATTTCCGCCCTATTGCGTTTAATCATAATTAATTATTTATCATTTACTTAAGGATGGTTTCCCTCTTAATTGTGGCATTTCCTTCTAGATATATAAATAAGATACTGCTTCTAAGAATTTAGAGATGAGTGAGAAAGTAAATCTAAATGAGAATTTAGATTTGATTTAGAACTAAATTTTATTACTTTTCTTTTGGGGCGGATAAATATATTTCACAGTTTTGACATTAACGATACACTCGGAAGATTTTCCAAATTTTTTCTTTGCTGATGCTCTGTTGTAGGTCGCGTGTGTTGTTTTTGATATTGATATATTTTTGGATATAAATGTGCACATGTGTACTCATGTACTTTATGGAAAAATACTCAAAAATGTTCATGATGTCTTGAGATACGATTTAAACGTTCTGCTTTAGAGTTTAGACATTAGGGTTGGTTACTCATTTATGGCGTCACTATGCGTCACTATCTATCCCAATTTTGAGATAGAATATGCACATGGGCTTCAGAATGAAATCAAGGAAGATTGCAGACATTCGACTTTTTTTAAAAAAGAGTGCGATCACCAAACAATTTTGATTGAAAACAATGTTCTGATATAAACGTGATAAAAATGACATCCATATCCATACCGATTTTAGAGCCACTAGATTAGACATGGACTTAGAAACCGCAAAGACAAGGCTAATACTCTAAAGAAAGAAGCTTTAAAAAGCTAAAAACTCTTGACGCAGTTACTGTGAGAAGATTTAATACATAGTACCATCCAAACTATGAAAAATCTACACAAAACCCTCAAAATGTGCTAAAGGATCCAAATGGTACTAGAAGCGATGCGGATGTAGAGTAGCTCAGTTAGATATCTCTTAAGGTTTACTCCAATCTCTGACAATTCTCCTCCTTTAGTAACCACTATTTGCCTACCGATATGTCTCTTCAGATATGATCTGTAACAAACAATTCCATTGAACAATCTGCAGTTACGATCCATTCTGATCTTACAATTCTTATTTTGATCTTATGGTTCAGTGCATCCAAAATCTCCTTGTACATATCTGCTAGATAAAATTAAAAATCGAGTGAAAAACTCATAGGAGACAGAAGAATAGCGGAGTCAATAGACCCGTAGAAATGTTTCCTGACTCTCATTGTTTTATAGCTTCTTTTACCAACAGTGCACCATTTTCTCGCAATACTCGTCACGTGTTGAATGATCATCACTATACCTTCAAGGCTATCTTCGGATGTACCATCAAGTATAGAGATTCTTTTTTAAACAATACAACATGAATGCGGAAGCTCTATTTTCTGTGGACTGTGGCTACCAAGGTCTATTTTCCCCTTCATAATCCACAAACATTCAAAACCAACGTTCATCGGTATCTCCTTGAATCTTCTTTCCCTAATTTCGCTACCACTCGTGCTGAGTCTTACTTTAAAGATAAGAACTGAGTATTAAAGACTCTACGCTGAGTAAAGAAGGAAGGTTCTGGAAGGAGGCGTACTCAAAAAGGAGCTATCCATAGTTACATATACCTTGAGAGATTTCGTAGCATGAAAGTTGCAGACTACCTTGACCATCGTTTGATAATATATTGAAAATTCAAACTGAGATCATTGTGACAGCATCTGCATCAGCACCAAGATAACATCTTAAAAGAACAAAAGTGATTGGTTTGTTGGAAAAGTAATAAGTTCTAAAGGGTGGGCAATCTGTTGGTCGGTCTGTTAAAAAGGCTATAAAAAAACACTATTCAATATTTTTCAACGATTGTTGCTTTATTGAAAACAGTAAAGGCCCAACCATAATCAACATAGGGAAGCATAAGCTAATGTCATAACTTCCCACTGTTCTGGAAATTCAAATCGAAGACTATAATACTTTTGGCTCATACCTCATAGCTCTCTGTTAAAACAATCTACAAATTATTTATCACCCCTATTATGGCTAGTGAATCTCTCATTTCTCGCTTGAGAGTAGGCTAACCTGTCAACCCAATACACTTTCAATGGCCTCAGCACCTATTTCACGAATAGCTTGCCTAAATAAAAAAAAGTCCAACGGCGTCAAATATCAGCTACGTGCCGGAAAAGCAACATCGCCAAAACGATTATTGAACTTAGTGTGCAATAATTCGATTGTTGGACGGCTTGTGTGGCACGTAGCCCTATATTGCTGGAACTATAGCTCACCCAAGTCCGAGTCAATTTCAGCCATAAAAAATCGGATGTCATGCCTTGGTAAAGCTCTCCGTTGACTGTAACGTTTCTTCCATTGTCGCCTTGGAAAAAATATGGGCCAATAATGCCGCCACTGCAAAAAGATGCAATGTTCTCCGCAAACCAGTCTCATGAACTTTCATCATAAACATGCGTACACCAGCTGTACTAGAGAACCGTACGATAGAAATTTCTTTTCAAAATTTGCGCTGCAACACAGCATCCACTCTGGAAGTAACTTTGCAATTAATGTAAATCAAGCGTAAATCAAGCGTTAATCGATCCATTTTGTACTGCGAAAATAATATACTGAGTTTCTGTCAATTTTTTGAACGCATTTTAGCTGTCAGTGTCAAAATAACATATGATTCAAAAAGAAACCAACAGATGGTCCACCTTATATTTATATTCATGGTGAAGCAATGCATTGCACTAAAATGTTATTATTTCTATTCAAATCATTCTGAAGTTAGTGGAAATTGGTTTGATGATTTTAAGGTCGTACACCAATAACATAATTTATTGTTAAAATAAAGATGACTGGCCCAAGATGGGTATCTTCAGGAACACCTGTACAGGTATTAATGAGATCAGACACTGAAAGTCTGAAAAAGACTCTTTATTGATGATCCTAAATAATATGATGAGAGATTTTATTGAAGGCCTTACTGAAGTCGGTGGTGACTAGTACATCCACTTCTCTACCATTTTGTAATGCAAGCAGTGGGCTTAGTACGAGTTCGATTGAGTTTCTCGTTGTAAATTTAGGTAACCATGTTTTAAATCATGTAGCAAGGATCGTGCTTAAGCCTTTGAATTATTAATAGAGGCTAGGGACTAGGACTAGATGAGATATTTGTGGGCAATCATTCAAATGGCTAAAAGAGTGATGGAAGACTGACTAAAGAGATTGGTGAAAAGCTCAACGATTTTCTTTGAATCTGCGGATGATGTGTTAAGAAACTTTAAAGTGGAAGTAGGGCCTGCTATTTATCAATTTAATTATTTTTTTTAATTATTCCCCCTATTTTAATTATTGTCTTTATTTTATTCTCATTCACAGATATCCGTTAAATATTCCTCTGACATAAAATTTTATGTAGAAAAGTAAGAAATGAAATTATTCATAAAAATTATGCAGCTGTACTACTCATAGTTTTATAAACATATATTAGACAAAAAAAGAAAACAAAAAAAAAAAAAGAAACCGAAAACAAGGAAAAAAAGGGAAACAACACATTGTGATAAAAAAAAGTAGTGTTTTAATTGACGTCAATTAACTCGTAATACATAAAGTAACCAAGTATTTATAACATATATATATTTTTGTACATAAATATTTATATATAAAAGAAAGATATAAACATATAAGAGAAAAGCATACATAACATAGCTGATAAGGACTATCATAAATACATTAAACACTCACATATTAATACCAAAGAAACAACAACACCATAAAGGAGACATTAAATAAGAAAGTTGGAGTATTACACACTAAGTATCACGGTTCACTAGAGAGAAAGTAACGAAAACGAAAAAATAAAAAAAAAAAACAACAAACATTGTAAGAATAAAACAATGGCCGAAAAAGTCGAGCAACAACCAACACAAATGAATAACAACAATCAGCGTATTCATAAATCACCAGAATTTCAAATTTCTGGAATGGTTCCTGGTGCCATAACAAGGGAGAGGAGCTTTGTGAGGACGAGCAATCATCAGGTGTGTATTTAGTCTAGTAGTAGGTCCATTTTTTTTTTTTTTTTGAATAGTTTAATAGTTTATTTTACCGACTCGGTCCTAATCATATTCTTACCATTTTCATGACGCATTTATGAAGCTAGTGTTAGCTACCAACGAATTGCCTTATGTGAACAGTTGTTACCAAGACAGTGGTGTCAATACAATGTATTATTTCTTCTTTCATTAAGGTTAGTCTAGCTGACAATCGACTCGAAAAATTCATCCATAAAAAAATACGTCACATGTATGTAGTATTTGAAGGTTCTTGATCTCGTCAAGCAATCTCATATCACTGGGAAAAGTCACTTCACTATGATGAATTTAAATATTTTTGCTTCGCTATATAAATATTTGGCGTAACCGCTCCTTACAGGACCCAAAGCCTAGCTTCTCACAACCATTCACGCTGAGTGTATTTTTTTTTATTAACTTGGAGACCTTTCTCGTTCCATTGCCATTATTTTAATTGTATACTGACCATTTGCAGACTGTGTTAACCTGTTCGGTCTATCCACCAAACTTATAAATAAATATTTGGCGCAACAGGTCCATGCGACCCAACCATTCCCAAGCTCCGACAGTGCTTCGAAAAATTGTCATTTTGAATTTTTTTTTGTAGGTCCTCGCCCATATTGCTAACACTGTGGCCTAAAAATCTATTGTATCAATTAGAATATGATTAAACCAACAGTCGTACCACCTCTCTAATGAAGGATAGAACGTCCTTAGCAGCAGAATTTCTCAACTGCGTTGACGAACATATTTCTTTATGGAAAATACGCCTTCTTAATCAATGTAATGCTAGGAGTTCACAGAGAATGTGCTGAGAAGATTCGTCATCTTCTGAGCACAACTTGCATACCGTTTCTGGGTACAGATTAGGGTATTACCACAGACCTAGATTAAGGATTTCCTTGTAGGAATAAGGCCTGATTAACCGCTTGGATTGTCAGCCCCGAGACATTTTCCCAGTGGGCTAGACGAAGTTTGTTAATCAGCGCTGTGGCGGCAGCTCAGTTGACACCACAGTAGGGTTCAGGTCCTGTGAACGCAGAATCTGAGCCAACCCTAGCTAGCTCATCTGCAGATTCGTTACCTGTAATTCCTTGATGACTAGGGATCCAACCAAGTTTCACGCTCTTATGTCTGGTAAGAGATTGTAGTGCATCGTAGTAGCACTAACTGATACAGAGTCCATTAATTTAGACAACAGCGCTTTAAGTGCTGCCTGACTATCTGAAAATATATATATCCTAGCGTTCTTAATACCTTTACTAAAGTTTATTCAAGCGCAGTTGATGGACACATTCCCATAGGCATCGAGACTTTGGTGTTAGGTCCAAAGACGCCAGCTTCAACTCCACTTTTCATCTTCGATCCGTCTGTGAACCAGACTAGACCTCTAGGATCCAGTGCCGGAACATCATTAGACCAGATTGCACGGTCCAATATTTCTACTTCAAGTAACCAACCGAAACAGTACTCCCTGACCATGATGTAGGAGATAAAGTAAAACATGTGCTTTTTGGAAATTGAGTTAAGAATTTTCAGGTGTCCCATATGGTCACCTGGTGTATACTTCTATTCTAGTTGCAGCTTAATACCGCATCTAGCGGCCGTCTTCCTAATGAAGATTTATAGGGAAGAAAGCCCAACAACAGCTTCTAATGCTGTCGTAGGGTAGCTACGCATGGCACCCGTAATACCAAGACAGGCAATTCTTTGGAGCTTCTGAAGCTTAGTTGTCATTGTCCGTTCAATAACTTTCGGCCACCAAACGATGGCAGCATACGTGATAATGGGCCTGATCATCATTATATACATCCAATGTATAATTTCTGGATTTAGACCCCAAGTTCTGCTGTAAAAATGTCTACTGGCCCACTTAGTCCTAGTGGCGCGCTCGATGGCTGAATTGAAATGAGAATTCCAGCTAACCGTCTGTCAAGGATGCCGTCGAGATATTTAAATTCACTAAGATAAACTAAAATGGTGTCTTTGATGGTGATAGGTCCTAGGTTGACTATTCTTCTTTTTGTAAAAGGCACTAGAATGGTTTTGCAAGGATTGATGAATAGTCCTTTTACTCTTCATTATTCTAACACATGCAGTAAAGAACCTTGCATGACACTAGAAACGGTCGTGCTGTGTATGCCACTAATAAAATTCGCCAAGTCATCCGCATAGCCGATGGCGATGTAGCCTGACCTACAGAGGTCGACTAGAAAATTATCGATGACTAGTGACCACAGAAGGGGAGAAAAGACTTTTCCCTGAGGACAACCCTTAACTGCGGTCTCAGACACTGAGACTCGCCCAGAGGAGGAAGTAATAATTTTACTTTCAAGCAGGGCCCTTATCCATTGGTTGGTCGAATCCTCTATACCTTTGCTACTAATTGCGCTTGATATTAAGTCGTAGTCAGTATTATCAAATGCGCTTTCAATGTCGAGGAATGCACACAGAGCTATTTCCTTTCAGAAGATAGTGAAGAGGACCTTCAATGGACTTACCTTTCCTGTATGCAAACTGATTTGAGTGCAGAGGGATAGACAAATCTATCCTGCCTTTAATATGAATTATGAACATCACTGAGTCTCTCCATGGTTTTGAGAACAAATGATGATAAAATTTAGGCAGCTCACTAGGCCTATTGCCTAGTTTGGAGATAAAGATTACATTTAACTGTCTTTAGGTAGTTGGTTGTAGCTGGCTCTAAATAAATTATACCGGTAGGATGAGATCAATTACCTTCTGTAAAAGTGCCGAAAATATACCATCGTCGCCGAGGGCTTTGAATGGTTTGAAGGAGCTTACGTCCCATTTAACCTTATCCGGACTAAAAATTTTACCGGATAAACTATTTACTCTACTAGCAATACAGACCATATGGTCAGATGCGTTCGGGTATGTACGGGGTACACGAGTAGACAAGCCTGGGAAATGAACCTGCAGTAAGGTTCTAAGATTTTAGTAAACCTACACAATTTACATGATCTTTAATGAGTGCCTATTGGATTTATGTCGCTATTGGTATGTCAGCAATGTTTTCGCAGCATTTCCTCAATGTAACACGTTTAGATCGTCTCGATTTTAAATTGTATTCTGTAAGAACAAATCTACATTCGTCCCAACTCTTTGCGCGTTTAGCAGAGTTGAAGACTTTTTAAACTTACTTCCTAAGTTTGACAAGTTGGTCATTCCACCAGGTAAACTTATGTTTACTCAGTCTGGTTTAATGGACAGAGCTGTCGTGATAAGAAGTAAGCAACACATCATTCTATAGGTATGTTGCTTCATCTATGTAGGTCCCCTGTGGACTAGATAGATATAACAATTAAGAGAGAACGGGTCCCCGATACAGATTCCAGTCCGTGGACGTTTGGAAACTACCATACTTGTCCTTTCAAGGTGCGATACCTACCTACCATTTCTAGGACGAAAAATGTTATAACAAGAAATAGTTAGAAAATGCCGAGACATTTGTGTATACTGTTGTTCCTAAAGTCCATTTAAATTATTTCTACAAAGTTAACAATAATAAATATTTTTTTTTTGCAGAACATCAACAAAAGAAGAAGTCTCGCCTTTAATGTGCAAACTGGAATACAACCAGCCCAGATGAGGGCCAAACCAGCTATGGACATCTATCGACCCCCAAGTAAGTATACCAAGTCTTCCTCAAAAACCTTGACACCACTTTTCTTTTTTTTTTTTTCACTTTTCAAAATCACTACTAATTTCGGTGTTTTGTTCTGTTTCTTTTTTCCATGTGTTTCTCCCGCCTACTGAACGCTATCTGTGTACTGTGTTTCCAACATCTGCATCATATATGTATACACATAACCTCCTTCATTTATCCTGCACTTGCACTTCTCAATTATCCCATGCACAAACATATAAACACAAACACGCACACACACTTACAAATGAAAAACAAATAATATTAATTTATATTTTGTTTATTTGTTTTGTGTTTTTTTCTTTTACATAAATTGTACATACTACGACACACAACAGACATTCGACTCGATGGTAATTCCTTGAATAATAACAATAACACGAACAACAAATTAAATGTTCATGCCCAGGAATTCACCATGAATCGAGCACAACAACAACAACAACAACAACAACCACAACTATCACCGGGCGATCTGCACAATCCTCGGTATGAAATATTCCAAGGCAAACAAATTTAATTTTTCGATTTCGATTTTTTTTTCTCTTTTGCGCGCGTCCTTTGGCGTTTTGCTCTTCCAGAACTAAACTACAACTTACAACATTCTTCCAGTTCATCGATGGTCTTCCCAGCTCAGGGAGGAGGTGGTGGTTTGTTGGCCCAGCAGAAATCAAATGCCAGCATACATCAGCAGATGCAAATGGCTGCAGCTGCAGCGGTGATGGCTGGGCGACGACATGCTGGACTGTCTGTGGGTAGTATGTCACCGAAAGGAGTACATCCAGGCCAGAGGGCGATTCTAGTGTCGCATCCGATGCAGCTGAATAGTATGGGTGGGATGAGTGTCCCAATGCCATCGTCGCAGTTGCCGCTGGTAAATTCGCCATCTAGTGGAAATATTTTTCATGTAAGTGTATTGTACTAAGTACATACGAGATCGTTCGTGCATATTTATCGCCATAAAGTTGAACGTCTCTGTTTTCTTTAGCACACCGCAGGTTCGCAACGGGTGAAGTTTGCCGCAGAACCGCAAAAAATGCACAATAATGGCGGTCAGATGAAATCGAATCACCACATGAATAACAATAACGTTCAGTATATGAATAACAACCACATGAATGGTGATGCATACTCCAACTTGTTGAGTTCGAATCCGCTACAGAGGTCAAAGTCATTGTCGTCGGCTGATGCACTGACTCGTGGAATTGCCGGCTTGGGACTGGCCTTGGGTAATGAGGTGACTGATATCGGGCAATTTCCACCGGATATTCAGTCTTTGATTGACACGGCTTTGGAGGATCCAAATCAGCTGAACTCTCGATGCCTGATGGAACTGACTTCGCACTTTATAAAACGTGCTGTGGAGGGTAGGCGCTATGCCTTGCCCATTTCAAGGCTTTGTTTGACCATTATCGCTAAGGAGCAAAAGGAAACATTCTTGGAAGCGCTCTTGAACACCTGCAGACAGTGGTACCAAGAGCGAGAAAAGGTAAACTAAATACATATGCAGATTTGAAAAGCGCAATGGCTAAGATATACATATGTATCGTCTTTTCTTGCAGCTCCTCTATACCATACAGGGAATGAAATCACCATCTCGTGTACGTTTTACGGCTTTCATGGCTTTTCTAACGGAAATGTTTTGCCAATTGAAACGACGTCAATTGCAGCTTCGCACTCAGTGCGATGGTGCACCACCGCCACTTGTATTGCTCACTTTATTGGCAAAGTGCTGCGAAGACTGCGTCACACCGCCAGTTAGATCATTGTCAGAGGTAAGTCATCACATTCGTCATTCCTTTTATATTTACCAAATGATTTATATATGTATGTATCTCACCAGATTGAATGCCTGTTCTTCGTCCTAACATGCATCGGAAGAGATCTGGAACAACAACTACCCCAACAATTAGAGATCTTACTGTCGTTGGTGCGTGACGCTTTCTTAAATGCAAGCGATTCAGCCCCAGCCATTCGTCGAACCCTGCTCCAATTAATCGAACTACAGGCATCACATTGGCAGTTGCCTGGCAATACGGTCCTCTATTACTATCCGTCATCGAAGTAGGAGTATAACAAAGAGGACTTGGGATAATTTATTATTTTTATTTTTTTTTCGTTTTTCTTTTTATAACCTCTTTCATAATCATCATCATTATAATCACAATTTTGGACTTTTGAAAGCAATGACGCATTTATTTCAGATGCATGCATATACATATAATATTATTAATATTTAATTCTTTTTTTAATTTATTTAACTTGTTTTTTTTTTTTTTTTTTTCGTAAACTAGAATGCTACCTATATTTAACTAACTAAAAACAAAAAAAAAACACTTTAGTACTTAGTGAAATATAAAAATTAGCTTTTTTCTTTTAGATTTTCAAAAGTATAACATTTCATAAAGTATAATACACCTAAAAAAAAGTGTCAAGAAAGTAATAAACAACAAAATGTATACTAGTCAAGTTATAAACAAAAACAAAGCAGATTATTATTGTTTAAAAGAAACTCAAGTGAAAGTAATAAAAAATTGAATTGAATTCGTAAAGGAATTTTAGAACTATACATACATATTTAACATGTGCCAAGAACTTTTTTAAACAAATATATTTTGTGGTTTTTGTAAAGTTGTTGGTTTTCTTTTTTAAAAAAAAATATATGTTCAAGTACATGGGTATGCACTAAGGACATCTGTTGATTAATCTAGGACATTTATGTAAAAAAAATTTTAAATAGGAATTTATTTACAAAATAAACCTACAATGTGGCCCAAAATGTATCACCCTATCGAAAGATGCTTTAGCAAATGGCCGCAACTGTCAGTTATGTTTTGATGTTTGTGAACTAAACAGATACAGAATACATGCCGACAAGCCATGAAACATTATAATCATAAATTAACAATATATGGTTCATTTATGATTATAATCCTCAAGATCGCCAGATACTGGTGACTATTTTTTTACGGAATTTATTCGTTGGTGATTTTGGCGCAAAGTATTTCGGCGCATATTTCCCGATTGTCCTACGCTAACTAGTCAAACACTAAGGCTTGCTTCGAAGAGACTGGAACAACACGTAACAGAAGAGGCATCGGAAGGCCTTGTAGTGCGAATATCGCCACTGTGGCTGAAGATGCCGAGGATGAGCCGTCAACGTCGACCAGACGACGTGCCACGCAATTGGTCATTACACGTTCGTCTCTGCAGCGCATTTTAGTGAAATAGTTGAAGATGTTTCTTTACAAATTACAGACAGTCCATCAGCTACTGCATGCAGACTGCCAATTGTGTCTAAACTACGCTTATGCTCTCCTGAACCTCGAAGAAGCAGTGGCCGATTTTCGGTCGAAATTCATTATGAGCGACGAGTCCCATTTCCATCTGAACAGATACATAAGCAAACAAAATTTGGGCTTCTGGGGCACTGAATTTCCACTCAAAGTATTGGGACTGGAGGACATGTGGTTCTAACAAGACGGTGCAACCGTTAATAGCCATTTTGAAGGATGCGTTTCCGGGTCGCATAATGCTTCGCTTTGGCGATTTGAGATGGCCGGCAAGATCGCCTGATTTGACCGCTCCAGACTTTTTTCTTTGAAATCTTTTGAAGTCACGGTTCTATGAGAACAAGCCACAGACTCTGGAAGCTCTCAAAGTGAATATCCAAGAAGAGTGCGAAAACTTATAGAACGAAGTTCTTGCCAAAATGATTGAAAATGCGGTAAAAAGACTAAATGGTCATCAACAATCGCGACGCTCACTTGATCTTCAAAAAGTAATGGAAAAAAACTTAAAGATCGTTTCATTTTAAGGATATAGCCTAGATATTTGGAGTGATCCTGGACGTTTAGAGGAAAGAGCTAAACTCCCTACATTTACTAAGATAGTTAAGCTCTTATCAAAGCCTGGGTGCTTATAAAATCGTGGAGAATACTATCGTTAACCGTACAGGTACTCTCTGCACCAAAATTCGAAGATTGTGAAAATCGGAATGGGTATGGAAAGGACTTTCGATATCCACCATCTGTTCATCGATTTTAAGGCCGTATATGACAGTATCTATAGAGACGAGCTATACAGAGCCATGTCTAGTGTTGGCATCCCTGCCAAACTCGTCCGATTGTGCAGAATGATAATGGAGCTGTTCCATCAAAGTCGGTAACGATCTTACCGAGACCTTTGTTGTCAAAAAAAGGATTTAGACAAGGTAAAGCGCGGTCATGTAACTAACTTAACATCGTATCGAAATACAATCGACAGCTATAACTTTGAGTTAGTAAGGGTCTTTGTCTACCTTGGCTCTGCTATCAATTTTGAAAACAACATCTCAGCAGAAATTAAACGAAGAATAACTCTTGCCAATCGCTGTTTCTTTGGGTTGAGAAGGCAATTAAGTAGTAGAGCCCTATCCCAAACAGCTAAGAAGACGCTGCGTAAGACCCTGATCATCTCAGTCCTGTTTTATGGAGCTGAAGCTTGGACTCTATCTAAAGCGGATAAAGATATCCTCGGTCGCTTCGAAAGAAAGATTCTTCGTAAAAGTCTGTGTCCCGTTTGCACTGACGGACTTTGGAGGAGGAGATTCCAATGACGAACTATACGAACTGTACAGCAACATCGACCTAGTCAAAAAACTGCACATCAGTCGTTTGAGATTGCTAGGACAGGTAGAGTGAATGGACACCCGCGCTCCGGCCCGTAGAGTCTTCGAAACAAACCCGGAGGGACAACGCAGTAGAGGAAGACCTTGCCTTAGATGGAGCGCACAATTAGAAGGTGACCTCAACCGACTTGAAGTGCGCATCTGTAATGTAGCGCCACCTACGTAAGTAAGATGGGAGATCGATAAAAAGGAAAACTGCACCTTACACAAGCTACGAAGGTTGTTCTCCAAAAATTTACCTGTCATTTCTTTTATATGGTTTATATGGCGGCGAATCCTGGCAATAAGCAAGAGATCAGAGTTGTATGTACTGGGAGCTTTCGAAAGAATAAAAGTACACTGTCGGATATTTAATCTAATTTACGAGGAGAACGAATGGTAAGAAGATAAAACTGTATATATTATGAGCTTTCCCAAGATTTCCGAAAATCACGTCTAAATTTACATTAACTGAATGGGCAACAACACTCCAGCTAAGAGATTCAGGATGCTTGGTCTATCAAACTGTCAAAAGTCGAGCGAACAAAAAACAGTAGAAGGACATCCTGGCAAGAAATTATATAATAGGCAAACATGTTTGGAGAGTACTTTGGCAAAACAAATTCTAGTACACTAGACACTATATGGAGAGTAGAGAAGTCGGTAGCACCAAGATCAAGTTATGGGCTCCAAATAGTAGGTAAGTGGTTTTTGGCGAAGAAATGTGCTGAACGTGCTCAACATTCTTCCTTGTTGGACCAAAAGTTTAATCAATTAACGACTTTTAGCTATATACATATGTATGTACGTACTTTATAGAACTCTTACATACATGTGTACATCGCATCAATTTGTTGTTGAAAAGTTGTTTGTTTTTTTATTTTGGCGTAGGCTACATTTTTGAATAAAATTAATTGCAGTTCTTTTGTAATCAAATAAATATTAGTTGATCTAATCCTAAAATACAAAACACGTGAGTTAAACGTCTAAACTAAACTGAATAAGATTGCATAGGTGCATAAGCCATGGGCGCCGACACCCCTGTATGGAATTGCATCGGTTGCAATTGAATATAATGAAATGGAACTGTAAATGGCTGCATTTGAGCCACTACTTGCGATGTTTCCTGCGGTTGTGGCTCATTATCCTCGACAGAAATTCGAAATTGTTCGTTTTGTTTCGAACGGTCAACGGAGACTGCATTCTGTCTACTCTGAGCTTCTGCCTGCTCCTGCTGATGATGTCGATTATATCCAAAGTTATCAATTTGTTGCTGCATTAATTGCGCTCGCAAGTTACTGCTTTGCCGAGCTGCAGTGAATTTTGAATTTGTACTCGATGGGTAGCCGGACTGATCGAACTGTTCGTGGCCACCACCATGAGATTCATGTTCAGACTGGACGTGATGGTGCTCTTCTTCTCTTATTTCATGGTGTTCTTGTAGTCCCCCTTGATGATGATGCTGGGGTGGTTCGTATTTGTAGGGAGCATGGATATAGACGGGGACTTTCTTTTCAACTGTAACTTGTTTCTCAACTTCAACCTTATAGGGATAGGGAACCTTCTTTTCCACTGGATAGGGTACTGGTTTCTCAATATGGACTGGAATTTTCACTTCTACAGGATAGGGCACTGCTTTATATACTGGATATGGCTTTGGAACATGAATGATTTTGTTGACGATCTTCTCAACCGGGTACGGCTTGGGTACATGGATTATTTTCTCGACAATTTTTTCTACTGGCACATGGACATGTACAATTTTTTCGACTGGATAAGGAACCTTCACCTCCACTTTTTTCTCGATGTGTACTGGTTTTTCAACAATTTTCTCGACTGGATAGGGCTTGGGAACATGTACGATCTTCTCCACGGGAATATTGACGATCTTCTCGACGATTTTTTCCACTGGATATGGTTTTGGTACGTGAATAACTTTCTCAACGGGTATATGAACAATTTTTTCCACTGGGTAGGGTTCTTTCTTGACTATGGTCTTTAGGTGATTATGATGATGGTGGTGGTGGTGATGCTTGACTTTAATGTGCTCCTCATGGCCTTCGGTGTATTGAATCTCCTCATGATGTGGTTCTTCTGGTAATTGGTGAACTTCTGATTCCTCCTTATGTTCCTCTTTATGATCAATGTGTTCATGGGATTCCTCAAAAGTATGATGGACTTTCTCCTCCTCCTTTTCCTCAGGCTCGTGCTTATAGTGAACTTTAGCTGACACCACCTTCACCTTTTTTAAATGCTTTGTTGGTTTCACAAAGTGAATGTAATGCTTTGTGCCTCGTTTATCTCGATTAGGATTCTCTGGTTCAAGCTTGTAGTCAGCATCCTCTACCACTCTGTGATCATTTTTCGAATCAAGATTTAGTGATTCCTTAGCCTTTTTTGATCTTCGACATGTTGCCAAATTTACTATACACAGGAGAAGCAGCGCAATGGGCTAAGTGGGGAAAACAAACACATGAGTTACCGAGGCTATTCACACGAGTTACTCCACTTACCAACAGTTTCATTTCAGTGTGTATCCTTTTTCAGAGGTTTCGGTCGTAGAGTGAAAATTTACTCCTCAGATGCCTTCAAGTCGATGGTGTAAGACAATCTACTTAGATTCAAGCGTGTGCTATAATATTTATAAGCATGCGAACACTATTGGAGATGGTGTCGGTAATCGGTATTTTTTTTTAGTTTTCTTTTAACTTGCTTTCTCTGATGAGCAAATGCATAATGTGGGAAAGAAAATGATAGCAAAAGTGTTAACTATTACTTTATAGTGCAAGTGGAGGGAAATAATGATCGCGTGCCTAATTGTTCTGCATGATTATTAAACCAACAGAAGTTCATGTTGGTTAGGAACGTTGTGCCTATTAGGGGCCGGCGTTTCGGTGCCTGGACACCATATGGTTGAACAAGTATCTTCCTGGAAGACCATTGTTGGGGGAAGTAATGTACAAAGTATCAGTGTTTGAACTTAGCTAATTGTAAATAACAACTCATCGAATATTTATTTATTTTTGTAATGAATTAGTGCGTTTCATGTGCGAGACCTCGAAAACATGATTTATTGATACTACATATGATTGGTCATCAATTTTATATGGACATCTGATTAAAATACTTGAAGCACAAAAGAAAAATGGTTTTATATTTAAAGAGATACATATGTATTTATACTACTGTGATCTTTTGGAAATAGTATTCTGAACGTAGATCTGGAAACTGTGTTTTTGGATACAATAATCTTTGGTTTGAGATTTAACAATGTTTATTATTGTAACATTAATTCACGCATTATGTTGTCGCAGAGGGCGCTGTCTAACTTTTTTTAACTCCAAATATGCTAGAGATTTCAGTTAGTTACTCTATAGTGGCCATGTTGATGCTTCTTCATATAATTCATTGTTAATGTGCGATAAAATTCCACCCCCAACACGGGAAGAAATTCGTTTTGCTATTCGCTCTGGACTTCGACGTTAACTCACGCCATTGAAAATTTTGCACGAATCCCAAAATGCAAATGGAATTTAAGTACCATTCCTCGTTACTGTTTTAAAGTGGAGGAGGAATCTGGTGAAGATCGGCTCAAATCCTCGACCGAAGATACAAAATGGCACAGGAAACGATAGATGATGAAGTGGGCTTGTATCTCGAATATTGAATTATCACCGGCTTCCAAGAATTTTAAATGAAAAGCAAAAACAGACTCGTGTACATTTTGCCTAGTATCTTTGTTTTTGAATAAGTTAGAAAATACAGGTTTAATAATATTATAACAGGTGATGAGTCTTGGTTTTATAAGTACAACCCAGAAACTAAACAGCAGTCCATAGTATGGGACCAGAAGATACAAATCCCTCAATATAAGACCAAACAGCAAAAGTTATGATGTCGATTTACTTAACTACAGCGACGATCAGACAGTAACTACTACGGAAACTAGCTTACAAGTTTTGAAAAAATTTGGAAGGAAACCAACAAAAGATGAACTCCTTCGCTAATTTACATCATGACTTTCATTCACTCTCGGGTATTAATGACATTCGTCCTCAATGGTCTTGAATATTTGAGCATAGCTAAAAACCATACAAAAATCAAATATATAATAATTATATATAATAATTTTTTGCGATCTCATTTTAGAGATTTTCATATGTGACGCCCTATTTTTCCAATAGGTTTTATCTGCTATGCATGAAGTTAAGTGTAAGTTTTTTGTGTAAGTACACATTTGCCCAACATTTGCAAATTATCCAATTTTTTTACTAAAGTTCACGATCGGTTGACAACTTTAAAGTACGTAATTTTCATCGCAAAATCATTCTCAGCGATGAAACCCAAACCCATTTCTGGCTCAACATCTTCGTTAATAAGC
The DNA here is from genome assembly GCA_905220385.1 of Xylota sylvarum. Classification (NCBI taxonomy): domain Eukaryota; kingdom Metazoa; phylum Arthropoda; class Insecta; order Diptera; family Syrphidae; genus Xylota; species Xylota sylvarum. The sequence continues at coordinate 95,732,635 of LR999957.1, read as the reverse complement.
AGAATGTTCACATTCGAACAAATCTGCAACTCGAAGTCATTCACGGGCGAATGTTGACTGATTATTTTTGGAATAAATAAACATATGTATGTTGTTTCAACAAGACAGCAAAATATGCCACACAACTGTTTCTAAACTATTCAGTTTTTGAAGTCAAAGTTCCGTGACCGTATTATCTAGAGAAATGGACCAGTCCATTGGCCCGTTCTTGTGATTGATTTGACACCTCTAGACTTTGATTCTTGTGCTATATCAAGTTCATGGTCTACACTTATAAGCCAGACTTTAGGTGACCTCAGGACAAACATCAAACGCCAAATTACCCGATTTATATGAAAAAGTCATGGGAAATTATGTTGATATCATCGATTGTACTTTAACCGGAAATAATATTTCTTTTTGATATCTCAAACACAAGCTGATTTATTTAAAAAAAAACAAAATGGGACAGTCTTAACGAAAGTCCCTTTACTTACATACATACATTGAATGTACATACTCTTATCAAACTCATATTTGTTTCATATCACGTTCTAAAAATTATGAAATAAAATACATGTTGCAACAGTTTGGTGTCGATTCGGCTTAGATTATGAATATAAGAATGGAAAGACTTCGTGTCACATTTAAATGTAGTTTATTTTCCCATTAAATATTTCCATTTATACACCAAAATATATGTATGTATGTATATATATGTACATACGTATTAGTTACTGTGTTGCTTTGTTTTACATAAATATGGTTATACAATAATTAGTTTCTTTGTACTTATAAGTATGCTTTGACTTAATAACTAGACAAACACTGTTTTTTTTTCTTAAACTTGTTGAACATTTCATATAGTTTTTCGATTACCCGTATTCGTTTTTGGCTTTTGTTATGCACGCATAAACTAATAGCTAAACTGAACAATATAATGTAGCAGATTAATTTAAAAACAAAATAAAATAAATTAATCAAATATAAACTTAAAAATAAAAATAAAAATTGAGATTAAAAACTACTTTAAAACATAAACAAAACACATGCTATTTCATTCCTGCTTAAGCACACCCATCTCCTCAAGTAGTCCTTGGAAACCGTCCGGAAGACGTCCCTCATTTAGCTCAGTGGTCCATAGTTTATACTAGAAAAAAAAAGTAATGTATTAAATACTGCAAGTAAGAAACGTCAATGGGACATACTCTATCCAATTCAGCGCGAAGAGCTAATACAGCCTTTTCACGATCAGCGACAAGTTCTTCTAGATACTGGTAACGTAACTTCTTACGTGCACGACATTCCCTAGCACTTTGTCTGCTTCGCTCTTAAAAGATTAAAGAAAAATAAGAAAATGTACGAAAATAGTTTCACAGTCCTTACCAAGCTTGGCCCTTATGTCGATTTTCTCCGTTGATGCTTTACGACCTGGTTTACGTCCACGTTTACCGCCCTCCTTACGCTCCTCAAATAGGAAAGTTTTCATAGATTAGGTTAGAATAATAAAAGGGGGTTTATGGTAAAAATTCGGCAGTGATTTGTACGATTTGATCAAAGGGTGCTTCTTTTGTTCTTTTAATTAAAACCTTTCGACACTCAACGTTTAATCACAATACTATTTATATCTAGATATTAATGACTGTTCGTGTTAAATACAAATTAATCTATTTGATTAACCAAGCTTAAAATATCTTGTGACATTCGCGTTTTTAAAGTTCAAGAAATAATCTCAACCGCTGAAAGTAATGTAGCCTAACATAAGGAAGGAAAGAATTTCATATCATATGTGCAGAAAGAAATGATAAAACTTTCGATAATGCTTCTGTTTTCATTCAATACGTAGCGTGAAATAATAAACACTAAAAAACACAAGTCCGGTAAGTAGTAATAAAAAAATATTAAACATTCCGCTTTACCATGTAACTACGGAATACTGAGAATGAGTTACTAATTACATCGTATGGAAGGTAAAACAATGTACAAAGAGAAAAAAAAATATTGTAACTGTTGTAAAGCGATACGTACATACATATGTATAATGTACGTATCATACATATATGTATGTATGTATGTAATTGCTTGGTACTTAGAGGGAGTAATTAGTGTTCCAAGTCTGACACAGTTTCAATGATTTAGGCTTCATTGCACAAAAAAAGGATGATAGAGGACAGAAGAACAAAAAATAACTTCTATTCTCAATTATTTCGCGTTTGTCACGTGATGTGCGACTTCGCAAAGAAAACCAAAGATATAACGAGAGGTGTTGCAATTACGAAGTAACCTAAAATGATGAAACACTTTGACAGCAAAGGAACTCGACTAATCCTAGATCACAAGTCTAGTTGTGTTACGTTTTGCAGTTTAGCTGGCTTTGGTCGGCGCCGTGGTTCAAGTCATTAGTGCGTTGGAGCGAGGATTTCGAGGATCCATCTCCAGACAACACCTAAAATTTCTTTCACGCCCCCACCTCTCACGAGCTTCTTATGAACATCCGAGAGTAAAACTGTAATGAAAACGCTTCTGAAAATACAAATTACCCTTCGGATACGGCATTAAACAATAGTAAAGAATATAATACGCATAACAAGAATGGTTGTGAGAAGATAGGCCCTGAGAACCTCGCGCTTAATATTTGTCTTTTATTTTATCTGGCTTTGAAGATGTATTAGAGTAGGGTGTGGATGATAACAAAAAGGAATTCGTATTATTAGACAATTCTAAAACTTTTCTACCTCTTGTATGGGCAATGGCGAATAATACTATATCAAAAATTTGGTGTTTTCGAAAGTCCAAACAATTGGTATAACAAAAAAATGTAGAGCTAATCCCCAAGATAAAAAATATGGTGGTCCAAGATAATTTGAATGCGGCTTTTTGTCTGCAAGAGGTACTAATAGTATGTGAAGTAAGATGGATAGAGTACAACAGAGAACTATTCTGGGAAGAGCAAGAGCCTCGTCAATAAAGAGGTAAATATAAATTCTGAAAGAAGAGTTTTTCACTCCTATAAACGAATGTGACAGAATCCCTGATGAATATATAAAGACTATCTTTAAAACGTTGTCAAACAGCTTTACCATTGTGCCGATTACGGTGCAATCACCTTATTAAACACAGACTAAAGATCTTCCTGCGAATAATCTATAAAAAGATCTAACCTATTAAGAAATATGTAGGCCAGGTTGCATATTACTACCCTTATTAGTCAACACGACGGCGGAATTAAGATAAACACAGTCATTATAGCAAACTATTATAGAATGTCGAGCTGAGAGCAGAAGTTGAAAATCGAAATCAAAAGTAAATCAGGACCTATCAGGGAAATATGAAACAGAATGGAACAAACAAGTATACCATTTTGCAATTGAAAAAAGGATTAGGCACTAGAACCTTGAACACCAAAACTAGACCTATTAAATGTTATATCTGGTGGATCTTATTAGATATACCGTGTTGAAATATGGACGTTCCTACAAGAGTACGAAGTGTTAAGACGACTGAGAAGCAAATGGAATCGAATATACATACATAGTACGATCAACAAATAATATTAAATCTATCTATCTATTATAGATGATAAAAACTAACTAATTTGTGACAGAACATTCGGCTTCGGGTAAAACCAGGCTGAAGGTTTTTCCGAAAAAATAGGAAAAGCCTTTGAAAATACTTCTTAAATATACAAATTGCATTCGCCTTCAAATATCAAGTATATTTTCTCGCTTTTGTAGCATTATGCAATACCATCGACTTCAGCCGAACGTTACGAGAAAGCCAAACTTTGTCTTCGGCCAAAAAATTGAACTAGTAAAAGTATGTAGGTGACCTTCTCACACACATCCCTGTTCTGCCACCCCATGATGAATTAAAACAACTCCTTCATGACACCCCTGTCTTATTTACAATTGTTTTTCTAACTACGCAGTTAGCTAATGCATAGAAAACCCACTTTTCTCACCTTCTGGTATTATTTAGAACAAAAAATTTGATTTCGAAATAATTGTTTAAATCCCTTCTTTCAAATCACACCGAAAATGCTTTACTTAGAATATTTGGCGCCGAACAGCTTACCAAACAAAAATTTGTACTTACAGACAAATTCGGTTCCTCTGACATAATCATATCTTCACAATCCATGTTTAAAATTGCAAATTAGTTTTATTTAATTGATAAAATATTGTAAAATAACGCACTATGCACTGTTTACGATTCACTTGGCAAAAATATTTCGATGAGTGTTTGATGCTCTTTGTTCAGCGCTTGTTGAATGACAGACGAATTCTGTGAGTGCGACTGAAAGAGCAACCCTTGTTAATTGAAACGCTGCCAACTTCAGTATAATTTGATATAAAGTTGATAATGCAGTGAAATTGATATAGCAGGACGCGGGTTGTTTGATAAATGTAGAGGATTGAAGAAATTCAAATGAGATCTCTTGATTTATGACCGATACCAATTGGGAGTTGAGATCGTATGGTAAACGATAAGTAGATTCATGTATTTATTTCAAAATCGAATAAGAATCCGATCACAATCCATTTGTATCTACTAGGAACTACTATTGAGAATAGAAAACATTTTGTCCAATGAAACTTGGCAGAGACACTTGAGAAGTCTTGGGATACATACATTTGTATGTGTCGGTTAGAATCAAAAGCCATATCCACTTTTGAAAAAAAAAAGACTTATGTATGAGGTTTTGTTCGTCTCATTCAAAGGCATACGTTGGGTCCAAGTTTGAATCTGAAATTCATTTACATCCACTAGAAATCGGACACGAAAAACTGAAGCGAATTTCAAAAACCCTTTTATCCACTTAAGGGTACATCAAAGTGAATCGTTTAGGAATTACAAGTTTTTCTCGATTCACTCAAAACTTTCTAAAGTGCATATAATGACTTTTGCATGCACACAAATCGGCGAACGACTATTTTGGAAAGGACTTACAAGCTACAATCTAGTGGTTTTCCTTCCCTTTAAATTGTTTTAAGTCAACTATTTAAAACATAATTCAAATTTCAGTCACTTGTCCCCGTTTAAAGCTGAAAATCTAGGAAATGATGAAAGAAAAATGCGTAAGATAAGCGGGCCTCCTAGTTCATTCAAATAAGACAATAAACACTTTGTTAACAACTGACACCCATAATTGAAAGTTAATAAATTCATTTAAATAATTATTTTACTCATTTTATTTCGTCTTCTCCTCAGAAGAAATTTGTGTATAAACTATTCTTGTTCTTTTCCATAATGAAAATACAAAAAAATGTTGAATTATATAAAAAAAATAAGGAAAACCTAATCTCGCTTTAGTTAGTGTATGTCTGAGTACTTGTGGAGAACAGTGCCAGCGCTCCACTAGCTAGACCAACCGAAAAAATGTAATTCACAGCTGGCGATGAGTTCTTCAAAATGAAGAAACTAATGAAGATGATGATGGTCAAGTACAAAGCGTTATTGTAGAAAATAGCATAAGTAGTTGCCTCGTAGTCAGCCACTTCATTCTTCTTCCATAGGATTCGCTCATCCTTCTCCTTCTTGGTGATTTTCTTGTCATCGCCTAGCTGGCGGTTCATTTCGCGAGTGACAGCATCCTCACGTTTCACAGCAATCTTGTGCTTCAGACTGAATTTGATGTTTTTATAAGCCATGGCCATGAGGTATGTACTAGCACCAGTCATTAGGATGAAGAAGATTGCACTCGACAGAAGATCCATGTTGTGAATACGCCAAAATAGCCCTAAAAAATTATAAACCATTGGTAACAATACCATTTGACGTGTCACACTTTCCTCCTACTTACAAATTGGAATGGCAGAGACGATAAAAGCATTGCCGTAGAATAGAGCGGATGATTTTGTTGAGACATTACGACTAAAATCCTGTAGCAGGAGCTCCTCTTCCTTTGTGAATCCAGAGGAACCGACTTTTTGTGTTTTAGTTTGGCCCATTTTTCGTATTTATTTATGTTACTTTATCGAAGTGAAAGTCTAAAGTTAGACGATGTGAATGTACACTTCGCGGTGGTTAATCAAGAGGAATTGCCGACGACACGATTACAGAACGGTCAGTAGGTAAGGAAAAAAAATGTATATTTTTCGTGACGTGTAAGCTTGTCAGCGACAGAAATGACAGTTCGTGGCAGTGGCATCTACGAGGGAAATTCTAAAACAAGTCTCGTTAAGGTGGGAACAAGGGTGAATTCAATAAGGTATTTATTTTACAAGTAGATACCTTGGCATTGGTTGATTGTTGTTTTTGTTTCGCACCAAATTGAGGATCCGGAGGAAGGAATTGGCCTTGAAGGTAAGACCAAGTATATAAATATGCACATAGTCGACTAAACTCGACTACAGTTTTTTGTGGAGTCGACCATAAAATATGCGGGCATATGTATCAGGATGAGGAGTTGAGCTGATAAGATAGTCACTGTTTGGATTTTTATTAATTTTTCTGCAGGCGAATAGAGAAGATACTGTTTTAAGCGTGTTGATTGGGGAAGATTGTCTGATAGATTTTCAAAAAAATAGTAAGACCCTTCTGTCAGTCCAAACGCATTCAATCCGATTTCAACTTGGTGGTGCTCAACTATTCACATCGAAATCTCAACAACTGACATGTGTACATACCTAGTAAAGGAAGACCGAGATTAGGCTCAGGGCTAATCTAATCAATAGCGGATGGCGGAAAACCTAGTGAAGCCAATTGGAGATTTATTACACGGAATAGCGTCATTTTAGAACAAAAATTAAATTTCGTTTAAGTTGGAGTTAACTATTCCTTCCTATTCCTTACTGTCTGAACTAAAATTCGTGGGACCTTCCATTAAGAGGACTTGTTTTGGTCTACTATTGCCTTTTTTTATGAATTTGTTAGAAACTAAAAATATCAAGATATGGCAAGATACAGCTGACTACTGATCGGCTGTACCCAATTTGGCTGTCATTTGTGTAATCAGTTGCGATTGAGTAGAAGAAAAACACTCAAACATGTTGCGATAGAGCTACTGATTGCTGTTTATTTTCTTGTAGACTGATCAAACTTTGTGGGAGAGATAGTGCGGATAGATCGACTGCCACACTTAATTAATTTTGCATTGCAAATTAATTATTCTTTCAATTGTTTTCATTAAGTTCCTTCATCTTTTGCAATACTGGGTGAGTGTATTGTTTATTTGGTCACTGTGAAAGTATTGTAGGTGAAAACAATTTTTCACCTCCACTCTATCTTGGACTCGATCAAAGTTCATTTTTTGGCTATTTTAGTATGTACATACATATCTTCCATAATCTGATTAGAATCATATTTTGTCATAAATTTGTAAAATAAATAAAACAGATTTTTTGTTTTTCTAAACGCATACCTACTAAAATATTTAAAATATTTTCAATCAGAGCTTGGTGATAGTAGATGTACATACATATGTATATATGTATAGTGCGGCTAAATGATATGCAAATAATAATATATTTTTAAATTTTGATCTTCACTTCACAGTTTATACTACATAGCGTAATGAGAAATATCGTATGGAACTATGCAAAGACTCTGCGAAGCGTCGTGCCTGCAGCTAGGCAGATGTCTTCTTCTAGTCCACTCACTACAATTGATGTAAACGAAAAGACTGGAGTAGCTGTACTGACCATGAATCGTCCACCAGTAAATGGATTGAATCTGGATCTTCTTACATCCATTAAGAACTCATTGGATGAAATTGAGAATAATAAAAGTAAAGGAGTCATCCTAACTTCGGTAAGATTGGCGATTGGTATAGAGATATTTAAAAATTAACAAAAAAAAAAAAAAACTTTCTCTAGTCTTCCAAGACAATTTTCTCCGCTGGACTAGATATTCTTGAGTTGTACAAACCCGACCCAGAAAGACTAAAAAATTTCTGGTCCACTCTACAAGACGTGTGGCTCCAGCTCTACGGTTATGGGCTTCCTACTGCTGCACTTGTCAATGTAATTCTTTCTTTCGCCTTTTGATTTTTTAAAAAGAATTTTCTGAATGAATTAATTTTTAGGGTCATTCGCCTGCTGGAGGTTGTCTTCTAGCGAGCTGTTGTGAATATCGTGTCATGTTACCCAACTATACTATCGGACTGAATGAAACCCAATTGGGTATTGTAGCTCCCAAATGGTTTGTGGCATCATTTGTTAATGTTCTTCCACGCAGAACTGCTGAGTTGGCCTTGACTCAAGGTAAACTATTCACAACTGAGGAGGCTTTACAAAAGGGTCTTATAGATGATGTGGCAGCTAATAAGGAAGAGGGATTGGCAAAGTGTGAGAAGTTTATTGCTTCATTTGCTAAGGTCAATCCATTGGCAAGGGCATTGACTAAGCAACAATTTAGGAGAAAAGACTTGGCCGAACTCGAAGATACACGAGACCAAGATTTGCAACAATTTTTGTTTTTTGTCAGTCAACCAATGGTACAGAAGGGACTTGGCGTCTATTTAGAGGCACTGAAAAAGAAGAAGAGTTAATTAGCATTTACTAGTGCAGTGTTTTGTTTATAGCGCGATAAGGTGAAAGTATTTACTTTTTATTATTGAAAATCTACAAAATATACAAATAAAAACAAATGTTTACTGTCTCAAGAACAAATACAGAGAAAAATTACTTTAAATGTTTATTTTTTTAAATTTTTATAGGTTTTTGAGTAAAATTGCCAACACTACGCATATGTACGTGGTTCAATGTGGAAACAAGAACGTTAAAAACATTTGTTTTGCATTATTGAAATTGTTTCATCAATCGAAAGGTGAAGTCCAAAAGGTTTCTTCATTGTTTTTCTTTGAGTTATAGATAGAGGCATATAACTAAATCTCCCGTTTGTTGAGTTTGTCCTCAACAATTGTTTAAGTTTTATCAAAAAAAAAAAAAAAAAATATCCAGCGCTAACGTCTCGGCAAGAACTCTCGACATACATAGCTTTGAAGTATGTATGCAGTTGACGACTATCTAGACTTCATTATAGATTCAGACATCATCACAAACGAAGAAAAAGGCTTGCCAATTCTATTTCTTTGAGCTAAGAAGGCAATCGAGTATCAAAGCCATCTATGCATGAATGAGATCTCTCTCGGCTGGGGTCCAGAGAGTCTTTGTTCATCCCAGGCGAAAAGGATTTCAACCAACTTTTTGTGCGAAAATAGAGGAAACTGGCTGTCTATCGAGCTGGTTGGAAAGGTTTATTGGTTGAGGTCTCGTCTACGGCAGAATGTAACGTTACCTATGTAAATAAGTAAAGTATGTATTCATCTCGTTGATTTCTTGGTTTGGGTTACATAAATAATTGCTACTATTGAAAATGCATGGGTTCCTGTGTTCGTTTATTTTAGAGGCTATACCGGAAAACAGATACATATGTATGTATACATACATATGTACGTCGTTTTCGGAACCGAGAAATTGCGACGTAAATCGAAACGACACGATGTATATACATATGTACGTCTAAGACAAGTGCAAAAGAAGGTTTCACGGTTAAATCTTCTCTATTCGCGCTGCCTTGGGTACATGGTCTTATATCCGACGTAGTGAACCAGTTGGTTAGGTTGGGGAATCTTCAACCGATAGATGATGGCTTGTATGGGTCTGAATAGTCTCCTGGCGCTACTTAATGTATTTGAATGAATAAATATTATAGGATACTCAGACTTGATTATTTAATGTATTCCTGTCCGCTGGTGAACCTAACAAATGACGAAATGGTTGCATCAGATCGTCGAAGTACGGTTTTCCAGACGATACTGTCGGAGTTTGCTAATTCAATGACGCAGATAGAGTGTCCTCCTCACGTTTAGGGTCATTCGAAGCTCTTCGAATATGCTTAAATGCTTATGCTCTTTACCAAGTATTCGTTCAAAATGTTACCCCATCCCGCTCCCGATTCATGGAGCTATCGTTTTACACACATATGTAATGTATCTAGATTTTCAAGGTTATCATTATTCATTATGATAATTGAGAATAAACTTTAATGTCAACTAGCGATACTCAGATAGCTAGCTTATCTGGTTTTCCGTTTCAGATAATATTATTATGGCCAATCAGTTGTTTGCTATTTTGTGGCAAATCGCAAATTTTCCGACAATATGTTTTTACACAATTTTAGTATCAACACCTTACGCTTTACGTGCACCACGAGGCTCACCTAATTGTAAACAGTAAAAGCTTATCCAAAACGATATCATACACCAAGTAATTACAAAATAATAACTAGCTAGTAGTTTCCAATTAACATTAAAAATGTCTACGTTTCGACAAACATTTTCAAATTCAAACAATATGCGGAAAATATCATGGTAAACCGGAAGTACGAACAACCATAAGAACGTCATTCAACTATAATAATTGCGTCAACAAACTTATAACCCCGTAACACATTTATTTCAGAGTTATCTTTAACGGGTCAGGTCAAAGGCGATCATCAAAAGCATCGTTCTCATCGTATGAAAACATAGTTCATCTAAAAATAAAGTAAAATCTCAGCGTGTATATCTCGTTCATGTGTGGTTCAAAGTTTACATTTATTTTGACATTTAAGAGTCTATAGTATTTCAGTTTTCATCGAAGAACTACTCTCTTGCAGAGGAGTCTGGGTGACAGAGCGCCTTAAGTTGTATTTTCTAGATATTAGGTAAGTTCGATTGATAGTATGTAGTTGTGAACTTTATCTGCACTATGCAGCGTCATTAATCGAGATTTATTTTAACTCATAACACAGAAATGTATCGATTGCGAAATAAGTTTTTTTTTTCTTCTTTTTAAAGATTATAAGAGCATATGTGCTAGCGCCACAGCAAAATTATGATACCAGCCGCCTGGAAATATGTCAACATTATCAAAGCGATTCATCATCCATTTGGAAAACGATTAATGTCTACATCTCTACATAAAAATCTCACAATTCTCGATGTTAACAATAAAACTGGAGTGGCTACCCTGACTATGAACCGTCCACCAATAAACGCTTTGAATGCAGATTTGCTGACAGATATCCGAACCGATCTTGAACAACTGGAGAAAAATAACTGTCGTGGCCTTATCCTAACATCGGTAGAGGAAGATGGATGTCATTGGGAAAAAATCAAATTTATGTGTGTATTTCTGATTTCAGTCACTCAGAAGTGTATTCTCAGCTGGATTGGATATTAAGGAGCTTTACAAACCTGATAAGGAGCGTTTAAGCGCTCTCTGGAGTGCCATGCAAGATGTTGGGCTTCTTTTAAGTACACACGGTCCTCCGGTTGTTGCTTTGATCAATGTAAGTTGGTCTACTTATACTAGAAGCCATTTGGATTAAATTTGTATGTATTTTACAGGGTCACTCACCAGCTGGAGGATGTGTGCTAGCCACAAGCTGTGAATACCGCATAATGCTACCCAATTACACGATAGGACTTAATGAACCCGTTTTGGGACTGGTTCCACCCAAATGGATTATGGACACGTTCTTAGAGGCATTGCCCAGGCGTAAAGCAGAATTGGCACTCGTTAAGGGAAAACTGTTTCTAACAGAAGAGGCCTTTAACGTTGGTCTTGTTGATGAGGTTGTCAATAACAAAGATGAAGCCCTCGTTAGATGTGAACGATTCATAGACCGTTTTAAAGGCGTTAACGCCACTGCCCGAGCGCTAACTAAAAGGCAATTTCGAATGAATGACTTGGCTCTTAATAAAAAGGAAGATTTAAATTGGTTTGTGGGGTATATTATGCAACCGGATATACAGAAGAATGTAGGAGCCTACTTGGACAGTTTGAGAAATAAACCAAATAATTAATGTAAACTGATTTTATTAGAAAAGATTTTTGTTTTTCTAAAATACAAAAAAAAAAAAAAAACCGACGTTTTTATTCATCTGCATTTTCACCTTGAAGCGTCTGTAAAGTGGCTGTCATTTTTTCAACGTAGGAGTTGATTTCTAGAACTTTTGCACGATTGCGCTCCAATTCTTCTCTAAAAGTTAGAAAAATATAAATATGCATTCGTAACTGACAGCAAATAAAAAAAGAAGAAGAAGCCCTATTACTTACTTTTGCAATCCTGCAATCATATCCGCAATGAACTGTCTGCCTCGTATAAGCAAACGATCTTCACGTTCGTCGATCCTCTGTATATGATGATCCTTCATACCGGCTACTAAATTAATTATAGCATCCTTATCCTCAAGGCAAATTTTCAGTCCTTCGGGAACATCATCAAAGACTCTGGTGGCTAATTTCAAACTTATATACTGCTGCACTATTTCTGTTAGATTCTCAGAGAAATGAACGGCAATATCACGGATTTGTGCAAAGTATGTCTGAGTCTGTTCAACAAATTTCGACATCATTTCCGATATATTACGTTCGAAGAGTTGTGTGACTTCCTAATCGAAAAAAAGTCTATCATATCGTTTAGAAACATCATCTTCATCGCTTACCATTATACTTTCATACAAGTGCAGTTCATCGCCCAAAAGAATCTGCCATAATTCACTAGTTTTCTCGTGAAAATTCAATTGTAGATTTTCATACTGTTCTACCATTTCAAGATATTCCGGTGACTCGTCTTCTTCGCCTTTAAGATTTCTTGCATCCATTTGCGTTAGGATAGATTTGACTTCCTTGAATACCTCGTCCTTCATAGAAACGTATTCTTCGATTGTCTGATGACCGGAGTGTTGTATTTCTCTTTGTCCTTCCTCCACACTATTTGTGTAGAGTTCTATTTCCTTTTTTCGTTCTTCGAATTTCTCAAGACCTAACTTATAGATTTCTTGGGTTATTGCAAAGAAATCGTTACGATATTCAGTTAAAAGTTCTTCAACTTGTTCTCCACCAATTTCAATTAAGGCAGCACCGTCGTCATCGTCCTCCCAAAGTGATTCGTACAGTTGATGTTCGTTCAGATATTCGACAAAACTACTTGAGAGTCTTTGTTCTCCTGCAAGTTCTTTAGCTCGCTTGGTTCGGTATTCAATTTCATCTTCTTCTCCCGTTTCTATCTCACGGAGTTCACGTCTGTAATGTTATGTAGTTTAACTACTCTTTCAATGCAAACAATCTTGACTTACATGAATTTCTCCCTCGCGAATTCCCTGTCTTCATTTGTTATTAAAACGTAATTGTAGTATTTGAGATCGGGTAAGAGTCCAGCGATATAACTTGACAGCGGATAACCCAACATACTACAAATTGGATTACCCTCCATATTGAAAACATTTAACTTTTTCAAAAACCTAACTCGTTCTAACTGTCAAAAATAAGAGATACATATATTTCTGTCATACTTAATTTGTGTACATATGTCTGTACCCCTTTTAAGGTTTCGATCTTGTTATTTCCCAAACTAAAGACAATTAAATTTTCCAAAGCATCGAAGCCCTCAATGACGGTGATTAAGTTGTTGAACAAACTGAGGACTTCAAGCTTTTTTAGGTTATCCAAGTTTTCAATTTTTTCTATATAATTGAAGGAGAGGTTGAGCTCTGTTAGATTTGTTAGCATTCCTATGTTCTCGATCACCTCTATTTTGTTACAGTTTAGGCCTAATTTGGTGAGATTTGGCATCATCCACAGGTGATCAATGCGGAGAATGTCTGAAAATTTAAAAGTAGGATTTGATATGAATGATACCCAAAATCAGTGCAGAAACTTGATCTATTTTAAGTATAATGCTATCCTCCCAAGTTATGGGGTCTGTATAGAGACTGATCAAAAAGTTATAAGGCTTGTGCTACAACTCAACCCGGTTCCATCAATGCTGAGCTCGGAAGTTGTATTGGGATCGGTAGCCAAAGGGTACTGATGCGAAAATATTAGAGCACAAGAGTTCTCACGATAGCCTCTCACTATCAACTCCTACTCTACACTTCTTCATTGGTGGATGCTGGGTGCCTAGTACCTCGACTGGAGATTGGGTAACCAACCCCTTTGGAAGGTCGTTGGTGGTAGCAAACGATAGGGGGAGGAGTGTTTTGACTTCCTCTTGATCCAGATGGCAGCGGAAACTGTTCCTTAGGGGCCGAAATATCTAGTGTCATTCCTACATATATGAGCTGCTTTGACATATTCGAATCTCATGTCTATAGGGATCTCCATTACAGATAAAGAGATATTGAGGATTGTGCGTCGCGGGATATTCTAGGCTGCTACAATGCAGATATCACCGCCAACCAAGAAGTGCGATGGGATGAGCCCGGCAAAAGGAGGATGAAAAAAAAGCCACATTTACTATTGGGATTGCTACAGATAGCAGAAAAATCGCTTATTTAGATGTAGATTTGTCATACGCGGTAGACTTAAGCAAGGTGTCCTCAGCTTTCAACAGGCGAGCGAGCCTCTTATGGCAATCCACATTAAAGGTAAATTCGTCAACTTAAGCCTCATATGTCCTCATGCCTCATGAATGTTTCTACCAGCTACTCCATGACGTTTGAGTAATGTACTAAATATGACGTCAAATGCGTGTTAGGCAATTTTAAAGCGAAGATAGGAAGGGAGGACATCTTTGGTAAGACAGTTGGTAAGCACAACTCTCACGACACCATGTCCGGAAACGGACTTAGGCTAATTAACTTCGATGCGGGCAGAAACTTCACTATAGCAAGCACACGGTTTCCTTATCTCAATATTCACAAGGGGACATGGCGGTCTCCTGATCATGAAACGGTCAACCAAATTGATCATATTGCGATAGACGCAAGGCATGCCTCCATTATCCGGATATACCAAGTGCCACAACTAATAAGAACTACTGTGAGAAGATTTTAAGTAGAAAAGCTGCAATGGCATAGATCGCCAGAATCTTCGCTGAACGCATGTCCAGAGTTGAGAGATTCTCAACGACTCCTATGTCATCCGAATCAAGTTCCGAAGACCAGTGGCAACAGTACCAACATGCCATTAAAAGTGTCGCAACCGATGTGAACCCCAATTTTTGACGAAGAATTCCGGCAAGCAAATGCAGCTAAACAAGAGACATACAAAGCGGCACTGCAAAGAATGACGAGGGCTGCTCGTGAGCTTGAGCAGAAGAGACGGGAAGAACATCGGCTTCTCCAGAAAAAAAAAAGGCACGAGAAACGCGTGATTGAAGATATTGAAAGAGTGTACTCCAGGTACAACGTACGGACGTTTTACCAACAAGTAAAAAGAACGTGTTAAGCCAACAAGACCTGTACAGAAACCTGTAGAGATGAAGAAGGAAACATCGTAGTAGAGTCACAGTCGGTACTGAGAATATTGAAAAATTTCTTTTGCGGACTGTATAAGAGCGACGAAGACCGACATCACGTCAGGCAGAATGTAACATTTAATCTAGACGATGGTAGCCAAAACTTCCTTCCACCTGAAGAACACGAAGTGGGGATAGCAATATTCAATCTTAAACCCAACAAGGTTGCTGGACCTGACGGTTTACCAGTCGAGCTATTCAGCTAGAAATGACTTGGTAGAGTACATACACCAACTCAATTCTAAGATTTGGTCAGATGAGTGTATTCTTGATGCATGGAATCTTAGCCTGTTTGCCCGATCAACAAGAAAGGAGACCGGTACAAGACCGATAAGCATCCAACATTTTGACGATGCTCCAGCGAAGGAATTTGGTTTTGAAATTGAAAGGTTAGACATCAATCTACATGCCTGACGCTGGACACTATCTAATAGTAGAAAATAGAAATAGATAGTAGCCAAGTGTGCTGGACTGAAATAGCGTTTACACCTCTTGAGGAATCCGAGGCATCTAGCGCCACTTTTCGCTGCTTCGGAAGTCTGATGATTTCAGCGAAGGTTGGGGGTAACATATGTATGTACATGCCAAACATTGACAAGTCATTAGACTCCTCAATATCAGCTCCATTTATTTTTAGTTGGGCTACATTAATATACAGATTCAGAGACAGGAGACAGCATTAGGTTTTTGACGAAATAAAGTCAACTCAGTTGAATGTGGTTAACATACTATTGATTGACCCGCTCAGACGGGCAGAAAGCTGGAGCGCCATACAATGCATATAGGCAAGGATAAGCGTGTAAAATGGGAAAACACACTGGAAAGTGAACCTTCCAGTAGTTTCGCTGGTCGAGGGTATGACCGGAGATTAAGTTTAGTAAGGAATACATACTTATGAAGAAAATTAATAACACAGTGATTTTGTAAGATGAGTTAATCATGTGTGTGTTAGGAGTCTTTCAATTAAAAAAATAAATAAAAGAATTTCCTCAAGAAACAATCAAACAGAAACAAATACTGCAAGACTAACTGAGTTAACAACAAATTTTGAAACTTGTTCCAAACAAATTAACTCACTTAAGAACTCCAATCGCAGAACGGTTATATTCTCATAACGAATCGGTTCCAATTGATGCAATCTCAACGCCTCTCCTTTGTAGCCATCCTCTGAGTATGATTTCTCGATCATCTCCTTACTAATGACACCGGGTTCTATTTCCGGATAAATGATTTCTTTCAAATTATCCATTTCGAGATGAATTTAAAAATTTCCACAACAATCGAACTAATTTCACACTTAAAACCAAAACACAGCTGACTCGTGTCCTCCAGCTGGATGTGCTGTTCCTCTGCCTTTTGTTTTGTTTGGGTCACTGCGTCGTCGAGTCTTGGCCAGGTAACCAAGACTACGGTCGTTAAAGAAACTTAGTGCGTAAGCGCTCTAAACTACCACCCCGTGTCTGTCAGTCAGCCACAGAGAAGAAGTTGACCAGGTGCACACAAGTTGAAAACTTCTTTACATACGAATCGGTTTGTGGACTGTTCTTGATTTGTCTTCTCCCCCAATGTCCGATAATTAACAAATTTATAAACATTATAACGAAAATAAAAATAAATTAATCTTAAAAATGTCATCGCGCTGAAGTTCTAATCGATTTGCAAATGAAAAACTGAAGTTACACAGTGCGAGTTCACCTCGAAAATCTACGTCGAGCTAAACGAATCGAAGTCGAAATTAATTGCATCTAATCGATAGTTCGAGTAAGAAAAAATAAAAAAAAAGCAAGCGATTGCATGACTTCGTCTGTAATTTTTTTTTTTAAGTATCCTTTTATATTCTAGAAGATTAGATTAGAAATGGATTTGCTCAGAGTGATTAAAGTCGTTTGGAATTGATTTGCAAGTGAAAAAACCTGTCTGTCAGTGTCACTAGATGAATTTGTGAATGCGTGGCAATACTATCTGGGTCATGTGTTGGCTTACAGAGTCGTGAAATATTGGGGTTAAATGGTTGGAGTTAAATACTAGACAAGGGTATACAGTGGTTAATTGGTTTCTAACAACCGCGGGACGGGTTCGAGGCCGATTGTTATGTGTGTTTATCGAAGGAAAAACTGAAGTAAAATTCCTCGAAAGGGCGGAATTTTCAATCGCGACACGGGTTGACGATAGTTTTAATGGGACCATTCTACTTTAAGTACATTTGTAGTTACAACAATTTGGATATGTGGCCTTCTCAAGTTTAAATAATAATCGAACGGCTACGGTGAGATATTTCGCGGCGGCAGTAGATAGTAGGTCACCCTGCTAAAGGTATATTTAGTGTAATTCTTGGATAACGTGGATAACAACTGCTGTCGCATGCAATGTGTCGTACTTAAAGGCGCAGAACGATGCATGCATTCTTAAGTCACAAGATAATGAAATTATGTATTTGAAATCTAAAGTGAGCAAGTATTACCAACTTCTGACAATCTCCTGCTCTCGTCCAACTGCCTACTGGTTATAATAAATAAAATCTTGAAGAAGTCAATTATATTGAAGACATCTCCAATTTCCAATTAACCATTAACATTTTTAAACATTCTTCGTTTTGTTTTTTGCAAACGTACATACATATGTACATACTGACTTACTTAGGTGGCGCTACAGTCTGGGGAGCACCTGGGCTTCAACCAACAAGCCTCTCCAACCAACTCGATCGTCAGCCAATTACCTGCAGTTTCGCACTCCAAGTTGGTTGGGGTCCTTTTCCATTTGAGCGCGCCACCTTAGGCGAGGTCTTCCTCTACTGCGTCATTCCTTGGGGTTGATTCGAAGACTCTCCGCGCTGGAGCATTGTTGTCCATCTGCTCTACATGACCCAACCATCGTTGGGTTCGCTGTATTCGAACTATTCTAACTAGTAGCGATTGGCAATAGTTGATCTTTGTCATCGTGCGTTCTCAATCGCCATACTGCACAACCGAACGAATTTGTTCTCTATTCCTAGATGCTGTCATTGAAAACAATGCTGAGGTTACATTCATCGGACATACTTTCGTCCGACCATGTTTTGCAAACGAGTTAGTGCCTGCCCCTTACCAAGTCGTATCCTGCTGTTTTGAATAGCTCGGCAATCAGGCCATCAGCTTCAGCAACTTTATTAGATTTCAGCTTAGATATCGCTGGATTAGCTTCATCCAGGTCGGGTGGATGGAAGTGTTTGTTATCATCGTCCAGATTGAATAGCACACTCTGCCAGAAGTGATATTTCCATATCCTCAACATCGACTGCGATTCTACTACTAGCTTTCCTTGTTCGTCCCTGCAGGCTTTGGTTCTGGTTTTGTAGCCTTGACATGTTATTTTAACCTTTTGGTAAAATTCCGAACCTCATTCCTGCTCTATTTTTTCAATCTCATGCTTCTCATGCTCCTTCTTTTTTCTTCTGAGAAGCCGGTGTTTATCCATTCTTTTCTGCTCGTAGAGCTTGTAATTAGCTCTGGTCCTTCTACGCAGCGCCGCTTTGTATGTCATCTGTTTTTCAGCATTTGTTTGCCGGCATTCTTTTTCGAACCAGGAATTTCGTTGTGGTAGTCGAGAGAACTTTAGCATATCAGATGCGGCATCCCTGATGCCTTTTTGACAGTGTAGCCACTGGTCCTCAGTACTTGGTGCTGGCGGCATAGGACCACTTGAGAGATTAAGGGACACTCGATAGGAAAAGGATCTTGTGATCTCATGCGATTGTAGTTTTCCAATGTCTAACTTCCTCACAGTATTTCCTTATCTTTGCGATGTTCTGCCATCCGAGTCTTAGCTACAACAAGGTAGTGGCCCGAATCGATGTGTGTTTCTCGAAAAGTTCGGAAATCCATCTTATTGGAAGAGTGCCTTGCGATGTGGAGATCGTGTGCGATAAGATTTTCTCTCACTGCAAAGTCGATTAGCCGAAATGCGTTATCGGAGGTGGTGTCGTGCAGGCTATGCTTTCTGACAGTACTACCAAAGATGCTGTCTCTTCCTAGCTTTGTGATAAAATTGCACAACCCCCGATGCTATCATTCATGCAATCTTGTTACCCTCTGGTGGAGGGGATTTTCGAAACTCTTTTCAAGAGCAGTCTTTTCCTATATTTTGGTCCGCTTTTGTCTCTTGACTACCGAATGACTAATTCCTTTATAGCTAGTGCAGTGAAAGTGCCTCTTTCTTCAGGATGAGACAAACGTTGCTGATATGCATAACTTAAATTGGACACACTTTGGTGGGGCTCTCCATTAGCTTTAAAGTGTTTGGCGTTAGGTGCATCGGCCGCAGGAGCTTTATTAGGTTTCCGCTTGCCTATCGCTGTCTTGGATGAGTATAAGTAGTACTGTCGATTCATAGATTTTGGACACTTCCAAAAATTAAGTGCACACGCTTATGATTAAGAGACATTCCCGTATCTGATATTTTTTGAGCGATTTGTCATTTAGGTCTGCTTTGGAATTGAAAGGGGTATCGGTACCGTTCGTGTACTTTTATCAAGGAAAATTAAAAACGTTAAATATCGGAAATAACTAAATTTCAAGAGGAGCACTCGTTTTCCTATGAAAGATTGAGAAACGTCAAACGTATTACGGTTGGGTAAACTCAAATGTTTTGTTGTAAAACTCATCAATTGCCACCCGTTTGACAGTTTAAAATATTTTTGAAGGAACGAATTGCATTTGCTTGCAATATAATATCATATTTACATTTATAATGTATTTGGACATGAGTACTTGAATTGACCTACATAGTGACAGTCTAAAATATCAAGAGAAGACATTATTGCTGCTTTTGCTGAGGAGTAGCCTTTAGGACTACACTACAAAATAGACTATAAAATTACTCTAACTATTACCTAAAGATCCCAATGTCCCAAATCTATAATTTGTTGTACATATGTCATTTACGTCATATGGCTAGATTTATTGCATTAAAAACGTTTGTTTACGACTGTCAAGAGAAGTCAAAAAAGAAACTCATAACTCCCATGTCTATTCGATTTACGTCAAGTTTCTCGCTATACAACCAACAAGAGACGTCAAAATCAATACCACCAAGCCAATCTTGTCTCACTTTTCGATCCAATTGCCAATTTGACATACAAAGGTCACGTTCAACTTCATTAATCTAATTGTTGGCAAACAAAACATTCATTTGTCAAAAACGCACGTATTTTGATGGTAAAACAGATATTTGATTTCCAATCAATGTCATTAGCCTATCCTTTACTTTGTATTCAATAAATGAGGGATACCGCGATCTACCATTATCCCCACTGACAACAAATTTAATTACCTTCCCAACGTTGACATAATATCTCGACCAGAATTCTGTATTGGCCGTAGCATGCTGCTATGGTTAATTATTCAGAACACCTGCACAATCATTAATATTGATTAGACTCTGTGTAAACGTAAACACATGTTGACGAGTACCCTCTCTGTTCTACATTTTCAGTTTAAAAATAAATCAATGACTAGTAAAATTGACCAAAAATTCATTTAAGCACAAAGGATACATATTATCAAGAACTTTAGTTTTTTGTGGCCGAAAGAGCCTATACATACTCGGAAATCGAACATGAATCGATATACAACGCTTAGCCAATTGGGCGACGGAACATATGGCACTGTTGTCCTTGGTCAGCGAAAGGATACCGGCGAAAAGGTTGCCATAAAACGTATGAAACGAAAATATTACTCATGGGAGGAGGCGATGAACTTACGTGAGGTCAAGGTGGGTAGCAGTATGGTGGTTTCGTGTGAAATTAATCATGTGGTGTCTAATTTTCAATTTGTTCTCCACAATTGTAGTCATTAAAAAAGCTGTCACACCCTAATATTGTCAAATTGAAGGAAGTAATTCGGGAGAATGACACATTGTACTTTGTATTTGAGTATATGAAGGAAAATTTGTATCAAATGATTAAGGATCGTGACACACATCTGCCGGAGAACGCGATAAAGAGTATATTATTTCAGGTGAGTAAATAAATATAAGTTTTTGACGTACATGCTCTCCTTTGATAGCAGGGGGAGGGTTTTGAATCGTAGAAACTTTGATAGTAGTAGGATATGATTTGGGATAATATTCTATCCTTGAAAATGATTAATGTGTCACCCAACATAGTAACATGAGAATAAATTTCTGACAAGTGACAATGACAGTTTTGCAAATTTATGTCATGTTTGCAAATTTGAATTTTAGTACACAGGCCTGACATTTGATACAACTAGTGAACGATGAGAATGTTATTTTTTATGTTTAGGTCCTGACAGGTTTAGCTTTTATGCATCGTCATGGTTTCTTTCATCGTGACCTTAAGCCGGAGAATCTGCTTTGTTCTGGCCCAGAACTGATAAAGATTGCAGATTTTGGATTGGCAAGAGAAATACGATCAAGACCACCATTCACGGACTATGTGTCAACGAGATGGTAGATATCATATCATTTCCTTGTTCCAATTTACTTAGTTCCTTAAATTTTCAGGTATAGAGCACCTGAAGTTCTTTTGCATTCGACACACTATGGCAGTTCGATAGATCTCTGGGCGATCGGTTGTATCATGTCAGAATTATACACATTTCGACCGCTTTTTCCTGGAAGTAGTGAAGTGGATCAATTGTTTAAAATTTGTTCTGTTCTAGGAACACCAGACAAGGTAAGTGTCAGACTGCCATTTGTCTTACATATCCGTTTGACATTCTAATTTTAGAATGAATGGCCTGAAGGTCATCGTCTTGCATCCACAATACATTTTCGTTTCCCCGATTGCATTAAAGTGCCTTTAAATACAATTGTCAGTCGAGCAAGTCAATCAGGGCTGCAACTACTCGAAGACTTTCTGTACTATGACCCCGAGAGACGACCCACAGCTCAACAGAGTATAAAATATCCTTACTTCCATACAATTAAGCGGGTATCTCCGGCTGGCCTGAATGGAGTTAAACACATAAAATATGCCACTAACGCTCTTCCGATAATGAAAGAAAAAATTCAAATATCAACTGAACACGCCAACAACAATAAAAATAACAGTGTGACCAACAGTAATGCCAACCTAAGAAATATTGTTGAAAATGGTCATACAGTATTGGTGCCGAAAATAAGTTACCTAGCTGTCAATCCCGAATCGGTTCGAAGAGATGACGAATCTATAAAAAGCGGAACAATACGATATAGTACGATTATAGCGCCAACAAATGATCTTTTCCAGGGAGGATTAACAAAAAGAGAGGAAAGTCATGGTCCCACAGAGTCGATAAATGACATTTACCTGAATCGAAACATATCACAGCTTTTCGGTTTGACAAGTCATCATCCAAATGTGTCATTTCATTCAGCCAAACCCGCTGTGGCAAATGGAAATGTAAATACAGGAAGAAGTTTTTCAATTTACGACACCGTTAGTATGAATGCAAAGAATGCCAATATGCAGAAGTTGAATGGTTTCTATCTGCAACGACAAGGTCCAGAAGAGGGAAAGGTTTATAATCTATTTTCCAAGGGTGTCATGAAACAACAAGTGCCATCGCTGCTGATACGAAACACATATGACAGAGGTGTCAGTGACGTGGATGACTTTCTGCAGAGTTCGGAAAATATGTCCGCGAAGAGTAGAGTAAGTGTGGCAAATAGCAGGGTTGTTAATCCCAGCAGCCATAGGAGTGTGGTTAGTGGTTGGGATAACACGGCGGGTGGGGATGATCTTGACACTATTTTAGGGTAAGTAAAGGTTCAAATTTACGTAGCAAGTGGCATGGACATGTTTTGATTTTAACAACTAAAACCAGCTGTCAATCAATTTAAATATATGAATGTCATTTGCGATTAGGCTAGTTTGTAGTATTTGTAAAGTTTGACTTATGTAACAGAGTTTGACAGCTCAGTTGTTGTTTGGTTTGACAGCTTTAAATTTGCAGTCAGATAGTCAAATCAGTGCCATTTGCTATGACAATCTTCTTTAAATTACACATTTCCATTTCTAGGTCAAAAATAAAATCCTCAAAAAAAGTCCGAAAGAATTCCAATGCGAAAGCAAGTCAACTACTCGAGGATCTCTTTGGTCATCTGTCAATGGACTCAGATATTAGTGACAACAAATACTCAAACAATGTGCCATACAATAATAATACACAACATCAAATGTCAACTGGACGTATTTCAAGCTTGCCAAATGGTCGTTCAAATGACAATTCAAACTCGACTGAGATTAAGGATAGCTTGGTGGCAAATAATGGTAGTCGAACGGATTCTTTGTCAACAAATGGGTAAGAAGTGAACGTTTTTTTTTTTTTATTATTTTAAATATGCAGCACAGACTGAACTCATATTGTCATCTCATTTTGTTTTTTTTTATTTATGTTGTGACGTGTCGGTAATTTTATATGTGTCAGTGATTTGTCTAAATGTGGTAATGATGAAGAAGAAGATTTTCAATTTTGGCCAATCAGGTACTGTTGTTGCGGTGGATATACAAGTTGAAAAAAAAGTACAAAGAGTTGCGTATAAATATAGACATTTTGAGCTTAGTAGTTTGGAAAGTAGATTGAGAATGACACTTGTAAATATAGTTTTTGGACTATGCACTTGTATGTTGATGTTCGTAGCACTATTTGGAGTTAGATTGTGAGGACATGCTTACATGGTTGTATACCACAAAAGGGGAAACATAAAGGTCATTTTACACAGTAGTAAAAATGTATTCTTGGTAAATCTCAGTAAATGTAATATGGTTTCCTAGAATGACAAACAATATCAGAAAGGACATTTTAGAAGAAGTTTGGATAGCTACTTAATGTATGTATGGTGAGCTTTAAAAGACGACTATATTTAGAAAATCATTTAAGAAGATCGTCACAAAGATCAGTGCCGATGATCACTCAGGTAACTAGTGATCTATTAGACCACTTTACGGAGTATCAGTATTTTTTATCATTCGCTAAAGAAGGGGTCACGTCGTTGTACCTACGACTTCTTTTGAATCTACGATTCATATTTGATACTTGTCCAAGGAGTTAATTGGGGAACGACATACATATTCAGGCCTTTTGACCAAGATCTCTATCGAGGATCACTTAGATCATTGTCGATCAACTATGGGATATCAGATGACTACCGAATATAAGAAGTCGCAGATTAGAGTTTATGAGATCATACGACTATGCACGATCCATGGTGAGGATCAGCTAAGTCACTGTTGCTATACTGACGATCTGTATTGGTTATTTTATTTATATTTGATGCTTGTCGACTAATTGCTAATTGACTAATGAGTATATATGTAAGATCTCTATCGAGGATCACTTAGATCATTGTCGATCAACTAAGGCGCATCATTGTGAGGATAACTTTACGGAATATAAGCATTCGCTTAACGACTTATGCTTAAAACTTATTCAAGAAGCTGGTTTAGGTTTTTTAGATCATACAACTATGCACAATCCATGCTGAGGATTACCTAGATCACTGTTGTTATACCGAAGATCTGTATTGGTTTTACTATTCACATTTGATGTTTTTCCACGACGATGATTGTGGAACGAATATAAGTATACATCTGTACATATGTAAGATCTCTATCGAGGATCACTTTTGATCATTGTCGATCAACTGGTCTATAGCCCTTCGAAATATGAATTTTATTATTTTTTCTTAGGTTACATATCCTTTGACAGATGGACTCACTTAGACGTTGTTGTAACTTTATTATTGCTTTGCTCGTAATCCATTGTAAATATACAAATTGTATATTCTACGCTCTAGTAGTTTTATGCTTATTATTCTTAGCAGAAAACTGAAGAGCTGTACAATATGTGGGATACCTTGTGGTCGAAAAACTGGAAGACACATTTTGGAATACATGTACTCACTGTAAACAGCCATAAAAAAAGTAAACTCCTTTTGTAGATCGTTTAAAAGCATCTCATTAGACAACACATTATAAACATTTTAAAACATTGTATAGTTAAAGCACTCTCATTTGATATCATACTCGTACACAGGTTAAAATGCAACGACTACTGTATACACTAAACTTAAACAAAACAACCATTCCAGAGTACCTACGAATTCGGATTTCAAAACCTCCGCCGTATTCCCTTGGGATGAAACGAACAAAACCGAAGATGAAAAACTATCCGCATGGATAGTGTCAGAAAATGGTAATTGAACACCCACTGAATCCAATTTATGGATACACCAAATTATTACTCATTGCAGGATCACTTTTGGAGAAACAAAATGCCAACGGATACTTTAGCAACAATCCCCGATCAACCGGCTGGACTTCAAAGTACCTGAATAAGTAAACCAACAAATAAAAGCGATACAAAAGTATCTCTCTTTCGAAACAGATGCAGTTGCCCGTCTGTTTGCTTTTCATTTTTCTGTGATAGATCAAAAATTTAATTGTAAAAATGTGTCTAAATGTCTGTCAGAGCCAATTTAAGTGTTGTACATAGAATAAATGTTAATTTTTAAAATAGGCTTTTAGAAATTTCTATTTTCACAAAATGCACGAATAGGTTTACTTTCACCAATGGGCGCCGACGACGACTATGATGTCAGACTCGGTCGGTTCGGGTCTGTGCGCTTCTGTGGGATTGTGTCACGCGCAGATATGGTGAAGAAGAGATAGACGACACACAGCACACAGCCGTGGAAAGGGCATACACCTAAAAGGGTATCATTTTACATTTCCTTCTAGTAATTCTATGCATTGCGATTGCGAATATGCGTGGAAACGACATTGCCTAAGCTCTCTCTCTGTGGTGTATAGCATGGCTTCGGGGGTGACTTCGACTATAAAAGGGAAAGTACCAGATCCAAACAGCATCATTCAGTCAATAACCATCTTTTAGTTAACATCCTCAACCAACAAGAGATCAATAACTTAGCAACCATGGTCTTTAAGGTAAATCAAAGGATACCTCCATCTACAAGTAGTACAAGTTAACAAAATTTGTTTTTCTCTTGCAGTGTGTAGCCATCCTTGCTGTTGTCTTAGCCTATGCCAATGCTGGAATCTTGCAACAACAACTACTCGCTGAACCAGCACAATCGGCTATTCTACAGGTAGGACCACATCCCGATGAATTGCGATCAGCACCAGCTCAATACGAATTCCGGTACTCAGTTCATGATGTTGGCACTGGTGATATCAAGGATCAACAAGAAATCCGTGAAGGCGATCAAGTTCGTGGACGTTACTCTCTGATTGAACCCGATGGTAACCGTCGTGTTGTGGAATACTCATCCGATCCACTCCTTGGTTTCAATGCCAATGTCCGACTCGAACCATCACCATATCAACCACCAGTCACCCTAAACCGTCAGTCTTTGGCACTTCAACAAGAGGCTGCACCAATTGACCAATTGGGTGCTCAATTGATCTCACAACAAAAAGCTGGTTTACAGTAAAGAACACTATCATCCTCTAGCCAACTTCTTAGACCTTTCTTCTTTTTATTTTCTTATTTTTTTCATTTATATCATTTGATATAATATCTTTTTGTTATATTGTAATCATTTTCTCTTATTATTGTATTAGTTATATTTTTTGTACTTTTTTATATAAATATTTCGTATAAGTGAAAATGTAAAATTATTGTAGTAGAATTGATAGACTGGAGAAACAAGAACAAATAGCACAATTTATTCGAAAACAAAAACAAATTTATTTATTTGTGCAGATAAGCCTAGGAATTCATGGTCGATGCTTGAACAAATGTCT
Organism: Xylota sylvarum; assembly: GCA_905220385.1. Lineage (NCBI taxonomy): Eukaryota > Metazoa > Arthropoda > Insecta > Diptera > Syrphidae > Xylota > Xylota sylvarum. Next base: position 95,705,679 of record LR999957.1, on the reverse strand, counting down.
GAATAACAAAGAGTTTGCTGTGACAATTCTATTACATTTTATGGCTACAGTCTCAAGAATATTGGATGACAGTAACTTGTCACTGAAATTTTGTATAAATCATGGATCTATTTATAATGTTTACTGCTAAGAACGTTTTCTTCAATTCGGTTTAAAGTTTGCAATCAGCATGAAAGACATCCACATTGCAGAATTATCTGATTAAGCTAATGGGTTCCTTGGGTGACACTTGATCGATCCAAAATATTTTGAATGCGATCAAAATTACATATTAATAAATACCAGAATTATAGATTATAACACACTTCTCTGGTAAATGGATTAAGTATCAAAATATCTCGAAGTTACAGTAACCAAAATAGAAGAAGATAGTTCCGTAGGTTAGGTTAAGTAAATACATAAGTGTTTGCTATTAACGAATTGTCAACGGCTCACTTAGACTAGCAAAGAGTACATTGTGCCCAATCTTCAAGTCTTCGATGGCTGAACTAAACCACTCAGATACGTGTATGATTCTCAGCAGTTTGTTCAGCTAAATCTTTCCTAGATCGCACAGTTCCCCAAGGAAATAGCTCCCAAGAGTGTATTTCCTTCCGCGCTAGTGCTGGACAATCACATAGCAAGTGACGAATGGATTCTTTTTCGTCTTAGTCCCCGCAGTTTCTATAAAAGTCTTTATGGGGTAGTCCTACCCGTGCTGCATGATTACCTATCATACAGTGTTCTGTCATGACATTAACATCTGTCAGAATATGCCTGCGACTGAGTTTCATGAGATATCTTTTGTCATAGACTGACCATAACTGACTACGCAATATATACCATCTCCTGTTAGCATCCTCGTTGGATTCGCTGTCTAATTCTAAGCGTGCTATTTCTATAGCTAAGCGACGTACTAGCCTCAAGAAGGGCCTGCGAGGAGCTTAGATGCGACCCTGCTCTGCTCTTTATTAGAACATATGTACGCTGTTTCGTTACTTGGGATATCCACGTGGGCCGATACCTAACAGAGAGTCACCTTATTAGCCACTGAGATATCGTTCAGTCTTTTTATGCACATTTTAACAAGTTCGGACCTTACCGATGCTGACTGTAACGCTTTAATGGCTGCTGATTAAATTACCAGAAATATTTATACCTCGATAATCATGTCTACAGCTTGTTTGTTTTATTGTAGTAACTTCGGCTTGAAAAACGCTGCCATCGGTTGTCCTTAAGTCTCAAGAACCGATTTGTATTTGGAGACTCGCAGTATACGCCAGCACCAGTACCTATAAATAGCAGCTCATTCTCGGTAAAGACTATAACATCATCCCACACTTCTCTGCTAGGGATCCTCCTCCTTTATAGCGAATCTCCGACTACAGTTTGATAGTGGGACGATGTAGTCCGTTTCTGTCCGGGGTCTTGATATATTCCATCGGTTAAGAATTGAGGCATGACCATAGGATTAGGTCCTGGGGCCGTTTTAGCTGCAGAGATGACACAGTAAATGCCAAGTGGAACAAGGTTTAGTATTGTTTCCAGTGCTGCTGTTGGCGTTGATCTCAGCGATCACGTTACCCCCAGATAGGCACGCTAAATCCTTGCCATTTTTTCAAGATAATATTTCTTCTCGAGCGCTTCTTCACCAAACAATCGAACCGTAAATCCGTTAAGATGGACCTTACCACTTCAGTGTATAGCCAGTACTTATACCAAAATACAAATATTTGGCGAGACAGGTCATTGGAACCAAGGGCCTAGCTTCTAACAAACATTGTTGTGTTGTGGGGTTATATTTTTTACACGAATGGAAGGGGCCTACTGTTTAATGCTGTGTTCGAAGTACAATTTTTTATGTGAAAAGGTTTCTCATGACAGTTATACTCTTGGATCTTTGTCAGACGGTCGCAATAGTTGGGACCGTGTAAGAATTTTAGGTATTATCTGGGTCGAACATCGAACCCTTGCTCCGTAGTCCAAAGCACTTTGAAGATGTGCTTGTAGAGAAGAAGGCAACCGCTCTACAGTCGACTGTTCGTTTTGTTGATAAGAAATCTCAAGACCAAGTCAAACGAATCACTGGAACCAGTATTATCAGAAATTACTCCTAAACTATTGCTTTTGTCGATAAGAAATCCTCTTACTTATATAAAACTAACCGCAGCTCCAAAGTCATTAGACATCGTTTGAAGAACTGTAGTTCCTGGTGAGAAGATTTATAAACTTGTTCAGCCCACTGTAAGGAACCACTAAGAGAAGAAGACGCTTCTAGCACTCTAAACGACCATAAATTTTCAAATTCATCTCCCATTCTTCATCTCTCAATCGACTTCAAAGCTGCATATAACAGCATTCACAGCTCCGAACTCTTCATGCGTTAAATAAGATATTCCATATGTTCGGAATGAACGCAGATAGTATGTACCACAATTCAATCCAGCTCCTAGGATACGCATCCAATACCGACATCATCACTTGTTCTCATTGAGCCGTTGTAACGTAAATTTCTACAAGGTGTCTTTGGGGGTTTCACACGGATCGATATTGGGCCCCCTCTTGTACGAAGGAGTTCTGCGACCAACCAAGATGCCAAGAGGAGGTACTCGTAACGTGTTATCGTGGCGAATCACACATTTATGAGGTAAAGTCAGAATGAGGTAAGCGCTAAAATTAATGGCTGATTACGATCCACCGATCTAGAATTAGGTGACCACAAAATGGAAGCTGCCTTTATATCCTGTCGTGAACACGTGAGTTGAAAGTCACTATATCTACAGTTTAAATCACATTTGGACTACTAGAGCAAAAAGGCTCTAAAGAAGCTGGCATAGCAGAAGTAAGGCTAAGGATCTACAAGAGGCAAGTGTAATCAAAAAAATTAAAAGAAGAATAAAAGGCTGCTTCAGTAGCTTTATGACAAGCCCGATGGGATAACACTACAAAAGGCAGTAGGACATGCCGACTAAATACATACTAAATACTACACCTATAACCTCTGGTCACGGCGGCTATAGTAAATACCTACACCGATTTTGACACCTAGTTACCCAGAATGTAAAGATAAGGAAGACCAGGGATGACGATTCATAAAAAGGAGAATTAACCTGTCTAGTCCACTGTCGATCTGAAGACAATTAGATAGAAATTTACGCACTTAGAGTACGCATTCCCGGCATCGATTATTCATGTTTTTAAATAGTAGTTGACAGTAGTGCAGGAGAAATCAATGCAAACGCATAAAATTAGCTTTTGGCTGATATCTGGTGAATGCTAATTCCTTTCAGCTCTCAGGAAACACTGATTCTGACAATTCTGCTATGGTACCAAGTGCAGAGCAGATACTGTGTGATTTCATTGAGTTCTCCAGTTGTTGGGCACAAAAAACAGAACTTTTTCCTATTATTAGTCCGCCTCACTGACAAATCCTTACGGGGTATCGTGGCTCAGTGGTTATTGCATCGGACTACTAAGTGAGACTTTCGCAAGTGTTTGACAAAACATTTGAAAATATAACCGTAATAAAAAATCTAGAAAATGGACCTGTTAAAAGTGTCCTGTATAGTCTGCTAAGCGCAGGGATTTCTTTGATTACCGTTTAAGACATCTTATGATCTTTCTTAATCTAGAAAAGTATACTATACATAATTTCTTTTAAAATACAAATACGGATTTATTGACTGGAATTCTACATTGGCACATAAGAAGACTTAGATTAGAGATAAGATAATATGTATGTTTGCATATAACTTTTACATCCACCATTATAAGAGAAGGACCACTTATCTTAATAACTATACGAGACTCCTGGTCCAGAGTAAGAGACATGGTTGTCATAGCCAAGCTCCGATCTTCCCAGACCAATTGACCTAGGCTCCGATCGAATCAAATTTTGGATTGGTGCCTGGTTATAATGAACAAGAGGAGATGCCAAAATCTTGGTAGCGATCAACTTTTGTCTAAGTTCTGGAACGGGAATCTTAATATTTGTTGGTTCACGATTAACAACAGCTTCGAATCCATTATGGTCATCCGCTCTGTATTGGACCACGCGGCGATATCCATCCGAATCGATCAGTTTATAACTGCCCTCAACTCTGTCACCTTTGCGGACCTCCCGTTGAGCCTTAATATCTCCGGTGTGTTCATCGTGAACAGAGTACGCGAATTCATATTCCGCTGGTCCATCTTCGATCTCAATTTGCTGTGACTTTAGCAGCAACGGCTGACGAATTTGAATGCCAGTAGCAACAGCAATAGCAGAAAACAAAAACAGAAACTAAAGAAAATTCGAGTAAAAACTTTGAACTCCAAACTGACAGGCCAATTTGTTTACCTTTAACGACATCTCGCTTGATTGGATACTATCTAGAAGAGCAGAGTTAAACGATTCAATTATTGAGGATTGACTAATTGCCATTTCGCTCTCAGCCAGAGTTTATATACAAAATTTTGTAAGGAAATCAAACGTATGGAATGCCTGCACAGTGTCAATCATAACATGTAAACTATGATACCTGTTTAAAGGCTTCCAGTTCTGAACAACGCCCCACCATCGACACTTGGGAGGTACTTCAAATCTATCAATTATTTGTCAAACTAGCTGATTGGTATTTTGCGGATAATTTTCGTTTTTAACGCTTTTTTTTTATTCCAGTTATGCGTTACACAATCTGGTATTGATACACTTTTAATACATTTGCCGCTAATTTAAAAAAAAAATCCATTTGCGTTTCGATATCACAAAAAGGAGTCAATTTACAAAAAAAAAAAAAACAAAAAAAGTATCTCAACTTGTAGCTGCAATTTGCACATGATATGCTCACATACGGCGCGCACGAGGAATGTGTGTATCTTTTAGATGCAAACTAGAAAATGCTGATTAATATTTCGGAGCAAGTTGAAACCAAGAAGACGGTGACATCGAGGAGTAAAATTGATATTGGAAGCGATTTGTGTTACAAAAATTGTAAACGAAAATTGGTGGAATATGTAATGCATGTACATACGTACGTTGGTGAAGCTTGCGCAGCAAGTTGTTAATGGGTTTGATGGTTTATTTGTACACACAAGAAGTAGGTCAAAACTGCCTACAAGAAACCCGTAAAAACAGTTGTGCTTATCGTAAACTTATAATCGGCTATAGAAGGATGACAGTCTATTGCTGTGTTGCTGTGATTTTCGCCATAAATTCGCGACAAATTATGGGTTTACGTTACACGAAGTTGGGCCTCTAAAAACAGGAACAAAGGTGATGTTGTATTCCGGGAAGTTTGCGACAGTAGTAGGCGGTCTATCTTTTAATCGAATGGAATCATACGATGCACAATAAAGACGTAGGAGACTGTAGAGTCTGAAGAGCTCCGCCGATTGTAAAACAAACGTCTAGAATTCGATTTAGCCCACACGTCTGTTGTAGATTCAAGGAAAGGAACCTTGTAGTTGTCAGTATATGATATTTAATTTTGAGCAAAAGGCATTGAGGATCTGCAGGGTGATTGATCGGGAAACTACTGATAGCCTGGATTGAGCCAGTAGCGCAAGAATCAAGTTCATAATGTAGTGCTTGATTCACCTCCTAGTGGTGGTCCCTGATCAACTGCATGTGTAAATCCTTATACTGGTACATGCAGGCAAAAATTGCAAGTACAAGTCCTTATACTCGTACATGCAGGTAAAAATTGTCTAGAGCCATACATCTAGACTAGGTAACCTGGGCTAGTATTCCGCGTTACCAAAATAAGAGGTGCTACCATAACTGACACAATGACTCAGATAGGGAATGACTTTTGGCGATCATATCCGGACAAAGATTGGTTTCTGCAAAGTGAAGACGCTCTTCGACTCACAGAGTGAAGGGCCTCAGTGCGCCAGATTCCTTCAACTGAAATATCAGTTCATGCTTTATAGACTGAACATATTGGGAGTAAGCGAGATAAGATGGTTAGATGCGGCTGAGTACCAATCTCGGAAGACCATCCAGACGACCTATAGAGTTGGACTGTTGCTAACACCCATAACAAGCCTGATTTTCTGGCAGTCGCACGGAGATAGGATTTTAAGAGCCAAATTCCGGACTAGAATACGTTGCGTCACCATTATACAGGGTAATACCCCAACGAATGGGCCATCTGAGGAAGAAATGGAGACCTTCTACAACTAGTTGGGCGCCGTTTTTAATGCAACACTCAACGGCGGCATTGTGATTGTGATGGACGACCAGAATGCCAAGGTAGGCAACGACAACGCAGGGATCAAATATGTTATGGGAAGACATGGCCTAGACAACCGCAAAGACAACGGTGAAAGATTCGTTGATTTTTGCAACCCAAATCGCCTTGTCATAAGCGGCAACATGTTTGAGCATAAAGCCTACCATAAAATTAGCTGGGTGTCAACCGTATGAACGCCATCAGTCACATGGTACAGAATAGTAGAGAAGGAACCACGGCAACTGAGAAAGAGCGGGGGAGAGTTGAAGCACATTGCCAAAAACCGCACACGATAGGGCGTGGGAGTTTTGGAAACCTTAGGACCCAAAAGGGAATACAGGACATAAGTAAGTAAGTAAGTAAAAGTCATCCTATGTTATTGGAGTCTATAGTTGTTCCAAATGTGATTTTTTTTAGAAACAAGACGACACAGCCCCTGCTAGTTGACTAAATGAAGGGGTGGGTTGTGGTGGCTACCTCGACAAGCTCAATCTAAGCATCTCTTCCGTCTCCCAGATCATTGTAGCGTTTTCAAACGGACATCATGGTGACAAGGAAGCTTTATCCTGACTGACAAGTAATGCAATATCTGCCCGGGATATTAGCATTTTTACTGACAGTCAAGCGGCAATCAAAGTCCTGGAATCGTGGTTCTTCATATTAAAGGCCGCTTGTTTCTGATGAAGATGACTGAGCAGTTCAACATTCACCTATGCTGGGTGCCAGGCCACAGATACATTGCAGGAGATTAAAAGCCTGCGAGCTCACCAGACAGGGTACGACCCAAAGGATCATGCTGAAATGGCGAAACCTTGGTATGACAATCGCTGCTTGTGAACCCTTATAAAAGCTGGACGCTTTTAGCAAAACCAACTGTAGAGTTGAAAATCTCTATACTTCTAATATTTTGAGGCAGACGCTGTCACAGATCAGCCACGTTATCAATGTTCTTTCTATGTAATGTCTGACATGCCAAAATGCTGGGCCTCTTTTCGAATGACTTCTGCAAAAGCTGTAGGGATGAGGAAGAGGAAAAAAAATCCATTCTCCACCCAACTCTAACCCAAAAAGGACTACTCCATCTAGGAGCTCCCTTCTTTGACAACCTAGCCGTTCTGGGGTCGAAAGTCGTCACGAGCTTCTATCATTTTATTTAAAGCTACGGTTGGTTTAATTAATCGCGGTTCCTTTAGCCAAATGGTGCGAACCATGCTATCACAACGGACCTTTATTAGGCTAAGTGTGTCTGTAGATTTGTGCCAACAGTCACCCCAACTTAAACCTAATCTTAGCTATTACTATATACCGCAAAACTATGCGGTTGATAGTTTACCTTTTGTTAAAGTAACCTTCTACACCACAAGTAGGCTCCTATTGCCAGCTTCAGAAAGTTAAGAATCCTGCCCGGATAACGTCTCAAAAGTCGTAAGTTAAACAACTTTCCTAGAAGATTGCTTTGGGATTTTTTTTTCGTAACTAATGCTTTTGGCGAGACAGGTCTGTACAGAACCCAATACCTAGCTTAGCACAACCATTATTTTTGTTCGTGTTACATTCCTCACACGAATGAAAGAATGAGTAAATGAATGAATAATTGAATGAATGAATAAAGGAATGAATGTATGAATGAATGAAGGAATAAATGAATAAATGAATGAATGAATGAATGAATGAATGAATGAATGAATAAATGTATGAATGAATGAATGAATGAATGAATGAATGAATGAATGAATGAATGAATGAATGAATGAATGAATGAATGAATGAATGAATGAATGAATGAATGAATGAATGAATGAATGAATGAATGAATGAATGAATGAATGAATGAATGAATGAATGAATGAATGAATGAATGAATAAATGAATGAATGAATGGATGAATGAATGAATGAATGAATGAATGAAAGACTGAATCTACATATTTAATGCCGTATTCGAAGGGCAATTTCTGTTTGAAAATATTTTTTATGACAGTTATACTCTCGGATGTTTGTTAGACGCTCGTAAGAGTTGGGAAATGTGAAAGAAACTATGGTTTTTTCGGAAATTGAACTTCGAACACTAAAAAAGTAGTCTGATGCACGTGTGATTGTAGTTATTAGCCCATTTTTTCCTGTGATTGGAAGTTTAGTAAAGTATCATATAAGAGAGACATTCGCTATGCATAAATGAATCCGGGAAGCTCACTGTCAGTATGTGTCCGAAAAATAACTTAAAATTTTTAATTGGCCGCAAGTTGCACGCAGATTGGAGGTTTACAAGAAATATGCTAAGAGATTATCGTTAACAAAAACCACACAAAATCGAAATCTTATGAGATTAATAGAGTTCCCCAACGAAACGAATTTTAGAAATCCTGGCACTTGGGTCCTCAAGGTTAAGTCCAATAACACTTAAAGCTCAAGCAGTCTAACACTTTTACAACATAGCTTGGTAGCGAGTGTCATTGCGAGCATCATTACCTTGTCGTTGAACATAAAAACGCATCGATATACAAGAAAGGAAATTGACTACATCATGGTACTTAGAGAAATATAAGGCTCCGAAGCATAATACAGTCGTATGCCATACGAGACGCTAACTTATTGACTGCCCCATAGGAGTGAAGTTTTAATATCGGATTCAGTATGTACCTTTTTCTACTAACGATGCTGTGACCCAGAGTATACTGTCGAAAACCTACACATACATTCGACAGGTTCTACTTTCAAATCTACTAAAGGTATCAGACTGGGTGTGGGCAGTGTGGGCATCAAATGCAAAATCTTCTTTCCTAGATGCTATTGCTTTTCACAGAAAACATCAAGAAGAATTAAGGACTTTTGAAAATATCTTAGTGTGGTCAGGAAGTGCAGTATATTCCTAAATCGGATGAACACACGTTGTATCTATGGTCTACGTCTACTACATTATATGTTATATCCAGGTAGATGCATTCGGCTACGTATCTCACTGAAAGGAAAAACTTTCTGCTTGAACTAAATATGAGTAAAATATGTTTTCTTGATGTTTGTCTTCAACAAAACAATAAAAATCAAAACCAATAGGTATAGGTATGGAATCTTGTTAAAGCATAAAATGCAAAACTTTTGTTTGACATGATTTATTGTTATGCTGTATACGTACTCGGAACTGGGTAACATTTTGTCACGAACATTTTTTACAGCTATCAGTAAAAATCGTCTAAAGAATTTCACACTTATCGGACGGTTCAAGATAAATAGAGTTGACTTTGTTAAGACTTGTTCACATTAACGACAACATCTAGTCGTGCAAGGTATGTAAGCTTTGAATAAAAGAAAGAAGTATATCTATGCATCTATCAAAATATTTATCTAATTTTCAGATGCGTTTCATTCTGTTAATTATCACCATCGTTCAACTCCAACAATATGCTGCTTCAGTGAGTTTCATTCACAAGGCAGGTTCAAGTTTTCCAACAAAATTTAAAGTACCCGCAGGGGTTTACGAACTGCGACGAATATCCGAGGATGAAATTGGATCTATCAAACCAGACCGAATCGTCAGAATCGAAGAAGATCAGACAATGTTTAAGGCTTCAGAAGGATTTAGAAGTGGCTATGAATGTTTAAAAAGGAATCACATTCCAGAGAGCTATGGACATGCACAGTCCGGAGTTATATCCGTATCAGCGGCGGGTGATGGACAGGCATATGCACAAGGTCTGGGAGGATATCAATCCGAAGTGATATCTGTACCTGGCACCGATGGTAAACACAACTACATGCAGAATCAGAGAGAGTATCAATCTCATGTAGTGAATCAGCATTCGGAGCCGAGAACGATATTGGGCTCAGGCAGTGCTCTCAGTAAACACGAGTACATGCAAGCTCAGCGAGGATATCAGCCCATACGATTGACCCAAGCAACTCAACAACAGAACGATTCTCCATCCGAACTAATATCAGCATCATCACCAGCTGGACAACACTACATGCACTCTCCATTGCAAGGAGCACAGCAAGACTATCAAGTAGTCAACGCAAACTCCGAAGGAGCGGTATCAATATCACTTCCTGGCTACCAGGCGGTAGGTAATGCACAAAACTACTTGCATTCTCTGCGACAGCCACAACAAGTCCCAGATGATTATCAAGTAGTCAATGAAGGTCCTGCCGCGCATGTTCTAAATATGCCAGGAGCTGCTAGTTACCCAGTGGTTCCTGAAAACGCTGCAGGCAGCGGACCACACTATGCCCCAACTCAAAATGAGGTTTATACGCCATATGACGGATCTTATATACCCCAAAATCAGCAACCAGAAATGCAGTATGATATGCGAAATACACAACATACTCCCATGAAAATACCACTGGCATTCTTGAGCGGAGCTGAAGGCATGCAACAGCAGGGACAAATGTGGGACATGATAAGAAATAGTAGAACCGTATCTAATGCTTCACCCTCAAGGTCGAAGCGGAATCAAAAATAGATAGACTATTAGTTTTTTAATTTATTTATTTCTTTTCTATTTAAATAAAGTAAATATATGTACATACATATGTGGTATAATAAATTTTTTGTTTATTCTGTTAAAAAGGTTGTGACTCATGGGCACTATCAAAAGTGACACCAATAAGATGTTCAACGTCGTTTCTTACTTGTTTTGAGTGTATTCAGATATCGACGTATGACGTATGAATGTGTAACGGTTCAAGGATGATACATACCTTCAATGTCAGAGGAACGTCTAATAATCGAAGACCATAGGTCTACTGAGGGGATGACTACATAAGTGAAACTTTATTGTTTAAGGGACGCGCTGGAAAGTTTGTGAAACTAATCCGCACTGTATCGTGTAGAGTGAGATTTGAACTACTTGCCCAAGGAAGGAAGGAATGGTTTAATGCGCTATTTTTCAAAAGCATATTCTGGACAAATGTACTCATAGATGTTTGTTAGAGATTTGCGGGATTTTAGCTAGGTAGGTAGGTTGGGAGGCGGTTCTTTGGAGAAAGAACCCAATTAGCGCTAGGTTGCGTCTCTATGTTACCACAAAACTCGTGCAAAATCTAAATAATGTAATTAGACCCAGCTCATGGAGTTCAAATAACAGATTTTTTCTTCAATCCTTTCGTCAACTATCTCGCCGAGAATCACGAAGAAGGTTTTTGCTAAGAAGTGTTGCCTGGTCTGCGCTAGGGTTAGACATCTGCAAACGAAATGATGTAGAGATTCTGCCTCATTAGTATCCTTGCAGTTTCTACAGAAGGTATTGTGAGGCATACCAAGCTTGGCCTCATGGTCACCGATTGGACAGTGGCCAGTTATAATGGCTACAATTCTAACAATATTTGGTCGATTTACCAAGTAGCTCGTTTGACTTAGGTTTGTTGTGAATAGGGATGTCTTTTTTGATATGGCACAACTAGTCAGGCTGTTCCACCCTTGATTGGCAAGCTGGAGGAAGTGATGATGTAAACTGCCCTTAACAGTACCTAGCGGAATGTCAACTCTTTTCGCTACTAAGCCATTAAGGGCCCAGCTCGTTAGCACACTCATTACCCTCATAATTACTGTGAATGGTACCCAGATGAGTGTAATTGTTGAGTGGACACTTAAGTTATTGATTTTGAATCGGCACTGCTCTTCTAGTTTCGAGGATGTAATGACTGCATCAATGGCTTTGATAGGCAGCTTTGATAACGATATTGTGATTAGATCTAGGGAGATCCGTCATCAAACGGCAGGCTACCTAAATCGCAAGAAGCTCCGCTTGAAAAACAATAGCAGAGTCTGGGAGACGAAAAGTCTTCAATATACATATTTAGTTGGTCGGAGAAGATGCCTACACTGACTCCGCAGTCCATCTTCGAACCGTCCGTGTATATACCAATATCATAGTCGCTGATAGCGCCTCTGTTCTCGCATTCTTTTCTGGTGGGTAGTTAACCTGAAAACGGTTTACTAAATTTGAAGGTAGCTTTCCTGTAGCAAAGCCTGAAGTCAGTTGAAGATGAGACCAATTCTCTTGGCATCTTTTCAAGATCTTTTCCTTCTTCTTTTATTTAAAGATTGAGTGCGATCAGGTGCAAGATCACACTTAGAGAATCTATTGGACAGGATCTTAAAGCTCATGTGATCCCTACACACGCATCGAACAATGGCTGTGTACATCCATAGGGTCATCTTTAGCTAAAGTCCCCATTTTTTACCGAATATTTTAATGCAGGCATAGAAAGCTGCACTTGCTGTCTTTACCCTCTGTTCTATATTGAGCTACCAACTAAGTTCCGCATCTAGAATAGTGCCAAGGTAGAAACTTTTCTGATACCAGTGGCTCTACCTACCATCTTAGTTGCAAAGCTGTTGCCTAAAGTTTACTGAATAATTCTGGCTAAGAAAACCTTCTACACCTGGCTCGGTTAGAGCCTCTTGAATAGCTTCAGTGTGGAGCTTGTTAAAGGCCCCTTCTCTGTAAAGAAAGGTAACAAGAGTGTATTCTTTATAGTGGAGAGGTTTCACCATCGTGCGCACAACCTCATGAAGAGCCTTCTCAGTAGGCCGCCCTTTCAGGAAATCATGCTCGGATTTCTACAATGAAGGGGTCTTTAAAGTTTCATGGATGTTAAGGTCTAGGATACGTTCTAAAGTTTTGAGTACAAAAGAGTATAGACTAATGGGCCTGAAATCCTTCGCCGATACATGACCTCGTAGGGCCACTTTCGGAACGAAAACAACTTTGAGACGTTTCCAGGACTAAGGGATAAGATTTAAATATAAGCTGCTCCTATAAATCGGTAGTAACCAGTGCTAGGTCCTGCAGTTTCTGTAGTAGTGGAGAAGCTATTTATGTACGAGGAGCATGTCAACAAATATTTGGGATACCGTGCTCATATGGTGCCCAGGGCCTAGCGTCTAACAACGTGTTGTGCGTGATATTTTCTCCATATGAATGGAAGGAAGCCTTCTGTTTAATACAGTGTGACCGAAGGGCAATTTTATTTTTTGACTTTCAGATGTTTGTCAAACGCATGCAAGACATACGACACGAAAAAACTTTAGTGTTGTCTGTTAATTGAACCTCGACCTCCTACTCGATAGTCCAAAGGCCCAAGCCACCGGAAGCATTTGTAGTAAAAAGCCACCTCTAGCAATAGTTGTGTGGTTCTGTCTACTACAAGTGTCTGATATTATGCAAACTACATATGTATTTATATCGAATCTTTGTATAGTTATACCCCTGCAGGCTATGCAACTTCTCAATATAGCTTTTTATATTCTTAACACAAATCGTTGAAATGGGTTATCCGAAACATTCACCTTGGAGGTAAGCATACTTCGGGTTCTTGTCAGAAGTAAGCGAAAGAAAGAACCCTGAAACAATTTTTTTTGTTTCCTGGGAATTGAACCTTGACACTTACGCTTCGTCGTGCAAAGTGCTAAAGCTATAGCCAACTGGATTGGTTCAGCAGTGCTTAGTGCTTGTGGTGAAAGGAGAGGACTCGTGCCTATTATTTCCAAACTCGTCTGATTAGGATACCAAGTCACCTTAATTTTATGCTCTCATGATTCGAACACAGTGTAATGATACGGGACAACCTATTGGATCCACTGGAAACCCGAATATGTCCCATCCTCAAACAAGGTTGTTCAAGCTAATTCTCTAACTAATCGCTTATGATACTGGTTCAGATAAAAAAGTAGGCGTATGATTTAAAGGTTGGGCCATCTGTTGGTTTCTGTTGGAATCATATGTTATTTTGACACTGACAGCTTGAAATAATATTCCATAATTTTTTCTATTTTCAAGAAAGCAACAATCATTGAAAAATATTGAACAGTGTTTTTTTTATAGCCTTTTTTAAAGAAACCAACAGATAGCCCACCTTTGATAAAAAAATACAATCCTCAGTAAATATCATTACATTTTCGAAAGCAACATACTTTTATCGGAATATTCTTTTATCTCACTGTTATTGCAATTGGAGGTCAAAATAACTCCAATTTATCGTGACATTGACAATGAAAAGAGGTAAACGTGACCAACAGCTAATAAAGATTTTATTGTTATCTATTCCAACCCGGAAAATGCGTTTGGTGTATCTAAAGATACATCAGATACTATTTAAGACTTTTTGTAATGCATGACACCTATTTATGTCAACGAGTGTATCATTCTCTCAGCTTTCTGTGGTTGAATGGCAGTTGAAATAGAAATAAAAATGCTACTGATGTGTGGAGGTGGTAGGACTTGATGAATAGTCGAAACAATAACTAAACGGTGGGTAAGAGCAACCTATAAAATTTACAAAGAAGCAAACAAAATCCCACGCGATATAAAGTAGTCGTTGAGTCTCTCGAATCTATAGGGTAGATTCAAGATGTTTTTTATAGAGCCTTTCGTGTCTTTCGCAAGACGGTTCATAACAAGTGGGACGACTATATCTGGAGAATAGAAAACAAATCACTTACACATGAACTAATGTCAATGGAATGAACTTCAACCTTAATACAACAAAGTCAAAACAAGAGATAACTATACTAACGAAACATACGCCTCACTCCAATTGTGATCTGGACATTGCATTTGTTCTTATCAATTCCTATTACTAAAGCATCAACAAGTTTCCAGCAATTACCATTGTATGAGTAGTAAAGCCTATCAGAACTAAAGTACGTGACCAAATGAGAATCCGGAAGAAGACACGTAAATCCGCATGTCAACCATATGATTGTTAACCCAAATCTATTGAATCGTTTTGGTATTCTGTTTTGAAAGTATCTAGACCCCATAATACGGCTAAATCAAAGTTCACGCCCAAATTTGTTCTCTGGTATAAAATCGCTGAATTGACATTTCAAAAGTTTAATGCCATTTGTAAGCTAAACAAGGTGTATAAGTGAATGGAATGCGAAATGCTTCCGCTACGAGTAAGTTCATTATAATTGCTTCGGTAGTGCCAAAACCTTAACAAAGTATTTTCATTTTTTGTAGTTTGAACTTCTTTTGGTGGTAATATTGGTTTACTTTGGAGACAAGAATGTCAATGGAATTTTTGTGATGCCATATGGATACGATCACCCTTATGAGCCACATCAACCGCTTATAACTGTTCCACCAACCACAACAACAACCACAACAACCACAACCACATCTAGACCAACGACCACTACTGTGGAACCAACAACACCGCCAGTCACGACGACAACGACACCGGCTCCAGTTACAACGACAGAGCCACCAATAACTCCTTGCACAATCGACATAAGAAATTACAGAGATGATTTCTTAATCAAATACTACCATCAGTACAACTATTACTATCCACATGGGGGAAGGATTCCAGTAGATAGGCCACCGATACATATTCTGCCGGAAGATACCCCGCCTGACGATACAACTTTGGTAGATCCGCACATCTTTAACCATGGTGGGCTGAGACCACGTCAGAGTGCACCTTTGCGACACCCTACCCCTATTACTCATCATACAACTTACATGTCGGGACCTAATGCCCAGGGGACTATGGTGACACTTGTTAGCAATAGCAATTCTCCACATAGCTGTTCAAAGTCTTCGACTGTCCAGTCACAGTCGGGTATGACAGTGGGATGGCAAGGAATAGGAGCTTCAGTATGGAGGGGTTATAATCCATATAATGAACTCTTAAATCATGGCAGGACATGGTATAACTTTTCACCACCAATTTACCAACCTCCACAAGTTTATCCCATTGATTAGTGATGGAAAATGTGATATTTTTTGATTTAAGGGTATTTATTAAAATTTCGAAAAAAACCACAATCCTGACATTTATTTTGGAACCAGAACTATATGTGTGTATGTTCGATTAAGTTAGAACAATTATCTGTGGGATATACGACTGGATAATCTTTAGTGGACTCTAGCAAGATGTGGATGTTACATACATACATCAAGCAGCTAAGTTAAAAAATGCGTTATTGTGTGGTCCACTTATAAAGATAGCGTAAAGCACTTCTGGAGGAATTTTTGCAGATCCATAGAATCAATTACTGAAGCGTCTCGTTTGAGAAAAGTCTTAGGCACTCCAACTCCAACACCGGCATCTTATATCAAGAGCATGAGGAGACGCTGATCATTTTACTGGAATGTACGGATGTACGGAACAACCCGGATATAGTTTATCTGTTCCAAACATTGACAAGGACTAGGAAGGGATAGTATTCTACTTGTGATGCTGTAAGCGTAAGAGGAAACTGTCATTCCGAGTCTCAAGCGAATTTTCACAAGCTACCTAAGCTAGGATACGTTCCACAATGTTGAGGGAGACATTATATTCAATAAAGTGAATGCCAATTCAATTTATTAGCCACCTGCAGCGTGTCCACGTCTGGCTCGCCCATTTGAGATTATAGACTATTTGGGGAACACTAGTAACAGGGAAAAAGTTGACAGTTGCACCCCTCAGGATGGCGTTCTATCGCCACTCATATGGCTCCTTTAAGTAAATAAATTTTTTTAAATTTCGAGAGAAATGGCTTCAAAGTAATGGCTTATCTACTCTGACGATGTTGTTATTCCGGTACAAGATAAACAACCTATATGTTCTAAGCAAAAGATTCGATTACCAAGTACTAGTTAAGAATTGGGTTGGAAGCCATGGTCTTAGAGTAGACCCTTCAAATCTCATCAAGAAAGCATGTGTAACCTTCTACACATTCAGGAGAACATTTGACAAAACACGGAGCCTTAAACCAGCTCCGTTTGGCTATAACAGCGGTTATACGGTTCATTCTAAAATATGGGTCTATAGTGTAGTAGAAAGCACTTGAGATGAAGTACAATCTTTCAAGTCTCATGAAAATCCAGAGAACGGTCTGCATTGGGATCCTGGAATCCATGAGTTGCATTCCACTGGAATTTTACTGCAACATTTAGGGGAGAAAATAGGCCTTCGACTGAAGAAATCAGGTTTCTGCTTACCAGCACCCACCTTATGGAGTTGTGTTCATCTTGAGTAGATAGGAGGTGACAAACAGGTAGATCGCAACCAACTATATAATTTCGATGCTGACGTTTATCTGGAGGTTCAGTATCAGAATTCGTGACAGACTTAGCTGGTTGAAGCGACAGGTTACCCACGAAGGAGAGCTGGTATCCTACACTGACGGTCTCAAAATATTAAAAGCTGGGGTTTACTGTGAAACCCTAGGGATCGTTCATTCTTTAAGAACGCATAATGACTGCCTGCAAAATCCATCTACGAAAGAAACATTGTTGGGATGGCAATTACTGTATAGTATGTTGATAGTCAGGCTGTCGTTAAGGCGCTGAACTCTGGAGCCATTAAATCCAGGTTAGTGAGGATCTGCAGGCGTTATGTTGATGAGATATCTAAAGCCAATACAATGACCTTAACTACCAGGGCATATGGATGAACTTTAGTCAGTCAGAAATTAGATTTCAATCAAAAAGGGCTTTGGAGGCGACAAGAAAGACCGATCCTTTTATTTGGATATCAAGGCTATTAGGAATCGCAAGATCCAGAAACTAATGACAAAGATTGTAAAGAAATGGCTACAACAATCACAATGATATATGTATATTTAGGGCATTCAATACACTAAATATTTTATGGCGAAATAGAAAGGTTTTGGTGTCAAAAAAAAAGTTTTATTTAAAAAAGTTTTACTATTAAAAATTCTTACCTGGGATAAATATGTATAATATTGGCTTGAAGGTGTTGTCTGTAAAAGTAATAAAAAAAATAAAAATTAATAAAAATCAATGCAATAGGTTTTGTATTTTAAAACAAACAAACAAATTAGAATACCCTAAGCTCTGGCCACTACTTTGGGGAAATTTCAATTTCCTTACTCAAAGTTTAAGGCTCAAAGATTGGTAACATGAGGTAACATGAAGTGATGGATTTCCTATACCAAACAATAGTTTAGTTTAGCTGGCAAATAATTGGTATACTTTGGGTGATCTTAGATATACACCCCGTGCTAAAAAAAACTCCGCTCTATGAAAACTTTATGATTTTTGACTTCCGGGTGCGATCCTCTTATATTATTAGCACATACATACATATGAGTATGTAAGTACGAATGCAGTTTTTCTGTGCTGTGTTTTCTGCTTATTCTTGTTTAATTCCGAAACCTACATATCAGCCCATACAGCCTCTGACGAAGAGACGAACAATGACCTTCGGATCTGCACGTGGAATTTTCGAAGAAGAATTAGCAGATGCCCTAGACTGCTATAAAGCAGACATCACCGCCATCGAGGAAAGTGCAATAGCATGGACCCGGCAGAAAAGGATAAAAAACTTAACGCAAGGCATATCTGCAGAATTCACGATGTCCGAACCTATCGAGCAGTTAATATCACAGCCAAGGTACGAATGTGGATATCCTAAACGCCACAACAAAGAAGAATTACTGTGAGAAGATATATTGTCGAAAAGCTGCAATCACAAGAGGATCGCCCTAAATTTTTGCCGAACGCGTATCCCGAAAACTCTCATCGACTCCTATGCCGCCGGTAAAGCACATGCAGCTAAACATGAGGCACACAAATCGGCGTAGCTGCTCGTGAGCTCAATGATATTTGGTCTGTCGATTGTTTCCCATTTACAAATTGTATTAGCGTTAACGACGGACGAAAGACAGATTATATGTCAGGCCCTACCCATGGTTAGGGTTAGGTTAATTTAAGTAGCTTATCATGTATGTCGACGTTGTATTAAACTAAAATTAGCACGGTCCCAAAAAGTGGACATGGACTTATGTATACATATGTATGTACCTACATATCCAACAGGGTTTCAGAATCTAGTGGTGTACTAGTAGCATCATGCTCCATTATACATGTCCGATGAGTAAAATAAATAGCGAAGCCACCTCTGTTTCCAGCGTGATGAGATAGTTTAGCATGAATGAAATTAAAATCCCCACTGTCTCATATTTCTTGGCACAGTACACTTGAGCCATATAAAACAAGATAGAATTTGAAGCATCTTTTCCAGGTGGAGTTTATAGCGTTCGATATCTTCTCCAACAAATACCTTTCTATGCTTGGGTTTTTAGTAAAGTAAACCCCAAAGTAATGTATTTCTTGACAACCTCAATACGTTCACTATTATATCGACATTTTTTGTTGCCATAATTCCAAACTCCCCCATTTCTGGATTTGTCCAGATTAACAACCAAGCTCCATAAGCTGCAGTACTCCGAAAGCCAATTCACCATGCGGTGTATCGTCTCCGGAAATTGGGAAAGCAGCACTATGCCGTCGGCGAATAGAAGGGTCTTAAAGTGCATTTCGGGAAACTCTATGCCTCCAGGCAAGTAATCGACAATGTCTTCGATAAATAGAGCAAAAAGACAGGTGCTCAATACACAACCTTCAATCCTCAAACAACCTCAAACCCAAACTTTACTTGAAACCTGTTTAATCCATTTTCACCTCCGGCCAACTGTGTGTCCTGACATAAGTCTTGTAGAACTTTTTCAAATTTAAGAAACATTCCCATATTGTACCTATGCAATCTGTAGAACAATGCTTTTCGGTATGATAGGCAGCCTTGATGCAAAATATGCTCAGCAACACTTCATAATACAAAACTGTGGTCTACGGTGGAATGCCCTGAAATGAGCATAGCTTGGATCTCCTTCGTAAAATTGTTCAAATCACTAGACGTTCCAATGCATTCCCTCGAACAAACACAATAATAACTTTGCAAAGGCATTCGAACATTTGTGATGCGTAAGACCTGTTCACACAGGACTGACGGACTGTATTTATTTCATGTTTACAGACAATTACAATTTTCTGAAATTTTCTGGATTATTTTTTTTTTGATGTTTAGAAATGTCAATCGGTGTCACTTGAAAATCAAACTAGTTTAATTGGCGCTGACAACTGATATGTCAAAATAAGTTTGTGGAAGTGTTCAGACAGTAATAGCAATCTGAACACGGAAACGTCAAAAAAAAAACCCAGTCTGTCAGTCCTAGATCCTTGTTTAGGATTTTAGGATCTAAGGCACTCTTCCTTCATGTAGCCTTCCAGAATAAATAACCGCAATATTCGCGGATTGTACAAATGTCATAGTATAAGTGCTGACAACCTTACAGAACAAAAATGAGCCCAGATGTAAATTGCGTCCTCCTTTTGGGACAACCTTAAAGAATCGGAACCCAACTTCATCAAAAATACTTCAACAATCAGATTATGTAGATTGTCATATTAACAATCTTAGTCAGATTGTTAAGATAAGGAGTGCTGCCAATTTCCCTTGAAAGTTCATATCGCAATTGACAGCCTATTGCGTTTACAGCATAAGGTTGTGGAAAACTTAAAAAACTCGTTTTTGTTTTTACTATTCCTTGCATTTCATTAATTACATATTTTTATTTACAAAATAATTATTTATAGGTATTGTATAGGTATATGATGAAGAAGAAAATAAAAAAAAAAAAACAAATATACATTCTCTCTGGTAACATAGAAAACGCGAGACCATAGGTCCTTCCATTACGTACATGTGATGATTGTTGATTTTTTCGTTGGTATGTATGCTTTATGTGAGTGTGTGAGAAGTGTTTGCGTTTGAATGCGTTAATCTATTTTTTTTTTCTGACAAGCGTATCATGATAACATTGGCAATAAGTCAAGCTTCTTTAAGGTTCTAATGCGTGTAAGCATAAGCCGGAGCTTGGACTGATACATGAGCCAAGCTGGGTGCAGCTACTGCCAATTTTGGCAGAAGTGGAGCAGCCAACAATCTAGGAGCAGCGTAATGCGCAATTGGAGCGATTGGAGCCAAAACCTTAGCTACAGGAGCGATAGCCTTCACCACCTTATGACCCAATGGGTCACGACGGACAACAGCGTTGAATCCATTATGCGCATCGGAGGTATAGTCAACAGTCCTCAAGTAACCATCGGCATCGATCAAACTGTATTGACCCTGGACGATGTCACCCTTGCGGGATTCGGTCTGACTCTTGATGTCACCGGTGTGTTCATCGCGTACAGAGTATGAGAAGTCATAATGCGCTGGAGCCTCAACTTCGACGGTCTTAATTACTGGAGCGGCATACTTAAGAATTGGCTTGGCAATCAGAGCTGGAGCTGAATGTATAAGTGGTCCTGGTCCATGCGAGAGAAGTGGCAATTCAATAGCACTGGCGACGCCAACAATCACAAGCAATCCAAAGAACTGTGGGAAAACAGAGAGTGTTAGTTGCTGATGCGAGAGTTTAAAAGTCAACTGTCGAATCTTACGTTGAACATTTTGATTTTAAATATTTCTTGAGGGCTAAGCTGAGCTGATCTGAGCGAGCAGTGGTTGTTGATTCACAAAACTCCTGAGGTGGACTACGATTCTGGTCAATTAGCCGATCGACTTTTATACGATTATCACGCGACCTAGCCGTTGGCTTCACCAAAGTACTACACCTCGTGGTGATCATTTGTGCTCCAGTTCCAAGCGAACTAACGACATGTGGGGGTAAGTACATAGTATCTCTCTCACCGTGTTGACGTTTTAATGCCTTAAAGCTACGTCTGGCTCTGCACCGGCCTCCTCGTCTACATATAGATTCGACTGACAGAGGTCCTAAAGGAGTTGATCGTAGCATACACACGCAGTGTGCGATCTACAGTCGACAGACTTTTTGTGTGTAAACAGCGTGTAACCACCTTTCGTCTCTTCACCTTTCCAATTGCTCTCACAGATCGTTGGTTATTCATGATAAAACGAAAAACAAGACATGGACACGCCTTTTCGCCGCCGGAGGCAAAGAAGTCCAACACGGAGGAAAGTATTCAAAGGAAAACCAGACTGGAAGCGGGGTGATATTCCTCCTGGTGCAGTAAGGCACCCTTTTGACTCCGAGATAGACACGGCAATTATTGCAAACTTCAACTTGATACAGTTTTAAGTCAGCGGCAACAGAGAGGAGTCACCTTGTGAGATATGCCTTCGGTGGGGTACTGGGTAGAAGTCGTACTGTATTAGCGCGTGTAAGTTTGTTGGGTGCACGCATGCAAGGCAAGTGTATCTCTTGCATTTGAATGGAGATTGAATAGAGATTGGACTTTTGAGTGGTGAGGTTAACCATTTGGCTCGTATTTGCATAGAATGTATTCTTGTGATATAATCGATCGTTCGGAGTAGTGTAATAGAGGTCAGGGTACTAAGAGGGTATCTATGTATGAATAATCACTTTTGGGAGAAATGAGTGGTGGGTTTTATTTCCTGGTATTAGGTAAAGATCATGCATTGGTTGGTCAATTGTTACATATGAGTTTAAGGGACTGGTTATAGATTTCTTTTTGAGAAATTGGCAAGAGCCTAATAGAAAAGATCGTTGGCAAAGCCTCAACTACAAGTGGAGTGAAGTGGTTGAAGATTATTCGTGGAGGTGATTGTCCCACAAAGAAAGGAGTCGATAAACGTTGAAAATAGATAGTCTTACAGTTGATGATCCTGGAAAATGAAATTAAGAAGAACGACGTGGAGTTTTTAGATCATTAACCGTATAAGTATGAGTTATGTGTACTGCTTGGTATAACGCGGTTATAATCGACATCCTTAGAGTGAGTAAATTGGCCAAAATCAGCGGCACAGAGGACATCCGTGTTCTCATGGTAGCAAATAGTGTTCCTACAAGCTTCCCAAAAAAATCTGTGGATCCGTGGTCCGAGTACTGAGGAATAACATAAAGGCGGTACGACTTGATAGTATTCGCGCCAATGACATGATCAGAACTTTTGCAACCAGAGAGATTGGAAAACAAGTTAAAGTAACTTGGATGGAGAATGATTGTCAAGCTCCCTGGGAAACGAAGTATTATGAACCACTGCGGAACACCACCGAGCAATACATGGAATCTTAAAAGCAGGCTTAACCATGCTGGTATGCTGTCTAAATAAAAGGTCGGCGTACAGGGCTACCTACCAGAGCGAAATATTATCACCACTACTGTGGCTAATGGTAGTGAATGAGATACTACAAATCTTGGATAAAGACGGGTTCAGTGTCATAGCTTAACACTGCGATAGCGATTTAACGAAAGTTCCTTCTTAGAGACCTGATGAAGTCCGTTCTGAATAAACTTGCAAAGTGGACAGATAATCCCCAAGACTGTACAAAAGAAAATAGAATGTCTCAAGGGTATTGAACTACAATTTGCTGGTCACGTCAGAAATTTTGAAGTTATTCTGGATAAAAAAAAAACTCAGCTGGAAACTGAATATTCAAGACTGTGTTAGGAATGCCTCGATTGCCCTTTATTGAAGTAGGACTGCTCTGGGCCCAAACTGGGGTCTTTAGCCCCACTAGTCTTGTGGATGGTACTGGACAAGAGAAGCAACATTGCAATACTCGAGAAGGTTCAAAGGCTATGCTACGTCTGCATAGCGGGTGACCTTAGAGCCAGATGCACTAGAACCTATACTTCTAATATTCTAAACGGCAATAACACTATTCCTAGTGATTCGGACTATATTGTCCCCTGTTTGGACTTAAACGTAAAGTATAAAACCAGGATTCCAAACAGAAGTGCTTAGGAATCAGTAAAAATTTTGAATGAATCTGCGATAGATGGATCCAAGACAACGTCTGGTATAGGTGCGGAAGTCTACTCCAGTGCAGTAGAGATTTGCATCACCACATGATTGTTGGACTACTGTAGTTTGAGTATATTTCAAGCAGAAGTTACTGCAGCTCGAATAGGCGTCTGGGTTTCAAGCGCTATTGCTTTCTACATATATACATAGTTAAGCAGCGATAAAAGAAAAACATGTGATCTAGGAGTAATGACGTACGGAGCAGAGTAATTCTCTAAGCCGTGAAATGTGTGCAATAAAATACTGCGTGCTCCATATCTATGTACATCTTCGTCTGGGCATTGCGAGTAGGATGAAGAGCTGTCATGTCCAAATCGGTGTAGATACTTGCGGAAATCGCTGTGACCAGGCAGGAACTGCATAAGATGATAGTTAAAGTCCCCGTGCTTTTGACTAATCCAGGCTTTTATTGTCGGTATCAGTTTGTGGGTGAACTGCCTTTTGTTGTATTTTCCAACGAGCTTGCCACATAGTTGCTGATGCAGCCATTTTAATCATCTTGATATCCCTGAGGAATGCGCTGAGGAATAGTCGAATGCCAAACTACCTGCTGCGAATAATCACGAATTATTTTGAGGTCAGAACCCTCTTCTACAACACGGACGAAGGGCCGAAAAAATATAAAATTACAGGACAGGACGAGTTCCACAGGGATCAGTTCTAGACCCTGCTCTGTGGGATATGTATGATCGTCGTGGTGGCTCATGTTTCTCCTATTGTATGTATATCCTCAGTATCTCATCTGCAAGGATTTTGATGAAAACCATTCCAACTGTAACAAAGGCGGTCTCGACTGAGATGGTTCGAAAGCCGCTGATTGTCCGCCGGGTGCAGAGTCAGTATGTTAGTTGACAGTCTCTTTTTAGTCTCCTTCATCCTTAGTGCATGCGCCTAGACTGGGGCTACTCTTGAGAGTAAAATCCATTCTGTATACCGAGACCAATGGATTCATGTCGGCACCTTGGCAGAGACGTAAACGCATGCAGTCTTGCTCTCATTGATGGCTTTATTTATGTTTTGTCTTTCCTGTCTAACGGTGTCTAGATTTTTTTGTAAGTCTGATCTCCTTTTCATTAGCTGGACTTTACGACGCGCTTGTAGGCACTTCGCCCGAAGAGACCTTATATTCTCGTTCCACCAGTAACACGGTGATGATATCCTGCTGTTTTTCCTTCCAGGCATTGATGCATCGAACGCTGCAGTGATGGTGCCCATAAGGCGATGCGCGAGAGTCTCCGCTGTAATGGTAGCATGAATACAGATGTTTCTAAATATCTAGCGAAGTTTTTGAGTCCATACTATAGGCATACGAAACTCAATGTCACTCCGAAGGCATTCAGAGTTACTCAATAATTGGGTTCAGCCTCACGTTGAAAATACCTATACAGTGGTGGTCCAGTATAACGAATGCCGATTTTTTTCCAAAATATTTGTCCCAAGAAGTTTGTAGAAAAAAGCTGTAACGAAACGCTTAATGGTGACTTCTTTTAAAAAAATTTATAATAGTATCCCAAGACTTGTTGTTCGTGTTATATTTTATTTCTTTTTCACTTTATGAGTGAATGAAATAGGATCAACATTTGCATATTTGCATATCATTCCTTATATTGGACCATCACTGTAGTTACAAAAATACTTCAAGACCTGTCTTCGACTATGTATCCAGCTCCACCCCTCTAACTACTTCAGGAACTCGTTTTGTAATAATGACAAGCAAAATTTACAACATTTTAAAAGTTGTTTTCTAATTCTTCATTTCGTGTTTATAAATTTAAAAAAATACAGACATACCTACATATGTAGGTATCTACAGACCACGAGTACAAAAAAAAATAAAGTAACAACAAAAATATTCCAAGAAACATACTACATCTTGGCTAATAAATAATGCGTTGGGCCATACTTAATTAGGAGCAGCTCACACTTTACACTGAAAACGCAATCAAAAAACAAAAAAAAAACCAGAAACAAGTTTATTAGCCATTGCACTCTAACGGTGACGGTGGCCAGCCACGCCAGTTCATATCAAATGTGGGTTGTGCTGCGTTACGCACAATTTTGCACTAATCATAAAAGCGGGGCTTGCGCAAACGGACACACACCACTTTTCTAGATTTCTAGGTAAACTCTCCGTTGCCGTCACCATGGCGGACGGTGGTAAGGTGATTGTTATCGACTACCATGCGATTTATAAGTGTCAAAGTGGGACAAATTGCTGATAGAAAATACTGACATTTTGGTGTAGAAGGGACATTTGACATTCTTTGCGTTTGCAATTTTAATAAGGCAGGCTAGGCACGCGCCATACCTAAATATGTATGTTCATCCTTTCCAACTGTCTCCCGGTGGAACACATTCAGTGAGTTATTAACACACAACTAATGAGACAGACAGAAAGGTACCTACCTTGCGGCTGTTGACAGTTCCCCCCATTGACATTTGTGAATGGTTGTGTCCCACAAAGGATTTGTGTTCGGGGAATCGAAATAGGTGGAGTGTTTGTGTGCGTGACAATGGACAACTGTCAGGTATTTTTTTTTTTTTATAAATTTGTTGCTTGTTTTTGTGCGTTACCTTCTGTTGGACATTCTTTTGCAGACATTTCACATAACAATTCTGTGATTCAAGGCTTAACGAGTTGGTTTACAAAACCAGTTGACATGACAGTTTTGTCAATGAGAAGGAGTGCAGAGAAAAAAAAACAAAAACAAAGACACAAACGCAATAGAAATGCGACTTTTATAGTGCGTTTGATGACCTAATTTTCAATGGTTATCGGGTACCTAATCGAATTATTGAAAGTTAATTGTAAATGGATTTTATGGTATGGCAGTTATTTATATCTTGTATTTTTTGATTTTTAATTAATTGGCTGGCAATTCAGAGGTGAATAATGTTCGCACTGCTGCGTGTGCAAGTGTCAATTGAAAGGAGGAGTGGTATACCTCGACGTGAAAAGGCGTACGCTATGCTACATTTCATCGTTTGATGTAGGAAATTTCATATATGAATTATTCATATTTTCGAAGCTTGCATTACAGCATTAGCACTTGCAGAGGTGTGGAGGTCTGTCCAGGAAGACGAATTGTAAGAAATTTTTGCAAAACTTTCGAAGGTACATGAATGTATGTTTTCTTTATTTTTCATACTTTGCAAATACAGAACATGATGGGGGGTTTCAAACAGCTCAAACTGCTGATAAATTTTACTACCACTTCACCTAAAGGTCCAGGAACAAATTGTATATAGCGCCCCTTTGGCTATGTTTGTTATACTTTAAAAGATAGGTTTGGCTTGGCAGAAACCGACGTTGCAGTGTATAAATACGGCTTTCGAAAAGTTCGCTTAAGGATTAATGCTATTTAGGCAGTTGTAAGCACCGCGAGCAGTCGTTCCTTAAGACTCAGTTCTAGGTCGTGCTTTAATTTGGAAGATATAGTATGACTATGTACAATACATTACCTCTAATCTATCTAATCTGGACAAACCTCACCCAGGTACGAGTAGGTGGTCCATATTTTGGTTGAGTAAATTTTATACTTACATATTTACGAGAGCATTATGTGATGGCAAGATAGCAGCAAAGCACCAACCAACTTAATGGTTATCTTAAAGATATGTAGGCGTGTATTGAAATGGCTAGTACCATGAGAACCATGCTGACCGCGACGGCAGAACTCGAATTCAACCTCCTTTGGCTAGATCGCTTCATACAAGAATTGGTTCATCGATTAATAGTTCCTTAAGAAATAGTCAGTCTGACAATTGGAATAACGAAACAGACTTAGCTACGATCCTAAAAAAAAGATATATGTAGGTCAAGTAATGAAACAATTCATTAACTTCTTTGGACCCTTTTAAAGCTTTTGTCCTTGCAGAGAAAAATGTATGTATACCTATAGGTACATGGGTACATACTATATCATCAGAAAGCATCAGCAAACTGGAGAAACATCCTGCGAACAATTATCGCCAAGACAGTACCAGAATACCTGCAGAAGATAAAGACGGACTATTTTAGAAATGGGATACTGCTCCACGACACTCACGATGGAACGAGGTAGAATGTATAACGTTACAGGCGGCGTCCCTCAAGGCTGTGTATTAGGTCCACTACTGTAAAATTTAATGTGTGGCGACGTCCTCATACATGAAATCCCGAGGTCATCGAAAATAATTGGCTTCACCGATGACATAGCAATCGTTATAGTAAACAAACTACTTAAGGAGTTGTAGCTTAACTGCAATGAAGCTATCCGGATGGTCCAGGACTTGCAAGTACGCATAGGTCTACAACTTGAGGAAGAAAAAATCGAAGTAGTGCTCATCATTAGCAGGCGAGTTATGGAGACTAAGACTAAGAGTAACCGTGGGCTATCATTTTGTAGCTTCCAAAATCAGAGCTGAAATACCTTGGCATTATCATAAATGCAAGGCTAATTTATAAGCAGCACCTGAAGCGTGCAGCTCATAAGCCAGCAAAGGCAATGGCTGCACTGACAAGCATTATACCAAATATCGGGGACCAAAACAAAAGAAGAGATTAGACTGGTGCCATTAAGACGAAATCACACAGAAAGAAGGCTGAGACAGCTTACAGAACCAACGCGTTGAAAGTATGCAGCGCCTTCCGAACAACTTCTTATGACGCAGCATGTATAGTGGCTCGCATGGTACCAATAGACCTTATTGCTAAGGACAACGGCAACAGTGACGTGTGGAAATAATACTGAATTACCACCAATGACAAGTCTGGAAGAAAGGCAGGTGGACACAGAGATTGACAGACAATATAGATGTCTGGATTAATAGAAAGCATGGGGAGCTGAATTTTTACTTGACCCAGATGCTTAATGGCCATGGATGCTTCAGAGCCTACCTGCATAGGTTTCAACATGATGACAACCCCTATTAGGGGGGGTTGACACTCGTCACATGTTTCAGCAAATCAGTATAATGACTCCAAATTTAATAAATGTGAACGCAAGACCCAGGTTCACCCCGAACTGTAGCGCCACCTAAGAAGAAGAACGCAAATTTACTTGGGTTGGGTGGTTGCGGAACACATCATGTCCCTACTGGTAAACCAACTGGGAAAGGATTCAACCCAGACAACTTCACCGGACAGATAATGAGCAGCGAAGAAGCTTGGGAAGCCAGCACTGCAGGTTGCCAACACGAATGAGCCGAGTACCTAAGGCTGAAGCCTCCCTCGGGATGAAATACTTGACTGGAATGCCGTGAGGACCAGGGGTAGAAGGTAGGGCGGGTTTAGTGGGTGGAGGGAGCTCAGTTTCGTCTTTAAAAGATTTCCACCTTCCTACGTAAAAAAAGCATCTACAATGCAATGTAAGCCATGTACACAGACGGGGCCTAGGTACAGGCATCTTCTTCGATTCGCTGACTTCCAAGCAACAGCAGTATTTGCCAACCGGACGTCCTAGCATTGACAATAGCCATCCGCCATCCATGCGGCTTTGTTGAGGCAATACCAGATTGTACAATTCGCATTGACACCAATAAAAGCGATGCATGCTTGCTACGGAAATTACATCAAAAGAGGGAAGAGTATCGAGCCAAAAGAAGAGAGGAAAGAAGATCCTGCCTAAAAAGAAGAGAGGCTAAGCAGTCTTCCAGCTTAAAGTTATCGAAGAGATCTACGATAGGTAAAACATTCGGATGTTATACAGGAAAGTCAAGCTATTGGCAGCTGGATTCAAACCCGGAACGCAGGGGCTTCGCAACAGTAAAGGGAACCTAACTTGATGGTGATGCATTGTTAGGGTGCATGCACCAAATCATCAACCAAGTATGGATGGACTATCAAGTATATATGCCCAATATTCAAGAAAGTCATTCCTACGTCTTGTAAGAACTATCGAGGCATATCCCTGATTAATGTCGCATATAATATCCTATATGTGAACTCTTAAAGCCTTTCTACGACAGACTAATCGCCACGTACCAGTGCGGCTTCCGGCCCAACAGATTGACGATAGACCAAATTTTCACAAAAAGGCAAATCCTGGAAAGACCAATTTCAAGTAAAGACTCACCATCTCTCCATCGGCTTCCAAAAGCCGTATATGATAGCATTCATCGTTTTGAACTCTATAAGGCGATGACCGACTTCGGGATCCCGACAAACCGGTGACGCGTGATGCTGGAAAAATTGCACAATTCGGAAATAGCTCCCCCGAACTATTTTAAACATGTACCTGGATTGGATAAAAAGATGTGCCATCA
Source organism: Xylota sylvarum (assembly GCA_905220385.1). NCBI lineage: Eukaryota > Metazoa > Arthropoda > Insecta > Diptera > Syrphidae > Xylota > Xylota sylvarum. Next base: position 95,675,643 of record LR999957.1, on the reverse strand, counting down.
TGTGATATCTTCAATCTTGTACTGGAACAGATAGTGCAAAGGGTAGGTGTTAAAACGAAAGGGATTATCTTCAACAAATTTGTCCAGCTGCTGTGATACCCAGACAACATCGACATCATCGCTCCCAAAGCGCTGTCTTAAAGGCTTTTACAGCAATTGAAGATCAGGCGAAACGAGTTGGCCTTGAAGTAAATGAGGACAAAACCAAGAACATGTTGTCAACAAACAAAGAAACATATATCCCTCTCCTTTGACAAAACGTCACTACCTACCTACCTGGGAGTAAATATTATCTTCACGAATGAAACCTTAATGGAAATTCGACAAAGACTTACTCTAGGAAACCGCTGCTACTTTGGTTTGCTGAAACAAATGGGTTCAATACACCTAACTTGGATGACGAAATGCATGCTCTACAAAACATTGATCCTGCCAGTTCTGCTTTATTGAGTCGAGTGCTGGACAATGAGCAGGAAAGCAGAACAGATATTGAACTCTTTCAGGAGAAAAAAGAAGATACAATCGCGAACTCTATGAGCTATACCAAGATGTGTATGTAGTCCACAAAGTCGAAATACGTCGACTATACTGGCTTGGCCTTATCGAGCGAATGGACAATAATGCTCCAGCAAAGAGGATATTCGAATAACAGCTCCCTGGTTCGAGATGACAAGGAAGACCGAACCTCCATTTTAATGATCAAGCTATCATGGATACCAGTGCGCTAGGCAAATGAAAGCAGCGTGCCCGGGATTGAAGAGAGTGGAAGACTACCGTGTCTCAGGCAGAGACTCTTCATGAGTCCGGAGTCCGTTAAGTCAAGAAAGGAAAAGTAAGTAATAACTCCATGGGAATCTGTTCCCAGGTAGAGTAAATTCTAGTGGAGTTATCCTCTTCACCGGCTAGGAGCAGTAGAGTGGATTGATTGATAACTAAGTTAGTTAGTGACTCCTCTAGAATAACCTTGTCAAAAGAAATTTTTTTGATTGTAACCTGTGAGATTTAGGCACATTGCCAGGATATAACTCCAAACAGGTGTTTCTCTACCCCACATATGTACAAATATGCTCCTATCACAGAAAAACTCTCAACGTCCTACAATGACAAAACTCCAGCCAATGTGTCTACCTTCGATTTCGAAAACAAGTCTGACTGAAACAAGTCCCGATTTGTAATTGATTACCTACTTGTAATGTAATGTTAGTACCTACTCATTGGATGCAAAATGTTCGCATTGTTTACATTTCCGTTTGAGAGCAAGAAACAAAGCTGTTTCAACCTACAATACGTACACCGGAGTGAGTGTCATCGAAGACATTTTTGCGACGAATCTAGAAGGTTGTCTTCCAATCTGAATCAAAGACAAGACGTTAGGATGTGTGTAACTCCTTCAAAAGCAAAGCTTAGCAAAAAATAGTTTATCCACTGGGATCGTGGCACGCGCTAGTATCTATCCACATCGAGCATTCGATTTGTGTTTCATTAATTTATTCACTTTTACGAAAAGTGTGCGAGCAAAACTCTACTCTGCAATCGGAGTCGTTGTCGCTGTTGCTGTCGTTGTCGTCGGTCGTCGTCGATCGTCGTTGTCGTTGTCTACCCAATGAGACATTTTATACAAATGAAGTTGTTTTTTTTTTCTTCTCTTGTTGATATCAAAGTGCTTTTAGTGGTTCGAATTCACGTAAGCGAATTTCAATAGAACACCCCCCTTCCATGGCAATCCGTCAGCGAAAATTCAATGTGGAGCACTATGGTGGCCCATAACACGAATGACCAGACGACACACACCACCGCCAACAGTTTTGAACTAGTTTTTGCATACCGACCCGAGTGCTCTTTTTTTTCTGATCTGTCTGCAGATTTCTTTGAGCTCTGGACTCTCTTTAAACAGTTCAAGCAGTTTTTTTTGTTTTTCTTTTCGGTGACAACAGTGGGTGACCGACATTTATGACAGTTTTCTTCGGTGTGCTTAGCTCTACTTTTACTTTGGTGATCCTTTTAATGGTACCTATGAGTCGTGTCTTGGCCCAGTTACACAGTTACACAGAAACACACAACGCACTCCCTACTTCGAATTGGAATATACATTTATTTCTGTAATTTATTACATCAAACGAAATTCAAAACTCGCACCAGATTATAAAAAATAAAACAGTGGCACCGACAAGCGACTAAACAAACATTACATAACCTCAAAGCTGCTGTAGTAGACCTAGTTTTGCAAGGCGTTGTCGGTTTCAGTCCTCCTCCTTCTCGGGTACCCCTTTCGGGCAACCACTGACACGGTGTGGCTTGGTATACTGCAGACGAGACCGCAACAATTCCCTCCGCAACAAATGGCTCTCCGCTTGCACAGTATCGATTAACTAAACGAAAGAAAGTAGTAGTGATGGATGGGATGAATGTGGATGAAGATCAATAGTAGTTGTTTTGAGGTGATCCTCGAATTGGTACTCACACTCTCGGTGAGGACTGACCGTTCGATGCTTTCCAGATCGGGTAAACCGTCACAGCCGCACTCATCGCATGCGGACGAACAGGTTGATGATCGATCGTGTCGATGATCATCATTTTTTTCCTGGCGGTGTACATCCTTCTTCACCTGGCCTAGCTCGTTTTTTAGTCTCTCGTTTTCCATTTCAAGATAGTCGACCTACAATAAGGTGATGATGATGATCATTCGATCATGCCGGAAGTATGATCGGCTCTAGCACTTACACTCTCCAATTCGAATTCAAGTTCATCGATTATGTCAAAGGCTTCATCGAGTGATCGCTGCAGGGTGGCGATTTTAGTTGCACTGATATGTTCCTCTTCCTTCTGTTTCATGCTGGCGACAGCTACCACTATGAGAGGGAGAGAGAGAGAGAGAACAGTTTTGATTGATCCGGTTTCGGAAAGGTTATTGTGCTTTGATGAATGATGTGTTGGTGGTGGTGGGTTGATGATTTTATGGTGATTTTAATGGTGGTTAACGACATCGCTGCCTTTTATCTTTGGCGAACTTCGTGGTGGCAAATGTGTGCTGATGGCTTTGTGAAATAAGAGCTGCAGTTTTTGGATGCGGTACACAGCTTTAAGTGGGTGACTATGTGGGATTTAATGATCTTATGGCTGTAAGGCTCTGGTTTGACTTTTAAGACACACAAATATCTCTTGGAAGGGGTGTGTTGGAGATAGGTATGTTGAGGAGTTCCAGTAAGACCAGCATATGTAGGTCCATTGGGAACCATATATTTGATGAATGCATTCAATGAAGATTATTAAAGTGGGCACCATGTTTCAGTTACATAAGTGCCTCAGAGTAATGAGCGAGAGTTTGATGCTTTTCTTTCATGATCCTCTCGCGAAGATCTTCCAAATACCTGATGACTTTTTGGAAACAGTGTTACACCTTTCGTGAGAAAAATATAACACTCACGACACGAACGGTTGTATTATGCTGATCTCTGGGCCTTGTAAGGACCTATTGTGGCTGATACTTGCATTCTTCGATGGTTAAGTTTCGTTAAAGGAAAAATATTCTAGAGTAGCCTTTCTAATTATGTGTAAGGAAAGGTGATCTATAGTCACCTCCTTATTTTCATCTTATTTAGTTATCGCTTCTAATACCCAGTGTTTAAGGATGTCTGACAATAATACAGTGTCTTTATGTAGAAGTTTCTTATCAAACCCTTGGAAAATCCGTAGCTTACACGTTTTGAACTCGATGGCAAACAAACAGTTTTCTGCTCTGTGTTATGTTGTGTGGAACAAATCAACTTTCTCGGTATCATCATTGAGCAGTGTCTTTTTCCCGTATGATGGGTTTGTTTGAGGAACTCATCACCAAAAGTGGGGTACCACAAGGCTGCATTCTTACGTCAATATTGTTTTTATACGAATATATTGAGGGTCGACTGGTATAGAGAGTAGACAGTTTCCATTATCTTCCAATATTGCCCCAATCGATGGAGGAACTGAATGACCAGCAGGACCGGAAAAGTAATGTCGGTGTTGGGAATGTTTTTCAAAGTATCCAAGGAATCCGAGCTGTTAACGCCTACAAACGTTCGTTTGGAAAATTCAAGGATTTTCTAATCAAATCGAGTCTCTAAAAGGACAACTTTACCAAATAACAGATCAATAACCATTAAGCACAACTATCCAAAAGGGTGATAGAAGAGCAGGGCAACGAAAGGAGGAGTTACAACAATTAGGGATGGCAATGCACATGTATCTACTCCAAAAATTACGGAGCTAAAAAATTTCATGGAGATGGAGAACCTACACATCGATGAGTACGGTACTAAGCAACAAAATAGCACATTTGTTGAACTTCCAACAGCGTGAAGCTTGAAAAAAGGTGGCTTGGTATAGTACGAGTTCCAAAGGAAGTAAAGAAGGGGAATGGCCCGAAAGGAAAAGGGAAACAACACTGAATAGAGGACAGCCAACGACAAGTATAGAGGTATGAGTCTGAAAGGGCCAGTTCGGCAAGGATCAAATGAGCTTTTGAAGCAGTGCCTAGCTCAATCAAAAAAATCTGATTGGACAAAAAAAAGTGTATCCAAGAAGCTAACATGTCCCCATGAAACAGTCTTGATTTCAATAACCCAATTTAAGAATCTCTCCAAAGATCAAGGGAGACCCTGAACTCAATAAGCTGTGGTAAAATGTCCAACACTTAAGGAAAACGTTCAAAGAACACCTTTTAATTGAACTCAAGAGATCTGTGAAAACCTTGAGACCCTTGAAAAGACCCCTTAGTGGAAGTAGCTTCGCAGTACTGAAAGTGAAGGATCTTGATGAACCACTGATGAATCATTTATGAACAGCTGGAAGCTCTGAAAATGATGGTCAGTTAAGTTTCTACGTAAAGCCTACATTTGCATAAAAAAGCCACAAGACCACGATAGTCTGTCACGGTGTCTAACCTATGTTAAGCCAAAACCATTGCCAGGCTGCTCACATCCGACAGACTAAACACCGTCAGAGTGAGTAGTCATGGGGTAATAACCTGGGTTATAGAGTGGGATAGAAGAACGAACAGAGGAAATATCCAATTGGAGACCTGTCAAGTCAACAGTGAGTAAGAGAACGCCGTCAGCACAAATGGTGTTGGACTCGTACTCGACTTTACACTTTGCTCTGTAGTACGAAGATCGATGAAAAATAGCTGGACAAACTATGCGAGATAAGTCCAGTACAATGACAAGAAAAATGGAGAGGATTGTTGCGGAAAAAAAGGTTGGAAACTGATTACCTTCAACAAAGAGTTGTACACAACTACGTTTCTGGGTATAATGATCTCGACTTCAATTATTTCAATGAATCGATCACTGAAGGCATTCAAAAACCATATAGTATAGACTACCAAAAGATCTGTTTTAATTGACAGTCCTATTATGTTTAATATCTCTAATTTGCATGTCCATTAATCACACTTTAATCTAAATGAGCCCAAACTAAGAACCTATCTTATCGTCTTTCACAATCTACACCTCATACCTTTACTATATCGTTCCAATGAAGACTTTTTTACCAAACCTGGTAATACTTTTTGCTTGCTGAACACTTCCTCCAGCGACTTGCAACGTTTCACCTTCTCCAAGTAAGCAGTGTGTAGCTTATTATATTGCGCCTTCAGTCTCTCTAGATTCTCATACATTTTATCCCGCTCATCCTCCAAGGTAAATACCCTCAGTCGACTTTCAACATTAACATTTGACGTTGATCTCTGCTCATTGGTCAGGCGGTTAAGCTTGTGACGAATCAGCGAGTTCTCTTCGTTCAATCGAACATTCTGTGAATTCACTGAAAGCGATTTGGCAGTAGAAACAAGTGTTGGTTAGAAGAACTCTTTTACTACGAACCCACATCCAATTGCACTCTTAACAATTTCACTGAGTCACTTTCTGAACGAGAACTATATCCGGCCATTGTTCTGTTTACTTTGACAATTAAACGTAAAATGAAACACTTGCCCAGATAAGCAGGTGGTATCGATTAAATTTCATATCAAACCCAATTTTTCGTTATCAAATCCGAAATACAATCGAGTATTTGATAAGGAGACTGAAATGTGCTATTAAGAAATAAAAGTGGCGACATCTTTTGGAACTAAGTTCAACAAATTAGTATCAAGTATAGACAGCAACCATTGCGTATGAGGTTATTGTATTCATTAAAGGCATTGTTGAAAAATGTTGTAGAAATAGATTGCAGATTGAAAGCCTTTGCAGTGTTGTAATTCAAGGAAGGAAAAGAATGCTAAATGAAGAAGGATGTAGAATGGAGTAAAGTGTGCCCCATGAGGAGTAAACAACCATTTTTTTTTGGCCTCTGTCGACCACAGATCTGCAAGTAAGAAGTGTAGGGAACCATCCGAACGGAATACTTAGGGTGACTGACCTATAGTCGTCCTTTTAAGTGATTGTAGACGGCTCTTCGACCGGGCTAAACAATCTCGTAACTCTCAATCTTGGATCATGTACAAAGAAACCCTCAAAACTTATAAAACCAAGTAAGGAAGGCCCAACGTGGATCTTGGATACTTTTTTGTGGGAAAATAAAAAAGATATCTGAGCCATCAAGGCTAGTCCTAGCTTTCTTGCCTAAAACGGAAAAGAACGGATGGCTCCTAGACCACCTCTCTAGTATCGAATTCCTTGAGCTCCTAATGGATTCTATCTTTTCTAGCTGTTGAAAGGATACATGTATGTACATATGTTGCACATCCTACAGAAATCTCTAAAGTATTTGCGCCATGTAGCTTACAAACAATTTAAAGCGCAATTGGTGGATACGACCCTCCAATCCCTGGTGCACATTATTGTACTTGCGAAACTTGGAATTGCGGTGGGAATTGGCGGCGTGTTTCACTAACTGTTGCCAAGCATGGTTATCAACTCAAAGCTATGTAGTTAGTATACTCCGTAAGGCGGGGTATTTTCTTTTATCTTTTGCGGAACTTAGTGGTGAATCAACTGCTAATAATCCTGGAAGATAAAGACTGTAAGGTAATTGGGTATGCGGATGACGTTGTTCTGGGTTAACACCATAATACGCTCAGAAACCTTTTGCAAAATGTTATCTAAATGTACGAAAGGATGAGGGTTCAGTGTCAACTCTCTAACAACAGAACTTATCCTCTTCACAACGAAATACAATATTCCGTCGTGGCGTGTAGGGGGTTCTGATGGAGATAGTGCCTTAATCCGCCCTGCAGTCGAACTATGCAAATCATAGTTGCTGGACTGGACAGACTGGACACTAACTCTTTATCTTTGGCTCCAAGAAGGGGCCACATCCTTCGTAAAGGGCATCTAATGACGCTTCCTCGACATATTTGAGAACTTAGGCTTTCTGGATGGATAAACAAACAAAACTTTCATTGGGCCGGTTGGAAATTCTAAGGACCGCGCTAATGGGAGACAGCGGCATCAGGCAGGATGTCGTATTGTGGAAGTGGGCGGAAGAACCAAATGGTCAACACCAGTTTTCCTAGCCCCAGGCAACAGGGTTTACTGTTTTGATGTCAGGTGATAACCGGTTGTAGAAAAAGTAAAACAAACAAATCAAACAAGAGACGAAATGGAAGAGCTCAAAAACCCGAAGCATGGGAAATGGCTTCAAACTCTTCTATTATGGAACAGTGGCCAACCGAGCTTTAGGCAAATACATATATTAGAAGTCAACCGAGTCACCAATCGAATTATATCTGCCAAGCTTGCAATGGTAGACAAGCCAAGCATGAACATAACCTTGGCCTATGGTCCACAAAATCGATGTACCGCGGAAAAGAAGACATTTCGGAATGATCTCGATGACCTTATGCAGTCCCTTCACTTAATAAATGAGGAAAAGTACAAAGGAGATGATTTCAATGGTCACGTTCGGAGGCAATCTTGTCAATACCAGCAACTTCACGTCAGTCGGGGTTTTGGAAGTAAAAATACACATGATGACATAAATATACAGCTTGTAATAGTAGAAGTGTAAGTACGCAAATTGACTACATCATGACAGACTGTCCAACGCTCAGTTTTTTCACGGACTGCAAGGTTATACCAGGAGAATCTCTAACCTCTCAACATAGAAGACGAGTTGCGAATTTTAAAATACCGAAGAAAACAGTTCGACATGATCCTGATTCACCGTCAGAGTGAAGAAACAGTATGACAATCCTTTTTCTTGTCCAGATTGGGTGCACGTTTGAAATAATTTTCAGAAATTGCATACTCCCCAATTTTTAAGTCTTCCGCGACATATCTGGAAAAGTTTTTTTTTTCCCGACTCCTACTTCGGCTTTCGGCTTGTAGAGCTCATTTGAAGTGATTAGGATGACTGACGTCCCGGTTGGAGGTCTCTGGATAACTTAACTTGACATGCTTGGTCTACCACGAACACAGAATAGAAGAAGAATAAAGAACGACGAGAGCTAGGCCTTACCATACCAAAGGGAATAGGTAGGAAGATAATTAAAAAAAAAATGGATCCATTGCACTGCACCCCTGTCGTGGATAACCTAAAACGAAGACAAAAGTTGGTTTGTAGCTTTGGGCTAGCTAAGCGGCCTCCCTGATATTTTTATAAATTTTAGGATGGTTAATGGTGACTTTGCTGACAGGTCGTCCAGGTCTTCGAAGTGGTATTCACCGACGTCCGTTGTTTTAGTTCTGCACAGGCTTGGACATTCGCATGGGAAATGAAATGTCCTCTCTTCCGCATCAGTGTCGCCACAGCCTCGGCAGGGGTCATCAGTGTCTAGTCGCATTCTTCTTCGGTGGGCCGCCAGGATGTTGTGGCCGGTAATAATCCACGTGAAGAACGTTAGGTTGGATCTGTTAAGCGCTAAAAATTGCTTGGTCTTGGCATTGTCATGTTTTGTCCAGAGTTTTCTGGACAAGATGAGAGTGCGCTCCATCTAGCAAGTCTCGCGAAGGCTTTGATTTCTTTCCAGACTCGAGGAATATATGAGCAATTGAGACACCCGCGAAAAATATTCGCTAGCCGCGGACTGATATACTTCTTGTGGCTTTGTAGCATCATGGAAAAAATATCATCAACATCGGGTGCTTTAAAGGGGCCGAAGGAGTCAATTGCCCAGATGATCTTTTTTCATCTCTAATCTGGTTACCCAGGAGGTGCCTTCTGTTGTATGGTCTATTGTAAGGTTTTACTGCAGTGTCTGATGTTAGAATTTTGCACCCTGAAAAATGTGTCCTTCTAAAGAAGAGTTCTAGGGTCTCAAAGCATGATTCTGGCAAGGATCCGTCTGGTTTTCTGATGAAGCCTAGGACTGTGGTAACCAAAAAGAATACACTTTTACGACCTCATAGAAATCTTTAGTGCTGTCCCCTTAAAGATGCTGTGTGGAGTTGCCTACTAAATATCTGAAAACAATTTCATGATTGAAGCCTAGAATTGTTTAAACTTAGGAGGATGTGATATTAGAAAACGAGGTAAAGTCCTTGTGTTTGAGCCTAGTCCGAGCAATGGCGGGACATTTACAGAAAATATGTTTGACAGTTTCAGTGTCCTGAAGGCATAGTCGACACGTGTCCGATTGGCTAATACCAATTTTCTTGAGGTAATATCTGCGAGAGCAATGACCAGACAGGAAGTCCGTCAGGATCTGAGCGTTGTAGTTGGCCATTGTTAGAATTTCTGTTGTTTTTTTTGGAAAAATTAATGAATTTCTTGGCATTTCTTAAGCCAGTTTGTGAATTCCAGTAAGAGAGCTTTTTCATTTTGTTCCCACTGATTTAGCTCTATCTGTATCTGGCAGACATGTCGGCCACAGAAGGATTCGGCGCCAGTATATAGAGATTGGGCACCGGACCTAGCACGTTCGTCAGCAGCCTCATTGCCAGGGATATCTACATATGTATATGTATGTCTTGGGACGCATGTTAATGTGATTTTATTGTATACAGTTAGTTGTATGAGGGTTTGAAGACAGTTCCAAACCAGCTTAGACTTAAATCCAAAGGACATGAGAGCTTTTAGGGCTGCTTGGCTATCCGATAAAATATTTACATATGATCTTCGGAAGTTTCGTCTGATACATGATACACGAAAACCTCTGCTTGGAAGAAAAAAAGTGAAGTATCCTAACTTCGCAGATAACTTGTAGTTGAAGCAGAAAAATCCGCCTTCTACTCCATTTGACATTTTTGAACCGTCGCGTCGTCAGTGTACCATTCAGATTGAGGTATCGATGGAATAATTTGATGATTATCCCAATAACAGCGATTCGGGATGACAACTTTAAAGTGGCGATAGAGATTAATTATTTTCGGCATGAACTTTGAGAGGCATACTGCTGGTAGCAAGCAGCGAAATTCTTTCAAGGATTTGCATATATCCAACTAGGTTAGTGGTATTGATGCCGCAGTCTTCATAACACTTACATGTAGAAGTGGAAGGTCTAGAAGAAGCAGTCAGACAAGTACGCATTGCACCCGTAATACCTACACAGTCCTTGCATCTTTTTGTAGGGCGGAGCAAGAGGAGGCTTGAATAGCCTTTTTCGCATGATAAGGGCGTTGTATAGATTATTATTGCGGGATGATGGTGAGCTAAGTCCAGTAAATTATCTTTGGTTTTAATTTCCTTTTTTTTTTCTCAAAAGCCTAGAGCAGGCTTAGAAGGGTTCAGTCGTCTTTTCAGTAGTTCTGTCCAGATGAGGTTTCCAGTTAAATTTGCGGCCTAGAGTTACCCCGAGATATTTTGTTTCTTTAGAGAGAAATCCAATTGTGCACCATTTAGAGTGGCGAAAGGTATGATGACTGTTTTGGTTGGGTTAACTTTAACTTGGTTAACTTTCTCTTTGGCACCACTCATTAATTTTGTTTAGAGCATCTTGCATTTGTACAACAAGATTGAACTCTTATTTGTCCCTACTATTATAACTAAGTCATCTGAATAGTCTTGAGTTAGAAATCCGGAATTTTTCAGGTCACTAAGAAGAGTATCTATTACGATGGGCCGTAGTGGGGGTGATAGAACTCCACCTTGAGGACAACCTTTAGTATTTTTAACGGAAATCAAGAATTATCCAAGCTTGGCAGACAGGATTCTGCTGCTGAAAATGGAGCATATCCATCTGGTTGTCTGTGAGTCAATGCTTTTGGCATCAGCAAGAGTTCTGATGGATTGAAAAGACATATTATCAAATGCTCTGGAGATGTCCAGAAAGACATAGAGGGTGATTTTTTTCTTTAATAGAGACTATTGAATCATGCCAACAAGATGATGCAAGTCTGTTTTTGTCGATTTTCCTGATTGTTGTGCGAATTGATAGTAGTTTAGGGGGTGTTCAGTTAACACAGTATATCTGATGTATCTCAGCACATCGAGGATCAGTCTCTACTTATCTATCTCCAGTATAGAGTTCAAGCAAAACTTATGGCTATAAGTAGTAACCATCATGCAAAGAAACTTTTGTCTCATATTCAAAGAAAAATACTTATCTCAACCACCGCTATCGGGTATCCATAGTCTCTACCATCAGTAGACATCACCCACATCCGTAACTGCTGTTAAAAACTTTTCAACTGAAACCACTAAATCATGCAATTACAGTCGAGAAACTCATTGAACTTTCATAATGGATGTCACACATCCCTTACAAAAAAAAAAAAAAAACAAAAAAAAAACACAGAAAACAAAGTCATTATCTGTGCATGTATGTTCCATAAAAAGTGACTTACAAAATATTCTTCCGAATCCCCCCAGCTAAAGTTCTAACCCCATGCCCTGCCTGCTCCTCGTCAACCTCGTTAAGAATTCTAATTGATTCACATTACCATTCAAATTCTAATGATTCTCTGTATGCAAATTGCGGAAATTAATAAAAATAAAAAAAAAGAAAGAAAGGAAAACAGGAAAATGGAAAATAAAAGGAGACCCTCCCACCCCGTGACACAATGGGAAAAAAGTTTACAAACAAAAGCGCACGCCTCTTGCTCTCTACGCGATGATAAACGATGATATATCATCGTAACAATGAACTTTTCGTTAGATCCTGCGACTGGTACACACGTACATCGTCGTCTGGCTCTTCCCCCAGCATCAGGAAAATCCTCTTCGAATTCCATTCAAAAGAGTTTTTGTTTGCCTATGTGTGCGCCAGGAATTTACACCATAACGCCGTGTAGTCTCGTCCAGGACAAATAGGTTATGATCATAAATTCTCATCTTCTTAGAACCAACCGGAAGAGAGGTGGAGGTGGAGTTGCACAAGAAATTGCAACTATTTTGAAATCAATTGAAAAATTAAGGCTATTAGCTATGGTGAAAGTTTTAAACAAAGTTTTACCTACCTACACACACACACTGGTAAATCTCGATGAAAAGAGGATTTCCTTTCGTCTGTGTAAGCCTTTGGAAAAGTCTCTTAAAGTCTCCATAAATGGGCGATTGAATGAGAATTGCACTAAAGATTCATTTTATGGTAAACTTTGTGTGCACATTCATGTGCCACAAATAAATAGAGACCCGATCGCCCCTTCGTCCTTACGCACTTTGTTGGGTTAACGATTGACTTTTTGGACTGTTACTGTTACTGCTACTGTTACTGCTACTGCTGCTACTGCTGCAGGAGCAGGCTTTGATTTAGTGTCCTATTGGCAAACATTGCCCGCCCAATGCTACCGATATTTAACAAGTATTTACTCTGGTTGTCCTCAAAAGTTATCACTTACACACAAACCCACATCCTCAGAAGGGTGAAGTGATTGTATGTATGTGTGTGTGGACATTTGTGACGTCCTTGATTAAATGAGACACATGTTTGCCTTTAGTGGTTGTTGCAGTTTTTCTTGGAAAACCCGATTTTCATTACAACCAACATGGAAGGAGCAGTAGATACCAGGAGACAGTCTACTGTAAATTATTTGTCTTCGATTCTCCGAAACGCAAACACCACTAGCACTACGAGTATAGGCCCTCTACTACTCGTCGTCTCCATTCGTATCTGTGTGTCGTTTTAGTTTTGAGGTTTAGTTTTTGTTAAGTTTCTGGTTATGTATCTCTGTGGGTTGGAGGAATGTTTTGTAAAAGGTTTTCGGAACTTCTATCAAGAAAAGTTTATTTCGATTGATTTTAAATGAGGAAAATTCCCACTGGGGCAGATTTTTGTGGTGTGGAGGATTTATTTTTGTAAAGATTGCTGAGAATGTCCTTTAATGAAATGAAAAAAAAAAAAATAAAAAAATTCAGAGAAAGTTTGAAGTTTGACCTAGTTTTGACGAAGTTGCGTTTGTTTATTCAGTTTTAATGGATTTAGAGGGAAGGAAAGATACAGACATATGTATAGGCGTTCATGGATTCGAAAAAATTAATAGTGTAGGGTCGTGTTTAAAAGGATCTGCATATGTGGGTAAGACCCATTTTCATCTACGGTTTGGTGGAAGGCGCTCGTGAAGAAATATCATCTTGAAAGCGTAACAAGGATTCAACGAACAAGCTGTCTGGGGGTAACTGGGTCGATCAGATTAACGCCAACAACAGGATTGGAAACAATACTGAACCTTCTTCCATTTGACATTTATTGCGGCTTCACGGCGTTAAGATCCAACTCTATCGACATGTCTCAATTCTGAACTGTAGTCAGAGATTCGCTAGAAGAATTCCTAGCAGGGAGGAGTGGGATGATGGTATAATCTTTACCGAGAACGAGCTAGACGGACGAATTCGAAATGGATGTAGGTACTTATGGTGGCATTTTTTAAGCTGAAGTTCCTGTAAACAAGCTGGGGATATATGGAAGGAAGCATTACAGTCAGCATCAAAAGAGTGGAACACATCTTAGTGGTGACCCTCTGTTGGGTACCGGGTCATATGGATATTCCAGATAGCTTCTCACTATCAACTCCTACTCTACACCTCCACTGTTGGTAGCTGCTGAGTGTTTAGTACCTCAACTGGAGGTTGGATAACCAACCCCTTCGGAAGGTGGTAGCCGATGAGAGGGAGAGGAGGAGTGTTTTCTCACTAAAGGACTTCCTCTTGATCAAGGCGGCAGCAGACGAATTCCCTGGATGGAATCAATGGTGGCGTCTACTAATTCCACTCAGGTCGAACTATTAGTGTTTATCCCTATATGAGCTGCTATAGGGATCTCCAATACTGAGCGAGGGTATTGGAAAAGAGTTGGTGACCGATGAACCCTTAATGGGTCAACCACAGCACTCATATCCCCGAAGTGTGTTACTGACTCCGAAGAATCCGGACTCTTGTCCTAGGGGTATAAAAGGGAACTGGCTCTCCAGGTTTGAGGGTTGTACGTCGGGGTACCTTTCCGGAAACGGAAAAAAACAAATAGTTGCGAAACAACCAATAGCCTCGAAAAAGGATGATCTTATTGTCGATGGCTATGGCAAACGAAACAAGGACAACGACTTTCGGATCTGCACGTGGAGTGTTAGGATTCTTAACACGCCGTGTGCAGCCGAACAACTCGCAGAGGCCCTAGACTGCTATAAGGCAGATATCACCATCATCCAGGAAGTGCGGTCGGAGGGATTGGGCAAAAGAACGGTGAAAACAAGTAACATTTACTGTAGTGATTGCTATAGAGAGCAGAAATAGCGCTTACTCGGATGCAGATTTGTCATGTCATTTGGACAAGTGAGCGAGCATCTTGTGACAATCTGCATCACGGCTAAATTTGCCAACTAATATGCTCTCAAGACAAGAACGACACCACCAAAGAATGTTCCTACAAGCTTCTCGGCAAAACTTATGAGCAATGTCCTAAAACGTTGACGTAATCGTATTGGGTGATTTTAACGCCAAGATAGGAAAGGAGGACATCTCTGGTGGGACGATTTGTAAGCACACCATACCACTTCCGGAAAAGATACCAACAGATGGCCCACTCTTTATATTCAAAAAGTGTTACCATTTTCGAGTCGCCAAGCTGATTAAGAGGCGAGTGGGTCTGTTCAAGGATAAGGAAGCAATTCCCATGTTCCATGAGACCTGACCATACATATGTATGTCTGTACATACATAAGTAGTTTCGAATTGACATCAAAAGAAAGTAAATAGCGCATAGTCCGTCTTTCAAATCGACCCTCCCAACATTCATCAATTACAACTTCTACACACCACAACTTCCCACACACAAAGAAAGGGGTTACTCTCCTCCATTTCTCATTTTTTTTTGTTGTTTTTTTAATTAAAACAAAATTTACCCTAAATTTGCATTCATTTAGATGGAACATTTTCACAAAATCCGTTACAAAACAAAACCCGAGTCATAACTTTCGCTCCAACCAACCGTGTACCTACTACAGTAGAACCTTGAGGCTATCCAAAACTCTCAACTCAACTCTGGTGAACTCTGCCGAGTATCCCTACACATGGATACGTGCTAATAAAATCCCGCGAAATTTCCGCCCCACTGCAGGACTTTCGCACATATGCACACAAGGTGCAAAGTCTAAAACAACGATAATTCCACTGGGGGGTTGGAAGCACTACCAACCACCACCAGACGTGTAGAAAGAGTACAAAAAAAAAGAAAAAAAAAGGAAGACGAACCGCAGAAGGAGGACAGAAACAAAAATAAATAAATAAGGACGAAACTGTTTATTGTCAAATATGCCCACAGCATCTGATATGAGGCACCGCTAGGAATATAAGCCACCCCTTAGTGTGTGTATGTGAGAGGATTTTTGTGCACTTTTTGAGATATCCTTGGATATGTAATTACTTAAAAAATTAACTCATTTTTACCGCGTTTAGGGAATACTCTGGCCCAAAAGTGGGTACCGCATCGCACAAGGAAGGATACGACATAAAGTATCCAAAGGGCATACATTGCGGTTGGCAGGAGTTTATCCTTTTTGGTGGAATCCGTACACCACATTAGTAGCACATTTCCAGGCGACTGGGTCTTGTGTTAATCTCACGCTACGAAACCACCTTCCTACCGCGGCGGCGGCGTTGCGTTGTTAGTTGCTGTCTTCTTTTGGTTCTTTGGTGGTCTCACGTGATTTGAATGTTGTTTCCACTTTGTGAATGTAAATGTAAATGTGGATGTGCGATTAGGTTTTGCCAGGTGGAACAAGGTGGTGTTATTCTTGTTTTCCCAAACAAATTTCAAACTAAAAATTGAAAAAGGCGGTTGCAGATACACGGATAGTTGAACAATTCATCGAAACATTTCGGAATTGTTTTCTCAATGAAAACATATACATAGACAGACAGAATAGTTCCTACTTCTGAATAAGAAAACAACAAGAAGGACGATCGACTAGTAAAAAGAACAAAAAAAACAAAACGAAAGGAGGAAAAGTTTTTTGGTCAATTGTTGAAATAGGAGGAACGACGCCAAAGGAAGTGAAGGTGCGCTTTAGGAAATGGACAGAATTGCATGGGCGAGACTTTTCAAAAGAGGCAGCAGCAGGAGCAGTATAATAACAGTTTAGGTATTCAATTGCATTCAATTTCAAGGAACAGGAAACAGAGAAAGTTTTTATTCTTTGATCTTTCTATTTGAAATTTTGAGGATGAACCGACAGTTTTTAAGTGAAATTGATGTTTCCTTTTCGAAGAGAGACAGAGTAAGCGAGCTTTGTATTTCAGTGTTTTTCTTTTTGTAATGCAAAGTGTCAACCTTTAAGTTTGTGTTCGATGAAAGTCGGAGAACACTTTCCAGAATAATTTCTGTAAATATTTGTACGGCAGAGTGAAGTCGTTACGCACTTGAAGTAGGGATGTTTGGCTTAAAACTATTGCGATGTCACTTCAAACTAAAATGAAACTTATGTATAAGCACATGCGATGAACTCGATTCATAGACACAGATAGTTAATTGTATCTATAGTAGTTTGGTACTCACATAAACAATGTCAAAAACAATCTCATTTTTTGCAATTAGGGGAAAGAAGAATCTGTGTGTATTTTTGTGAGAAAAGTTAACCACATCCAAGCAGCTCACCGACTCATAAGAGTCAGAAGGACTTGGACGAAGATATATATTTATTTTTAGACACAAGGACCAAGATTTTGATTAGCAACCCAAGTCAAAACATTTGAAGGAAAGTCCCTATTATCCTGAACATAGTTAAAAATCGAGTATCACAATCAACCCAGTTAGAAACCAAAGGAAAACAGACTAGGATCTCTTTGAATCGTCTCTTGAAAGTAATCTTGAAAGCATATTGAAATTAGGCGAGCTCGTGCTTACTATTTAGAACCTGAATACGCCTTGGAAGGCATAACAAGAGCTATAGGAACTGCTTTCGAAACTATGGAAAAATGTAGCAACAATGTGTCAAATCTTCGATCCAAAACGCGTAAACTGTTTAACACAACGAAGCGAACTGGACACTGGCGAAGTTACAGAATGGCTCTGACCTCCTAAAACAAAGAAATAAGAAAAACGAAACGCGAAATCTTGTGAGTTTGTATAAAGCACTACCAAAAACGGGTGGAAGCTGCACTTAAGATGAAGGTCATAGGCACGACTTGAAAGTCAGTTTCTTGGCCAGAATACAGACCAATATACCAATACCAATATACCAAGACCTCGGACAGAGTACTGGAAAATACCGCCAGAAATCTTCTCAAGAAGGAACTTAGAATGGTCAATTGACTCCTTTCAGTCTTTCAAGGACATATAGACCGAATAAACACCAACGCTTCTGCCTGAAGATTCTTCCAATCCAACCTGCGGAGGAACAACGGAGGGACAACGCAGTAGAGGAAGACCTCGTCTTAGATGGGGCGCACAAGCGGAAGAGGACCTCAACCAACTTGGAGTGTACAACTGAAGGCAGTTAACCACAGACTGCGCTAACTGGAGAGACTTGTTGGTTGAGGCTTTGGTCCACCTCGGACTGTAGCTCCACCTAAGTAAGGAAGTAAGTCTATCAAGTTACCAGTGATGGAATTAGTCTATTAAAAAAGCGGCAAGGTACATTAGTTTTACATCTGGCAAGGATATTAAAAAACAGTCTTGACACTGGGATACATACCAGACCAGTGGAGCCGGGCGAAAATAGTGTTTATTCCAAAAATCGCGAAGAAGGACCCAAGTCTACCGAAATCCTACAGACCGATCAGCCTAACATCGTTTCTTCTCAAAACGATGGAAAAAGCTGTGGACAATTATTTAAGAAAGGATGTACTAAGTATACATATGTCCTCTCCATCACCGTCAGCATGCCTACAGACACATCAGGAACACATCCCAGGAAGCAATTGTATAAGCTCTGGATAGAAAAAAGACTCAAACACCAGAAGGTCTTATCAAGGTTAGCATGGCAAGAGGATGTCCGCAAGAAGGAGTTCTATCTCCCTTAAGCCTTGTAGTGGATGAGCTAGTTGATAAATTGACAAACCATGACATCAACTGTCAAGTCATGGTCAATTTGAGGAAACCCTATATGTATAATATCAACGGAGAGTTGAAATAACTCGAGAATAGTGCTGGATGGTCGGGCTAAGCCTAAATTTGACAAAAACTACAATAGTACCCTTCACGAGGAAAGGAAAACTTGAACGACTGATGCCGTGGAGTACAATACCAGTCAAAGAAGCTAAATATCTGGGACTAAACGTAGACAGTGAACTCATCTAGAAAAAACACACAGAAGAGATACCCAGGAAAGCCACGCGGGTTCTAATGATTTGCCAGAGCCTAGCGGGCAAATTCTGGGTATGTAGCCCGATCATTGCTATTGTGAGACCAATGATCCCATACGGAGCAATTCCATGGGCAAAAAGAACCGACTTCACCAGAACGAGGGAGACACTCAATAAAATGCAAGGATTGCCATGTCTCTATATTACAGAGGCTAGGAGATGAGAACTGCTGTCGGAGATATATGATACGAAGTTACGAGTCTCACATTAGCCAAAGAAGGAAAGGCACGAGAAAAGTGCATTATATCGATACCATTCCTGAAATTTCCTAGAGACGATATTGTTAGAAGGTTGAACTTTCAAAAGAAGTTGAAGCAATGAATCCCCAATATATAAACTGAGCAGTCACACCATAAAGTGACACACAGATGGATCAAGAACTGATGAAAGATCTGGAGCAGGAGTATTCGGGCCTAGAACCAAATACTTTGGATCCATGGGCAAAAGTACCAGCGTCTTTTAAGCTGAAATCTATGCAATGGATAGATGTGTTCAAATCAATCTCGACAAAAAACACACCAATTGTGATATAGCCATAATCAGATATCCAAGCTGCTATCGTGACACGTGATTCCTATGTCAGTAAGTCTAAACTTTTATGGGAATACCTGCAAAAACTCAATAAACTGTGTAGAAGAAACAAGGTGACCCTCTGTTGGAGACCTGGCCATTTCCTTGATTCCCTAGCAAGATAAGGAGCACCAGTAACCTTCGTAGGTCCTGAACCATTCTGCGGAATACGGGATTACACCCTTAAAGAAAAATTCCGAAACTAGAAAGGAAAAAACAGGACTTAAATTCGGAATAGCATTCAAGGCATGAGGCACCCCAAGAAACTTCTAGGATAACATAACCGAAAAATGTATGTATCAGCATGTATCAGAATGACCAAGAATAACCTTCGTAGTGGACTTCCTTCAGATTATTAGGAAGCAGACAAAAACAGCCCTATCCGATGAGAATGACATTCGACATTCTATTTGATAAGAAATAGAAGCAATGTTGCTTGGACCACGATCTTGACATGATTGGCAAACGATATGATAATTATGATATGAAGCGAGAGAATTTAGGGAATCTAAATGGCCGGTCTATACCAGCACTCAAACTGCACTCAGGCCCAAATGATAACCGTGTGTCAAACCAAAGTTTTGCCAAATTCAATTTTTGTCAATAGAGGAAGAGGTATTGAATCTCGTTACAGAGAAGATCTTGTGTTGAGGTATGATGTCAATCGCAGCATTCAAAGCGACAGGTCCTGAGTACAGGTTAAGAACATATTCAAGAAAATCTTCGAACATTGTGTCAGGTTAGGCTACATACCATCATCATAGAGGGAAATGAGGGTCATCTTCATACCTAAACGAGGTAAACTATGCCACATCCAGGCGAAAGACTACAAACCCATAAGTCTTTTATCATACCTCCACAAGAGATTTGAAAGCGTTCTGGATATCCACATTAGAAGTAAGTGTACCAACGGCAGCTTATTTAAAGTTTGGCATACATATCTTAAGGATAAATCAGTTGAAACAAGCCTTTACTACAAGATAGCTGCTTTCTTAGACATAGATGGCGTTTTCATTAACGTAAAAGAGGGGACCTTCAAACGCATCCTGGGCAGTTTCAATATCGAGTACAGCGTTACCAATTGGCTCTGCAAAATGCTTATTACATCGATCCTTCCAATTCCAATTTCGGATATAATTCAATTAAGAAATCTCTCACTGAAGGAATCCCTTCTCTGTGTTCTAGTCATTGATACCATACTTAAGGAACTCTCCAATACAGGAGTAAGCGTCACTGCGTATGGAGATGACTTAGTTATTTTAGTGCAGGGAAAATTCTTAGACACATTAAGTGAAATGAAGGAATGAGCCCTTAACAGTCCCGGTAACTAAGGAGTATAGACTTTACGTCAACCCGGACAAGACAGAGCTGGAGGTCTTCAGCAAAAACTACGAATCTAGATGGGTTAAAGCTGTCCTTTTCGGATCGCTCAAGATATCTTAGCATTGTATAAGATAAAATGCTAGACTAGAAACTTAATATACAGGAGAGAGTCCGCAAGGCCTATAATGCTCTCTTCATTTGCAAGAAGAGAGCGGGGAAAAAGTGGGGTCTGAAACCAGCTATGGTGACAGCAGAAGAATTATTAACCAGGGCCAAACGGAATACCTAACCTAGCTCTTAAAAACGCCATCAAATGCCGATGGAAATTTTTGTTGACATATACAACTTATCCTTGAACGAAGGAGAGTTCGTAAACCGATGGAAAAGCTAAATTTAGTGCTACTCCCCAAAGGCAACAATGCTTCCGGTGTCACCTTGTCGTATCGCCCACTCTGTATGTTGGAAACTGCTGGTAAAGTCCTCGAATGTGTCATCTGCAACCGGTTGGAAGGCAGCCGGCAGCAGGGTTGACCGAATATCAATTCGGCTTCCGAAAATCACGATCAACAATTGACACAATCTAGGTGGTTCTTGATTCAGCAAAAAAAAAGATGGTGCGAAACGTTGGATGTCCAAAACGCATTTGGTGTTAGTTTAGCAAGAATCTTGTACAGGATCGACTGTTATACAGCGTTTTGAAATATTCTGTAGATTCACCAAGTGAACTATGGTAGGGCTAAACACGAGAAATCATTGTGGATCCTACTTTTGAGTACTGTTTTTGAAAGAACAAAACTACCTACCTTGGGACTTGATTTCATGGGGCTTCGAGTCAATTTCAACTTCTGGTTTCTATGAACAAAAATTCTTAAGCCAATGTTCATACATAAAAAAAATGCAAGCTCCGTTGATACTGAATGGTAGCTTTTGATTATTAATTGTTTCGACTGTTGTCCAGTAGGCCCACACCAGTGCCAAGTAATTTGCATTTAATTTCACGAGTTGTCCTTTTAAATCTTGAAGGATCTGCACCTCGAGACACATTCAATTCGAATAAATCAAACCTTCGCCACCATACCTGGACGACAAATTAAATCGAGACACACAATTTTGCAATGCCAAATTTGCATACTGTCGATTGGAGAATTTCAAGAAGTTTCTCTCCAGGACCAACACCATAAAAAAATCAATCAAAAACATAAATCCCCTTATAAATGGTCCATTTGCAGCAGAGTGTATGAGTATTACTGCCTACGTACCAGAGCAGCCAGCAATGCAATGTATCGTGACTCATATACATCGATTTAAACCGCCAGACATCGGTTGGAATAGCAGAGAAGATACATACAAACCCTCTGTACAAGCAAAGACCAAAAGACCAAAACTTCACTTCGCGCCGACCGACGACGACCGACACGCGAAAAATCTTTTTCGACTGAGCACAAATTTATTACACTGTAAATTAAGGACACCCGCCGCCGTCGTCGCCACCGCCGGACTCTGCAGCACACATTTTGGCCTGCCTTGCACTTTTGCTATGCTATGGGATGCAGAGAGAGACAGTGTGTGTGGCACGGAACTCTATTTGCCAGCATAACCTCTGTCCTTCAGGGAGTGTATTATGGAGTTCAATAAGCTTTACACGATACAGAGGCAAAAAGGGAAAATATAGTGAAATGCCCCGAAAGCGGTCTGGGGACCCTCGAAAATTCCGTTGCCAATTTCCGAGGTTAGAGGGATGAGTACAAAAAAATGAAAGAAAATATCTACTGCAGGACATTCATTGTTATTACGACAAGGATTCGTGGACCAGCACCTCATGGGTCGTCGTCGTCGTAGTCCTCGTCGTGAGTTTGGAGAAATGATTATACTTCCACACACACACCCGTCAGAGTGTGGCAGTTAATAACTTCAGCGATTGGAGAAAAATTAATGATAGCGAAAGAGGGGGTGCGCCACCTCACAACAGGTAGTCAAGCATCATAAATTTCACTTGTCGAGCCTTACCAGATGATGCAATCGTATTCCTAATTCTGGCTACAAATCTTCACAGTTCTACACCTGGCTTTCAGTCTGTGTGTGTACTTTGGGCCATTTAGTAAATCCTTCCATTCTTGGACACTTAGACATCGTCCAGTGAATCCTATATCCTTTGACCTATCGCCTTGGTTCGCCCGTATCACTTAAGAAATACACACATCTCTGCACGATATGTCCTGCCACAGATGTGTGTAATATTTATATCCTTCTCACAAGTTTCTGGAATTTGTCCAAAAATATTTTCGTCGAGATTGGGAAGAGGAAGGATCAAATTTGATAATTGCTTTCCTCTCGGCTTGTGTGTGGGGGTGGTTGTATCATATAGCCATGTGGGTTCTAATGGCAGAGGTAATGTGTGTGTTTTTGTTGTCGGAGTAACATATTTATGAGGGAATAGTGTATCCTAGCAGGATAAGGTTATTTTTACACTCAGGATGTTGAATGCGGAGAGGGAATTTCTAAGCGCAGACTCACCATAGATACGGTTTGCAGAAGTTGAGCAATTTAAGAGAAATGACAGGGGAATTGGAAGCTTTTGTCTGGCATTCTTCCCAGTCGGTCTGAGTGGAGTGAAAATATTCCACGTGGTTAGCTAGTGAGTGCTGTGAGTGAGTTTCGATTGTAGCTGAAAATGTGAACTCAATTTCATGCAGAGATACTGATTTGTATGGAGGAGTTAGTGCCTGCCTGGGAATTGGAAACTATGTTCAGTTCCTGTCGTTGAAAGATGATGAAAATAACGCCAGGGGTGAAAAGAGATAATCCAGTTGTAGCCGTGGAATAAGGCAATTTGTAGAAAGCGAGAAATATACATTAAACAGCGACTACCCAATGCTTGACTGAAACCGAATGAATCCATGCCTTGAAAATCCAGTATACAATTCAAATGGCGATTGGAGGAACTGGAGTATACCTATATATATGTATGTATCTGTGGATTGGAACCACTGCGTGCATCGAAAAGGCTTTATGGACCAAAGACTCACTTAAAGTTGGTTTTTCCCAAAGCGGTAATTAAGTCCAGAGTTGTGAAGATAATATTAAAACGAATCAACACTAGAGTTCCACAGGAATCAATACTCGGTCCTATTCTGTTCGATTTATTCATTGTAGATCAAGCAATTCATTGAACAAGAATTTCGCAAATGACTCCTCTCCCTAGGTATAACAGCGGGTGGCACACATGCAAATATATTTAGATAGTATTACCACCGAAATTCATGTTAATCCATATCCATTCCAAGAGGAGGTCGCACCACCAAAATGTACAGATTAGATTCTCCTGCGAATCGTCTGTAAACGGTGGTCCTAAGAAGGACCATTTATCTAGGACTATGAAGTAGTTACATACACTTGAAGGAAACATGTCATCCAGTGGTTTGCAGAATCCACTCCTTAGTGAAGAAGAATTGATCAGATGGAGATATTATGGTTTGGAGCTAGACGCGGTACTCATTCCAGCTGAATTACACAAGTGACTTCCTAAGTCTTTGCGTCTTACAATTCTACAGGTGTACGTTAGAATAAGGCGATACTACCCATAGGAACATTTAGACCAATAAGATTGTTCTAAAAGGCAAATCAATGTTTTTTGATATTGATATTGAATGATAGGTTAGGGTAAGTTCGATTGGCAGTATGTGCAGTCACCCTTAGGTCATAATAGGCCCATTATGATACCACAGTACTCAGTCAACCCGTTGAACCAAGGTAAGCGTTAGCTAGTTCGCCAAAATTGTCAGAGAAGTGCCCTTCTAGATATAGTTTTCTTTGAGTTGAGTGAGCTTGGTAGGTGCTTAGGAGATGAAGAATAGTCTCTTCCTCATCCCACGACCCAGCCTGAGAGCATGCCTCCTAATGATGCAGTGTCCCCTAATGACACCTGCTATTGTGTTGATAAAGGATTTCGCTAGCCTTATTAGACTATTGTAGAGCATGAGATCTAGCCAGGGCCAGATATATTTCGTTATAGAGCACGTGGTGTAGTTCGACCACCTACAGTTAGTAGCATTTATCGCATTTTGCTTAATTAAGAGTTTACACGTAGCGCAAGGCATGTTAAGATTTCCCTTCTCCGGTAGAATCAACAGAGTTGTGTCATGTCTGGCGAGTTCGTCGGCCGTGCAATCCAAACGTTCCTGGCACCCAAATGAGGTGAATTTTAGATTGTTCCGCCATCTCGTTAAGAGATAAGCGGCAATTAAGGGCCATATTGAAATTGAAGGTGACCGAATCCAGGGATTTATCCCTCGGGGATATCACATTGTACCATACCCATGACATGGTCTCCTTGATTGCCATCATTTCCACCTGGAACACGCTACAGTGATTAAGAAGGCGGCAGAAAAATTTGCACTTTAGATCTTGGGAGAAAACACCTACGCCCACTTCTGCTTCCGTTTTGGACCCGTCTGTATAGAAACAAACGGATCCACTGCGAAACCCCGTATCACCCTCCCTGTCAATCCTGGAGGGTATATAGGGTTCGACATTTTTGTTGAATAGTCGCTGGGGAGGGTGTAATCAGTGTCTTTTGGGATGCATTCTAGTTTATTTAGAATAGACGAGTGCCCAGTTCACAGACTGGTCCGCAAAAGAGTTGCTTTCATGCGAATGGCCGCATTTGCTACAACTTGTTTGCAATATATTTCGAGCGGAAGCATGTGGAACAGTATGCCCATAGCCGCAATTCGAGTCGTCCTCAGGACTCCACTTGATGCAGATGCATGCCGTCCTTTGGATGGCTTTATCCAGGGCATTTCACCAAACGATCACGCCATCACGCCTGGTGATGTAGAGCCAATATGTAATTCGAGGCTAAAGTCCCTACAACATCGCTCCAGGATGTTGGGTTTCCAGATTAATTTATTATCTAGGATGAGCATCAGGAGGGTGCCGTTTAGTTTCGGTGGAACAAAGTTGGGGATTTTATACTTCCTTGTGAAGAGGACCAGCTCGGTTTTCTGAGGATGGACCTCCATTTTTTAGTCCATTTAGAAGCGGCGTTCTGTAGAAGATCCCTAAGCGTATTAAGCTGCTTCCTGAGACAGCAACTACCTTGTACCCTTCACCTTCCAGGATTAGAAACAGTTTGTTCGTCATTACGTTGGTTTCAGACTGAGGTCTCGCCCTATTTTGAGTTGGGGGTCTAAGATCTTTGGGGTTAACGTGCAAACTTTTACCCGCCTTGGGTATAAAAACCCATTGACTTCTGTCCATAGCTTGGATATGTGATCCAAACCCAGGCAACTTTTCAAGATTATAGTTAACCAAGGGACGTCCACGTTCCGCTGAAGCTCGGCAGGTATAATAACGTCTGGTTTAGGAGAATGGCGTGAAGCCGCTTATTGCCAAAATTTTTTTTTTTTTGTAACAAGATAAGTGGGGCTGCTTAACATTGACCTTACCGAGATCTCAGTTGTGTGTTTGGTTAGTGGAAATCCAGTAATAGATCGAGCGACTCCGAACTGGAAGAGGTCCTCCAGCCATCTACTCTCTTAAGACAGCTAGGCATTCTGGGAGTTGAAGAGAGGATTTTTCGAAGCCTGGATGCATCAGAGATCTCTTCTGTCTTACCACAGCAGAGTCTCTAGATATTATATAATATTAAATTTATAAGACTTAAGGGCTTCTTTATACAAGATCCAATTGGTGGCCTCGCGAGAAAACTTGGCCTGGTTGAAGAGCTGTCTGCACGTTTTGCGGAGAGATAGAATCTCCTGATTCTACCAAGGTAGTCCAGTATTAAAAGCAATATGCAGGAGGTATTTCTAAAGCATAGGCAGGAGGTGATATGAGAACGGTGGATATGGATCGCTCTCTCCGAATACCGCTGAATACGCTTTCCATTAGGCTTTCAACGTAAGGCAGGTATTATCTTTAGAAACTCCAGAAAAACCGACTGTGCTAGGTACACAGTATTACTGGGACAGCATCTTAACGACAATGATATACAGATGACCGATCCAAGTGATCCATGAGGAAGGCACTAACAGAAATAAACCAGTGTGGTGGAAATGGGAAATGAAACTTGTCAAATATGGTATCGTCTGCGATGAGTTCATTGAAGGCAAAAGAGCTTTGAAACTCGTGGAAACAATTCTGCAACTCAATCGGAAAAACCAAGGAGGGATCGGGACTTCATAAGATGCTTGAAGCTCTGATTGCTTTCACTTTTCTCTAGGAATAGTCTAGATTGTTCATCTAGTGAACAATCAGCAATTAGATTGTTCACTAGATGAGGAAAGATTTAAGATCTTTGTCATGTGCATCATATAAATCTCCTTGCCCAGATGGTCAGAAGGGACTTAGGCAATTTTTAAGATATATATGTCATATTCCATTGACAGGCAAAGAAGTTAACGTGATCTTCATAGCAAAATCAGGAAAGCAAGTCAATGCATAGAACGACTTTAGGCCTGTTAAAAAAAAATCCGGAAATCGCTTGCTGGATTCCCTGAGTAAAGGGAAATAAATAGAAACAGCTCTATACGATGTAGTCGAGGCTAGTCTTCATTAAGAAAAATTTCCAGTTTGACTCGGTGACAAAGCTTTTTATTTTGCCTAAGTCTAGTCTAGCTAGATCGTTAAGATCCTCGAAAAAGTACCCGCTTAGGGTTTTTCTTCGCAAGACCGAAAGATCAGGATAGGAACACAGAAGATGTGTCATGGTTTTCTCCTCTTCCTCGTCTCTACAGCTTCTACAGAAATCGTAGTACCCGATCGCATATAATGTTCTACAGGATAGGGCCTAGAACTGATCCCTGTGGAACCCCTCTTGTAGTTATACATATGTATATCTTTTCGGCACTTCGTCCGTTTCGTATTAAAAATAATTTGTATTTATTCGCAGGAGTCAGTTAGGCATTCGCATATTACACAGCGCTCTAATAATGAAGCTACAGCTGGTCCACTTGAAGGATTAATACTTGCTTCTTCCATAACAGATGGAACATTCCTTCCGCCAGGCACCTTGTTAGATGTTTACAAACGCCTCTGGCTGTATTTTGATGTCTTCTTTTAGGAAGTTTGGGATCTTCACACCTAAAGAATCCGTTCCATTTAATTATTGACCGAGGTCAAGTTTGATCAAGTGGATGGTTGTCCAAACCAAGAACATAATGTCCAAATAAAAATGTTATGCCAGATTTCCGACGGAAGCGAGGATGAGAAATTCTATACGATTTGTCAAAGTTTTTTAATTGTCGACCAGGTAGACAACTGACTAGTAATTCGCTCCCATTTGACTCTGAATCCCTACGTTCTGCAAGAATTTTATGAGTCTGCTCCGAAGGATGCTCTACTATTTCCGTCGTTTTTCTTACTCCGGACTTAGTTTCTTTTTTTAAGTTGAACGATATGAGCATTTAAAATGCCCAAGCAGAAGCAAAAAGGCAATTGCAAAACCTCTGCAAAACAAGGATTCGCGTGTCTTCGCTACACTTCGCAAAACGATTGCTTTAATAGCATATTCCGGTGGAAGATGAAGAAAAAAAAAATAAATCTCAGCAAATGTGCGAAACATCTTTCTTCGGTGAACATCCTCCAAATGGGTATCATTCTCGCGCGTAATTTATCACAATTTTAAAGGACTCCATCCAACTTCAGAGCCATATAATTATTACGATCTAAGAATGGCATTTCATTCCAGCCGACCTGTTTTTCTCGCTGTTCGTTGACCGAATTACATCCTAACATAGTTATGTATGTGTCACAGTCCTTATGCGCTACGTCTTAGGAAACGTGTCCCGAATATGGTGGCGATGAAAGGGACCTCAGACAGACAGACAGACAGACAGTGTGTGTGTGTGTGTGTGAATACGATGCTCCATCAGAGTGTTGTAATGATGATCGTAAATCTGTTTTATGGACAAAAGAGGACATAAAAAGAAAAGGCGAAAGGAAAACGAATCAAAGGTGATACATCGAGTCATGTATTTTCATATAGGACTCCAAGAAAGGATGTGTGTAAGCCGGGGTGGGATGGAAATTGGATATATTACCTATATGATGGAGATATATGGGATAACATTAATATATCGATAAGATTTCTTAAGGATATACTATGAATGAGGTATTACATCTTGGGTTGGTGGAAGTTTCCTTTTTTTGGTCATCGTCATAGTCTTGCAGTGAATGGAGAATGGCGGCGGCGGCCAGACATTCCATAGGCGCAGACGGTCGAAATGAAAGCTTTGTGGTGTCTTATTAAATGGTTCATATATCTTTTGGTTAATTTAGCAGGGAAAGGTACTCAACGGATGAGAGTTGTGTATTTAGTGACCTATTAGGCAGGGGACAGATGTTTGCATGAATGAAGGTGGAGTTACGCATTAAATTGAGATATTGTCCTTGGAAGGGATGGCTGATGTCGGCAGAGATGTTAGGAGCATTGAATTATAGAAGGTTGTCTTAATTAGTTTTGTCTTTATGCTGAAATATGTTTCTTTTTTTGTCTGCATGACGTTGAGGGTATAGCTGAGCTTTGACTTTCTTGAATTAGCCAGACGTGTTCAAATAATTTTGTATGTGGGACGTCTTCTTTAGGGAGTGTCTTTCTTTAAAGGGCACTGACTGGTACTTCTGTAGCAGACTGCAGCTTAAACTTCCTCAAAATGCAACTAAACGTTGGTTATGAGAATACGTCTTGGAAAGCCTACGGATCATGACCATGCACGCGTTGTATGTGCATATAAGGTGGTACGCAAAAACTTGAATCAGATCCTCCGTAACGTGACCCCAAATAGGCAAAGGAATAGATGCCAACTAGATGGAGAGCTCCGATGCAGTTAAGAGCATATAAGCAACAATTATGAAGGAACTCCGACCAAAGATCCTACACGATCCATACTACCACCAGGAGAATCAGGTACACTAACTTATGTGGGAGACAGACTGCTGTCTGTCTCCCACACCACTTTCTCTCTGTTGGTGATTCTTCGTAGCTTCTTCACAACGAAGAAGTATGTATATCCTCAGAGCAACGAATGGCCTGACTGTGTGTTGAAAACAGGCGCTTTTTGCTCAATCGACAGGCCCACTAATTACAGGGACAACCTACCGGACAAGTGAAAAATAAAAAAGTTCTGTAACTCGATCTTAACAAACATAACCTAAGAAACTTAAGGGACTTTTAACTGGGACTCTGACAAGACAAGACACTAACCATCTGCATAAAATAAAATTATCAGATAGAGATGACAAGTCACATTCTTTGCGATTGTCCAGGAGGTGCAAGGAAAAGATTACTACAGGCGATGTAGGACTCGGTCAAACCAGTGGAGACTTGGAATATAGAACATCAAGCTATGTATATTTAGGATTATCAAGAGGCTTCATATAACTCTTAAACTCCTAAACCACTATCACAGGGATACAAAGGTTAGAAGGGAACCGTGGAGAGATGGGACCGTAAAAAACTTTAGTGTTGTCTGGAAATCATGTTTCAAAAAATCCGTTCCGTAATCTGACGCTATAACGTGACGCTGACATACATGGATGTAGTGCCCAATATTAGTTATAACAGTGGCGTGGGTCAGCAGACCAAGATTAAACATCCCAAAGATATCTCAAGTAAAGTTCAAGGCTGGCCTGAATATCCATAATAGGAGCTACAGAAACCTATCCCACAACATCACTAGAGCTACTAGTAGGACTTACATGGTTTCACAGAAGCTATTTGACCATTCTAAGAATATTCAAAGAAGTAATTGAAAAAGGGAGAATGGTCAACAATTCTTCGGCCCAGAGAGTCTTTGAAACCACCCCAGAGGGAAGATGACCTTAGGAAGACCTCGTCTAAGGTGGACCTCAACCACCTCGGTGTGTGTAACTGGATGCAACTGACTGAAGATCGAGCTGGCTGGAGAGGCTAGTTGGTTGAGGTGCAGGTTCACTCTGGACTGTAGCTCTGCCTAAGTAAGTGATTGGGACATAAGGAACGAGAAAATTGATCTTGCTTCTGGGCAGACGAGGAAATGAGCTGGTCTGCTGAATTGACCCAAACTGCGTCCAATTCAACCTCACGATGCTGTCAGACAGTCAAGATGCTGGGTTCGACCTTGGACAAAAAAAAAACTCAGAAAAGAGGGAATGATTCAAACTTTGGCATGCCATCTCCCAACAGACCACAGAACTCTTGGGAAAGTAGGTAGGTAGAAGTGGTACCTTCAATGATCTACAATGAAACTTAATTAGCACCTTAGTGCCTTTTAAATACCACAACAAACCTTTCGTTAAGGTTGTCAAAAAGGTCTTGCCTAGTATACGATGGTCTGAACCTGCCTTGAGTCGGACACCCGCAAATGAGATGCAAAAATGTTTCTTGCGGACAATGTGCGTTGATTGGGATGCCTAATCTGGACGCGTGTGTTACTATGGGCCAGTAACCCGTACTAATCGCTATAATCCTTGTAATGCCTGTGCGAGTCCTGTTTTGTAGATCTTGTGTTCTAGACCACTTGGTCCCTTGTGTAGTTGGGCCACATACATATGCCTTGATATGATACAATTCTGCAACTCTTGCCATCTGCTGTTGGCATCTGATATGAAGTGCGAGAGGATTTTTCCCTTGACAGCTCTCAACGGGATGTGAACACACTTCGCGAGGGACTTGTCAAGGGCTGAATTGCGCCTCGTCAGATCATCGGCTTCTGGGAAACTATAACAAAGAAAAAACGAATTTCACATTCCAATAGGCATGTTGACCATAGTAAACTTATAGAGCATCTCAGGAATCTGGATATAAAAGATGATGGACACTGGAGATGCACCGCTTGGACTACGAAGAAATATTTAGCTTACGCAAGCGGCTTTACTCCCGCTGCATCCACTTCAAATACACTGTGGGACTAGATGAGGTGTTTTAACCCGAAAACTCTTTCCTCGTTACCATCTACTAGGTTAACCGGATTACCAGCACCGGAACCTACATGGAAACTTCCCAAATGGGACATCATCATTGCTATCAATTGAAAGGTTTCCTGATTGAATTACCGCAAGGGTCAGTTTTTGTTCGCTTACTGTTTCAACTGTCAAGCACTTTGTTCAGAAAATTTAAATGTATCGATGTTCTTTATCTGTACAATGTAAACAAATTTCAATCTACATATGTATCTATTTAGAAGCCACTTGACCTCATTCGAAGAAAAGACAATGCCTACATGCAAATGAATTTCCAAGCGAATAACAATGTAATGCATTAAGTCTAATAGTATCACGCACACAAGGCACACAAATTATATTATGACAAGTTTTTAATTAATTTAATTCCTTAGGCAAATAAAAACAATAGTCCTGCCAAAAATGCACCTCAATTCGCGTGCGCTACTCTGCAATTTTGTAAATAAACCGAACTGCATTAGTGGATGAAATCACAAACACCCCACGAAGCCACCTTCCTGGATGATGCACTAGAGCGTGTAGTTAAACCATTCCCATGCAGCTGCCGACGCCATCAGCCTCATTCAAATGCAACTCAAATCGTGGTTTCATTATTTGAATCGTTGCACTCGCTCGCTTGCACGCTTACTCGCTTTATTTCCACTATTCGGAAGCCATTCCCTCCTTCTACCCAATAGCGCTAAACATGACGATGTTGCTGCTGCTGCTGCTGCTGTTGATGGTGATGATGATGATGAACATAATAACTATCAAAGTCAACAACAATCGAAAATTAGTAAACATTCCTTCGCCCGATACCCGCACTGAATCTACAGGATTCTGATTCCGCCCTACCCCACTCCCATTCGGTGACAAGTGAAAATCTCCATTTCGGTCCCTTGTGGGGAGAATGGTGCGCGATATTGTCTGTTTTGCTTTGTTTTTTTCTCGTCTATTTTTATCGAGGAATTGAAAATGGAATATCACTGCTATTGTTCGTGGCCGTTTACACACAATACACGCCAAGGACGACAACGAGGGATACAACACATTTATTTGCGGTGTATGTGGATACCAAAGACACGAGGGCAATGGCAATGGCAAGGAGAATGGAAACTTCTCTAAATTGATGCAACGTGAGAATTTTTCTTAAGGATTTCCACACATACTCGCGTACCTACGAAATCGTTTCACTTACAGTTGCATCGAATAAATGGTGCGCATCGCAGGCATCGCCCACATACACTCGTGTAGGAGTAACGCATTTACGTACTTGTTTGAGGATTTTTATTGAGGGTGCCATGCCAGCGGAATGACTGAATGGCGGGGTTGGGGGTTGAGGGTTGAGTGTTGAGAATGGAAATTTTTTTTTGAGAAATGGCCGATCGATTTACAATTCGAACTTCCGCTTGTCGGTATCTTCGTCATGTGCCATTATGGGTGGGCGGGATGGTAAGTAATTTTGAGTATTACTGGCTCCGCTTTAAGGTGATTTGGTATGATTCCTTAATATTTTACGTATTAAAGATGAATGTGTGTTTAAAGGACAATTTGCGAGGTATTTGGCGATAGGTATTGGGCTTAGAAGAACCCATGGTCAAGCTTTCAAATAAAGTTTCCGTGCGGTTGCCACATTCCAAAATCATTCTTAGCGATGGGGTCTATTTCTGGCTCAACGGCTTCGTTGGGTTGGATTGGGTTGGGTGGTTATTCCCGCTCAGCAGGGACATACTTAGACCAAAAAGAAGGTCCATTGTGATACCATTATGGAAAAAACCGGATTACCAGCACCGGAGACCTACATGGAGACTTCCTAATAGGACAGAAAGCAGGGCAACTATTTTCGATGTAAACCCATGCCGAAGAAGTATGATTCGCCGTTTCAACCAGTCAAAACCAGTTTAATCCAGTGACAAACCTCTATATTTTGACTAAATCTAGTCTAGCTAGATCGTTAAGATCCTCGAAGAAGTACTCGCCCAGGGTTTTGCTTCTCAAGACTGAAAAGCACGACAGAAACACAGAAGATGTAATTGGAGTTTTATGATTTAATAAGTACTGACGGTTCTTCCCTATAGTCAGAGATGTACCAGTCTATACCCTCCTTAGACAGGGATACGTCGCACCTGACAGCGATCTCGTTAAGAGATCCACAGTATCGCTTTACCAACTTGGATAGAATTATTGGCGATTCCAAGGCTTTTATTGCAGCTTGACTGTCTATGTCGAAAACAATAGCACTGGACTCTATCGAGTTAATCGAAAGCCGGATCGCGGCTTCACGGACTGCGGTGACTTCTGCTTGAAATACACTGCAGTTGTCCGGCAGTCGACTGGTGACGCAAATATCCAGTGCACTAGAGTAAACTCCCGCACCTATTACAGACGCTGTCTTGGATCCGTCTGTGAAATCTCTGTTACAGATTCGTTTAAAATTTCTACCGATTCCCAAGTACTTCTGCTAGGAATTCTAGTTTTATACTTGACGTTAAAGTCCAGATGGACGACAATGTAGTCCGAATTACTAGGAATAGTGTTATGGCCGTTTATGACGCTTGCTTAGCCTATATTTCTACGAGCCAGTTGCAAACTCTACACCGTAATACCGCTTTAGCCGCCATTAGCTTCACAAAGATATCAACAGGAAGATGGAGCCTAACTTCTAGTGCAGGTGACTTCGTTAAAAAACAAAATTGTAGCATTTCGCCAAGTCAGCAACCCGAAACTGTTCAAAAAATGCCAGTTCACCCACAAAATGTACTGTTTGGTGTGAATTTTATTGGTTTGGCCCGGTTGAAGTGGCTGCTAGCTCAGAGACGCCAATACACTTAGACCAGCAATAGGGCCATTGTAATACCAGATATGTATGTACGTGCGGGTTTCATGCTGGAGGGGTTATTGGCTGATACAACTTCTTCAATAATCCTCCCAACACAGTCATGGTGACTGCCTATTTTTGGGATAAATTGAAAGAGGATGACTTGGAACACATATGTATGGTTTCAGGAAGGCGATTCCACATAGCTCACAATTGAATTAATCAAGTCGAAGTTCGGTGACCGTGTTATCTCCAGAAATGACCATTCAGTTGGCCACCTCGTTCGAGTGATCTGAGGCATCTGGACTTTTTTCTTTGGGGCAATGTTAACTCCATGGTTTATGGCAATAGATCAGAGACTTTAGTCCACCTCAGGACCAACATCCAACGCCAAATTGCCGGCATATCGCCCGAATTATAGATAATACATAAAAAACAATCAAAATTGGGTTTAGTGAGTTCAATCATGCAGGGGTTTGCCTGTGTTCCATAATTATTATCATCGATGGTATTTTAACCCGAAATACATTTTTGGCATTCAAACCACAGGCTGGTTTGTTAAAAAAAATTGAGCGCACTTAATGAGAAATTTTTCTAGTTATACACTCGAATGCGTTTCAGAGGCTTATGTTATTTTTCAAAAGTGGGGCCACTTATTTGTATCAGTCTTTATAATTTGTAGACGTAGCTTAAGGATATATGTATGTACATATGAACAAGAGCATTTACAAGAATGCTCAGGAACTAATTACTGGCTTCAAGCCCGGAACGTAGTACCTCTAAGAGAGTGAAGGAAATCTAGTCACCAACTTGTTCCTAGACTTTTTTGTGTCTTTTTCCATTGATCGACGTATGTTTCTAGAATTCTGTCATCAACATTTGCTCTGAAGCCAGCATGGAGGTAATTCCTTTTCTCTCTAAACAAACCTTTGTTTGGCAAAGATTGTGAAGGAAACACTGCCGACAGGAACAGTGTGGCGTTCCAACCCGCTTAGTTGGGTTTGCGAGAGTTTGCTTTGTGAATTTTATGCATAAAATGACAAAAGTTATAAGCAACAACTTCTATCTTTTTCTGTCTACCTTTACTAAAAGGGTCCGGATCACTAGCCAGCCACAACATTCAAAAGAAATGCAGACTTTTTCGCAAACACGTTTGCAGGCAATTCAGCAATCCAGTCGAGTTGGATAACTACAGCGGTTGGGCTGTAAACGTCTCAAAGGCGTACGATCGAGCTCGGCACTACAAAGTATAGCTAAAAGGCGACCACAACATCGCTGTGGATGCATGCAAGTATTACCACGATATGTGACCGTCCTGCTGAAGCAACATACCCTTTTGCTTGAAAAAAATCCCTCTCAATCTAGGACTGATTTATCGGTAACCTGCTCCAAAGAATATCCAAGAAGGAGTACTTTCTGAATTCTTTCGAGGTAACTTTTCAACGATACTCATGTGACAGAAGAAACTGATACTAGCTGAAGGCTTACAGTTTGATCTATTCAGTTAAACCAATATCGGCGGTCTCTACGTCAACCCGATTAATTCTATGACTAATGAACTCCGAGAAATCCAAGTAAAACCCACTTTAAAGTCGTCAACATCACCACCTTCCCTCCAGAGTAGTAAGCTCAGCACTACTACACATATTACCAGTGTGGGTTGATGCTATGTCAACAAGAGAATCAAGACACAAGCTGTCGGCTGTCTACAGACTTAGCGCTCTAAGGACAATTTGCGCCTAAAAACAGTGCCGGAGGAAGCGGTATATGTCGTAGCTGATATGGTACCCATCGATAAAGATGAAACGGGTATACATTAGCAAACTCGACAGCTCCTCGACAGCATGGTGGAGCTATTAAAGCAGAAGAAAGAGCGATCTCAATGGCAAAATGTAAAAATCGATGAAATGACGCCACAACAGGAAGAAGGCCACACAAACTCATCCCCAACATAGACACTTGGGCGAGAAGAAAAGTAGAAGAGGTGAACTATTATATCAGCCAGCTCCTACCTGGTCATGATGGATACAGAAGGTATCTGCAAGAATTCGGGCACGAAGTAGTATTGGCGCTTTACTCCAAGAGGTACAAATTTTGCGGACTCCAGACGGCTCATTGGAGATATGATTCGGAAGAGCTGGAACCAAGCCAATGCATATGTCACCAGCGTCCAGGTCGAATTCAGGAGAATCGAGCCCATAAAAATAAAAAACGGCGAACAACGGAGTAAAGCCCAAAAGACTAACCAACCCCACGAAGTACTCGTAATACCTAACGATAGTCCCTTGGGGAGAATGGTAGAAGAGTGTGTACGTAATGGAATTCCTGTCGCCGAGTATTCAGGCTTGCGAATCGTACATTCTAAATATTAGTCCGGGCTACTATTATCTTAAGAATATTACCACATCCATTGGCGAAACAAAAAAATGGAATGAGTTCCAAACAACATAACTGTATTCACAGATTGATCTAACAAAAACAGAATACAAGGACTTAATTGAAATCCTTGGTATGCATCAAAACAAAGTCTAACATAGAATAGGCTTCAGCCACAATGTAGTCTAGGTGAGAGTCAAATGTGAGTTAAGAGTCAAATATAACTTTTAGATCCTTCTTTTCATTTATCCTTGAAATTACAATGGTCCCCAGTTTACTTTGTAAAGAATTACATATTCTGGCATTTAGAAACGTTGCACAATAACTGGCTGATTTGCATTACACCATTTTAGAGAAAGTTTGCAGATCTTTTTGAAGTAAAACACAATCATCTTGGGAAGCTATGCAGCGGAAGATTTTTAGGTCATTCGCATACATAATGCAGTTAGAGTTTTGAATAAAATCAATAATAAATTTATCACAGAACTAGAAAGAAGGAACAATTAATAGAAGCTATGGTAAATGTTTGCAAAAGGGACCTCTCCCCCGATTTTGATATAATTTTAGTATGTTGCTACCAGTAAAATAAGTAAAAAATTTCTATTTGAATGAAAAAATATATTTAAAGAAAGCAAATAAGTCAAAAAAATCACTCACCTTTCTTGCGTCTTCTTAACCTGGCGTATCTTTCTTCAAGCAAAGTAGACGTAGAAAACATTACCGAATATCGAACACTCCCGAATC
Source organism: Xylota sylvarum (assembly GCA_905220385.1). Lineage (NCBI taxonomy): Eukaryota > Metazoa > Arthropoda > Insecta > Diptera > Syrphidae > Xylota > Xylota sylvarum. The sequence goes on along the minus strand of LR999957.1, from coordinate 95,638,241 downwards.
GCGACCACGAACACTCCCGTACCGAGGAAAAAACCGTTCACTTTGGAAGCTTGGTATAGCTATAGACCGAGGATTAGAAAATATATAGAAATGGAACACTATTGCACTTGCTTCCATTCTTATTCACTTCTGCCCTCAAAGGGATATCGAAACACTTTGAAATGAAGCAACGATTATAACACTTTTTAGCCTTTTCACCACTTAAAAAGAATAGGGGCTTGAAACACTTGATTGCACTTAACAGACATAGGAAAGACTTTTCAGAGAACACCTTCAAAACACACTAAGCACTTCCTCCTTGATATTTACAGATAAGGACAGGGGTGGCTTTAGATTTTTTACACAAAAACTTTGAAAATAGAAATAAACTATCACTAGGCTTAATTAGAGAACTGAAACAGGGGCTTAATACACATTTTATTATTTTTCCAACAGACTAGGGGGATATTTTCAAAAACATTTGCTTGCTTACAGAGACGGAAAGACAATAAAAAAAAGATACACTATCGACCATTTTGTGAATAAACTAGAGACTCACTGATGAATGGGTGAAAAGGAATAAATTACAAAAACAGACACTTTGTAGATATTTTCTGGGAGACAGGGATTTAACCTTTATTCTTTTACATAATATTTCTTAAATTTTCTTTAGGATGAGAACGAGTATAAACGAGCGTAAACGAGCATAAAGGAGAAGACGAACGGACGAACGGGTTTAAGTATTTCGCGCACTCACCATGATTATGAAATACCGACAACAACCACGCCTGCGACTAGACCGACCGAGTGCAAGTGATTTAGAGCAGCCGGGTTCTTTTTATTTCGATCGAGGGTTTCGTAAATTTTCGTAGCCTTTTGAAAGGTAAGAAATGGGTGATCTGTAAGCAGAAAAAGAAATGGAATTATTTATAGGCCAATAGATGTTCAAAGTTATTGAAGAAATTAAAAGGATTATTAGCGTAGCGTCGTTTGAGAGAGGTTTGTTTAGGTTCAGTATGAGTTTAAAACTTGTTTTCCGTCATATTGTAAACTATGTTCATAATTCGAAAAGTCTGTCTTTAAGGGATTGTGACACATAGGCTTTCTGTCGAAGTAGCTAAAGATTTTAGGACTTGTTGAAGATTGTTTCTATTGACTGATACCTCAGGCTTGGATTTTAACTCCCATAAGTCCGGCGGAGGCTAGCCCTACTAATCAGTAGGGCTTTTGGGCAAGCTTTTGAGCATTGCACTGGTATCCAGAGCCTTTCAATTCTTTGCAGTTTTAACTAAGAAAAGCAACCAAACAAGGCAAGGATGCCTATACAAGAAAGAGGCTAAACGAAATGGGCTCTCAATGGCAATTCCCCTTTCTCGAAGAAAAATAATTCAGGGTAGAACAATTTTAGTTCTAACTCTAATGCTAGGCCATTAGCCAAGACAGGTGGCGATAAGCATTATTGCCGAGAAACGCAATGCCACGACCAAATTGCCTGAGAAATGCTCTTCGAAATGGACTAAGTGTTTTTGAGGCCGATTTTGATCGGCAGAGTCTGCATCAATTATGAAGGCTGGGCTAACAGAATTTGTAGGAGGATTGGATGTATATGTAGCAACAGCTGTCTGTCTTGAAGGTAGAATAGAATGCAGATTATGTTCCTTTAAATATTTTGAATCATAAGGCATAGGTTGCATTATATCCGTTCATTTGTAAAAAGGGCAAATGATATTACTATCACACTGGGTAACGAATTGGCAAAAAAACCGAAGTTATACAGATCAACCATCCTAAACGGAACCAAACGATGAAAGAAATATATACCATTCTCAGCATTAAAAAGTTAAACGCTGGGTCCTATACAGAGATGTTGCAGCATGGAGTCGGACAGAATCCCGAAATCCGAAATCCCGAAAAGCCAAAATCCCGGAAATGAAACAGAAAATTTTCGCATGGATTTGCATATACCCAACCTCGCACCTTCTCCGAATCCAACAGTGACTCCCAGCAGGTGGGTTGCAGGGGGCAGAATGTTCCCCCATTTACGAGTATATTCCACTGCTTATGCACAAACGAATTGTGGACTTATGACCTGTGGACTTATGAAACTGCCAAAGAGTCAACACTCCCTAAATTTAGAGTGTGACAAGAGCACCTTGTCGCACCATCTGTAAAATCTAGAAAATCGTGCTCCATCGTTGACTTCATAAACGCTATAGAGGACATAGCAACACAAACAATACGTGGAGTAAGATAGTGATAGTGTGCAGTAATGACACAAAAAAAAATTCTTTAACGCAGCAAATAGGGAATTTTGTCAAGATCAAGAAGATCACTCGTCTGCATGGATACATTATATGTACTACTTGCTGCAAGTTAAATTACAACATGAATAGTAGAGTACTATAATGTTTTGGTGCTAGTCCCACAAGGATCGGTACTAAGGCCTCTTATGAAACTCTCATGGAACATCGTTTATGATGGATTTCTGCGACCAATGTTGCAACAAACAGTAAAAATATTTGTCAAAACGCAACACGAGATAGAGTCAGCCACGAACGTTGCAGTGGCTAAAATCAAAAGCTGGCTGCTAGTTATCTGCCTTCCTCGGATAAGGTAACCAAAGAAGAGCGGCTGTCTTAAGAAGTCGTCGATAAACTGTGAAATACGTGAATATAAATGATATCGAAATATGATATCGAAAATACCTGCAGCAGACTCCAATTTAAAGTGCCTATAGACTATTTAAGCAAACAGGCTTCACTGCTTCAAGTAGTTTTTTTTTCGAATACTGCCAAATATTGGAGGACTTGGATACCCTAGAAGGATCTCAATACTGAGACTAGTAAGATAAGTCTTCTTATACACCTGCTCTGTTTGGGCGGGGGCACGAGGAACCAAAAAAACGATCTACAAATCCTGCAAACTATCACTGGTTTTCGAACGATTGAAGCTGGTTTCATCATAGTCGGAAATATTGCCATTGTTACGAGAAGCCAAAGATTTACAACAAGAGACCAGAAACTGATGGAAACTTCAACTACCATCTTAAGAGGTTCTTGTGCAGCCACAGTGAGCATAGTTTAAGCTATGAGAACTAAGACACGCTTAAACTAGCCTTTTAAGCTGGAAGGTCATAGACACGCTTAAACTTATTTCTGAGCTATGAGGTTATAAACTACTTCAAGTGACTATAAATAATAAACTTTTAAAGGGGAGGAGATACATTTTTAATTTTGGTCACTAAAGGACCTCATTTCACTTCAGCAAATAAAACAAACCCGAGATATGTATGTATGTATAGGATATGTATGCGTACGTGTAAGGATACGACAGTATATCGGTCGCTAGGCAAAATAATAAAATATCAGTGTTGCCGACCAAACCTTCTTGAATCGGTTTAAGGATCCTCAACGCTTTAAGCGCATATAAGACTGTAAAACATTGGAAAGTCAACAAACGGCTACTAGTAGCAAGTACCTTCAAAGAAAATTAAATCCAAGCTTCCACGTATGAAATGGCACAAGAATGATGCCTACTATGATAAGGTCACTAAGTCGAGTCATTAATAAAGTGTCATTTATCCTGAGACATTACTATTATTATCTAGGCTACCGTAAAGCCACTTTAATTTTAAGGCAAATGCCATACAGATACAATAACCTACAGTAACTGAAGGCAATTCTGTAGACAAATGCCCCATAGGTACACATGCCATCAGAATCACACGAAGCCCCATCACTGTTGTTAAGCGATGCTTTTAACTTTATTAAGTAACCATCAGCCAAACAACACAAACATCCGGAGAAACATCTTCTTCGCCCGCACACCGTTCGGAGTCCGTTCTCTCCATATAAACATTTCGGTGTAGGTATGAATGTGTTTGTGCGGTTAGTTGCTTTTCTGTTCCGCAAGTTGTGAAAGTCAAAAGTGTAAACAAGGTATATTACGGTATTAAGGTTCTCCTCGGGTTTTTGGTTAGTTTGGTTTTCCCATCATAGTGGGCCTCCAGTTTACAATAAAGGATACATTGGCTATCTCTCTGTATGCCTTTGTTTGTTTGCTAAGAGCTCAAAACATCTTCGTGGATATTGTGTATAAAGGTGGCTCGCTCTTGATGGATGGATGGATGGACGGTAGAATCATAGTCGTCCTGTATTGTAACAGAACCAGAGATTCTCTGAGATTACAAAATACACAAAAGAGTTGTTGTCCTTCATATCGCCTTGCTTGTTCTCGGTAAGGATATATACTTATGTATTGATGTATGTTGTACAAAGTGAATTAGTAGGTTTATTGTTGTTACTGATGTCATCGTTGTTGTTGTTGGTATATCAATCATTGAAGAGGATATACATATAGCGTGTGTAAGTAAATAGAATTTAATGTAATTCCAGGAATTGGAGAATTGTATTTGGAATGGTAACTCTAGAGGAGAGATGCGTAGGTTGTTGAAATTGAAAATACTGGCAATTGTCGAAAAGTAATTAATTTGTAACCGATTGTCTTGAAAATTGCCTTGGGGGTTTGTTTAAAGAAGAACGGGGTAGGTTCTGTGTGCACTTAATCAATGGAAGCTATGTAGGTTTAGGTACACCTACTTTCTGTGAATGAAGTGCGTGGGTTTGAACATTCTATACGTAGGTACATACATATGTAGGTTTTGTATTGTCATCTTTTCAAAATAGTTCGGAGAGAAAGTTCCATCCAATCTGAAATGTCCAACAATAGGCGGTTCAAAGCTCAGTCGAACTCTAGTTCGGGTGTGAGTAGATCCGGATAGAAGAATGCCACGTAGAATTGAACTGAGTTTTTGAAGTGTGCTTGTCATTTTTGCACACCAATAGTCAAGAGAAAAGGATGGGAAGTTGCTTAATCATAACTTCGAGAAAGAGCGAAGCACACACCATCTCAGATGAGTACCTCGATCAGTCTAGGCAAAATTTTAACCAATGTTCTAGTAGAAATATTTACTAACCATCAGTGTAGGCTGAACACCTCTAAAGGCAGTGACCTCATCAACGATGAAATGGAAGCTAGTCAGATGATTAAGCTGCATTAAGAATTAGCAGAGCAGGTTATCTTTCATGGAACGCCATTAATAAAAGCCACATAGGCAACAGAATATTCAAATCGTCTCACCGGTCCTTACCTCTCCTGGTAAGAACCTTTTCAAAAACTCTAGCAGGAACAAGACCAGAGATTCAAAATACATCTATCTAGGTACTCCCTTTCCAGGATGTCGAGTTACCCGAACAAATCGCCATAAGTCCGATCATCGGACTTATAATTCCGCCTCCTTCACTAGCGACTTAAGATTGGAAGACGCGGAGGACTTAAGCTTCTTGGTTCGTAGTACAATATTGCTTTCTGCTGGTTCTCTGGTTACAAGGATATAATCGGAAATGAGAGGGGTGACGAAAAGGGTCTGCAATAGACCAAAATCGAACATTTACTTGAACTTGAATGAAGCCTCTTTTCTGTTACCTTTGGGAGGGAGTTGAACATGATATCCTAATGACACCCAACAGTAGGCGAAACTCGATGACCACCTGTGATATATTTATACAGAAAGCTTTAACCCCGATACGACATAGCCAGAACCAAGAAATCGCTATCAATGTTGGTAAGTGCATTTACCGGCCATAATCGTCTAAGGAACCACACAATGAAACTTAAACTTCACGATGAAAATATATATAGAATCTCAGGATAGAGTGACATCTAAAGGTCCTTGCAGGCCCTTTCTGAGGCTAGAACATCGCTTAACATTTTGAATAGGGAAACAGATACCGAATCCATACATGTGCAACAACCAAATCGTTATGGCGAGTCTATGACAAAAAGAGATCTGCAGATCTCATGAAACTCAGTCGCAGGTATATTCGGACAGCTGTTGGTGTCGTGACATTGATAGGAAATTATGCAGCATGGCTAAGACTATCCCATAAGGACATTTGTAGAAACTGGAGGAATGACGAGGAAATATAGTCCATTCGTCACTTGCTATGGTGATTGCCATTTCCTTACGGAACTAGGCGATCTAGGAAATATAGAGATACACATACTTATCTAGCTCTACGTCGACCCCAGGTCTTACTAACTCAGAAACCCCAACACATTTAGACCAGCAATAAGTCCATTGTTATACAACATGGATCATAAGAGAAAGTTTCTCTCTACCTACTCCTTAAACCATTTTGAACTTATGATGAAGCGTGAGAGGCTCTCGATATCTATGTTTATCAGATCGTCTAAACCATTATATAAGAAGGCTCCTAAGTGAAGCTTCCTTCAGAGCTGGGCATGCAGTTTCTACAAAAGTGGTTGGCAAAAAGGTTCATGCTGTCCTAATAGACATTGTCCAGTGATGACACCTATTGTAGTACCGATATGCAACCCATTCAGAGAAAACAAATTCTTAGAGCGTTCAAAATCCAGCTTTGGCCAAATTTGTTTTGTCGCTGGACATGTTGGTCCACTAAGATCTGTACTCTCGATAGCATTCAGTTTGAATTTTAGTTTGCAAGTAGCGATTGGTATACCTAAGGTGCCTTTGTCCAGCAAAATGAGTAAAGTTGTTCCTAATCTGGAGTTCAACGGCCTTACAGTTCCCTGGAATATTACTACGCCCCGGATGTCTTACTATGCAGTCTTGTCAGGTTTCTGAGGACAATACGATGGTTTGAGACCAAATTGTGGACTCATGACCCACCTAAGTGGATACTAGGTCCACATTCTGATTGTAGACTTGTAATCCATTCGAATGGGTCGTGAGTCCATTGTGGACTTATGGCCTGTGGACTTGTTAACCTGCGCCGAAGAAAAAGTCTAAAGACAATTCCTGATGCAAAGAAATTGTGGCACCAGTTCTCGGCATACAAAGTTCATCTAGCAATTACTCCAAACCAGATATGTCCAGCCATTTTCAAAGATTTCAAACAGATAAGCCTCACGTCATTCCGTATTAAAAGTTTAAAATAAAATAACATCTAAATTCGTTCCAGAATTAGTTCAAGGATCATCATGCCTAAATGAAGAGCTAGAAACTACACATAGTCTACTCCACTAGAAGGAATTCACTCTCGTAGCATTTCTAGATATCGAGGGTGCATTTACCAATGAGGAATGGAATGCTTGAAGAACATTAACCTATACAATCGGAGTGTATGCTTAGAACGAAATCCATCAGCCGCTTAGTCACTGATATGAAGTTGGAGCATAGTCGTTTTCCAAGCCAAGATCCTAGCAGTGACAAAAGCCGCCGTCAAGACTATGACGGGGCCATAACCTTTATCATCAATAGGCAGGCAGCAATAAAAGTGATATCTGCTAAAGAAATGCGAGTCGAGATGAGCGCAAGGGTCTTGGAACGCAGATAAGACCCAGATAAGAAGATAAAACTTTGATCATGAAGGTATACCAGGAAGTGAGAGATCTGACCAACTAACAAGTCCTGAACACTTAGGTACAAAAGGAGGAATGGATGGATGGAGTTCTCCGACGATATGTCCTTCAACAAGTAAACTGTGGCCTGGAAATCGCTATCTATCCCTATAGGAGTGATCACAGGACATAAAACTCTACGGTATTATATGAAGAATTACGATTAACCAATAACCACTGCTGAAACTACGGTGTTGAGGAGGTCTATCCAAGTCTCTGCCACATAAGAAAAAAATCCTCGAATGACATTCTTCCAGGACATCGAAGAACTGTCCGACAAACCGATGAACAAAATCTACAATAAATCGACAGGATGGTTTGTATTCCACAGTCTACTATTAGATCCCTCCAATGGGAATCACAATGGGTCTATATTAACCTAAGGGCGGCATAGATGAGACCCCTCTCCTCTTAACCTGTCCATCTAGTAAAACTTAAACTAGGGCATAGTGGTATAAAGATGTCAATTATATAAAACAATCTAAAAACTTTGGAAATCAACTACCAAAACCAGACGTAGTTCTAACTTTCGCTATTTCCACTGAAGTGGACAGAAAGTACCTAGGACAGAGAAATCTTCCTTAACTTTGTGTGAAAACAGCAAAAACTTTAGCAAAGATAGATGTCTAGACTTGACTCTATCTGTCGTGCAAAGATCACATAAAACTGCAAATGTGATCGGTAGAGAAATTAGAGAGCTTCCAGTATTTTCGCGAAAGAAAAGCCTGGAATAGGAATTTTGTCCAAAATATGACTACGCAATGTAATCAACCACCAAGTACTGACACCACGTTGAAGAGCCATAGTTCGGTTTCGACGTTGAAAACATGATTTTTCCAAATTCTGAACCAAAAATGATACATCAGATGCATACAATGATGGTGAGTCCCAATATCACGTTTGGGGACTGAAAGTTCTTGAACGGACAACGGCAAGCAAGTTACACAAGTTCCAGAGAATTGCCTGTCTCATGTGTTCCCATAAGGGACATGTTTTGCACTATCCCCGACATCATGCTTAGAGAGTACTGTTTCGGTAGGTTATTTGAGTTAGAAATATTGGACGGTGCAAACTAGTCTAATGGTGCTCCGGCACTGGACCCTAACTGAAACTCGGATGGGTTAATTGTCATCAAGGAAATGCAGGCAACGAATCTGTAGATGAACTAGCTAGGGCTGATTAATGATTGGGAACATAAACTTCGTCTGGCCTACTCGGGAAATGTCTCGGGGCTGAGACAATTCAAACGATTATTCATGCCTTATTCTTACAAGAAAATCCTTAATCTAGAAAAAAAACTACCAGTCCCTCGTACCAGCTATAGATAGACGAATTCAGAGACATTATGAGAGGAAGACTTCATTGATACCGAGTGCCTACGAACAGACCCACGTATCTATCAAAGTAATGTGTCATCTCTTTGAAGTACCATAAGCCGCAGAGCTGGAAAAGTTTAAAATTATAAATTGACTGATTAACGAACTATAGTCAACACGTATCAATCCCTGTAACTTGTTAAAGAGACCAACAAAATTGTAGAGGGAGTAGTAGTAGTTAAAGCTAGGCAATAACGACACAAAAATACATTTTTTCCAACAGTCTCCTTCTGTTAAGATACAAAAAAAGAAAACTAAACCTCAATCTATGTACTATCAGAAAAAATTTCCCTTCCACCTGGCAACATTGAAAATATCCTTCACCCTGCTCATGAGTGCGCATGTCCAACAGAAATGCCACCAACTTCTTAATCCATCCTTCATCCTGTCTATATTTTTATTTACTCTGCCAAAAAGCCAACAAACGCAAGTTGGACTAGCAAAAAAATTTTGTTCTCCTGCGCTAAAGGACCACAAAACAGTAAAAAAAAAAAAACAGAAGAAGGAAGCAAATTCTGACATATATGTGGTGACTAAAAGTCTGAAGCATAACAATTCAATTCGATGAAGTGAAGGACGCCAAAGTGAAAGTGTCCGCAAGAGGATAGTGTGTGTGCAAAATTATCGACAAACCAAGAATTTTTTTTTTCCGCATCACTAATGTGAAACAGTGAACACTTATGTGGGGAGAGAAAGTGCATGCCACCCACCCTATACCAATCCGACCGCCTTACATCCTGTTTAACCGCGCTCCGTTACACTCCCACCACCACCAGCACGACGACTACTGTGTCGCCACATCAAAATTGTGTTATTGATTTTTCCTGATTGTGCCGTTGTTGTTTTCCGTTTGCATTTCCGTCATTGAGACGTGTCCCTGCTGCCGTGGAGACACAGTGTAGTTCAGTGCAGTGCTGTGCCGCAGTGTAGGATTGTCAACCAATTATTTTGAGAGCGCATTCGGCGAAAAAAAAAAAGCTTCCATTATGAGTTCAAGGATTCTCATGTAATAACAACAACATTGTGTCGTATTCGTATCACATCAGGATCACATCATCATCAACATCAACATCATCATCGAAAACTCGCAACGAATTGTGTTCGGTTTTCCTCGATAGTCGGTTCTTTTTTTTTTTTGTGAATTTTTCCGCCTGTGGGCAATTTTCAAGTGCAACTCTTGACAGTAGCAGCAACAGCATCCTTGTGATCCTTGAGTGGGTACATTCAAAGCGTATGTGTGTGTGTGCATTATGCAAGAAATGTCATCATGATATTATTGACATTTGCTAGTGTCAAGTGAATTGTGTGTGTTTAATTAATCCCTTAGAGGAGCAAGGGACAGTACCATAATTTGTGTAATCTCCCCTAAGTGCTATCCGGGTGGGATCTTTGGCATCCGTTACAATTATGTATCTCAGTCGGAGCCCCCCAAAGCACCAGAACTCATCATTGGGGGGCTCCAACGACAGTTTGGCAAAATACAAATCGGGATCACATCATAGTCAAATGTCCGGTTCGTCAGCGTCCATGTATTCCAGTTCATCGACTACGAATCTTATCGGTGCATGTGGTGGCGGTGGTGGGGGCTCTCACTTGGGAGGAAATGTTCACCCTCATTCACATTCGCGTGTCAAACGGAACAAAAAGAATTCCTGGGGCGCAAGGGAACGCGCTGGGATGAGTTTTTTAATTGTTATCGCATTCTTCGCGGTTTTTGGGTTAATTATTCTGACAGAGGTGAGTAGCTATGACGAAAGTTCGTCCTGTCTAAGTTTATTTTGTTTTCCCTTTTGTGTTTTTGTGCGCTTTTTTGTCCCTTTTTGTCAGTAGATGCGAGTTCAACAGATTCAATGTCATTCAACCTTTTTTTTGTGTTTTTTTTTTTCCCACTGCGAATGCCGTTTTCAGACGTGTTTCAAGGACTACATATGTATATAGCTATGTTTTATACTGTTAGTCCTTTCAGTATCCCAGTGCAGCACAGTGAAGTATGTTTGATGTTTCTCTATGACATCGTTCTTCTGTGTAATTGGTGCGAATTGCAGTACACTTTCGACATCGTTATGTCTACTAAATACGAGTTGGGGGTTTTTTCCTTTTTCTGTTTTATCTTTCAAGGATCTGTCTGATGTAGAAAAGTTGCATGTGCTTTAGAAAGTAGCGGTGGTTGAGATGTGATGTAAGTGAGAATGCGATTGCTTGAGGAGGTTCAGTGATGTTACGTACATAGATTAATTTAGAATTCTTTAGACGATTTCATGAGAAAAATGTAGAAAGAACCGTCCTCGAGAATGTATCCACTTTGAGAGGTGCTTATAGACAAGAAAATAAAAAGTTCCGCCTTTCTATTGGCGTCTTCATCCGACGACTGAAGCATTGAATAAAAGAATTTACCATGAATCAGTACTCAAACTGAAAAACAAACCAGAACTTACAAATGACAGCTGAGAAGGCGAAGGATTTCAAAAGTTTTAGCTGACAGTTTCGTTAAGTGTGTAACAATTCAACTAAGTACTTAGACAGCAGTACAGATTTAAGCAATCAAACAGTCACTGTTTTGATAGTGGTGGCAAAAGTTGGTGGTTTAGACAGGACATACAGGCAGACTGTAGACCTCTTATTCTGTGGAGGGCAATGATCAGTTCCAAAAAATCTGCAACAACAAGGCAATTTCTTGGTTAATGGTAAATGTCTAAACATGTTTTCTCGTAAGGTCTTCAACTCAAATCCGTTTGTATAAGAAGTCTATCCCATTTAGGTACCTACATACATCCTTGATCCCTAAATTTAAATTTCTCGGGCGACACTTTTTGCGTGATCTAGAAGAATTATACAGCAGACTAGTCAATGAAATCTTGAACTACATCAAACCAACTGGATGGTTTGCTAGTTCATATTTATAGAACTAGGGTTATATATATATTATTAGATCACAGTGTTGGGTCCCTTTTCGTCTCTCTTCCACGATCCATCTTAGCCCGAGAGTCTCTCTGGATTTCTCCACAGTTCCTCTCTGACTTTGATTCCTCGTGTCAATGCTAGTATCTGTTTAATAGAAATCTCCTTCATCCTCTGCGTTTCTACGCAGTGGCTCTCCAGGACCTCCATTCTTCTGCTGGCTAGCGCCGGATATTGACACCAAATATGTGCTGCCGTCCCTACTTCCTTCAAGCATAGTTCGCAGGTGTCATCCTCATTTCAGTGTTTTCGTTCCAAGCTTAGAACTTCTCTGTGAGTGATACCAATTGGCATTTTAATAGCCATTTTCGCCTTGCATGGTTTACCACCTTCTCTGGTGTTCCGCCGCGGCCCAGTTAGGTGCTCGACCATTCCTTTTCAATTGCAGCAAATGTTTCCGGACCAGAGAGCTCCGAGGTTAACCCTTGCTTTGCTAGAGAGTCTCCTAATAATTTTTTTTTAGGTAAGAAACCTAAACTAACTCGCTCATATCCTTAACTTTCCCACAGAACCCTGCAGAACCTAAATATGGCATCAATTTGGTTCACTGATCCAAACTCCTCTAAACTACTGAAAAAGTATCTTCCAATGTACTTTAGTTTAGTCCGAGCAATGGCTTGACATTCACAGAATAGATGAGTAATATCCTTTGAGAACAGGTCACAACGGACCTTCTTTTGGATTAAGTGTGTCTATGCTGGGTGGATACAGCCACCTAACCCAATCCAAGCAACACAGATCACAACGCATTTGAAACCGTCTTCTTAGGTCAGTCAGCCATATTGATGATTTTATCGAGAAAGATTCTCTTAGCCACTCCCATTGATAGTTGTATGCCTTCACCTTATGGGAACTCTGCTCTTTTTTTTCGTCAGTATATCAGTACTTTCGTTACCCTCGTGCTTCCTCAGAAGGCTATCTATACCAGTGTCCAGGTACGCAACATAATCTGACACGGTTCTGTTAACATAATGATCTGAGCATTGTGCGGCAACTCCTGACTATTTCAGATTTACTGACGTAAGTCTCTACTGTCGCATATTGATCCCATCTCCAGTAATTTCGCAGCTTTGAGTACGGTCCGAACCTCTGTCCAGTCAGACTGGCTTGAATGCATGGTCAGACGTGACACATCAACTTAGAACTGCCCTCTAGAGGTACTCCGCAAGGATAGCTTTTACCTCCGCTACTACCAATACAGGTCGCGAACTAAATTTCAAAGAAACTAAATCACAGTGGGGTCCAAGTTGTTGCATAAATGGAGGATGTTATTGAATTACAATTCGTCCTCAAATTTGCTACACAAATTGGAGGAAAGATGTGGATTAAACGTTAGCCCCATGAAAAAAGAGGTAGTCCTCTTCACTAACAAGAGAACAATACCACTAATCGGGGCCTTGAGACTCCAGGATATACATCTCCAAGTCTCCGATAAGGCGAGATACTTAGGTTGTATACTCAACCAAAAGCTGACTTGGAAAGAGAACGCGTCATAAGAAATAAAAAAGGCATCTTAATCCTTCTATACACGTAGAAAAATGTTTAGTAAAAAATATGCGACATGGGCTACCGAGCTATTGCAAGATGGTACCTAGTTACCAAGCCATATTATATAACACCATCCATACACTTCCACACACGGAAGAACATCGGCTTTTCTGGAGGAAAAAGAAAGAACAAGTGAAGCGCGCGATCTCGGAAAAAGACGGTTCTACTCCATAAACAATGTTTGCAAGTTTGGTAAAAAAAAGTGTTAAGGAAACAAGACCGGAAGACAAGAAAAGTGTCAAGGAAACAAGACGAACAGAGACCTGTGTTGAGGATAAGGAAAAACCAATTCTGGCCAAATTCCGCTGTCAGGCAGAACGAACCATTCAACTTGGACGATGAAAACCAAGACTTCCAAGTAGTTCACCCGGCGCCTAAACTCAAGTCCAAAAAGTTGCTGAACCGGACAGCCTGGTGAAGAGCATACACTGACTTATTTGCAAGATTTGATCACAGGAAAGTGTACGTGATGAATAGAACCTCAGGATCATTCGATGATTCACTCATCCATTCATGATGATGATCGTACAAAAAGGGAAACCTTCTCAACAACGCTAGATATGCATACAAGATTCTGTCGGTTGTACGTTGCGAACGCCTTAAATATAATTTGTCAATGAGCTGATTTGCCACTACCAGTGTGGTTTTAGGCAACCACAACCAACCAAATATTCACACTGTGGCAGATCACGTGAACAAGAAGTTCACATCGCTACTCACCAACTTCTTATCGATTTTAAGGCCTCATATTACAGCATTTATAGAGACAAGTTATACAGAGCTATGTCTAGTTTTGTCACCACTGCCATGAATGACGATGAAGATCGCTTGTTGCTCCATGAAGGTCAGAAACAACCTTACCGAGACCTTTGATGTGAAAAAAGGATTCAGACAAGGTGATGCGCTGTCGTATCTGAGAAAATTGTGTGAAAATCGCAAGCCAACACCAGAGGCACAATTTTCCAAAAGTCTACTCGCATACGTTGATGACATTGACATCATTGGCAGAACACAGCGAGGTGTCACTAGTTCGTAAATATTGGAACTAAAGCTACCAAAATGTGTTAAGTTGTGAATGAGCGCAAAACCAAGTATATGCTGTCAACAAGACGGGACACACAATATCGATGAATCACACAGAACGTCAGAATAGACAGCTATAACTTTGAGGTAGTTCAGGACTTTGTCTACCTCACATCCGCTAGAAACTCCTCGACATCAAAAGTCAAAGGAAGAGTTACACTTGCTAATCGCTGTTTCTTGGGTCTAAGAAGGCAATTGAGTAGCAAGGCCTTGTCAAGAAGCTCTAAAGAGACTCTATAAAAGACCCTCATCATCTCAGTCCTGCTGTATAGCCCAGAAGAATGGACGTTAAGAAGCCGGATGAGGATATCCTTGGTCGTGTTGAACACAAAATTCTTCGGATAATTTTCGATCCAGTTTGCCTTGACGGGCTTTGGAGGAGGAAATTTAAATTTTTCAATCAAAGTATTCATCAGTTGTCTAAGATGATTGGGATATGTAGAATGAATGGACATCAACGCTCCGGTCCGAAGAGTCTTCGAATCAAACCCTGAAGAACCGCGTAGTAGAGGAAGACCTCACCTTAGATGGCACACACAATTGGAAGGGAACGCACACTTGGAAGGGAACCTCAACGAACTTGGAGTGAGCAACTGGAGGGAGTTAGCCAAAGACTGCGCTAATTGAAGGGGCTTGAGACCTTGGTTGGTTTAAGTCTTCACTAATTAGAGAACAATACCACCAATCGGGTCCATGAGACTTAATGCCACACTACTCAAAATCTCAGATAGTGTACGTCCGTAATGTGATAGGTAACAAACAATGGGTGTTTGCAGGAACATCTACCAAACGCTTAAAGGTCCTACTGGAAATGGCTTCAAAAAATGTTGGTACACTTTAGGAAATGGGTCTCTCCTTGAAATGTTGATGGATTAACCTCACGCGCTTTGTTTTTTTGGACAAACAAAAGGCGAAGTTCTTCCAATAGTATTAAAAGGCTGTGTATGTACATATGCTTGGTGTAAGACAGAAGTATCTATTGTACTTAATTGAATTAGTGTGTGGGTTTTCGGTAAAGTCCCTCGTAGCTAGCAACAATTTAGACGTACCATAGAACCACAAGCATCCGTTCAAATATTTTCGACAACATGTACATAGACGCCCACGTATAGTTCCATCTTCGATTCTACCAACCACCACAATATTCCGATTACTCCTGCTCCTTAGCGGTGTTCACTTACACCAAGTAGCTTAATTGATTAAAGTAGTTTCCCACGCCTCATTAAGCAATAATTTTCCTGATCAATCTACCAAGTCAACAGTCACCTTCCCCCAAAACTTGTGGCTACATATTCCATTAGAATCATCCCTAGAAAATTCTACTCAACAGTGTGTTCCAGAATCCAGAGCACAGTATATACTCCTCAGCGTGTGTGTGTACTCGTAGTAGTATCCAAGATAATCTACTTAATTACTCCACAATCTTAATTAAACTCTTTTTTTCTTGAATTCTTTTCTTCCTTCTTGTTGCTGAATGTCAAAGCTTTGTGTAAGTACCAAACACTCCACATCCCAAGCCGGACTCCATCTCGAGGCATTACTTGAATAATAATTAAATTTTCTCGACTGGTGCTGCGTGGATGACATCAATTAAAATTAAAATTTTATTTTATTTTAGATTTTATAAACTAAAAACAAATTTAATTCATTTTTTTTTTTTTGTTTTGTTTGTCCTTTTTTTTTTTGCGGACGCTTTCTTGGGCGCATTGCAATGGAACCAAGCAGCTCTTCATGATCGACGAGAAGAGCCACGGTGGAATGGTTGTATTGAGGCATGGAAATCTTGGCAGCCGTTTGGGTGATTCACTGCCGGATTATGATAATGTAAAGGTAAGTAGAATTAAATATTTTATAGGGGAGAGGGGCACAAACAGTACCAGAACGACGATAGGACGATAGGATGTCCTTTGGTTTTGGTGGAACATTCTGCGGACGTTATCCTTTCGTTTTGCTTTCGGTGGGAAATGTAGTTGGAGGGCATAAATTGGTTTCCTTTATTTAAATGAATTTTTATTGAAAAATTATGTAAGGACGAAAGGCCAAGGGAGGCAGGCGGAGCACAAGAAAAGAGAGTATTAAGAAGTATTTATCGGCTTTTAATAAGAAAGTTAGTTCCGGGTGACTTTAACAACGAAAGGGGTTTCTTTCTTCTGCTTGCTTTTACTTTTTTTTTTGTGAACGTAAGGAGCTTATAGTTTGTACAGACTTAAGGAAAGAAAATATTTTGACTTCGAAGAAGAAGTTTGCAAGAGCACTCGAGGTTTTATTTGCAATGGGGTTTCGAGAAAGGAGATGAATAGGAAAAGAAGAAAAAGTATGAAATGAACTTTTTTCGAAGGAATTTTCGTGAACAAAAAAAAAAAACATAAAAAACATTATCATAGCCCTAAAGTGCCTACTCAAAGCATTTGTCCAAATGGCCACAAGAACATAACAATATCTTGACCACAACTACCCGTTTAACAAATCATGAACACAACTTCAAGTTTCGCCTGATTGTTTTAATCCTTAAGTGACAAATTAGTTCCATGAAACCCTTCAAACATTAACCTCGACAAAAAGACAAAAAAAAAACGTCAAAAGCAGATTTTTTCAAATAACCTCTCCGCATCCACAATCGTTTAGCCATTCAACAAGCTTCCTTGGTCCATTGTCTTTCTATTGCCATTATAGAGAGCCTTAAGGGGGAACATCTACCATGCTCTTTGTTACAGAAGGTTAATTGGTTTCCTTCATTCTATTGACATGAATCTCAAAAGCCTTTTAAGTGTTCGATTATAAACCACTTTTCGAGGGAACACTTTCAACCCTTTTCGAAGAGACATTATTGCTTCTTCTTCTACTTCTTTGGCTTGGTAATTAGTTACGTTAGGTTGTCAATTTTTCCAAAAGTCACAAAGTCGAGAGGTGAAAAAGGTCATCGACCCTTTACCATTAGCATATACTAATTTTAATTCATAGATAGCAATACATACTCAAGGCAATGCATAAACTTTAAGTGACCTTGGTGAAATGGAGGTTTTGTAAAGTGTGGAAGGAAGCATTTGCTAGCCTACCGTATCGATTGTTCTTCAACTACATCGTAGGTAGAGGAAACCGGAGGAAGTAGTACATCGTAGGAACAGTTCTATTCAAGTATTTAACTTGAAGAAAATAGTGGAAACAATTCTGAAACTAGATCACCAAAAACAGTGAGGCTTTGGACTTTTAAAAGACGAGAAAGTTCCAAACTTTATTCAGATAAACGATGGCTGAGAGATGCCAAGACGTGTTGGAAACTGTGGTGCTAATACATTGATTTGATTGTAGCTCATCAACCAATTTGCACTGAGGATAGCCCAAAGGATGTCACTTTGAACTAGTCCAAGAACACTTTTCAATTTCTCTGTGTCGAATTCTGCAAACGTCATTATGTATTAGAATCGGACTTAGTATGGAGCCTTGAGGAACGCCACCTGTGACGTTATATTGCCTAGTTTAATGATTATACCGGTTTGTTCCCCTGATTAAAACGTTGTCCATTGGTTTTTCAAACTTTCCTTGCTCTTCCACACTTAGAGTCACATGGCGACTAAGGTAAGTAGATGATCAACAAAACGATGTGACGAATCAACACAACAAATGATAGGAAACACAGGAACCACGAAGAACTCTATTAGTAATTAAAATTTGCGCCCGAAAATGTGTCGAAAATGCTATTAAAATAAAGGAGCAGCTTGCCAAGGAGTAAAACTGAAGGCTGGTCGAAAATCAAAGTTTTTGAAAAACATGGTCACTGTTTTATTTTATACATCAAGAAAAGTATTAGTGGAGCAAACAAATTTAGGGAACTCAACGTTGACACAGGCATTTCACCTCGCCACCGCAGCAGACATCTTCGAAGATCAAACAGTTTTCAAGGCCAAAGATAAAGTGAGTCAATGGAAGGGCGGAAATATAAGGTATTGCACCATCATCAGAGTGAGAGTCACAATTGCAATCCCGAACTGGAGAAACATCATGGGGACACTGAACGTTAAAAGAGTGCCGGACTATCTACAGAAGATTATGGCAGACTATTTTAAAAATAGGGTTGGTTGGTTGAAATCAACACTCGATGAGTTTTGGATCCATCCGTAAAAATTAGCAGCGATTTGTGGTACAGGACATCTCCTTGTGTCTATTTAGTTCTGTGTGGTATTGAGCATTTGTAGCCTGTATTGAATTTGTGGTCGGTGACCTGTGGAAGATGACGATGCATCGATAGTATTCTGACATGTCCAGTGTGTTGCTCCTTCCATTGTTTCATGATTTAGAGCTTCTCAGTCTCATTGCTGAGCAGTTGTTTGCAGATGATGTCATAACATCGACCAGTGTCTGCGGGTATTTTCTTATTACTAGTATAGCGACGTCATTTGATTGAATTCCTTGATTGAGCAGAATTTTTCGATGGATTGGACGATAGAGTGAAGGGCCGTTTCAACAGATTTACATATTTGATAGGCGGATAGTAGGATTTGATAGATAGGATAGTAGGGAATTAATAGTGGCCTGGATGTGAGATCTAGAATTCCCTCCAGAATTTTGAGAAGAAAAGACGTTAGGCTTATTTGTCTAAGGAGGGTATGCGATGATTTCCTATATATAAAGTCCTCGGTCCAGGAGACCGGCATTGTTCATAGCTGCAGACAACCCTTCAGAATACAGGAGAGGCTATGCACTATTACGCTGAAGACCGTTTAGATTTGTGCCGAAAAAATTCCGTCCGGCCCCAGATCACTGCCCATTTCAGTTTATCCTCGCTGATAAATTCAGGAGGTGATGGTGGGCGTTGAATGTTTATCAGAGCAGGACTTTTGTAATGTGAAATGTGATGTATAACGACGTTCTTAGATTGAGAGCCCCGAGGTTATCGAATAACTTAAATGCAGAGATAGTTCGAGACAGGAAACATACACATGGGTGTTAAACTATTTCAAACGAAAGAAGAGCTCATCAGAGATATGAGCGTGATCATGCCGTGGTTTCAAAGCAGCGAAAGTAACCGCAGCGTATATGTATGAAAATGTGACATACGAAGGACTTCCTTCATATTGTGTCCACTCTGCTCGGTGACTTTAATTCCAAAATCGGAAAGCGAACAGATCTTGGGCAGTTGAATTGGGAGCAGAACCTCAACGACATAATATTAAACAATGGTCTTCCGCCATTGAAGGATCCACTCAAAATGCTGGCTTTTTCAAGAAAAGATAATTCTGCGAAGAATAAGAAGAATAACATCCGGAGGTTTAGAAGACAGCCAAGCGAAAAAGACATCTAGTTGATGAAGAAATTTCCCCCCCTCCAGTTTGATAAATGTTCGCTACTATAAAACTTAAAAACAATAAAGCCGTCTTAAAGCCACCACTGAATGCTCTCAACTTTAGTGATGATGTTATGATAAGAAGCATACACCAAATAATTAACCCAGTAGGAGTCAATAAAGCATCTCCTATAAAATCCAAGAAATGCTTTCATATAATTATCTTGAAAGAACTGCCCAGCACACTGTGCGAGCACCTTACGCCATTTGGCATATACCAGTGCTACTCAACACTGACTGATCTTAGGAGCAACAAATCGACTGATCTTAGGAGCTCTAAGCCAAATCTTTGCAAAGTTCTAAACCGCATATGACACCAGTCGCTGCGAGCTAAGAAAATGACCAAAAGAATATTTTGAAAAATAACAACTATCTTTCTGAAGAGCCTTAACAACGAGAAAGCAGAAGAATGGAAACAAGAACTAAATGCATACGCATAAGCAGGAAGCTGATCAAGTCTCTTTTACATGACCACTTCGGACTGTGAATTGAATAGGTACTCATGGCCACTTAACCTGTCCTTCATCGATTCGGAAAAGACAATCAATCTGGTTTGGCTTGCTTTGCCCAAGACTGTGATCGAAATTAAGGAAATTATTTCAAATAAATAATTGCACATTCATAGATTCCCGAAAAGAAAAGACATGCAGAAGAGTAGTGTTGAAGATACGAGAATTTGAGAAAAGATGGAGAGGATCGACACCGGAAAATGTAAGCACTGGCAAGTCGTTCAGATACATAAATTACATATGTAAATGTAAATAATTAAGTCGTAAAACAGGTCAAAGAAAAATCCAATCATCACACCTAAGAGAATCCTCGAATCCCAGACCTCGATTTCGAGACATATAGGAATACTAAGCCTCCACAGACCCCGAGGGTTGTTTATTTTGCAGTTTCTAAAATAGAATTGGGCAATAGTGAAATCGCCTACGTCAAGATGCTTTATTCAACAAATTGAAGCATGAAGCCTAGACTCCAAGGATGTAGTTTCAAATCTGGGCGCCAAGCTGACAATTTATTTAATTAAACGTACTGGCATTAGCGATTGCTTAATAGTGAAACATGTTAAATATACATTATACGCAAATATACACTCACCTTGTATCAATCCATCGTTGATCGCTGGGCTTGAATCCATTCATATAATTTGGCCTTGTAACGAACAAACACTCCCGGGCGCAAATTGACAAACAAAGGCAAATACCCTAAAACCCAAGATTTTATTTTATTTTCTTTAAACTAGAAATGAGGAGTAGTTTACTTCATACATGTTGTAAGATCAGAAAAGCTCTGAGCTTGAAACCTTGCTTCTTTCTTAAGACTGGAAGAACTGAACAAGTGCCTTTACAGGTTCACTTAAGAAATGACAAATAAGAGGAATTCTCTAATAAGAATAGAAACAAGAACCACTCGCATGTAAATGCGTTGAGCATACGAAAACTAACCAGTAAAACACATACCAGTAATTGTTTCATTTACATTAGAATTCAAAAGGATACATGGCTCTCGAACTTAGATCAAAATGCGTGCAATAACACAACAAAACATAAAGCTTTTTATTGGACAGACAGACGGAAGAAAATAAATGAAAAAAAAAATTAAACATGTCTCCAAATTGAAAAAGGAACGGAAATAAACTAAAAGCTTCTCCAATTTTCTTCTTTCGTAGAATGGTATTGGAACACATTCAATTTGAATCTAAACAAAGCGAAAACAAAAACAAAACTCTTTCTTTCCGAAAAATATATTTGCCTTTGGTGAGAAAAAAAAAGGAAAACCACTCATTCCAGATGAGAGAAACAGAAACACACACTCGTTTACTTAGGAAACGTACTAACAAACACACTTACACAACGCGCCCGCACTCGAGTTTAAACCGCGCACTACAAACTAACTTAACGACCACTCACCTGAAAGGCTCAGCTACTACTGCGCAGGCGACTTATCCGACGGCAAGTTCATGGTCATGGTCAACTTAAGTGCATTGACTAGGGAAATGGTTGGTGAAAAGTTTTCTACAATTGAAACTTTCGTGAGCGGGCTGAATGATCAATTGGTTCTTGTTTCTCTTGTAAAGGGCGAATGCGAAATGCATAGATTGAAAAACAAATTCATATTCCCTTTTGGAAAATATATTGGTTTATTGGAAGGAATAAGAGATTATCCAAATCAATTTGAAAACCATAAACCTGATTGAATTTGGATATTTTTGCACTGTAAAAATATACGCAAACAATTAAACTCGTTACAAGTGCAAACATTTATCTCAGAATCTGTCGATTTATGGAAGATAATTAAACTCTGCCTAATCCGGATAAGGGATGGACAGGGAAAATATCTGACATTTGTCTATTTATTGAAAGTTCCATTGATCTGGATAAGAGCAATGGCATCCATTTTGGACAAACTAGAAGTTATTTATAATATTTATCGTTTTTAATTCAAAAATATCAAAATCAAATGCAATTAGTTTTCTTTTTTTTTTATATTAAGAAAATATTTGGAACTTAGTAAAACATTAATGAAAATGTGACGGCAATTTTAATTGCCTTCTTCATCCAACAAGAGCTGCCATTTTACATACTTACTTAACTTCGTCCTCCTCGCATACGGAGTCGAATATCCCGAAGAATTTTTCTCTCGAAAGTATTCAAAATCTGCTCTGCTTTCCTGCTTATCGTCCAACACTCGATTCCATAAAGCAGAACTGGCAGGATCAAAGTTTTATAGAACATGCATTTCGTGTTCCGAGTTAGAAGTTTTGAAGCGATTTGTTTCGACAAACCGAAGTAGCAGCGGTTTCCTAGGGTAAATCTTCGCCGAATTTCAACTAAGCTATCGTTCATGGAGTTGACATTTACTCCTTTACTGTTGCCTACAACGACATTTTGTCCTAGGCGGTGCACAGATGCTTCATTGTTTGTTCACAACATGAACTTGGTTCTGTCATCATTTACTTCAAGGCCTGCTCCTTTCGCTTGTTCTTCAATTGCCGTAAAAGCCTCTAATACGGCGCGTTGGGAGCGACCGATGATGTCGATGTTGTCTGCGTATCGCAGCAGCTGGACAGATTTGTTAAAGATAGTGCCTATCTGTTCCAGCACGAGATTGAAGAAGTCACATGATAGCGCATTTCCTTGCCGAAATCCGGTACATGTTTGGAATAGTTCGGAATAATGTTTCAGAATTGCACGTTGCAGCGAGTTTTTCCCAGCGTCACGCAGCATAGCTGGATCAGTTTTACAGGGATCCCGAATTCAGCCATCGGCTTGTAGCTCAAGGCGATGAATGGTATCATATGCAGCTTTGAAGTCGATGAAGAGATGGTGAGTCTCGACTTGAAATTCGTTGGTCTTTTCCAGGATCTGCATTAGTGTGAAAATTTAGTCGGTCATCGATCTGCCAGGCTGGAAGTCACGCTGGTACGTTTACACAGCACATTGGATAGGATTTATGCCCCGATAGTTCTTAGAATACATACGATCGCCTGAAGGTGAGGCATATAGAGCTAACAGTCCAGACATCGGACATGGTTTCAACCATCTATACTTGATGATTTGGTGCATGTACCATCATGTTTGAAAACCTCCAATGGTAGAGCATCAGTCGGCAGCCTTGTCGTCTCCAGCTTTTACGGGTACAGCTGGATACGGGTTCTCTATCATGCTCTCTACATGATGCCCATTAAGTAGCTGCTGGAAATCCTGTTTAAACACATCTATTATTCCCTTTCCTTCGGTGACTATGTTTCCTTCATTGTTTCGAAGAACCTGCGTGCCGGGTTCGATCCAGCTGCCGCCAGTTGCTTGGCTTTCCTAAAAAATATCCTTGAACTGGGAGACTGCGTAGGGCATTTTCTTTGACGCAGGTTTTTCTTCTCCCTTCTTCTGGCTTGATCCTCTTCTCTCGCTACCCTTGTTTTGCGCTGCAATGTTTGCATATGTGCATTCTCTGTCACATTTTCCGGCGCAGGCATTCATCATCATATTTACCAAGGGCTGTTTTTGGGTGGTGGCTGGTAGCCTATCGTGGTCTCCGCTACTTCTTTGATGAAACCTGGTGCTACTTATCAGAGTGAAAATGGTTTTTCTTACCGATTTTGGCATTGAAGTCCCCGAGTATGATTTTAACATCATACTCCGGACATTCTCCGCACGCTCCGTCTGGGAGGTCATAAAACTCTTCCTTGATAGAGTCTGCAGCTTCATCAGTAGCAGCGTGTGCACATATTATTCTGATGTTTTGGAATGTTGTCTTGGGGGTTAAAGTCAATTATCATTGAGCGTAGCCGATTTTCATGACGAGTCCGCTTCCTAGCATGTGCAGTCTTTTTTGACAGTTGTGATAAATATCGGAATTTTTCCATTTTTGCATACCTGATTCTATCCATAGGATCTCCGGGATCGCGGTAATATTTGCCTTGTACCGCGTATAGATTCAAGTTTTTGAGTAGCACCATGAGTGCACAGTGAACGCCTGTTCCAGGTGCATAGTCTCAAGTCATAGTCCGTGAGCGTTCCACCGAAAATGTCCTTGATGCTCAGTCATCTTCCAATAATTCGCCCTAGCGCAAGTAAGGCTATTTGGATATGTTTGCAGGCAGAGATCATACTCGAACTCATGCCTTGGATCATGTGAATATCAATCAATATTTTCAGTGTTTAGACAGAGGGTTTAAGTATTGGAAGTGTAAATCACAAAAAACATCAAACTTTGTATAGAACTTGACTAATATATTATGTAATTGCCAAACCTTGCTTTTTTGACACCTCAAGGAGGTAGCCTAAATAATTTTAAATGCGATTTGCAAAATTTCATGAGATGAAAGGTGTTATGTAGGTTTCCCCCATTATTGAAGGGTTTCCAGTGAACACTTCATAACGCATCGATGCTATATTTCTTTAACTTTATTTATATTTTTAGGAGGACTATGACCTTCTGGATGGCAGCTTACTAATGAGTGATAATAAATTAGGAATCTTTCAATTTCGCAGTGACAATAAGTTAAAAATACATGGTAAGTAGAAGATATCCTCATATCCTATCCTAAGGGTATATGAAGTTTGACACATAGTTTCTAAAAATAGAGAAATAAACGAGATAAACCCTACAGTGTCTATATATTTGTAATCATTATGAATAGCGTATTCGATTGCACTATGTCCGTCCGTCTGTCTATATATCTCAACTTATTGGGCCTTAAATTTTGAGCTAAAAGCATGAAATTTAATATCTAGCCGTTTGAGAATGGAAACCAGTACAAATGAAGGGGTTTCTGCCAACCGGTATCTCCCCTCTCTTACATACTAGAATATTAAAACGTAAGAAAGGCTTATGTATGACAAAATCACCATCCAACGTCTTATAGATTTGTGCTGCTTCAGAAGGTCTGAAACTAGAAACATTCTCATTACAACTATTCTTTTAGATATTGGTTAGACGTCCGAGAAAGATGACTGAATCTTGAATGCTTCCTCAGCAGCTTGAGACACAAACCACTTGGTTCAGTGTTTATGAGGTTTGGCATGATTTGAACTAATCGCACTCAAAGAGATATTAAAGTTCTTTAGATTCCACGAGTGACAACTTTCTAAAATCGAAAAAGCAATTAATTGTCTGTAAATCCCTTGCATTCTGTTCATCTTGCACACATCTAACATCCTAACTACCAAACTTAAATTTACATTTACATCATGCAATGCATTTTGAACTGTAACTTTTCAGTCTCTCCTGACTTTTGCCGTATATAAAGGCAGCACCTTTGAAAAACATAATAAATGGCATTATCCCAAACAGCCAAACTTGTAATCCCCCATCTTAAGAATTGAAAAACTCTCCCAATTGGAGCTATTCACTCCACCACTTCATCAGACACATAATCTAGGTACAGGAATAGCTAAAGTGTCACAATTAAAACTCCCTCTCGAACAAAGGTTGGCAGACGACGAACCCTTAAGCCCCTTTAACATCCCTGAATGCAGCAAGCTAGCTTGTGCAACAAACATACCATGTCGTGCATGTGAAACATTTTCTCATTGCCACCATTTAATTGCAGATCGTTTATCAATGGGCATTTCAAATGCATTAAACGACGACAACACCAATAACAACGAAGGTGCCAACGGTCGACAGGCAACGGGGGGCGGTGGCGGCGGAGCCGGCAATAGTGTCACCGGTACCGGTGGCAATGTGAACAACGTCCAAGCAATACCATGGGGTAAAATGCTGCCAGAGAAAATTGAGCAAACTCTCCCCCACTATCCGGTTGGAATGCGGCCAACAGATGGCTCCTGGCAAGTTGTCAACGGGACACGTTTCAAATTCTTTGTCTTCTCGGCGTACTACGACCGACGGGACGGGGCGAAATTGGTGCGCGTTATTGGAGCAACTAAGACCCGTGGTCCCGAACGGGTGTGGTGTCGCTTTTGGTACACATACCGTGATGCAAACAATCACACGAGATACAATTCAGCAACAGTGATGGCAAGGGTAAAGGTAAGTACATGCAATACGACAGAATTCAATCAACTTGTGCTGAAATGTTTATCCTTTCTTTGACCAACCCCCGAACGTACATACCTACATGAACGCAGGTTATACGAGAGAATTGGAATCTCAAGTACAGTGCATGCTTTGTGCTATGTCCGTTGCGAAGCGCCGAGCTTGATGTTCCCCAATCGGTGAGTATTGTCAGTCGGTTACGTGCACCACCGGGAAATATATTACGAGTCCGGAATACCGATCAAGATCCGGACTTTGTGAATCGGACTACATCAGCATCTGTCTCACCGGTGGACCAAATTGCCGATAAGATAGCCATATGCGTTAAGCCATTCCATTTCAACTACGATCAGGCTCTGTATCTGATGGAGTATCTGGAATTCAACTCCCTGCTGGGGGTGTCACATTTCACATTCTACAATCACACCCTCGGCAATCATGCAACATGTGTGCTGAATCATTACATCGATGGGAGTATTCCGGGGAATCTAACCGCAGCGGATGGGGATAAACCGGAATTTTTAGCAAAAGAAAGCTCAACGCCAGATGGTGAGGCGCATCTCTTATTTAAAACATTTTCATTATACGAGTATGTGGCGTTCCCAATTACAACCTCACTCCATCGACTTATCTATGTTTTTCAGATGCCAAGGCTCATGGTGGCGCGAATATCACACGAAAATACGAAAGCACCTACATTAAGCCTACCGTAACCATTCTCCCTTGGGATCTGCGGATGCGTTCGCAAAAAGAGATACGCACCGAGGGGTTGTTTGCGGCACTAAATGATTGTTTGTATAGGAATATGTATAGATATAGGTACCTGGCGCTGGTGGATTTGGATGAATTTATAATTCCACGGCACGGGGATACATTAAATGAATTAATTAGGTAAGTTCTCTGGGTTTGGTTGTGGTTTGGCGGTGGCGGTGGAGGTGGCGGCAGCTTTTGGAACGGGGCGGATACGAATGTTTTGAAACTTTTCTCTTTGTGTTTAGTTGGTTAGATAAGCGGTATAAGAACCGCAATGCGGGTGCATACTCCTTCCAAAATGCGTTTTTCTATTTACAATTCCAAGACGATCCATGGTTGTATCAGACGAAGAGTGCGAATCAGAGATTGCGTGGGGCACTGGTGACACAGAGAAAGACAAGGAGGTGAGCTTTACTTTATTGTTTATTTTGTTTTGTTTCAGGCGATATACATATGGGTGTGGTGGTAAACAAAGATGTCTGTCAAAATGGGTAAATCTAAAGGGATCACAGAAGAAGGCGTTCCTAATGGAGTTAGTAGAAGAATCCTTTCTTCTTTTATGGGTCAAATTTCTTGACATGGGCCATCATACATATCTTTTTTGAAGTGGGTTTGGGTTCGTGGATTATCTATTTAGTTTATAACTTTACTTATGAATCTTGGTAGAGTTGTATGGTTTGCGACCGAGTGAATCTATTGTGCCACAAAGTCAGTACTCAATCAAGAAATATTTTCTTATTGAAGGCAATACCATCTCCCGCGGAAAACTTCTAATAGTTTTGAGACTTTCAATCAACATCTGAACAAATGGGCAGTTTTCGGTATTATCATAGATATTTTTAGAAATAATAGAGAAATTCAAATAAGAAAGAAAGATAGTATGTACTAGTATCGACAAACGGCGTACGCTGTAGGTAAATAGAAAAAGCTTATTCAAGGCAAATATAGGGTCATCCAACAAGAGGTGTCATTTTAAATTAAAAGAAAAACACAACATTTTTATGAAAAGTGGTAATATTTGTATTTCAATCTAAAGTACAAACTGTGAGGTTAGTTATGGAATATAATATCCTCCAAATGTCAACCTCAACTTTTCCTACATATAGTCATTCTTTTTGTAATCACGTTTTCGCATAATTGTGGCTGTATTACACCAATTTTTCTTTTAATGTATGAGTTGTTGGTGGAACTTTGGCGTAAACCTTGTCTTTAACGAAGCCTCAAAGGAAAAACTTTAATGGTGTTGAATCGTACGTCCTCGACGACCAATTGAAGTTTCCATTTCGAGAAATCACATAGGTTGCGCTTAAGCCCAAATCCTGTGAAAATGAAAACACCTCGGTTGTCAGTCACACTTTCAGCTATAGCGGCGATATTTTTGGCTGATCTTGCCAGATGAACAGAGATTGGAGTTTTCACATCACGAAGCTGTCCGAGGCGTTCCAATTTACGAAATAAATTCACTATTCCTGTGCGAGAAGGATGTTGATGACGACTAAAAGCAGAACGATCTTTACGAAACGTTTCCGCGATATTTTCACCATTTTTTTAGTGAATTTTCACTAATTCAACATGTTCCACGAGTACAGAGCGATCCATATTTAATAACCTCCCAGATTTTACTTATCAAAAATCATCGCAAAGATAGTTGAATGTTGACGGTTCAAGAATGGCAGGATATTTAAAATGACACCTCTTGGTGGATGAACCTTTACATACATCAATCATTGACCCATCTTGAAGCCCATGTATGTACGTTAATGTACTTTAGTCCTTATTTAAAGACTCGACAACTTTTTTAATCAGAAAATGACCAAAAACCTAAATTTTCTCCCAACAACCATTTAAAGATTTAAAAGACCAACCAGCAGCCCCTAAAAATATGTTTCCACTAAACGTTCAATTATACGACATCCCCGCACCCGGACATGACAATGTCCAATTTACGATTATATCGATTCCTATCTAGGAACAGTAGTATTCATAAAAAAAATATCCAATCTAGCGATCTTAATACAATAATTAACATAATCGCATGGGACTTGGCTTGTGGCAGCTACATATATGCATTTTATATTAACCCTCTTCTAATGTACTCGTATTTTCGACTACCCTTGTTCCACGTAAGGATAATGACAGTACACAGTGTAATTTTAGTAATTACATTATTTAATGACTAATTTTATGTGTTTTTATTCAATTTTTGTGTAGGTAATTTATTTTAATTTTTTTCTTTTTTTATATTTTACTCCCTAGACGGTCAAAACTCCACCCACAAAAGCAACGCTCAAAGTACATATGCCGGCCGGAAACAGTAGTCGAGGCTGGCAATCATTTTGTATGGGAATTCTCTCCGGGGAAGGGCTCTCTAAATGTGCCACCAGACGCGGGAATATTACATCATTATAGGGTAAGTATAGTAGATGGAGTGTTTGGTATGAATGGTGTGGAAAATGTTTTTTAGAAATGTAAAAAAAATGTGACATTGACAGTATTGTAAGTAAAACATGTATCATACTTAAAAGGATCCTGTCGCTGTCACAATTCGCATTTGTGGCAGGTGGCTTGGTTGATCGTTCCACCTTTTTGAGCTTGTCTAAGCTACTTCATAGCATCTCAGAGAGAACTTCGTATCTATGTTTTGAAATCAGCTTAGCTATGCCTCGATAGATGTATGAAAGACGTAGAAAGCTGATCTGTTTGCTAATCTCAAAATGTTTTAATTTTTCGAAGAACTTCTGAGAGAATGTACAAGAAGGAGTGACTAGAAGAACTGCAAGTCCTAGTCATTTTTCGAATACAAATACATTCATTGTGAAAATGATAAACAAGTAGCCTACAACATGTGTCAACTTCATGACTTCAGCTGTTAATTCCTTTTAAATTCACCCCTAGGACATAGGCACCGGATAGTTAACTTAACATGCATTCTACTCATATTGATGAGCTTAATGCATGTTCTATGACCTTATGTCCAATAAAATATTAATTTTTTTGCACGCAATGGTATGGTATGTCAGGCTGCTTGTCGAATAAATCAATTAAATGCATGCAATAGTACACTCAATTGAACAACAATGTAATAAAATGACACAATTTGTTTATAACTTAATAATAAGTTGATCGTTGTCATCATTGTTGACCATGGGTGATGGCATTCTTCGGATTCAATCCTCCACTAGCTGGTTAACATTTTTTTTTTCCAAACCGTTTCACTTTAATTATACATGTGATACCAGAGAAAATAATAGTTTTAACAGACCAATAAGCTTGAATCCTTTTTGAAATTTCCAGGATGCACCAGTTTTTCCTAACAATTTCAATTTCTTTTCCAGGTTTGTGAATTTGGTGGCAACGATTGCATAAAATCACCCTCTGTCGTAGATAGGACAGCAACACGATATGTTAATCGTCTGGTAGAACGCGTGGAATCTGTTTATAATTATTTGAAAAAACCATGCGATTTACCCGATTTACCATTGATTCCGGACAAGCCACCACCCGAACCGGCAGTTAATGAACCCAAATACAAGCCAATAATCCGAAAAGATGACGAGAAAAACACAAAAACCCACTTCAGACTGTCGAATAGGACAGGCAAGGAAGCAGGAGAAGACAACGATGCAAATAATCCCGTAGAACAACCAACAGAATCCACAACTGAATTCCACAACAACGGTGACTTATCACCGACAGAGAATAAGCGAAAAGTAATAGTTTTCGAACATGGCTCGAACGGTCAAACACAAGTTAGAGTTAAATATGTTGAATAAATTGTTTGCAGAGCAGTTTTAATAATCAGTTTAATCAGTTTTATTTATTTCTAAAATTTTGTCTATTTTGTAATATTCTCCGAAGGAAAACATGAAATATAAATTGGCATGATGAGCTAGATAATTTATCATACACATATCATGCGTCAAATCATGTCTCGTTAGAAAGTAAAAAATATTAGCGCTCCTAAATAAAGAAAACAAATCAGTTAACAAAGAAAAAAAAAAAATAAAGGATATAATAGGCACACAGTCATACAAATTGTTACAAGAGGAGAAGTTAGCCGCAAAAAGAGAATATATTCACAGCAACTACAAAAGTACTACTTTTTCTATTTCTCAGTCTATATTGCTTGTAAAGTATTATATGAATCAAATAAAAATAAAAATCTATTACAATATACTTTAAAAATGTTTCCCTGTGTTTTTAAATTAATTTCGAAATTCTAGCCGAGGATAAGTTCTGGGCTCTAAGTGGATGGCGTTCGTATTCGTATTGACACTTCATCGATCTAAGAGTTTATCTACCTAACCCTACTTCTCGCTTCTCATCCGATTAAAGGAGAGCAGTTGGGACAAACATTTTAGCGGTTACAAGACAAGATAATAAGTACTGGAACCTATGCCATTTCTTGCTTTTGGCTTTAGAGCTTATCTGTCCACAAAAAACGGAAGAACCGAGCATATGAGTTGACAAAACCTCAACAACTTGGAGTGCGTAACTAGATGCAGTTAGCCAAGGACCGGGTTAACTAGAGAGGCTTGTTTTGTTTTGTTTGGTTGGGACACTCACCTGGATTACAAAATCCAGTATTACCCATTTTATTTGAATTTCTTCGACTTACGGAGAAGGCCGAGAATGCTCTTAAGCGATGAGGAGCTTACAGTATTAGCACTCACCTCATCAGCACCGAAATTCTGGCACCTGATCCGAGCAAAGGTAGGACAATAACAAATGAAATGATCCGAAGTATCGTCGTCCTCTTCACAAGCGTCGCAGACAGTGGTGTCCCTTAACTTTAGCACACTAAGATTCTTAGCAAAAAATCTAGAGTCTTTTCTGCTGAGAGACAGCAAGAATACCGCTGATTTTTACAGACTTTCAGGAGCATGTCTGCTTGCCGTCTGAAGAGCCGTGTCATACACAATTGTATTTGTAGGAAACCTGTTCGTGAATGAAGGCCCTAACAGAGAACGCGGGAAGAACCAATGAAGGTTCAGGTCCTGAGATATCATCCTCTGAGTCTTCCTTAGCCATCTCATCGGAAATCTCATTTCCCATAATCCCAGTGTGATCTGGAACCTAGACAAGAGTCAAAGAGTTCAGCTTTGCAACAGAATTCAAAAAGGTTTTGCATTCTCGAACTATTTTGGACCCTTTATTAGGATAGCATAGATCTCCTCTTGAAAAACAGAAGCATTCTTGCCTAATGCGTAGTGAAGTCTAGTATTGTCTAGTTGTTGTGGACAGCCTTGTAAGTGGAGGCCCAGGTTCACCCTGAATTGCAGCGCCACCTAAGTAAGTAAGTAATTATTGTCTGAAGTTGAGTTAACATACATAGAATTCGTAAACGAAAAAGTTCCAGAATGCATCCGACAAACAAGTCTCAGTAATCAATGGCGTCACTTCTGCACCATTGCCGACTAAGTAGCTAAGGGCATACTAAGGGATATTATAGTAAAAAAAACATTTCGGAGCAAGCTAGAGCAGTAAGGTAAGGCTATAGGTGAAGGAGACCGAGGAACTCTTCCAACAAACGACAGAAAGAATTCGTCCAGCAAAGGTTTTGAAAACCTAAATAATATCCACCTCCTACTCTCTTAGGGGATTTGCTTCGAGACTGTTTGTGATGGGACGTAGATACCCCTTGCCATGTTAGATGAATACAATAGGAATGAGCTTTTGGTCAGTCAAATGGAACTGTTGTCTTTACCAGAAGGCGGATCGTGACCGATCTGTCTTAGTCAATGCTTAAGAGCATCACTGTCTAGATTTGCAACGAAGCCAAAGATTGAAGATGATATGAACAACAATTATATGATTTCATATCGAAGACTTTACGAAGACGAAGGCTATGTGTCTAAGGCCATGTGGACTATGTTAGACCGGAAAAAATCTGCGCAAATAACAAAACTAAGCAGATCGCCGTTAAGAAGAGCGGTAGGGATTCTCTCTGGTCATTGCCTTCTAAGGAAGCATGCCATGAGATTACGATTAACAAATACGAATATATGCAGATACTGCAGTGACCTTCACGTTTCGGAGGACATCACACATATACACTATAGCAAGGCATATCTCGGAGTAGACTTAACACCTAGGAAAGTACTTTTTTGATAATTTCAAGCAAGTTGGGACTATAAAGCAAACAATAAAACCATTTCTGAACCGATGCGTTGGTTGCTTGGCTTCTCCAATAAACTTCAAACAATGAACAGTTTCGGTTACACGTAATTTTTTCAATTTCCAAATGTGATTTGCGCTGCTCTAGATGGACTGCTAGATCTACCGCCTCTTGAAACATATATTCAGGTCTGTACTATTAAAGTAATCTGTCGGCTAAGTCGCTGTGACTTTTGCTACTAACCCCACTGACTGCAGTTCTAATGACCTTTTACCATACTTATCCTACTAGACTAGTCGCATGGGTATGCCGTCGGACGGAGAGATACTGAAATTCCGTGTGTTTGATGGGCTCCATATGCCTAATCTAAAAAAAGATATCTTACATATACATATATGTCTCATAGCCATTAGCCTTCTAAATGTTACATATAGAACCATATCCATTGATTTATGTAGAGCTCTGAAACAACAGTCTCATCGGTTCAATGAAGACCAACTTAAAAGGTACGAAGACGATTAAAGAAGTAGCAACACGTGTTGGTTTAAACGAGAAGAAGGCTAAGTACATACTGTACACAAACTAACAAACATCAGGCTTAATATTGAAACAAACCTTGGGACCCAGGGCCTCGTTTTTCACAACCTTTATTAGCTTTTAGGCTGGATTACATTTCATCAATCTTTCAAGACGAATGGTGAATTTAATGACTAGCCATGAATTTGTTAGTCGCCCAGGGACACAGATGATCATCGAATGACTTGTGACTAGTGAAAAGGGTAACAAATGTATCAAATCCACAGGTCTTATGGCTAGACATAGAGATAACATCGCACCTCCAGTTATCCCGGTCCTTAGCTAACTACGTCCAGTTTCGCACTCCAAGTTTGTTGAGGTCCCCTTCTACTTGTGTGCGCCACCTAAAGCGTGGTTTTCCTCTACTGCGTTGTTCCTCTGGGTTTCAATCGAAGATTCTACGGGCCGGCGCACTTGTGCCCATCTGCTCTTTATGTCATGTTAGACAAATAATGCGCAATTTGTTGGATAGGTCGCTGTCGCTGTACATCTGGTTTGGCGTTCAATCTCGCCTTCCAAAGCCCGTCAACGCAAACGGGACCGAATATTTTACGAAGAATCTTTCTTTCGAAACGACTGTGGTCCGAGGATATCCTCATCCGCTTTTGATAGAGTTCTAGCTTCAGCGTCATAAATCAGAACCGGTGTGATCAAAGCTTTATACAGAGTCTCCTAAGTTGTTCGGGATAGGGCCTTACTACTCAATTGCCTTTTCAGCCCAAAAAAAACAGCGATAGGCAAGAGTTACTCTTCGTTTAATTTCTGCTGAGATGTTGTTGACAGAGTTTATAGCAGAGCCGAGTTATAGCTGTCGATTGTGACATACTGTCCAATTTGTCAATGTTGTGTGTCCCTTTTGGTTGACAGCATATACTTGGTTTTACCCTCGTTTACTGGTAAATTGAATGTTTCTCATTGGAAACATCAATTTGTTTTCAATTGGGACTTCCCCATTTTTCCAATATAGAGTCTCGGCTATGCGTGAAGTTAGCTGCGGTTTCTTTGACTTTTCAACTCATCTACATTTGCTATTTAATTTTTAAACAAAGTTCGCATTCGATTGCGACTGCGACAACTTTTCTGTATGAACGGATTGTACCAACAAAAATTTACTATTTGGTGCGGTTTTCATGCTGGACGGGTCATTGGGTGATAC
The DNA here is from genome assembly GCA_905220385.1 of Xylota sylvarum. NCBI lineage: Eukaryota > Metazoa > Arthropoda > Insecta > Diptera > Syrphidae > Xylota > Xylota sylvarum. Next base: position 95,603,406 of record LR999957.1, on the reverse strand, counting down.
TTCTTCTTCAATGATGCTGGCAGCACAGTCATAGTCAATGGAGATCGCTACCAGACCATGTTTACTGACTAATTTTGGGACAAATTGGAAGAGGATGACTTGGAAGATGAGTAGTTTCAACAACTTCAAACAATTCGTTCAGATATTTCTGTCGAAATTTGGGTTGCTCTTTGTGGAGTCCTGCTATAAGAGCAACTCACTTATTATGGCACGTTCTCAAGTAAAACTAAGAAGCTAGGATGAGCTTCAAGTCATTTGACTTCAATTCCTTTTTGAACGACATTTTATCTGGTTCTTTTATGTAGTTTCAACAAGACGGTTCCAGATGCTACATATGTAGCTGGCCCCGTCTTGTTGAAATTCATTCAGATATTTACGCCTAAAATTTGGGTTCGCAGTTCACCGCATTGCGGAATCCTCTTCCCACTTATTATGGCAAATTCCCAAGTAAAACTAAGAAAATAGGTTGAGTCATTCGTTCTGCACATCAAGACATTTGACTTCAAAAAGCCTGCTGATGTACAAATTCCAAACCTCGAACAGTACTACTGAATAAACATTCTTGTACTTACAACTACAATAACATCTCTAGAACAATATAATACAATAATGTATATATGCATGGACAAGTACTGTATAAAAGTCAGCATGTCGTGAACTTGCCTACGAAGCTGCTTTAATCAAAACTTTAAACAAACCGGCCACATTAAATAATCTAAAAGGCATCCTTTCATTAGCGAAAGAGAAAGCCCTTTTCCAACCAAACTACAATTCCACAGCAAGGCATTAACAGAACCAAATAAAAAAAAAGAAAGAATCTTTACAACTTAAACATCCTGGATTTCCACATAATTACACCGCAACAGTCTCATATCCTGGACATTTTCCTTCTTCTTGTTTCCAATCCGTGTACGTTTCATGCTCTCCATCGTTGGCCCATAGGGCAAACACAAAGAGGAAAATTTAATTACAACTAAATTTGTCGTCGAGAATTTCTTCACTAGTGGAAAAATATTTTAATTTCCACATTTAAAATCAGAGAAGGATAATATGCATAGCCATGGCCTCTCTCCGCCAGACAAGCAAGTAATAGTGTCTTTCCCTCTAGTGTGACAGTACTTAGGCTAAAGCAGAATGCAATTAAATTCATTCGCACTGGCAAAGATGTTTGTCTAAAATATAATATCCCTCTCTTTCCTCCATACAGACAGTGCAGGAGTACAAGTGCATGTGGACTTACAAAGGACTTCATAAAGCGAAAAGTTTTCTTCTTATTTTACCTTCTTGTGGTGGATAGGGTACACCCAGACATATGTATGTATGAATGTATGGACAGGTCGTGTCGTCGTCGCACTAAAATTGAATGCTGTTTGAGTATCCTGTGGGTATGAACAAAAAAAAAAAAAAAAATAAGGCAACAAAAACGCACAAAATAGCTCCTCTCAAAGTAATGAAATAATAAGGACTCAGAACTTATTTTATAATAGGTCGTATAGCTGCAGCTGCTGGTAGCACTTTCAGGAGATTTCCTGTAAATGAGTTATTTACCGTGTGTGTATTTCCTAGAAGGTAGTTTGAAAGCAATTACTAAAATCGTTTCTTTTTTGTCACTGATCCCTGGAAAAGTTACATAAGTGTCGTAGCTATGTCCAGTTTTATATGAAAGGCTGATGAAAAAACTTTGAAATCATCGTTCTCTTTGAAAAGGGTTATTATCTGTGTGGTCTTCTCAATGAAGTTGTGACTTTGCTCTTTCTCTCTTTATGAAAAAAAAGGACATTTAAAGTGGGTGGGGGGGGGGGGGAGTGTCCGATTCTGAATGACTGTCTGAGTGAATAATATCCTTTCGATTTGTCTTATATTTGCATAATGGTTATGTGTTGGGGGGGTAAAACTGGAAATTATCATATTTCAACATATGTAAATGGTTAGGATACCGAAAAGGATGTCTGTGGTTGGATAAATGTTCAACTAGGGATTTGAAAGCAACCCCAAACGTAAATGAGGTCGAAGGTGTTGGAACACATAGCATACAATCCTATTGACAATGGTCAAATTGAAGTTGGCTATGTATGGTTGGTAATAAATTCATAAATTGTTTAGTGATTGTTGTTGTTTAAAGGATGTGATGGTGCAGTAGTCTCTGGTTGATGGGGGAAAGGTGACGCTTGATTTACTGATAACACCCATGAGCCTCATTGCCTTTAAGATTGCATAACTTTGTGGATAACAATCACACATTTCTGATGTTTTATTCGATTGCTAAATTTTATGGAGTAACAAAACTAATCGTAGAACTGAGGATTATCCTAAACTAGATCGTTGTTTATCAAAATATGCCCAATGTTATGGTAAAGGCTAGAAAATTAGCGCGTACTGGCTGTTTCGACTTTTTCGTCACAAAGACTTAAAGATCAATAGTCTCCAAATGCTGGTTGGTTAGAGTGGAACCAATGATCAATTTAAAAGTATAGAAAAGTTGCAATCCATCTGGAATGGATTGAATGATGCCTTTGTCTCAGTCCTAATAAAGTGGGCGTGGCGTATTACATTTTTAAATGGAGCTACAACGATAACACCGAACGTGCAGATGTACTTATAGAAGTAGGCGTGGGTACAGATAACGTATGGATGAATTGTAGACAATTTGAATACCTAAATATTTGGTATTAAATATTTTTTTCGATTTCAGGTAAAATAATGAAGTTTTAGTTATATAAAAGCGATGAACGGATTTCAACAATGTTTACACTTGTACTGCTTCCCCTTCTCAACAACCTAGCTCACAATTTAAAGCCCAAAAAGTGCTGACACATAGACCCTAGACGTAGACCCTATATGTCTAGGTCTTGTTGAAGCACTGATAGGTGTTTTGTGCTCAGTATACAGGGTCGATGCGAAAGGATTTCGGTAGGACAACTACTTACACTATTTTAAGAATTTGTTTGCCCCCAGATGACAACTGCATGCCGGTACATTAATATTAAGACAATAAACATTGGACAATCATTTAAACCAGTTAAGACATCATGAGCAAAAAAAACTGAATAATAAATCCTTCTCTTATAATTGGAAGTAGCTTTCTGAGGGCAAATCTTGTAAACCGCCTTTGAATCCTTTCAATCCAAATCTCACTGCTGTACGGATTCCATACTATACAGCAGCACTAAAGTATAAACCGAATAATGGAATGTTTAATGACTTTACAGTATGTGTATCTTGAAAGCCTTTAGAATTTCGAGACACAAAACCCATCCGTCTCCATATAACCGCGAGTTTTAATTTGAAACGTATGAGGATAAATCATTGATAAATAAGAGAAAAAGTAATGGACCTAGATGGTTACCTTGGGGTACAGCAAGATAATTAAATATTTCATCTGAGAGTACAGAACCAATTTGACATACTGTTTACGATTAGTTAGGTAACTACTGATACATCCTAAAATATTTGTAAGGGTTCTGTAAACCCAGTCAGGATGAGAAAGGCACTCAATAAAGTGGAAAGAGTATCATGCGAACTTACGCAGTTTTTTGGTAGAAGCACCAGAATCTCTTAGGACAATATACATAGATAGCAGAAGTAAGTATGGTAGGCTTAAACTTGTGTGAGAACCCCTGTCCAAACTTAATAAAATAGACAGAAATAATAGGACAGTCCTTTGGATTCTAAATTTCCATAAAAACGCCTAATGTTTGACGCTACTATGGTCCACTGCAGTGGGTCAACGTTAAGGGTGCGATGCCCAAATGTCCAACTGTAGTGCTTACACCTCCCAACTCTGCACATAAGTGTTTTGAAGAATGTGCCCCTCGGTGCCCTCAAGCTTCAGCACCTCTGCAGCATAACAACTACTGATTTATAAAAAAAATTTACCAAAATTACGATGGTATCCCTACCAGAAGAATGCATATCATCAAATCAACTTAAGTTGCACTCTAAAATTAAAATTCCGAAACACTCCTAATTAGCTTAAAATCTAGCACTGCTGTTCCATAGGGATGTATTACTAACATTTTCCAATATTGAGTCTAAATTAGAGTATGATTAGAGTACATATTTACTACTTTAATACTTTATAGCATCGCCATTCCCCTCCATGGTTAACATTCATTCGCAGAACTTTCAATATACTGGGAAATTGGTTTAGCTAGCAGCTGAGCGCAATGATTTTTCCAAGATTCACTAAAAAGCTCCTCTAGACCATTTAAAATTTTAACAAAACTTATTTCGACACCGAAAGGTGAACAGGCTTCGAATTTAGCTGGTATCCAGAGCACCAAGGCAAAACTAATGTAGCCGACAAATCTACGAAATAACTTTAATGCCTCCAGGAAGCACCCCATTGATTCCAACCATGTGTCGTCCCAAAAGCTCTAAGGAATATTCCTATAACAAGCTGCCATAAACCAAGGCAACTATAAAAAAAAACCATCCACCACCCTTATTCTAACGCAACCCCGTTCAACATTTCATACATTGTCTGCTTATTGAATGTGTATTCGCACGTACATAGCACAAATCCTGTCATCTGCAGCATTCTTTCAAACTCATCGAGTAGTCTAATCCTTTTCGTTTCCCATATCAACCCCCCTCCCCTTCAGCCCATCATCAAAATATTTCCGAAGTGATTGTGATATCCTGTGCGTAATGCCTAGACTAACACCCTCAGAAAGATTGTTATACTAGCTAAACAAGGACGAGATAACAAAACAGGAACAAAAAAAAAAAACAACAACCAAAAACCCAAAGCAAAATACAAACAAAAAAAAAACAAAACATTGTCAATCTGATTTTAAAAATAAATTGAGAATATGACACGAAAGAGAAGGAGACAGAGAAAGAGAAAGCGAGGGCGAAAGGATATCGCAAAATGCATGAAAAAAAAAATCAAGGAAAATGGGGAAAATATTGATAGAATTTCATGTTATTTCATGGGGATAAAATGCGGATAAAAATTGTGAATTGTGGGGTTTATTGTGTCGTTTTAAAAAGGATAATGCTTCACAATCTGTCTCCGTCTCTTTTCTACTGCGGTCGTTTGCTTTCTATTTGCCTGTCATTCTTCAGCGAGAGGACATAATCCCTTTGTTTTGCACTTTGTGGCACAAACAATGTTATTTCAAGTAGAATCCTTGCAATCCGCCTTTCGTCCTTTATGAACATCATGTTCATCATTGTTTAAGGATATATTTTTGTTATTATTATTTTGTTTTTGTCTCTGTCTCTCTCTCTCACTCTACTTTTTTTGCGGCAAACAGGATAAAAGGAGTTCAATTGATAATGGTGTCAGAGTAAAAGCATCACTTTACAATGACATTTCAGCCTCTTTACATACTTCCACCCTGCAGCATACTTTCTACTTTCTACTTTGACAAGGATGGATAAATTCATTTGCGTATAGTGGGGTGGTCTCTTACTCACTTTTCGAAGTCATATTACACTTGCACGTGATTTTTCGTCCTGGTAGCTGCGAACAGAAAAAAAAAAATAAAAAAAAAAACGTTAAATCTCCTTTGTTAAGGATTATCCTGAAAAAAAGAAGAAAAGAAAAAAAAAAATTAAATCTGAACCGAACTGAACAGAAAATCAGGTCAACATGCTTGATCCTCTCTGGCAGAGTGTGGATTTGGAGCACCACTCACACGGATTTATATGTGTGTGCGTAGCATTTGTTTGTTTGTGGTATTTTTGCAGGCAGGCAACACTTGAAGTTGGTGCCCTTTGAGGTTTTTGCGTTTGTTCGGGGTACAGGGAGGACGACTGTTGGTAATTTTGCGTGCAGCGCAGCGTGTATGCTGATGACATCATTTGACAGGAGTATGTGTTGGGCGGGTGCTGGCGCTGGGAGGACCCGCTTTTGAATTTGGAAATGTGTTTTCGGGTAATGTTGACGATGCTGGATGTTGATGATAGGTTCGCGGTTATGGTGGTTAGGCTGTGGTACTGGTTGAGTGGAGGTGGTGATGGTTGTTGGGACGGTTAGGCCTGTACATCAATTTTTTCTGCAATAATGAATGTCAGCTAAGGTTAAGCGTAGAAGTGGTCGGACGTTATGAGGTGAGGATGTTTATGGAGATGAGTTTTTGGTTTTTTTTTTACATGCTGGCATTAATTTTTTTTTAGGTCAACAAGTTTTGATTCGGCTGTAAGAGACTACGTTTGTTTACGGATGAAACGAAACCAGTTGAACATTAAGTTGACCTTGACCATGCTTGGATGATGATGATAAAAGGGATTGCCATGCTGCTTTGAATTTAAATTGTAGGGAGTCCGACAGTGAGAGTCATTGGTGTATACGTCGCATATTACCATCAACTTTATAAAAGCAGGCACTCTGCACTTGAAATTAAATCTCACGATGTATGGGCGCTCATTTTTTACAGCCGAATTAGAATTTTGAAAAATTATATTGTGGAAGTCACGTTAAGAAAATACAATCTACGATATCTGCCACACAGTTGCGCACCCAAAAAGATAGGAAGTCACTCTCATGAAGGATTTCCTCTTGTCTGGTTGTTTCCTTTTTCACTAATGGTAATGGGGGTTGTTTTTGATGCCGCTGGCTGCTTTCTAGGTAGTAATTTCCACTTGGTACTCACTTGAAAGACAAAATACCACCTACACTCGTAACACTAATCAAATACAAATACCGCCTATCATACTCCGCTCAAATCCAATAAAATATCTTTACACCACCATCCAATAAATACTTCAACTAGAAAAGGTAACTAAACCGCAAATATTTGCATATTCAAACCGCAGAATGATAACAAGCGTCAAGAGAAATAGACAGGAACCCCATCGAAAGCCCTTAGGCCACTCAAAACCAGCAAAATCCAGTAGACTGTGAGATTTATCGATTCATCATCATCACCAGCGTGCATCTAATACTGTTTCGATTAAGGCATTTGTTATTTTTTTTTTTTATTTTCATTTCCCATCTCTCTGACAGGAAATAAATATGCGAAACGGTTGAGATAAAATTTGAGAGAGTTTTTTTTTTCCATTTTATTTTGAGTGTTTTACCTCCTCTTGTATGTACAAAGAGTGTGTACAGGGTTTGTTGATATAGTCCTGGATTGGATCATGTTTAAACCTCCATGGTATAGAATGGGATGTAAATTGTTTAGACTTAAAGTTTAAAATCTGGCTGAATGCTGTAGGTAGGCTGACTGGCGTCAACTTGGCGATGTCCAGTGTTGTAACTTGTACTACCCATCAATTGTGCTTATCTTACCACGTAGTGGTAGCCATCGGGTACTGGTTGGAGTCCATTCTTATAAACGCGAGTGTTGAACAAAAACAATTAGCAGCGTCGACACTGACCATTTTCTTGTTGTAGCCAAATTCAGAGTTCGACTGTCCAACGAGAAGGAGCTTCAAACCGCCCAGAAAAAGAAATTCAACATTGCGAAGCCTTAGCACGACTGAAGTAGATAGAGCCTACAGAGAGGGCCTGAGCGAGGGACTCTCCGCTGTATATTCACCATCCATAAACGCCAATAAGCTGTCTAACTAGTATCGCGACACCAGCGAAGAGGAGAAGAAATTAATGCGTAAAAGGAAAAGGGCCTATGCAGTCGCCCAGCTCAAGGACATCGAAGATCACCGCGATAGGAACAACATCCACAAGTTTTTTAGGAAAGCCAATCAACTGGTAGCTGACTTGAAGCCCGGGACCCAGGCTCTTCGAAACAGTGAAGGCCGCCGGTTCTGATACTCTACTAGTGACGCTTTTCAAACATGATGCATGGTAGGGTGCATGTACCAAATCAGCAACAAGTGTGGGTGGATGAAGCCAAGTGTGGGTGGATGAACCATGTCCGATGACTGAACAGTGATCAGTTCTGTATGATATCTTCAAAAAAGACGATCATACATATGTATATCTTGTAAAAACGATCGAGGCATATCCCTGCTTAATGTCGCATATAAAATTCTATTCAACGTACTGTGTGAACGTCGGAAGCCTTTCTGCAACACACTAATTTGCGCAACAGGTAAGTTTATACCAACCATCACCGAAATACTCCAATCCGCTCTACCATACAATACCCTACATAACTGTGCCACAGATGTGGATTAAAGGTTAATCCCTTAAAAACAGAGATGGTCCTCTTCACTAACAAGAGAACAATTCTACAGATATGGCCCTTGAGACTCAACTGCATACCTCTCCAAATCTTAGATAAAGCGAGATACTTGACCTGTATACTTGACCGTAAGGGCCCAAACCCCCATCATCCACAGAATGAAGACAGCCATCGTCACATCCATTCTATCCTATTGGTTTCTAGACTGGTGGCAGCAGATAAGATTACGTTCATACCTCAGAGCAGTGACCAGCATACTAAGATTATCACGTATAGGGACTACCAGTGCCATCAGAACCACGCCGACTGCAGCCCTTGAAACCATACTGGCACTGATCCCATTAGACCTACACCTAAAGGAAACAGCTGTAAAGAGCGACATACACTTGAATCAATCCAGGCTTTGAAAATAGGGCGACACGGTCCACCGTACTATTGCAAGATGGGCACACTTGGGTGTCAAGACAGATTGTATATCACCATCCCACAGCTTCAACCTAATCGTTAAAACAATCTTCTCCTCAAGAGAGGATTGGATAAACGGTAGGGCACGGACACAGATGGGTCAAGAAGTGAGAAAGGAGTAGGCTCTGGCATATACTCATCTGAACCCAAAATTAATCCTTTTCTGAGACTTCCAATCCACGGCAGTGCGTTTCAAGAAGAAGCGGCACGAGAACTATCCACAAAACTGAACTCAAGGAAGATGATCGACATATGTATATGTACATCAACAGTCAAGCCGCTATGAAGACCAAATCCAAACTTGTGTAACGATGCCGTGAACAAGTCACAGCACTCGCAGCAAACCATGGCGTTACACTCCTTTGGGTTCCAGAACATTGCGGCATTTAGGAAAACGAACGGACGGACGATTTAGCAAGAAAGGGATCCGGGCCGGACCTGACAATGGTCATTACCTTTGTTCTACCGTCCCTAGCTCTTGATAAATCCAATATAGATCAAACCTTCGCAAGACTACCTAATGAGAGATGCAGGGCACTCTCATCTTGTCATATCTCCAGAAAACTCTGTACAATACATGACAAATCCAAAACCAAGCAAATTCTAATGCTTAACAGACCTAGCTTAGCGACCTTCACGGAGATTATTACCAGCCACAACCCCATGGTGCAAACCGAAGGAAAATGCTACTGGACACTGATGGCCTCTGCAGAGGCTGTGGTGACACGGATGCGGAAGAAAGCACATCTCACATCCTATGCGAATGCCGAAGCCTGTGCTGAGCTAGGAAAACAGACCCTCGGCGAATACCACTTTCAAAACCTGGGAGAAATGGGCAGGAAAGTCACCATTAACCCCTGAAATTTAAAACAATCGCGAGTTGGTAAGGGGAAGGCGCTTAGCTTTTCCACAGTTTCCCAACTTTTTTTTCGTTTTTGGTTACTCCACGACAGGGGTTCAAAATGGATCCATTGGTGATCCGAATGCTGACTGCATATGCAGCTACCCCTTCTACCTACCTACAAGGAACGTCTTATTGAGATGTTGCATAGGAAGTAATAGCATCATTCGACATCAAAAATGTAAGATTAGGTGGAAGAATCTGACGCTATAGCGATAGCCAGACTGCATAAGACCTTGCTTAACTATTTAACCACTTTTTGCAACAAGTTTTTGACCTCAGTCACAACTCTGAACATTTTGACATATTGTTCCCGGGTCACACTGAAATCCCGATAAGATTCTTTGAACAAGGCTCAGAGGACGATTATTCTTGTGTTTGATACTCCCGCCGGAGCCTGCATTGCTGCTCCGATTTTTAATGAACACAATTGCATGTGCAGATAGACAAACTATTAGAAACAAACTACATAGTTTCATGTCTCTCAGAATAAAAGACTGCATACAACGTCCTGGGTTTCGAACGGGATACTAAGCATGTCAATGTGCTAACACTATAGTCTGCGAAGCTTGTAGAAAGGCTTTTAGTTCATCATTCTAGGAAAGGGACATATATTCATGTACACCCAAATGCAGACTGTTCCTATCCTGATCAAAGAAGACTTAATTTTTTTTTTTGAAAAACGTCGTATAAGTCGTGACGTCATATTAGTTTTTGCCTTCCAAATTTTGGCGGATCCACTGACTTCTGAAGAAAAAAAAAACCTAATGAAGGCTATAAGTCTTCAGATCTTGTCTTGTAAGCGATACCAACACTAGGTATGGATATGTTTAATTGGTTTGCACTCCATATTAGATGACCTCGATTCGCTCAATACTTTGATATAAACACCAATGAAGGACTTTCAGTCAGGTCTTTGAATCTTCTATGAATTAAAAAGACCGCATGCTTTGATCAATTTGCAAGGAATAAGAAAGAAAATACAGCTAAGCACAACCAATGAAGCTTAAAAAAAAAGAAGAAAAACCGCTCTCAATCCATAAAATCCTTTTGTGGAAAACCTCTTCTTTGTTCAAAGTAAATACTTGAATGGACGACTGTCCGCATCCAGGTCATAAGTGCACCTTTCATCAAATTCCCTCACACAATAGCCAGAGGTATACCTGACTTCACATTTAATTGCATCTCCGTTAACCCAGTTTCATCGTGCCTGTTATCCCGTCCGATTCACACAGACTTTCCAAAAGAAAAATCTCGAAAAGACCAAAGATATGCGCCGCTTCTATAGAGGTCCCCTCTCTCAGTGGTGCCTGTACTGTTGTCGATTCTTAACACCGACCGAAGCTATTTCCGGACTATGATGCATAGAACAGCTTCGTTTGGCGTTAACCCATTGCCATACGAATGACCGAAAATATTTTCTCTAACGGAATTCGAGAGCAGTATCGCTTTGGAAAATCTCAGTACAGACGCACATCGAAAGGATTCCATGTGTGTGTACATCGATAGGAATGACTTTTGATTTATATGCAAATATGTACATAGCCCCCTAGCGGCCACACTCATGCTCATGCTAGTAGGATATGGGAAGAGAAATTTATATTTCTTAGCCAAGAATCCACCCAATGTTGAACTTAATTTCCTACACCACCCCACAAGTGACACCGGGTGAGTTGTCAAATGTGGGCCAAACACCCCCGCTCCACCACCACACTGGCGTAGTGGCTTTGTGTCTTCCATATCTTTCGTTAACACTGAAACCACATTCCAGAGACTACAGAGAGCATTTAAATCGATTTAAAAGGGATAATAAGTGGGAATGCGAATAAGCCAATCGTCGGCGTTGTCCTTGTTCTATCTCTCTCGACGAGCCATGGCACGCCAGAATCACATTCATTTCTCATTCGGGACTATTTTCTTTTTTCTGGAAAAATTAAAAGTTTTTTTTTTTTATCAATGCACGAAAAAATAAAGGAATCATAATCTAAGGACCGGAGTGAGAAGGCAGGCGGTGAGACAAATAGAATGCGGCCGTAATCGGATTATTAAACTGTAAACTCGGATTGTGTGCACAGGATAGTGACTTTCCACTGGCGGTATTGAATATTGTTGGGAGAATCAACCGAAAAAAAAGTTCTCGGCTTTTGGTTTGTTGTTCCGAGTCCAAATAAATTTTTCCGAATTTTTTTTTTTTGTTTCGGTAATTTAAAATCCTTTTGTCATTCTTTTGTGCGGTCGTTGTGTTGGAGTATTGATTTATAATCGAGGGGTGAATTTTATTCCAATTTTTTATTTGAATTTTTTTTCTATGGGGTACAGTAGAGAATTTAAATTGAATTTAATTGCTAGAAGGCTGCATAAATCATACTTCATTACCATTGGCAAACTGACCGAACTTGTGCAAACAAAAGTCAGTGAACCGATATTGTTTTGCAGTTTCATGGATGTGTTTGTCAACTCTAAAAAAAAAATATTTACTTAAAATTTCAATGATTTTAAACAAGTGCTGTAGTTTTGAAGAATAATATTGAATGGCATTTTTAGGTTTATTACCAACAGGACACTACCTACCACAGACTGCTGTAGCCAGGACTATAGGGTCTATAGCGATATCCAATACTTAGTCAGGGTGTGGGAAAAGTGTTGACGTAGGGTTATGAAAACAACAACCGCCTCGGATAACGATGCTTCAACTCTTGACGACCCCAGCAAATGTGATAAGAACAATCACTTTCGGATTTGCACGTGAAATGTTAGGTCCCTTAGACCACGCCCAGCGGAACAAATAACGGAGGCCCTGGACTGCTGTAAAACAGACATTACCGTCCAAGAAGTGCGATGGAACGGGCCGTACAAAAGAAAGGTTTAAAAATGCAACATCTACTACGACGATTGCTACCGACAACAGAAACATGGCATATTTGAAAGCGGATGTGTTATTGGAGACAGACTTAGGCAAGAAGTCATGAGTTTCATGCATGTGAACAAGCGGCACGTAACAATTCGTACCAAAGCTGAACTCGCTAACATTAGCTTGATACGCACACATGCCCCCACAGAGGAGAAAGATAACGATACCAAAGACAGCTTCTACGAAGTCCCAGGCAAGACGTTCGATCAGTGCCCTAGCTATGATGATAAAATTGTCCTGGGAAATTTTAAAGTAAATATAGGAAGTGAGGGTATCTTTGGTAGTACTGTTGGAAAGTATAGCCTGCACGACACCACCTCCGATAACGGATTTAGGTTAATCGACTTCGGAGTGGGGCGCAATCTTGTCGTAGCTAGCACGTGAGTCCCACATCTCAATATTCACAAAGGAACATGGAGATCTCTTGATCAGTCAACCATCAACCTGATCGATACACGGTACTCTTCCAGTATGATGGATGTTCGAACGTTCCGAGGAGCGAACATCGACTCGGACTACCTTGTTGTAGTCAAGGTACGGATACAGATATCCAAAATATCGTAAAGACAAGGAAATACTGTGAGGAAGTTTGCCGTCGAAACCAGAGTCTTTTCGATCGAGTGTCCCTTAATCTCTCAAGTGGTCCCATGCCGCCAGCATCAAGTACTGAAGACCTGTGGCTACACTGCCAAAAAGCCATCAGTGATGCTGCATCTGATGTGCTGGGTTTTTCTCGGTCTCCAAAATGGAATCCCTAGTTCGACGAAGAATGCTGCCAAGCAAATAAAGAAAAACAGATGGGATACAAAGCGGTGCTGCATAAAAGGACCAGAGCTGCTCGCTTATTTCTAGGAGAGATGAACACCGGCTTTTCTGAATGAAAAAGAAGGAGCATGAGAAGTGCGCGATTTAGCAAATAGAGAGATGCTATTGCAGACCTGCTTTGCGGTGCAGATGCATGAACTATATCAAGAAACCGCTCTCGGCTGTTATGAGAGAAAAATACTTCATGTAATTTTTAGTCCCGTCTGCATAGACGGAATGTGGAGAGGAAGATACAATATTGAGTTGTACGAGCTATATAGTGACATCGACCTAGTCAGACGAAATCGAATCCAACGACTAAGATGGTTGGGTCATGCAGGAAGGATGGACAACAATGCTCCGGCCCGGAGAGTCTTCGAATCCACCCTAGAGGGACAACGCAGTAGAGGAGGGCCTCAAGTGAAAAAGGACCTCAACCAATTTGGTGTGCGAAACTGGAGGCAGCTGGCTGAAGATTGAACTGGTTGGAATGGCTTGTTGGTTCAAGGCTAAGGTTCTCTCCGGACTGTAGCCCCAACTAGGTAAGTAAGTAAGGGCTGGAGCAGAGCAAGAAATGATTGTGAAATGCTTAAAAATTTGCGGCGATTTTGAAATGTTGTATCCAAAACAATCATATCCTCGGATTATTCCACTTCAAGAGCTACATACATATGTACATGCAAAGACTTAATGTCTAACATGCACAACCAATACAATTTTGTATTTGACGTCCAGTCAAAGGGAATATAGTCATAAAAAGTAATCAATGTTTTCATCGAAGTAAATAAAAGCTAGCCAGACCACAGCATCATCACCAAGAGTGGTGCAAATAAAAATTATTAAATACTGCAATCTCATAAGAGCAGTAAATTTGTTTGGTTTTTCGTCTACAGAATCAATCCCATCGTCCATCCCGCCCTTCAAAAGTCAATCTGCTAGCAACTTTATTCGCTCCAAATTCCAGCTTACTTGATTCTTCTCTACCGCCATCATTACTCAATATATTCCAAAATATGTATATGTCAGGACAAATGTTTTACGGAACTAGTTCAGTAGCTCGAATCCTAAAAGATCTCGACAGTAACAAATTTGCAGGTCCAGATGGGATCCCTTCCCTTGCTTTCAAGAGGTGTTCTTCTACCTTGACGTAGAACGTAAGCGCTTCCACCGGTCATACTCTACAGGCATATTTTCGGAGAAGTTGAAACTCGCACTCGTCCAGCCAAGCCCTAAAAAGGGCGATAAAATCTTCCTTTAAAAATACCGATCCATAGCCCTAACATAAGTACTCTCTACGGTCATGGAAAGCATGAGATATATCTAAAGATACCGTCTTCTAAATGACCTTCAGTACGGTTGCCGTCAACAGCTTGGGGACCTTATGGTGGACTTAATTGAAAAATGGAACCATGGTATTCAAGTCACAGTAAATGCCGAGTCGTTGCCCTTGTTAACTCTGAAGCGTTCGATAGAGTGTGGTACAGCAAAATTTCAAGCTTACGGTGCCCGCAGCATCCTCAAAGATTGCAAGATTTTTAAGTAATTGGTCCACACAAGCTGTATTGGACAGATACCTCATTCTTAACCAATGCCGGTGTACGTCAGGGCTTAGTACTTTCTCTGACCCTGTTTTTAATATATATTAACGCCCTTCTCTCTTACACTCGCAGTCCAATCCATTACTTTCCGAATGACAGTACCTACTCTTACTATACTAATGTAGTTAAACTAGAAATGAACGGAACTGATATTAAGGGATCTTATGGCTTGTCAATGGTTGGTATGCAAGTTACCCTAGACCTTTTCTGGAATCATCAGATAACTGAAGCTGCGAAAAGTGACGCTAGGTGCCTCGGATTCCTAAAGAGGTGTAAACATTTTTTCAGTCCTGCAGACTTGGCTACTATCCAGAAAGCTTACATTCATCCGAAGCTCGAATACAACTTACATGTTTGGGGGGGACCTCCCGCACCTTGTTTAAGTTTATTCTATCGTATCCTGAGTCAGGCATACATATATATTTATTGGTGACTTGTCAATTTGCAACCAAATTCCTTTGTTAGAATATCATCAGAATTTTAGATGCTTACGGGTCCTGTACCAATATTTCCACCACAGTTGTTCGAATGAAATCTATAGTTGTGTCTCGCTTGTCCGTTAGTTGAATCGTACTTTTATCTCATCTTTTGAAACCTATTTTCGGTAACACAGTAGCACTTAGAAGCTCATTCTTTAGTCACTGAACCGCTACATGTGTGGAATAACTTCCCCTCCATAATATTTCCAACAAATTATGATTTGCAAAGATTTAAAGTCACCTAACTCTCTTACCTTTCCTTTCCCTTCATCGCTGGGTTAAAGGACTTTAGTCCTAAGTGCTGCAGTACATTCTGCCTGAAATAAAAAAAAAAAACTGATATTAAGAAATTTCACTTAAAAGAAAGTTCTTAAATTCAGCAGACCGATGCAGGCACTTTGGAGACCATATAGTACATAGTCTTTCAACAAGATATATAGTATATAGTCTTTCAACAAGAGGTATCATTTTAAATCAATAAAAAATGGTAACATTTTTATGAAAAGTGCTGACATTTTTATTTTATTCTAAAGTAAAGACGCTGAGGTTAGTAATGGAATAAAATATCTGCCAAATGTCCACTTCGGCTCGTGCGTACAAATAGTCATTCTTTTGATGAAATCTTCATCATGTTTTTCGCATAATAAAGGAAAAAGTGTAATGGTGTTAAATCGCACGATTTCAGCGGTCAATTCAATTCGTAAGTCTCCATTCCGAGAAATCACACGTCCAGGGAATTTGTCACGCAATAGAGCTATTGTTTCACCAGTTGTATGGCATGTGGCGCAATATCCCTGACCTTATCCAAATGTACTTTTGAGCATTTACAAACTCATTTTTGTGATTGTCGAATCTGATGATAAAAAGCGATGAACTTCCTATTGTCAAACTGTGTCTATATCTACATACCTACACAGAGTCACCCCAACCTAATCTAATGGGCACAGGTGTGGCAATTGTTTATCTAAAACTTAAATGTATCTCACTTCAGATTTAAGTGACTTTACTTAGCCCGATCATGCGAACTAAGAAGTAAACGACGACGCCTATAGATAGTCCATTCACGTTACAAAAATGATTTGCATAAAAAAGTAGGTACCGACTTCCTAGAAATACCTCAACACCATACCCACCCACTTTTGTTCAATTACCAAGTAAATTTTCTCTCGATTCTTAAGTTTTTTCAATACCACCTTTCAAAGTAACCTTTTCTGCATGACATGACATGACGAAAACCGCATTTCAATGATCTATTCCTCAATTTATTTTTTCCTGAACCAACACAAGGCAGAAAAAACTTCCGTTGTAATTTCAAGAAAAGAAAAACTTTTTTCCAAGACCACCCCCTAAACCCCAGCCACAGGAGTGTCATCCCCTACCCTTCCGAACCATTTGATTTGTCCTACAATTGAAAATTAGTCACAATGACCGAGAGAAGAAGAATTGGAAAAAAAAGAGGAAGGAGCAAAAAAAAAAAAAATCAAATTCAAATTCAAATACCGCTGCAGGACATGAATTCCTGGGGCAAAGTAAAAAAAAAAAAATCGAAATAAAGAAAAACTCTACAACCGAAGAGATATTTATTTAAATCCTCGTCCTTTCCATTGGTTTTTTTTTTCTTTCCTTTTTCATTAGAAATTATTTGTGACCAGGAGGCATGGTTTTTTTTACAGTCTTTTGCGTTTTTTTTTTTGTGTTTTTAATAAAAATCAATTCAATTTGACCTCTTAACTTAATGAATATTACAAATGCACACAGAGGGCGAGAAAAACTGCTAAAATGATGTTTTTTTTTTTTTTCGTTTTTTGTTGTTCGTCCTTTTGTCGTTATGTAAAATCCGATTGTTGGGTGTATGTATGTGAAGCGAAGGAGCTGTTCTCCTCCTTCGCCTATTGTTATAATTTTGTGTGCGTGCTTTTGGCATCAAACGGATAATGAGAATAAAAGAAGCGAAACAAGGAGTGAAAGGAGCTTCCTTTACTAACCCAGTTTCAAAAGGAATGAATATCCATTAAAGTAATGAGGGTTGAAATTGCATATCCTTGCGTTGTGATTTCTTTGTTACAGTTGCATTCGCTTTAAGGAAGGTCTTCGTCGATTTTTTTTTTGACGAACATGTTGGTACCTTCACCTATGTACATATGTATTTCTGAGATATTTTGTTTTTGAAATATCTTTCGTGTGATGGGCATATCCAAGGACATTGAAGATTACTCTGAGGGCAGAAGAGATTTTCTTAGAAACAAACATGCTTAAGATGCTGTTCGCATGGGGGATTAGGACCTGATTACAGCCAAACATTTCAAAAGAGAATATACTACATACATCAGTTGCTATTCAATTTCAAAAATCCGATGACACATGTATGTACATACATATATAAACTTAAATGCTAAGGGGCCATGGGAGGTACTTCTTTTTTGCAGAACACTTTTCGTTTATTTTATCGTAGAGAAGATTGTCGCGACATTTTTGTCCAATATAAAGGCGCGTGGGAACCTTTTAGAAAGGATTTAACCCACTGGGCATTTGTTTATTTAGCGTACAACTGAAGGAATGGAAATGAAATGTCAGATCGTGGGTGGAAAATAATTGTATTTTTCAAAACAAAAAACATTGTTTAATGGCACAATTGCCCTGAATTAATAAGAATACGGAAACAGAAGGAATTTTTTTTTGTTGAGTTAGCTGCTTACTTACTTGACTTACTTGATGCTTTGAAGTGAAATCAATTAAATTAAAATTAATGATGGAGCGGGGTATTACATGGCAATGTTGATACACTCATTGATTTACAAACAGAGGAACGTTTCCCCTATTAAGCGCATCTTAACCTTGACGAATCACAGAGTCGGTTCCACGTCCCCTTTTACTTGTGTGCGCCACCTAAGGCGAGGTGCTCCTCTACTGCGTTGTGCCTCCGGGTTTGATTCGAACCCGATTGACTCTAAGGGCCGGAGCATTTGTGTCCATCCGTTCTACATGTCCTAGCCATCTCAAATGACTGATGAGCAGTTTTTTGACTAGGTCGATGTCGCTGTACAGCTCGTATAGTTCGTTGTTGAATATCCTCCTCCAAGGCCCGTCAACGCAAATGGGACCGAATATTTCACGAAGAATTTTTCTCTCGAAACGACCAAGGATATCTTCATCCGCTTTCGATAACGTCCATGTTTCAATACCATAAAAAAGGACTATGATGATCAAGGTCTTATATAGAGTCTCCCTAGTTGTTCGGGATACCACCTTAGCACTCAATTGCATTCTCAGCCTAAAGAAACAGCAATTGACAAGAGTTATTCTTCGCTTTATTTCTGGTGTTGTTTTCAGAGTTGATAGCAGAGGTAGACAAAGTTCCTTACTACCTCAAAGTGATAGCTGTCTATTGTGACGTTCTGTCCAATTCGTCGATGTTAAATGACTCTTCGTTTTGACAGGATATACTTGGTTTTGCCTTCACTTATCGTTAGACCCATTTTGGCAGCTTCCGTTTTAATAGTAGCGAACGCACCAATGACAGCCCGCTGGGTTCTGCCAATGATGTGAATATCATCGACATACGTTAGTAGTTGCACAGACTTTTGAAAGATTATACCACCGGTGTTGACTTGTGAGCTTCGCACAATCCATTCAAGTATGATATTAAAGAAGTCACATGACAGCGCGTCACTTTGTCTAAATCGTGTTTTGACACCAAAAGTTTCGGTGAGATCGTTACCGACCTTGGTGGAACACCGAACGTTCCCTCTTGTCTACCTGCATAGGCGAACGAGTTGGCGGAGATATCAAAAATAGACAAGGCTCTGTATAGTTCGTCTCTATAGATGCTGTCAGATGCCTTAAAATCAATGAAAAGATCGTGGTTATCAATTTGGACTTCTTGAGTTTTTTCCAGTATCTGCCGAAGTGTGAATATTTGATCGATTGAGGACTTTCTTGGACTGAAACCACTCCGATATGGTTGTCAGTCAGGTTGTTGACGAACCGTTTCAGATTTTCACACAATATGACAGATACGATCTTGTACGCGATGTTGGGAAGACTGATTCCTCTGTAATTGGCGCAATTGAGGGATCTCCATTTATCAGGCATGCACTCATTTGACCAAATCTTAGAATTAAGTTGGTGTACGCTCTCTACCAAGTCATTTTCCGCTGCTTTAAACAGCTCGGCTTGTAGGCCGTCAGGTCCAGCAGCCTTGTTGAATTTAAGCTTGGGTATTGCTATCCTCATTTCGTTTGATCAGGTGGACGGTAGTTTTGGCTATCATAAGAATGGTTCATTCTGTCTGACACTGCGATGTTGGTTTTTGTCGTCATCTGAATACGTTTTTTTCTATGATATATTCTCAGCACTGGCAGCATCTCTAAAACATATAAGGTTTCCTCCTTCCTCCTTACAGATTTACATATGTGCGACTTTTTTTCCTTGACATTTTCTTTTGTATATTGTACCCGAAGTAAAATTTTTAAGTATCTTCGATGAGGTGGTTCTTGTTACCTTTTTTTTTTGAGAAGCAAATATTTTTCGCTTAATCGTAGAGCACGTGAACAGCCTTCGTCATTCTTCATAACGCCGCTTTATATGCATCTAGTTTTGATGCATGCACATTCTGGAACTCCTCGTTAACCTACAAATTTCATGATGGAACTCGACTGAAACCTGAGCAGCTTTTTTGTTAGCATCGTTTCGACATTTGGAGATGTGGTTTAGGCAAAGATTAATGCGGTTTTATTACAACCTTTTTACATAGTACATACATATGAATCCGTTCACAGTACCCATGAAAACATTGACTACACACCTCCGAAACTGGGGGGTAACTGACTGTATCTTTCGAACGAGCATCCCTGCCCATAGTGCATGCCGTGTGGGATAATGCTGACACTTTGGATCAAAATTCAGTTTACGTCTACACAGACGGCTCCAAGACTGACAAATTCGGATTCCAACATGTGCAATATTTTTTGTTCCTGTTCAGTCTACCTTCTGGATGCTAGTAGTATATGCTTTATACCCCAAGAGGGTCGTTTTCATCTTTGCAAAGGGTATAGATGCAAATGAGCAGTGCAGGAGCAGACAGTTCTATGATTTAAGTGCCCGCTCTTGAATTATTTTTCCATTCTGGGTTTGAGTATTATCTTTTGAGGGTAATTACCCTAGGCTTTGGACGTTTCTTTTATAAGCTTGTTTTCAAGTTTATTTGAAACAAGAATTTTAATTTTTAGTACCGCAGCAGCTTCCACTACTTCAGGGTTTTCAACCACCTCAGGGACTCCTATCACCTCAGGGACTCCTATCACTTCAGGGCCTCTTTACCCCTCAGGTGCTTCTACCACGTTAGAGACTATGTTGCAATTATTTCTGGAATGTTTTTCTAAAAAGATGTATGTATCTTACATTGAGAGGTAATAGTAAGTGTTGACTTCAAAAATGTTTGATGAAAGGTCTGACCCTTTACACGCTGTTTTCTTTGACTCCTCATAGATTGGTTTCATACGAAGTGTTATGATCCCCTTTCGAAGCCCAGGAAGAAACTGAGTACCGTCTTTCTTGAATCAAGAACGCTTTGAATTGTTTCCTTGAACTACTTACAGAGTAATCTCAGTGAAGGGGTATTCTTAGAAAAGACTGTAAAAGTAAGATGACTTTAAGATATGACAGTCATTATCAATTCGAATGTGTTTGTATTACTTACATACATCCTTCTCAGGGATGCAGGAATGGTAAGTGAAAAATCGTGTAGAGCATTTCTTTTAGGTGCTTGTAGTCCTTATTGTTTATTTATACCTATTACCTAAAGTCTTCAAAGACTCGTCAAATTTTCTACTGTAAAATGCTTGCAAGTTGGAAAAGTCCCATTAAAATTAAATTTAAAATTTAATTAGAAAATGCTTCTTGCAAAATCTCGCCTTTGGTTGAGTAAACAGGAACTAATACAAACATATGTATATATTTACTTAAAAAAACACGAATTCTGTGGGTTTCCTGGTTTTCAAAAAACAAGCTCATTTCGTGTCTATTCTTCTGTATATGTGCTCATTATTTACCACACTAAGTGCATCTGCTTCAGACATACCGTCTCTGGTTTTTCTTTTATAACTTTTGTTTTTTTTTTTCTCACCACGTTTGCCAGCATATCCTTCCGCTTAACATCATTCTCCTTTGATTGGATACCACATTTACTACTCCTTCTCAGTCATTTTTCTGCTTAATCGCAAACACATATCTATGTGTGTATATCCCTCCCTTCGCAAGATTCGTACATATGTCTGCCATTAAGGTACTTCACATAAACACCAACACCACACACACCCACCACGGCACCTAGGGCCAGATTATCAAATAAGCTCTTCAACGGGAGAAAACAAGTCCAAAAAGGATAAACAAAAAAAAAAAAAAACAGAAGAGGATTAACCGTGTTGGGCAGACAGACACGCGGATATTGGAAATAACTTTCACTTCATTTCAACCGAATACCGTGGAATAGAGATGGGGGAGTTGAAAAGGATTCGGCTATGCATGAAGACCAGATGGTTCAAGGTAGAGTAGGTTCTACATTTTTAACAGTTTTTCGTCCATCCACCTGTTGAATTTGGTATTCTATAGAGTTACATGCAAAAAAAAGGATGTCTATCCTAAATCTTAGCAAATTTACAAACAAATAAAAGGGATGAAAGCAAAAATGAGAAAAAAAAACCGATTCATAGGAATGAGACAACAAAATGCAAATCTCCGTGCAGGGTTGACTTTTCTGTAAAGCTCTCGGTTTAGCATTGAAGTTAGTGGATCAGTGTTGACACTTTATAGGAATTTTTTTTGTCTTCAGGAAAGTATCTACCCAACGTTTCAACGTGACTTAGTGACCTTGGATGGGCTTGGATATGAACATCTTCTCAGCTGGAGGATATTCTGTCTATCCATGTAGCCAGCATAGTTCATATCTCGATCCACTTCATACAGTTCGAGGTTAAATGTTAAACTTAATATTCGACAAAATAGTTTTCCTTCGAATACTTCATTTCCTTAGGACCTGCTGGGTGCTGGCCATCACTTTTGCTTACCCAGTTCGAAATTCTGAACCCAGATCTTCCTTTTTGCTTTCAAAACGATCGAGAATGGGCTACTTGTCGTGAAAAGTCAGCTTCTTCACCTTTATACGCTTAGGCATAGAAAGCGAATGATAAATTTTCACTAGAAGAAGTTTCCAAATTTAAGCATTGGCAGAGATTATGTGGTTCTTGGCACTATCAGCTCCTTCCGATTCATCTTTATACCGCCTTGATATCGTTCGTCTCAAATTCACTTATTAATTCTTTCCTTTTATTAAGTCTCGTGGATGAGAGAGTTGAGACGGTTTTTGGCCGTCTTTGGCCATATTCACAGAATATTTTATCCATATTGCCGGCTCCTGAAGGCCTTTTATAGTTTCGAATGCACTGTTTTGGTTTTAATTAGTTCCGTCAGAGTTACTGCGAGGACTAGCTGGGTCACCCTTAGTTTCAAGAAATGTCTATCATGTGATGTAGACAATTGTATTCTGTACTCCCCCGAACTTGATTCATTCAGATCCTTGGTGCTCAGAGGATGTATCTAATATAAACCCAACAGTTACTATCTCTAGGTATGAAACTATTAGATTATTTTTTACCACTTTGGAGTACTCATTTTTTACAATTAGACTAGATTCATGATGTTTACCACTCTGTTTACAAGAGCTATCCTGACCGATTTGTGTGCAGTATTGTCAACTGCTCCTACATATTATGTCCAAATGTTTTTTTCATTTGATGCGCTAGAGAGGTGAAATTCTTTATGGATACTTGGTAGTCCGTGCTACGAGATATGCTGGACTGCATGCTCCGGTATGTTTATGTGACTAAAACACCCCACCTTATCCTATCCTGATTCCCCCTACGTCACCGCCAGTCAAGGCGTTTCTTCGTAGGGGCAGGTTTTGACATCATGACTTTGATCTAGGGTTTTTTCTTCTTGGGCTCTCGGTGTTTCATTTTGTCGCTGTAGTTCCTGAATCTTGTTGCAATGATACTGTTGGCGGTCTCCCCTGCTTCATGTCGATATGTGTGTCGTGTTCATGAATGTATATCCAGGCTAAAAGGAGTAGTGTCGATGGATCTGTCACTTCTTAATAATTTCCTCCTCCAGATGTACATATATATGTCAACAAATTTCCCTATGTACCACTCCTCGTCTCCAGTCTTCAGATTTATCTATGATGGCACGAGAGTGTCCCTATTGTTTACTGATAGGTTATATGGGAAGCGAATTTCTAATATTTAGTATCAGAGGACCTTCCTCCTCGTTTTCTGTATAGCTGAAGTCAGTCTTCATGAATTATGCTAAGCCTTTATTTTTTCTCTGATCCTACGGTATGCCGTAGGCCATATTCTTGATCATGTTCAGATGATGAGGTTCATCGAAATCTTGCGCTTTGTAATCCCATTCATAAAATGTTTCCCCTAGAATAAACTCTGTTTACTTTCACTGTTTAGATAACGGTTTCATCTCAAGCAGACTGATTGTTCCAGCTTACTAATCCAGTCCAATGTGATTCCTAATAAAATCAATGCAGTGGCATCACTTGGACTACCACCCTTCAACTTTGCCAGCAACTTTAATATTTCCCACAATAAAAGCTTTCACCTCCACCGCAATGGGACTTTTCTCGTCGCCATTTTCTTTTTCAATATTTCCCATATCCTTCCAGGATATGAGAAACTTGACAATTTTTCATCTGCCACAATCAGTCCTTTGGAAAACCTTCTCTCTCTCGCAAGTCGAGAAGATATTGTGTTGTGGTTCTTGACTTTCCGTGACAAGGATATTCGGATTTGTTAAGTGTCTTGCCTAACAGTAATTGTCATTATCCTGGTTGGAAATAGTTAAAATTATAAATCATAAAAGTGCTAACAAGGATACAAAATCCCACTCACTGTTGCATGTCAGATTTCAACCGGTTTCTGTCGTTCGTTTCTATAGCAAATCCTTCAAGTTAACCAATAACTAAATCCTTGTGTCTGACAAACACATGTACGTATACTCGTACAAAACGTACTAACACAAAAAGAATATCACCAAAAAGAAAAATAATACAAAAGTCATTTGTGTCCCGTTTTTCTGTGCTTTTTTTTTTGTCCTTTTTTTGTGCGATCCTGTGGAGAATGTGTTCGCTTTGCTTGTGATTTCCTGCCGCAGTGAAAAGTTCTTAAAAGGAAAACAACGAAATAAAAATAAAAAGTAAGCAGGAACAGCACACAATAAAATATAAGGAAAATCAATCCTTGCGTCAGTGAGAGAAATACATGTGAGTGTGTTTGTCTTCCTTTATTTTACTCGTCCTCGTCCCCCCCTCTATCGCCAGTGTCACAGATAAAAAAAAAAAATAAATAAAGAAAAGGTGCGACATTGGTGTCCGTGTCCAAAACGAGAAGAAGAAGGATTCTCCACCAGCACTCAGGGTTGAACGCGTGAGTCCTTTAAAAAAAAATCCTTTAAATAATAAATTTGATGAAGTGTTTGTGTTGTCTCGTTGTCCCGCGAGCATAATTTATTAGGGAATCATCATCCATTTGTCACGATAAAGCTGGCAAAAGTGAGTGAATTCCCAGCAAGTGAGGTTAAGTGAATGAAGAGTGAGGTTATGTGCGGTTAGTGAGTTTCAAAAAGTAGTTTGTGCTGTTGCCCACCCCCCGCCCGGTATTGTGCGTACACATTATACTCGTGTGTTGTGTAGGGCTTAATACGTTCCCATTCTCTTTTGCTTAAAAGTTTAATGGAATTTACAACTTTGTTGTCCTTGTGACAAAGTTGGGCTTACACATATTTTTTGGTTACCGCTACTCTGCACAGTGGTGCAGCCGACGAGGTATTGACGTAAATCAAAATTAATTAGATAAGACCAGAGAAGAATATCTTAACGAAGAGAAAGGAGAGAGAGAAGGAGCCAAGTTATAGAAGACACCACTGACACATCTTCATCAGCATTTGCCGCTGCCGCATTAAGGAAGTTGGTTCAGTCGGAAGGATTCAGAGCACCCACATACCTTCTTCATAACAAAACAAAAAGGACGACCTTATCCTGAATCAGCGATAAAACTAAAACTAAAGGTAAGCGCCGCCACCACCCACACTGCACACACACGATGCGGTACGTTTTCATATTAAAATTTTACGACTGAACCGTTGTAAATATAAATTTTGCGTTGAATGAAAAGAAGGGGTGTGTGTGCGAGTATGTATGTACATATGTACATAGGTATGCGGTCTATATAGTTTATTGCGGTAACGGAAGGAGTTGCGGGGTTTTGTTTTTGTGTTTTTATCCTTTTATTGAGTTTTTCTCTCATTTTTAGTGGGTTCCGGTGATGACTTTGATTAACATTTACCTCTACCACCTGCTCCTTTCGTATCCTGGGCCTGTGCCTGTGCCTGTACAGAGGGAGGGGACGATGAACGAGCGAAAGAAAGTTTCGATGTAATTTATGGTTGGTTTTATGTTTCTTCCATGAGGTGTGGTTGTGCGGTGGGCAAATGACCTGGAGAGCTTTTCTATCCTCTTCAATAATCTCTAGTCAATGGGAATTTTGGAATAGGTGCTACTATTTGAAATGTGTAACATGCATTCTAATGCCCTGGGGACATCATAAATTCTATGGGATTATCGAAGGTAATGCTTGTGTGATAGGACTTGAACAGAATGTTTCGGTTTGTTGTACAACAATGTATGTATGTAGGTAGTCGGAGGTATAACATACTGCAGGGCAATCGGGGTTTACACATGATCAAGGCTTTGGATTGCAACATTGGATTTTCCCTTTGCATTGTTGGACTTTACCTGTCATTGTGTATTTTCCTATGTATGTATGGGTTTGTTGTTCTTCAAGTTTGTTGGAAATTTAGGGTAATTTAAACAAGAACCCAAATTACATTGTGAGGATGCATGGAAAGTGCTTTTAAAGCAATTACCAGATTAAAGGTTATGTCAGTTTCGCCTTCAAGAGATGGTTAGACATGTACATATTTTACCTGCCGGGCTAGATTAGGAAACTTTTCAGATAGGATTTAAAAATTGTTGGCTTAAGGTGTGTCTTTAGTCTAATCTCATAGTATTCTAGTTCCTTCTGTGTGGGAACAAGATGAATTCCACATAGGCTTCTATGTGTGTCCACAGATGATAGATAGAATTAGTATCCGTAGATGACATACGTTAGGTTTTAACCTATATCTGGAGTTGGGAAGAGTTTGTGTTGGACATAATCCAAGTTTCGTTTCGAATCTTTTTGTCCAATACTTGACACTATCTGATAAAGTTTTGATGTACACTTTTGGAGTTTCTCACGTATTTCCTTTGTAGACTCAATCTTTTACTAGTCACAGGCCAGATCGAA
Source organism: Xylota sylvarum (assembly GCA_905220385.1). Classification (NCBI taxonomy): domain Eukaryota; kingdom Metazoa; phylum Arthropoda; class Insecta; order Diptera; family Syrphidae; genus Xylota; species Xylota sylvarum. Next base: position 95,576,744 of record LR999957.1, on the reverse strand, counting down.
CTTCCATAAACTCTGCCAGCCTATCTTATCGTGATACGCTTAGGATCCGACTCATCAGCAGTGTTCTCAAGTAGGTTTTCTGGAAGGTCGCACCACCTTTTCATCTTCTCTGATTATATGACTCAGCTGAATCTCCTTTGGTGTCGCTGCATTCCTGGGACGTCTTCCATCATGTAGCGATGGTTTGGCCTTACTTTTGTTACTAAATAGAGTCCATGGTATATATATTTACCAGTTGTACCTACATATGTATGTATGTACCTCGTTCTCAAGATCATCTTTCTCATTCTGGCTATTTCTTTCGAGTCTTCTGTTGATGTTGGCAGTTTACGATGCTTCTTCTCAACTACCGTTCATCATGTCTAGAACTGCTTGCTTACCTAATTGTAACAGAAGCTTATCTCCATATAACCCTTGGAGTGTAAGAGAATAGCATCTCATGAGGGCTAAGCTGTGTCATAAAGTTTTTTATTGTGTTTAGATTCCACTGAATTTCTTGAAGTTATTTCGACTAGGACGCTTAGTACTCTTTACGGCTCTCCGGCTCTCAAGACGGAGTAGGTATTTCGTAGTTATGTAAGTACTATGTACCAGGTTAGAGGAATATTGTAGCTTTCATGTTAAATAGCTCAAAGTGGTTCAGGTGGATGGTTTTGATGAGCAAGGGAACTCTTTCGCTATTATACAGGCAGTTCCCCTTTTGCCGTTCTTTCTTTCCTTTTTTTAAGTCTTAAGTTTTCAGTTTAGGGTGAGTGTCTGTAGTATAAACTTAAACCAGAAGATGTCCTTTGAACTTTAGAGTACGGACAATCTTCGCACGCCTTGATATAGACCGGGTGTAACCCCTCATCTTAAGGAACCAATAGGTATCCATTGGCCGCAGAAGAGTCTTTTCGTTTGCCAGGTGTCCCGCATAATCGTAACATAGCTTCAGCACAGCCTTCTCTACCTCCGACTCGATCTCCACCGGTTGTCTACTTAGAGCGTATATGCACGCTGCGTTTTTCTTGGGTTAATTGACCGTCTCAAATTTTTGTAGATCAAGCCACCAATGATATACCCTCGCGATTATTTTCTGCTTTCATCGTCTTCTTCAGTTCCTCAATATTTTCAATGTTCTGCGCATGAAGCAGTAGTCCTTGGCGATTGGGATATGGTGGTACCTCCCGTTACTCCCGCTTTTCTTTCTGATCCGTCTGTGGAGAAGCATACTGATATCATGTTTTGTAAAACCAGATCATCCTGCCAATCATCTCTCTAGGGAATCAAAGTTCTTATCAGACAGGAGTTGTGAAGTACAAAATCGGTGCCTAGTGGAAGGAACTCAAGACCGTTAAGTATGTCCAGAGTTGATGGTTGAAGTGGTTCTTAGTGCTCCACTGATGCATAGGCAGTCGACCTTTATATCTGCCCAAGATAAGTTGGGCTAGGTTTTTTCCACAGCTGTTCAGCAGACGATCACGACATACGTTCGTTTAGGTCTGATGATGGATACATAGAGCCTTATTGCTATCTTACAGATGTACAGGGCTGTAGTGGCTTTCTTTACAACTTTACAGAAAAATTTCTTATTAGGTATGAAATCCAAGTTGTTTTGGAGTGTCTAGTCTACTCCTAGCTTTACTTGAAGACACAAAAAAATCAGGTATAAGTCAGTGTGACACTCTAATTTAGGGCAGCGGGTCGCTTTACGATAAGTAAAGCACGCTCATGCATCTATCTATTGGTAAGGAATGCTAATCAATTTGACAGGAACTGATTCTCTAAAGCCATCACTAACGTTTGATAGGAACTTCACCGGCAGAACACCTTATAGAAAAAAAAAAAATACAAAAATACAATTATTTGGCGGAAGAAGTCCATGGGAGCCAAGGCCTAGCTTCTCACAACCATTCGCGTTGTGCGTGTTATATTCTTTACACGAATGGAAGGGGCCTACTGTTTAATATCGTGTCCGAAGGGGAATTTTTTGTTTTTGAGAAGCTTTTTCATGATAGTTTTACTCTCGGATGTTTGTCAGATGCTCGCGAAAGATGAGGTTGGAGCTTGAACTAAAGACTTTTCACGGTCCCACTTCTTATGAACGTCTAACAAAGATGACAACAAAAGATATGTCAAAGAATGAACTCCACTTCGCCAGCTCGTTAGCCCGTTGATTTGTTCCTACGTGGCTGGATCCTGTGGCACCCAGAGGAGTCTGATCTATCAAACTATCAAGGCGACTAGCTTGAAGCATTAGTTTTGTTTGGCTTGGTTGAGTGGCTCAACTTAGAAACGCCAACACTTTAAGACCAGCAATAGTACCATTGTAATATCACGTGGATCATAGGAAAAAGTTTCTCTCTACCTACTCGTTAAACCATTTTGAACCTCTGATGAAGCGTAAGAGGCTCTTAGTGTCAATGCTTATCAGATTGCCTATTTCATTGTAATAGAAGGTTCCTAAATGAAGCTTGCTACTACAGGAGAGGGCTGAGCAGAAACAAAGAAGGTGAGGAGTAGTTTCTTCTTCTACTTTATCCATGCAGCTTCTTCCCAGCCTTGTAGCATGCTTGCCTATTGTCATTTCCTAAGCCACAGGACTGAAAACTACTTATTCTGTCAGGAATATGAATGAGCAATATAATTTAAGTGGAATATTGAAACGAAAAGTTTTTCATTCATTCGTTTTGAAAAGAAAAAGTTCAAAATAAACATGCCAAGTCAACTCGGAAGTCAATTTGAAGCTAAAATCATCCGGCCTTTGAACGAACGCATATTACACAAAGGGTATCATTTCCACAAAACACTTAACCTCTCGCAACATTTGAACTTTTTGAACACTCTTCCATCGAGAGCACACACGCACTTCAATCACACATACCAAAGTTTCAATAAGTATAAAGCGAAAGATCAACAATGGCAAGGCAGAGCGGGCTCAACCCCAGGCCGCCCCACTTTCGAGTGGTTTTGCATTCAACAAAATATCCTTTTTTTTCTGTTTTTCATTCCTTCCACCTCTTGTTCGGTCCGTCATAATAATTTCTATTCATCCTCGTTCAGTTATTATATTTTTATTGTATTTTCTTTTTATCACATACTGACACATCGACTTGGGAGTGTGTGTGTGTTTATGCGCTCCTACTGCATTCCCATACTCGTACATATGGGAAATATACATTCCAGAGGACAATGACTCCCGGTTGTGGTTCGTTTTTCCTTTTTATCGGTGTAATATTCCGGCGATTCAACGACAGAAAAAAAAAAAAAAAAAGACGAAGCGGAGAAACAGTAAAAACATTTTCATTGATCTTTTCGTCCTGATAGGGGTTAATGAGGGTTCTCATATCACACAGGAAGAGAGAGTTGCCCTAAAGTTGTCCTACTTTTTTTTTGCATGTCCCTTTTGGAGATTTCTCGTTTTTTTGTTTTTTTTTTGGAAGGGACCTCTGCAACTTGTAGATAGAGTACGCAACGAATTTATAATCGTGTTCTTAATTTAAGAACCCGGCTAATTACCACTTCACTGTCCATCCTTTTGTGGTAGTGGTAGTAGTAGTGGTGGTGGTAGTCGAGGTCGCGTTTGGTTGAAACGAGGAGAGTAATTTGGAAAAACAAAAAGTAAAGGAAATGGACATTAATTAATGAGGAAGGGATGTGGTGGAAAGGATATCTCTGCTTCACCTCTTTTTTTTCCGTAAACCCATTTTCCGGCCAAGGACGATTTTTTGGTTACGGCCGCATTTTTATTCGGTTCGGTTCGGTTATGTTCTTTTTTTTTTTTTGGCTTGTTTTTGTTGTGAGGGTTTCTTCTTTGATCCTTATTCCCTTTTCGATGGTTTGTTTGTTTACGCGTGGTTTTTTGTGTGTGTTTTTTTTATATCCTTCTGTATGAAATTAATTAGATATTTAATATGCAATAAGTTAATTCAAATTTAATGCACAGGGATGGATGGGGGATGGATGGGATGGAGGTGTTCGGTTCATTTTAATTTGGTGTCCGTGTCACTGTTGTTATCCTGGGTCGTTATTTGAAATTGATAATGAACACATATATCTCCGAGGGACTTTATTACCGGGGGTTGAAAGAATGAGATTTGCGGAGGTATTTGTGAAAAGATTGATGGAGGTTGTGGAGTATTTAAGGTTGGAAGTACATAATTTATGAGATTGTTAATTAATTATTTAATTTAGGAACATCTTGCTGTTTGGCAAAAGGAATGGACTTGCTTACGTTGTTGGATTTGTTTCTTGCGTAGAAGAAAGGATAATTTAAATAATTTATTTGTCCTTCTTTACTACAAGGTTCCGAGGTTGAATAATGGAATTGTTTTCGTTTTGTTGACTGCAGTGTGGTGTGGGGTGCTTGTTGCTTGATAGTCGTTAAAGATGTCCTTTTAGTGAATTTCTGGAATTTTGTCTGGTGTATAAGATTTTTCTTTTTCTAGAGTTTGTAGGCTTGTGTTTGGTCTTACGCCTCATTAAAAATAAAGGATTTGTCAAAAGCCTTTCCAATCAGAGTTCTTGCTGAAAATGGGGAGAAGTTGTAGAATGTACTTGTGTATGTACATATATACGTTCTTTGATTCTATTGTAAGTGAAGAGCCTGATGAGTGGAAGTTTCTGTATAGGGGTTGCTGACATTTTTTTTGGAAAATTAAACAATTCAGATTTACTTTTAAAAGGAACCAGGGAGCACCCTGCTGAGAATAAAAATACAACCAGCCGTTGTATTCAATTGAAATTTAAATTGAATTGAGGGAGGTTGGTAGGTTAGTAATTGTACTCGGTAGTCCATAGAAATACAGAAAAAATAAACCAAAAAAGGTTTATTTTGAAAACTTGAACTACGAGGCATTCCCTATACCATACTGCGTTGAGCTTAGAATGGACCGTGATTGGCTTCACAAATTGTATAATTTTCTGAGGACAAAATCTAGGAGAGGTTCCGTTTTCTTCACGAGGGGCTTTGCTGATTTTTTACAGTTTATCAAAAAATTTGTTCCCTTGCATCCCGGACAGATCAGATAGTTACTAGTTTGGAATCAACATAGTACAAGCCTTGTCGTAGCTTGCTTAGGTTCCCGGGAATATATTGTTCGATGTAATAGTTCCACCGAACTCATCAATGGTTAAGTCAATTTTTAGGTCACCTTTTTTGTGATATTCTTTATAGAAATAAGTAAATAGTGAGTGACTAAGAATGCAACCCTGTTGGACTCCTCTATTGTTTGGGATATCAAAGTATAGGAATCAGCCAAAATTGAGTCTACACTAAGGGACTTTGTAGCTATTCAGAGTCCTGTCCTCCAATTGTTGACCATTCCCCTGCCAATCAAACACTCATGATGTGAATTTGCTTTCCTTCATTAAAGTCTTCTCCAAATAGTATATGGACTGGTTCCATAATGCCGAAACTTTTGACATGGATTACAAGTTCAAGCGGTGTGTTAGTACAATAGACCCAAGCCTCTGATTCCCTTACTAATTACGGGACCAAAAATCACTCAAAGTATTATTTTCTCATAAAAACCAAAAGCGGTCTCATCCATTCTTGATATAGTCTATACCTCTGGACCGTGAAGCAGGGCTGGGAGGATCAGAATCTTATGTAGGGTTACTTTACCTTCTTAGCTCAAAGAAGCAGCGATTGTCAAGAGTTAATCTTCGTTTGATCACGGCGGCGCTGGTGTCATTGTCTGAATTTATAGCGGATCCTAGGTAAAGAAAGTCCTTAACTATATCAAAGTTATATCTGCCGAGGGTGACGTTCTGTCGTTGGTGTTGTATGTCCTTTTTGTTGATAGCATATACTTTGTTTTGCAGGAATGCCAAAAGTAAACATACAACGCCATATAGCTAATCTTTACAGATGATGTTATAGGCCGCCTTAAAATCGATAAAAAGGTTGTGAGTATCAATTTGAAACTTCTGCGTTTTTTCCAAGATCTGCCGTAGTATGAAAATTTGGTCGATGGTAGATTTTCTTAGCCAAAAACCACATTGATATGGACCAATCAGATTGCTGACAAAAGATTTTAAGCGTTCACACAGAATATCAGATAAGATCTTGTAGACGACAAGTTAAGAGGATCTCCTTTCTTGAGGATCGGGCAAACAATGATAATCTTCTTAGGAAGCTTCAACATTGCTCCTACACTAGTTAATTTAAGGCAATACCTCCCAGTTACTTTGTTAGTTGTAAGTCAATCTAAAACGTAAATATATTGAACAATATTCCAAAACATAAGCAACCATATCTCTACTTGACTTCTATTACCATCAAACCTTAACGTTTCATTTGACAGACAGCGGCATGTTTCATGTCAGAAATGATTATTGCGTACTATAACAAAATATTAGAGGAAAAGCAAAAAATTACACATGCTCATGTGTATGTACATCCGTATGCGAAGGATAAAAATATGATTTGCGTGACGACGCCACAGGCAACAGTTTGTTATGGAGGGTCGTAAAAAGGGAGTATTTGGCATAGAAATACAACGACATAATGTCCTTTGGCATAACTCACGAAGTATGTAATATAACCACCAATTTACGATTCCAAGTAACTACGAGTTACGATTGGGATCGGTTTTCAGGCCTAGGATTCGAAAGAAGGGATTCTTGGAGGGAAATTGGTTCAAGGAAGTAGTTTAGTTTAAAATGTGTGCGAAATGTTGGTTTTATCCTTCATGTAGTTCTCTAATGAGTGCAGGTTTTCCTATTGACATAACCAACATCCGATGGATGTTTCGACGGAGTAAGGTATACAATATGTTGTCCTTAAGTTTGGAGGGAAATTATTTCGACTAGAAAAATGCATTGACTCTCAACATAAGTACATATGTACATCACCAGTGATGTTAATATGCAATGCAATAAACCATACAAAATGGCTACTTTATTGCACGCTCACTTAAGTATGATATTTTTTTCGCAACTACCTATACAACTTAGTGTTTCACATAGATAACAACAAGGTTAAAACTGTGGCAGCGCGCTATCACCATAACCATAAGCGCAAATCATAAAATTTGGCCATAACCCGTCTACACATGTCGACGTCGATGACGCCAGTATTGTTGTCGATGCGTTTACGATGCCCTGACCGCAGATCGTTTAACTAAAGAATTTCGCCGCCCAAAATGACCCCTAAAAAATAAATCGTCTTTAAAAGGCATAAACTTGCTTTATGTCCTTGCCGAATAACATTTTTCGGTCCTTGGGTCAACATCAGCACAACAACAGGGTTACAGTTTATTTATTTCAACTTTATTCGTTTGTATATTCGACCGTTAATAGCCCTGGGACCACATAAATGTGTTGTTTTATGACCTCACCATTGAACGTCACTTCATTGTTTGCATTTTCGTCATTTGCCCCCACCATCGATATTTTATTAATAAATCGGAAATTAATCAACGAAGTCGACAGCTTGTCAAGCTATTTGCTGCATAAAATCATGAAAGCGCCTCCGCATGCCATAAAAAGAAAACGAAAATTGTTTTATTTAACATTTGACAGGCGCAATTAATTGTCAAATTGTCGAATGACGTTAAGGGAGTTACCAGAATTGCCTGATCCCGGATCAGAGCTAATCAACTAAAGGGTTTAATGGTGTCATTTGCCATAGCACAGGGATGTGTTTTTTTTTTGTGTGGGGTAATTTAAGAATAAATTTAGTGTCATTTAGTTTAGAAAAAAAAGATTTATTGCGTAGTCTATACTTACAAAAAAAATGCATACATATCCTTTTTTTCTAAAAAAAAAAAGAAAAAAAAATCTAAATACTTTTGTATCGCCCAGCACTAGCACCCCCGCCATTTAACCTCATAATGGTGTCCTAAATAAATTGCATGACAGCAGAGATTTATGGATCAGTTTATTGCCTCCGCATGGCGCTAAAGTTTAAGTATTTTTCTTGTATATAAATTTTATTTGAAAATAAAATCGCGCAAAAAAAAAAAAATTGTATAATTTTTGCGGAGTCCATGCGCACACACGCCGCGAGATACCGCTGTCACTCAGTGAATGAGCCATGTGAATTGCTGAAATGACATTTCGTTGAAATAAAACCGCTGCCACATGGGTATCCTGTGTTCCTTTTATGCATTTTGTGGATATTTTATGGGTTTTTGCTTTAAATGTTTATTTTATATATTCTTTTTTTTTTTTCATTTCTGGTTTAACCTTAAATGCATTTGGAGTTAAAAAAAAAATAAATGAAAAAAGGAAAAAGAAAATGAAGCAAGAGCGTCTTTTATGAACGCAATAAATGTCCTTTTATGGAGACTTCAATTAATCCTGTCAAGAAAGCGTTACGTTTCTATTTTATGGATCAAAATGGAGAAAGGTTAAGGCACATATATTTGCGTGGGTGCTGGTGCTGGTACTGGTGCTGGTGGTGGTGGGGAGGTCTAGAAGGAACATTTAATTGGCCAATTGGTTAATTTGAGACGATTTGATGCTCTCGGTCGGACATAGAAATAACAAATAACGTGTGCGGCGCTCTTAATAGGGGAGGAAGTGATGAAATAGGTGCTGTAAGTGGTTTTTATGGGAGTGTAGCCTGTGTTTAGGGTCTACTTATTTACGGACAGGAAATGAGTGTTTGAGAGGTTAATGGGGTTTCGAAGATTTCCTTTGGATATGTATGTAATCCACTTAAGGTGGATTAGAAGCTTTTGTGGGATTACCCGCACAGCAGTAAATTATTCAGAGAAAAATTGCTGGTAAATTGATAGAACCTGGCCTATCAACAATGGGCTCATTTAGGAGTGATTGAGGTGATGTCTTGATAGAGGTTGCTATCGTGAAGGAGCTATAATTTATTTTCCTTTCGCTTTAAGTGAATGAAATGTTACGTAAATTGAAACGAGTGGCTATTTGGGGGGTCTTCAGCAGTTGAAAATACTATTTTCAAAGGAAGATGTATAGCCAATGAACTGGATGAGGTTGTTTGTAATAAACTATTTCGGAAAAGCAGTTCTGAAGCACTGAGCAATACTTTTTAAAGTAACTTTTAAAAACGAATTTGGAAGGCAATGTGACGTTTTAAACATTTTAAGCGACGAATGTACAATTTACAAACAGATTTACTCAGTAATTGAGAGTTCAAGGATCAAAACCAGACCTTGTCAGTAATACATACCATATGGTTACCAATGCGGTTCGATTAATTAGACTTTCTTACATATATGTCGACCTCCACAGGTCGATTAAGGGGACAGAATTGGAGAGATACCCTACAGCTTCTACAAATTGTATTGAAGGATATGCACAGTCTATTGGCATGATTGGCTAGTACGGCTCTCTGCGTCTTGTTATTATTATGCGACCTTTGTGTTTCCGGAATTTTACTTCGAGGGTATGATCCCCTATTCCCCACAATGGTTCGTGGATAGAAAGTCGGTCATTTCATTACCCTATATTCCCCCATGACCAAGGTATCCAACAGAGGGTCACCTTGTTTCTTCTACCCAGTTCATTAGTTTTTGGAGGCATTCCCACACAATTTTAGACTTAATGACATATGTATGTATGTAGGAATCAAGTACATACTATGATAGGAGCTTGGCTATCTGACATAGCTATATCACAGTTGTCGTGGTTTCTGTCAAAATTGATTTGGATACATAGTATATCTATGGCATAGATTTCATCCTGAAAGATGCTGGTACTTTTGTTTATGGATTCAGAGTATTTGGTTCTAGGCCCGGATACTCCTGCTCCAGTTCCTTCGTCAGTTCTTGACCCATCTCTGTACCACTTTGTTATATGATTGCTCTGTTTGAAGATTGTGGATTCATTGCTCCAACTCTTTTTGTTGCTGAACTTGGTAGCAAAGTTCTTTTGGAACTTGAATCTTTTAATGATATCGTCTCTAGAAAAGGCTAGTAGTGGTCGTTTTTTGAGTAGTGCATCGAATTGCTTCGATGTAATGCAATATCATCTCTTTCTATTCCTTTTTTGGCCACTCTTAGAACCGTTTTACTTGTATGTACATTCCTCAACCCACAAGGGGCAAAGGAGTCAGTTCCAGTGGTACCTTTATGGATGCAGTAAGACAAGTTCTCATGGACCCTATAATACAGAGGCATGCCAGTCTTTACACTTTATTGACTGTATCCCTCATGGTGGTCAGATTGGTTCTTTTTGACCATGCAATTGCTCCATATGTGATGACTGGTCTCACAATAGCAATATACATCCATCTAAGGATGGTCGGACTACATCCCCAGGATTTGCCCGCTAGAGTCCGGCAAATCATTACAGCTTGCGTATCTTTCCTGATTATCTCTTCTGGGTGTTTTTTCCAGATGAGTTTACTGTCTAGGTTTAGTCTCAGATATTTAACTTTTTTGACTTATGTCAGTATGGTCGGCCTTATCGGACGTCATCATACAATAGATTCAACAGTAGCGGACCTAAAAGTAAGCCTTGAGGAACGCCACCTATGACGTTATACTGTCTCGTTCCATCGTCAGTATCGTAGAGTAGTATCCTGATTCTAGAATAGTCAATCATTATCTTCTGCAGGTATTCTGATACTCTCTTGGCGGTAGATGCTCGCAGGATGTTTCTCCAGTTTGCGCTATTGAAGGCGTTCTTGACACCCAGCGTACTGTTTAAACCGCAGTACTATTTAATCTCGCCCTTCTCGTCTTCCTTCTATGTCTTTTTGCGCGGTATTCACCACTTCGTCGTTAGCTTCCATGGTTGACGGTGCCTTACGGAAACTATACTGGTGATCTGCAATGTTTAATCGATTGCACTCTCCAATCTGTCAGTTATGATGCGCTCAAGTATTGTATTATCCCCATGGTGTCCAATAAACGATGAGGGATCCTATGCTGGTTTACTATCTTTTGGTAGGAGGATAGGTCTTTGTTTCTTCCACTGGTCGGGAAATACTTCTTCTTAGAGGTAAGTGTTGTATATATCTGCGAAGATATGTGGGCGCCAATTGATTGCTGCTTTTAAGGCAATGTGTGTTCCTTTATTTCTTGTTGTTGTAGAAAGAGTACAGCCAGCACGTTTTCAAGTATCAGACTCCATCGTCCATCAGACTATGTTGCAATATAGCAGGACAGATCTTTCTAACATTTTTTTTTGTCTGTCAGAAGATTTGGACAGATATTCCACTTCTTGGCCGTTTAGTCTTCTGAATCCCATTTGGATTTGATTCGCTAGCGCTACCTGCGCTTCAAAGATTCCTCAAATTAGGTAGGCGAGTGGAAGAGATACACAGTGTCACACTCAGTACAATACAGGCTCATTGTGATATCCATAGGAGAAAGATGACCCTTACTCATTGGTTAACCCTTGTTCTACGGATATGGTTCTTACTTTCTTACTTATCGAAGCAAGGCTATATATGTATGTACTTCTTGTGGTCACACAAGTGTCCAAGGAGGACCATCTGATGTCTGTCTCCCGTAGGGCCTTAATCTCTTCTTCGAACCTCACTGTGCAAGGCGGAATGAACTATAAAGTGTCGGTTTGTTTTAATGTGGATTCCGAACCTCTTCTGGCCAATTCGTCGGCCTTCTTATTGCTTGGTATATCTACATGTCCAGGGACACCGCAGAGCGTAACCTTGTGCTGTGTTTCAAGAACCTTAAGCTCTTCACGATTATGCTTGCAATCTCTGTGCTGTTATAAGGTCCGGTGTATAGTAAAGATTTCAAAGCCTTGGAAGATTCATTCGACTCCTTACATCTTTTGAGATGATTTGGAAGGCTGATCTCCATATCTGATGGAGGAAATTCTAACCTAAAATTGATGGTTCCATTTGTGAAGACCAAGTCCTCGCAGTATAACTCTGAATACCCTTGAACGATTTACTTTGGCCACAACAAGTGACCTAATTTTGTCCTAAAAATTCATGTGAAGCTTCAGCTTTTCCTCCTGCCCTCATTTCGTATCTAAACTTATTAAAGTACCGAGTAACGTGTCGTGTGTGTCCTTGCTGCCTACGTTTTCTTTTCAAAATAAGCTAATTAAAAAAAATAAAAATCAGTGTCAAAGCAAGCCTCCGGCTTCCAACTAATAGTTGCCACTCCACAGCCATACTCATTCTCAAATGCAAACTATCTACCCCAATTAACCACATCAAACACATTTCTATTTATTGTCATCCCCCCTCTGCCCAGAGTGGGTTGTTGTTTCTACTCTCCTGCACTACGCGTAATATCTTGTTTATTGGATGCACAGAACGGCATTTTCTTGAAAGTTCAAACCATGGAATTTTAGTTGAAACAGAATTCCTTTGGTGAAATAATGTCACAGGCCAAGGATTTAGAAAAACAGGACGAACGTCGCTTAAGCGAATTACAGGCTCCGACCCCGGCCTCTCCCTCGTCACGTAATCCTTTTAATAAATTCCTATTTCGAAACAACACACAGAGCACAACAAGCAGTACGGAATATGTAGCAAAGAGGATATTTTTTACGCTCGCTTGAGCTTGGTGTGTAAACCCACACACACACACACATTGGTATTTTTAGGCAGAATTTCCTGCTGCTGTTGCTGTTGCTCTAACTGTGATCCTATGCCAGATTTTAAGTCTTTAAAATGAAATATTTTTCCAAAGGGGTGAACAGAGAACACGCCTATTTATAGAGAGAGCGTTGCATATCCTGTGCAGACACGTTGACGTATCTGATGTGGTGTTTTTTTTTTTTTTTCTGTTACTAATATGATGTCACCCTGCACTAAAGCACGAACAGGATATCCTACAAATAGTGCACTCAGCACTCCGAACAGAGGCAAAACAGCGGAAAAAGGACGTGAAATATATCCAGGACTCATCATTTTACGGAACTGCCACCGAACACACAGAGTGAGTCCACACTCGGTAACACTGGCAGACGGAGAGGATGTCGGGGGCGGTGTCGGCGGCGGCGGCGGGTATGTTCGTAGATTCAATTTGTTCGCTTTAATTTTCTCTTCACTTCCCCGTCTGTTGCTTTGTGTTGTTGGCGAGTAGGTTTATTAAATTTTATTTTTGTTTGGTCATGGAATCATCAACCGACCACGAATCCTTTTTTTTTGCGTTCTGTGCTTGTTGTGCTGTTGTCCTTGTGTTTTGCGAAGTGTAGTCCATTTGGTCGGTACTCTGGGGGTTTATTTCGGACGAGAGAGGAAACAAAAAAAAAAAAGATTCATTCGTTCTAGGTAGGTACTGTGTGTATTCTGTTGGGTGATGTGCCCCTCAGACGCGTGCAAATAAATGGATTAAGTGTTAGCAGATTGTTTTGGCTCGAGTTGGGAGTACGGGAGTTGAGTACTGTCCTGGGAACGGCACAAACAAACAAAAAAAAAAAAAAAATCTCTTGAGTTGCAGTTTGTTGTTTTTTTTTTTTTTTCTGTCGGAGTTCATCTTTTAGTCCTTGTTGTGTGCTGTCCTGGTTTGAGATTTTCCACACAGTTTGGTGTCATATAAAACTTGTGATAAACTTGTCTTGTAAAGAGTACAGGACTGGCGAGGCAGAAAGGATTCTCCGGAATTAACTGGGACAATTTCCCAGTGGAAAATTAAATTCAATACAGTTCCTTGTCTCGTTCCTCTTCTGGAACATGGATTTTTCTTCTTTTTTTTTTTTGTCGTTCCTTTTTGACTTTTCAATAATCATTGAGATCGAGGAAAAGTCAACGAACTGATTTTTTTTCCATCAGCTTTTTGCTTTTCCTACATCCTGGTGGTTCCGGCTGGTGGTGGGGGCATGATGGAAGTTTCTTAAAACTTTTTCTTTTCTTGTGATGGGGATTTTCTTTGGTTTTTTTTTTTTTTTTTTTATTTGTCGACGCTTTTCCTGTTAAAGTGGGGGCAAATGAGTGTGGATAAGATTGCATCTCCTTGGCAAGCGTCGTCGTATGCATTTTGGATTATTGAGAGAATCGGGAGTAGAGCAAAAAGAAAAAAGGTTCTGTGTATACTTTATGACGAAAATCATGTATGAGGGATTCAATTAAAATTACTTGGAAGGGTAGACGCAGAGAAATCTGCAAAGTTTTGGCAGTTATTTGTGATGAATGGAGACTTGTTAGAGTTTAGACATGAATGATTGTTGCTTTGGGTTAATTAAAAGTTTGTCTGACGCCAAATTGGGTTTCGCAGTCACGCATTGCTGAGTAGCTACCTTAGTCGATTCAATTGCATTTTGTGCACTTTATCTACTGATTTGAAAACTTAGTGTCTGTTATGCATACGCATGTACATACGTACCTCCTTACTATGTATAAGGAAGCCGCGATTCGTTATAACGATCGAGGATATCTTTATCCACTTTCGATACAGTCTATGCTTCAGTGTCATAAAGTAGGATTGCGATGGTCTTATATAGAATCTCCTTAGTTGTTCAGAACCTTACTTTCAGGACCTTATTACTCGATTGTTCGTATAAATACGGATATGTACTCGAGTTCAAAATTATTGGCTGCTACCAATGCATTTGCCGATTGCCTTCTTAGCCCGATTGGTAAGAATTATTTTTCTTTTTATTTCGGCTGAGGTGTTGGCCTGCCTTTCAATTAATTCGATAGAGTGCATCGATATTGTTTTCTATGCAGATAGTCAAGCAGCAATAAAAGCCTTGGAATCGCCAATAATTCGATCCAAGTTGGTGAAGCAATGCGCATCTCTTAACGAGATCGCTGTCAGGTGTGACGTATCCCTGTGCTGGATTCCAAGACACAGAGATATTCCACTCAATTGCAAAGTGGGCGAGCTAGCTAAAGAGGGTGCAGACCGGAATCTCTCGGACAATAGAAGGGAACCATCAGCATCTATTGAATGGATAAAATTGCAATTAGATATCGCAGCAATGAGAATGACAAACAGTAGGTGGGCAAATATCAGCACGCGTCTCTCTTCTAAACAAATCTGGCTAGAGTTGGCTTGTAGAAAAACCAGTCGACTTATTTGCGTTAACAGGACAAATCTAAGAAAGATAGTTGTGGCTCTCGTGGGACATTGTCTTGTAGGCAAACATGTTCATCGATAGTGTTAATCGGGAATGTATTTGGCTTGCCTTGCGCAGGAGAGGCATTGCTGATAAATTAATAGCTATTATCAAGGCTACATACGATGGATCCACATGTCACGTTTTGCACAGAGGGTGGCTGTCTGAGGAATTCGAAGTCCAAAGTGGGGTTCGCCAAGGCTGCATTCTTTCACCAATATTATTTCTATTGGTGATAAGCGATGTGCTAAATGCGGCTTTATCGACGGGAAATGGAGGAATTCGATGGACTCTTACATCCGAACTGAAACACCTCGACTACGCCGACGATGTATGCCTACTGTCCCACAGAATAATGGACCTTCACCAAATGACAGCAAATGTGGAGAGGGAATCTAACATCGTTGGGTTGAAAATTAACTCGGCAAAAACAAAAATGATCAGCCTAGGACCGAACTCATTAACTCATATATGCATTGCTGGACAAACGGTTGAGAGAGTAGAGAGTTTCCAATACCTTAGGAGTATTGTCTCAACTGATGGCGGAAATAGGGATGGCGGAATAGGGAAAGCAAAATCTGCATTTGGGATGCTATCCACAATTTGGCGTAGTAATGCAATTAGCCTAAACACCAAGCTACGACTGTTCCGTTCCAACGTTGAATCCGTGCTGCTATATGGATGTGGTACCTGAAGAGTGACCGCTACTATCACGAGGAAGCTGCAAACGTTTGTTAATAGGTGCCTACGCAACATTTTAAGGATTTTCTAACGAACAGCTTTATCAGAGAACGGGTCATGAACCTAGAGGCACAACCATACAACGACGAAAGTGGCAGTGGATTGGTCACACTCTCCGAAAAGATGGCGGGTCCATAGCTAACCACGCGATGCAATGGAACCCGCTTACTCAGGATGGCAGAATACGCGGCGGTCTCAGAAGTACATGGCGCAGAACAGTCGAGAAGGAAGCACGGCAATTGGGAAAGAGTTGGGGAGAGCTGAGGCACATTGCCAGAAACCCTACACGATGGCGCGTAGGCGTTGTAGAGGCCCTAGGATCCACAAGGGGATACAGGACATAAGTAAAGTAAAGTAAACATGTCAGAAGATTTAGTGGCCCGTTCAATGATTTCTGTAGAGAAGCTGTAGAGATGAAACCATGACACGCCTTCTGTGTACCTGCTCTGCCTTACCTCCTTGTTGACAGGATATACTTGGTTTTTCACTCGTTTACCGCTAAATCCATTTTGGCAGTTTCCGGTTTTTGCTCGTTCTTTTAAACAAGAACCTATTTTAGGTGGCCAATGGGTAGTGATGCGAATATATGAAAACACAAGCGTGCTCACGTTGGACTCTCACTATCAACTCTTACTCTACACCTTCATGTTGGTGGCTGTTGGGTGCCTAGTACCTCGGCTGCAGATTGGGTAACCAACCCTTTGGAAGTTCGTTGGTGGTAGCAGACAAGAGAGGGGGAAGAGGGTTTACTCATTAAGGCACTTACTCTTGATCCGAACGGTAGCGGGCAAATTCTCTAGATGACATTAACGGTGGCGACCACAGTTCTGGCCAGGCGGAACTATCTAGTGTCATGCCTATATGGGCTGCTTTGATATATTCGAATCCCAGGTCTATAGGGATCTCCAACATTGAGCCAGGGTGTTGGAAAAGAGTTGGTGGCGGATGAACATTTAATGGGCCAACGCAAGCGTTTATAGCCTTTAAGTGGGTTACTGACTCCGAAAAATCCGGCCCCTCGTCCTAGGGGTATAAAAGGGAACTGGTCCTCCAGGTTGGTAATTGTGCGTACGGGTAACTTCCCGTTCACGGGAAAATAACTTTAGTTCCGAATTCCACACGAGCCTCGGATAAGAATGACTCTACTTACTGTTGACGACTCTACAAGAACGACCTTCGGAGATTTTTCGAACCCTTAACAGACCGCGTGCAGCTAAGCAAATCCTACTGCTGACCAACTGACCAAAACGAAGTGAGGATAGCAATATCCAAGCTTAAGTGCTACAAGGGTGCTGGGCCTGACGGGTACCAGCCGAGTTGTTCAAAGCAGCTGGAGGTGACTTGGTAGAAAGCATACACCAACCCATCTCTAACATTTGGTCAAACGATGCCTGATGAATGAAATCTCAGACAAGAAAGGAGATGCCCCGAATTGCTCCAATAAAAGAGGTATTAGTCTTCTCAACATCACGTACAAGATCTTATCTGCCATACTGTGTGAATACCTGAAACCCAGCGTCAACACCCTGATCGGCACCTATTAGTGTGTTTTCAGACCAGGAAAGTCCAGAGTCGATCAAAGGAAAGGGTTGTGCGAAACTCACAGGTCAATACTGAAGGCATAATCTTTTAAAAGTCTGTGGATCTACTAGCGTATTCCCATACCAATCTCTGTTTCTTTGGGCTGAGAAGGTATTTGAGTAGTTGAACCCTATCCTGAACAAATAAGAAGACGGATGAAAATATCCTTGGTCGTTTCAATAGAAAGATTCTTCGTAAAATTTTCGGTCCCATTTGCGTTGACGAGCTTTGAAGGAGAAGATTCAACGACGAATATACCAGCTATATAGCAACATCAACCTTGTCAAAAAATTGGGCACTAGTCGTCTAAGATCACTAGAACATGTTGAGCAGATGAGCACCAGAGCTCCGTCCCATAGAGTCTTCGAATCAAACCCGGAGGGACGACGTAGTAGAGGAAGGCATTGCGTTAGGTGGCGCACAGAAGTAGAAGGGGACCTCAAGTGCATAATCTTGAAGTGCATAACTAGGAGGCAGTTAGGTAAATACCGGGCTAACTGGAGAGGCTTGTTAAGACACGTTATTTAGCGATAGCTTAGAAAATGACTACTCTCAGTATGAAGTGTACAAAAACGCTTGTTACTTAACTACCGTCCTAACTAAATATTCGTGAGTGGTAGTTCCAATAAAAGGATATGTACTCGAGATTCAAAATGTTTGCCTACTGCTAAACGCATTTGCTTTTTTGGTAAACGTGGTGGTCTTAAGAACGCCAAACTTTCTAGAGTTGCTCTATAGTTTCAATACACTAATTAAATCTATGTTTTCCATTAGCTACCTACTTTTAGTTTCCCATCGAAATTGCTTAACTTTCAAAAATTCTGCTACAAAGGAGAACTTTGAATCCCTGCAACCTAATTCCAGTAAAAATCAATAAAGAAACCACATCGAACTCCACCTCGTGAGACCATCCTAGCTGGTAGTGGAACTGGCATCGTTATTGCCATCCATTCCACGTCTTACCTAAATTCATTAAGTGATATTTGATACCATTAGTGTACACCATTTCCTTCACAAAACCCCTTCATTAACCATTCACTTCAATGTGGCGATGAAATTATCGAAACGGATTCATATTCCTTATATCCCATTTCCCGTGAACTAATCACTTCCAACTTGAGTTTGGCCATTTTTGTTCATTACCCTCAATTGACCTCTCACAATATGAATATAACTTTACCCAAGACATCGAGTAATGCTTTGTAGCAAAGCAACCCTTCAATCCCTGCATGAACCTTCTTCTTCCGAGAGCAATCTTCTTCATTTAATCCACTCAAATTCACCTCCTCCTAAATAACAGTTGCCATTTTCGTTTGACAGTTTTGCGTACGAAAACTTTCAATTTCCTCTCTCTCGCACTAACCACATTGTACCTAATTGTAAAGTTCCTTTCGACCAGAGAGATGTCCTTTAATTTTGCCACCAGGATGACAGGATGAGAGAAAACCTCAACGTTACACAACCTTGTTCGCAAGGATGAGGAGTCGTTTTCTCGCGCGAGACGACATCTACTACTAGTACACCACACTGACTAACAATAGGGATACTCTGGCAACAAGCAGACTTTCTCTACCGCCGCCGCATCACCAGCACTCTGCTGTCATGGTTGTCATCTCCCTCTACATGCCCAGGCTATTCAGTGTCAGAGGAAATAACTTCCCCTGTCATTTCAATAGACTTTTGCCACGCTACGGCACATCGGAGGGCGAAGCCAGGACTACAGCAAACAAACCAAGTCGAACACGAAGAAGAATAAGAAGAAGTGCCACATCTGAGGAAGACTAACGCCAACAGTATACATTCTGGTACTTTTTATTGTCACTTTGTGTGTTCACCATAAGGTGGGTGGGTGAGTGAGTGAGTGGTGGTGGTGGTGGTGGTTAAGATTGGACACCCAATACTCTTCGCATGACACATACGCACACATGTAGGATGTCCACCCTCTTGGAATGGCAAAGGACTCCAACTCTGATTTCATCTCCAGTTTCGGTGACACTTGTGTGTACCTATAGTGTGGTGGGTATATGGACAGTATCCCACCATACTCTCATTGCATCTAGGTTCATTCGTTTTTTTTTTATTTTATTATTATTAGCCGCCTGCCTCAAAACACATGACCTTGTGTGTGTTTGAGCTACAGTGTGTGCGGAGATTTTATCTTGTAACGGGAATCATATAAAATAGTTAGTAACTCAAATGTAACCGCAATCACGTAGTCTAGTTTGTTTTCCGGTTCCTCTCACTGATGTATGCGGGTTTACCCCCCTCATTCTATATGAGAGTCCTTTTTTTGAGTTATTCGCCAGGAGAAGGACGGAAGAGGGTGACAGTTCTTTAGGGTATTACCTCTCTTTTCGTCTGGTGTTCCTATCGTCCTAAGACTGCAAAAATTTATCGTTTATTTCTCTCAGTTGACGGTGAATGGAATTTATTTATTGTTAGCGCGTGATTAGGATTCAAATATCACGGCCGACAAAGACGACGACGACGACGACGACGACGACGACGACAATTTTGGGGGGCCACTCATTGTAGTACAGCGAGGTATTTTATTAAAATAATGTGTTGCCAGAGATGGAAGGGGCCTTTGGCACACCGCATACTTAATAAAATGGATGACAGTTTACGTGGATATTAATTTTTGGGACTGCTGTATGGTATGAAATGTGACTGATTGCAAGGATAAGGGCACACGAAATAGTATTTTTTTTTTTGCTTTGTTTTCTTTGTTTTCTAAGAAAATCGATACAACAAATGGGTTGTTGACATCGATATGACAGTTTTGTTGAACAGGGCTAATGAGGTTTGCTAATGAGGATTGGTCTATGAAGTAGGTAAGACTGCAGTTGGATCGAAGAAATGGAAATCAAGTTCTTCCATAAAGTGAATCATCTGTTCTTATAAAGGCTGAGGCCTAAAAAAGTCATCACCTTTGTATCTCCATCTTATATACGAGTGTAAACTTTTGGGCAACTTAAACAGAAACATTACTCCTAGTTGTTGTCATTAGAGATGACTGATCGCTCTATATTGTGTCTTGGGATCGGTGCTAACAGGATCTTTCATCTATTTTCAAATTCCTTTCTCTGAAGAGGCTAAATATCTAGATCTACAATTTAAATCGAAACCTCACCTCGACAAAGCAGCCAGGATACCAAGGATATGAGCTTTGAATGTTTGAAATTGCTTGAAATTTTTTGTCAGGTAGTAACGTGGAGTAGGTGTAGATACTAGCAATTTGGAGATCAACTTGTAAGGCAAATCTTAAACTACTTTCAATAAGTTTGAACTTTTTTTTGTTGCCTACCTACCAGCCAACAACACGCAAATAAATGGTGCTCAAGGTCTTGCCCGACGATTGAAGCTGTGCCTTTGCCTGGTACAGATTAACACACTTCAGCCAATTATTGAGCAAAATTTGTCTTCAGGATTCATCACAGTTTGGGTGACTTATTGAATTGTTTTCTGGTCCTAGTGGGTAATACTTGCAAAAACGTTTTTCTGTTCGATTTGCTTAAGTCCTTCTACCACGAAAGGAAATGACTACTAATATTACTATTTCTTCTGTCTTAGGGAGTAGGACAGTCGTAAAATTACGGTGAAAAGTAAAATGAAACGTATGGTATAGTCATTGTTATATACCACGAAACGCTTTGCATGAATTTCCTATGACCTTAGAGTCGACCTGTGCTTCACTGCGACTAAGACAGGATCTCTTCTCGGTCATAAAGTTTAAGTCGTTATGCATGTATACAGTTCAATCTAGAAGGCCTGGAGGAATGCGCCGACTGAACGACATCTATATGTCCCAGTAGCCAGATTAAGGTTACCCCATAGAAAAATTCCCTTTCCGCAAGCATTCTCTTGAATGATAGATTTTGTAGCACGGAAAAGGGATGTCATTTCTGATTGACAGAAACTGCAGGTGTTGTGTGTTCTAAGCGAATTGTATACTTCTATGGCCAAGGACTAAGCACAGTATCGTCATTGCAATAGACCACTTCCTCTTGATAATTTGTTGACTCGTTTAGTTCTTTCTGTCCACAATTCTCATATTCGATTATTTGCAAGTCCTTCAACTCCATGAAGAAGTGGCTGCCGAGAGACCACGTCCTCCTATTGGCGAGGACCGAACATTCACACAGTAGATGACGGACAGATTCTATCTCTTCTGTAGCTTCTGTAATAATCGTTGTGAGGTATATTCAGACGCTCAGCATAAGTACCAGAGCTGATCCGAACGTCACTTCGACTAAGTTTAACTAAAGAAAGTGTTCTTCTATTGCCCTAGGCCGCCCAAAGGGTCCTATTCGTTGCGCATATGTATATCCCACAGGGTGCAGCGACCTTTACCTTTCCCAATGACCTCGTTGGCGATAGACTTTTTTATGAACCTGAGATGGCGGCATGGCTATAAGCGTATACAGCAATTGCCCTCACAACAATGTTGCAATGCTTTCGTATATGATTTGTGCAGCTTGTATGATGGTTGTGATGCATTCTAAAAGAGTGGACAATTCCTAGGGTTTTGCTGTGAAACATTTTGAAAACGTCAGTGTAGAATACCAGTTCTCCTTTATTGGTAACCTGACGATTCAGCCAGTAAAATCTGTCAGGAATTATGGTAGTAATCTTGCTGATAAGCTTCAGTGTAAGAGTGATATAGTCGGTTTCGGACTGTCTGTTTACCGCCTCAAATCGGCCCAAGACGGCCGCATTTCCATAGGGTGCTTGTGATCAGAATCCTGAATTTCGTAATTTAAGCGGTGTTTTAGCCACCGAACTGTTGCAGTAGAGATCCAGCGGAATGAGACTAAGCATGGTTTTTATTGCCGCTGTAGGTATCTTTCTCATGCATCCAAGGATCCAAATGCAGATTGTTCCCATTGTTCTCTATGCTACTGTTTGAACGAACGGATTGCTTTGATTTAAAATGACATACGTTTACCCCAGATCCAAAAACTGATCCAAGAAACGATGATAGAATAGCTGATGGACACTGGAAGAGGTATCTTCTTCTTCTTAGATGGCGCTACAATTCGGGATGAAACCTGGGCCTCTAATAGCAAGCCTCTCCAGTCAGCCTAGTTCTTAGCTAACTGCCTTCAGTTGCGCACTTCAAGTCGGTTGAGGACTCCTTCTACTTGTGCGGCGCCACCTAAGGCTAGGTCTTCGACTGCGTTGTCCTTCCGGGTTTGAATCGAACACTCTACGGGCCGGAGCACCAGTGTCCATTCTTTGTTTTATTTCTGCTGAGGTGTTGTTTTCAAAATTGATAGTAGAGACAAGATAGATAGACAGCATGTACTTGACTTTGCCCTCGTTTACCGCTAAACCCATTTTGGCAACTCCGACATTCTGCATAGACGAACGAGTTTGGGAGGAATACCAAAACTAGACATAGCTCTGTATAGCTCGTCTCCAAAAATATGCGGCCTTGAAATCTATAAAAAAGATGGTGCGTATCGGTTTGAACTTCTGGGATTTATTCAGTATCTGCCAAAGTGTGAAGATTTGATCGACTGTGGACTCTCCTGGCCTGAAACCACACTGATAGGGGGCCGATTAGGGTGTTGAGGAAGGGTTTCAGCCGTTCACTCAGTTTGGCATATAAAATTTTGTACGCGATGTTAAGGAGGAAGAGGTACCTACACTTAAGTAAAAAAAAGATTCACTGTGTTGCCACGTTTTAACAAGATATCCTAGGGTTCTTGAACATAGGACAAATTTTGTGCTAGTGATTTTCGTAAAAAAAAATAAAACACTAAAATTCCCAAAAATAAATTCTCTCCGCTCGTACCTTGGGCTTTTATCGATTGACAACAATTTTAAACTCGAATTATCGTAAAAGGTCTTTAACAGGGGGTTTTCGTTTCCCTTTTATTTCAAAAGTTCTTACTTACACCCTTAGATCATACCCATCCTAGTGTATCCTTTCTCTCATAATTTTCCCATTAGACAACCGCAACGCATCACCTTTTTTCCCCAAAAAAGGAGAAAAGGATCGAAAATTCCTTCTTAATAATGTAAAGCACGTAGAAACCCCTATTGTCATCACCTTTATCGCCCATTATCACGTTCATTTTCAAACCCTCCTCGACCCGTGCCGTCTAAATCACACTCCGTCTGTCAAATTTGCGAACAATTCTGTCAAACTTTAACATCGCCATTAACCGGCAGCAAAAAGAAATTTAAATTAAAATTTGAAAGAACCATTTAACAAGAAACCTTAAAAAAAAGAAATCCGCGCTAAAATGACAACTCAGAGATGAAAAATTATTCAAAGAACCCTTTCATATTCCTTTCTATCTTTTTTTTTTTTTTAATTATGAATTCCTCCAGTAAACCGACATAGAGAGAGAGAGACAGAGTGGGAAAAGAATTGTGCAACACAAGAACTAGAAGAAAAGTCAATGATTAAGGGAAAGAGTCTACCATTCCGCATCAGCGGTGTTGAAAAGGCTCTGCCGCCTTTGACCTCTGTCCAATTTCATTTTCTTTGCTCTCGTGTCAAACATTGGAATGTCTGTCTACCGTTAACGTTTCTCGTGTTTTCTTCTCCCTTTTTAATTATTTTCCTTTCGTTCCTGTTCTTTTTTTTTTCTTTTCTCTCCTTTCTTCATCTACTTGTCGAGAGCTGTCAAAGCATTTGGACTTAAGAAGCAATAATGACTATTGATTCAACTTAATGGGTGCCCAAGTCGTAGAGACGACACACTATCCTTTTCGAAAGGAAATTGAATTCTAACCTCTATTACAAGTCATTTACTATACGACGACGACGACGACGACGATGTTTGTGTGGCTGGGAGATGAGTTCGTACGTGTGTTGAAAGAAATTTAGTATTTATTGATTTTTTCTATAGTCAATGTATGTGTATGAATGTGTGAAGTTTTGTTTCTAGGTATGCTATTTAGATTTCTAGGGATTTTCTTAAGGATTTTCTCACTAAGAAGGTATAAAGCCTTCGTATGCCAAACCAAACAAGAGGCGATTGCCCTAAGGCGATGCCATCTCATAATTTTTCCTCTACACGCAGATGTTAAGAGGTGTGCGCGAGTGTGTGTAAAATAAAATAATATAAACTAACCAATACCTTGTCACACGATAAGGTGGTGGTGGAGTCTTGCACGTGGTTGGAAGGACTTTCTCGCTTGGTAAAGTGAAAACAATGAGAGCGCTAACTGGTGGTCATGCGCGGTTGGTGGTTGGGAAATTTATTCCGATTTGAATCTCAATTTGGTTGGAATTTTTTTGAAAATCGTTTTTTTTTTATAAGGATTGCGGTGGAATTTTAATGACAACAGACGAGTAAGTGAATGAAATCCTTGTGTCAGGTGGATTTTAGTTTAAAGTTTAATGGCTTTAGACTCTTGTAAGCATTGGACAGCATTTGTTAAAAGAAGCAGGTGGAAATACCTACTTAAATGAGATGCAAATGACTTGTGTAAACCGGCAAACTGAAATGTCAAAATGACATTTTTTTTTACTAATTCTTTGATTGAGTGTTATATGGTAATGAATTAAGCAACATATTCTTATCTTTATCCTTTCGTTTAATGATGCTTCTCATCCTCGATTCTGCAGGTATGGAGTAGTGGTAACGGATTAACAAACCGACTGGTGCAATCTCGAATTGGAGTGACAAATACTGAGTTCAGTTTAATGTGTCAAAACCCTGTCCTTGAAGCGGGATACTGGCTTGACTAAACTTAGAATTAATAAGGATACTTATCTACTTACGTTCCAAGAAACCTATGTCGTTTCTTATGTTTCAGGTCGATGTTGTTTGACCGCCATTTTGATTTGGTCAACATTTGACAGTTATGAAGAGCAGTTCATAAAAAATAATTTTGAAGCATCCAAAGCTTCAGCAAGGCGTTAAGGTTAATCAAATTTTTATCGATATAATCGTTTAATTTTGAAAGCACGAAGAAAATAGGTGGGCCTATAATTTGGAATGGACCTAGGTTCAACCAGTAAGTCTGTTTCCATCTGCGTCTGAACGAAGCTGGTGTTCAGTCTAGTAAAGCGCGCCACTAAGATCGCTGAATTTATTTCTCCAAAACCCGTCAATCAAGTGGAAAGAAAATGCGCCTTTGATAGAGTACATACTTACTATTCCAGGTTGCCTCTGCTTTAAACAAATTGGGCACAATAGCGAGACTTTATTACGTTTTGACCACAAGTCTTGAGTATACCTGCAATGCTAGACAAGAATTCAATCATTTCATACAAGTTAGGAACTTTCTTCTTATTGGTGAACGTAATTACTCTCTACTTCACTCTCAGATCGTTTTGTTAAACCCATACCTACAGTCCGTTGAAATCAGACCTCATTTCTGTGCGAAAATTGTGAATTTTGTTAACGGCAAGGACCCGTAGTAAAGGTAAAAGAACTACACTCTGGGGTGTTGAAGAGACTGAAAAGAATCAATTGATGATTCGGCTGTTAAGAAACTAAACTATACGGTTAAAGACGGAACTGAAATCCAGAGTAGTTTTCCCAATTTCGAAGGCTCTGTCGATAAAGTTGACCATAGTGAAGGAATATTATCAACGTTCTGATTTAACGAAGCACACTTTTTACGACCTTTCTCTTTGCATATGCATTGTCTAGTCTCTGATATGCAGATCTTAAAGTCTTTCTAACGCCTGTACGCTAGAATGACTCGGCTTTATTGCATTCCGAATGAAACCCGCTCTTACCTCTTTTCATATGTAGGGACGCACTTTGTAGTAAACAGTCTGTGAAGATAGCCACAAGGTGAGGTACAATCTTGTCTAAGAACTGTATGATTACATCCGATCCAGCTGATTTATAGGATACTACGAGTACATCCCCTCCTCCCTGATGACTTATGACATATGTAGGTACAACGCCATTTCCCCATTGGTTGCTACATTCTGTCCATGAACCCGCACAGTTCTTAATATAGGCTGGCAGCCTAGAATCTTTAACTAGTGTCTTCCAAAGTCGTGCGCCTATACACTTTTACTACAATTTTACTGCTCAAAACTATTTTTTTTACGCTAATCTTTGTTCTCCTGGTGTCTCGAACTTGAAGACCGCAATTCGCAGATTCCCTTAGCTAGTAACACTGTGACACAGCTTTTTTAAAATTCCTATTATTTTAAAAACGTAATTTAAAACCTTTAAAAATATATATAAAACTAAACTAGTGAGAAATTAAATCTACGAATGAGAAAATTTCCCACAAAAGATCAAATTTGCTGTCATCGCCAACCCAACATTCCCCTACTCGTTGAACAAACCCCTTGGTAGATTTATCGATTGTCGGTACAGCAGTCCGCACCCAGCCGTCAACTTTATTCCCATTCGAAATCCAAAATGGCTTTTTCGTGCGTGCAATTGCAGTCCGTCGTTTTATTCCAATTTGAAGCAAATTTCGGTTAAAATTGATTATATTTAATTTCCATTTAATGTTTCAAGTGTTGTGTTATAATTTGCATACAAGAGTTTGTGTAAAATCACCAGATATAACCGAAAATAAGTGAAATCCCAGCCCGGTGGTCGTCGGTCGTCGTCTTTCCATACAACCACCATCATCACACCGCTGTCAGTTGTGACACTTCCCCTCGTCTTGCCGTATTGCATCGATTGTTTACATGAAGAATATTTTTCGCGAAAATTGTTTTTCTCCTGCTTTTCGGTGGAGGAAATTCTATTTTTAAATTTATTTACAATTCTACGAGGAAAGTAGTTTCGTCCAGTGTCGCGTCTCTGTTTACAAACAAATCGTCGGTATTTTATCCGCGTCCGTGTGCCGTCTGTTCAGTTTCAGTGCAATGAACTCGGTGTGAGTTTTTGTGTGTGTTTTTTTTTTATTTATTTCGTTTATCGTTTTCCTACGATTTTTCCAATTTTCCAATCGAAGTAGAAAGCAAAAAAGCAAATCTGCATCGTGTTCTTGTTGTTTTGTGTTGCGCGTCGCTGTGTACAGTGAGTTTAGTGCGTTTAACGTGTGCGTAGGAGTTGTGTGCATTTGAAACCAGCATTCAGGCCGCAGGGCATCATCTCCATCAGCAGTATGGATTCAGATTTCTACGTCTTTGGTCAGTAGATTATTGAAGAAGAAAACACGAATCGAAAGAAGTGAATAAAAACCTTCAGGTGGGTACTGGGTACATTGTAAAGATTTTGTGGTTTGTTGCTGGGCTGCGCTATGCCTCGACGGCTCCCCAGGTAGATTTGACGGGCATTTTTGTGGTGACTTTGGGTTCGGTTTGGTATCGGAAAGGAAATTCCTTTCTCGCCCACGTTTCACTATGCGCTTGGACAGTGTATTGTAAAAGTTTTGTAGCACCTGTGTGTCGTATGATATCCATTAGGACGGCGCAGTGAATTGTGTTGTTAATTACTGAGCAATTCGTGACCTTGGGTGCCTCGTAAATGCTGAACACTTTCGCCAAAACGGCCGTCGGGGTTTCGACCAATTAGCGTTGAATTATGCAACACTTTCTGGGGGGAAATACCTTTGAAATAGCACGTAGTCGCCCTCTTAGTAGTTATCTTTTATTTGCGAGCCTCAAGTAGCTTTTGTTGGAGAACGGATATGTTTAATCGCTGACAGATTGCTGGGTTTATGATAGGAGGTATGGTTTTTGTTCGTTTGTTTTACTCCTTTCCCCAAAACAAGGCTTGTAGAAGCTAAACTGACCACGTCATTCGCGGGATTGAATAATTAATATTGAATTGC
Source organism: Xylota sylvarum (assembly GCA_905220385.1). Classification (NCBI taxonomy): domain Eukaryota; kingdom Metazoa; phylum Arthropoda; class Insecta; order Diptera; family Syrphidae; genus Xylota; species Xylota sylvarum. The sequence continues at coordinate 95,548,751 of LR999957.1, read as the reverse complement.
CTTAGTTACACAGACAATGGTTAAAATTCCATCAAGGATCACAGCTGCTCCTAGGTGAAGACAGTCAAAAGTACTGAGGTATTGCCACCGATGTTCAAAAGGCTTGATACAGTCGGCTGTTAGTACTGAGGAATCAACTATTTAAGCAAGGCAGTAAGTCAGGCGTGGATTATGGATTCCCGTGCAATACAACTCGAGTCAGAAGGCTCTCTCTGGCTTGATGCCAACACGAAAAGGTGTCTCTGTTTTGTCCTACGTTCCAGTGTGGTTATCTTTCTAGTTGTCTATGCGGCTTATTGGTAGAAACCTCGTCACTTTCATGTTTAATGGTCGCGATCTCTCATAGATTCTTCACGTCCAAGACTAGGATTGTACTAGGCTGTTTATAAGGATAAGCAGTTGAAAATAACGAAATGGTTCGCTGGCAAAACATGTGTGGATTTCCATACATATCGCAGAACTTATCTTAGTTTCGTCAGCTTATAGCCAGGTGCTTTCAAATTAAATGGGATAGCTGATGAAATAGGTATCTAAGAGCAACTTCTGACAGCGCTGTGAACCCCAATTTAAAAGGACAGCGATTTGTCGATTACAGGAATGGTAATAGGATGACAATGTCGGAGCAGTGTTGTCTGCTCATGATGCTCATCAATATACATAAGTTCTGCTTAGTCAGGTTGGGCTCAATGTTGAAGTCAGGGTGACATGTTGTCATTTACTAATGTTCTTGCGAATGTTCCTGGATGTGAGATCGCAGATGGCAGCCTAGTAAAAATTGTCTTCTGAGCAGGATATTGTAATTTTTGATGGAGAGCATTTGGGAATCTGTCAGTAGGTGACTTACATGCGACATCCATTGATAACTCGCATGGCTGTGATAAGACGAGCCTCACGTTTTATCGAGTTGGTGTCACTTAGCTGTGGTAACGTTGTGTGTAGCTTCCGTATGTTATGGCTGTGCAGTCGTCATGAAATGATGTTGATACCTTCAGGTGGTGGTGGAAGTCTAGAGATGTAATGGTTGGTTCTTCAATGCCCTATAGTTCAACGAATGTTCGATGGAATTGGGTTGCGAATACTCGAATCCCGTGAAGCATTCTTACGTGGTTTACTGCGTCAAAGACTTGATAGATCTTGAGCTACTTCTACCGTCCTTCTACGTCGTATATCGTTTAGAGGCGATGTAATGCTGTGAGGTTTGCGAAAGCAGTATTGGTGGTTTGCCACTGCTAGAAGACAGTGTTTTGCCAATAAGAGAATTCAATTTCCCCGGCTAAGTAGAGGGATCATTCTGTCTACTTTCCATTGTTCAAGAATCAGGAGTTTGTGCAGTGATGTTAAGTACTCGATGTCTGGAATTCCAAGCTTTTCCAGTACCAGCGTTGAATGAACTGCTTGGAACATTCCCCTGGTTTAATGCTAAAAATGGTATGGCAGATGCATTACCAGGTTGCATTTAACTCACTGGAGGCTTCAAAAAAGGTTACTAGAATTGGTTACTAGGAATTGACTAATCAGTTACAGGGTACTAGTTCATAGAGGTATTTCAGGCAATAGAATCAGACCGCTTTACGAAAAAGACATAAGAAACTGCTTCTTTAAGTCCGAGACCGAAAATTGGTCCCATTTTCGTAAGAATCTAGTTGATAGATTCGCTTAGGGGGTCTATCCAAAATGAGACATGGCCTAGTTTGAATTTTTTGATTTTTTAATTTTAATTGAGTGTATTCCTTCCTTATTTAACCGGGAGAGGCTGCAAGAGTAATGTCTGTTCATTCAGAGAACACAGCTTACTTTAGATGGATAGTTGCTTTTACCTTGCAACTGCACATAGTTGGTAAGAAGTTTCATCAAAGCGTACTATTCTACGAAGGTGGTTTCTCTGTAGCCAGTATTTTGTTAGATATTCAGTTAGGATTCTTTGGTTGCTTTTATAACGTTTGAATTGCTGACCTATGTATTGTAGATACAAATTTTTGCTTTGTGTCTTAGAGTTTCGAATAATCCACTTCGTCTTATCTCACCTGATCGATGATTGGGGTCTGTTTAGAAGATTCCTTATTGGAATCGCAATTGGTTGTAACTAGAAGACAGCCAACAGTCTTACGTAGCAACTTCAGTCGGCTTCCAATCCGTACAGGTTACCTACCAGCTTCGTCAATCCCTAGCTCGGTGTTATTTGTTTCGTAGACAGAGGTCTACTCTGGCACCCTCTGGCTTAGTCTTTGCTTTTTGAAGTAACTGCACACATAATTCCCAATCAAATGAAAACAGCAATCAAATAACAAAAGCACTACAAATTACTACCCAACTTGTAAACGCCTCATTCTCCATCAGAAGGTGAGGTAAAGAAAAACAACAAAACCTTTAGTCGCAACATTGATTGGTATCAAGTCTTTTATCAGTCACTGTTGGAGGAAAACAGAAAAACATAAAAACAGAAAAGTGAAACATTTCCCCTTCTCTTTGAATTGCTCAATCTTCTTATAGATTATGCTTTCCCCGAAACCCCATAAAATCCGAGATAAAAATTGTTTTTAATAAATTTCTCATGAAATATTTTTCGGTAAGTGTGTGAGTGCGGTTGCATGCTAACATGGTTCTCTGTGGGCGGTGGCGGCGGCGACAGGACTTTGTACTTTTCCTTCTTTGCATGCAATTTTCGTGGGTGCACTTTTTGCAGCATGGCATGAGGGAGGTACCGACAGTAGACGAGAAGAATTTCTTGAGAAACAATGAACATTTTTTACTTACCCGGTTCGGTGGAGGAGCGCTGCGATAAACGGAACGGGAGTTGACGGGCTGCAACCTTGCAAAGGAATTTGCCAGGATTTATATATTGCAAGTGTAACAAATTCCGGTGGCGGTGTTGAGTGCAACACATATTGTTTTTTTTTTTTTTCGAGAGAGAATTCAATTTTGATTACAACATATGAGGTCGAGACACGAAGGTGGTCATTTTGGAATACATTGTAGACTTTTGAAAGATTATCTTGAGGTTCAGGATGTATAATTTTTTAATTTGTGACTTGCCTGCGCCTTCGATGTGTTGATTGGTTGGCGTATATTATGATATTCGTAAGATTGGAGGCATGGATGGTTCGTTCAGTTAATAGGTTCTCTTCAGAAAGGGTTCAATATTTTTTGGTTTCGGATGAAAATTCAAACTTTATCTTTCTATTTCTCAGTTCAGGTACAGGTCTGATTAGCTTTGCAGGTTGGAGGCCGACAGCAGCCACCTCCAGAACATGTGGGAGCAAAAAAACAAATTTTGAGATTCCCATCAAACGAAAGGTGTTTGTCTTGTGAACCAATGAACTTGATCTGAAGTCTTAGTGTTTGGGGAATAAGAACTCGAAAATAAGTAAAATAAAATAAGAATGAATAAATAAGGGTGAATATAAGTATTTATAAACTTACTGTATGTACGTCTCCAGGGGTTAGAGGAGCGTTTTGAGTGTGAAGTAGACATTTTCACATTGCTACTGTTGAACTTCTTGAAATAGTCGGCAAGAAGTTTCTTTGGAGAGGTCCCGTGAGATAATCCGTTAGGGACTTTTAGTTCATGTTTGTTAAGGTCGAGGAATTTGTTCCTTTTTCCTCGCCTTGGAATAATGAGTCTCTTTGTTTGAGTGCTAAGCAAAATTTGCGTCTTCTAAGTGTCTGATATTTAACTCGTTCATGGCAGTCAAAACTATTTATGGAGATGATATTATTTTTACTACGTTCAACCAGTAGGTTAAGACAGACTCAGGTTCGACCCTATACTTACTTATTTAGATGGCGCTACAGTTCGGGGTGAACCTAGGCCTCAACCAACAAGCCTCCCCAGTTAGCCCGATCCTTAGCTGATTGCCTCCAGTTGTGCACTTCAAGTCAGATGAAGTCCCTTTCTAGTTGCGACCGAAAATTTATGAAACATTTTTTCGCCCTCATATCGCTAGACCCATTTTAGCAGCCTCCGTTGCAGTACCAGCGAAAGCACCGGTGACAGCCCGCTGTGTTCTACCAATTATGTCAATATCTTTGGCGTAAGCTAATAGTAGTTGCACAGACTTTTGAAAGATTGTGCCTCCGGTGTTGGCTTGTAAGTTTCACACAATTCTGTCAAGTATGATGTTAAAGAAGTCACATGACAGCGCGATACCTTGTCAAAATCCTTTTGTGACATTAAAGGTCTCGGTGAGATCTTTACCGACCTTGACGGAGCAGTAAGAATTCTACATCATCACTCTGCACAATCTGACGATTTTGGCAGGGATGTCAAAACTAGACATGGCTCTGTATAGCTCGTCTCTATAGACGCTGTCATATGCGGCCGTAAAATTGATGAAAACTGGTGGGTATCGGTTTGAACTTCTTGGGTTTTACCCAGGATCTGTTGAAGTGTGAAAATTTGATAGACTACGAACTTTCCTGGTCTGAAATCACATTGATAGCAGCAGATCAGGGTGTTGACGAAGGGTTTCAGGCGTTCACACTGCATGACAGATACGATTTTGTGCTCGATGTTAAGGAGACTGATTCTTCTGTAATTGGCGCAATTTAGAGGCATATTCATCAGGCATACTCTCGTCTGGCCAAATTTTAGAGACGAGTTGGTGTATGCTCTATACCCAATCATCTCCAGCTGCTTTGAACAACTCGGCCTGAAATCCATCAGGTCCAAGCAGCCTTGTTGGATTTACGCTTGGATATTGCTATCCTCACTTCGCTTTGGTCAGATGGACGGTAATTTTGGCTACCATCGTCTATGCTGAATGGCTCAATCTACCTGACAGCGCGATGTTATTCGTTGTCGCTGTTGTACAGTCTGCAGAAGAAATTGATCCAAATTCTCAACATCAACTGTGACTCTACTACGAGGTTTCCTTCTTCATCTCTACAGGCGGTCTAGTTGGCTTGACACATTCTTTTAACTTGTGGGCAAAACTTTTGTCATCATTCCTGGAGTATAGTCTCTCAATATCTTCGATTGTGCCTAGCATTTTTTTTTCTTCTTGGGGAGAAGCCTATGTCCTTTCCGTCTTTTCTGCTCGTAGAGCTCACGAGCAGCCGCTCAGGAGGTTTCTCGGTAGTGTTCGAGAACACATTAGTTGGTGCACTACTGATGGCATGTTGGCAGAGTTGGCACTGGTCTTCGGCCCTTCATGCTGGCGGCATAAGAGTCGTTCAGAGATTTCGAAATACGCGTTCGGCAAAGGTTCTGGCGATCTCTTGCGATTGCAGCTTTTCGAAGTTAAATCTTGTCACAGTATTTCTTCTTTGTTGAGGCGTTTAGGATACCTGCATTCGTACCTTGGCCGCAACAGTGTAGTGATTCGAGTCGATATTGGGTGCTCGGAAAGTTCGGACATCGAGAATACAGAATGCATTCGTATGCGTCGATCGTAACATAATCAATTTTGTTGATCGTTTGATGATCAGGAGACCGCCATGTCCGCTTGTGAATATTGAGATGAGGAACCCATGTGCTTACTTGTTGGGGCATAACCTAGCCGAAGTGGTGTCGTGTAGGGCATGCTTGCCAACTATCCTACCAAAGATATCTTTCTTTCCTATCATGTCGTTAAAATCACCTAGCACGATTTTAACGTCATACTAAGAACATTGCTCATATGTTTTGCCGAGGAGCTCGTAGAAACATTCTTTGGTGGAGTCGTCCTTGTCCTCTGTGAGTGCATGAGGATGTATGTATGCATATTAGGTATATGTATGCGAATTTAGCCTTGATGTGGATTGCCATAAGTCGCTGGCTCACTTGTCGAAAGCTTAAGACTTCTTGCCTAAGTCTGCCGGGTATGACGAATCCACATTCGAATAAGAGCTACTTCTGCTCCTTGTAGCAATCATCATAGTATATGCCATCCCATCGCCCTTTCTGAATGGCTGTGATGTCAGCATTGTAGCAGTCTAGGGTCTCTGCTAATTGTTCAGCTGCACGCGGACACTAATAGTTCGGCCGCCTAACTGAAACTGGTAGACGCCACCGTTGATTCCATCCAAGGAATTCGTCGTCTGCCGCCTGGATCAAGATGAAGTGCTTTATTGAGAAAGACCTTCTAAAGGGGTTAGCTACTCAATCCCCAGTCGAGATTCTAGGCACCCAGCACCCATCAACTTGGAGGTGTAGACTAGGAGTTCGAGTTAATAGTGAGAGACTATCGTGAGAATGGTTGTGCTGTCATATATTCCCATCACGACCAAGTCTAGGTTACCTAGTCTAGATTTATGGCTAGACAACCTCAAACTTGCAATTATCGCCTAGCTCATATCATATAAGGATTTACATATGCAGTTGCCCGGGGACCACCACGAGGAGGTAAAGCAAGCACTACGTTACGAACTTGATTGTTGCGCTACTGGTGCAATCCATGTTTCAGGCGATCAGTAGTTTCCCGATCAATCGCCATGCAGATGACAGATCCACATATTTAATATGATAGACAATCACCCTTATTCCGCGTCGCGTTTTACTAAAACGCCGATTGTCCTTCTTTAATGTGTTTCCTTTTTTAAGAGGTATTGCAGAAATTGAACGCCACAAAACGCCTTCGTCGGTAAGTAGGTATACACTCCACATACGATCCACTCTTAAAAAACGAAGCGCTTTAAAGAACGACAATAGACGTTTTACGGCGTTTTAATAAAACGCCACACGGAATAAGGGTGAATATCTCATAGGTAGAATATTGAATCGACAAATCTGTTCTATATCCTGTCGTGAGGTGCCGATCGAACTATGCAAGTAATATTGTTTAGACCTTTGAACAGAGACGATCCACAAACCTCAGCATATCGATTATTGGTTAATAAATCCATATCTTTATACTAGAGGCGGAGAACTCCGAAGTGATGCTCGAAAGATAACGCGGACACATCCGGACTTAATAAAAACTGTGTTGGCTGTTCCTTACAACTAAATTTCACCTATTTCCGCTTCTCTACGATCGAAGTGGTTTTCTTTTGAATCATCGCACATTTACTTCCACATCATTCGCACACAATCACTGTGATCTTTTCTCAAGCTCGAATTTGGAAATCCATTCAAACAATGGTCCACGAGAAGAAGCCATTTGAAAGGCTTGAGTGATTCGGGTGACTGAGTTTGAGCCGATGTTTCATGGTCATTCTGGACGGCGGCGTATGATCTAAGCCGAAAGTGTCATTACCTTGAGAACATGTGGCGCCGCAAATAATGACAACGTGAACGAAATTTTAATAATTCATAGGTTATCAAATTATGCGATAGATGGCGTGAATAGCTAATTACGACGGGCCTCATTATTTAATCGTCGGACCGTGAATTCATAAGCAGCAAACCAGAGTTTAAGGAATGCGTCCACACAGACCTCTCCGAAACATTGTTGCCAGGAAAGAAAAACAAAAAAAAATAAAAAAAAAAAAACAATCACACTCCCCCATCGTGGTGGTTGCTTGACCTAATCTTTCCTCGGGGCTGCATAACATTCCGCGGACTCGGTATACACATTTTGTGTATTCAAGAGCATTCTTCGGCGCTGCTGCTGCTTCATTCATTCGCGCGCTCATTAACAAGCATGCAATTAATTCCTACTCCGTCGTCGTCGTAGTCGTTGTCGTCGCGTGTGAATGTTGTGCATTAGCAACAAGGTATTTTGTGTGCTGCTCCACTATGTCGTCCCCTAGTCCCTCCGTCAATCGATACAGATTCCCTTGCCGAACCCAGCACTGTTCGCATCTTTTTGCACAAAGTATCAAGAATATCTCAGCGAATAATTGGGTCAATTTGTGGTAGTTGAAGTAGTTCTCGTTTTTTTTTTCTTTCTTTCTTTCTACTTTGCTTTTCTTCCTTGTTTTTGCACTACATACTACACATACACTTGCGGAATTCTTTTCACATATCACCATCATTGATTGGATTGACATTTATGAGTGGATTGGAACCGGCAGCACCAGCAGCACCAGAAGCAGCAGCAGTAGAGAAAGAAATAAAGCCATTTACCGTAAGGAAAAATCGAATCAAGTCATTTCCCAAATTGTTTATCCATTCAATAAACAAAATTTCCCTAATGAAATGCTCATGCACAGCAGTTTGGTGTTGTTTTTTTTTTTTTTTATTTTGTTCTTAGTCGAACGCTCAAGTGTAGGTCGTTGGGGGTGGCAAGGTAGGGCGACAAGGTACTACACTTGTGATTCGATGTTTACGTATCTCGATGAACATCATAAATGGCGTGTGTTTGTTTTTTTTTTTTTTTTCCTTTTTCGTGTTTTTGGTGCGCGCCGGTGTCTATATGGTGTGACAGACATTATTATCATTCAGATTTGTCCCATGTGAGAATGGTCGGAGGATAAAGTGTTTTTCTCTGCCTTCTTGTTTCTTGTTTTCTTTGCGCGCCTCCTAAGTATAATGACGACGCAACGGAAAAGCGGTAGGTTTTTGTTTCTCGCTTTTGCGTGTTTTTTTTTTCTTGTATCCCCGGTGATATTTCTCCTGGGAGTTGTATCTCATTATTGTTGAGTCTTGCTTTGTGATTTTTGCTAGGCAGCAGCAGATTGTTGTTTTTAATGTTTTTTTGTTTGTTCTTGTTCTTCGTCTTTTGCTGGTTTGATTTTCTTCTCGTTTGCGACTTAATTTTTCTGATCGTTCTATGGGATAATAGAGAGAAAATCTAATCTCGTGGCGGCAATTGAGTCCGAATGAGTTTGCCTGGCGTGTTATTTGATTTTGAAGTGCGATTGTTTATCGTTGAATTTTCGCTTTTGAATGCATTTCCATAGCAATGAGGGTAGGTGGCTATAGTTATGTATGTACTACTCCTTGTGCTTATGTAGACCCATTGTGATGTTCATTCTGATACTGAAATTCAAATATTCTTCACACTCTTCTATTAAGTTGTTTTCAGGAGGCAGAGACTGGAAGTCAATTTTCTTTCGTTTTTTTTAAACAAAGTCAGGGATTCTCCTGAAACTTTAATCTGTATCGAACGTCTATGGCTTTTGCTTTGCTCCTTGTAACGAAAGATCTTTGTTTGGTTGGTTAGAGAGGGTGAGTCATTGACTCTTAGTTAGGGCTCTATCGGTGCCCGTTGTGTTCCCATCGTTGTGATGGGAAGGGTGTGATGTGTCACCGATTCCTATTTTTCTGAGGTGCATTATGTCCGGTATTAGCCTCTGTTACTGGTCAATGGCAGAGGAATTGTTTCAGGTCTTCTTACTTCACTTCGGAGTTGGTGGAGATTGTAGAATATTTAAGAGATGTGCCCCGTTTAAAGTCCCGCCATTAGTCTCAGTTAGTGTGATGTTTGCCTTTCTATCATTGACCTGGCCAGTCAATGGTACTGGTAATGTCAAAAATCCTAAACTCTCTTAAATCTATTAGGCTGTCAAAAAACGGCACGGCAGTCTGGCCGTGCTTAGAGACGACCACTTGCAAAGGAAGTGTAGAATTGGAATTCTGTATTCTGGCCGCTGGAACTCCGAAGTACTAATTGCCAGAACTCTTTCAATATTTGCACGGTTTCTGTTTAATAGTTCTTGTCTTCTATTCAAGTAGTGTTTGGGCCACATTTGTCTGGATATGACACAGTTTCGCGTCCTCTGTCATTTACTATCAGCTTTAAATAGATTGTGCGCAAAGATTCTACACTTAAGTGCCCATAGCGGGATGTTCATCGCCTCCACCTCCGCCATCTAGGACAAATCCCCGCCTTGCTAGTTCATCGACTCACTCATTTCCCTCAATGTTACTGTGACCCGGCACCCAAATGAAACTGATCCTGAATCGATGACCTAGCGAGGCAAGTTCCTCTTTACATTGTTCTACTAGCTTCGGGGATGTAGTGGCAGATACAATAGCCTTGATAGCGGCCTGGCTGTCAATGAGGATAGCTATGGTGTTAAGCGGTATGGTGGTTTGCTTGAGTAGGCCGCCAGCCTCACGTACAGCAAGAACGTCCGCCTGGAAGACACTGCACGAGTCAGGAAGTCGGTAAGACATGGAACTGTTGAGGGAATCAGAGAATATCACCGCCCTTACCCACTATCCATTTTTGAACTGTCGGTGATAATTGTTTTGAATTCGAATTCATTTGTCACTACGCTTATTTCCCACTTCGTCCTGGTTAGGAATCTGGCCGTGACGCCATCTGAAGTTCACTCTAAGTGTTATATAGTAGGTTAGATTAGCTACCAGATCTCGTGGCAACAGATTCAGGATGCTGTTGTGACCATAAGGTTTGATACCAGTATCCTGTTTCTATTAATCTGACCGCTGTACAAGATGATTAAAACATAATATGAAGGTCGAGTGGTAAAAGGTGCAATATTACGTTCGGTTGGACATGTTCGCAAAGGCCTCGTTGCCCCTAGAGCCGAAATTCTTTGGACTTTGTTGATAAATTTGAGGTTGTATTCTTTCCTTAACAACAGCCATCAGACTAGTTATCCATAAGAAAGTATAGGACGCACCACATCGGTGTAAGCATATCCATACGACCATTTTCGGACAAAATCCCCACAAAATCCCCACTTGGTTGAGTTTCCATCTTAGTTTTGGATCAAGTACCACAACTAGGTACTTGGCACCGGAGGATAAGGAGAGTAATTGGTTGTTTAGCCCTGGAGGCGTTAAGGTCGGTATTTTGGTTTTAATGGTAAAGGACATCTGTTCAGTTTTGCTTTGGTTGACGCTGAATCCACATTCAGTGGCCCATTTTCTACTCTTGTCCATCTCACTGATTACTGAAGGAAACATTCTTGATACCAGTATTACCACATCACCCGCATACGCGACCCCATCTCTGTCAAGTCTACTCAAGATTTTGTTGATTGCCATAAGCCAAAGAAGAGGAGATATGACACTGCCCTGAGGTGTTTCTCTTACGAAAGTTATGGTGGAACTGCTGTTACCGAGCGTCGGTTGAATAGTTCTAGTTTTTAGCATAGCCACTTTGCCTTTGCATTGTTGATCAGCAGTAGGAAGGAGGAACTGTTTTTCTGAGGTTTACCTCTGCCTTGATGACTACCCAGTCATCCATTGGTAGACATTGGAGAAGCCTCCGCCATCAATCTGCATATTGCGAAGCCAGATGCTAAATCTTCTGGAATATCCTTAGCGGAGATAAGTTTGAATTTCAAATCTTCCCAGGTGTCACTCACCTTAGTGACAAACTCGCTGAGGAAATCCTTGCAAAACTGGTCCTCGTATCTCATTACCCCAGCCCCTTCAATTGCCAATTCGTCAGTTCTTTCGTTTCCTGTCCCGGTACTCAGGCAAGGAGGTTAAGGTACTCTTTACACTTCTTTACCAAGAGTGATTTTGTTGCTTTGCTTTCATAGGTACGACGTATGATAAGGAGCTTCCGCTCCCCAAAATATAGCAAAGGCGTCTGCTGGGCTGTAAGCATCTTTAGCCGATGTGTCCTTATTTCTTCGGTCCAGTATTAACACGCTGATGCCTTCCTGCTGTTTGTTCTTCTAGGCGCGGTGGTGATAGTGGTTGTAAGGTGATGTGCGAGGTCCCGGCCGTTCAACATCTTTTTGAATGTATCGTTATCGAAAGTTCTGTCGCTCCATTTTGAACCCGTAAGTTTTGGGGACAACACTTTTTGCTTTATCTCTTGGTGGTCGCTGTGTCTCTTCACAGACCCTTCACTTTATAGTTCCCAGCAAGGAGTTACTCACAAGGGTGATGTCGACGATAGAGCCTATTCCAGCCTTCCGACAAGTATTTGCGTGATCGTTGTTCGCGATGTGTATCGAAAAGGGGGCGAAAGTTTCTAGTAGAGTCTGTCCTGTGGTGTTGGTAGGTCTGCTGCCCCATTCTGTGGCTTATGCATTAAAGACACCTTCTATAATTACTGGGGATCTCTGGAGCGTATCCACGGTTAGATTGTACACCATTAGTTATTATTCGCTGGTCGTTAAGCTGAGTCGTGCATAACAGCTATAGAAGTGAATGTCATTTATTTTTGCCCGCACGAAGCCTTTTGTTCGATCGTTTGTTTCTTGGAAGGCATTACGTCCACATATCCATATTGTCGCTTGTTTTGCCGTATCACAGATCCAATTATAGTTCTCGTTGGGACATTTATAGGGTTCACTGATCATGCTAACGTCCGCCCTTTTGTCATCTGTCGTTTGTACTAGGCACTCCTGAGCTATTCTACTGCGATTGAGATTTATCTGTAGAATCTTCATGGTCGTTTCCGTGTTATAGCTCTCATGCAGGATGGCTCCTTATCGCAGTTCTCCTCTATGAGGCCTTCTACACCGCATCCCCTACATAGCTTGGACCGGTCTTCCTCGCTTTTGCATTGTCAGGCTAGGTGACCAAACTCTAAACATTTGAACCAGATTGTAAGCAGTCCTTTTAAGTTCATTTGCTCATGGGCAGTGAACCTAGTCGATTTGGATCCTTCCGGTTTCTAGCAGCTTTCCTATGTCTTCTACGGGAGGGGTGATCGTAGCTGTTTGAATTCCTCCGTACGCCTTTCGTAGGGACAAAATGTCTGCCGGTGAAAACTTCATTCCGGGCTTTTATGGCATCGATTACGTTGTCTATAGTAGTGACCTCGTCCATGTCTTTGGCTTCGATCATAGTGCGGGGCGTAAGTGACCTTACGTTCGCTGGCTCCACTAAAGCTTCACTCATGGCACCTTTAAACTCGATGATCTTAATACCGGTTTCCTTGAGTTGTAGCAGGAGGTCGCTCTTCTGTGGCCTTCTGATTTTAGATACCGCCTTTCCTACAGTTTCCAGTTTGTGATCTGCCTTCAGTTTGCGTCGTATCTCCGCGTATGAGAGGGTTCCCGCAGCTTTAATGACGATAGCGTCAGATCTAGGTTATTTGGACTCTTGCTGCTTTTTTTTTGTCGACTTCTTTGTGGTGGTATTTGCTCGTTCTTTTGCGTATGTTGCTTGCTTGTTGTTTGTGGCTGTATTTGCTTTCTTATCTCTGGCCACAGGCGTCTCAATGTTGGTTGTCCCCACTTTTTTCTTGGTGTTTAGCAAAGATGATTGTTTTTGGTTACGTTTCAGTTGTGGGTGTTTTTGTCTGTAACATCAGCGACTGCAATCATAACATGAGATTTCTGTTAGCTGAGTCTATCTTCTAGCGCTCCAAGAGGGTTATCACTACAACATCTAAGTATGCGTTTCAAAAATGTTAAAACTACTGCCTATACATACATATGTATGTTGTAGATCTAGGACATGCACCCACCTTTGTGTGGAGATAAACCTCGTTTACCAAAGTCACTTCTCCTTCAGTGCACATTTATAGTGTTCCTACAACCACTTTGTCCCACAAGGACTCGAAAATAAGTTGGTTTCCCCTAACCGTTTAACCGTTTCAAAGAATAACAATGCATAGTCCATTGACTTTGAAGAATCAGAAAGAGAATTCCATCTCTCTGCCAAGGACTAAGGGGAAGCAACTATTTCCTAAATCTGTCTTTTAATTACCCATGCTGTTTGAGTGTGTACTTGTAAATATTCAATCAGCTTTCCGCTCTCTCTCTCTCTCTCTACAAAAGGATAACTTTTCTCATTGATTACAAATCCACAAGGACTGCTACCATTTACTGCTACTACTACACACACACTCGACTGTAAATCAAGTCAAATGTCACAAAGAGGAGACGAATTCGCATGAATTTCTACGCGCAGAGAGAAACAGAGAATTGATACGTCAATACATTAAATTTGCAAAATAAATAATTTTAAATCAATGTTTCCCTCTTAGGGCATTAAGGACGATAGAAGAAGTACACCCCCAGAGATGATGACGAGAAAAACAATCCATCTCTAGACCCTCATTTCAATTAAAGTTGAATTAATTTAGGGACGGCTTATTTGCTAGGATACCTACTCTCTATACCTTGTTGCGACTACCAAAAGGGAACATTAACAAAAAAAATATCTATATATAGAGGTATATGCATAATCAAAAGGATCATGTATACACGGAACGTGGACAACGTAACCACGTTTACAAGCACCGCACAACAGCAACAAAAACAACCTCTTTTCATGGGATTAGGATTTAAATTGAATTTTTGGGGTTGAATGTGACGGACGCCGGGGAGTCTCTCCTTCACTTTTTCTTTTTTTTTTTTTTGTTCTTCTTTTGCTTACGATATAACCCTTGGAAGAGAAGAGACTGTTTGGGGGCACATTAAGTAGGTACTCACTGAAAAACCCTAAATGGATAGCAGATGTTTTCTCCTTCATAATTTTTAATTTGAAGAGAAATTTGGGAGGTGATTTAAGGCAATCATCTTTTGGCCTTGGATAAGGACTGGGGGAGTGGGTATTTTAGTGGTTAATTGGGATATCAAATCAGTGTCTCGTAATTACACTTTGAAACTATTTTTTTTCTTCCTCCCTCTCTAAAAGATTTGTAAGAGTGAGGAAAATCCTTTTCCTATCACACAGCGCTGGTACATATTTTAGGTCCTGTTAAGTGTGAAAAGGAGGACATCGGTAAGCTTCGGGCTATCAGTGATTTATAACTAAATTGTATTCACACTTGGTCGGATTTGTTGCTTACGTATTGCCCTAGAGAGCTTAGGGTTTTGAAAGGTTTAACACATTTTGGTGTTTTTGTAGTAAGAGCAGGTATTATCATTGCTAGGATACGGACTTGAAAAATGCTACTGTGGTACAGGAGTCTGACCTGAATGGTGCAGGGAAATTACTCCTCATGGGAACTTACTCCACCTTTAGTGGGCAATTAGTCCACTTTTCGAATGTAAGCGGGTAATCCCTATGGAGAAATTACTCATGCGTCGCATCCTCGGGTGAGGAAAATTGTCACCTTTCTGGGCTTTTCTTCAGCTGTGCCCCTGGGTATTTCCATGTTGTTCAGCCAATAATCGAGTATCTTTTTATGAATGTTCTTACTTTTCCAGCCAAAATTTTGTACCTTTTCAGTGGGTTATTGGTATTGAAAGTGTCTTGACTCTATTGTCTCAAATATGATGGCCCGTAGATCACTGTTTCTATAGAGATCGGAGAGACTTTCCATTTTGTTTTCCTCGTTATGATTCTATTGGCGAAAGTCAGGTCTATGATTGAGCCTGCTCCACCCTTATTAAATGTTTCTTTGTTTCCTTGACTTAGTAGAACAATGTCAAGACTAGCAAACGCATTCAGCAATGCTTCACCTCTGCGGTTGGTCCTCGTGTATCAGCCACATCTGTTGGTGTTCTGCCATGCTTCCACTCGGTGGGACATAATAGCCGATGCTAGATTGTAGATTAACATATGAGGCGAGATCTAGTCACCATATCACTGCGGCCACAGATTAGTAATGAATCCTAGAATATCTTTCAGTGAGCTAGCAGAATGAGTCCTCTGCTTCTAGGTAGAATTTCCCTAAGTGACGATGACGTGTTCTGATTAGACAGTTACAGTGACACAAAATGTGTTCTGCTGATTCTTCGTCCTCGTTGCACATTGTGCAAGTGTTGTCTTGAGTTATTCCCATAGTCATAAGGTGTTTTTTTTTGACTTGACAGTGTCCAGTAAGGAATCCTGTGATTATATGAATCTGACTTCTAGTTAGACCTAGAAGTTGTTTCGTTCTTCTAAGGGAAATGTTTGGCATGAACATTTTGGCTTGTCTGTTACCTTCAGTTTTCGTCCAGTAATGGTTAGCTTTATTTTTCAGCCAATTTTTAGTGGAGTGTTTCGCAGTGTTTATGGGTAGTCCACAGAATGGTCTTGGCATCATGAAGGTTGATGCCGATCCTTTTCTGACTAGTATATCTGCCATTTCATTGCATGTATGTCCACTTTGTCCTGGCACGCAAATGAGATGAACTCTGTTTGTGCTGGCTAATGACATAAGTAGTTGAAGGCAGTCCCATACTAGTTTTGATTTTATTTCATATGCCTTAATGGCTAGAAGCGCAGCTTTGCTGTCAGAGAGAATAAAAATGTTCTTATTTGTTATAGATCTGTTGATATTTTCTCTGAGACATAGTTCTATAGCAAAGATTTCCGCTTGAAATACGGAGTTACATTTGTCCATGCTTGTGTAGATGAATGTTTTTGTATTGACACCATATACTCCAGCCAGAACTCCTTCATCTGTTTTTGATCCATCTGTGTACCATACAAGGGAATCGCTAGCAAATGTGGGTTTATTCTGTTCCCAGATATGATGGTCTGGCAATGTAACCTTGAAGTTTTAGCTGAAGTTAAATTTTGGTAGCCAGATATCCGTTAGGGTTTGCTTAATTTTGCGGCAATGTCTGGATGGACTAGCTTGGATCTGTCATTTTCAGATATGAGCATAAAGGCGTTAGTCAGAGCTTCTCTCTGTATCTAAAGATGTAAGGGTGGGAGATTAAGGATCACTTCCAGCGCTGCAGTAGAGGTTGTTCTCATGTGTATGCACTACAAGCTAGTCTTTGAAGTTTATTGAGCCTGTCTTGTGTAGACCTCATCAGCTTTGTTTTTTGCCACCATACCGGTGCTGCAAAAGTGATGATTGGTCTAGTTATGGCTGTGTAAAGCCGCAACATAATTTTGGGGTTTATACCCCAGCTCTTACCTATTGGACTTCTGCTGGTCCATAAGGAGATCCTGGTTTTGTCTATAGTTTTCGTGAGGTGAGAGTTCCATGTGAGATTTTCATCAAGAGTTAGGCCCAGGTATTTGACTTCTTTTGAAAACTCTATTGCTTCACCAAACAAAGTGGGTTTTTGTAGTTTGGATTTATTTTTTGTTTTGGTGAAAGCAACTATGGTGCTTTTTTTGGGATTCACGTTTAGGTCAACTTTTTTACACCAGTCAGCAACTAGGTTGAGTGCCCTCTGGAGGAGTTCCGAGATTGTTTCTTTGAATTAGCCTCTGATTAGGATCGCAATGTCATGTCCGTATCCTTGGACATAGAAACCGTCATTGCTGAGTATGTTCAGCAGTTCATTTACTGATGGACGATGAACCATAATAGGGGGGAGAGAACACCACCCTGAGGGCAACCTTTCGCAGTCTTGTGTGCTTTATCCATTTACATGTTGTATTATCTACTCCTGTGTTTTGAATGCATCTGTATATTTGGGCATGTTCAGTGTTGTCGAAAGCTCCTTCGATGTCAAGGAAGCAGCCCACCGCAATTTCTTTGTCTCTGAGAGATTTCTCAATCTTTGTGGTGTTCCTGAAGAACATGCGTAGCCGATGGTTATACGTGCAGATGGACTATTAAAAACCATGTTACTAACCACTTGGGAACTACCTGAGAAATGAGTGTCAACCAGTAAAGTTAGCGAGTCATTGCTGGAAGTCGTCTAAGACCCTTCACTTTTTTTAAGGTAGCAGGGTGTTATTGGATTTGAAGAGAGAATTTTCCTTAGCCTAGCCTAGAAGCTTCAGAGGCATCTTTTATTTTATCACAGAAGAGTCTCCAAGAATTACGTTTGGTTTTCCTTAATTCTTCTTTGTATTGTATATGCTTAAGAATGCCTTGTACAAGTCCCAGTCTAGCGTACCCAGTCTCTTGTATTACAATTATTTCTTAGAGGACCTAAATCGGGAAACCAGAAATGTGGTTTTTTCTTGCGTCGGTGTAGAAAGTAGGTTCGCTTGATAACTTGTAATTCCTGATGCATTAAGCGATGTTATCGGAGGCAAGGGTGTTGTCCAGTACAAAAGTAGGCTATATGCTGCATAGAAATGAGAATTGTACTTACAATGAAATCAAAAAGTAGCTCACGTTCGATCGTTAGCGTCACAGCCTATAATAAGGTCAGTTTTCTGCCTCTCTGCATCTGCTCTCAATCTTTCCGGGTTATCCTCAAAAAGAGAGTCCATGCTATCATAGGCGAGTTACGTCGATACAACGTAGTAGGAGCCACCAGGTGTTTCTACTATTGCCGCAGTTGTATCTTGGTCGCTGTATTTAGGGAGTAGGATTACTTTTAGGTATAACGATCTGGGTTTACCTTCGCCGCGCGCATACAAAGCGTAGTATTTGAGTCTGCATACCAAGTCGCTCATGACCTAAGGTTCTTGGACCAAGACGATATCTTCCCTGACCTTTGAGAGACGGAAAAGGTGTCCGACGGATGCCATAATGGAGTGTTGAAGATTAATTTGAACAAACTGCAGCATTGGGTCATCAATTAGGGAGGCAAACCTCCACCGCAGTGGAATTTGGAGCTTCCGAGACTGTGGACGATTCCAACAGTTCGTCCTTTCTCAAAAGCGGCTGTAATTTGTCCAAATTGTCATCCGTATCCATGTTCGACAATTTGTCTTCATCGACTAAAGACGTATTCTGCAAAAGGAATGACGCTTGGGAGTCATAACTATCCAAAAATGGAAAAGAGAAGTACTTATGGCTCGGCGTCATTGGATGCAGGAGTCGTGTTCTAAGGATGGGCAATTAGAAGGGGGGTTTAGGCAGTTTGACTAAATCAGACACTTCGTCCTGCTTATAAACCTTGATGGTAATAGGGTCAAAGCCGTAATAGACAACACATCCAGTCTTCCCCAAGGAGCAAAAGATTCCTTATTGATGACAATGGGTGCACATCTATAAAGAACCTTCGTCCAACTTAGCGACTTTCCAGTTATGTCTTGGAAATTCGGAATTGCTGGTTTTCAGGGTCGTTATGATCGTATCTGTGGCGGAGGGTTCGGCTGGGATCCAGGTGCGAGTTCTCGGCCTACTCGGAATATTCTCCCTCGCAACAACCTCGAGCTTACCACCTGGCCATACCTCCTCTAATTTACGTACAACCGGCTTGTAGAGGTCGTATGACTTTTGATAGTCGCAGGCGATCAGCTTCATGTGGCCTTGATGCCATCCGCCATCGCAACATCTGGGAGGAGGACCTGGGTTTTCCTTCATGATCTCCAGGAAAACTAAGACCAGTTTAGCTGGAGTGATCTTCCATTTTAGCCAAGAATATCTAAGGGGAGCAGGTGTAGCAAAATGTCCAGCGCCGCAGAGGGAGAAGTTCTCACTGCACCACTGATGCATATGCATGCAGATCTTTGCACCTTAGATAGGAGATTGAGGAGAGTACCCTTATTAAGATCCGATCGCTCGACGATCACGTCATACCATTAGTATAGGCCTGATACCAGGCACGTACATCCAGTGTATGACATGAGCTTGAAAACCCCAGCTCCTACCTTTGGCCTTTTTACAGTAGCATTGAGCCACAATCGGGTCTTTTATTACCTTATTGTAGAATTTTGTTCGCCGACTCTTTTAAGCGCAGTTTTATTCTCCCGAGAACAGGTGTATCTATACTTAAAATACTCATCGGAGTGGCACAATTTTAACATTTTCGAGGTTGGTTTTCCTTTGGCAATATTTAATGCACAATCTACTCGTAATGTATTTTTAAATATTACAAATAATTAATAACTTCGAAGCATAACAACCAATCTTCGTAAAGAGCAAAGCCCTAAATTATCCCTGCTTACATGCAATTTTGTCTTATTACCTATGTCGTGCAGCCTAGACCCTGTTTTCAATCCAGTACGTGCCAATCATACTGCCTATCATAAAACACAATCAACTTGTTACTACATCATATCTGTCAAACCATTAAGCATTAAGTGTCAGTATACCCATCAAAAATTGTGTGGAAAAATTAACTTTCAATTATCAAACTGTCCGCCCATTTGACACACTGAACCGCGCTCAAAGAAATGCCAATAGACACATAATTAATCAAAATGTTTTCAAAACATCCCGAGCCCAATCATCAGTAAATGCTTGTTTACTCAGTTTCCCGCCAATACTCAATTACATAGGCAATCTATCCAATCCACTCATCTCAAGAAGTCGTAAACCCATGTCTCCCCTCTGACACACGAACAAGCCTCACACAATCGACGCGATTCGAATCGAAACGAAACAACTTTCATTAGAACAAAGATGACACGACAAATCAACCGGATGACAATTTTCCTTCCTCCTCTCGCTGTGTTATAATTCAGCTCGATCGACTTAATTGAATCCGACAAAACTCAATTAAAAGCAATTTTCTTTCTCTGTATTTGAAACAATTCCTAACTAAAAAAAAAAAACAAAAACTCCTCCTAGGCAATTAAAAGTGAACAAAAAAAAAAAAAAAAGGAGAAGAAACAACGCAAGCATAACGCAATGGAGAAAAACTTTTGTTTTCTGAACTCATCCACCCACTCACCGCACTGGGTCAGCGGCAGCGGCAGCCAGCAACTGAACTCTTCCCTTGGCCAAGCTACTCTCTGTGACTGAACGGAAAGTATCAATTCAGTGATTATCCAATTAAGTGATCCAACACAAGAGCCAGTCGAGTTGTACTCTGTTAAAACTGACTCTTATTCAGCATTCAGCAATTTTATTACGATTTTTTCTCGCCTCCCTCTCTCCCACTCTCTCTCTGTGTGTCAGAAACAAATGCAAATTATTGACAACAGAATAGAAGTGGGGTGCGTTCAGAGACTTTTAGTTTGTAAACTTTTTCTTTCTTTCGGTTTTTTTTTTTTTCGTAATTCTTTTTGCTCTTTATTTTAATTAAAAAGTTTTCGGCCATTTTTACAGAGGAACGAAAAAAGAATAATTCAAATGCCGAAGGGGCATCAAATTTATTTTTCTCGCGCGTTCACTCACTAAAGGATGATGAGTCCTTCGAAAGTGGGCCTCCGCGCTTTAGTGTACGACGCGCGAGAGAGAGAAACATTTTTATCGTCCAACTTTTTGCCAGAGGAAACAATGATTAAAATTATTTAGCGTTGTGTAATAACCATTTAAACCCTGAAAGGATGATGATATTTTTTTTCTCTCTGTTTCTGTTTTCCCCTTTTTTTCTGTTTTGTTTTTTTCGGTGGAAGGAAATTTAATTGTGTTTCGCCCCATGAATGGGTGAATACAGTGATTTGAGTTGTCCCGAAATTGGAAAATGATTCCATTCGTTTTCGGTGGGGTGGGGGCACAGCAAATATGTGTCGACGCTCGCATCTACCCTTGGCAAGTGAGAGATAATAAATTACCAATCAAGATACGGAACGAAACGCGTTTAATGGTCTATACTACGCAACGTAATTAAAAACGAGAACATTTTAGTGTCCTCGTTTGGTTTTCGGTTGATGTTGGCGTTGGTGGTTCCTTTCGCAACCCAACGCCACAGCCGATGGAACAGAATGTAGATAGCATCCTGGCATCCTGGAAACAGGATGACTTTACAAAAGTCAGGGTGGCAAAGAAATTGCTGATGATGGCTGGGGTTGTCAGTTCCTCCACCCTCCCTTTGGAATGTCATAAATGTAATGTGACACACTCGGAGTCATGGGGTTGCTGAATGATAACACATTTTAAGTATCTTCTCTTAAAATCTGTTCTCACTTTTAACAGTTTATTGGCAGGCGCGCAGGAAAGGAGATAACGTGCTACTTTCGGAAATGAGAATAAAAGTGAAATCGTCGTTTCAATAAAAAAAAAATATATATTTAAAGCCTCTTCGTCAAGTGATCAATTTTTAGAGGTTGTTCATCTCTTTTTTAAGAGACTCTGGTGTGGTTAAGGATCTGGCCATATAAATGCTCTAAAAGGGATTGTAAACGCTTGAAGATAATTTTACAATATATCGCGTAAAGCGTAACGAATAATCGGTTGATTGTTGGCGACTGTAAGTGATTTTTTTTAGTACCGGGGCCAATGCTTTTGTAGTATGTATTACACAGCGAGCATGCAGATACATGTTGCCTTTTAAAAAAGGATATACATTATAGCTGGGGTAAACACTGGTCAATTCATTTCAATCGTTCTCATGCAACATAGTTTAGTGGATGTTTTTTGATCTTACAACTTGAGATCACAGTCAAGTGTTATCCTTTCTAAAGTCCAAGGGACTCATGCTACTGTCACATGCTTCAACTAGATAGAATCCCCAAGTCCACGGTCTGGAGCTTGTATCGGGGACTTGTCTAAATTTGATATGCTTGTTACATCTATCGAGTCCATACCGTATCCATACGTAAGATTCCCTGGTGGAATGACCATCTTGTCAAACTTAGAAAATTGTGAATTGAGAAGATCTAAGCGTGCTCGATGGAAGAAATGCTGCCAAACCATTGCTGACATGCCAGTAGCGGCACGAATTCATAAGTATGTAGGTCCAGTAGTTTATCCAGCAAAATTTTTAGTCCTGATAAGATTAAGTGGGTACCGTGGCTTAAGTTGTTAATGCGTTGGACTACGGGGCGAAGGGATTCGAGGTTCAATCCCGAAACAAAACCTAAAATTTTTTTCATGGCCCCACCTCTCGCGAGCGTTTGACAAACATCCGAGAGTATAACTGTCATGAAATGCTTCTCAAATCGTTCTTTGAAAACGGTATTAAACAGTGGGTCCCGCACAACATGAATGATTGTGAGTAGCTTGGCGATGGGTCCCATATACCTGTAGAGCCAAATATTTCTATTTTTAGGCGGTGATGGTCTTTTCCCAACTGTTCTACAGAAGGTAACCGATCTCATCCTGTGGGGTATGATTGCTTTATTTAGATCCAGCTTGGAGACAGGTAAATGTAATGTTCATCCCCAAACCAGGCCTGCTTAAATCTTATAGACTCATAAGCCTAACATCAAACTTCATCAAACTTCTCTCATATTAGAGGCCGGTTAGATTTGTCTACCACTCTGCACTCAATCCACGGAAGATGCTCTTCATTACCTTGTGAAGAAGGTGGAACGAGCACTTGGCTCCAAGGAAATACATATGTCTGTGTGCCTTCCTTGACATTGAAGGCGTATTCGATCACACTGGCTACAACTCAATAGCAAGAGCAATTAGTAGCAGAGTTATCAACGATTCGACTAACAAATGAACAAGGGTCATGCTTGAAAGTCGAATTATTACTTCCTCCTCTGAGGGGATGCCAGTGTTTGTGACTTTAGTTAAGGGCTGTCCCCAGGGAGGGGTCCTTTCTCCCCTTTTAGGTCACTAATGGAGTGAGAACAACAAAATACAAGAAACCTATAACGTCACTGCTTGGGTTGGGAACCAGTTGGAGCTTTTAATAAAGTGGAGAAGATTCGATATCTGGAAGCCTGCTACCTCTGCGGTGCTTGCGAAGAACCTAGAACCTAAAGTGCGAAGGCGTTGTTTTTGCAAAGCGGGGCAGTAGCAAAGCAGATGTTGAATTGACTCCACCTCTTCCTCATCTCCACAGCTTCTACATAGCTCGTTGGACTGCAACCCCCATTTACGGACCATAACTCCGATGGCGCAGTGTCCTGTGATTATACCAGTAAGGATGCGGATAGAGGATCGATTTAGTGCCAGAAGGCTCTTTGTTTTCTTTTTATCTAATTTCGGCCATAACGTGCGAGTGGTGGCACATTCCTCCCTAGATACCCAGGATGAGTTGGCCTCTTTCTCTATTATGCCGTCAATTATACTATACAATTTTCTAATCGGTGGCAATATGGATGTGTCCGCTTCGCTGATGTTCATTTTCGACCCCATTCTTGCCAAAGCGTCTGCCTTCTCGTTACCTTCAATATTGCTATGTCCGGGAACCAGACATTGCAGAGTTTGACCGAATGGTGTCTAATCGTGATCAGTGCATCACGACAGTTCCTAACTGCCTTTGATTTAATTGTATTAGATCTAATCGATTTTAGAGCTGCTTGACTGCCAACGAAGATGGTTATATCTGACGGGGGAAGGTGACTGTCTTCTATGCATCTAGCAGCTTTTTGTATTGCCAGGATTTCAGCTTGAAATACACTACATGCTTCTGGTAATCTGAATGATTCCTGTTTTTGCAATGTTTCCGAGTAAAATCCTGCTCCCGTATCTATCCCCATTTTTGAGCCATCTGTGTAAAGTGTGATCCCTAGATCGTTGTCTATACTCTGGGACTCCCACTCTGCTCGGCTTGGGAATTGGATTGGGATATCAAAATTGAAGTCGTTGTAAGGGACTATATAATCCGATGTGGCTGTGAAGCATTCGGAGTTATATTTCTTGCCCGTTTAATATTACCGCATGTCCATAGGTGGTCTCTTTCTTTCAGTCTGAGAGCTCCTTTCGTGGCAGAGCCTTTAATGAACAAGTCTAGGGGAAGAATATGAAGAATTATATCCAAACCTGCTTACGGCGCGCTTCTCACAACTCCAGTGGTGCAGAGTGCTGCAAGCCTTTGCACTTTGTAGAGTTCTTTCACATAGCTCTTTGTACTCGTTGTTGTCCACCAGACTAAGGACTCATATGAGAAGAGGCCCATCTTGATGGTGATTGCTTTGTACATACAGTGAATGATGCGCGGTTGCAATCCCCATATTCTCCCAAAGGCCCTCTTACAAGCATATAGAGCATTCATTCCTTTCTTTGTCCTTTCTTCAACATTTCTTTTCCAGGATAACTTGGAATCTAGAATGACGCCAAGATATCTCGCCTCAGATGAGAGAATTTTAGTAGTGCCATCTAGCTTTAATAGTGTGAAGTCGGGTACCTTTCTTCTCCTAGTGAACAAAACAAGTTCAATTTCCTGGGATTGACCCCTAAACCGTTCTGTTTTGCCCACGTAGAGAGCACTTTGAGAGCACATTCCATTAGTTCACTGATTGTTGGCAAGAATTTACCTTTAAACAGTATTACTACATAAGTCATCTGCATGTGCTACGATTTTGGTTCTCTTCTCTGTGAAGATTCTTAGAATTTTGTTGAAGGTAAGGAGCCAAAGCAGTGGAGAAAGTACTCCTCCTTGTGGCGTGCACCTTGTTGTCATCTTCCTTACAGAACTAGGTCCGATGGCTGAGTTGATGATCCTGCAGTTAAGCATGTTTTCAACCCAGTTTACGACGAGCCGGTTTACTGTCAAATCTTCCAAGGCTTTGACTATTGAGTTCGTTTTTACATTATTGAAAGCGCCCTCAATGTCAGGGAACGCTGCCATAGTGTATTCTTTCGCATCTAGAGAATGTTCAATTTCCCTGACCACGCTATGGAGATCTACTTTTAAAGTAGGCGTGCTGTGCTTCACATAGGTTTTGGGAGTTGATCAATCCTCTGATATGAAGGTCAATGAGTCGCTCTTTTGGGTTTTTTTTGCAAAAACGATGAGATACTAATTGGCCTATAGGCTTTAGCGGTAGAGTGGTTAGCTTTTCCTGCTTTAGGAATGAAAACTACCCTTACCTCTCTCCATTTACTGGGTATGTATCCCGTGCTTGCTCAGAGACTGTTGCAGCATAGCTGGTATAATTTCGTCAGGTCCTGCAGATTTGAAGGGTTTGAACGAATTTATAGCCCATGCCACTTTGTCTTCATTTATAATGTTGGATATCACTTCCTATTCTCCATATTCTAGAGGAACTGGGGTGGCACTTTCAATTTCTATACAGCCGGGAAAGTGAGTATCCATTAGCGGTTCCAAAGATTCCTGGCTGGAATCTGCCATGTACCGTCAATCCTCTGGATATATCCGGGGACGCAGGGGTTACAATGCACTGCGATCTCTTGCCAGATATAAGAGGGTGAAACTCGCATGTGTCCTTGGTCATCAAGGTATTACAGGCAACGAATCAATAGATGAATTAGTTAAGGCTGGCTCTGAATCTGCGTTCGTAGGACTTAAACCTTACTGCAGTGTCAACTGGGCTACCGCCACAGTGCTTTTTCACAGATCACAGTGGCTTCAGGTATTACCTTGACGAACTTAATCTGTGCACGGAATGTGGGTTCTAATTGGAAGACGACAAATCACTCGAACACATTCGAGCAAATGGCAAGCATTACATTGGTTAAGGAGAAGGATTTTTCATAAAGAAATATATTCATCAGCGGAGTTAAGATATTCTGTTTTTAAAGACATACTATCTTGCAATACGGATGTGGTATGTCTTTTATACTACCTAACCTGTATAATATAAAAATCCCATTCTTTTCCTTGATTGCCACCAAATTAGTGCTTCTTTCAACACTTTCAACTATTTCTGCAGCATCTTTGCGTCGCACGATCACCATGCGACTCATGAACGATATCAGTCTTCTTAAGGTTTTCGCATTGCCTATCTCTCGTTCTAAGGCATTTCTGGATGCTTCATATTTTTTGCATTCCAGCAGTACGTGCTCGACGTTCTGGACTTTTCCTACAAAATGGCGGCAGAACGGGTTGCGTTGTCGTATTTGTGAAGGTATTTCCGGAAATTTTCCTGCTGCTGTAGCATTTTGTATGTCCCTCAAACGTTTTCTGACGCGTTCCATCGTGCCAGTTACTCTGTTGATCCCTCTCTCTGGGTATTTTCCATTATATGTTGATGCAACTGCTTTGACCTCCAGGTCGATAGGCATGCGCGCCTCTATTGCACTTATTGCATTCCCCCATACCGTTCTGTCTGCGCAGTATACTCTGAGCGATGATCTTCTATGCACAGAGTTTATCCTTCTCATGTACGAATTTATAGTTGTTGCCGATGCACATATGGTGCGTACATGAGGTTTCTTATTCGCTGCCTTACTTAGGTGGCGCTACAGTCCGGGGTGGAACGGGGCCGCCACCAACAAGCCTTTCTAGTCAGCTTGATTTTCAGCCAGCTGCCTCCAGTTTCACGCACGTATGTAGTTGGTTGAGGTCCCTTTCTACTTGAGCGCGCTACCTTAGGCGAGGTCTTCGTCTACTTCCTGGGTCCTCTAATATTTGGCATTAGCTTGGACATTGCGTCTTCACGCTTGTATGGGTAGTTGAGTCTATGGTCAAGCGATACCCCTAGATAGTTTATAAAGTTATTAATTTGACTCGATACTGTGTTCTGTGTTATGATCAAGCGCGCAGCTTTCTTGCGACTGGGTATTGCGCCAAAAATTTGTATTTTGTTTCATTGAGCAGATACTTCACTTGGACACTCGGTTTAAACCAGCTTAAATACACCCTATGACTCTGTGCAATAATTAGTACTTTTATTAGTTAATATAATCCGATAATAATGGTTTTAATATTTTTGTTTTCTTTTCAGGTATGTGAACACAATTTTATCGGCGGCTTTAATATTTTTGGTAAGCGATTAAAACAACTCATTTTGTTTTTATTTGTATGCGGAAATATATAGTCAAATAAAAACCTCTGTGTGCAATGGGAATTAATCCTTGTTTGCGTTTGGTCTACAGGTCGACAGACAACCATCCGTTTGTGGGTATTTTCGAATGAAGGATCTGGTATGGGAATATGTCAGTTTACACAATACGAGTGCGCCCACGCACTCTTATATGCTTTGAGTTAATATTCGTGTTCGAATCGTTAGAGATGTTCTCTGTATTCCCAACCTAATCAGGTTTGTTTTTTTTTTTATTTTGGACGAGTGTTAAAATAGTTTGTTAAGTTCATTGTATTCAGCGCTGATCCTTTTGATCTCCCAATCAATAATGCAACAATTTACTCGATCTGAAGTAAAGGCAGTTCATCCTCACTTGCTGTGCTTAGTCAAACTTATGGCTAAAGGAGCCTTTATTTCCTCACTGCTGTGACTCTTCTTCAAACCAGAAGCTCCTACCCTTCTGCTTATTTTATATAATACAGCTTATGATCATTATGGGTTTTCGCTTGGAAGACAGGTTCATGTTTACCTAACTTATGGCTAAAGGAGCCTTTATTTCCTCACTGCTGTGACTCTTCTTCAAACCAGAAGCTCCTACCCTTCTGCTTATTTTATATAATACAGCTTATGATCATTATGGGTTTTCGCTTGGAAGACAGGTTCATGTTTACCTAACGTGTAATGAACTTTTACGTTGCCGTTTTCCAGGAACACAGCAGGCACGTGACTGTCCTTGAATCTATTAGTATTTACCCCTACCTACCGTTCAGTTCTGCCTTAGATTTTCGTCAAGCTAGTATTGGAAGCTAATTGGTAACTACTAAGGACCGGGTTAACTAAAGATGGTTGTTATTGGAGACCCAGGTTTACCCGAACTGTAGCGCCACCTAAAGAGAAAAAGAAGTCTTAAAATAAAGCAAAGTTTACTTTTAATTTCCATAACAGCTGAAGGTATGGTGTCATTGCGTCATTGGAAGACGGTTTTTCGTTTATCCTTCTAACCAAGTATTTTATTTGAGATTCCTTTGATAGCGTGTCTATTGGTACTAAGCAAGATACAACACTCGTCGCTTCTTATGACCTTGTGCCAAAGACGCTAATTCCTCTTACTGCTACTTGTCTCTGACTATCAGGGATATATGTAGGTCTCATGTATTGTATTTGCCCTCTCTTCTTTACTAGTCGTATGTTGCAGATATTGTTTAAAAGTCAGATTTGTAGACTACAACGTGTTAACCTATTGCTGGTTGTGATTACTTTTCTGCTGCTGATTGGAATCACTTTCTGTTCTAGTTGTAGTCTCATATAGGTTAACAACTAGATCGTCCGCACAATAGCTAGACTAGATTATGTTAGGCCTCAGCTGCACATAGAGCTCGCTTAATCCAAAGCCCATGACTCTAAACAAATAATCTCTGTCAGGAGATAGTATTGAGAATCTGTATTTTTTTTTAGGGAGATGGAATGAGATATCAGTCAAAGTGAACTTATAGGAATTCCTCAACCAATTGAGATAAAATTTGCATACCCTGGACCTGTCGAGACCTGAAAGGTTCCCTGTCCTTTATGTGGAGATTGTAGGGCAAATTCATAGAAGATCGGTTAAAATCTTCAATTACTCTTCATCTCTGCATTTTTACAGAAATCGTTGGAAGGAGTCCCAATCTTCTAACGGGATTGTCTGTCGAGAAATATCCGTCAAAGCCTAATATTTGGTCATATTTGACAAGAGATCTTAATACTTCTTCACCCGACTTTGGGCTTCGGTGTCTTCAGATGATCTTAATTTACTTCAAAGAGGAGAGCGATGACTTCTTTACTATCATTGTAGTCGCGCCCTCTTTTGGTAACTTATACCCTTTATAGTTGCCTGAAATGTACATATGATCTGATACCAAGCATGGGGTGAGTTTGCATATATCTACTAATTTAGGAAGAGATCCGTGATAATTCTTAACCAACTCAGATTTTTTCGTTGGCAATTCAGAAGCTTTTATGATTGAGTGGGTATCTTGGGGTCTTTCGATGTTCTTCCCAACGAAAAAAGATAACAACTCTGGTCTGCCAGAGGGGTGGAAGTGTTACATCTCGCGTCATATGGCAAACTTTGGATCAAAAAAGAATCAAGGATTCATTGTACTAGGAATTATCTCAACTGATTGCTGCCTAGCTTCTTAGGATACAGAAATACTAGAGACTATCAAACACTTGCTTTGGAGATGCTCAAATCTTTTGACCTGTTGCTGTACCTTCCTTATAAACCTATACGTTTCAACAAAGTTTTGCAAATTATCGAATTTTTTTTTGATCAAAATACGCGTGCAGTTACGAACCTTTCGATTTTCATCACTCGCGACGATTAAAACAATTTCTGGATCAACGGTGTCTTTAATAAGCAAACTTGTTACATTTAGTCAAGTCAGCAATCTGAAACCATTCTGAAAATGCCATTACACTCACAAATATTAACTGTTTGATGTGGGTTTCATGCTGGATGGGTCTTTGGCGTATATTTATGCTTCAATGATACTAGCAACACAGTCACGTTCTATGGAGAGTCACCGTCGAACCAAATTGACTGACTATTTTTGGGATATATTGGAAGATGACTTGGTCTACATGTGGTTTCAACAAGACGGTGCCACATATCACACAGCTGGCTTAACAATCAGGTTATTGAAGTCAAAGTTCGGCGACCGTGTTATCTTTAGAAATTGACAAGTCAACAAGACGCTCTAACGCGTCTGGACTTTTTTCTTTGGGGCTATGTCAAGTTCATGGCCTATGCTAATAGGCTAGATATTTTAGGCGAGCTTGACCTACATCCATTACCAAAAAAAGTCATGAAAACTTGGGTTCAGTCTAATGCTTGCTTTAACAATCTTTGGGGTATACATGGAATCATTTGGTAAAGTTATAGAGCAAGCTATTTGAATGAACTTCTATTTCAAAATTATCGCCGGTCTTTCGATGATCTTTGGGGTGGGGCTTGTCGTTGAAGTTGAAGTTGGATTTGGCGACGTTTAGCTGGCTCACTTAGAAGTGTTTCAACAGTTTATTAAAAAATCATGTCAGACATCCAATCGGAGTATATTTATTACGTAGCTAGAGTGTATGTATAATGTAAGGTGTTCTAGACTGTCACATAGGTAAGCAAGGACACAGTGTATTTCTCAAAGATAGTTATGCAACATACAATACTGTTGGAAAGAAATCCAATCAATATTTACAGAGTTCTACATATTTACCAGTAAGAAGTGAACTCAGGGTTGAGCAAGGCCTGCGACGCAAATAAACCGATACCGGACTCTTGACTGGTTTTGGACCCAGAAATCCTGGATAGGGCCATCGAAACCTCGATACGATATACGAAAAGAAGCGCTCCAAAAGTAGCCTTGGTTGATAGAAAACTGAGAGGGACTTGGATATGTTTGACTGCATATGTTTTGACCAAACAAATTTGTTTCTTCTAGGACCGTTTCAAAATTGAGTCAGAATTGAGTCAGATCGATATAGATACTCATTCTCACAAGAAACAAAAACCTCACCCTTTTGGTAGGATTTCAATCCGATTTTTACTGCACCATTCGTCGAGCATTTACGTTTTATGTGAGCCTCGTTTTATGGATCGTCTTTATAGCTTCACCGAAAACGACGCCTGAGGTCAAAGGATCCCGATGGTTCTATTACTGTCATGCACTTTTACGTTCATCGTGTTTGGTCTTGTTTTTTCGTTTATGTCAAGTTTTAATGTGCTCGTTCTGAAGAGTTCCCTGGTAGGTAATACTGTGCAGCTAAAGGGTGTATCTTTTGTACTAGAATCGAAATCTATGTCACCAATTCCAGCGTCTGTGCTGCATTCCTGTACCACCGAAGTTGTTTTCATTAAAAATTTTAATAAGCCATTTGATGACTTGACTGTGTTGTCTCTCTGTGAATTCGATGCTAATTGCACAACTTCTCGGATGCCTTTTCCCCCCATCATGCCACCATCAGTCCCATGTGATTCATAAACAGGAGCGCGCATTCCAAACAAGCCACTTTAAAATTATTAATGAATCCAACACAAACTGAAAATGTCCTACAGACGCTCGTTTTAGGTTATTTCTCATTAAGCAGCGTCCCGGCCGCATTGAAAAGTTTCTTCTTTTACGAGAGTGTGCTTTCCTGGGGAAAATTGTTTTCCTTTCGCCGAGTCGATCTCCTTATTGAAGCACTTTTGGCACGTGAACTCAACTGATTTTACCACATTCGACACATGAAGCACGCATCCTTTTCCTTCTGCGCTCGTCGTCGACGCTCCTCTGATGATTAATAATTTAAATTTCAAATTTTCACCTAAAAAAAAGCCAAACACAGGTTGAATTAATTTTGGCAATTTCTGTTTCATGAACCGAACGAACGGGCCGTGTCGTGTCCTTGTGGAGACTTTATTATTAATAATGCAACAAAACATACGCCAGCATGTCGACAACGACAACGAAACATGGATTCTAATCAGTCCTGGCCTAATTTTTATTGAAAAACTCTGAAAATGATGAAAATTCTCCTCATTCAAGGACTTTTTTCGCTCTCCTCTTGGCTGTTGCCATATCCCATGTGGCACAGTCAGTCAGGCTGCTTCCCCGGTTTTCCTGTCAAAGTGACGAGGACTATGTGTCGTCCTCGTTGATTTTATGTTTTCTCTCATTTCATTATCTCCTTTCAAGGTTGATACGAAAAGAATGATATAGAAAAATAATAAAAAAAAAAAAAAAAAAATCATCCTCCTGAAACCTGTCAGGAGCAGTAAAATGGCTGATTGTGCTCCCGAGTTTTACCAGGTTTGAATTTCATTTCATTTTCTTCGAAGGACGATAACGGCGAGAGTTAGCTGAATGTCCTCTGAACGACAAAACGATTTTTGACGAGAAAATCATTCGAATTTATGCCATTCTCATCGGGAAAATCCTTAGTACACAATACACAATCACATTTGTTCAATCTTTTGCAGTTTTGTTTGTGTTCGTCGGCTGTCTGACAGCGTGACTGACAAACAAGCTTGGGGATGCTTTGTGTTGTCAAAAAATTGTTTTATATTTTTTTTTTTTTTTGCATTTGTTTTTGTTGTTATGCCTTTTTTAACGGAAAATAATCCTTGTCCTCAATACACCCGCTTGGTGATGGTTGTGACGCTGATGATGGGTGGTGGTCAAGGAACGACCTACTTATTACTCTATGGGTAGTTTTGTTATATTCCTGTGTGTATGGGTGTGTGAGAGATAGGGTGTTACGAGTCCTTTTGTGTGGTGTTATCGTCACAATTTCCCTATTCAAATGGCAGAGGCACATAATGGAATAATTGCTTTTCGTTGATGTTCATGATGATGATGACGACGACGACGACGATGATGATGATGGGGAAACTTGCTGATGGGTATCTTAAAAGGAAAGCAAATTGAAAAACAAGGATTTTTTTGTGTTGTCTTCTCTGGTGTTTTGTTTGAAACAGACCTATCGAGTTTCTGTTTTGAAAACACCTCTCCTAGAGAAAACTGGAACACAAAGAAAAGGTAATTACACTCGGTTGTGGTGCTTAGGTGGAATTCTTTCCTACGCTTGCTTGGTAACTGACAGTGATTGCGTAATCCTAAGTAAATACCATTTCGCAACAGCTATGTGGGTGGAACTTTTGTTCATTTGAACGTTGGAAGAGCAGAGATTTTTGACTCGAGGAATGGCAAAAAATTTCCGTTGCTTAATTGAAAGTGATGGTTAATTGTCTGGTTTTAAACGAAGTTGTTGTGTATTTTTAGAAAGGTCCTGCAGTGGTTTTAATTTACTTAGCTGAACTTGCACACAATTGCTTGGAGTGTCATATGTAAGTAGTAAGTGCAGTCAGTTTTACTACATATGACATTTTGTAGGTAGACGAATCTCGAATATCTCTATCATCATTTAGAGATAGTCCCAAAATCAGGGTACATTGTCTTCCATGAGATACGTAACTAAGCCTCTTTGGCTTTAAATTAGTCCAGTGATCCAGT
This sequence comes from Xylota sylvarum, assembly GCA_905220385.1. Classification (NCBI taxonomy): domain Eukaryota; kingdom Metazoa; phylum Arthropoda; class Insecta; order Diptera; family Syrphidae; genus Xylota; species Xylota sylvarum. Next base: position 95,515,694 of record LR999957.1, on the reverse strand, counting down.
TTGAAAGCAGACCACTCCTTAAATCAAATTTAAAGTACTTCCCAGAAAACACCGGCTACACCTTGCCCAAATTGTTCTTGACAAATAAATTCCCATCCAAACGACTCAATGAACTTCTAGAAGAAATCTGTTCGTGAAGTGTGAAGCATCTTTGGCCGACATAATGGCGATAAGAAAAGTTCTATCTTGGAATGCAAATGGAATGCAGTATCTGCATCTTTCACTAAAATCCAACCACCAAGCATGCATACAATCGATAATCTTATCATCAAAGGTCACGTTTCAATGTTCAATATTCAACGATGGCTGGGACACTCCAGCTATGGGACAACTTTGAAGATTTTAGAGTCTTAGTGTGCTTCCAAATATGTGGAAACAATTATTCTAGCTTACGTAAAGTAGATTAAGTGTTAATTGACATGGCCTGGGTTGATATTCTTTTTATATGGCGCTCCCAGAGAGGAGGACTGGAATGATAAAGGTCTTATACAGACTATTCTTAGTTGTTCGGGATAGGATTCTACTATTCAATTGATTTCTCAGCCCAAAGAAATAGCGATTGGCAAGAGTTATTCTTCGGTTTATTTCTGCCGAGGTGTTATTGTCAGAATCGATAGCACAGCCGAGGTAGACCTCGGTCCCTTACTATCTCAAAGTTATAGCTGTCGATTGTGACGTTCTGTCCAATTCGTCGATGTTGTGTGTCCCTACTTGTTGACAGCATATACTTGGTTTACCCTCGTTGATGACAGCGCGTCTCCTTGTCGAAATCCTTTTTTGACATCAAAGGTCTCGGTGAGATCGTTACCGACCTTGTTGGAGCAGCGAGAATTCTCCATCGTCATTCTGTACAATCTGACGAGTTTGGCAGGGATGCCGAAACTAGACATGGTTCTGTATATCTCTTTTCTATAAATGCTCTCATATGCGGCCTTGAAATTGATAAAAAGATGGTGGGCATCGATTTGAACTTATTGGGTTTTATCCAGGATTTGTTGAAGATTTGATCGACTGTGGACTTTCCTGGTTTGAAACCACACTGATACGGGCCAATCAGGTTGTTGACGGATCTTGTACGCAATGTTAATGAGACTAATACCTCTGTAATTGGCGCAATTCAAAGGATCTCCTTTGCTGTGGATCGGCCAAACGATGCTGAGATTCCATTCATCAGGCATACTCTCGTCTGATCAAATTTTAGAGATAAGTTGGTGTATACTCTCTACCCAATCATCTCCAGCTGCTCGGCCTGAAAGCCATCAGGTCCAGCAGTCTTGTTGGACTTAAGTTTGGATATCGCTATCCTTACTTCGTTTTGATCAGGCGGAATGATTCAATATGCCTGACAGCGAGATGTTGGTCTTCATCGCTGTTACACAGTCTGCCGAAGAAATTGTTACATATTCTCAGCACCGACTGTTATTCAACTATGAGGTTTCCTTCTTCATCTCTACAAGCTTCTGTACGGGTCTTGTTGCCTTGACACGTTCTTTTGACCTGTTGGTAAAATTTCCATACATTATTCCTGGAGTATAATTTTTCAATATCTTCGATTGCTCCTTCTCCTGCTCTTTTTTTTTTTCTCACGAGCAGCCCTTGTCCTTCTTTGCAGCGCCGCTTGTTGTCATCTGGTCTTCGGCACTGGCGGCATAGGAGTCATTGAGAGATTTCGGGATACGGGTTCGGCGAAGATTCTAGCGAACTTTTGTGGTCGCAACTTTTCGACTTCAAATCTTCTCGCAGTAGTTTTTTTTTTAGTTGTGGCGTTTGGGATATCCGCATTCGTACCTTGGCTGCAACAAGTTAGTAATCCGAGTCGATAGTGGCTTCTCGGAAGGTTCGGACATCCAGAAAACTGGAGGCATGCCTTGCGTCGATCGCAATGCGACTGATTTTGTTGATCGTGTCATGATCAGGAGATCGCCGTGTCCACTTCTGAATATTGAGATGAGGAAACCGTGTGTTTACTATAGTGACGTTACGCGACGCCGCAAAGCCAATAAGCCTAAGTCCGCGGCCAGAGGTAGTGTCGTGTAGGCTGTGCTTATCAACTGTCCTACCAAAGATGTCCTCCTTTCCTATCTAGTCATACTTAGAACATTGCTTATACATATGTTTTGTCGACTCGTGGAAACATTCTTTGGTGGCGTCGTAAAGACTTCGAATAAGCGCTATATCTGTTCTCTATAGGAATCACCATAATAGATGTCATAGGTTTTCGTCCTTGTGTTACTAGGCCCATTCCTTCGCACTTCTTGGATGGCGCGGAGTATCTGCATTATAGCAGTGTAGGGCCTCTGCTAATTGTTCGGCTGCATGCGGCCTGTTAAAGGTCCAAACATTCCACGTACAGATCCGGAAGATATTGTCCTTGTTTCGTTTGCCGGGGTATTCATCATCTGGCACCAACTCTTTTCCTGGCTTAGTATTTTAGATCCCTATAGAGCTGGGATTCAAATATGTTGCAGCAGCTCATATAGGGATAACACTGATAGTTCAACCTGACTGAAACTTTAGAAGCCACCGTTGAAACAAAAGGTAGTGCTTTTCTTTCTCTCTCTCTTGTTCGCTGCAACCTTCCAAAGGGGTTGGTTACACAAACTCCAGTCGAGCCACGAACATGAAGGTGTAGAGTCCATACTAAGCGTTTTTAATTTCTAGCCCATATGTATTTTATTTGTTTGATTTTTCGAGTTTTCCTTGTTACTGTGCAATGCATGCCTATGTGAATGAGTATTCTGACGTTTGAGTTAGTATCTGTTCTACATGAGGACATTATATGCAGCTCTAATAAGTTCAGCTGTCTCATGCCTCCTTCGATGCCTTATCCAGAGACGTTTTGTTACGTAACTGTGTATGTTCAAAGTTTCCCAAATCCACTTTTTGCTCCCAACGGACACAAATCAACATAACCGATTTGAAAGTTTATTTCGTCCCTAGGGCAGTGAAGTGACCAAACAGGATTTTCAAATTAAGTTGCTTCCTTGATCGATAAAATCAAACAACCCATGCGACGAGTATTGTAAGAATACATCTGACGGTCCTGCAGAATTTTTCATATGACTTAAAGAGTTGAACGTCAATTCTTGTCCTGACTAGACAAAGTTTGTCTCACAAAATTCCTCAGATCCGTAGATCTAATTAAAAGCATTCATATCATGACAGTAGTTAGTCCTCCATGTGAGCCATATCCCCCGAAGTCCAATCAATTGAATAGAGTTTCTAAGTATTCGACAGCATTCCATAGAACTCCATGGAAGGACTTTATTCCACTCCTGATAAACTCTCGTTAATTGATTCCAATTATTTTTGCAAAGGCTCTTTCCTCCCACCGCGCCGTTATCAACTTTTGAAGCACCCATTCGACCTTTTTGTGTCCGTATACTCCAAACCAACACCCTTTCACTTAACACATTCCCTCTGTTAAAAAGGAAAATTGAATGTACACCATAAAGAAAAATGAGAAAGGAAAACCCCTTCTCAAAAGACAACTACAATAATTCAATTCAATTCCACACATCCTTTTTCTGCATCTGTGTGTGCTCCTTTATTGTGTGTGTAGTGTAGTATTCCATCGGTTCTCCGTTCGCAATTGATATGCAGCGCAATTGAGTTGAATCCATAAAGCAATAAACTTCTGCCTCCTGCACAACTTTCTTTTGCTTCGTCCTTTTCTACTTTTTTTTTTTGTTTTTTTTTTTTTTGTCTGCAAAATAAAGTAGAAATATTTCTTCTTGGTCTAGTTAGTGAATATCGTTTTTTTTTCTTCTCTCTCTCGAATGTATATAGATGTATGTATGATATCCTTACTTGTATATTCTGGGAATTTTATTTATTTACACTTTTTTTTCCTCTCTCTCTCTCCACCCACTCAGCCACCTTTTCTGTGTGTGGTTTGCTAGCCTTTTTGGTGTAATTTCATAGCTAATCTTAAAAAGTGAATTTATTTCCACTTTTCGGATAGAGAGAGAGAGAGAGACGAAGGAAAACTAAAATGAAATTGCAATGAACGAAGTTAGGTGAAAAAGAAGAAAGAGAGGGGGAAGTTGGGAAGCAGCAGCGGCAGGACGAGAAATGCAACCAACTTTTGTTGGCTTCTATTTTTCTACTGATTACTCGATTCAGTTGAATGGTGGATGAATGTGGGCCATGACTTGAAATGAAAGAAAAAAAAAAAAAACTGCAACGACTGCAGTCCAAGAGGTGAAGTATTTACAGTCAGCTACAGTCAGGTTTAGTCAGAGTTCGTGAAAAACCAATGAAAAGGTTGAAGACGTCCTTAAGTGGTTTTTGCTGAGGAATACTTAAACTCCTCTAGGATTTTAAATGATTCTGAGATTGGTCAAGGGTTAGTAAAAGAATTGCTTCGCCTGGAAGGGTTTTAAAGTATTAGATGAACCATTTTTGAGAGTTTATGGTGGGATGTACACGTAGTTACTCATTGAGTCAAGTCGATACAAACTCAATTGGGTCGGTTGGAGTAGGACTGCAAGCCAACTGAACTTAACACGTAAGGATTTTGTCTCGAATTTTAGCTTGAGTCACTTTCAAATTGAAGTGCTTCTTTCCATATTGCTGACTTGCTCAAAAAAAGTTCTAAGAAAAATCCTGAAGGATTTTGGCAGAGATTTAGGCAGATCTTCAGAGGATTCCTTATCATTTGCAGAGCCAATGCTTACACCTATAGCATTTCGAAATGCTTGCTGATTCTGCTCTTGAATAATTGGAAATTTCTGGAAATACATACTCTTATGTCTCCTGGACGTGTATTCCAAAGCTTATATCGTTTTATAATGTTAGGTTAGTTATCACACGAGCCGGTCGCTTCCATTTGGATACTTGGAACCATTGATTTTTGAACGAGCTTCCAGATCTCATTGATATCAAAATTGGCATTATCTTCCAGTTTCTCGAAGAAGTATTTTCCTAGAATCTGCTTTCTTGATGAAGATAGTGCCTGGCAGCTACAGAGAAGATGAAATGGTGGTGCTTCCTGTTCTTCAACCATACAGCTGCGACAGAAGTCGTTGCCCGGAATTTCAGGCCTCAAGGCGTGTCAACCTAACGTACAATGACCAGTCAATAGTCCGACCAGGGTACTGCTGATGAGTAGCAGACTCGTTGTCTTGCGTCTAGTCAATTGTGGCCACATCTGCCTATCATGACTGCACGTATCAAGATTATGCCATCTTACATTATTGTATCTTGGCGTTTCAATGGGTAGATGAGGGCCTCTTCAGCAGGCTACAGATCCTGTGTAACGCCACTTTTTGTCAGTTCTTCTGCTTCAGTATTTCCTCTGACGCCTGAGTGCCCAGGAACTCAGCACAGAGTGAAATTATTCGATATCTCATTCAGAGATGCGCAACGTTGTCGTACCACTTAAGACCTTATCATTGGGGATACGAGTGGCTTAGTAGCTGCCTGGCTGTGTCGGTGTAAATGACGATGTCTGTATTCGATACTGATTTCAACGACGGTCAGTCAGACTCTTCACGAATAGCCATAACCTCCGTTTGGAATACACAAATAGTCTGGTAGTCTAAAAGACATGCTGACTCCAAGAGCGACTGAAACAGTCCAGCTCCTACACCTCGCCTGTCTTAGACCCATCAGTGAAGAGTTCCAGTGCAGAGTTATTGATAATCGTGCTATGTGTCCAAGTCTGTCGGCTGGGAATACGTATGTGGTATTGTATGTTGAAGTCCAGGAAAAGGGCTACGTAGTCCGTGGTTTCTATTTTTATATATACAGGGGATAGGAGCGTGCTCTGTCTCGCTGGGATACCATTGGGGATGACTTCCTCAGTTGTTGCGTCAATTTCATTGCAATTTCTTTTCCATAAATATTCAGAGTAAAAATATGCAGAATAGTTCACACCATTGAAGATGACCTCAAGTACAAAGAAGCTGCTCTCGGTGTCTTCCTAGATATTGAGGGAGCCTTCAATAACATCAAGCTACGAGGTATTACGGAAGCCCTCTCCAGCTAGAGTAAGAGGAAGGCAATAAATAACTTCATTGAACACAGGCCATCCAACCGGATAATAACAGCTGATATAGGTACGGAAAGTAGGAAAGGTAGAGTCCAGAACGGAACCCTTCTTTTTCACTTGTTGTGGATACTGATATTGGACGAACTTCTGAAAACACTAGAAAGCAATGGGTTCAAATGTATATCATATGCTGACGACCTTGCAATCTTAATTACGGGGAAACGTCTGAACACATTGGGTGAGCTCATGCAGCCGGCACTGAATTTCACGCAAAGTTGGGCGGACCGCTGCGGCCTAAGCGTCAACTCTGGAAAGATCGACATTGTAATCTGCACGAGAAGATACAAGCTAGAGGACTTCCGTGCACCGCTTTTAGGGGCAATAAAACTGGACCTAAAAAACGATTTAAAGTTAACTTGGAGTACAAATCTAGAAAACAGAATCGCGAGAGCTAGAAGGGCGTACTTGATATGCTCCAGGGCTTTTGGTAAGATGTGGAGTTTCACACCGGAGCAAGTCTACTGGATTTACACTTCCATGGTCAGGTCTATCTTACTCTATGGAGTGTGTTTGTACGCCATATCACTACTACCGAACATCCAACGTATGGGTTAGGAACTACCAGGTCCCAATGCAGTACCCGCACAGCAGCCATGGAGACAATCTTGAACCTACTCCCTATAGGACTAGAGGTGAAAAGATCAGAACGGACAGTCTGCTCTTAGACTCAAGCCTTTCAGACATTTCAATGAACAGACCGCAACGGCACACAGGGCTATCTAGAAGGAAGTACAGGCGGCCTCTGAACTCGTAAGGCATCCGAGCGACCTTTTAAATACGGAATACCATTTGAGTAGAAGGTACACAGTTCGATTACCCAAACGAGAAGAATAGCGGCAGGGGTCAGCCGTTCCAAACGAGAATGGAATAGAAGTATACACGGATGGATCCGACATCGGTGGAGAATCGGGGACGGGGGTCTACTGCCGAACGCCACCTCTCAATCACGCATTCCATCTGCAACAATTCGTGACTGTCTTTCAGGCAGAGATTTTTGCTATAATAAAGGGCGTGAAACTACTACTTTCGACCGGAACCCAAGGCAACTGCATTAACTTCTGCTCGGACAGTCAAATAGCCCTAAAGGCACTAGCAAATCCAAGAATCAACTCGAAATTGGTGAAGGAATGTAAGGAAAAACTTAACATCTTGGCAACCTCCTCCCGGGTCAACCTGATTTGGGTATCTGGGGGGCGGGATATACCTACCTAAGGAATAACCTTAAAGGTTATTAAAACCACATACAGTAGCTCATTCGCAAAGCACCACGAAAACATGTGGAAAATACTGCAAACCTGCAAAGCTGCCAAAGCCATGACTTAGCGGCCCTGCCACCGTCATGTCAGGGGAAGAGGGCGCTCAATCTAGGCAGGAGACAATTGAGACGGATGGTCGGTCTATACACCGGGCACATCAACCTGAACAAACACTCATACAGACTGGGACTGGTGACATTAAGAACCTGTCCGGGATGCGAGGAAGAGGAAGAAAGGTCTTGAGAGACGTTTTTTTCAAAGTATGTGATTCGAACTTGCTTTTCGATGTATGACGTTTGTAGGGTTTTTAAATTTCCGAGCCCGACTCTGAAATGTTTCATTGAATTTGCAATCGCCCTTGGATCCCAAGCATATAATGACTGCAAAACTATTGGTGTACCTATTTCCCTGACGCTGACAGTGTAAGGGAAATTTTCCCACAACCATTTTTGTATAAATGAAAAATATTAAAGAATTAAAAAAGACTATACAACTACGGAAATAGTAGGCAACGGCAGTGAGCACACTTCATGGCAGTTAGTCAACCTCCAGTTCGAGGTTCGTTTGCAATGAAACCGAGAAATATAGGAAGGATACAACGGTAGTGTGGTGATGGGTGGAAAAACAGAAGATGATGGCGGGCGGAAGAATGGTAAAAGAATTCGAATGAACCTGAATGAAAATAGTACAAAGGACTTAAAGTTTAATTGAAAAGCTTCTCCCTCCTACTTATGTATTTACTAGGATTTTACCTCTTTTCATTTTTCGTTTTACTTTTGTTTTTCGCTGAGCCCTGCGTATCCTCTTTCTCCCATTTCACTATTCTATCTCTCGTCGTTGATGATTATAATGGATGTATTGTTTAGATGCTGGGGGTGATAGAGGAACCTTCTGCATGCGCACCCATAAACTAGCTGCGGAATGAAATAAAAAAAAAAAAAAAACAAAAAAATGACAAACAGGAGCGGAGCACCGAAGGAAGGAGCAATAGGAAGCCTAAACAAGGATCTCTATCACGGCCATTCTTCCATTTATTTTCATTGGGAACTCCTCTTGTTGTTGTGTGCAACACAATACAAAAAGAGAAGAAGAAAAAAAAAATTCCACTGGGCAACGACTTAGTGTGTCGTCGTCGTCGACGTCGTAGTCGTAGTCGTCGTGGTCGTAGTCGAAAGTTGGACTATGCAATTGCATGCAGTCGAAATATGGGATGGAAAAGGACTATTATATTAACGGTGCAGTTTTCATTCTTTTGTAGTCTATTCGCGCTCGCGAGGAAAGTATTGTTTTCTATCCTAGAGTCCTTTATTTATATAACTGCTAATGCAGTGTGCACTGTGGATATTTCTATGCCACATACAAACAAGTACATACACATCTACTCGTACGTATACCTATTCATTTCAACCCCAAGTGGAGTCCTTTCATTGCATAGTTCCTCATTGCCTTCGTGTGCATCCTTTCTGTCCTTCTGTTGTACGAAAAGTTATTCGTTTTATGCTTGCATGAAAGTTGGGTCGGGTGCATCTCATTCCCCACACCCCATGGGGAGGATAAGGAATTAAATAAAGACGGGAAGCAGTGCTAATTTGTTTTCTCTCTTCGTCCTTGTTTTCCATCTTTTTTTTTTTTTTTTTTCTTTTTGGAGCATTTTTGTAATCCGTTTGCACGGGATTTGTTCGGTTTTTTTTTTTAATTTCCATTCATTCAGGATGCGCTCTTCTTCTACCTACACTGCAGTAGCAGGAAGTGGAGGATTCACTAGGCAATTTTCTGCATGTGAGATTTTGTGTTTAATTCCTTGCTGTCGTCCTCTCTTCTCTTTTTAGGACAGCAAAGTACGGAAAGTGACAGTTTCTTGTTTTGCAGGTAATGCATCATAGTTAACTGTTCATTTATGCTGATATAACAGATGTTAATTGCGTTTTTCTTTTGCTTTTTTTTTCCATTTTTGTTGTTATTTTTCGTAGCGCCTCTTGTGTGTGTATCCCAAGTTGAGAGCACTGGGTGCAAAATGAAACCAGGTCAGTTGAGGTGATGGAAATTTAATGTCAGCATGTGTTGGGGGTTGTAGATTTTTGTATTTTTTTTTGTATATTTTTTTGGAAGATTCTTGCTTCTCCTCCTCGAGCCTTGATGAATGGAGATTAAAAGGAAAATTAAAAGATAGGTACAAGGAAAATAATGGTTGCTCCGGTGAATACGGCAACGGTGGGTCGTCGAGTTTATGGAGATACTTATGGGAAAGTTCGTTTATGTGCAAATAATACGTAGTGTGCTTGGGTTGTTGGCTTATTCTTGGAATTTGTCTTAAATTAGAAGATGTTACCAGGGAAGATTATAAGGGAAGCTGAAAGCTATTAGCTTAATAACAAAACTTGAGTCATTTCTCATTTATCTTTCCTAAAACATTAGACGTCAATTGTGCATTTGCTTTTGTTTGTAGGTACGTGTTGTTATCATAATGAAGGACGACACAATGAGTGATTTCTAATCGACTTTGAACGGAATTTGGGTATGAAGTTGTACTTCCACAATCGAATAGAGACACATCTGATTTATGAGATTTTTACAAATACCAATTGGTATCTAATTCCATAGTTCTTGATTGGGATCAAGCTGACTGATTTCCAAAAAAAAAAAAATACACAATTTCTTTTCTTTTAAATTATTTTATTGACTTTTGTTTAATTCGCCGTAGTATGAGGCGTTTATTTCTTCCAAGAAATCAATTAATTTTCTGGGAAACCGGCATATGATGGTGGTTAAAATTTCAGCAGTACCTAACAGAGGTTCAGTGCAATTTGACAAAATTCTAATGTTGAATTGAATTCCACTAAAATCAGCAGGAATGCAATTATTTTGAAAGTTACCGTCTCAGTGAATAGGGTTAGCATTAGTTGGCAGGTGGTCTTGTTGGAAGTTTCATCACAAAAATTCGTAGAATTTTAGAAGAAAACAGAATTTCAAGTAGGTGAGTTGATCTTATCAACAAATTTCCGAACCCCCAGGGGAGTGTACAAGTTCTGAAAACTTCCTTTCATCACAACATTTTCGAATGCATAAGTCTGTGTTTTGATTGTCGCCCGTAATTCTTGGTATTTTGCAAATTGAAGGATTTCTGGGAATTTTATTTCAGTTATTGGAACTAGGTCATGTACACTCTGCGCAACAAAAAAGGCGCACGTGGTTATTTTGAATAAAATGGAATAGAACCAATAAGTTACAACTAATGACCGGTATTGTTATAAATTTCAGGATGGTTAATGGTGACTTTTCTGAGAGGTCGTCCATGTCTTCGAAGTCGTATGCTTCGAGGGCAGTTTTCCTAGTTCTGCACAGGGCATTCGCATAGGAAGTAAGATGTGTTCTCTTTTGCCTCAGTGTCGCCACAGATTCGGCAGAGGTCATTAGTATCTAGTCGCATTCTTCTTCGGTGGGTCGTCAGGAGGTTGTGGTCGGTAATAATCCAAGTGAGAAGCGGTGAAGTCTATTAAAGGCTAAAATTTGCTTGGACTTGGCATTGTAATGTTGTGTCTAGAGTTTTCTGGAGACACGGCAAGATGAAAGTATGCTTTATCTCTCATTAGCTAGTCTCGTGGAGGCTTGCTCTAGGAGCGGTAGGACAGAGGTAATGACCATTGTCAGGTCCTGTCCGGACCCCTTTCTTGGTAAATCGTCCGCCCCTTGGTTTGCCGCTCTATTCTGGTACCGCTGTGAGTTATTCACGGCATCGTTTCACAAGTTTGGATGTGACAACTGTGAAAGAGATGAACAGTTTTGTAGATATTTTTCGTGACGTTTTTGCGATTGCTAATACTTCCATTTGGAACACACTGCTGTGGTTTGGAAGTCTCTGAGAGCAAGCAATTTCGGCTTCAGATGAGTATATACTAGAGCCCATTCATTCGTCTATTCCGGTTGATGGCTCTGTCGTTTATCCTATTCTCTCTTGAGAAAAGATTGTTTGAACGATTAGGCAGAAAACGTGGGTTGATGATATATGTATGTATAATCTGTCTCGGTACCCAAGATTGCCTATCTCGCTGTAGTGCGGTGACCCGTGTCGCCCTCTTTTCAAAGTTTGGATTGTTTTAAGCGTAGAAAACTCTTTGCAGCTGTTTCCTTTCGGTGTATGTCTAATAGGATCAGTCCCAGTAAGGTTTGGATGATGGCGGGCTTGGGCTCCCATCTCTTACCAAAGATGTTGCTGCACTTATAGAAGGCTGTGGGTGGGCGCCGTATCTCAAGTGGTTAGTGTGTTGAACTATGTGGCGAGGAGCTCGTAGCTCAATCCCTAGACAACACCTAAAATTTATTTCACGGCCCCACCTCTGGCGCGTCTGACAAACATCCGAGAGTATAACTGGCATGAACAAGGGTCCCAAATTGACCTTCAGAAACAGTATTAAATAGCAGGTCCCTTCTATTTGTGTAAAGAATATAACACGCACAACACGAATGGTTGTGAGAAGCTAGGCCCTTTGTCCCATGAACCTGTCGCGCTTTCCTTATCCTTTTTGACGAGTTTTCTTTCCAGGTCAGCTTACGGTCGAGTATACAGCCCAAGTATCTCGCTTTATCTGACTTTTGGAGGGGTGTGTCTAAAGGGACCGATCTGTTGGATTATTCTCTTGTTAGTGAAGAGGACCACCTCTGTTTTCAAGTGGTTATGACAACATTATCCGCATATGCAACAACTTTGACCCCACTTCGTTGTAATTTCTTTAAGATTCCGTGTGCGACCAGTGTCCATAGTAGAGGGGATAAGGCAACACCTTGCGGGGTGTCTCTAGAGGATAGTGAATGTAGTTGACGGTCACCTGGTTCTGATTTGATGTGTCTCGCCTTGAGCATGCAATCAACCCAGTCTGAGATTACTGGGTCTATGTTTAGTTGGTCCATTGCTAGTCGTATATATAGATTCAGATTTTACATTGTTAAAGGCTCCTTTTGTATCCAGGAAGGCCGCTAGCGTGTATTGGGAAGCCCCAACTATAATTACAGAGGAGAAGCTTTCTTCGAGTTTGTAGTGAGCAAAGAGCTAACTATTGTCAACATAGGAACAGAACCAATCTTCGTGGATTCAAGACGAAAGGAAGTTATTGACGTGACTCTATGTAGTAATAGAATGCTTGATAGAATATCAAATTGGAAGGTAATGAATCAGGCAATGATGCAGAACCACAGAGCAACACATCTCATTTGATGTTCGATACGAAAAAAAAAAATTGGAAGTGTGTACGTCAGGATTCCCAGGAACACGGACATAGCAAAATACTAGGAAGTGTTACGGGATAAACTGAATGAGAGGGTACCCAAAATACCGAAAACCACTTATAGAGTCGCAGTTGAATCATTTACAATCAGCTATTGATACCAAGAAGTGTGCACACCTACGTTAGTAGATGAAAAGGATCCCACGCCTTGGTGGTGTAGGAAACATGAAATTCTAAAGAAGGAAGTGAAAAAAGCCTTTAATCATGCCATGAGAAGGGATGATCCTGAATCATGGGATGAGTAAAAGGCAAAGACGAAGGAGCTAAAACTTTGCGACGACGCAAAAGGGAGTCATGAAGGGAATTTTGCTCGAATATGAGAAGCAAAGCTGAGGTCAATAGACTTCAGAAAATATTCTGCAGGTATCTAGTTTCCAAAGTCGGACTCATTCGCGATAGAACGGGGGAGATTGTTGAGACACTGGTTCGTACAAATGAGGTTGTCATGAAAATAAACTTTCCTGGAAGCCTTAAGTTAGATCAGCCCTAGGCTCTGAGGAAACAAGGAGCAAACAGGATGAATAGGGCAGAAGCGGAATGACGTTACTAGCCGAAGCGGTCAGTAGAAACTTTTTTCCCTTACAAGACTACAGTCCAAGCTTTAATGCAATGGGGTGCCAAGGCTTAGGGGTATATACGCTACATGCCTAGCAATAGGCTACATACCGATGACATGGGGAGAAACAAATGTGGTGTTTCTTCCAAAACCGGGAAAAAAGGACTACACTGAAGCGATGTCCTTCAGCTTTACATCATTTTTGTTGAAAACAATGGACCATGTGGAGAGCACAGCGCTGAAAGTGTGTCCTTTGAATAGTTTATCTACCTACTCTTTGGAATATATCTGTGGAGTCTCTGAACAGACTGGCATTCACACTGTGGGCCATATAACAAAATGGTGGCAAAATCCACCCAGAAAACTGTAAAGAAGCAGTTGGGTAGGGTCCAACGTCTGGCATGTTCAGGGATCGCCGGTGCAATACGAACGGCACCAAAATGCGCAATTGAAATGATCCTAGGTATTCTGCCGCTGGACTTATTTATTAAGAAAGCGGAGGCTTCGACGGCACTTCGTCTGCACCGGGATGCCAATTGGCACTGGCACGATACAATCTATGGTCATAGAAAAATCCTGGATCTTGTGAATGAAACGAGATTAGGGAGTTGGATATGACCATGGATGGAATAAAGAGAACGCGTGCTACCGAAAGGTATCACATAACTCTTATCGAAGATGGAACACTCCCGGAAAGAATATTGGTGATAAGATCATCTTTACGGATGGGTCCATGATGGATGGCTGAACGAGGTCAGGTATCTTCTCAGAAAAACTAGAACAAGTCTATCATATTAGTCTGGGGAAATATGTATATCCCAGTCTACCAAGCAAGCCAACCGCATTCTAACTCAGATTCGACATTTTCTACCATCTTCTACAGATGTTCTATGCATATCCTTATTCCCCTGATCCCTAATTAAATATGTAGATACACCCTCGAGTGGCGGTTGTTATCTCCTTATCAGTGTCTAACCAACACAGTTGGAACATCTGCCATGCTAAAGATAAAATCAAAATCACCATTTAATTACATTGAACATTTTTCGTGGTCCTCTCTGCCTCGTGAAACCCCTTCTAAACCGTCAATTAACGCCCATCATTTGGTCCACAGAACATTTCCAGACTCCAGACCCACCCCATCGCAAATAATCATCACTTAACACATTCCTCCTGCTGTCTGATTATCGCTGGGAAATTAATTAATCTCCAATCGCAATTTGAAGCCTTGAAACCCAGCGCCGTACCCATCTATATCCTGTCCGCACGACTGCTACCATATCACGCGTTCAGCGGGGAGGTATTTTATTTCTTCGTCATGTACTCCCTCTCACTCTCTCGCTTCTGTATCTTTCTCTATTTCTCTGATGATGCGGGCTCTTAATCAAACGTCAACGATATTGAATCGAATTTCCTTTAGGGAAATTCATTTTCCACACTCAGATCCTTTTTGTCGAGCACATATGTATGTACATATGTAGGTATACATATACGCATCTGGTACGCTTGAGTATCTTGCCACAATTTGCGTACCATGCTGTGTGTGCTCAATAGGTCGCGCCCCCACACTTGTGTGGGGGGGGGTGTGAGTGCGTGTGTAGCTCGTTTGGACAAGAAGGATGTGCAACGCATCAAAGTATCATCCACTTGAAAATTAATGAATTGACTTGTTATTCAAGCCTCGACAGGAGGCGGTGGTTGCCTACGCAGCACTCGGCGATGCCGAAGAACAGGAAGCGAGTAGTGTGAACCATTAAATTGAAGGAATTTGATTGATTAATAGTGACCTGTCATTCTAGGCGATAAAGAAAAAAGCGGGACAGAGTGGAACCGTTAACCACTCCATCACTTCCATCATTTCCATCACTCTCCATCGCCACCTTGAATTTAGCCACATTCGTTCGTTCGTTCGTTCGGTCGTTCGGTCGTCCTTGGTGTGTTATGTGTTGGTGTTGTTGGAGCTTGTTTGCCTGCTGTTGCTGCGTTTCAAGCTGTCCCCAGGGAGCGTTGCTTGGTGTTTTATTTGCCTGTTTTCCGGAAACCACCCCAAAACCATGGGCGGTTGCTTGATGAATAGAATTACTTTCTCTCTGTTTGGCTGCGGGTGTGTTCGTGAGTTTTCACAGTACGTTTGTGGGCTTCTGTTGTTGTTGGTGTTCGGTTAGCATGTGTGTTGACATTTTATTTAATTTTTTTCCCATTTTCCACCATTCGCACGAATTGAACATTAATCCTTTTTTTTGTTTATACCGGCAACAAAAAATGTCGCTTAATCCAGAACCCACCATTGCCAGTTGAAATAAATAAAAAGCAAATAAAAAAAAAAGAACGAACCAAAAAAAACCGAAGGGAATGGCGCGCGATATTGGTAATTACTGCTGTAGGTAGGGTAAATAAAAAAAAAAAAAAACCAAGCGAACTGTTTAAGGACATACATACAGTAGGACAATACAATAAATTTGTTATCCTGACAAATGTATCGGATGTATTACGGTATTTCCTCAATTTAAAATCAATTATATTCCCATTCTGTTTGTGTTGGCCATTCTGTCTGTTATTTTTGTGTTCTCTTTATCCTTTTTCGTTGGAAAATTAATGGCAGATGAAAAGATTATGTCACAAGCGGGCAGGACAGGGAGGGACATTTTTATTTATGGTGACCTCCTCCTCGTGATTGGAAAGACTTTGGAGTGAATTAAATTGAAGCCAAAGGAATTACGAGGAGATATCTGATAAAAATTCGATAGGAATGTATTTTACTCGATCAGAGAGTTAATATAGAAGGACATTGGAAAACATTGAATTCTCAGAGAGAAATATCACAATTAAGGGCATTTTCTGGTAAACTTTACTACCTTTGTTGATTTGATGTCCTGTGAGGGAGTACGTCAGATGGATTTTCAGTGTAGTCCAGATGTTTAAAGTACGAGTACATGAAGCATCCTTCATCCCTTTTTCGTCCACAAACCACTGCAGAACACATCCCAAAGCACAAATTAAAACAGTAAGGGCGATAGGATGGAACTTTGCCAATTTTCGGTCTCTGACTCCTTTCATCTATCTTCTGTACAAGAAGGAAATAACATTTAGACCGAGTCGAAGTTGCCTTGAAGATGTCTCTCCTGCGGAAGGCAAGCCAAACCAATTTTCAATGCACTGCAGGTGAATTGTCAATCTGTCTATTTCTATCCTATTTCCTTATTTCCAATCCTAATTCGCTCTAACGCATTATTTTGGCATAAATCTTGGGAGTTGTACGTAGTTCTCAAGAAGATCGTTACCTTCTTAAAAATGTTTCCCGTATTTCAGTCAACTCTAGAAACGCACTCCACACGCAGACACTCAGGCGATATTGCTGATGGATATTTCTAAAGCTTTACAGGAGTTCCATTGAGTAGGTACTTTGTTGTTTTTTAATGATGGCAGTAATGATCTCATCCTTATCAGGTTTTCAAGAACTCAAATCGATTCAACTTGGTAAAAAATTTTTTCTTCGATCTCTTGAGTTGGTCCTTGTTCTGTAGCTGCGATTGCTCTCTGTAGATCTATTTCCTTTCCAGTGTAAAATGCAATGATTTTGTTCGGTGTAAGTTAATTTTGGTCGATTTTTTTACCCGTCTTGAACCATCCTAAGTTCAGATTGAGTTTTAGAATGGCTTTACGAGAATTTCTTGTGGTTACACAAGTGTCTACAGGGACCATCTGATGATTGGCTTTCCCAGGGCCTTTTTTTTTCTGCGTTGGAGGGAGCGAATCTTTTAAGGACGAAACTGAGGCTGTACTCATTAAAAGTGTGGGATTTTCAACCATCAAACCCACCTCACCTCCTACCCCTGGTCCTCGCGGCACTGTCGTCAAACATTTCATCGCGATGGGGACTTTAGCCGTAGGTACTCGGCTCATTCGTTGGCAGCCTGCCGCACTGTGTTTTGTTGACGCTCCTATCTTAGCTGCTCCTTTATAATGTTTGTCACAGTGTCGCTAACTGCTTCCCAAGCCTCTTATGTGCTCACCATCTGTCATTTGGGGTTATGTTCTCACCCAGTTTATACACCAGCAGGTGCCGTTCTTCGTGGACAATGGAACATAATGTGTTCCGCATCTTCTACCGCTTTCGTGAACGTTGGGCAATATGGGTTGTCGTCGTGTCCAAACCTATGCAGGTAGGCTCTGAAGCATCCATTACCAATAAGTATTTGGGTCAGGTAAAATTTCAGCTCCCCATGCTTTCTATTAATCCAAGCGTCTATGTTGGGTATCAATCTCTGTGTCCACCTGTCTTTATCAGAGTGATACCATCTCTCCTGCCATTTTTCCAGTATTATCCTTGATGATACGTTAGTATAACTTCGACTCGTCGCTGAAGCCGTTGTTCTACAGGGACGGTATTTCCGTAGCGCTTCTTTAGCAAGAAGGTCTATTGGTACCATGCCAGCCACTATACATGCCGCATCGTAGGTGGTTGTTCGGAAGGCGCTACATACTCTCAACGCGTTGATTCTGTTTCAGTCTTCTTCCTGTACGATTTTGTCTATATGTCACTAGCCCATATTTGAGAGCCGTAGAGCATTATCGATGTCGCAACTCTTGCTAAAAGCAATCTCTTCCTGTGATTTGGTCCGTCGATATTTGGCATGATCCTTGCCAGGGCAATCGTTGTCTTTGGTGCTTTTTCAGCTGTATACTGCAGGTGTTGCTCAAAGTTTAGCTATGCGTCTAAAGTAATGCCAAGGTGCTTCAACTCAGGTTTAGAAAATATGACGTGATCGCCCACAGTTACTCTTATAGTCTTTATGACTCGCCTGCTGCTGATGAGAACTACTTGGATCATCCCGATAACTGCATTGCAGTCATGCTTCAACTCCTCATGGAGTTTCTTTAATACAAAGATTGCTGTCATCGGTGAAGCCAATTATTGTCGAAGACCTCAGGATTCCAAGGCTGACTACGTCATCGTATATTAGATTCCACATTAGCGGACCTAATATGAAGCCTTGAGGAACGTCGCCTATGACGGTATACTGCCTTGTTCCATCGTTGGTGTCGTAGAGCAGTATCATATTTTTAAACTAATCCCTTATCTGGTACTCTCTTGGCGGTAAGTGCTCGCAGAATGTTTTTCTAGTTTGCGGTGTTAAAGGCGTTCTTGACAACCAGCGTAATATTTGGTACTCCCGTCCTTTTACCGCTTTCTTTTGTTTTGCAGTAATAACATCTTCGTCGACAGCGTCGATCGCAGAGCGAGCCTTACGGAAACCATACTGGCGATCTGCAAAGCAACCAGCCTTATCTGCAACTTATGATACGTTCCACTATTTTCTATACAGTGTCATAACATGCCTATACGATGAGGGATTCTGTGGTGGTTTACTACCTTTTGGTAGGAGGACCAGTCTTATTTTCTTCCACTGGGCGGGGATACAAATGTTGAATATATCGGCGAACGTGTATGGACGCCAATTTATTGCTGTTGTTAAGGCAATGGGTTTTAGTCAGTGCTTCGAGCCTCATTATGCTTAGTTGTCGACTTGTTCTGATGTGGATTCCGAATCTCTTCTGGCCAAGTCCTTGGCCTTCTCATTACTTGGTATATCTTCATGTCCAGGGACCCAGCAGAGCGCAACCTTGTGCTGTGTTCCAAGAACCTTATGCTCTTCCCAACAGCACATTACTAGCTTGGATTTTTTTTCGAAAGAAGAAATCGTTTTTATTCCTGCCTGGCTGTCAATGAAATGGGGTGGTTTATTTTCAAAAGGCTATAAAAAAACACTGTTCAATACTTTTCAACGATTGTTGCTTTATTAAAAAGACTAAACCTTCCGAAGCAACATCACCAAAACGACTGATTACACGATTATTGAACATAACAGCGTGCAATAAATCGATTGTTGGGCGGCTTGTGTGACACGTAGTCCCAAATTCTCAATTTCTGGCCTGGAAAATCGGCTATCAGCCTTCTTCATTTACTGTAACGCTTCGTCCATTGTCGTCTGGGAATCAAAATGGGCAATAATGCTGCCACTCCAAAATCCTGCAAATTCGTTACAATATTCTCCGTTGAGCGCATAGGACGAACACGGGAATATGTTCGGTTATCAATCAGCAAACTTCCAAGCCCTCTCTCGCGAATTTCCATCACAAACTTGCGTACACCAGCTGCTGCTGCTGCATTATTTCGACCGAAATTTCTTTTCAAAATTTGCACTTTTTTGCCAACCAGCATCCACTTTGGAAGTAACTTTGAAATATTTTCCAACGTTGTTCAAGAGTAAATCGATCCATTTCGTACTGCAAAATATAATACTGAGTTTCTGTTAATTTGTCGAGCGCATCAGATCTGTCAGTGTCAAAATAACTTATGCTTCAGAATAAAACCAACAGATGGCCCATCCTAAGTACAGAAGGAGAAAATGGTTCTAATCTCGGCTATTAGTAGAGTTAGTAACTCTGTGGATGGCGTTCGAACTAGTCAATACTAGATTCTGGCTGCAGTGTGATCACATTGTACAAATATTTCTTATAACAAATCCTGTCAAGTCTACATTTGCTACTTGAGTGTTACCAGTTAACGTGTTTCCCTTTGTAAAACACTGAAAATATCAAACGAGTGTTACCAAAAAAGTAAGATCTATTAAGAACGTTTACCCACAGAAAGAAAACAGAAAAAAATAATAAGTATAATACATAATACGTTTACCCCTCTTTATACTTCAAAACCAAGCTGCCTATGAAAGTAAAGGATAATCCTAGAAAGAGTCTACAGCCCTCCAAGAAACATCTACCGATGTTGGTACTACACACAAGAACCATTTCGCAAAAAGAAATGAAAATAAATTACTTTAAAGACGACGAAGAAGAAGCGCGTCACAAAGACGAAGAAAGATGAAAGCTCAAAAGTTGTCAACATTAAACAGTTTCCTTTTTTCTTCTTCAACGAAAATTTCCTTCCGTCTGTAAAGCGAAATAAATGAAATGATCCATCCATCTATTTCGATTTTTTGTGTTGTTTCTGTTTTTTTTTTTGTTTTTTTTTTTGTTCTGCTTCTTCATCTGCAGTGTCCTCCTATATAGCCCATTCCATTATCCGTTTTTTTTTTATTTTTTGGTTTTTTTGTTCTTAAGGATTCACTTCAAATAAAGCTGAAAATATCTTTTCACATTCGTTTGCTTGGTTTTTCTCTTTTTCTTTCTCTATTGCGCTTGGTCTCCTCGAAACTTACTTCGTTCTTCATTCCATAAAAAAAAAAATACATATAACTAAAAAGAAAGAAAGTAGAAGTACACATTTGTATTTCTTTTTTTGTTCATCTTCATTTCCTCCCTTTGCCAATTTTCTCTCCTTAAACCGGAGAGATTTTATGTGCGGTTGTGACTGTAAGAGAGAAAGATTTGCGGTGCGAGAGGGAATAGAAGATTCGTGCTCGTTGCCAATTCAAATGTTTAGCCCACCCTCCTTTCGTATTCGTATTTGTTTTTTTTTTTTTCTTCTATCAGCGTATATGCGGATGTGTTCAGGAGGTAATTTAAAATTATGTATGATTTAAGTTACTTGGCGCAATTTCATGTGAATATATTATTTCGGGTCGTGTGAAGGAGGAGCAGCGGATGGGTGGCTAAAAGGTGGTTTTGTAGATAATTAGCACTTCAAATGAAGTAGAGAAAATGAGGAGAAATCTTAAAAGCAATGAGGGAATTCATTTGGTAATTCGAAAATGGGTTTTATGTGTAAATGAGACAGTCGGGGAGCCGATGTGCGACAATGTTTTAGAAGATTCTTTCTTTTTTCTTTTCCGCTAGTCATTAGTCAGTATGACCCTTTGCCTTCATGGTTATGGACTTAGTTTTGATGGTTTAATAGTGCTGGAATTGAATAAATCCAGCTATCTTTCAGTTTTGTTTAATTGGCGCCCAACTTGAGGCCATTGTCTACGACCGCTTTGCCATCATAATCTGGACAAATGCCATCGCCATTCTGGTGCTTTTCTTGTTCGAATAGTATCAGTCATACATGCTCACTTCAAATGACAGCAGTCACTTTTATGCACACACCACTGTGCCTATTTCAAATCAGTTTACGTATTTCTAACGTGCTAAAATCTGTTTATTTCTGGATTTATAATTTGTTTAATTTCACTTTTTCTTCTTTTTTTGTTTAAGGACAGAAGTACTTCCTGCTGGTTTACTTATGTATATTTCCTTGTGACAGCAGGAGGTGTAGAGGGTGGATTTATGAGCGATGGATTTGAATGAAAACTCTCGTTGTTTGTTGTTTAGCATGAAAAACAAATATCTTTCGTTTTTTTTAAATGAAATTAAATGAGTTTTACGTATTAAGTAGATGAGCAGAAGCGGTACAGTTCCGTTAAGACGGAAGCAAAGATTTTATTCGCACCCCAAACCTCTTGTACCGTCATCATCGTGTCGAAAGGTTATAAAACGAAATCTCTCGTAACGAGGTTGGTTAGTCAAGAGATTTGATGTTATTAAGAAGTTTTATACGACGCAACGTTTGGTTGAAGGTTGTGTATAAAATTCTGGCGAAAATTTTGTTGTCGTCACCTTTGTTAATTATGATTTATTAATGTATCCGGCTCGAAGGATCATGTTTTATTGATTATAATTTTGCTTGCACGTTTTGTAATTTGCTTGTTTTTTTTTTGTGTCGAGTAGGCTTGGGAGTTTTGTAATCAATGAAGTTTGATTTTTTATTACTGGAAAAAAAAAAAACAAAACCAGCGGAGCTAGACCGTGTTTGTCAATAGATTTTATGGTTCTCTTTTGTTTTACGGTAGTAAACAGCGGAATATTTGAATGGGGTTCATGGTGTAAGGTATTTGTTCTAGGGTTGGCTGTTCTCGTTGAGTTTTTGAAATTAACATGGTGGTGGTGAACATTTTTATCATGAACTTTTACTTGTTCAAAGTAAATGGGAGGTTGCTGTTCAAATCTTATCATAAGCATTGTGTAATATTTATTTTGATACCACTGCTTAAAATATATTTAATTATTGATTTCGAAAAGTCCCAATAGGCTCATAATCACAAATCCAAGCTGGAAGTCAAGTAACGATTTGGTTCTAAACTTTGCTTTCCTGCCATTGTAGACAAATCTGCATATAACCTTCATGTGTACTTACATGATTTGCGATTTGAGTATTGTGGATACTGATCTTGCATTGACCTTTGACATTTTTGGATATTAATGCAGGAAGCTAAGAGACTGAAAGTGTCACTAATAATTCCTACAAGCTATTTCTCCTTCAAGCTTTTTCAGTACTAGTCGGACAAAATCGACACTCTTCGTGTTTCAAATGACTATGCGCCTTGGAAACTATGGATTTTCGAAAGCTTTTTCCAAAATCATTTGTCGTGATTTTCTTGTTTTGTGAGAAATTTAAACTCACTATCATTCCACGTGGTGACCCAAAGCAAAATGCTTAATACATTTTTTTTTCCTTTAGGGAAGGCGAAGAATGCATCAGGTACCCTCAAGTGGTTTTCGATCTCTTTGTGGGTCGGACTCAGACTGTGCTCTCGTACTGACTAAACTTTCCCTTTCGTTTTGGGTCTCGGAACTAAAAAAAATACAAACAGGTCCATGGAACCCAAGGCCTAGCTTCTCTCAACCATTCGTGTTATGCGTGTTATATTCTTTACACGAATGTTTAATGCCATGTCCGAAGGGCAATTGTTTATTTGAGAAGATTTTTCATAACAGTTATACCCTCGAATGTTTGTCAGACGTTCGCGAGAGGTAGGACCGTGAAAGAAATTATAGGTGTTTTATGGGTGTTGAACATCGAACACTTGAGCTACGGTGCCCCCTGAAACCTCTATTGGTATTTTTTCAGGTGCTGTTTGTCTTCTACCTAATAAGGCTTTCTATTCTTCTATGAAGTTGCACTTTGGTTCGCCTCTCTTTTTTTAGATTTCACCAGGGTTTCGATAAAATATGATACCCGATTCCATCTGTCTTCGTTTGTGACCATCTTCCCTATGATGGGACTGCACGTGAAGAATGTATGGTATACGTTGTATATCGGCCTCTTTGTTCAGAGTTCCATCTTAGTTGCAATAATCGTTTGATGAGGTGTTTTGCCTCAGCACTGAAGGCTTCCAATCCTACTTCCGTCTTCTTCTCGTATGCGAGCCTTCTCTCTATCGCTAAGAGATTAATGAGTGTCACTTCCGCGACGACGAGTGCGGCCGAATTTTATCCTGTACTTCTCTTGCGTAAGCTTATCTACCCATATTTCGCTGTCTACTTGACATGAGCAACGCCAGAAGTGATCAAATGCCAGAAGGTAAGTTTGCAGTCTCGAATTATTCCCAGGTATTTCACTGCATTCTTCTTGGTGATCATATTTGACCCAACATGAAACTTGAGTTGTGTTGGAATTCACTTCCTGGTCAAGTGAACGATCTTAGTCTTCTCCGTCGCTATGCTCAGTCGGTGGTCTGCCATTCAGGTATCTACCCGTTTTATGACTTGGTTGAGTCTTTTGCCTGCGTCTACCGTTCTTGCAGTGATCACCGCATCGATGTCGTCTGCATGCCCTACTGGAAATGTATCTTCGGGCATCGCCATGCGAAAGATTTCATCATAGGAAACGTTTCACAAGGCAGATGCCAATATTAAACCTTGCGCTGGTCTTGATGTGCTTTCCTTTCTGCGAAATCCATCTGTGGTGTCATACGTCAATGTGCTATCTCTGAGGTAGTCCCATACTATTCATAGGAGATATTGCGGGACCCTGAAGGTGTTTTCCATCTGAGTTGAAGTCATTCCTCACGTATAAAGCTGCCAGCACTGCAATCTTTATCGAGTAGTGATTGCCCTGTTGAGCGGTTTGGACAGACAGTCCATCTTTAATTCCGCCAGGATCAGCTCTTCTTCGCTGAACATAGGGACATCTCGCAATTGAGCGGAAAACGTATTGGGAACCTAACTTGATGTGTCCGGAAGCAGTGCATTCACTATGTGCCAAATCTTTTGTGCGTTCATTACTGGACTTATCGCCTGTATGTCTAGTTTGCGCATAACTATTTTGTAGCCTAATTCCCAAGGGTTGATGTCCTGTCGAAGTTCATCCCACTTCAGTATGTTGCTCGTATTGATGGTCCTCTTGAGCGCTGACTTGCTTGCGTGCTTCTGTATTCTGCTAAGAAAGGGATTAATACTACGAACGTCGATAGTATGGACGATTGGTTGATGGCCTTAGACCTTTAGATATAGAACTTCGTCAGATGTAAGGATATACATACATATGTACATATGTAACATGTAACCGCAGGTACATCATTGACCTATTGACAAATGTATGTAACTGTGTGGACGACTTAACTTAGCGACGTCTTTTGTGACTGTGTCGGTGAAATCTGTTGAAAACGTAAACAGTTCTTGTTGGAAGCAACCTTACAACTGGAATCGTGCAATTTATATTATTTCATTCAAATGACTACCTCGGCTGGCTTTGTAGTAGTCAACGCAATTTTTCAATACATTTTCGATTGTTTCGGCCTCCATATCACGAATAGCTTGACCAATATTGTTCTTGAGTGCCTGAATCGTTTTTAGATTCTTCGCATAGCATCAATCCGTGTCGTCCAAGCAACATCACCAAAACTACTAATTACTACTACTATTGTACTAATTGTGTGGCACGTAGCCCCATCTTGCTAAATCCATAGCTCGCCCAAGTCTAAATACTTAATTTCTGATAAAAAAATCGGTTATCATCTCTCAGTAGTGTTCTCCATTCCTTGCAACGTTTCTTCCACTATCGTCTTAAAAGAAAAACAGGCCAATAATGCTGCCACTCCAAAAACCTGCAAAAAGCTGCGATATTCTTCATTGAGCGCACAGGACGAACACCGGAATATGTTCGGTTATTAATGAGTAAACCAGTCTCACGAACATTCATCACAAACTTGCGTACACCAGCTGCAGTTGGTGCATTATTTCGACCTAAATTTTCTTTGAAAATTCGCACTGTTTCGGTAAGACAGCATCCACTTTTGAAGTAACTTTGGAATAATTTCTAATGTTATTCAAGCTTAAATCGATCCATTTTGTACCGCGAAAATATAATACTGAGTTTCTGTCAATGGGTGCATAAGAGCTGTCAGTGTCAAAATAACATATGATTCGCAAAGAAACCAACAGATGGCCCATCCTTTAGTTTGTGGAATCCATTTAAAATTTCAGAATACTCCGATGTCTTACCATTTTGTACTTCCAGTGTAAAGCAATTTGGATTGCCTGCATGTAGAAATTCATAATGTTCTAGTCTGGTGCCTGGATTATATGCTTTTTTCGTGTTAATAACCTATGAATATATGTATCTGGTGGTTTCAAGTATGCAATTTCAAACCACTTGTTATCCGCTTTGCCACAAACAGTTGTTCCGACATTAATAATTTCCACTAATCAATTAGCACACTTCTCGCATCATTAATAACATTCAAGTTCATTAAATTTAAGTTCTTCCAATCAAAGTAGCGCCATGGCAATAAAGAGCATTTCTTTGATTCAAACAAGAGGTGCGATAATAACACAAAATCACTGCTTAACCAAAGCATACAATCAGTGTAGTCTACGAACGGAACCCATTAGCCTAACCTAACCTAAGCACCGACAAAGAGACTAACAAAGCAACACAAAAGTGCTAAACAATTTATTAGTCCGTGTTCTACTCTCAAAGGCATAATTAAATAACCGCCAATGTGGGAAAAAAATAACTCCACGCTCTGTGGCATACGAAGAGGGAACTTTACCCTCCCAGGACATAAATAGTGAAGTCCCACGAAGGGGGAACACCACACACACACATACGCTGAAATATTCAATCTGATAGTAATTTCCTATTCACAGAGTCAAAGTAAACTTACTCGCAATCTGCTTAAATTGCAAAAAAAAAAAAACAAAAAATAGGAGAAAAGAAAAACGCGCCTTTGCAACCTCCTGACTTTCTCATAAACATCTCAAATGAACTACGGGGGTGGAAAATGTGTAAAGTGTAAACCCCAGTTGCTCGTACGTGGGACTATCTTTATAGTGCAGCCGTGGCATCGCACACATACAGTAAACCTATTAAGGAGATAAAGTTTTGAAAATGTCATTTACAAATAATCTGCCAGGAGGAAACTATATACTATATATAATTTTGTTTAACAAAAAAAAAAAACAACAACAAACCCAATACCAACTTAAATACAAAGTTCTTTGCGCTCGTCCTGCTGCTATCTGCAGTGCTGTTGTGTTGATATTTGAAGAGTGCACCCAGAAGACGAGATGCTGTGACAAGAAAAACGATTTCCATGTTTTTTTCTTCTTCTTTCTATCATATCGTATCGCCTTGCACTCTCCTTCATCAATGATGACGATGACGACCGACGACCGACGACCGACGACCAGGTGAATGTGACCAGTGAGGCGAAGAGGTCAGGCGATGAAGGAAAAAATGTTCTCGACTTTTATTTACTTATAAAGAGGGTCAATTCAGAATTGTTGTTATTTTATTTTTTTCTTCTCTGTTCACCTAGCCTTTTGCTTGTCCTAGTTTTCCACTTTGCCTGGCGCATATTGACGACGACGACGGGTGAGTTGAGGGCGATTGCTGCTAAAGTTTAGATACAAATTGGTATTTGAAAATCAGTTTATAAACGTGAAGGAGAGGAATTTTATTATAACGATAGCTTGTGAGAAGGGATAGACGAGTATCTATATAGTAGGTTTACTAATTGCGTTTTATTGGATCAAAGAATATACGATGTAGATACATGCATACATATGTATATAGTGGAATCAGCTTACGCCCAGTTGATTGAACGACATTGAGATTGAGGTTATCAGCTTCGGTAAGGATTGTTCTATCTTGGTGTGTATTAATTGTTTTACTTTATATTTCGTTCAATATCATGTCATAATGAATAGGGCTTGTTTCTTGATTTCATTACATAAGGAATTTGATCAAAGATCTATAAAAAGATACGTCACTCACCATAAAGTGCGTATTGAGTATCACTCTTCTGCCAGATCTTGGCTGTAAGGTCTGATCAATTTATGGTCGTATAACGTTGTTTATAGTTTCCGGTTGTTCCCAATTACATTAGAAGATCCTAGACACGACACTGTGGCAGATGACAAGTATGTAGTAGAACACTGCATTAGAAAAGAGCAACAGAGGTTTTGAAGTAAGGCTGGAAACGTCGTTCAGATTTTTGCCATCCGTTTTGGTTTATAGTCGACTGTATGAGGGCACACTATGTACATATATAGAGTTTATCTAGTCCTACTTTTCATATTCTATGAGAAAGTTAGCATCTATAGTGAGTGTTACTAGACACTACGAGGAAGATTAGTGGTGATTTGGACCCCGAAATTCTTTCTCTCCTCCAAGGTAGTTTTCGTAAAGGGAAAGAATTTTGTAGGTATACTTCTGCTGTGCGGGGTTCGATAGATTTAACTTCTGGTTGACGCTATCGAAAGTAGAGTGAAATGGACTTATTGATTTGTGGTGATCCGCAGAATATTTATATGATCAACACAAGAATTTTGAGTGTTTGACATCGAACGCTGAGTCTAGATGGTACAGATGTGAAGATCGGACTACTATTTTAACAACCGTTCTCTGCTAAAACTTTGAGGAAGTTCGCGATATATTGGTTCTGTTCCAATTAGGTGCGTTTTTCGTTTCACTTTTCCGAGAAATACCTCATACTCAGTGTAACTGCTACTGGGTGTCTTGAGAGACCTCGGCATTCTGCTTGATTTTGCCAGGGCTTTATGCAGTGTGATCGCAACAGGAGTGCTTATCTGTTGTTTCCCAGAAATTTGTTATAGTTTGTGGTACGCCCTATACTCTCACACGTGTTTGGTGGCCTGCGTTGGGAAAAGACTACACCATTAGACAACTAAATAAGGTGCAAGGAACAGCGGCTATATGCCATGGAATCATGTTCAACTGTATTTTCTCGGAAACGCCGATATCTGAGTCATACTCTGACTTATCTAGTGTTTTCCAAGCTGAAGTGGACTGTCCCGTTTGGAAAGACAACCCTGCTTCTATCCGAAACAATGCCAACCTTATTGACAGAGAGGCTGGCGTCGAACACAAAATTTTTCAAGCTGATGAACAGCAAAGAGGAACTCACTTCACTAGGTCATCGTTTCAAGTTCAGTCTCCTCTGGGTGCACAGTAACATAGAAAAGAATGAACTTGACAGGTCCGTCGCGAAGTGTGATCACATTTCTTTGGGAGCTGTCAAGGGAAGAATCCTCTTGCACTTTCTACTAGACGCCAACAGCAGGTGGAACGGGTTGCAGAATTATGTCATGTCGAGACAGATGTGGCCCCACTACAACTGGTCCAGCACGTAAAATCTACAGAACAGGAATCGCAGAGACAGTGCAAGGATCGTAGCAATTAATATGGGTCACTGGCCCATAGGAACACACGCGTCCAGATTAGGCATCCTATTCAAGGTGCATTGTCGTAGCTGCACAGTGTTTCATCACCTCTGTGGGTGTCGGGCTCTAGACAGGGCCAAAGATCGTATATCAGGAAAAATCTTCTTTGACAACCTTAATGAAATCGCGGGAAAAAAATATCAGCTAACTAATCAGTTTGAAATTAAGTTTCATTCTGAATCATTGAAGCTGCCACTTCTACCTACCTAGCTACATATCTAGCACCTTTTTGTTGCCTTCGATTCTGTATGTTGAAACAAAACTTTACCATTTATAACTCCTTAACTCAGGAGTAGAGAAACACCTCGCTTTAGGTGACGCGCAGAAGTAGAAGGGGATACGTGCCTAGTGTGTTATTAGGACTTAGGTCTATTTGATATTTCTTCTATAGGTCTTAGAATAAGACCTCGAGAAAGTTATATCTAAGTTAGATGAGCCCTGGGCAGTGACAGAGAAAGTGGGTTGTATCCTCGTTGACTTCCTCATTGCCACATCCTTGTCAGAGGACGTCTTCCGTAAGTCGTAGTTTTTTCATGTGATATCCCAGAGTGTTATGTAACGTGAGAAAGTTTATCAGGGTTGAAGAAGTATTCATATCCTTAAGGAGGATCATCTGTTGTTTGTCTTCCTTAGGGTCTTAATCCAAGCTTTAAGTTTCAGTGTGGAAGAATGTTCTTCCTCTTGTCAATTCGTCAGTCTTCTCATTTTCATCTCATTATCATTTTTAGGTCAAGGAACTCAACAGAGCGTAACCTTGTGCTGCGTGTTCCAAGAAGCTTAGATTTTATTTGAATAGCAGAAAACGCTTTGATTGCTGCCTGCCTGTCGATGAAAAGTGTGATATTTACTTTCGTGTGGTTCAGAAAAGATTTTTGAGACTGCGCCTATGTCCATCCTTGATCCATCTGTGTAAGAGTTCATCCTAAATGGAGTAGCTTGCCTATTTCGTCATCAGTCTCTTTGTGGATGAGAGTTTATAGCCCTGGCTTTTTTCTTTTACTTTCGAATATATAAGTTGCATCTCTCTATGAACTCGGTTGAAAAATTTTAGTGCCTTGCTTCTACTTTCGATGAAGATGGTCGTAGATCTCGGAAAGAACTATCATTCTTCTTTGCTTATCAATTGTTTTGCTGCATGTGTGCCGGTACTCTTCTTCAAACCAGAGGTTTTGTATGATGGACCGATGACACCTTGCTGACAATGTCATCTGTACTTGATGCTAGTGGCACTGGACTTCTCGAGAGATTAAGATTTCATGGTCTCTCTCGCAATTATTACATTAAATTCAAACCACTACCAACTGAAACCTATCAACTAATTTTTGCAAAAACTGAAAGATTGGTGAAAACGAAACCTTCCCGTTCCTTGTTGTCAATCTAAAGTTGGTAAGGTTCTTCTACATCCCTCATGGAATGAAATCAGAGATTTGGAAAATGTATGAAAAGTTGTTCATATCTGTCATAGACCTTTAATGGTTGACACTCAATGAGCATTTCTCAACAGAAGTCGTTTAAATCTCACGCATGAACTATTTCCTTTTCGTGTACAGCATGGCAAGTTAATTCCAAGAAACAATTCATTCATTGTATGTACATATTCCAAGACTTGTTTTGTTTTTTTGCTTGCTTTCAGCAACGCCTCATTGTCTTCAGATACATTGTTTAATGCGTGAAATGTGTGTAGTTGGTTGCCTTTATTCGCATTTCCTTCGCACCTACTTGTAACCACCTTGAGCTACATTTGCGACATTGTTCTTGGCTAAGTGTTTCATTAACACCCTTTCACAAGCAATCTTTCCTTAATTGCATTCTGCTTACAAACCTTGACGTTAATCATTGTAGATAATTTTGAAATTCAATTCCTTACAACTCCACTCCACAGTCGTGTGCGTTCCTTTTGCGCCAAGGTAATTTTTTTCGTATTTTTATTTCGCGCCTTTATTTACAAACACTTCAATTTACTGGCGTAAATCTCCATCCATCCATCCATCTATCCATCCGTTTTCCATCCTCTGAATTTCCTCCTCTTTATGTAAATATCACGTCGACGACGAGTCTCACAGAATCTCCATTATCCGTTGTCGTTTTCCTTCCTCCCTTGCTAACCGTTATTCACGTTAAGTAAATTAACACTCAGCGAAATCTTACACACAACAATTATATACACTAAAGGACGAATGACAAGAAAGGCTCCGCAAAAAAAAAAAAAAGTAAAAAAAAAAAATATCCCTTTTCCTGCTTCCTCCGCAAATTGGGTCCAATTACACAGTAAACCAACTTTTTCCTTCCTTCCCCCGCGCATCGGCTTTTGGCGTCACCCTTTCATTTGCCATTGCCATGTCCTCTTTCGTCGCTCATGAAATTAAATGAATTTTTATTTACAAATTGTCATCCTTTGCATTTCACCCCTACATTCGTGTACACACAGGGGGCAGTGGCGTTGGCAGGAGGCTTAGGCCCATTTTTAAACCCTTTACTGTCGCTTTGAATTCAACCAGTATAAAATAATTGCCCGGAAAAGTGGATTTTCAATGAGAATGCAAAAAACAAACAAAAAAAAAACTTTGCGCAGATTTTATTTTTATTTTATAATTTGAATGCAAACATAATCTCCGTTGATATGGGGTAATTTTTAAACACGTACACAAGTTTGTCGTTCTCGTCCTCATCCTCGTTCTCGTCCTCGTCCTCGTCTGTGTGCGTGTCCTTATTATATTGTTTTACTGCGTTGATTTATATTGCGGTGACCTAAATAAATAAATAAAAAAAAAAGTATGCACCATAATTTTTTGTTGTTTGTTTTTTGTTGGTGTACGCACGCCGCACAGTGGCGCAGGGATTACCTAAACTTGGTCAAAAGTGTGTAGGCCTACTAAAAAGCTAAGTTATGGCTACAAAAGCTTAAGAAGATTTTTAAATATAATGGCTGAGTTCCAAAACGTAAAAAAAATGCGCATCGTGACTGCACACTGTTTTGGTGATGCAAAATCTTGATGCTTTGACACTTCCTTGTGCATTTATGATGCTTTTCTTTATTTTTGATGTTTTTGGAACACTACGCAATGCTTTTGTCAATTGGAAACAACTACACATCAATGATTCTGTCTAACAACAACAATTCATTAAAGATGTTGCAAATACATCCATTTACCAATCAAAACAGAACATCAAGAGAAAACGCAATTGCATTTGCACAGCTCATTCATTCATGATGCGTTTTGAAACGTGTTTGACATTGCTGTACTGCGACAGTACAACGTTGTGGAATTCAGCCAATATTGTGTCAAAATAGAGTGTTAGAGTGTAGAGAGTCCATCCGTCAATGTCACCTCTTTTAGGCCTTCAATTTTAGTTAGGAGGATGAAATTTGGTATTTGGGCTCTTGAGAAAAAGAAGCAGTACAAGTGTTAAAAATTTAAAATCCACTGCCACTGTCATGCCCACTTTTTCATAACTTCACTATTTTACATGAAATCGAAAATTTTTGTTAAGACCAAATATTTAGATGTTCAGATTGTCTACAATTCGTCCACACATTGTCTTTAGCTACGTCCATTTTTTGGGGGCGTTTTAATTAAAAACCCGATTTTGATGTAATTTTTCATGTAACATCCTCAAACGTTCGAAGTGTTGGTTGTAATTTGACAAAAAAAATGTAGTATGCCATGCCCACTTGATTAGAGCTTCATAGAAATGAGAGACTTTTAAAAAAGTGCCAAAAAACTATATGTAGATACAAAATAGTACATACCTCTTAAAATACATTCCACTTACTATTACCAGCATCCATTACAAAACAAAGCACTTTTGGCCAACTTTTAGTGGTTCCTGCATCCACTGTTCGCCGGTGGTGATTATTTGGCGGAAGGAATTTAAAGGATTTTTAAGGTAATTTCAATCAATTCAGCGGAATAATTGTCGACGGGTCACGGTGTAAAACAGTGTAAACAGGCATGACATTTGTCCTAATTAGGTTTTATTCAAATTTGTGTTTAATTGATAATTGATGAAATGTTTATCATTTCCATTAAGGTTAAGCGATGTTATTAGTATGTTAATAATAATAAACGATTATAATGGTTTTCCTTTTGTTTCTTTTCAGGTATGTGAATGTGTTTTGTCGCCGGATTTAATGTTTTTGTGTTTTTTTTTCTGGTAAGCGATTAAAACAACACTTTTTATTTTTATTTATATTGTCAAATAAAAGTCATGTTTGTCATGGGAATTGATTTTTGTTTGCAATTGGTCTATAGCTAGAATATTTTTCGAACCAATTTAACAAAAATCTGATAAAGTATCTGGGATGGGAATACTGTCGAAGGGACATGAATCGACGGGTTAATATTGGTATTTAAAGCATTAGAGTCTTAATAAGTTGGTGTTTTATCTAGAATCACAATCACAACGAACGGGTGATCTGTGTAATTAGGTTCTGTTATCATTATTCTGTCTGTGAAAGAAAGACAATAATACATCAGGTGACATGCAATTCAGTTCCTGCAACTTCTGCAGTAGTTGCTTAATCAGCAAAAAAGATCTTCTATTGGCTTTTAATTTTAAATGAATGGTTGACTCCTATTAGACCTCCTTCTGCATTCAGATACATTTTTAAACCAGCAACATAGCTTGACAGTTCCTCAATGTTAGTAAGTTTTTGACTCTTTCAAGCATTTCTGTCTGGTATTCTTGCGGCAAAACTATTATTTAATGCCAGCATCTGGGTCCTATAGCCGGTTTCTGTTTGGTTGTTTGCGGCCTTCCGTCGATTCCATCATTTCACTTAATGTATCTAGAAATGTTCCCTGAACTAAAATTACAACGTCATTTGCATACGCAGTGACGCCTATCAGATCACTTTAGTATGCACATCATGCATTAGTTTCAACGGTAGGGGTCGCATTTTGAACCCTTGTGGAACGCTACTTGTTCCATTATATGTACTGTTAAGTTCCATCTTTGGTGACATACATCAGCACTCTATATTAATATTTTCCGGCAACTTATGGGATTATGGGAGTGAGTGGGTCTATAGTTTGCATTATTAAGGGGGTTTTAGACGGCCAGAGCGAGTATTTGCAGTATTTCTTCTTCGATCTTCCCATTCTCTGCCTTTTATGGGCTCACCTCACTTTAACAACTTCCTCAATAGAATCATTCGTCGATTAAGCCTTCCAAAATTTATAATCTGTTCCGTAAGGTCTTTTACCAATTCGGGTAGATTGTGCATCAGGTGATGGCTTTCAAGTATGATGTTAAAGGAGTTGCATGAGAGCATGTCACCTTGTGTCTAAATCTTTTCTTTGAAATCAAAGGTTCGGTTAGGTTGTTACCGACCTTGTTGGAGAAGCGAATGTTCTCTGAACATGGCTCTAGCTAGCGAAATACTCGTATATCCGTATTGTAATTCGATTTATGAAGAACCTGCTCTACAGAAACTGTTGCGCCTCCGTTCCAATGCGCCTAGACTAATTTTCAATTATTTCTGAGAAAATACACAGATGATTCCAATCCGCAAAATTGTTCAAAATGTTGCTATTTAAATTTTGTAGAATTTTAAACCAACAAAGGATTCCGCTCGCATGGATTGGAACTAGGTCAACTATCGACCTTTTCCGTTTGGCATAAATTTCCACCGAAAAACTTGTGCAAAACGAAAAAAAAAAACATGTTACTGCACTTGAATTCATAAAAACCTCTGAACTCTTAGCCAATTAATCAGCTAAAGGAATGAAATGAAGTCCTGTGAGCGCGCTCTCACTAAATATTGTGTTAAGCGCCACACGAAACAACGATATAAAAGCCCCCTCATGCAGCGCAAGCACTCCAAAAATTACAACTCCCGATTATTCCAGAGTGCACACACATAATTCATTGTTGCATTTGTTGGCAAAGCTTAACACATCAGCGGCAGCGAGCACAGAGCAACAATACAACCCCCTCGGCGGCGGGGGGCCAGCATGAGCAAAAACAATTTATTGCCAGGAGTCCCACAGCAGCTAGTTGCTGTAATTATTTGGTGGGACCTCGTAGGGATTCCTTTTCTTTTGCATCGGAGAACATGCGGAGCTTGGAAAAATAGTGTCGTGTTTTTTTTTTTTATTTTTTTCCCAGAAGTGTGAGTAGAGTGTGTCACTCAGTCAGTCGCCTTCTCGTCTCACATATTAATATTGAATTTCCTCCAGTTGCTAGTGACATCATGTGAGTGTTAAACATGCAGCACTAGAAGGAAGAGAAAACAAAAAAAAAAAACGAAAAAAAAGGAAGAAAGGGCCGTATCCTGTACTGCGTCCGTGTCGTGCCACCAACCTCACGTTTTCAGTTTCCATCTTGAGAATATCTACTTAATGCCGGTCGACACACACAATCTGATCCGAGACCAGGGTGTAGTAGCGAAAATTGAATAGAGGATAGTTATATGGAGACTGCAATATACAGTAGGGAAGAGAAAAAGTGTGCCTTAAGGAGGAAGTACATGCATATGGGGGTACTTTTGTATTTTTTTTTTTGTAGCAGTAGTGACTTTTATTGATTTAATTATAGTTATAGTGTTAAGGGAATATACTATGCTGTCCCCTGAAATTTTGTAGTAAGCTTCTATGGTGACAGATGACAAGTCGAAGCAAGGATGGAAATAATTTCTTGTGGATGCTGGTTTCGACTTGTCGCTCTAGCTTGTACCGTATCAAATAAAATGCTCCGCTTATCATCAAATGTTGTTTAGGTAGTGTTACTAAACCATGTTAAATTTGGGGTCCACCTCATATCCTACTTATTTATATCTGTATACGGTTGCAATGCTTCTGTTTGGTATGTTTAAAATTTAGCCTCATAGCTCAGCTACAGGTTACTGTTTAAGGTTCTATAGGTTTGGAAGCTTTTAGTAAAGATTTTAACAGTTCATATAATTACTCTCTTTTTTAAGGATTTTATCTCGAATTCTCAGAGTCAAGGCAAGACTTTTCTTTTCTGCAGACAAGTATGAGCATCCATTTAAAGTCTGATTGTAGTAGACTACAAAGTCAAGTCGATCTGCAGATGGCTCCTACTGTTCAAAACACACATTTGCTAACTTCCGTCCTGACCCGTTAAGAGTCTTAGACTGAGATACGGTAACCTTCTATTTCGTTCGATTTCGGATACTCTGTTTAGTTGTCTAAACCAAGCGCTCTAGCATTCGCGACAGTTTGACCCTTAGAGCGGAGGTATTTGGTATTCCTTGTCATCTCGAACCTCGAGACTGTGATTCAAAGATGCTCTTTGCTGGAGCATTATTGTCTATTCACTCGATGTGGCTGAGTCAGTGTATTCGACATGTTTTGGCTTTTTGGACAACATCCACATCTTGGAACAGCTCTTAAAGTTCGCGGTTGTATTTTCTCTTAAAATCGCCCTCCTCGCATACGGGAGCACATATTCGACGAAATATCTTTTTCTTGAAAGTGTTCAATATCTGGTTTGCTTTCCTGCTTATCGTCGTGTTTTGTCCTAGGCGAATGCTTCTTCGTTCACAACATGTACATACATATGTATGTATTTGGTTTTGCTCTCATTTACATCAAGTTGAACTCCGTACAGTGCGAGGATGCGAATTCTTCTCTCGCCCTATCACTTTCTCTACCAGGTGGTATCACAATGGACATATTGCTGGCACAAGCGTGTTGGCTTTTCTGAGCTGGCAGCCACTTCAACCAAACCAAACTAATCACTCTCTCTACCTGTTGCCCATTAAGTAACTGCGGGAAGTGCTGCTTAAATACATTTACTATTTCTTGCGCTTCGGTGAGTAGGTTTCCTTTACGGTTTCGAAGAGCTTGCATTCCAGGCTTGAAGTCAGCCGTCAGTTGCTTGATTTTCCGGAAAAATATTCGGATGTTGTTCCTATTTCGGGACTCCTCGATATTCTGAGCAGCGAGACTGCGTATGACCTTTTCATTTAAAGCAGGATCCTCTTCTCGTTTCTTCTTGTAGATCGATATTCTTGCATTGCTGTCCTTGTTTTGCGCTGCAGCGTTTGTGTACATTTTCTGTCATCTTTTCACGGCATACTTACCCGTTATCATACCAAGGGCTTGATGATACCGCGATACTGGCCCTACTGGTTCCACAGATTGTTGACGTTTGTGAATTGTAAATGCACAACGGAAAATCTCTACCTTAGGCGCTCTCTGTAGGCTTTGGCTACTCCAGTCGTGCTAAGGCTTGTTTGTTGAATTTTTGTTTGAATGGTTGTTTTCGTTGGATAGTCGAGTTCTGAATTTGACTACAACAAGAAAATGGTTAGAATCGACGTTTGCTCCTCTGAATGTATGCACAATCAGAATGTTAGATGTGCATCGCGTATCTATTACCACGTGGTCCAATTGGTTGGTCGTTCGACCATCTGGAGAGCGTCAGGATGCTGTGTGAATTCGTAGTCTTGGAAACCTAGAATCGAACCTTATCGTTCGAGCAGGACCGGTTGTGTACGTAAGTTTTAGGTGCACACTCTCAATTCATTATCCGTGAACGTTCTGTGTCGTGATCTTAAATGAAGGGGTGTCTTGTTTTCCGAAGCTGCTGTCTCTGTTATAACAAGTTCCTTGTAACGTGGTAAGGAAATTACTCCGATGGCACAACCCTAAACCTGGCGGGCCAGTTCTATTGTGGAAAACTCATAGGACGAAGGACTGGTTGAACCGATTTCAGTAACTCACTTCTCTGATGTAAGTGCTGCCGTTGCTCGACGACTTGACTTATTCTTGGAAATCCTTATCGGCTCAGATAAAGGGTACTTTCCACTTTCGTTTAAAGCTGTTATGCCAGTATCCGATTGCTACCCCTTGGAGGTAAAATAAACAAAATTGATTTGTAATCCCATTTACAACACTGGACATCTCTAGGTTAGCGCCATTCAATTTCTACCCTATTTCATACCCTATTGCATCCAAGGAATTTAGCTAAGCAAATGCAGTTTCCTTCCTTGGTGCAGTGCACCCGTTTTACACCTCCCAAGTGCTATTATCTAGGTACTAGGACTTCTAGTTGATATTGGCGAAGACGGCAATAATCGCCCAATCTATTATCCCATAGTGTCATTTTTTTGGTGTCTAGTAGAGATATCGGTGCGGTGTCTGGATTAGTATTATTTACTAACATTACTGCACGTAACATTAAAGGCCAAAACAAATCTGGGTCTCAAACAACAAGCTTCTCCAAATATATCAATCTTTAGCTAACTGCTGCGCCATCTATGTCAACATCTTCCAATAAATAGATGGATTAGTAGATTCCTCGTTGTATCTTTTCAATACTCCGTCTCTGGAAGACCAGCACCCTATCAAATTTCGGAAAGTGCTCTGAAGTTTCGCTGGATTTACTTCAGAATAGCAAAGTCCTTCTTCTTTTATACAAAGATTAGTCAGTTGTTGTTAGAGGTATGAGACTCAGTTGGTGGCATACTAGATATTCTTTTTCATTGACTAAGCCCACCGCAGATCTTGAAAATTCTTGCAGGATTTAGGGCTACTTACCATCACCGTTTTCCGGAATTCTTCTCTTAGAGTATGATCGTCTATTTTACAGAATGGTTTCAATCCTCCGAATGATTCTGCTGTCCCTGGTCTTGTTGGATTACCTCCTGTCTCACTAGTCGCTTTTCTAATATAAACAGGTAGATGTTTGCTCTGGTTTTCCTGCTTCATTCGTTTACGTACGTATTCCATCTTTAGTGCACCTGTTTCTTTCAACGACTTGTTTTGCCATCCTTAGAAGTCTTTTATTTGTGATCTCCTCAAATGCGCTTCCAAAGACAGGAGTACCTCCATGGCTGGATTCTCAGGAAATAATGTTAGAAATAAAGTCAACCTTCATTGCTTTACTTTCGGAATATACACAACTTCCATCTCTATCCCCTGGTATGCCTTCTACAGCCAGACTAATACTAGTTATCCTACTACTAGATCCGGTTGTAATGTATATTGACATAATTGGTGTAATACCTTTTACTCCTGGTGACTCAAAGGATAGAGAGCAATCTGTTTTATTTAACCTGTGGAACAGATACATAGGTGCTGCTGTTTGCTAATATCCCTTTAGAAGAATAAGTTGACCCTGATCCGATTATACGGAAGGTGTATTTCCAAGAACGATTGTGTTCCTTGTTTCATGTCCTCGGTGTACTTGTCATCTGGTATCTTGAGAAATTATGGAATTCCGATTTGCTAAAGATATTTCCATTAAGCTTCACTTTGTTGAAAAATTTGTTGGTTTTGAACCTCAGTCTTGATGCGTTGCTACTGCAGGATACTGGAGGATATACGTATCACCTATCGTATATCTTGTGTAAGTTTAAACCCCAGAAGTGAAAAATGTAGTTGCGTTTGATGCTTTCGCCATGTCCGTCGTTTGATGACAAGAAACCACAGAATGGGGGAAAACGAATCTACCATGCGATGGTAAGTCCATTACCTTTCTATCAAAGTGAGGCAGTTATATGCAGTTTGACAGACTAAATTTACCGAATGCTCCTTTGACATTGAGAGAGAGATGCATCCGTTTTTGCTGTGTACTAATCCTTTCAAGTAGTTTGAGATACATAATAATGTTCCGGCTTAGGTACAGTCATTGCCCCTTGTAGCGATTGGATACTCCGTGATCAACATTCATGACCCATTGTGATATTACATCTGTCAACCTAAGAACAATAAATTGTATGCTTCAGTCGAAAAGGCGGGAGTAAGTATCAGTTATTTCTGACTTGATGTGGTTCATTTTTGCCAACTTCTACCAGCGATACATATCAAAAAGAAGGATCGCTGGACTGAATATCTTTTGATTGACACTTTCGATGCCAATATTAGAAATAACAGCATTCCATCATCAAGAGCAACCTCTGATTCTACAATCGAAATTTTCTTATGTAGCACATTTATTTTGGCCCCCACTGTTGGTACAAGTGGCAGTGTCCCACTGCTGGCCTTTCTCATTCCCACCAACACACTGAGTGCAAAGTATGTAGGTAGGTATACCTACATACATGTTTTTTTTTTTCTTTTTTAAATTCATAAAATGCTACTTCCATACGGGGACGTGTGTCAGCAGAAGCATGAAAAATAAAACAGCCAAGCTGGTATGTCCTACAAAAGTGGGCGCGACACTGTGCTGGTGCATAGGTGACGTTACATTAAAAATAGGACGAAGGATTTGATGGGATTTGTAGGAACATATTCCTCCCATATTCTCTTACACCAGCAGTTGAACAGATGCCTGCATGCATGGTATGCATTCATTCATGAATGCAAAAGAATAGCGCATAGTGTATCCTTGCATCTTTAACGCGCTGCAAAAACAACGAAAAAATGGGACACATTTTCTTCACCCTATACGACGGAACTCCTCTCTCGCTCGGCCCGGCTTGTATAATAATCTAAGGACACATTAGCAGTTGCTAATGGAACGAAATTTATTGGTGGGTAGTGAGATGGGGTGGAGGGGGGCGGACTTATAGCCTGTAATTCATATGAACACCCGCGCGGTAGGAAATAACATTTGCCACACTCGTTGATCCTTTTCTTTTATTTTTCTTCTTTTCCTATTTCGCTGGTGAATCTCGGTTTTCTTTTTGATTTGGGTTTTTTCTTTTTTTGAAAAAAAAAAAAAAAGTTTTCTTTGAATGGCAGAATACATTTACTGAATGGTTCCATGTGGTGGGCTATGGAAGGCAGCAGTGCCAGTGCATTACAAGAGCAATGGAGCCAATTTAACTTGGTCTGATGGATTACATGATTTTCTCTAAATGCGAGTTGGAGAATAATTTTTACTCGGCATGTGTATGTGTGTGTGTGTGTTTGTGTGAGGAGAGGATTTCAAATTGAAAATTCCTTGTTGGACACATGCAGTGGATAAATGTGCAGTAGTTTGCATTTGCCGCGAAAGGGGATGGGGTAGATCCCCAGCCGTGGTCGTCATCAGATTGTGTTAAGTGTTCGGACTGGTTGGTGAGTTAATCCGGAAGAGTAGGGGCGGTGGACCGTTCACATGTGTTGTTTTAATGAGATTAAGTTGATTGATGGACGTCGGCGACGGGGTGACGGTGTGTCATAGTTTTTGGGCAAGGTGGTTTCGGAGTTTCGGAGTGGCATGCAAAACTTTGCACTCTTTTAATGGAAGGATAATCTGGGATTAGAAATTTTAAGTTAATCCGTAATGGAATGTGTATCTAGTTTGAGGTTTTGTTCACTACAATGAGTGTTTTGTACAGATTACGATTGTATCCGTAGGCCTTTAATGGCCTTTTGAAGGGTTGTGGCTAAAGCTCAACCACCTAATCCATATTAGAGGGTATCACATGTCACCCAGGTTCACTCAAAGGCAGTCAAGGCGACGAATTGCGCTAATTAGCCTAATAACATATTTAGTCCCACCATCAATGAGAATTACAATAAACCCAATGCTCCATAATTAATATAATTATTACATAGCACATGTAAGGATCCTTACTAAACACCCCATTGTGTGTATGTGTATGTATGGGTGGGTGTGTGAAAATTCGGGATGATACCAACTCACTTAACCACTCTACTTGAATCTGTAGTCCTAGGTCCCATGTCCATATGCATTATTGAATCAATTACCCACAAAAGGATCCCAATTTCGAATCCACATTGAATGTTGTCTTCTGGCCTTGTTCTTGCCACAGTAGTCCGTTTTTAAACCGAATCGATATTATAACAAAGGGAATGTGCGTGTGTGTAATTGGTTACACAGCCAAATAGACAGAGTAAACCCCTGACTTAAGCTAATCTATCAAAGCTTACTCCAACTCCTTCGAGAGTTGTTAGTAGTGCAGTACCTATTTCTTTTTTTCGTGCACACTCCTTGAGGTCCTTTTGTTTTGGTGTTTCTTTTTGTTTCGATTGCAGTTCTTATCGATCGAATTGAATTTTCTCTCTTTAATTCGATTTCTCAATTCAATCCAAGTTCTTGTTGTTGTTCGGTGCTGCACTTCAAGTAAAGACTATCCTCTTTCTTGGATGAATAAATTGCTGGTTGCAATTTTCTTCGTCTCCTTCTCAGACTCCTCTTTGGTAAGGTTTTTCACTCGAAGTGCCAGAACATTTTGTAATTAAACAATTTGCTTTGGGAAATGAATTCGAATCGAATTTTAAGGATACGTGTACTTGAACGTACCCAATCTAGAATCAACCACAAACGATAGGTGAGATCCTTGTTGCTGCAATTCAGTTTAATTCGGCTTTTGTTTGATGATTTGGAAAGTTATTTGAGCCAATTATTTGCATGAATGAGTGATGTTGCCTTGATTTGTTAGCGTTGTTGTATCCAATTTGTCAGATGGACAATGCGATATCCTTGAGGCAACCAATATTTACCTTGTCGTGTATCAAATCATTTTTTTTTTTTTTTTGATAAAATCCCTCTATGTCACCTGGCACGTATTGTCGTTGGCTTGGATGATCAAACATTTATTGTCTGGCATTGATTCATACGATTGGGTTTAATGTGCACGAATGTGACAATATTGAAAGTGGCTGTAGTATGGTACAAAAATGCGTGTCCTGTTTCTGAATTGCAAAAGGTCATGATAATCAGATATAAATTATGGCTTGGGTAGTGGGAGCAATTACAATGTACAGACATAAGTATATGTGTATGTAATTATTCGGATAGGTCAACAATTTGATTGACATGTTCGCGTTGTTGTGGCTGTTGGCAGGCAACTTTCAACACTTAGTGAAAATCGCGTTGTCAATCTCGGAATCAATATGTGTTAATCTCACTTTGGCTTTAAAGGACAACGATGAAGTAATTCTCTTGGTATTTTGTTCCATATGGGACAGGTTTCGAATACTGTCCCAGAACTGCTAATCCCTTCAAAATGACACTTGATGGCGTTCATGGTTTTATCAGAAACTGTTGTTGATATGTAATTGTTTAGCAGAATTCATGGTTTTAGT
Source organism: Xylota sylvarum (assembly GCA_905220385.1). NCBI lineage: Eukaryota > Metazoa > Arthropoda > Insecta > Diptera > Syrphidae > Xylota > Xylota sylvarum. The sequence goes on along the minus strand of LR999957.1, from coordinate 95,473,125 downwards.
AGACTGTTGAGACTTTCGCCTTGACGACTATCAGGCAACTCAGAGCTGGGTGGATCTGGGGTTCAACAAACAAATCTTAACCCAACAGCTTTCAAGTCGGCTTAGATCCCATTCTACATAGGCATGTGACCTAAAACATGGTCTTCCTGCACAACGTTGTCCCAAATGCAAAAATTGATACAGATCCTCATTTAATGAGCGGATTTGTTGGTATCTCTGATGATGTTTTTGAATTGAATATGACAGTAAGGTCATATAACATAAAACTTATTGCTTTTAGACTGTAAAAGATCGTTAAAATGGAGTAGAAATAGACTCAGTGATAGAATAGATCCCTGCGGCACTCCAGCATTTACACAGACCACAACTTGATTCAACCTGTTCTGAAGAGAATTGTTTACCTAACTAGAGAGCTGTTGTGGTTGTGGTAATGGAATGGGTATTCGCTCGGAAGTTTTAAGTTTTGAGGACTTTAGTCGATGATCCGTCTAAATGTTTAAGTATGTATTTCGTAGGTGGATCAACTTTTGTTGTATTTGGGTTGGATTGGTTTGGGTGGTTGTCTTCGCTCAACAGGGACACAACTAGTCCAAAATAAGGTCTATTGTGTTACCACCATAGAAAAACCGGATTACAAGCACCGATTCTCTGGCATGTCTGCCTACCAGACAAAGACTCGTGACCCAACTATCTTTCTTTTCCTATTAAGTCTATTGGTTTTCCTTCAATCCAGCTCCGGCCAGATTTGTTTAGAAGAGAGATGATGACATTGTTCCACCTACTGTTTGTCATGGTAATGGTTGCGGTATTTAATTGGAATTTTATCGATTTAATAGGTGCTGAAGGTTCCCCCTATTTTCAGGGAAGCTCCGGTCTGCACCATCATTAGCTAGCTCGTCCGCATTGCAATTGCCTGGAATATTCCTGTGGTCTGGAACCCAACACATACTCGTAGATATATCACACCTGACAGCGATCTCGTTAAGAGACCCGCGTCATTGCTTTACCAACTTGGATCGAATAGTTGGCGATTCCAAAGGTTTTATCGCATCTTGACTATCTATGTAGAAAACAATAGAGCTGCACTCTATCGAGTTAATCGAAACCCAGGTTCCGGCTTCACGGACTGCTGTGACTTTTGTTTGAAATCCACTATAGTGGTCCGGCAGTAGAGTGGTGATACAAATATCCAGTACACTGGAGTAAACTCTCGCACCTGTTCGATATGCTGTTTTGGATCCGTTCGTGAAAATCTCTGTCGCAGATTCCTTTAAAATTTCTCCCCATTTCCAAAATATTCTGCTAGGAATCCTTGTTTTGTACTTGATGTTAAAGTCCAGATAGGGGACAATGTACTTCGAATTGTTACGAATAGTGTTATGGCCGTTTAGGATACTTGCGTGGCCCATGTTTCTACTAGCCAGTTGCAAGGATTCCCTAACCCATAATGCTGTTTTAGCCGCCATAAGCTTCCCAAAGCTATCAAGGGGAAAAAGATGGAGCATAGTTTCTAGTGTAGCTGTAGGAGTGTTTCTAAGGGTGCTCGTTGTACAGACGCTGGCCAGCATGTGCACCTTCCCAAGTACTGAAATGTTGCTTTTCTTGTCCAGTGCTAGTACTTCGTACATAAGAATGGGTCTGGAGACTGGAAAAATTTAATAGGGGGCACGTTGAAGTTACCTAGGACAAATATTTCGGCTGTCAGGTGGTATACAGAAAAATCTGTATACCACCGACAGTCTTATCAGACTTATATGTTTTTCAGTTTTGTTGTTCTTAAGACCAACTCGAATATGATCGCCTGGTGAAAACTTTTTATTTCGTTCTTTCTACCCAGCGGCCTCCAGGACCCTACCCGGCTGTTCGTTTCTATACAGTTCTACTATTCGGCGGTCTTTCTATTCGATGTAGTCATGGACAGTGATTGATTACTGAATTTCTACTCAACACATTATTTACCAGTTTACCTACATATGTCACATGAGTTCTCCCAACTCCATTTCATCACTGACTCTGCACCACTGCCAGTAGCCCCTATTATTTCTTTCTCTTCCTTAACTCTAGTTAGTTCGATGTTCCACGAAGTTCACTGTTCAAATTATATATAGAATTCTAGGAACTCAATTCTATTCCTATTCCATAGATTTCCTATAAGATGATACATCCACCCATAGAGCACTCTGTTCTTATTGGACTACCTTGGCACAAGCCAAGATAAACATTACAGAGTAAAGAACATTAAAGTTGGTTCCACGAATTGCCTCCAATTCCATCAAATGATAGCAAAGTCATTTTCAGCACTTGTGGTCTCCATATCCTCTGTGAAAGCATAAACATGTCCGAAAATCGAAGAAAAAAAGTGCAAACGTGGCACTAGTAAACTCCACAGCATGTGTTCTTAAGGGATATACTTAAACTCCAAGGTAGAGAGCAGGAGAATTTATATCGATTTCTTTGCTTTGTTGGATAAATGACATAATAATCGAAAGCCGTACACACATTCCGTAGAAAATGACAAACAAAGCCTTAATCACAAAAGAATGCTTTCAACATATTTTTTTTGCTCATCCTCATCCGAAACACATCAGATAGAGTCATCAAAGGAATTATCCTTCCAATCTTTAGTAGTCTTTAACTCGGAAAGTCCCTAAAAAACCATGATCAGCAAACAATAGACAAACAATTGTCGTCCTGCCATACCCATTCCCAAGAAAATCATTACATCCTTCTCATCCCCTTATTATTAAACCGAAGCCATCTATTGTCTTTGAAAGGAAAACAGCTAAATAGACTATATCCACATTGGTTTCCCCTTTTATTAATCTATCCTCAATTCACCGGCCCCACCCTTAGCGAAAAGAAGGAGAATAAAAAAAAAAAAAAAAAAAACAGCAGCAAATCCATTGCCGTATTAGCACCCCTTTTTATATCCTTCCTCTCTATATTCATCGCCCTCGCAACCGTCACACCACACCAGTAACCAGTAGCATACGGGGCGGGAATGACTGTCATACAAAAAATAGTCAAAAGACAGATTATGTCTTTCTATACCAAACTACCATACATTCACTGACACACACACCGTGTCGCATGTGTATGGGTGTGTATAATGTGATATCTTATCCTCTCAACCATAAGAAAATGCTGGCTCTTAAAGCAGGAGCATGACAAAACGAATGTTCGTAAGACTATAATCGGCTTATTATTAGACGAGCAGAGAGAAAGAATTGAAAAAAAAGGATAATTTCCATCGTTAGTTGATTCAAGGATATTTAGATCGCCAGAACTTAATTGAAACATATTACTTTCCACCAGTTGGATTGCAGGACGACCACCCCCCCCACCGAATTACAATAGTCGCATCAGTGGTTCCTAATTTTCATCCCATTTACCAGCCACCCACCACTCTATTATTCGCTTCGACAGTGCGTAGAATCCTTTATTGGATCCGACACTAGAAAAAAAAAAAAAAACCGAAAAATATATTCCATTCCATTTAAATGCAAACTACTGCTGCTTTACCACCACCACCAGCAGCAAAGGAAACCCGAAACGAAACGAATATAAACACACAAAAGAAAAAACACCAAATAAATAAAGTATCCTTACGTCCTTTCAAGTGGTTTTCCTTTCAGTTCTACAAATTTTTGGTCACACAATGGATTTTTTTCTTTCTTCTCTCTATCGAATGAAAAGAAAAGGATCACACGCAGGATTCTCTCGTCGATATATGTGTCATTTATGCTAATTTTCATTGTGAGTGGTTTTCGTTTTTTGCTGAATTTGAAATCCTTGAAATTACATTCAAATTAAATCGTTGAAATTCATTGAATTAGAGTAAAGAGCGAGTGGAGAAAAGGACACCCATTCGAAATTCCTCAATAAATTTGTCACAAGCACAACAATATGTGAAGTTTTTTTTTTTTTTTTCTCGGAGTGAGTGTGGAAATAAAAATAAACTTTCCAAGGAATATGACATGAGCAGATTTTTATCGAACATTTCTGCTGTTTCTCCTTCCCATACAGAGGGGCCTGTACTTACGTTCGTCCTTCGGTTGGGTTGCTTGCTTGCTCTGGAATGCCCTTCGTTTATTTCATTTACGCTGTTTTTAACTTTTCAAATTGTTTCGCAGATACATAGTGGTGTGGTAAAACACAGACAGAGAGGTGCAAAGAACGATGCGAAACTGTCGAAAGTTGAAGATTGATATCGGATGCGTCCTTTGAGAGCTGTTCATCTTTCTTTTCTGACTACTTTTGTAAGAGGGACATTTGGTAGTGAGTATGCCATGTACAAGTTCAGTAAGTGGGTCAATAAATCTATTTTCCTGTAGGCAATGAATGATGACTCTGGCCGTGAGGGTAATCAAGGAAACATTTGTAGTTAAATAAGAACCACTGAAAATGTCACTTAGTGTCAGAAGGTCCCAAAAGGTCCTTCCTGTTTATGACTGAGACAGATTAGGTTATGAAAGATGGAGAGATTTTGAGTATTATTATCGCTCGAGGGAGCGATGGAAAACGAAAGACTTGAATGGATGTGGGTTATTCAGACATTCATCCTTAGGAAGAGAATATGACTTCAGTTTACCCTACGACATTTAAAAATGTTAAGTCTTAATGGGGCGGCTGAAAGGTGCGAATATTCTCTGATCTTTCCAACTGCATAACCTTTCGAAAATTTTTTAAGTGCTCTCTTCGACCTCTGTTTGAGGGTAGTGTAGGTGCAGTGCAAATTGTCTTTAATGTGGGAGTCTACTAACTTACTTAATTTACTTAAAAAATTAAGTCCACCCTCATGAGAAATACTAACTTTGTACATACACAGGTAGGTCTTTGGACAAGACGCTCATCTGCTAGGTATTAATAGACCTGAATAAAATCTATGAGGTTAGAAATTTTACATAAATATCCAAGGCAAAGCTTATCTAAGCAATAAGTAACATTCATGAGCAGTCATAGTATCCTTTTCTTGTATATTCCCAAATAAAAAGCCCAAAGCTGCACATCAATTCTACTCAAAACACCAGAAAAATTATTTCATATTACATTACGCGTACCTTCATACTGATATCGTAATTTCGGGCGATTTAAGTGAACATCGTTCTTGTTGATTTGGACATTGTGGGCAAACTACCCAAAGAAGGTATTTCCATCTGTCCTACATGTCTGGACAAAGTCGAATCATCTTTTCCCTCCTCCTATCGACCTATTGGACTTAAGTAACTCTGTTTAAAAAAAAACACTAAATGCCCTAGCTGGACGATTTTCTCATGGACGGGCAGTGCAAGATCCTGCTCCATTGTCATGTCTACTTTCAATAATGCGAAACCTAATTCTTCAGTCGTTATCCATAAAAGGCATGCATTTGCATTTTTAAAGGATGAGTCGATTCATTTTTACACTGTTGGCTCAAAAACTAAGGACGAAGTTAGGAGTTGTTTGTCTTGAGCTCTCCTTCTGTCTACCAAACAATTGTAGTGTGTCCCAGACAGAAATTATTGCGATTATATTGGCATAAGACGTTAGAGATAGCCACATCTTTTCAAATAGCCAAGTAGCAATCAAAGTATGTAGTAGCAGTTCAAAATTCAAATTCAATATTCATCTCTGTTGGGTGCCGCGCCATAGAGACATTCCAGAGAATTGTAAACCGATGAACTCAGCAGAATGGGAACAACTATGTGCATCCTGTCAGACAAAGGCACCTTAGCCAATCGCTATTTGGAAATTCAGATTCAAGTTGGATACTATCGAGGGTACAAATCTTAGGTGGACCATTAGACCATCATGTCTAGCGACAAAACAAATTTGGCCAAAGTTGGATCTAAAACGCTCTAAGAACTTGATTTCTCTCAATAGATTGCCTAATGGCAGTACAATAGGTGTCATCATTGGGTATTGTGTAATAGGGAAGCATACTACAAGGCTGGCCTTTATGCGAACGATGTTTTTAAAAGCTACATGGATGAAGAAGAGACCTCTCTGTTTCTTTCTAGCTCTCTGTCGTAAAAGAAAGCGTGCCTTCTTTTTCAATGATATAAGCGATCTGATAAGCATAAGTATTAAGAGCCTCTTACCCTTCATCAGAAGTTCAAAATGGTTTCACTAGTAGGTAGGGAGAAACTTTCTTTCTGATCCATGATCACAATGGACCTATTGCTGGTCTGAGTGTGTTGGCGGTTTCTGAGCTGTCAGCCACTTCAACCAAACCAAGACATCAGATAGTTTTTGTAAATTCTGGGGTCGACGTGGAACTAAACCACCTAGATACGTCTAGCTCAATATTTCCTAGATTGTGGACAGGAAGGGCCTGCTAGGACCAGTAGATGTCACCCTGGACTGGCTAGTTCACCCGCTTTTTGGGAAGTGTATGGTGAGTATTTTCATCACCACAGCCTCAACATATATTTTCATCGTGAAATTTAAGTGTCATTGTGAGGTTCCTTAGACGATAATAGCCGATGAATGCACTCAGTCATTGTTGGTCTAAGTGCGTTGGCGTTTCTAAGCTAACAGGCACTTCAACTAAATCGAATCAAATTAATAAAAGGTGCACATATTGCCGAAACTATAAATATTTGTATTCTCACTTTTATAGAAACTTCAGAAACAACGCTTATAACAGTCTCAATTGCTCAAGCTGGTACCTGCTATCAGTTTAATGTCAAAGTGTTCTTAAAATGTCCCTGCATTGTTTAGTGTGTGAGGAGACTGTAATTTTTTATCGCTCAAATGTGACCCACGGAACCCAATCTCTCATCACTTTGTCGCATAACTAGACCGATATGTTGGAAATTTGGCGATCGTCCTGAGGTTCTGAGGTTGTCTAAATTCTCCGGATTATTAGCATAGTCGATGGTCTTGACATAGCCCAGAAAGTGGCGAATTGTCGGCTCCATTTCTAGAAATAATCCAGTCAACGAACTTCAACTTCAATAATCAGATTGTTTTGGATGTGGCGCCGTCTTGTTAAAACCACATATGCTCCTCTCATACTCTTCCAAATTATCTCCAAAATAGTCAGTCGACATGGTCCCTTAGGGATCTCCGTTGACAATGACTATGTATGTTGTGAGCATCACTGACGAAAATGTATGGGCCAGTGACTTGTCCAGCATGAATTCCGCAACAAACAGTCAATTTTTGTGGCTATAGTGGTATTTCGTAAATAACTTTGGTTTGCTGACTTGGTTAAATGCAACAATTTTGCTTATTAACGAACCGAACCCATTGAGCCGCAAATGGGCTTCATCGCTGAGATTGCTTTTGCGATAAAAATCGGGATCGTGGATGTTTAGGTTCCAATCACCTAAGTCTTGAGTCAAAACCATCTTATAGGGATGCAGGCCTACGTTCTTGCAAAAAATTGGCTACAACCCGGTCACAGAGATTGCCTTTGCCTAACATTGACTGTCGACAAATTTGGGAACTCACAATCGCGGAATATTTTCGAAACTCCTTTTGTTTCATTTGTCTTCTTGTTATATCGGTTATCGCAACGGCAAACATTATTGAATTGGGTAATTTTCCTTTATTAAATGGCATGTTCCTATATAGATGAGTTGAAACGTCAAATTAATCGCAGTTAACTTCAGACATAACCGAGGAACTCTTGAAAAAATTGGGAAATTCCTTTTGATAAACCCTTTCAAATTTCTAATCTCAAAACCGAACACTGTCGCAAAACCAATATAGTACATGTACTGTCTACTTAAGTACAAGTAAACCGCTGACTTGTGGATTTGTCTATAGATGCTTTATCTTATCTTCCACAAATTCAGTAGACTTCCACAAATTTTGGTTCAAATGGCATGGTATGTTGCTATAATGTTCCTATAACGTCTGTCCCAAAGTATTTCAAAGCTCGTTCAAGTATATCCACTCAATCCTCTTTACTAATATGGTTGAAAACTTCACTACTGACATCTGAATATTTCGAATTCGGGGCATTGTTTAAACTTAAGTTCGAATACTTTCCTATAAAAGAGTTTGAATTTCTGTTCGGTTGTTGTCTTTGAACTTCGAATTGTTATACCATTAATGGTGTTGTGGTTTTAGCTTGTACAACCACCGTTTAGTTTGAGCACACTTATTGGACGATATCCAATAACACTCATTGCAGTACATAATCTACTCTTTTAATATATCCTGATATTTGCACAGATGAATGCTATGTGCACAGCTTACCATAATGTACAATGAAGAGGAGAAATGTCTGCATAAAGCATTCTACGGATGTGTACTGCCAAAAAGTATCTTTAGATTTTCAGAAGACTTTGATATATCTATACTATTACGTTACGTAGTCAAAATATGTTTGTTTTGTCATAAGAACAATTAATTAGAATTAAGAGTCCATTATACATCTTGCGACATGGGTCTAATATGAGGTCACAATTGAAATGCGAAACATTTCTTCGTATGCTTTTCAATAATACGTTTCAAGCGAATAATAAATAGCATCTGATCTCTTTTTTGGGCGTAAAATGAAGTGTCTATATTCTTCACGAGAACTGTGTAACAATCATGCATATGTAAAGCATGTATGTACATGCCTGTGGCGACGTAGAGGTAGATCAGGCTACGAAACTTCTTCTATGAATAGGTACATGTTCAGTTAACCTAGAAAGGCAGCCTGGAATAGTATTCGTTCAACAATTTGAAAAAATTTTCAAAAAACTCACCAAAAGATATTCCAAAATGCTCTTTGAACTCATGCCGAACATAAGCGCTCGTTCTTTTCTTTTTAGAAATCTCATGGTGGGCATCACAATGGATACATAGAGATCCGAGTGAACATTGCAGTCATGCCGAAAACCTAACCTTAACACCCGCAGTACTCGTATACTGCCTTGAAATACCTGAAACTTATTACGTATACGACCTCGATTCTTCTCTTAGATTTTAAAAATATTGTTGAAATTGTTAGAAACCTTTCGTTCTTGTAAGATTCTGGTGCCATGGCGAATTCTGTCTGAGAAATCACCCTCTGCCAAACTCCATGGAGGATGGACTACATTGTATTTCGTGTTTTTCATTGGAATTTACTTCGCTCCATAACTTTGCTTTTTCATGATGCCCACGAGTTTCCTGACACGTTTTCGTAAGAATCTATTCGTTCGGGATGCGGTTAAGCCAGTTGATTGCTAAAATGTCGCCAAAAAATTCGGTTGACGAAGAAAAGCAGTTGATGATACATACAAGTGACAGTGGAAGTCACCATTTCCACCTGACTCTATAGTAAAACAGAATAGTCGTTGCTTATCCAAACATGCGTCAGTATGCTGGGTTGATCTTGCTTTATCGAATCCAACGTCAGTATCCAAGACAATGGGTTCAACCGATAAACAGTTTTTTTTTTAAGTTTGCAAGATTCCTCTTCCAATTTCAAAGGAAATGTGGCTTAATGAATATTTAGTACAATTCTATTATTAATACGTGTACATAGCCGTGCATCTACTCTACTCCATAAATTCTACACTCAACAGCCCCACCACCACCAGGTGTCCTTTAAAAATAAAATCTATAGTCTAAACTTAAACACTGCTCGTCTCATTGTTAATGCATTCATTAAAGTAGCCTAACACATTTCAAAGTTCAAATTTTCAAAAAATGAAAAGAGGGCACAAAAAAGAAAAAAAAAAAGATAAAAAGGAATAGTCCTTTGCCCTTCCGCGATGTAACACAATTTTGCATACCTCAAGGCTACGACTTGCAGGAAACTTGGTTGGTTAAATAGGTTTGCCTACCTTTTAACATTAATAACGTAAACTTTCTATTCCAGTCTCCTTTTCTTTTTTTTTTTCTATGTTTCATTGGAATGAAAGAGAAAAATTCAAAACGCCAGTTAATTAGCATAAAACCGATATTTTTTTCCTACACTTTGTGGCTTTTAGTCACTTATGAAATATGAATGAATGAGGTTGCCCTCTGCCTGACGTCGCTTCCCACACCGTCAAAGAGGCTGGGGTGTCATAGATGGTTGGATGGTGGGGTGGGGTGGGGTAGGACTACTCTAGTCTCTGCTCAGTGAGGGAAGGAAGAAATAATAATTTTTCTTTTCGAGTAGATACAGCTTTGTCTTGTAGAAGTAGGACATCAGAGCGCACAGAACTATAACCACACTCCAACGCAATGTGTTGTTTGACAAAGGGAAACTACAACTCCCCCCAGAGTGTATTGTATAGCTGGTGTACCTGTACCTGGTGCAGTTTTCTATTTTTTTTTATGTTTTATTTTTTATTTTTGAAACTTTTTAGAGAAAGCAACTCGGAGTTGTGTGCGTCCCCTGAGGGCGGCGAACAGAGTTGGCAGATAGATACGAAAGCCATTCCCAGGCCACAATCTTTTTTGGCAGATAGGTACTTTGTATCTTTCAGTACAGGGAGTGTTATTTTCTTTTTTTTTCTCGTGTGTAGGTACGTAATCTACCACCTGCAGTTTTTCATGCAATTCCCATGGTCCATGTATGTATGTGTGTATGGAGAGTTTTGGTTTAACTCCTCTCGAAGTTGGTAGGAGGTCGTGCATTCCTGTTGACCAGCTTCCTTTTCCGGTGGACTCTCAGGAGTCAACTCTTTTTTTTTTCTTCTCACATAACCCAATTAAAAGGGTTACGTCCTATAGGTGGAAATATTTTTAACCCTGCCGTTTTTTTTCTGTAGGGGATATTATAAGCCAACATGTGGTAGGACACAACGTTTAATTTTACCCTGCTCTTCTCTGAGCAACGTAGGGATGCCACTGTGATCCAATCAACATTCTCCAGTTGCAGTTTTTTTTTTCTTATGCTGCTGTTCCTCCCCATGTTCTGTACCCTGTGGTCTGTGCCTTTCTACTTGTCGCGTCAAATCCTTTTGCTGTCAAATTGAAATTAAGTGACCTCCACAAATGGGGAAATACGAAGAAAAAAATGCATCAATTGCTTGCGCTGACACCCTTGAAGAAGGATAAAATGCAACGAGTGCATCCAGGGAATATCCAATGACTCCCTAATGTGGTAGATATATATTTTTATTTAACCGTGTGTTGGAAGGACTTTTGCCGATAAAAGGGACAGTGGCCCTGCAGACTGTAAAATACTCGAGCGTGGCGTATAAATCTTTTATGGTTCAGGTTTGGATACTGCACGAGTGCCCAGTACGAGACTAAAGTTGCACACATAGTAGAGAAGCATAAAAATAGAGAATTTCGTTGGAAAATTTCTCTGGGGGGTATGCTTTGCTATATGCTTCTGGGCAACATTGTACAGGTTTGCTAGATCGACCATTAGTTGTATTCATATGTTCGTTTGGTTTAAATAAGAAATTTTTGAATCTCAATAGGTATTCAAAAATATAAAACAGCAGTAGGTAGGTTTGAGCAGTTTTAGATCAGTTATTTTTACCTTTTATTACTTGGGAAGTGACAGCTTCGTTGACCAGGGTATGTTGGGGCCCTCATATGTATCTACAACTGATAAAACATTTACCTCTACCAATTTGTAGAGAGTGGGGCTACCAAATGATTCCATTAAGAGTCTGGAAGTTGAACATTGACACCACAGACTCTGGAAACCAGTTTGAGCTTCTAATGAAGCGAAGCTAAGATGATACTAAGGAGATAACTTGTAGCTTTTCTGTATGTTTCTACCTAGAGTTATTTTCTTCGACTGCATTCCGCTTAGGTAATGTTGCGAGCGATAAGCAAAGTTGTACAAAGTTGACCAGAGAGAAAACCTACCGCTATTCTTAACGGAGTCCTGTTTAGTTTCATTATTTCCCCGGATTTTTTCCAGTCCAACATAAGCCACAAGGCCACCATATTTCGTCCTAGGTTGAACCATTTTAGGTCAACCATATTGATGATCCTATCGAAAAGAATCCTCTTATCCACGCAGATTGGTGGTTTTACTCCTCCAAGTGTATCGCTTTGTCAAGCTCTGATCCTTTCTTGGCCAGTACGTCGGACTTCTATAACGCAGTGTTTAGGTTCTCAGCATAATCTGGGTTCTGTGTACCTAATGCGCTGAGCATTGTGCGACAACTCCTGACTATTTCAGATTTAGAGCATCTTAGCGCATCCTGACTATCAATGTAGATGGTGATATGCTTGTCAGATTTTGATCCTATTTCTAGTAATTCCGCAGCTTCCCGCATAGCCTCGAACAGAACAGAGCCTTTGATTGGAAATCTCAGGGCCACTTGCAGGCTTATGTTTGGTGTATATGCCTGATCCTGTACCCTCACTGATTTTGGAACCATCAGTGTATACTGCAATCTTATTTTGTAGAGATACAACTTTCATCTGCCTAGCCTCCCTTTCCGGGTTTATTGCTTCGTACAGTCGAGGGTATCGTGAATGTCATCCGATTCATCGGGAATGGGGGGAAGTGATTCCCTAAGAATGGAGCTATGTCCATCATTGTTGGACTTGAAGAGCCTTACATTAGTGAGCAGAAGCACACTATTAGCCGCATGTAGTTTTATTTGTAGATCAAGTAGTAAAAGATACAGAAACATCTCGAGTGGAGCTGTAGGCGTAGTGGAAAAAGCACCGGTAATGGCAATGCAGACTGTTCTTTGTACCTTGGCCAAAATGTATCCCGTAAGTTCTTCTTTATAGTTGCGTTCCATCATACAAGAGCCCCATATATAAGGCTGGGTCTGACTATCATAATATATTTATAGCCAGTGCATCATTATTGGTTTCAGACTGCACTTCTTCCTCGCTGTTCTCTTGCAAATGAAGAGAGCGCTACAAGCCTTGCGAACTCTTTCCTGTACGTTACGTTTCCAGTCTAGTTTCGTATCCAGCACAATGCTAAGGTATCTTGAGCGATCCGAAAGCGACAACCTTAACCATTCACCTTCGGCATGTTGAAAGGTGTTATCTTGTATTTTCTGCTGAACAGTACCAGATCTGTTTTGTTTCGGGTTGACGTGAAGTCCGCAATTTGTAGCCCATTTCCCAAGGCAGTTAAGAGCTGATTCCATCATTTCACTTAATGCGTCTAAGAATTTTCCCTGAAAAAAAAATACTACGTCATCCGCATACGCAGTGACGTCTACTTCTCTGTTAGTGAGTTCCTTAAGTATGCTATCATTGACTAGAATCGAGCGAAGGGGGGATGCAAATCCAGGTGGTAATGCTATACTCGACGTTGTAACTTTCCAGGGCGTTTTTAATGGCCTCCCTCTTTACGTGATTGAAAGAACCTTCTATGTCTAAGAATGCAGCTAGTGCAAATTCCTTGTAATGAAGGCTAGTTGCAATCTTCCCCACAACCTCATGTAAAGCAGTTTCTATTCATTTAACATTGATATATGCATGTTGAGTTTTGCATAAACTGCATATGCGACACTTGCCTCTATGTCTAGAAGCCTTCCTAGTGTCTAGGAAAGGAATGACGAGAGATTTATGGGTCTGTAGTCTTTCGCTTGGGTGTGACTTGATTTACCTGCTGTAGGTATGAAGATAGCCCTATCTTCCCTCCAAGCTGCTGGTATGTAGCCTTACCTTAAACATTGTTTGTTTGACTTCCCTAAGTCTGTATCTGACTTTTGCTGGGGCCGTCTAAGGCCTGGAGCTTTGAAAGGTGCGAGTGACATAATAACCTTACGCAAATTCTTCAATGTGACTAGATTCACTACCTCTTCCTCTACCGACAAACTAGTATTATCTGGGGACCCATTTGATATGGAAACCACTGGTGTACTACTCCAGTGGCTAGTGAATTTCAGAAGGTTGGGAAACTGTTTAAAAGTGGAATGAATCAATCGACAAATTCTCAAACTCACTGGAAAAACCTGAGGGAACCTACAAAAATGTGAATACATGAAGTAAAACACCCCCTTCCGTTCAGAAATACAGTCATGTAAAGAAATGAAAATAAATATGAAGTCGTCCCTTGGACACATTACTACCACCCGGTAACGGTCTTCTAGTAAGTAATTTGCTTCAACCCAAACCACCTAAAGAAGGACTCTTTTGTCCTGCCAAGGTCTGTCGGTTTTTATTAATGCCAATATGAAGAGAAGCTTTCAGATTCCACCCCATCCCCCCACACACATGTAAAGTATTTGGTGTCTTGTAAGTCACATTCCTGGAGATATCTTTGAATACCGTAGGATCGAAACAAGCAAACAGAAGGGGAAAATATCAAATGACCAATATACGTCTGATATAGGTACTCTCTCCTTTCGTTCCGATGACAGACTCACGAAATCTGACGAACCTTCTAGTTAAAACAACTACTGCCAGCCAAAGGGGTGGTTTTACTAGTACGAAGGACATCAACAGGGGTGATTGCTAAAATAGAAAGGAAACAACCAACGGCTGTACATAAAATATATATAACTCAATATTATCCGACTTAATTTTCTCATAAAAAGATATTTCATGAAAAATAATTCTCCTTCCCCATAAACAATCAGCAAAAAAGAAAAAAAAGAAAGAAGTAAATGAGTGGAACGGATGATGGTAGAAAGCGAGAGCGAAATGATGGTATACGTGTACTGGTATGATTTATATTTGCACTAGAAGCTCAGCGGAGCCAGCTCTCAATAATATTCGCGAGTGCATTTTCATATCCTTTTTTCATTATCATATTGCTCTAGGACATACATATGTATGTACATATGTAGGTGGAAAATCGGTAATATGAGTGGAAAGCAACAGAAACACTGGGACCACACGGCACAAGTTGGGTTAGTATCTTCCTCGGAGAGATAGGCCATCGCCCATCGTAAAAAGTTAACTCTCGAGTAACGACTTGAATAAGTAGTGACGGAAGTTCTGTCGTGTTAAATTTTATCGCTTATAGGTCAAGGATTTATAGAGTGGCAGAGTTTCGGTCGTATTGCGATTTATCGACTGTTGAGAGCGTGTAACGATATCTATTCCTTAAAGTCCCAACATGATAGGTACGTGCTTCACTCGATTGCACAAACCACTGATAGTCACCACAGCGCAGACTGACAAACTGACTTTACCAACCGCAGACTACAACAGCTTCGATGCTGCTAGCAGCTCCAGCTTCACTCTGTTTGTTTGGGTTTTTATACCAAAGTGCTACTGCTGCGCCACAGATGGCATTTTCCAACCCGTAATCCTTTTATTAATCCCGAACATGTAATCCTTTTTGCCAAGATTTACTTCAAACTCCATTCCAAGCACTATTCAAAAACCCCGCTTTCCCGCTTCCCAACCCACCAGTCACATTGGGTTTTTCAGTTCACACGGTGGTTCGGTGTAGATAGCGAAATTAATCGCAGTCTCCCCCTACCAGCCAGCAGTGGCACTAGCGAGAGGTAGGTGCTAGCAATCACATGAATGTGGGTGACAGAATGCTCCTCTATATGTATATGTATGTATGTACATATAAGCAATATCATTGGAGAGGGATGCTCTCATAGTTTATGCCAACCGCGGCTGGATGTGACAAAGCTTTAGAGTGGCGACGGTGGAGGGTAGATGAGCGAGAAAATTATGCTGCATTGATATTGTTTTCGTTTTGATAAATTTCCCTTAATCCACTACTATCCCCTGTGCTTCCGGTTGAAATCCTTGCTCGATTTCTCTCTCTTTCGCTTTCGATTCAAAGGAAGACAAATACACCGATTGAAAGTCCGGAGCAAAGGGAAATTGAATAGGAAAACACGCGTATTTCTTTGGCAGATGTTACCCGGCCAAAAAAAAAACGAAGAAGGCAAAAGAAATATGGCACTCTCATAGTTACACAGATACATGTACTATATATGTATATATGTATAAAGGACTAACGAAAACGGATGTCTATTAGTATTTAATAATGACGATTGATTGAAGTTCATTTTTCACACTGGGAAGGACGAATGAGAAAGTGTAATTGAGATTTAATAGGATTAACGATGGCATTTGCACAAATAGCCGAGTGATTTGTATTCAATGTGACTGTGTTTCACTGGGGGAAAATGGCCCAGGTTGTCCATATAAAAGTGACTGGGTTAATTTGGGTAACTCTGTGCCAGACTTTAAGCTCATAAATAATGCAAAGGATTTAGCAGCGGTTAGTAATCTTTCTAACAAACTTGAAGTTGAGATTATTTAAGTACAAAAGATTCTTTTGAATGAACCTTTCAATTTAGTCCACTTGATCAAAACGAAGTAAGCATAGTAATATCCAGGCTTAAATCCAACAAGGCTGCTGGACTTGATCGCTTACCAGTCAAGCTATTCAAAGTGGCTGGAAATGACCTGGAAGATACAATAAACCAACTCATTTCTAAGATTTGGTAAGATGGTATGATCCACAAAAAACGAGACCTCCTCAATTCCGTCGATTACAGAGGTGTCAGTCTCCTCAACATCGCGTACAAGATGTTATCTGCCATCTTGTGTGAACTTCTTCGTCAACAACCTGACTGACGTGTATGGCTTCAGATCAGGAAAGTCCACAATCGATCAAATTTTCACACAGATCTCAAGAAATTCAAATCGATACCTACCATCTTTTCATCGATTTTAAGGCCGCATATGACAGTAACTATGAAAATGCACTGTACAGAGTCATGTCTATGTAGTTTCGGCATCTCTCCCAAACTCGTCAGATGACAATTGCATGACAATTGTGAACGCTCGCTGCTCCATCAAAATTGGTGCCGATCTCACCGAGACCTTTGATGTCCAAAAAGGATTTAGAATTCATTTTCTCTAAAATATTTTTAAAATCTTCAGAAATCAATTTATCCACCGTCCTAACCAATACCCTTTTCAATACCAATTCTTTCTTCAACCATAAGCTTAGTTTTAACCAATCCATCGTACCTTCAAACTTTGTTCGATATCTGGTGTTTAGGGTTCGCACTAGTAAAGGAACTAGTAAAAGTAGGATATGAATGACCAATTAATGGGTATGTTTCAATGCGTCCTATCTGACAATCCGCTGTGGAAGAATATACGAGTCATAGAAACTAAAATTTAGAATCAACGTTTAATCTTTATTTTTCAAAACAAAATTTGTATTCAACTACTTGCTGCTGCTGGAGTCGTATTTGAAGTTATCGCTGTTGGAGTTGTCTTTTTAGCACGACGAGTGATCTTCCTAATCTGAGTAGTAATCCTGTTAACCGCCTTTACAGTACAAGGATACTTTTCGAATCTCTTCTTTCCAATCGCATAGAATTTTGATGCCTCTGACGAAAGTTTAGCCGGAAGACTAATCACTTTAGTTAGCCTCTTCTGTGCATCCCTTGCACATCGTGCTTCCGGACCACTCTCAACGCATTTTCCAATTTGATCGAGCAGGTCAACCATTAAATCATAATAACCATCCACAGATTCTTTCGTTTTATTCTGAAGGGTTTCCAAATCGTTTACGAAGCTATCCCAACACTGCTTCATCTCCCGGTAGTGTACATTCGCATAGCTAAGAACAAGCTGACGATCCGATTCATATTGCATCGGTTGAATAGCACTTGCTACGATTGTTGCAATCCGATTCGCGTTGGTCAAGTTAGCTTCCGTAAGCGACGACTGGAAAAGTTTGATTGATGAAACTGCACCATAATACAGATCAAGTGTTTCATAGTCTGCACGTGATAGTGTTTCAATGGATTTACTGAGGAAACGCAACCATTGTTTGTTTTGGCTTTTTGGTATTTCTTTGATGGTTTCATTTTTTAAAGATCTGGAAAGGATACTTAAGCTCTGCAAGGTGTTGAAGAAGTCAGCTTGGCCATTTGTAGCAACAGTGATGCCATCGGTGTTGACGGAGAAGTAAGAAGGATACGATGACTTGTCGTTGACTTTTTCTATGACGGTACACACGAAACTATTTCCTTTGCCTTCGTTACAAAGCGTGGGATTCTTTAAGGCGAGTGCTAGACTCAGACCTGTTAGTGTCAGGATGATTGATTGAAGATACATCTTGAAAGATACTACTTCGAGTGACGGGTGACTTAGCTTATTTATACGATCTTCATCGGATAATTGTTGTTTGAACAGATGGTTTAGTTGGGAGTTGAAAATATTTACACTTTGGATGTAAACAAAGTAATTAATGAACCTTTACGCAAGAGTTAATTATATAAATAGCTATCACAGGTGGTCAATCATTTTTTGAAATATGCATTCCAGGTTCGATTTGAATAAGGGTTTCTATTACTTAATCCATAGTATACGGGTAGTGTGTTGGCAAATTTGACTTTTTAGCGTGTTTTAGCTTTTTGGACTACACCCACATCTTGGTACATATTTGGTTGACGATTTGGTGCATGCACCCTACCAAAGCATCACCACCTCCGCTGGTAGACCATCAGAACCGGCAGCCTTGTTGTTCCTCAACTTTTTAATAGATGAGCCAACCTCTTCAAAAGTGGGTAGGGGGTGGCTTCTTCATTGACTGGATGCGGGTTCCCTTCTTGCTCTATCACCCACTCTACCTGATGCTTATTACACGGAAATGCTGCTTAAACACACCTACTAATCCCTGTTCTACTGTGACTAGGTTGCCTTCACTGTTTCGAAGAGCCTGCGTTTCGGGCTTGAAGCCAGCGGAAAGTTGTTTAGCTTTCCTAAAAAACATCCGGATGTTGTTCCTATCGCGGGACTCTTCGATATCCCTGATCTGGGAGATCGCATGGGCTCTTTTATTTTTACGCTGCCGTTGTTTTGTGCCGCACCGCTAATATGTATGCATTTTCTGCCCCATTTTACAGGCGTACGCATTCATCATCATACCAATGGCTCTTTTTGGATGGTGGCTCATACCCTAAGGTAGTTCTAGCTATTTTTTTGATGATATCGCGATACTGGTTCCACAGATTGTTGGCGTTTGTGGATGGTGAATACACAGCGGAGAGTCTTTCACTTAGGCGCTCTCAGTAGGCTCTGGCTACTCCAGTCATGCTAAGGCTTCCAACGTTAAACTTCTTTTTCTGTGCGGTTTGCAGCTTCTTCTCGTTTAGATAGTCGAATTCTGAATTTCGCTGCAGTAAGAAAATGGTCAGAATTGACGATTGTCCCTTTGAAAGTGAAAGTTTGAACATTGAAAATATTGGATGCGTGCCTCTCGTCTATGTTGTCGATTTAGTTGGCGGTTCGACCAATTGGACAGCGCCAGGTTCCTGTGTGAATTCATAGTCACGACAAAATCGAGTAGCTGGAAGTCGCTGTTTGTTGTCGTCGAGGCTGTGCTTTCCGACTAATCCGTCAAAGATGTTTTCCTTATCGATTTTTGCACTGAAGTCCCCGAATGTGATTTTTACATCATACTCCGAACAGGCTACGTCCAGGAGGTCATAAAACTCTTCCTTGGTAGAGTCTTCGGTTTCATAGGTAGGGACGTGTGCACATACCATACTATGCTGGTGTTTTGGAATGTTGCCTTGATGTGGATCACAGCCAGGCAATCATTGATCAGCTTAAAGTCTTTTGTGTCAGTTGTGATAAATGTCACCATTTTTTCGTTTTTGCATGCCTGAACGTTACCTTTGTCCCAATAAGGGCTCATTTGCCATAATTTTTTGTCTAAAAAATTGACTTCGAAATCTTTATCGCCCTTAGCTCTGAATGTGTCGAAGTAGCCCGAGATGGTTCCCAGAGTTCATCGAGGGCCGGTTTCAACAATCCAACCAACCAGCCCAGATAAAGTGTGCTTATGCTTCTGCTTAAAGATGTGACGCCACCGTTGACTTCATTGAGGGAGTTCGTCCGCTGTCGTATGGCAGTCAGTGTCTACCGTATTCCTACAGCATCTAGTCACTTTTACTTGTTAAAAACAGTCTTCCTTGCAAGCATGTTGGTTGGTTTCCAACCTTCAGATACAAACTTACCACAAGTTAATGCTGTTTTTCATTTAGATCTTCATTTTGGTTAAATTGGTTTTTCTAAAGGCTGTCGGTTCTTACGATAAATTTAAATTTGTTATGCATACTCCGATGATCTGATGAACATACATGCTGATCTGTGCCCGTCCAACTTGCTGCACGGCGTTCTATAATCCTATGGTTGTGTGATCCATGAATGGCTTCCTTCGTGCTCTATGAGAATTCATTGCTCCATGATCCACCAGCGTAACCTTTTCCAGAACTCAATTTTGCATTCAATAGTGTCTGTCCAAAGAAAGTCTTAAAAAGTACATCCGTCGTACTTCGTCCTTTGGCTCCCCTGAGAGAAAACATTCCGAATCTGGTACCTAAATAAGTCGTAAGTACTTCCTACCCTTTTTCATGAGTATATATCGAAACTTCACCCCATTCTAACCCCTTTTTTTAAAAAAAAAAAAATTGCTTCATCTTCTATTACTAGCTTCATCGCTCCCCATTTACACCTTAATTTTCGTTGCCATTGGTGCAACTCTTGAAAATCTTCCTCGACTTTGAAAACTCTTTCCCCGGCTTTTCAACCACACAACCTCATACCAGTGAAGGGGGTGTGCCGAAAAGATAAAATATCCATTACCATTCATCACCCATTATGATCAAAGTGAGCAACACTATGGTCCAGGTAGTCTTCTTCTCCTAGTCTCACCATTAACCAAAAATCCGGCAAAATACAAAAAAGAAAAAAAAAAAAACAACCAACCTTAGCAAAGAAACCATTCCACACCAGTTAGCAGCAAGGTAAACTAGTCCCCGAGGAAATCCTGAGAAAACATCAACATAAACTGATATCACCTGACAGTGCCGCATCATCTCATCTCAGGCAGGACAACGAAACCAACCAACCAACCAACCAACCAACCAACCAACAAAAGAAGAATGCCCAACAAACAAGACCGGGACCAGGACCGAAAAATTATCTTTTATTTAAACGATAAATAAAATTTAATACCTTGCCTCCGATGGAAAGTTGTTGTTTAATGTTTTCCTTCTTATTTTACTTCATGATTTTTCCCTTTTCGCGGTTTCGTCAGGTTTTTTTTTTTTCTTTTCCTTTCTTCTGTTTGGCATTTGTCTCGGTCTCAAGGGTGGTTGGTGACGGTGATGGTGATGGGGTGTTGGTGGCGTTTCTTTTGGCTGATGCTATTATTAAAAATTTATGTTTCAATATAGCAAAGTGTGTGTGGCAGAGGCACAGGCGAGCTGTGGTAGCTGCTTTATAGTAAATTGTTTTTCCTCTGCGTCTTATTCATCTGGTGCTTTTGGGCTGAACTGTCTTCTTTTTCAATTGGGTGGCTGGCTAGGCATCGTCGTCGTCGTCGTTCGCCTTGTCGTCGTCGTCGTCGCATGGCGGCGATGATACTGATTCTGAACGCAATTTATCGCTCGGTGATGGAGTCTAAAGTGAATTCCAACCCAGGTACCTGCTGTGTGTGGCTCTTGGCATCGTTCGCACCTCACAAAATAGATTTTTTTTTGTTTTTTTCTGTTGAGGGCGGTTTTTAAGACTTCTGGCATCCACACATGGCATTCTAAGGGCTGGTGCTGTATCTTGGTAGAAAAACGAAATGAAATTATGTTTCAATTGTCCGCTCTACCCGCCTGTGGAATGTATGATTTGGGCGGTGGTGTGTTGAGTTATCGTAGCACCGGGGTGTTTTTAAAGTATTTTTTAGATACGAGTCAAATGTCAGTTGGGGACTGGTAGCAGGTGGAATTGTTCCAGGTGGCAAACGTCGGGCTGAATTAATTTTTGCAATGTGAATGAACGGCGATCATAAATTCTCAGTGATTACTTGACTCTGTTTCACTTGATAAACGTTTGTGAAATATTTTCTAAGCGTAGTGTGAAATATTTGTGAATATCCTTTGACATTGGCCTTGACATTGAACTCTGTTTTTATACTAATCTACTTTTCGTACTTGTCGAATAGGACCTTCACTTTTTGGGAACACTCATCCTTCTGAGCCAGTTTTTCTAGATTTGGAGGTATGCTGCTGATCACAACTTTTATGAGCTATTTTGGTTTTGTAAAACTTTTCGGATTCCAAAGCTATCTGGACTTTCTTGTGCGTTTCTACAGTTGGTGCTCGATGTGTATGATTGATTTTAGTAGCAAGGGTATCCACTTTCCTTACTTGCAGTCTTTTGTTTACTGATGAACATTTCATTCTCACCGAGTCGGGATTCTGTGCTGTACACCCTTTCCCTCTCTCTTTGGCCATGTTTTTAACAACGGTGTGGTTATTGTTAGAGTATGCAATGGTATACCCTTAATGCGCCATAGGCTTATTGTTTAACAAATGTGACTAGAACTACGTCTGTTCTCAACTACAGTTCTCTTCGAACTCTTGTTACCTCACCAGTAGTTGCTCTGCAAAATGGCATTCTCTACTCGGTAAGGATGATGGCATACTATATTGTGCCATATATGTTCATTGTCTTGAACTTTCTGTGAATATTAAATTATTCAAATCCAACCGAATCGAACATTCTGATTTCCAGGTCCAAACCACTGCCCTTAACTCCAGTTTCAACCAGCTTCTAAAACACATCAATGCTGATGAAAGGCGCACTCATCCGTCACATTCACCGTCATTTTGTACTTTGAAGTGCTGTTGTATCTGCCTAGAGAGTTTCTCATTCCCATTGTAAACCTCCAACCAAAACCAGTGGATAAAAGTGGAGATACGATGTTAGCTCGACCACATGGACAACATTAACCAGAACCACCGTACCACTTCCCAACCATGATCCAACATTTATTGTCAACAAAAATATTTTACCCTTCAACTCTGCCATCATCATCAGCATCATCATCATCATCTTCTTCATATAGTCGTCGTACTCATAGCTAGTGCAACGCATGAGTTACCTAGAAAATCATCAATCAATCGATCAATCAGTCAATCAAGTGTGCGTATGCTATATGGTATGGTATCGTTCTTCCAGTATCCTGCATCTGTTCATCCTTAGAATGTGTACCGTCTGCTGTCTGTCATCATCATCATCATCATCATCATCATCATCACCATTTGACCAAAAACTGCTCGATGATGGCAATATTCGGTCAATTTTAGTGAAAGTAAACACAATGTTCTCCAAGGATGATGGGAGAAAGGACAAGAGAACCTCGAGAATATAGAGAAGTTTGACGATGATGATACTAAATGTTCACAGAAGCGTAACTGCATTCAGCAAGGATACCATCACTTGGATGTGTGACACAAAAATTACACTTGTGTCGTATCCGATCATTTGAAGTTAAAGTGACTGTGTCGGTGGTCGTGTAATTTTTTTTTGTTAGGAAAGTAAAATAAAGTAAAATTAACACTGCAGTCCAACTATCAGCGGTTAAGTGGATTTATTTTAATTGAAAAATGTCCTTGCAGGATAATATTTTATTCTCTGCATCCTTGGTCTCTTCTGATATCTCGTTTTCTATATTTTTTGAAATAGTTGTAGATAGATTGAAAGTTTTTTCATAATCCCGAATCACCTTAGATACATTGTTGATGTAAGGGATCTAAGTTTTTTTTGCATGAATAGCTTTGTTGGATATAGCTTAGAAGTTTTATGTGATCACTGGAGCATGGGATATTCGTTGATTTTTGCGCATAGTAGTTAGGTTTTACTCTTCGTTCTGTATGTATGTATAAAAAGGATTAGTATGCCTGCATGAGTTCATAAAATAAAGACAATGTGGTGTGAGATCAGTTCTTACAAATTAATTTACGCCTTAGAGTGCAATTACATAACGTAATTTGGATACGAACAAAAGTAGGAAGACTGGTTTTATTTTTCATTTAGACGTTTGAAACTGAGGGAATCGTTATGATGTCTTGCAGTAAGTTTTGATTAGTTTATGTTGGTGATGACTAGTATTAAGTTTCACTCAACTGACTGTATAGCGAAAAAAATTCGTTAAAACCTGCAACTGATTTTTTGGTATTTATTTGGCGCCCAACTCCAAGTCAATGCGATTTTTACAAAATCTTCATAAAAAGTTTATATTGCTGTAGATACCTGCGTCAAAAGCATGGTGCCTCTGCTCTACATGTCCTAGTCATCTCAGACGCTCGTATAGTTTGTCGTTGAATCTCCTCTTCCAAAGTCCGCCAATGCAAACGGGACCGAAGATTTTACGAAGAAGCTTTCTCTCAAAGCGACCGAGGATTTCTTCATCCTTTTTAGTTAGATTTCAAGCCACAAAGCAGGACTGGAAAGATCAAGGTCTTATACAGAGTCGCCTAAGTTGTTCGGGATAGGGTTCTACTACTCAATGGCCTTCTCAGCCTAAAGAAACAGCGATTGGCAAGAGTTATTTTTCATTTAATTTATGCTGAGATATTGTTCTCAGAGTTTATAGTAGAGCCGAGGTAAACAAAGCTTCTTACTACTAGTTATAGCTGTGGATTGTGACGTTCTCTCCAATTCGACAATGTTGTGTATCCCTTCGTGTTGACAGCATATACTTGGTTTTGCCCTCATTTATCGCTAGACCCATTTTGGCAGCACTGGGTTCTGCCAATAATGTCAATATCATCGGCATACGCACAGACTTTTGAAAGATTGTGCCTCCGGCGTTGATTTTTGAGTTTTGCATAATTCTTTCAAGTATGATGTTGAAAAATCACATGACAGCGTGTGTCCTTGTCCAAATCCTTTTCTTTTTTGGACATCAAAGGTCTCGGTGAGATCGTTACCATCTTGATGGAGCAGCGAGCGTTTTCTATCTTCATCCTGCACAGACGAGCGAGTATGGCAGGGATGTCAAAAGTACAAAACATGGCTCTGTATAGCTCGTCTCTATAAATACTGTCATAAGCGGCCTTAAACTTTGTTAAAAGATGGTGGATATCGATTTGGACTTCTTGGGTTTTCTCCCGGATTTGCCGAAGTGTGAGCCACCAATGATATTTTCACCTGACCTTGCTGGACGAACACTAACCTGTCTCAGACGTTCGAGAAGGCCCTTGATGATGACCAAAAGCAATGCGATCTTTACGAAACGTTTCCACGATATTTTCACCGTTTTCGTAGGGAGTTTTCACTATTTCAACACGTTGTGCGTGTGTGTATCGATCTACATTTCATGGACATTAAGAGTTACTTCAGATGCGTCGAAGCTTTGGAAACACATCTTGCAGTCATCAACGATTTGTTTTTTTTTTTCTAAATGGTAACAAATTCCATAAACTTTCCACTTCGATGATCTTGGTATACAATGTTGAATATCTAAAATTGTTTTTATTGAGATAGATACATTTAACGATGATGTAGATACTTCGAGTATATAGGAATACTCTATTTGGTGTTAGACTATACATTTTTCTTTCCTTATCACCAAGTTCTTTTCATCCCTGACTGAATTGAATATAGAAACTTAAACCTTGTCCAAAAATACATAACTCTAATCTTCTTTCTGTATCTATCATACTCTAGTGGTATATTATTCAGGATCAATAACTCATCGATAATAGAAACAGAAACAATCTCATTGCTTATCGGATTATCGACAACGTCCTGATTATATTTCAATCGGAATTTGTCTAAATTAGCCTTGGAATCCCAATATTTACATCTCTCTGATGGGTGAACTGATAATTTCTCCCCGCCCAAATCAATTTATTGCCTCTCACAACTTCAACGAATTTGCCTCTCCCACTCAAAGTATCTTCGACGTATTAGCTCCATTAAATATATATATCGATTATGGATTCTACCATTTCAATTACGTCATTTAGAAACGACACAATTCAATACATGCTCCATTACGTAGTAAGAATTGTTTGCATACACTTGGAAGATTTAATCACAATCAAGCGATCATGAACATTCAACCGAATGCATTTAACAACATACACCGCTGTTACCTCCCGTAGAATGAACAACAAGAAGCCCTTAAGATGAATGAGCTATAAGCGTCATTGCATCGTTACCTTAAACTAACCCTCGTCCTACTCGAAAAGGAGAAGTCGTAGATTGTTCTCTTAACTTACCACCCGTTCCGTTGCATCTAATGCATTCTTAATTGAAGTTTACTATATATGTATGTGCAGGACTAATAATAATAATAATGACGTGTTTGCTTGTACGTATGTACGTGCAGAGAGAAAGGATGCCCTCAAGGACACTAGTAGTAGGGTAGAATTATTTATCCTTAATAAATCAATTTTCTAAAGGATAATTAGACGTCCGCTGCACTAGGGGTGTGTGTATAAATTGTGTTTGGATGGAAATAAATGACGATATGGTTAATTAAAACTGCTAAACCATGAACGCTTAAGTACCATTTAAATCGCTTATATAAAAAAATGGAAAAAATGGAAAAATGGAAAAAAACGGGAGAAAAAAAAATTCTAAAATAAAATCTCATCGTCTTCATCTTTCCGTTGGGTATTTAATCCACTCATTAATACACACAGCTTATTTGGTTATTGAATTAGCATGGGTAACCGCTCGTGCTGCTTACTTTCTTGGGTTTAATTTTTATTTGCCGCTGGAATTAATTCAATTACCTTTTTTCCTTCCCTTCTTCAGCTTTTAATCATCGAGTAAATTATGAGAGAGAGGAAAAAATTAAAGTGAAAAGTTATAGAAGGATGTCGAGTAAGGGCTATAGCGAAAGGAACTGCAAGATAAAAAAAAAAAACGAACTTTTTAACGCGGTATTCGTTAGGAATGGAAATTGGTTACGGATACTATCCAGCAGCAGAAACACCATGATGGTGTTTGATTTCAGTGGCTTTTTGGTTTTTGTTTCTTCGAGAAGCTAGAAGGTATTGATTTGAAAACAAAAAAAAAAGAAGAAAGTGTATTTAAGAATCATATTTATTTTACTGTATACGAGCTATGTAGAGTTCAAGGAGATTCATTGTGCAATTTTATTTTCCCTTCAAGGGATTTTGTTTTCACACAGTTTTGCTGATATACAATTGATTTTTGGGTTGCAGATACATGTGCATACCGAAAAGTGGCACAAAGGCGAAAAGATCTCTGATGGACTTTCATTTGATGTCTATATGCACGTTGGGCGCCAATTTAGCGAAAAAAAGCATACGTATTCCATTCTATTAGTCCTTCTTTTCTGAATACGTGTTCTCTCTGATGTTCGCTCATCGTTTTGGTAATTCTTTGATTTAGAGGCGATCTTTGATTAGTAAAAGATTCCACAACAATCTGTCTACATATGAGATACAAATCATTGAAACGTATATGCACCGGAAAGTCTGTCAAAATATTTAAAGACACGAATCTGGCTGACATATTCAATTCCTCATCAATCAATCATTTCCAGTAGCCACTGAAAAAAATATTGAAATAGATTTTGGTTTGTACAAATTGAATACAGATATCCGACCATAATCACGATTAGCTTAAATCCCTTTTATATTTCAATAATACAACACCACACTGTGTCAAGTCATGCCAATAAATCTTATTGTCGACTGATTTTTCATGTCAAAACATTCAAAGACAGAACCAGCCCCCACCCGGAGTGCCCGTCTGTAATTTCTTAACCCTATTACAACATGTCTTTCGATTGACATTTATGGCACCCAAAACACAAATTAATTCACATGACATACAGAAACACACAATGAAATATTGATTTGTGTACAACATAATTGAATTGAAGTGAAGGAAGCGTGTGTGCATGAACACATCCCACTTTCCGGAACAAGCTAACCAAATATACAAACAAAAACAATTTGCTACCGCCCGCCACTTACCACCCAAAGCATTTCATATCTTTAACCACTCAATTGACAGTTAGAAGACAATTATTGCCGAAGGATAAGTTCACCCACAATTGGGTGGTCTGGTACATATGGTATGGTAGTCTCATGCAGTGGAATGGCCATGGGGATGCGTTCATATCTCTGCTGCTGTATGTGAATTGCATAAAATTTTACAAAATTTTAAGGACATTGACTGGGTGGGTACGTCATAACAGGATATGTAAAAATCTTGCAGTATTGAAACATCAAAGGAGTGACTAATTATATGTCACCCTGCCCGACCTGTGCCACCTCATTCATTTATTCGACAAAGAAAACAAAACGAAGAAAAAAAAAGAAAAACGTAAAAGGGGCTGAAAATGCGCCTTAAATTGACACCATTATGAAAGCCAAAATGGTGGTGGTGGTGGTAGTAGAGTGTAGAGACAGTAGCACTGGGGTAGGCCGTAAATTGGTTTTGTCGCCGCCGCCGTCGACGTCCTCGTCGTTTACCATTTTATAGAGCGCACCGCTTTGCTTTTGTGTTCGTATGGAAAATTGTGAAACGAAAGGGATTCAAAGCGAGAGTAATCGCATGGAGTCAACCTGAAGTCATCAAAGGAACCAAGGGGAACAACGTTGCCGCCGCCGCCTTGGGTAGTGAATGTCGGGAGTCCATTATCCTTTTCATAGTCACACGAAGAAATTCTGTGGTGGTTACAAGGAAACCATACTAGGCGAATAGGGCAGGGGGTTGAGGTTGGTGTTGCGAAAATTTGTTTGGGTTATCCTTGCCGTGTGTGTCCTTTTCTTCGGTTTCAACTGCAATTTTCTTTTATGTTTCCTTTTAAAATTCTTATTTTTTGCCTCTTTCCATCGCTTGTCGATTGTGCAAATTGCATAGACGTAAAGGTGCTGCTACTCTGTATATGAGTGCATACATACGAGTATGTGTGTTGGAAAGTCCTTCATTGTACGGTTTTGTTTGTTGCATATTGGGTTGATGTGAAAAGGTGTGGAAAGTTCTTAACAATGCTGCAGAGGGTGTGTGTTTTGTTTTTATTCATTCTAGTTTTTTTTTTTCTTTCTGATGCCTTTCTAAGTGAAATTTATTTGAGGATGTTTTGTGTCCTTTGTAGCGCTGCCAGGGGAGGGATGAATGTCCTTCTGCATGAACATTTTTGATTGTGGCGATATTAATAAGTCGTTTATACATGCTCAGTTTTAGTTGTAGTAAAACTGCAATATGCAATTTTTTATGAAAATGAGACAGGATGAACATAAAGGATATTAAAGTTGCATTTGGTTTTGTATTTTGTTCTCTTAGTTGGTTTTTATTTTGAATTCATTGTTAATACTGTGTATAGTCTATGCAAAGGATGTGAGAAAATATTTGTATTATAAGTATTTCAGTCATGCGAATCACATATAGTGAGACTTCCACTACAACTGTTTTGGATATTACTTTATTTGACGGGTTGGTTTGAGAAAATTTGTTTTGTCTTTATGAAACTGTCAAATTAATTTATTTAATATTTTTTTACTACAAATTCTATTTATTAAAGTGAGTTTTTTTCTGTCTTTTCAGGTACGCACTTTCGAATATGATTTGATGTCATTAAACAGTTTGTAAGTAACATCTTTAAAAGGTCACATGAGTTAGTAATAGAAAACCTTTGAATTTTTCTTCCTATGTTAGAAAATGAATTGGTCCTTCGAGCCGGATATACTCTATATATTTTCTAGCATTTCTATCTGTACATATGTCCATCTCCATTTCCATATTGATTTCAAACGTAAGATCTGAGATCTTGAGGATTATACTTCGGTCTGCAACTAACATAGTTAACTCAGTTCTAATGCCATGGAAGATATCCACTTATTCCTTTGGCGAGTCCATTGCTTTGCGCATTATTACTTCTACCTGGATGCGAGTCATAGCTCTCATTACCTGAAGGAAGGCGACACTATCAGATAAGATAGTGTTGCTCAGCACACTGACACATGGATCACAAAGCCACAGATTCTACTTTAACCTTTCTATCATTCAAAATTTTTTACCAGAAAGAGTTTGAGTATAGGTTGTTCCAAACCAGCTGTCCTACAAATCTGTTGCAATAATGTCACTGTAAAGTAACTTTATAGAGGAGTCTATCTACGGAGGCTCATATTCCTTCTCTGTTAACGCTTTCTAGATTGAGCAGGAATAGTTTGGGTTTTTACTCTGGCTTAATTGAAGCTGGTAAGAGACTATGTATTGGATCCAACGTTTAAAGCTTAAAATTCGCTTAACAGTAAGCTTTTCGTAATTCAAGCAGTTGGTCTAGTTGACTGCACAATCCTAAATATTTTGTGGTACTCGGGAACGAGAATCTACCGCAGTTGGATACAATATAAACTCGGATGTTTATATCCTATCCTAAGGGTATATAAGGGATACACCCTATGAAGTATAAATGTATATTCGTGTATCAATAGCGTTCAATTCGGGCTTTAAATTTTGAGCTAGAAGAGTGAAGTGGATGCCCAAGTTCACCCCGAACTGTAGCGCCACCTAAGTAAGGAGGATTATTTTTTATATCTGGACTTATGAGAAAAAGATGCAGTGCAAGTGTATGAATTATTGAAATCCACCAACTGCTACGCCTACTTGATCATAACTTCACTATTTTGCTTGAAATCGAAAAAAATCATTAAGACCAAACATTTAGGCATTTAAATTATCTACAATTCATCCATACATTGTATATAGCCACGCCCACTTTTTAGTGGTGTTTCATTAAAAACTCCGATTTTGATGAATTACTGAAACCACCATCTACATACGATCTATCAATGTATCTCAATCCAAAAATGATTTACTTTATAAAAGCAATTGGAATGGAAAAAGCATAGGAGCATATCATACGATTTGTTCCAGACGGATTGTGGCTTTTCTATGTATATGTTTTGAAAGAGTGAAACTAAAGAAACTATATTCATTTCAAAAGTATTTCCTAGCAGTTTTTAAGCTTTGTTATCGTTTGGAGATACTATAGTGATTTCATGGGAGCATACGATGAATCGGATGTCATACGCGTAAGCGACACAGGAGTTTTCCGATCAGTGTGTCACAAAGGCTGAGGACATAGTACGTTCCACATTAGGACAGAATCAAATATGCCTCGATATTAGGTGGAGAACGGGTCACATTTTTGGAGATGGGACATGTGAATTGAGCTGAAATTGACATTGACATTGGCAACAACTGCCAGTGTGCCCTTCTTGTAGACCTTTGGGATGGTGATTGTCCTTGGTTTCTTTAAGCTGGGAATCCTTATCCTCTTCTTGGCTTTTACGTAAGGAAGTATAAGATTTGATTCTCTATACTTGAAGTCACCCTAGAGATGTACATACATATGGACAGATGGCCCTATCCCCTTTCACATAAAAGGAAAAAAATCATCTCTTTGAAGCTTTATTTAGCTTTTCGTTTTATTTAGTACACGCAGCTGTTAAAGATGAAACCACCTTTTTCATTCTGATCCTAACCCTTAAATTGCATCTAAATTCTTATCCTCGTGCTTCTCTTCATTCTCTATTTGTCACCGTCCTTACATTCATACTAAAATGGATGACCTGTGTACCATGGTCTATAATTTTTTATGTTTATTCCGTTCTGTTGGTAAATGACTTACTTGGCTTTTGTCACAAACCATTGGCAATATACATATGTATGTCTCAGATCAATTGCAACTATGTATGATATTGTAGTGCTGTTCGTTGAAATAATCAATTAGCAGTTCTAGAGAGATGTCGATCTTCCTTTCCTGCATTAACTTTGTACTCTAATATTCTATTGACATTTGTCTCAATTTGTTATCGATACCAATACCACCGGATACATTTAGAGTAGTTTAGGTTTAAATTTTATTTTATTACGCCTCCGTGTGGGCTATCACTTACGAAACGTTTTCTCCACCATAAGCACATTAAATCACGACCAACCCCACTGCTGTCTCATACATATCTCCAAAGTAATTATTAAAATCTATTACTAATTTTGAAAAGTAAAACTTTTAATTACACATCCCTAGTATTAGAGTGCTTCCTACCACGAAGTAACTTCCTCTCATGAGGCAAGTGCAAGAGCTAGAGACAGAGAGTGGTAGTGATGGTGGTTGAAAATGTGTTAAATCCTACAACAAATCCCCATGTGCCTGCCTTCAAACACACATTCAGATAATGTATTTAAGTAGCGATGAAATTTGTTATAAAATATGCAACCAGAAAATATGTCTCATGAGATTAGAACAACAGCACCAGCAGGGGTGACTTAAATAACCGACTAAACAGAAAATGTCACCCGCACTAACCTAAATCTTTGTTATATCGAAGTGTCTGGCATCCGTTACATGTATCCAACGAAAATGTGTGTAAGATGTTCAGTTGTATGTATGTCTGTACATGTGTATGCCTTAAAATGAACTGTGAATATTGCATGATATGCGTTTGCATTCATTTTTCATAAACAAAAAACAATTCCCGATATCCTTTTCTCAATTTTCAAATAACACTCTGGCGCGGTAGAAATTTGTTGAAATTTAAATATCCTTTTAGGAACACACACACATACACACATACACACTACTTACATCGCATCGCTGTTGGTT
This sequence comes from Xylota sylvarum, assembly GCA_905220385.1. Taxonomy (NCBI): domain Eukaryota; kingdom Metazoa; phylum Arthropoda; class Insecta; order Diptera; family Syrphidae; genus Xylota; species Xylota sylvarum. The sequence continues at coordinate 95,440,904 of LR999957.1, read as the reverse complement.
TCTTCTTCAACGTCGTCCTTTGATGTTTACATCGAGTTATTTATTCATAAACCATTACCCTTCGTTGTTATAGTTGTACTCGTAGTAGTAGAAGTTTTCTTCTTAATCCATTATCCTATCCTACTATCCTCTATTCCCCACTTTTCGTGTACAGGAAAATGGATCAGGAAGACTTGAATGAAGAATATCCTTGATATGCATTTCTAACATTAATCAGAGTCAGAGGAATGTTTTTCTATTTTTATTTTAAACTTGCTTTCTAGCTAATATTTCAAAGGATTTAACAAAAAAGAAGTCTGATAAAGTTTACACGCAGGTGATAGGAAATCAGGAAGGGGATTGGTTTTCGTAGTGACCTCTTGATTTTCTTCTTAGAATACGATGCCGTGGAAAAGACGATCCCTATATTTTTAATGAACTCTTTGCCTGTGTGTAATCGATTCGCTTCCATTACGGATATTTAATATCAAAGATTGTATTGCACTTGTATATCAATTTTGGAAAAATTATGGATATTGATTTAAATTTTAAGGACTAACTTTGAGCACTGCCTTAAAGCTTCTACTATGTACAAATGGTTTAAATATTTATAAAAAAAAAAACTTCGCAGGACCTCTTTAAATTGACCTTTAAAAACGACCGATATTCCAGACAGTTCCCAGGGTTCTTGCATCCAATTAACATTTTTAATTTAATGAATAATTTAGAAAGAGATTAGTAGGATATCTGTTTTTAAAAATGTATTCGCCAACCAAGCTTCCTTTGAACTCATCAAAAGGCAACACAGCGTTTTTTTTTTCCATCTCAACAAAAACAAGTAAACACCACCCTCCGTGCCAACCACAAATAAACAGTCCTAGACACCAGAAGATCACGAAACCAACCTACAAACAACCACCCGGTGTGTATATTAATAAATTAATTTTTGTTTGCACATAAAACATCCCCGCAGAGCATTTATCCTGACTCCAGGTGATTTAAATAATAAAAAAAAATTCACAAAAAGAAAAAAAAAAAACATGAAAACAGAGTGGGATCCCTACCCCGGATATCAAGAAATTTGATTAAATTCCTCCCAATTTCATAGATGATACCTTTCTGAGGAATGGAAGACGAAAAATCAGCACACAACAACATGAGCCTAAACCATAAGATAACAGTAAGAAAAAATTGACACCTAGACCCATTGTTTTTTTTTTTTTTTCTATGATTTCTGCAAGGAGCAAATGTGACAAAAGGACGACGAAAAGAATGCAAACACAACCAAGAAGCAGATGCTTTAAGGAATAAATCACTTCTTTCCTCTGTCCAGATTTGGGTAAACCTACGAACCACTCTTGGTGTTTCTTCTCTTTTCTATGCAACACCTGTATAAAAGGACACACACCTTAAGGACATGCTCTCTCATAGAATAACAACACAGTGCTGTTATTCTCATTCCTTGTGACCGGTAGTAGATGACGACGACACGACGAGGAAGAAACGATTTAGTCACTTCATTTATCACCTTGCCTTAAGGCGTAGAAAGTGTGCACACACTTGGAATAGACACAAAAAGGATATACAAATAAAAAAAGAAGAAAGAAGAAGAAAAAAAACCAAAGCTACACACATACACAGATTCAGTCAGAAAGTTACCATTTGCCCATAAAGCAATTCCGAGCGAATCCTGTATCCTGAATTGTGAATCCCCTCGTACCACAGCTATGTCACATCTAGATAAAGTGTAAGGATAATAATAAAACGCTACAATGGCAATATAAATTGTTTGTGTTTTACTCCGCCTTTTGGTTTCATGAAGATTTTTTGGTTTTTTTTGTTTTTTTTTTTTTTTGGGCAAAAGAACTTAATGGTCGGCGCGAGTAAAAAGTCTTGTGTGCATGGAACATGGCACTTAAGGCATTTTACTTTAGAATCTCCTGTGAAATCTCGTGTTTAACATTTTCCGGCGAAGAGTTACTTAAGAGGGAGAACGCAAAAAAATGCAACAATAACAACAGTATAGGGTACAAGAACAACAGCAATCAAAAATAAAAGAGCAACATTAATCATTTTGTCAAAAAAAAAAAAAGGAAAAAAAAAACTTGAAACCACAAAAAATGCGATGAAGGACGAAAAAAATGGCTACCGTCAGACAGACTGACATTAAATTGATATAATAAACTGTTTGGCGCTATATGCAAGCTCGTAAAAGGCCGTGGCGATGGGTAGGTGGGTTGGGAGGAAAAGACTACTTTCAAGTGGTTTATTACCCTTAATGGGTTTTTGTGGAGAAAGTCGCAAGCTACAAGAGAGGGAGGTGGGATGTGAACCAATTTTTACTGACCTTAAAAATAGAAGGATGGAAAATTGTTGAAAGTAAGACCATGCATAACAGGAATAAATTCGGAATCTCATCGTCACATCTATGTATAAGCAAATAAAAACTAAATTGGTCCTTTGAGCTCCAGTAAGGTTTTCTCCAGTTCTCCGATAAAGCTGTTCATTAGAGATACGGTTTGGCCAGAAAATCTTTAAGATACTGCAAAGGGACCTATTAAGTAATATCTCGAAGTACCTCATCCATATGTATATCAACACGGACTCAACGTTGGAACGAACAGTCTTAAGTTGGTGTTTAAGACAATGGCCTTACTTCGCCAAATTTTAGTTAACATTCCAAACGCAGACCTTGCTTTGCCGATTCCCAAGAGGTATTTGATCTGAGATGTAAGAGTCCATCGAATTTCTCTGTTTCCCGTCGACAAAACAGCATTTAGCACATTGCTAATCACCAATAAAAACAATATTGGTGAAAGGATACAGCCTTGCCGAACCCCACTTTAAACTTCGAACTCTTGGGCAAGTCGTCCTCTATGCAAAACGTGGCACGTTTAGACCCATCATATGTAGCCTTGATAATTTTTATTAGTTTATCTGGAATACCTCTCCTGCGCAAGGAATCTTAAATAAATTGACACTATCAAACGACTTCTCAAAATCGATGAATAGTAGGTGAAGTGGTGATGTTCAACGCACTGGTCTACGATGATCCGAAAAGTGTTGATGTGGTCGTCATCTAGTGTATTTTCGAGGTGTTCTTTGATGCGCTCAAGGATAATTCTAGGTAAGATAATACACCTCGCCAGTTTTCGCACTGTATTAGGTTGCCTTTTTTTAGGTAGCTTGACGATCATTCCCTTCTTCGAGTTATCCGGAAAGTCCTCGCCTTCCAGGCTCTCCCAACCAGTTGGTTGTAGTAGACCGGCCGTTGCTGTTGGCGCTGCTCGAAATAGCTCCGCGGGTATGCCATGAAGTCCTACTGCCTGGTTGTTTTCTAGTGCTTTCATCGCGGTAATGAACTCATTTTACTGGGAAATGTGGTGCGAATCCGGATAAGCCTTTCACCGAGTGTTGGTGGTTCTGTAATCGGTTCTGTTGTCGCACCCTATGTATTCCCTGCGATCGACCGACAGTTCTTTCTGCACCTGATGTGAGAACGGTTTTCACAACATAACCATGGCCTTGTAAGGTGGCGGGCAGTGAGTTTCTGATTGTTTCCACACCACGTGAGAGATGATCCTTTAGTTCTTGGCGCACTGAGGGATCACTAAATCAGTCGGTGTTGAACCTAAGCATCCTTGTGTCGTTTGATCTTCGAACGGTAGCGGTCCGCTATCATAAGATGGTGATCACGTACCAACTGCATGTCTGCTCCACTTCTGTTTCAGATGCCTAGGAGACTACTTCTAAAATGGCAACTGATGGAAAAATGGTCAATTTGGTTGGATGTCGCTTGCCTGTTAGTTGACATCCAGTTACTTTTATGGCAAGCTTTGTGCTCAAACATATTGCCACTTATGACAAGCCGATTTGCATTGCAAACACTAACGAATCTCTCACGGTTGTCGTTGCGGTTGCCTAGGGCATGTCTTCCTATAACATATTTGATCTATTCGTTGTCGTCGCCTACTCCCAATATGTCCAGTCTATAGCGCATGAACTCATGTTCCAGTTGAAGGAATCTGGCCTTATGAAATGCTTCACTCTGTAAGTCGAGGAGCGTCTTTACATTCCGCATATCTTTGTCGAGGTACGATAGCCAAAAGTCGTCAACGTGTTGTCATTGCTTTTCCGATGCATTGTATTATTTCGGTAAAGTCTAGATTTATGGCTCGATAACCCTGCACTTGCAATTTTTGCCGCATGCATTACACATGCAGTTGCCCAGGGACTACCCCGAGGAGGTAAAGCAAGCATTACATTACGAGTGCCGTGCTACTGGGCCAATCCATGCCCAATAGACCTGAATTGCTAAATGGTTCGACTTCTTTTTAAACAACTTCTGTACCTGTTGCATTAGCCGGACCCAGTCCAAATGAAGATTGCTACATTTGGCGGCTATTCTCCTCGATGCTCTCGAAGGATTTTTTGGTTACACCTAACATAACCTCATCTGAGCGTTCCTAGGTGATATTTTGTGTCCCAAACCTCAATTTCTGTCCTGTAAAGTAATTCCAGATTCTATCCTACACTTTGACTTTGTTCATGCTTTTTTGATCCATTTCCATGAGGTGACACATGACGATATGTCAAGTCAAGTCAAAACTTTTAGTCATGACCCAATCTAAAAGCAATGAAGGATTAAGTGTAATTTGTAGGTTCAACACCAAACCTAATTCCAAACAAACCGCCATATAAATTCATTCACTTTGACGCATAAAGCGCGTGTAGTGACACCTTTTATGCGTTCCGCCATGATAAAGTCCCATTACAAAGTCACATGATGATGAATGCTTTAGTGGAATTAAATCAACCGCTTGTCGGTCAGACAAAATCTATTATAAATTATTTGATTCCATCATGGCAGCAGCGCAAGGAGAGGCCACCGAGCCCCCAAAAATGTCCGCAATTGTGTAATGGAATTACATACGCTTCATATATTCGTCACCGACAACCTCCGAACCAACAACCTGATTACTATTCATTAGTCTGCTGCTACCATGCTGCTCCGACTAGTTCATTTCGTTTAGTCCTCGTAGTTATCCTGTAATACATTAGGTACAAGTATACATAGCGTATGCGCGCACACACTCACCCAAACGTTAAACTTATTTAATAGCGGTGGACATAAATACTAAACAAAAACAAAAAAAAAAAAAAAAGAGGACGAAAACACTCTAACGCGTTTACATTTTCAATAAATGTCCCATGCATATCAGATTAGATTTTCCGAATGACGTAGATGTTTTTTTTTTGAACGAGACAGTGGGGAGGCAATGTTGTTGGTCAGCAGGTTAAGTGTGAAAAGTGTCACAGACACATGCCGCAAATGCAGCGTTTTGTATCTATTATAGTTGGGGTGGTAGTGGTGATATATAGGTACATATGTTTGGCCCCACTTTTAAGCGGCTTAGTGGAGTGCTGAGTGTTTTGATGGGACAGCCATATCAAGTGGCAATTTGACAATGCGGAATGTTTAGGAATTCGATGAATGACACTCTTTTGTTTGCTGGAATATAGCGTGACAGGATATGTGGTATAGTATTATATCTATTCAAATGGAATGTGTTTTAGTTTAATGTTGGGAATCAATATGTGAATGTCGCCGAGATGGAGGGAGGATATTAACAATTGATGTCGGATGTTAACTCGTGTGTGGATATTGTCATTCGTAGATTCCTGATAGTGACAAGTAATTTGATTATTCTATGTGTGATGGGGTAATTTTTGTAAGAAATATTGATTTGGTTACTATACGCATTGTTGATTCTGAATTTTATCAATCAGTAGTAACATATGCATATGAATTTGGTTTTTTAGATATTAGAAAATGATCGCGTCGATTGAATCTACCAGTATTTTAATCCCCAAAAATATAGGTGATATCTGCGACTTCTGAGAATAAATAAGTTGATACGGCTCGAAGGACCAATTTTTAATTAGATGTTTTCCGATACGATTTTGTACCTACACGATGCTTTACACCTGTTGATACATTGTTCTAAAGTTATCTAAGTGAGCTCGTAAATTAAGCTGTTAGATTTTAAACAGTAATGGGGTCTCCAATGATTTTTTATGAAGCTTCCTTGCTTTATTCCATTTCATTTCACAGATTCTCTTGCTGCGTACCTACTCATGAAAATTAAGTCTCTACTGCTACTTAGGAGGAAAAAAATAAATAAAATAAATCAAATTAAGCTACTAGACCATTTCCCATCTAAACATTGTTAACCTCCGGAAAAAACAAAAGAGAAACAACCTGATTAGATTATCTTTTGAAATTGAAAAATAATTTCCTTTTCTTTCGAAAGAAAACGAACAAAATAAAAATTATATTTCACATCTAAGGAGGATGTAATATAAATTTAAGAAAACTGGATATTAAACGACCTACACGCACGCATCGTCCTCTTGACATACACATCGTCCTTCAACGTATCCACAGGGAGATTCAAAATTGATTTTTTTTTTGTTAACTTAAAATGCCTACATCCTTCACAATATATTACCACTTTAATCTTCCGCCCTATCCGAAAACCAGTAAAAAAAAAAAAAAAAGATGAAGAAAAACTTCTCAAATATAATCAAATCATTATTTTCTATTTTTTGTGTATTCTTCCCTGTGGATATAAATTTTTTTTTTTTGCTACTAACTCCCCCTTCTTCTAGTCAATTTGATGGAGAACCGTTCTCAATTTACAAGGAATCGAACCCTTCAATAATGATTTTTGATTATTCCCTCTCAAAGTCCTTCAAAGTTAAAAATAATAAAGGTTCACATACGTGCATGATATTGAAACTCATTCACCGACTCTTTCTCACCGGGCGATGAAATTCAATAGGGATATGTGAACCCTTAAGAGGTATCTAGGTACTCGCCTAAAACAACGTATCCAATAGTATCCTAGTTACTATTGGAAGAAATGATTAAAACGTAAAATAGAAAATAAAATTTTGCAAAATTCTCTTCCTCCTCGTTATACCATCGAGGGATATCCATCCACGGAATGATAATATCAAACCATGCTTGAGGGTTGGACGTAGAAAAAATATTCTTTTACATTGGCACTAATCGTATAGAGTGGACGAATGCAAGTCGTTGGAATTCACATACACATACTATGTGTACAAGCGTATACTTGAATAGAGCTTGTGACATTCGGAATTTCATTAATTTACACTTCTCGAGCTGAGAAAAGAATAATTATTGTAAGGTAGAAGAAAAATGCACTCGACGTACGGGTAGCTTTTCTGAAGATCGTTTGATGTCTTGAATTAATGACTGTGTTCTTGACATAAGTAAAGTAAGGGTATTCAGAGAGAAAAATGAACTTCTGGCAACCGATTTATCAGAAGTAAAACAATTCAAAGTTATAAGAAAGCAAAGCCGATAGAAGCATCTATGTCCTCTTAAAATCTGGGAATATTATTGTGTGGCCATCTGACTTTGGCAGACGAATCTCATCCTCGTTGCCATCCGATTAAACTGCTCGATATTGATTGTAACCGCTCACTGTTCTTGCTGGGTATTCGCTTTGTACTTTCGAACTTCATATCCTAAAATGAAAATTCATTCCGGCTACAATCCATGATTTGTCATACAACGTTGTGAAAGGCTCTGATTCCTTTTGTTGGTTTTAAATACCTGAGATGACTACTAATGCTGTGCCACTCTTGTCAGGAGCGATCTTCTCTAATATTTTCGCCAATAATCTTGCATTACATGCATACATGCACATGCATCTTAAACAAGCTTCTTTGGAGAGGTATGAAGCTTCTTCGATTGGGTTCTGCAAAAATATGAAGCTTCTTTTAAGGGCAGGAAACTTCCCTGATTTGGCTCTTAAAAATTTTGCAGGAAATGCTGAACTTCATAGAAAAATCATCTTCAGCAATGAAGCTTATCTTTGGCTTAATGGTTTTCTCAATACTCTATAAGAAAAATATGCATTATTGGATAACAACAAAAACCATATGTGCTTAAAGAAACTCCATTACTTCCACACCGTGTGGTGTGGATTTTATACCGGATGTGTGATTGGATCGTATTTTTTCGTCGATGCAAATGATCGTCATGTTACGGTCAATGGAGTTCACTATCGTGCCATGTTCGAAGTCTATTTTTGGCCAGAATTGGATGGACTTGACAACAGTGATATGTGGTTACAACAAGATGGTGCCACATGCCACACAGCTGGTCAGACAATTGATCTATTGAAAGGGACGTTGGGTAATCGAACCTCGATCATACAATTTAAAGCCGTTGGATTTCTTTTTATGTGGTTGTATTGTCATTGATATGCCAACAAGTCAACAACGTTAGAGGAGCTCAGGAATAATATCGAATGCCAAATTGCCAAAGTTCAGGCCAATATTTGTGGAAGATTGGTGAAAAATTGGTTCGCGACGGGTTCAAAACCGAGGACGGAGTCGGTGCTGGAGTCTTCTCAGAAGACTAGGATATCCACCTCTCCTTTAACCTTCCAAACTAATGTTGGGTTTTTCAAGCCAAAGTCACTGCCATTCGTTAAGCAGCTGACTAGCTGGCGGTAAAATGGAGTATCAGCATCAGATATCATATACATCGACAGTCAGGTAGCCATCAAATCCCTTGCATCCAGCACAACGAGTTCCAACGCAGTGAAAGACTGCCACATACATATCTCTTAACAAGACAGTTGGACAGTACAACCCCACCCTTTGATGGGGTATCAGGTCACTGTAACATACCAATTAATTGTGAGCTGTAGAACTGGCTGGGCGAGGCTCCTATGATTTAAATAGTATAAGTGTCACCGACATCGAGGCGGCAAAGCGGTGAGTGGGGCCAATCATTGATGGCATCAACTCGACCAATGGAATATCGCTAGGCTGTTCTGGCCGACTTTAAATAAAACTAGGTCCATCAGACTCCTAAAACTTAAGAGCGGAACTCTGTCCAAGATATTTAATACCCTCACCGGACACTGTGCTATAGGAAGACATGCTCAAAGAGGAAGAAGATACCATAAATCCTCATGCACGTGCCCTGCATTCGCCAACATCTGAAAGACTACACTAGCTGAATACCTCTTCAATGATCTAAACGGGTAAGATCAGCTGCTTTCTACTAAGGAGTAAATGGTTCCCAGAGTAAGAGGGTGATTCACCCAACTTACACTTCGGCAGCACAATGGACGTTCTTCTGATCTAAGTACAGCCGGTTGGTAACACTAAGGTACTTAAATTCCCTTAACTGCTTTTCTGTCGGCAACGAGGACCACTTGCCTCCAATGATCCTAATAACATTTTTAATATCGTATTCTTTCTTCTCTAAGTGCTTGTCTGTTACTACAATTGCAATTGTAAGCCAAGTATTTCGATTAAGCCAAATATTAGAGAAGATGCTCTACAAAGGCGCGACTTAGATCTTAATCCTCTCCAAAGTACCAACCGTACCAAGCGTTTTTTGAATCCTAAGGCGTACAATTTAAGGAAGTATCACTCCTGCTTATGTACATTCTTACTCACTTATCAAGTTTACTTGATTTTACTGTTTTTTTTCTTGTGTTGTAGTACGCATTTTTCACATGCTTGTCTTTTGATTACTCTTATCACTTCTCAAGTATCGCGTGTCGTTACACTGAACTTCGTAGTTTTCATTCTACGATTCACCATATTCTTTAGAACTAGGCACTCTACCGCTGAGTTTGGTGACAGAATTACCATCAGGGTGGAATTAGCTACCGGGATAGAGGACAAAGTAGAGTGCTCCTGTTCTAGATTCCATTCCTCAGTAAACAACGTCACTTCTTTCCTGGTAAGAGATTGACTAGAGATCTATTTCCAGACAATAATAAAGTTGTTTTTTAACGATCTCGAACTGTCTGAATAACATCCGAAATACATATACATGTCCAGTGTATGAAGCGAGTCCTCATGCTAGTCTGGTAATATCGTACCACCAGGGATCTTCATACCATTAGAACTAAGTTTTTTTGTTTATATGTAGATTCATCTATTTCATTATGTTTTCCCTTCTACACAAATAACTTATCAGAATGGCCCCCTTTAACCATATGCACGAATGGTTGATTTTGCATGCTATGCTTAGTCCTTAAAACTCCTTAATTAATTCAAAAAGTAGTCAATTCCGTTTCTTTATTACTTTATTTCACGAGCAATCCGGCTCGAAGGACCAATTTTTTTTAAATACCTCCCCATAACAATAATCTTACCTGTAACACATGTCCCGGTAATTATTCAAAATTCTCGGGAAAAGAAAAAAAAAATTCCACATTTAATAGCTTTAAAACTTCCATATACATAGTATGTATGTAAGTATGCACATATGTCTTGCAAGGAATATACACATCACCGTATAAAGTCAACATATTCAACTAATAGCCAATTTATGCTCCCCTCACAACCCGTTTGTCCCGTGTTTCAGACTATCACATCGCCTCTTCCATGTCAACACAAGCATATGACAAACAATTTTCAACTTAAAAAAAACGAGGCAAATATATTTTAACAAAAAAAGACACACTTAACTACATCTGCCACCGATACTCTCTGCGCCTCTGTATGCCGCCACATCCAAGATTGTCTTCTATAAATTTTGTTAAATATGTTTTCCTCTTCCACCAAAGGAGTCGTCGGCGGCATTGGGAAAAGCCTTCTTAAGAAGGAGAGGAGAGGCAACAAAAAAAATTGTTTCCTTTGAATACGTATGAGTATAAAAATAAATTTAAAAGCAAATGAAATCTCATATTATCTACATCGTTGGTTGTTATTTTTTTGTTTTCTTTGGTTTTTACTTTAAAAAAAAAAAAAAAAGCCGCTGCGCCTCTTCTTTTGTAAATGTGTTTTCTCAATCTTATGACGCCTGTTATATGTACGAGTATGATGAAGAAACAACGATGATCGAGGAGAAGCACAAGAAGCAAGAAAAGCGCCAAATAAGAAGATTACTTACAATTTTTTGTCACGTGTTCACGTCATTGCCACACGTAGTTTAGTTATTCAAAAGATTTGCAGAAAAGAGAAGTCAAAGTCGTTCCTCAGAAAGGACGAAACGACGTACCTGCGTGTAATTTTTTTTTTTGTCTCCTTTAAAGTATCCCTATGCACAGTTTTGGGTGTTTTTTTTTTTTTTTTTGTTCTTGTCACCCTCTTCTGTATGCATGTAAATGACTGATGCCTTTGTTCTTTCATTCTTAACCTCCTTGCCTCGTTTAGTTTCCTAAGTTCTTGTGTCAGTGTGGCTTAAGGATTTTTGGTGTATTCCTTTATAAGGATTTACCGTATTGTATTACATTTTGCAACGCTTAGCCATTATTGAAGATGATATGGAAGAAGATTCCCTTCCTCAAAAATAAAAACTTAACAAGACTTGACAGTGTTTATCCAGGCGACTTTGGTATCATCGCTGGGCGCCATTTCATCTTCGGAATAATAATTCTTTTGGGTTTTTTTTCTGTCTTCCTTTCAAATACTGGTTGAATATTTGGTTGGAAGGACATTTTGTCTACTTTTTAAAATTATGAAAACTTTTCCGTACTCTCGTTGCATGAGGTTGTGTGGGATATGTACGTGCGAAACGTATCCAATCAGTTTTTTTTATAGTTTCATCTTTAAAATGTGTTACCTCTGTCATCAGTTTAATTAATCACGTGGTTTCATAAATCACACAAATAGTGAGAAAAAAGACTCTAAGTGTATGTATATAATTGTCCATAGAACAGATGATTCAAAACTGTTGGTAATTATCCCGAAGGGGATATATAGACCCGGTCACATAGTAATTTCTCGCTTTATCTCCTTTACGGTCTTATTGCGATCTCACGGTCTAATGGTGCATTAAATGAGCATTATGCTTCCAGTTATTAATTGCATGGCAGCAACAGCAGTGGATAGAAACAGTATTTATAGATAGATACGTACAGTAGCTAGAGAGATAAGTTTACCTATGTGTTGTGAGATTTTTGTTGCAATTAGTGGTGCTTATATTCTCTTTTTTTGTCGTCGAAACACTTATGTGAATGAAAGATGGATGGACATTGACTTATGCATTTCTGATTGGACATTTCATTTGTCTATCATGAGAAATTAAATAAACAAGGGTGGTTGGGTGAGGATTGAATAGATGCGATGTCATAGGTACCCAACGTTAATGGAACTATATATTGTGCCATCAACTACTCAATTGTTCTTTCAAAATCTGAAAGAATAAAGCTAAACTAGAAAGAATATCATTCCATGAACGGTAAAGCAGTAATAAAAAGGCTGCACCAAAAAGACAAACACGATAGATAATATAATAATTCTAGAATGAAATGATAATGGTATACCTAGAGAATGGTAAAGATGAAATTCAACGACAAATAGATGTATTAATATTTCAGCGATATTTTAGTATTAAACAAGGAGATAAGTACTCCACATTAACAGAAATAGAAGATGGCCTACCACAAGGGAGCGTGCTAGGCCCTGTATTATATCATTTATTTTCCAGCGATTTACCAGAAAGTGAAGAAATAACTGCGGCAACATTTGCTGATGTTACTGGATAAAAGCTGGACAAAAAGATCAACTCGGAGGAAAAAATTGTTACTAACATTTATATGTTGAAGGCTTTAAGTATATTAATAGATGCTATCACCCCAATGGCATGGGTCTTTGACGCCTTTGACGCACCATTGGCTTATGGCTAGTGTTAGTTTTGTTTCACAGTATGTCTTTCACATTTGTGATAGAATACTTCCTTCCTTCTGAATACTCCTTTGAAGTACATTTGTATATCATCATTAAACACTCGTTTTAAAAGCCTTATAATCAAACTGCAACATCTACTTAAAGCTAATCCCCTAATGGGTTTCTTAATCACCTTAATGCAGATATATCGCACACAAAGTCTCACTCAATTCAAGTAGGAATCGATAGATACTAAATAAGAGTTTTCCTTTTATTCTTCCTCAAAAATCAGCTCTACCGACAACGACAATCCTTTTAAATACCACACACATGCATACATGAACTGTAGATACACCCGTCATACATATGTATGTACATACATATGTACCTCTTTCTCTGCCCACCGGAAACATCAATGAATTCAAATGATACGCAATCAGCATTCTCTTGTAATTGGTTTGGGATCTACGAATCCAAAAGGATATAACCCATACACACGCAACGTAAAAACGACTTCAATCCGGAGACAAAATTCAACCGAAAAGCCTACCCAACCCAACCGCCTGAGATTCGACTATCGAATCGGCTGGCACAGAAAGCAATTAATATAACTTAAACGAGTCCTGATGGTAAATTCCACTTTGCGCACAATACGCACGTAACGGGATAATATTTCCCAAACGGACCGTTCAAACAAAAAAGCGAACCGATTTTTGTTGGCCCAATGCCTTTGCTGACCAATTCACTGAGCCGGGTGCTGATGAGGCAGCCGAGGTTTAAACCGTATCGGCATAATCGTTCCTTGGGTAAGGACAACAACAGAAATAACATTGGTAGCCAATAAGTGCCACAAACTACGGAAGTACATCTGTTTTGCCAGAGGATGGCGACGTAGAATAAGCCCCCAACCAAGGATAGACCAGTTTCCTGATGGTTTGCTTACTTATGTCCTTACGGCGACGGGGTTTTTGGGTTTTTCCTGTTTTTGTTTCTCATGCGTGTGTTGGCACTGAAAATAAGCAAAGATTCCCACGAGACGACGACGCCACCGTCCGTCCGGTCGTCCCGTGCCAGTGGTGTGAAGTGATGGAAAAATTAAAGCATTTTTTTGTGGCTCTTTTTTTTTGTCCGGATCGCATCAAAAATTTCGATTTATAGCCATCGAAGGCAGTTAAGAAGGATTCTTTGAAAAAGAAGGATATACCAATTCAGTCCACGGTATGGATTGATAAATTTATGGCATTCAACCGCCCACAAGGTTGGTCTCGGCACAGATGTTCGATTGTTTCGATTGTCAATTGGAATTGAGTATGGAATTTGTGGAGTCGATGTGTGTGTGCTAGATGATATGGAGTGCATGTTGGTGGATTAGGAAATTGTGTATCTGAATACAGGCGGGGGTTTGTCGGAATCGATTTTGAATTTTAAATGAAAAGATAATATTTCTTTGGAGGTAATTTGCGTTTTCGGCAATTTATTCGACATAAGATAATTGAATTCAGGAGAGTAGATCGTGGTTGTTTAAAATATTTGAGTGCCTTAAATGCTGTTGTCAACTGTTGTCATGTTCTGTTCCTCATTTTCAGAGGTTTTTTGTACATTTATGTACAAGTATCGACTCGAAACTCTGTGTTAGAAGGGAATCATTTAGCACAGGTATTTGTTTGTTGTTCTCATTTAAAAAGAGATGGGATCTGCTGTGTTCCTTAGCGTCATTCATCAGTTTAAGAGCAACTATAAGTAGAATGATAAAATTAGTGATACCTACACGAAAAATGTTGAATACAATCCACAAATATCTATCTGCCCTCAATCAATCAGAAACTACTCATTTTTGATATTTTTGAAAACCCATCAAATAACTCTTTCTGAGCCGTCGAAAAATGTATCCGTTATTCATGAGAGAGACAACATATTCATGTTTGTTTAACCATTTCTCCTTTTCTAGTCATTTATTCTTCGTAATCGTAGTCCTTATTGAATTTCATTATCTTCATGGTGTCCCACGTGAATTTCAAGGAAATTTAATTACACTCATAGCTAAACCTCAAGACAAAACCCAAAAAATGTTATTAATTACCAGCCCCACAAATGCGTTGTTCTCTTCACCTTTCTCGGTTTAATTGCCCTCAAATTCATCCCACGCGCACTAAGTTCACAGTTTATTACCATCAGATTAAGAACTTTAACTTTCTTATACCCACATACACCCAAAGAAAAAAAAATTCTTACTAAATTTTGAAGAGGGGAAAAGAAAAGAAACAAAATCAACGTATACATCCCTGCTGCCACCAAGGGGATTATAAAAGAACACTTCCAACAAAAATCTCTGATGGATCTGTTTTTTAAACAGTTTTGAGCATATTATCCCTCCAGTGATCTCTTCTACACCTACTTTGAAATACTTGTTTTTATATTCTTCTTAAGGACTCTTTATTCGCCTCTTATTTCGGTTGAAACTCTTTGCGAAAAGTTTTTTTTTTTTTTTTTGTTTTTTAACTTTTCTGTCACTTTTGGGGGCAGTTTCTTTTCGAACAACAAAATCTGTTGCAAGTTTGAATTTTTGAAATCTGCAAGGTATTAGAGAAGCGACAAAGAAAAAATATATAGAAATAAAACCCAAAAATTGACAGTTGAAATTAGGAAGAGTAGGGGACAGAAAACCTTCCGCAAAAAAAAAAAAAGGACAACCGAACGAAGATGGGATTATCTCTGAATGACAGGATGACTTTGAAAGTTTCTTATTTTCGGATTCGCTTGTTCTCTGTCTCTCTTGAATTTTCAATTTTTATCCCTTATCCTAGGTTAATTAGATTTAATCACTTCGTTGAAAGTTAAAAAAGAAAAAAAAAATAAAAATAAAACAAAAACCGAAGAGACTTTGCAAAAGATAGATATGCTGGTGGTGATGTTCTGGAAGGAGGCTTGTGCAAAGCAAGGACACTTACAGATAAGCTCCTCTAAGACAAAACGTACTTCACTTGTACCCAAGTGGATGGGATAAGATTGAGAAAGAGTGTAGATGGAAAATTACCGGATCGAGTTTTGAGGAAAATTAAGAGATTTCAGGAATTTAATATGCAAATGAAGACCGGTAGTGCTGTGGGAAATATACAAAAAAAAAATTTATCGATTTTGTATATTCTTCTGTCGACAGTATGATCAGTTAGTCAACGAATGTAGTGAAACTTAAGAACTGTTACTGACTCAAACATTGGTTTTCCATTCAATTTTCAATGATTTCATGTGTGGCTTTCAATAACGACCAAATTGCCAATTTTGAGATATGAGTTCTTAGTTGTCTTCCAATGCTTTCCACCTATGAAGAGTTCTTTCCTGAAATACGGCAGAATTTCTTCCTAATCAGTCATGTAGTTCCTCCTTTCTCCTTGTAAACAGGACTTAATGTAGACGGTTGGCATGGCGGCACTGCATAGAAGGACTGAAGCTGCTACGAGCAGAAGAGAAGGAATGAAACCGGCTTCTCAGAAGAAAAAAAAAAGGAGCATGAGAAGTGTGTGATTGTGGAAATAGAGAGAGGCTATTGCAGTCATGAGGGTCGGAAAATTTACCAGAAGGTAAAAAAATCTATTGGTAGATTCACAGTCAATGTTGAGGATATGGAAATATCACTTCTGCAAACTGTATAACTGCAACGATGACCAAAATTCCACTGTCAGGCAAAATGAACCATTCAACGTTGATAACCAACATTTTTGCCCACCCGATCTGGATAAAGTTAAGATAGCGATATCTATCAGTAAAGCTGTTGGAGCTGTTGGAGCTGTTGGAGTCGATGGCTTGACTGCCGAGCTATTCAAAGTAGCGGGGAATGACTTGGTTAAGAGCATGCACCTAATCATAAAAAGCAAAATATGATCGGATGAAAGTATGTCCGATGAATGGATTTTGAGCATTGAGACCCTCTAAACTGCTCCAACTATAGAGCAATAATTTTCTTCAACATTGCCTTCAAGATCTTATTTGCTATACTGTATACGACTATACGACTTAGAAGCCGCCTATGACAGCATCTATAGAGAAGAACTATATAGAGCTGTGTCAAGTTTTGGCATCCTTGTTAAATTCGTCCAGTTGTACTGGATGGCGATGGAGAATGCACCCTGCTCCAGCAAGGTCGGGAAAGACCTCACCGAGATCTTTGATGTAAAAAGAAGGATTCAGAGAAGACGACATCGTTCTTGAAAGAATTGTACATCAGAGGTACAATCTTTCAAAATTCCGTGCAATCGCTGCTTCTTTGCGCTAAGACGGTAGAGTGTAGCAAAGTCCTCTATCGAACAACTAAAGTAATCCTACATATATAAGACCCTGATCATCTCAGTTCTGAAAATACTTCGGGTATATTTTTGGTTCCATCTGGAGTGGAGAAGAAGATACAATCATGAGGTGTACGAGCTATATAACGACATTGACCTAGTCAAAAGAGTTAGAATACAACGACGAAGATGGTTGGGTCATGTAGAGCGGATGGACAACAATGCTTCTTTCCGGAGAGTCCTCGAATCGACCCTACAGGAACGATGCAGTAGAAGAAGACTTCACCTAAGGTAGCGCCCTCAAGAGGAAAATAACCTCAACCAAATTGGTGTGTGAAACTGGAGGCAGCTGGCTGAAGATCGAGTTCGCTGAATAGGTTTATTGGTTGAGGCCCAGGTCCACCCGGACTGTAGCGTCACCTATATAAGTAAGTATTGTAGACGAAGTATCTTTCTTAAAGTCTTCTTTTCTTCCTACTTATCAAACAGCATTGAATGTCATAAACATACATAAATACTTAGTATGACTAGTCTGCTTCTTAAGTGACGCTACAGTTCGGGGTGAACCTGGACTTCAAAAGTATGACTGGTCAGCGTTTGTTTGAAAAAAAAAACTACGGTTTCCAAAAATTTCCAGTGAGTTACAAAAAGGGCTAAAAACCTTATTGACGCATTGGGCAGTTTTAGTACTCAGTTCTTATTACATGGTATGGGAACGGCTTTCCTTGAAGGTGAGGCATATAGACTAGATACTTCAGTAGTCGATCATGTTTTTTTTTTTGTTTTTATTCAAGCTAAACCCGTAAGCACCCTATCACTCCCTCTGCTGGATGGGCCCTAAGTAATTGCTTAAAGCACTGCCTAAAGGCATCTTTAATTTCCTGCGTCTCTGTGTCAAAAGTTTTCATTTGGAGCTTGAAGGCAACCAACAGCTACTTGGTTTTACTGATGACTGTTCTGACTGATGTTGTGCTGAGAAACCACCTTCTTTCTTGGCGTATCAGATGTCATATTCCTTCGCTGAACACACTTATCACTATATCACGAGTTACTAAGTAACAGGTTGTTGGAAAGGATCCCAAAAAGGATCTCTGCTTAAACTCTGGTTACTCAAGGCATGGCAAGGCATCCCATGTAGAGTTTCTTTTTCTAAATGATTTGCTGTTTCCTCTCGTTGGACGGTCAACCAATAAATTTGGTTGCCACCATTGACTGTATTAGCATTATTTACTTTGGCAGTTTGGCCGCCGGCCTACTCCAGTTGTTTTTTGTGAAAACAATGTCATCGACACTTCATGTGTCTTCTTATACCACCCTTTCGTAGAAGTGATTGTTTTCGTTTTCCTTTTGCTAGTATACACTAATCGTGTCTTTTATTCTGCTAATTTTAAGACAGCTTTGCCCAATAGCATATCGTTGATTCCATCATAGACCACATTCCAAAGCAGAGTGTCAATAACCGAATTATGGTGCACACATCATGTGACAGCATGCTGTTATCTCTAGGCCATACACAACCTATCAGGATTCTTTGTCTGCTGCAATCCATCACTATCTTCATGATGTACATACATATATTGGTACCTTCCTATTTCCCCCTCTGTTTTACAGCTCGAAAGCTACTTGAAGTTTCTAACACACTCGTGTACTACTAAAATAAATTCGACTTCCAAAAATACCTTTAGATATGCATACTCTGTGTTGACAGACCGCTAAAAACCGCATTCTCACACTCCTTGTGGGAAGTCTATACATATAACCAGAATCCAGTTTTATTTTCTCCATAAATTCACTCCAACCAAATCCTGTGAAATTATTTTTTAGCCCTATTGTCTTTATGGCTGTTTTTCGGCTGTCATTGCTCATCCATTACCATTACAAAACCATAGATATTTGCTTGTTAATCCTTAAAAGCTCAATTAGGATTACTCTTGATATATAGGCCACAAAAGCGGCACAGCACAAAAAAAAAAAACTTTTTTCCTCCGTCAGGCCAAAGTTTAAAGTCATAAAGATGACATGAGAGACAGGCGAAAAAAAAGAGGGTCGATAACAACCCTCACCCCTCAAAAAAACAAAAAAACCGAAAATATATAAATGACACAACTGGATTGTAAAAATCTAATAAAATGTCCGCATTTCCTGCGAAATGAATCTTTGATTTGCTCGATAATGGGGGTGTGAAGATTATTTCATAGAAATAAAGATAAAAGTAAACGTGGCAAACAGGATTTGTTCGGTTTTTTTCTCTCTTCTTCTTCTGGGGAGGAGATTTAGAATCCACTTAGTGGTGTTATACGGGGAATAATCTGTTTTTGTTTTCTCTTCGCAAATGTACTTAGGAGGATGGTATTTCTAATACCTGGAGGAAAGCTACTTAAGACGTATTGGAAATTCGAATAGTTTTTGATGTGTCGACATAAAATTGTGAACAGTTTAGTGCAGCAGCGTCCTTCGTGCTGGGAATTGGAATAACGTTTTTTGTACACTTTTGTACGTACTTCTTATAGCCACAAAGTTAAGTACTCTTAAGGACCGCATACTTACATATAAACGGGTTCATCGTCACTATTACGACAATCTGTTTGAATTTCACGAAACGTAACAAACGCCAGACCGCAGAGAATTTCCATTTAATTTAAACAAAAAAAAAAAGAAACCATTTATCCAACATTCGGAGAATTTTTCCCGCGAATCAGCAAATTTGCCTTGAAAACTTACAAGCTCAGTTGAACTTCCACATCATCTGCAAGCCATTTCTAGGAATAAAATTCTTCTGAATTTATCCTTAACACAACTGCAATGACCTAAAGTGCCAGCACACACATGGCCGCCATCCGATGCATTTAAACTCGTCAAGAATTGGATATCGTTTAATCCAACGGAAGTAGAGCGAATGGGAAGTTCTGGGGTCCTTATGTAACGAATTCCTGGAACAGAATCGTTAACTATTCACATTGAAAGGAACGTTATTCTATTTTTGTAAAAATGCGCTCTAAGAAAAAAAAAAAAAAAAAAAACATTTTCCTTGGATCAAATGAACGAACGTCTTCTTAAGAGGAAGTTGTGTTTCTTTGAAAAAATCCTGCTGCATACGCAGTTAGTGAAAAATCGAACTCATGCAATTGCATCATGTAACTAGTAGTTCTGTTTCTAGGGCCAAGTCAGAATCCTTAAGGTGTATCGTCAAAGCCATAGAAATGAAAAGAAAATGGACCGAATGCATTGAATTTCTAATGATGACATGGACTCGTGTATTGCTGGTTGTGTGTGGGTTTTGTGTGCTTCATTTCTTATTCTATGGGGTATCGCAACATTTGAAATCCATCTGTAAGGTCGAAGGCATCCTTTTGTATATGTGTCTTTTATTCGTCGGTCGCTAAGGTATTTCCAAGGGTACTGCTACTGGTTGAGTATAACAGAAGATGACTGTGGATTTATCACATGCCAAATGGTATGAGCACGACACAGACATCTCTGGGTGGACACAGACAGGTTAAACATTCCGTACGGTATTTTGTGTTGCAGAATAAGTACAATAATTTAAGAAACCCAATTTTGATGTGATGAAGAGCAATTGTGTTTTTAATAGGATCTGTAAGGTGATGTGCTGCTTGGGCCACTTTATCATTTTAAGGGTCCATACCTTTTTAACGAAGTGCATGTCACATGCTCACGAAGAAAATTATTTGTCTAGACGTTCGTATCATTTAAGCTGACCAACTGTCAAATTGGCGTTATCCTTGGATTTGTATTAATGCTGGTGTAAGGCAGCAAAGGTCAGGGATGAATGTCAGTCCTTGCTCTCATATAAATCATAATCTGGATGAGAGTAAAGATATGTACCTAGTTGAGGTATGGACAATGCACAGTGAGGATGACGGCTTAGCATTTTCTTTTAAAGAATAGCCAAACAAATATAGTTATAGACATAGTACATGCATCCCATTGACATCAGTGCTTAATTAAGCTTTATTTGTCAGATTGTACACCTATTTTCTTACACAATGTGCTAAGCGATGTATTAGTGTCGTAGAGTGCACAATTCATGACAAATCCACTCCTACCTAGCCTGCCGATTTTGTGAAGATCTCTTCTATTTGAATGTTGACTAGTACTCCGAGGCGTACATCAGTGCTGGTCACGCAACAAATTTTTACAGAAAACCCCAGGTTTCCGAGTAAACTAACTTTACCTTTGTCGATATGTCAGCGTAGAGTAGCAACTTGACTGGGGCTACGTCAAGAAAATAATCAAGAGGTGTCAAATCACAAGGTCTTGGAGGCCAATTTACAGGTTCATTACGCGAAATTATGCGTTCATCTAATGTTTCCTTCAATAAGTTCATTGTTTCGTTTGCTGCATGGCTTGTAGCGCCATCCTGTTGAAACCATATTTCTTCCACATTTATGCCATTCAATTGTGGAACGAAAAAGTCATTAATAATAGCTCTATAGCGAATACCGTTGACTGTAACACGCTGTTTAGCCTCATTTTTGAAAAAATATGGTCCGATGACTCCACCAGGCCACGGACCGCACCAAACTGTGCATTTTTTGGGATTTAACAGCGTTTCGATAATCCCATGTGGATTATCTTCGCTCCAAATGCGACACATTTGCGAATACCGGTCTCACACGGTCGATTATGTCGGGTGTAAGTACTTTATAAGTTTGATGCACAGAACCATAATTTTGGAACCAAATTTCTAAAATTGAGTAACATTCTTGAACGTTATTGAACATACGTAACGTATGTCATTACCATAAAATTGCAAAGACTACTGAATATAATTGACACTGACAGTTTGCGATCTGACAATTGGTTTGGCAGATAAAAGGGAGTGAAGTTAATACTGGGGGTTTGGACTCTTTGTGCATTTTATTTTAAGCTGCGCATACTTGCTCTTGTATGACTTCTTTTACTGGACCCTGCGCTGGATCTAATTATTTGAAAGGATTACGAGAAAACTCCTCCTTTATCAGCTCTTCGTAATATTCCTGCAAATATGTTTACTTGTCCTCTACATATTCTATGGAGAGTCAGGAACATCGCATTTCCACGTGATATGTAAGTGCCCAGCTTTTCGTATTAATAAATTGGTTTCAACTACAAAGTATCCTTTCAACCATTAGTGGAGTTTTCATGCACCTAAGTGCTTATCTCAGTTATGCAATACATTTCGAATCAATTGGACTATCTTTGGACACAGTTTGGTTGGTTTTTTGTTTGCAAACTAATTTTCGATGCTTTTCATGAAAGTAGAGCCTTTGCTAATGGATGATTTCTTCCATATCTACTATTGTACCTATGGATTGCAATTATTGTTGGTGTTAGTATAGCTCGGACCCTTATGTCCTTACGACACAAACTATTAGGAATTTTTACTTTTGTCTTCTCTTCGGCTATATTTCCGTCGCCGATTTTAGAAGTAGCTACGCAAACTTCCCCACCAACGTCATGTCTTAAATGTACTCTCATTCTCTTTTAAGACCAACTATTTCGTTTTTGGTCACGAGTCGGATAATTTTAGGCCAGCTCTTATCCGATCAGCAAAAATTTCATTTGGGGAGACTAGCAGCGTTTGTCTAAAGTTAGCAGCAAGCAGTACAGTTACTCCATCCATGAGCACATATTACTTCGTAGATCCTTAAGCGTCCTATCCGGTGCCTTGGGATTGCTGATAAGCTTGCACATCACATCAGCACATCAGCCATAATATCAAGTATTTGTTGTTGGCCGCATCCATACTCTGTTGGTCATGCAGCACCAGACATTCTATTTTTGTGTCTTCAGACAAATTATCTCCGTGCTTTACCCAGAGACGTAGTGGATCCAACATTTGGCAAAAAACCACCATAATATGGAACAGATTCCTTAGATTAAGAGCTATTCCTTCCTCAATGTCAACGCAATGGGAGCGCTGAGTCGTAATAGAAATTCGTAATACGCTTCAGAGACAGAAGCTTCTTTCGGAGTTATAATGTCTATTATCTTCAAATACACCCAAAGCCCTGCAAGTCTAGTGGAATATAGGATGAACGTGGCCAGCTACCTTCGTTAAGTCTGAGAAGAATGTAGGCCCTTGACCTCTACCTCTACCTCGATGCGGTAGTATTATTTTTATGATGCGCATCTGCAACTTCGATAATTTGTATAAATTTTACACTGCACAAGTTTGATGTTTCGGAACGTAGTTTATACAAAGCATGCAATTATTTTAGCAATAAAATGACAAACTTTGAATTAAAAATACATTTAAATGATTGATTTGAATGTCAAATGGAAGCATCGCGCATCGATAACGTTTAGGATACGTTCAGAAAAGACTTTTGGAACTTATGACTTTGCATCTATGACGCATCTGATACATCTTGGAATACACCCATTCTTTTAAAGTACAGAAGAGTACACAGTATCACTTCTGAACTGACATGCAAAATGATAGTGTGTTGCTAGGAATGACACCAAAAATGAAGGACATGCACTGAAATGTTGAAAACTTATAGTTTGGAAATGCCAGTTCAAAATTGATAGTGTGTAGCCTACTTAGTGATGGAAAATTTGGTATTAAACCCCTTTCTCCTACTTAGAAATTGAATTCCCGATAATCCATTCTCAACTCGCATCTAGAGATAAAAATGAATTTCTGTGCAAAGTTTCGAGTTTTTATGTAGGTATAGAGGTTTCAGAGAAACTGATTAAAACCATTTAATGTAACCTAAACGTTTTCGATTTTATATATAAGTATTTAAGATTCATTATCTATATACCATATTACTTTAACTAGTGCTTGACGAGTATCCATTTAATACCATTGCCCGACGAGCTCCTTTATCTATATTACTAATCTATTGTGAATGCATCTATTGGGATCGTTCTAGATCAGTCCGCCTTACCTACACACCTTCAGGACTTACTTATTCACTGCAACCTTGAGTTCAAACAGCTTTTCCTGTCTTTGTTATAAGATTACTTACTACCTAACTTATGATTGAATTAATTTCAAAGATTTTACTAACCAAATCTTTTAATAATTTCTTTCAGTTTCTTGCTTACCTCATTGAATGCAGTTCCTTCAAAATAGTCCTTAAATCTTCTTTAAAATAAAAAAGAAAACATTTTTTTCCAAAAATTCAATTCTATATTTTTTTTTTTCATTAAGTTTCTATAACCCCTCCAGGATTGTAACACAATCCTTTAACTTAATTTAATAAGCACCACACCCCGTTTCTTTTATCCTTTTCCTTCAAATCATTCATACATCTTTGTTGGTAACTCACAATAATCTATAAAAGTCCTTGTCACTTTGCTTGTAACTGAAGGACTACCCAGACTATACTCTGTAGTTGCAGTCACATTGCGTTGTTTCTCAATAGAATATTGTCAGCGTTAGCGATGATGATATCGAATTTTCCGCTGTTCACTTCCGGGACTTCATTTCAAAGCATCGACAATGATGTCGCTCCTCTTGGCGGTGCGGCGGCAGTGCTTGCCACTTGTGTGGTGGTGGATAAACTGGAAGGAATTCAATGGAATTTCCTTTTTTGTTAATGCAGCCTCATGGTTTCTCATAGTCATTTCAAATTAACGTAATGTATTTATTCGCTTCCTGTTCGAGGAAGGGAAGAGGAGAAACCCCAACCGAATGATTCCTGGAAGGAGACAATTTTATTCGATTAAAAAATAAGTAAAAATGAATGTGAGTTGGGTAGGTACTTGAATTGGGGATGGTGGGAGTAAATCTACTTTTTTTTTTTTTGATTTGAAATGTATTCGGCTTTGATGTGGTTACATAGGGATACTTACTTTGTTCAACTACTTGGGAAATTTTTATGGATTAGCAAAAGTGGCGCGTTGTAATATTGGTGGATGCATCATCCTTGAGGATGGTATCTGTTTGATGATACTTTTGGTAATGTGAATATTGTAGGGTTTTTTTCCATATAGACACAGGGTGACGGAAAAGTATTTGAAGAAGTTAAATTGAAGGGGGAAATCTCTTATAGTATATAACGCAATGATGTGGATAACGATCTAAGATCCGGATAATTCTTAAGGTTGAATCTTTTTTGTCTGTTTCTTATTTGGGAAAATTTGAGTAATATGCCCAAGAAAGGTTGACAAACCTAGTAACTGCAGCGAATTATGTACATCAACAACTACTCTTTAATACTTAAGATTTTCAATTTTTTTTTAAAGGTCACAAACAAATGTCGGCGACTAGTGATAAGCGATAGTTAATACTTATAAGTGATCGGTAATAAGGGATCAGCTACCTAGGATTAGTTGTGGAAAACAGTACGACTCGAACGACTCTGGTAAATATAATAATTTAACATGCAACCGTGGGCAGTACCAAAGTTAAGAAGTCAATCAAGTGTCCAATTTGTGGCGAAGATTCTTGGGTCTCTCTCTCATAAAGTAGGTACTATTTTTACCCATAAAGTCTTTAGTATCCTTGTCTGGTATGTTTGGTTGTATAGTAATTTTGAAGGCTCATACCACAACACCCTGAAACTCGATTGTCATTCAGAAATTAAATAATTTCTTGTAGATGACATTGTTAACTAAAGAGTACCTATGTACGTAAAAGTTTTGTTGTTTTGTTTGTCAGAATCAAAGCGATACAGCCACCCACGCTGCACTCCTATATAAAGTTTCATATCCTGTCCTAGGCAGCTTCAAAGTATTGCGTTAACTATCGAATAATGCAACACTCTAAACCTCAAACTCATTTCAAGATTAAAATGTTCACCTGCGTTGGTTTCATATTTTCTTGTCACCCTCTAAAACCGCCACTCAATTACACCAAGCTGCACCTGTAGTGGATTTAAATCCAACATCTGCATCCTCAGCTGGCTTTCTTTTGGTGCAACCATGAAGGTTATGACATACTTCTTCCCACAAAGAATCTTAATTTGCCACGTTGGCTCATTAAATTGCATAAACATCATCTAATGGCACTCTTCTCAGTCATGTTACAGCCACTTACTTTGATATGGCAAGTGTGCTGCCTACTCATTGCAAACTGAAGCGCTGCCATCTGCAAGAAGAGTTAAGCCACAAAAACTGGGAAAAAAAAAAAGAAAACTGCACTGAAGAATCCTTGAATTACCGCACATCATCAGCATTATTGAACGCGCTTATGACTGCGTATGCAAACATATGTTACACCTTTATCCTGGCTTAGAAAACCCAGGCGCATGCATATGCAGTCGTCGTTGCCAACCCTCTAAACCGCATACCTAACAGACACACATATTTCGAGCACAATTTATGCTCGTAGAAAAGGAATCAACATCACCATCATGCAAGTGGTTTTAGAACCTATTCCAGGACGAGTCAGGATAGGAAAAATGAGAGAGTAAAAAAAAAAAAAGCATAAAACCGTGGAACTTAATTGAAACACTGGAGCGGCGCGCACTATGCTCGTTTATTCAGAACAGCAGCATCGTCGCGACTCATTTTTTATACATATTTCATGTGGCAATCGCTCGTTGGTGGAGGAAGTTCGTTACAATAGCACAAACTGCAAACCATCGTCCTTGGTTCTCGTCGTCATTGCTCCTTCGGGTTTGCAGTTGCAGTGTAGATTGTTCGCGCGCCAGTTTGTGAAATCTCTGCGACATTTATTCAGGCTGAGTGGGAGTTGTGCTACCTCGGGTTTCCTCTGCAGAGGAAGCTTTCGTCCTTTGGAGAATGATTTTGTTTTTCTATTTTCCACGTTCATCTTCGTATCCTGCAACAACCGATGAAAGAATTAGAGACAAAGAGAGAGAGAGAGAGAGAGAGATGATGTTTTCTAGTACGTACATACATATATACAGGATAGAGGTGCCAGGATGTTATTTACACATGCCCAGACACAACTGCATGTATATGTATGTATATACGAAGCATCCTTCGAGTTGCGCTTTTATATTTTGTTTTTTTGTTTCTGTGTGCGAGTTTATGATGGGAGAACAATTTTGTAATTTACAATTATAATGTATCACAAGTTTTGATTGTTTTGCTGGCGTTGTCTTGTAGTTCTGCGGTTTTTCAACTCTGCAGAGTGGGATGGATTGGGTGGGCTCTTTTTCGCAATTTGTTATGGGTTTCGTGTGTATTATTTATTTGAAATGATAAGCAGAAGATTGTCGGGAAGTAGGGGATTGAATATTAATATTCTTTTGAATAATGGAATCTTTTGTTGAATAAAGAGATTGCAGTTTGGATTAGGGATTGAAAATTTAGCATTTGAAGACACATGACATTGAAGACAGTTGAATTTGGAGCAACACTATTGACATAGTTTTGCTAACAGACTGGAGATGATTTGTGTCAGTAGAATTCATCTTGTGCATGATGAAGTGGATCGGTATTTGGGTGCATGGGTAGCATGTGAAGTTAATCCTAAAATTAAAGAGACGTTCTTAGATTTGGAAATTTATTAGTTTTGTAGAACTTTTCCGACTGGTCGTGAGTAGTAATCACAGGGTTTATTGCGGATAACGATTGTTTGATAACCTATAGTTCTGATTCGAAAAAGTGATGGACTGCAATTAAAGCAAGTCGATTCGATTCCCCAAATGGCATTAAAAATTGTCAGGAATTGTAATCGTTATACTACACCGAAAAAAAGTACCTAAAACTAGGTGACTTGGCAAAACCTATTTAAAACGTATCTTTTATGAAAGTATACTTAACATTTCGCTTTGAAAGGAACTAGTCAATTTGTTAAAATTCCATTGAAGATTAAATATTTAATGGATTCTGGTAATTCTCGAAAACTAACGAAACCTTCAGAACAGACTTTGGCAGCAATCTAAACAACGAAGTAGCTGCCTATCCTTGACAGAAGCTATTCGTGATCACTTAAAGACTTAATTTGGAAATGTGGTATCTACTACTTGAAACTTTTTCTCTTGTATCTATGTATATAAAAAAAAACTTAGAGGTAGAGAAGGTAACTTTAAAGAAACATCGCTGGAAGAAATCAACGTCAAATCGAAGTTTGCAGGATAATAGAGAATGACTAACTAGTATTATGCTTTCGGATATTTTATTAAGATAAAATTACCTTATAACTTCAAACGTCATTGGAGGACATCTACATATTCAGATAGATTTAATTTTTGTTTAAAAAACCTGGTGGCAATGGGTTGTCCAATTAGTGCTAAAGTGTGGAATATATAATCCCCTGCCACTCCGTAAGTCTTGACTTCGAACTGGATAAACTTAGTCGAAATATATTCCAACGAAACTGTAGGAGAAGCATTGTTTAAGCCATTTCGACCCTTGAAGGGTTATACGATATTGGTCTGTACTGTAGAAACAAACTCAGCTCAGAATATGAAGCCTTATGAAACCCGGTGCTTTAATTTTTGTTTATAATCTGGGCACAGGTGAAGTGATTAGAAAGCGTTGTCAGTATTCTAATAGTCAGAGCAGGACATCCATAAACAGCTGCTGGATGGCTTTTATTTCTGTGCCATCTACATTAGTCTCTGTGAGCAACCTCTGTATGTTTCAGCACATACCCTAAGGAACAGCTTGCAGAGTTTTAATAACTTTGGTTTAATTGTAAAGGGCTAATTCTAGGCTACGCTATCAACCCTGATACGTTTTGAAAACCAATTCAGCCCTTTGTACTCTTGATGGATCAGGACCAGCTCATCATTATTAGTGACAATACGATTTATTCGGATGTTTCTTTCATAAAATCTTATACCAGGCAGGTCCACTTTTTTTAGTGGATTAGTTTGAAAAGTGGGGTTTTCAGCTCGAACTTGAACTTCTGCAGCTTGGGTTGCACTACCCACCACATCATTACCATCGCAGCCATAATGATTTTCAATGGACGAAAAGTGGTTCGGCTGCCAAAAATGAGCAACTAAATCGAGGAGTTTTAGTATTCAAGAATTACTTGGACTAAATGGAATATGATACATAAATTTCATCAGGAGATTGCGTAAAAAGTTTTTTAAAGTGTGGTGACTGCCCAAAATCGTTTTAAATATTTGCAGCCAAAGTATCTACGTATGACGTACAGGTAATACAGAGATAGGATTAGGTCAAATTCGTATCATTTGACAGTTTCAGTTTATACCCATATTATGTAACATAGTCATTAAAAATCTTTGGACATACTTCTCGCTGTCACTCATGAAAAATTATGCTACATACGCTGGTAATCCTTTCCTTTTAGGGATCCCATAACTGATTGCTGGAGGAAAGTGCTTTCGACAAAAAAAGACGTCCGACAAACATCCAAGAGTAAGACTGCCATGAAAAGCTTCTCAATACAAAAATTGCCCTTCGGACACGGCATTAAACAGTAGGACCTTTGCTTTTGTTTGAAGAATATAACACGCACAACGCAAATGGTTGTAAGAAGCTACGCAGTATTTTGGCGCAAAAAAAGTAGCTTAACTTAATGGAGGCTGATTTAACTATGTTGAATGTGTGATAGTACCATGTTACACCAAATTTGATTATAATGCAAAGGATGTGCATGGTTTCTTTGAATTTTGTATTTCAAGCTATGGTACAATCGAGTAAGTAATTTTCTGGAGACCTTCCAAAATTGGATTTGGTCACATCTCAGGGGTGCATTTAACCACTCGTTGTTTGCATTAAATTTTACAAGACACTGCTTTTTATTTATTTTTCAATAAGGTTTTGTCGGCTATACGTGAAGTTAGCTGCAGTTTCGTCGCCGTTTTAACTTATCTGTACTTGCTATTCAATAATGGAAAGTTACACACTACAACAACGATTTCAAATTGTCCAATTTTTTTTTGTAAAAATTTGAGTTTGGTTGGGACAATTTTTTACGTGTTCGATTTTCCGATTTTCATCCTAAAATTATTCTCAGCGATGAAGTTAATTTCTGGCTCAACGACTGCGTTAATAGCCAAAATTGTCACATTTGGGCAAGCCAGCAACCCGAAGACATTCACTGTTTGGTGGTGGTTTCATTGGCCCATACTTATTCTGCAATGATGCTGGGAACACAGTCACGTCATGTTGCCTGACTATTTTTAAGATAAATTGGAAGATGATGACTTGGAGCATAATGTGGTTTCAACAAGACGGCGCCACATGCCACCCAACAAGCCAAACAATCGAGTTATTGGAGTCGAAGTTCGATGACCGTATGTCCATAAGTGCCATCTCGTTTGTGTCATTTGACGCCTCTGGACTTGTTTTCTTTGGGGCTCTGTAAAGTCCATGGTCTATACCAATAAGCCTGAGACTTATGATGACTACAGGTCCAATATCGAACGTCAAATTGCCAGCATATCAAAAAAGTTATGAAAAATTGGGTTCAGCGCATTCACTCATGCAGGTGTTTCCGTCGAACATATTTTTATGATATTGTACAAACATAAATTTTTTTGATATCTCAAGCTTTTTTATTTAAAAAAAAAAAAAAAAAAAACAGAAATGAGCGCTCTTAACGAAAAACCTTTTATTACTATACTTAGGGTAAAATAATAAAGGTGAAAAATGAATTCCTGTAGTACACCACTATTTACAACAAAGTTATCGGGAAATGCGGTACAGGGACCATAATGTCCTAGTTCAGTGGGAATTTTTTTTGTTGAAGATGGGAAATAAGTCCACAATTTTTGGGAAGATAATCAATCAATAAAAATGTGGGCACCGTGCCTCAAGTGGTTAGTGAGTTGGACTACAGAGCGAAAGGTTCGAGGGTCAATTTTGTAAGCCTTCAAACCAATATCTTTGCGTAAAATTTTCCATAAACTGGACGGACTGAAGCTGTTGTGAACTACGTCGAATTGATAAATTTTGGTCTTCTTTAACACTGTCCTGAAAGGATGCAATATTCTCTTCAGTACGCACTTTTCTTATGCGTCTCGGTGCCACTGCATTTTGCAAAGAAAAAGTTATGCGAAATGGTCAACAATACTGCGAATAGCGGTCTCAGATGGTCGATTATGTCGGCTGTAATATGGTGTAAGTGCTCTATAAGTGTAGCGCACAGAACCATAATTTTGGAACCAAATTTTTAAAATTTGGTAACGTTCTTGAAGCGTGTATGCCATTACGATAAAATTGCAAAGATTATTGAATAAAAATGATACTGTCATTTTGCAATCTGCCAATTAGTTTGACAGATATAACTGTCGGAAGTTAGTGCTTACTGAGTAAAATTTAAACACATTTTAGATCTATTTATCTTTGCAACATTAAAATTTTAAATATCTCATGCCCTTACGTAAATTAATTATTTTCAAATCTAAGAAACCTTTTAACTTTCTATTTTTGTTAAAAACTGAACTTATTGTTTAACATGACTTCCTTTCTATTTACAGACAAACGATCACTACAACAAACTGGCTTCAATTATACCCCATAACAGTTAAGCGTAAGTATACTATGCATCTTCTTATTTCTAAAATATACAAACACACATTTTCTACAGCCAAGTGTATACGTTTGCTCAGAGAAGAAAAACTTTTTGCCTTTCGTAGATAAAGAAATCCATAGATACATTCCATTAGTTGTTACCTTTTATGTCTCCTCTTATCGGGCACTTCTATTTCCTCGGGTAGGATGTATGTATATTTTTATGTACGACTATCTGTATCCTGCGTGTACCTACACTGTTCCACTACTATGTCGATAGTATAGGTATTATTAGCCAGGATGATGCAGTACCAGAAGTAGTAGTAATGATTTTAATTAAAAAAAACTTTTCCTTTTTTTTCTCCCTTTGATATTATTTATATGAATTCTTTTTAGAACAAAACAAATAACAGAGAAATACCGAGACTAAGAGAACCCCTACCTATGGGGAAACAACAAACAATCTCGGTGCAATATGTTAGCACCGATTCTACTTTAGACGCAATTCGCATAACTATTCTACTGCATGTCAGACTTGAAACGCACGAGTGTGTGTGAGTTTGTATTTTGTACTTACCTGTTTACATATGTAGGTATAGCCTTAAGGAAGCCAAGAATCTAACATCAGCCTCGCCACTAAAACAACAGTCAAATAACCAAACTATAAACAAACTAATGTAAGCAAAAGGGGGATGAATATTGGATGTAAATAGTGTATACTGGGTGGTGGGTCCAGGGCAGGGGAATCTAATAAAAACTTTTCTTGTCCGCAATTATGGAATACGTAGTTACGCAAGGGATTTCATACATGTAGCCGGACGTACACAGAGTAAGGAGTGGACTTTTGTTTCGTAATTGACAAGCGGTTAAAGGGGGGAGTGTGTGCCCTTGTTGGAGGTTCTTTTGTGGAAATTCTTGAACTCGGTGATGAATTATGGGAGTTTTGTCTAACTTTAATCTTAGGATTCTTACGGAACCTGGTATGTTTATACGTGACTCTGGATTTTTGTTCTACACGAACTTCAAGTGCTGGTCATTAATGCTTGAGATTGTTGGGTGTATGATGTTTGTAGCAGCTCGATAGCCGCCCAGCTTCTATGATATGTTACTATTATCTTTTACGTTTCGTTAGTATCTTAGTTTGACTCAGCAACTCACTCTTCGATTTCTATACATTAACTATGATGTCAAACTAAGAATGTATCCCTTGGTCAGAGGGCTTGTCTAAACCAGTGCATAACAACGTTCTCTTGGACATATTGTATCTAAACACGCTTAGGCAGAATTCCTCCGTAAAAACTACATATGTATGTTTCGTTTTTGAGAAATTTTAGAAGGAAAAGATTTTACGTAAATTCTTGTAAATTATTTGAACAAGCTCAAGCCCTAGTCCTAATTTTTATTTTTAAGTGTTTATAACACTGATTGAATGAGGAATGAGCCTAGGAATTGTTTGTATCCATGATTTTTATGTATGTCACGTTTTCGAGTCTGCTTTCAAGCCTTACTTCAAAAATTTCTTGATTTGAAATTATGAAATTTACAGGCCTACCTCCGAGTATCTCCCGAATAGATTGGTTAGATAGGCATTTAAATTTTCTTTTGCCTAATACACGAGTCAGGAGCTAACACGACGACAATCCTTTTCAAAACGCAAAGTCCTGTTTAACACAACTAAAAGCAAATTGCAATCATTTTCACAAAAATACAATACAACTACTCCGTACATACATATGTGTGTATATGTATGTTCCCAACGAGCAAAAGGAGAAATTTTAACCAAAGAAATAGAATTACGTGTCAAAGGACCTTCGCTCACTGCCTTTTTCTTTGGACTTTTATAGGTTTGTGTTTTGTTTCCTTGTTGTGTGTGTGTGCGATTTTTTTTTTTACTCTCGTATTCTCTATTTGTTCCCTTCCAAGTCGTTAGTCCGTTAAACATTTTTTTTTTCTCCATTTTTTTGTTCGTATCCATTGAATAGAATAAATGAAAGAAACGAGGACATGACTTGATACGATAGTGAGTAGTTGTGTGCGAGCACATACCACTTCATCATTATCGTCCGTCGAATTCTTATATATGTGTGTGGGTTTGAGGTGAGGTGCAGCCTTAATTATTTGACTTGGAAGGATGTCTACTACACGTCATTAGAGTTGTACGTATTCTTGTATGGCTGTGTAATTTTATGGGGTATCACCTTCATTTCTTTTTTGGTAATTTTTTTCTTCTGTTGATGTTCTAATTAGTTTAATTAGTGTGAGGGGTTTCTTTTTTTTTCGATAAGCAAAGGCTGTGAAGTGTTAGTCATGTTCAGGAACTGAAGGTAAAATATGTGTTTTTGAAATGAATGGACATTTTAATGAGGATTATATGGCATCGCATTGAGCTTTAGACCATTTGGTACTGTACAGATACTAGATAGATATTCGCTATCATTTTTCATACCTTTCTGAAAGCCATGCAGCTCTTGTGTTGTTGGTAATTCGTATTCTCAAAGATAATAAGATACGCGAGATCCTAAAAATTCCTTGAGATTCTTAATATGATCAACTTTTTTCGTCTTAAGAACATTCGACCATACCTGGTATGAATTGCTTGATTTAACAATCTGTGGCAGACAACAAGTTCAGTAGAATAAAACTTCTGGATTCGTTCTAAACTATCGAATTTGTCTAGGAATATAAGCCGCTCCTACTTTGGTAGGGTTTTAATTTGCTGGCTTAGTAGAGGCACTTAAGAATTTATCAAGCCTGGAGAGTAGAGAGATGAGATGAAATGATTGCAAAACAGATTCGATTGAAGAAGATACCCTGTTTTAATTGTCAACATGGAATTAGCATTTATTACTAAGGATGACTTTGAAAATCCTTCTTCTAGGATGAAAACACCACAAAATTTTACAAAAAAGTCTCGGGACATTCTCGAAAAATACCCTCTGAATGGTTGCACTGAAAGCAGCCGAATGGAAAGTACAATACAGATTACTAAATGTATGTACGTACTCACATCGTTTGGTACTTAAATAATTTAAATTGCCATGTGGGTGCACTCATTTGAGTAAAAAACTACAAGCGATTTGCTCCATCGCTTTTTGTGCCTAAAATTTGCGCTCAGCGCCCACAGTATGTCTCGTTCAAATTACCGTCTCGTCGGTAGCAAATTTCATTAAAAAACAAAAAACCGTTTCCCCTTGCCAAAATCTGAGTTCAACCCTCGTTCAAATACCAAATCTAAGTGCACTGTACCTCATTTAAACCTATCTTCGTAAACCCATTCGATTTAAATTTAAATTTACCATCCACAAGGATAACATTCTGTGTTGTTACAGTGCAGCACGCCTCCCATTCGTTTCTACCCTCTACATTCTAATGAAATTTTAATAATTACACTCTACAAATGCCCCGATCCAATGGTCTCTTGTTGTCGTAGTAAATCCATAATTAATATTGTCCACCCATAGCGCCCCGAAACTAAATTACCGAACCCCGCACTGTCTGTCATGTTGTATTTTTACTCCGGGGCAATTATTACTGCACATAACTGCCTTGCAAACGATAAATTACTTTGCAATTAATGTTTCAATCTCAAGAGAATAATCAATGGAAAATGGCATTGTAATTGATTTCGCAAACATATGCATCAACAGAGAGAGAGAGAGAGAGAAGACTGCGAGGAATGTGGATGGGGGAGGAAACAAAATAACTCGAAAGAGTTACTACCCTCGGGGTATTCACAAATCGACCAAATGAAATGTATGATTATAAGAATCAATGTCCTGTACTGTCGGTTCGAACTCTCGAGAAATCACATTAGCCCCCATGTAGACATGTCCACCTTTTGACACCCATTTGGGTGGCATTCCATCCCATAAAGTACGCTCGCTCATCTCGTTCGCCCACACATTCATTTGTACACTTTGGGGGCTTGGTCATACTTAATGAGAGTG
Organism: Xylota sylvarum; assembly: GCA_905220385.1. Lineage (NCBI taxonomy): Eukaryota > Metazoa > Arthropoda > Insecta > Diptera > Syrphidae > Xylota > Xylota sylvarum. The sequence goes on along the minus strand of LR999957.1, from coordinate 95,405,659 downwards.
CTTACAAAACGCATACAAGGGTTAACTCGGTCCGTTGATGGTATCCTTGTAGCACCCACAACCCAAATCATTGCATATATGTATGTATGTACGAGTGAACGACTGTGTCTATGGATGTGTGATAGGGTGCAAGTGCAAGTGCCATAGACTGTAGGGGGCACACACACTGGACAAAGTAATTTAATATGGTCCTAGAGTAACTATTTACTTTTGGAGTATGTGTCCTCGAGGCTGGGTAGAAACCAAGAGAGACGTCCTGTTCAAACAGCAATAGAAGCGAAACAGAGGGTAACTAGGTGGATGCAGTTGAGTTGTACAAATGTTTTAAATACCCCTGCCACATATCTTCACCTCACCAAGAGCATCAGATGCACTGCCCTGACTCTATCTCTGGCATTCCTTGTTGCGAGTTGGAAATTCCTGAATTTTGAATCCCGTTTCGTCCTTTCACTTTGTTGTTTAGGTTTTTGTTTTTTATTTAGAGGGTGGGGCAGAGATAGATTACGTGGTAAATATTTCCTGATTATTTTATGACTTGGAGTATCTACTGTGTATCTACGCCTGAATGTAGTGGTAGGAGATTAATTTTTGGATTCAAAATGGTTTCCATTATTCCCGATGACTTCACAAAATGTCAACTAATTTCAGATATTCGAGCAAGGATTCTCAGTTTCGAAGAAATTTAAAATTCTACGCATCAATTGAAGCAAATTTATTTGCCACGACAAAACACCCCAGAGGATTATCCACCAAAAGCAAGGTAACCCCCTAAAAGTAACACCAAACTTTGGGGGAATAACTCCCGCAAAAAGTATTCAATATCTATCTCGCCTTGACTCCGCAGATACTTTTTACTTAAAGTAAAAACAAAAATAATAATAAAAAAAGATTTCCGTATGAAAGGGGTTGATTGGCAGGCATACTATGCACGTAGCGTAAATTCTAACTTCCTTCCCCCTATTTCGTGTGTTTTTTTTTTGTCAGGGCGTACATCACTCTCCTCCTCCTAAACCCCTAGCGGATAAAGAATTCTGAAGGTGATGCACGCGTTGATGACGGTTGTTTTTCTTGACGCGCGCAATGATTGAACATATTTAATGGACCCCTTTTGCCGTTTCAGTGGTTTATCTTGTGTTTACCTTTTCTGTTCGGGCGGGCTCTGCTTCTTTCAAAGGATAATCGTTGTCGGAGAAGACATAGACCCCTTCCACGTACACACGCATTACAATATGTGCGAGTCAATCATTCAAAGTTAACAATTTTTCCGCCGATAAACGTTCAACGCGCGCAAACACATCATTTCCATCATCATCATTGTCATCATCATCACTGTTGTCGTCTTCGTGCTCATCCTGTGATTCTCATCTTCGGATGTGTGTCATGATGCTGAAGATAAGAATGCGAAAGCACATCGTGGAAAAATGATGAAAAAAGTACGAAGAAGTACAAGTACAAGGAAAAAGAGAAAATTTACGTTTGAATATTTTATAAATGGAATTTTCTTTAGGTACACATTAGGGAAGGGGGCTGTAGTCGCCACATTCCATACGAAATTTATATTTTTTTATCTTTTGGGTGAATTTGTGCTCCTTTTTGTACGTTATGTATGCTTCAGGTGAAATCGAGAACGCATTGCACGTGTTGTATAAACAAAATGTGGTGGGTAATACATTTTGTTTTGCTTACAAACTTAGAGAAGGGTATAAAGATACATCTCGGGGCTTTGAGATCCATTTCAATATCAATAACATTATGTTTGCGCAATTTTGTTTTTTTATTTTTTCGTTGTTTCTAACCCGCTATCCTGTTTCATGAGTTAGTAGAGTTTTGTTATTTGAAATAAAAATGTACACGTACATATGTTGATGAGTACAATGGTTGTTGTCAAAGCAATGTTGTACTGAAAAAGTGAAGAAAAGATATAAAGCAGAGATGCTGAATGGTAGGTGCTTAGGTTCCTACCAGAGAAAGATTTAAAAAATCTATGTCTTCAGTACTCTTGAACTCAGTCGGAAATGTGTTTGTTGTTATAAGCTTAGCTTTGAAATATCCGGGGACATGTCCTTAACATCCAAGGTACAAATATAAAACAAAACTTGTTAACAGCAATAAGTAAGCCAAGCTTAGTATTTGCCAACCATGGACAGGCTTTGCGTTCGTATGATTGACCTCCACATCGAACATCAAACTTCAACACCAAGTATGGCTTTGAGTAACTAGTAAACGAAACTTAGGATATGCCATTCTCTTTTCATACAAAACTTGGTTCCATGAGCCTGGTTTCGAAATTTTAATAGTGAATGTGGGAGTTGCAATGAAAACCCATGTTTCTTATTCACGTACGGTCTATAAATGTACCAAGTCTGGCTTAAGAAATCTAAAAACCGAACTTGGGAAACAGTTTCTTCATTCACAATCGAAATTGAAAATATGACAGTGATGACTTCCAAATCCATCCATCTCTCGAAAGAAATGTGTTAAACTCCGGCGTTCCCCTTTTCAAATCTAAATTCTGTTTGAAACATCTACATATGTACATCTTAGGAATTGCAAGTAATTTTCCAATAAATAAAAACTCAATGTGTATGAACCCTCATTGAACTCGATTTCACTTATACCACTATCTGAAACCAGTTCGTTAGAAAGCAAATAGGTATCTGCTTCTACTCGTATCTATCAAATGCCATTTTTATTCTCTTTGACATACGCACACACGTTTAATCTTTGTGGACCCACATTTCAACACCCGCATTTAATAGAAAAAGGTTAAAAGCAAAGTCGATGTCTCTGGCTCTTTTGTTGAATTTGATTTTGAAAATCTACCACCATCGACTGTTAAACTTTCTTTGATCACCAGAAATTGTCTTTCTACCCAAAAATTTATCTACACTCTCTCCCGAGGAGACAACATCCTTCTACAGAAAAAGAAGAAAAAAAAAATTCCAATGAAACTGGATACAAAACAAATGAAATTAAGCTCATTGATGCTTGGGGTTGTATGTGATGGGAAATTTTAAGAAGTTTTCTTTATATCCACATCCGGTTTGGTCTCTATCAATCGAAAATTCACTTTTGAACGAAGAAGGCCAAGGAGATAAAGTTTTTTTTTTTTTTGTTTTCTGTGTAAGGACATGCGGGTGTGCCCTTAGCCCGGTGGTGATGTACCTAATTGAATGTACGGATTCAAATGGGCGGAAGCAAGTCCACATAAAGTTTTTAGAGTCTTGACTATGTGTTTGGAGATACTTTTTTTGGGAGAGCCACTTTGATGAATGTGTGTTTCTGTATTTGTCTATTGCTTTACTGATTTGTGATAAAGTTGAATTTTAGGTTTCCTTTTAAGTTGAGGTGATGGAGATAGTTTTGTTTCCAATTGACTTTTAACTGTGTGGGTTATTTTGACTGGGGTATATATTTGGAAATTATTTGATTATTTTGATCATTAATTGGAGTTGCAGAGATATGAAGTTGAATGGGAATTATTTCGTGTCTATTTCTATTTCTATTATATATAGAAATAAATGGGTAGTCTAACTGACGACATAATATCTACAACACGAGTACTGTTGACATATTTCTGGTTCTCCTAATCTTACGCATAAAGAATGTTGTTATTTTAAGTTTCGTTTTCTGAGTACCTACATATAACTTAGTCGACTGTCTTACTACCTCTTCAAAATATCCAGTTCAATATTTCGAGTTCGATGATGCCTACAACCTGAAGATGTCTAGCATGAGTCTTGTTATCTAGGTATAACCAATTTGAAATGAAATAAATCTAATTGTTGGACGACATTAGAATTAAATGCCTTACGAAGAAGAACAAGTTCCGACTTTAATGACTCAATTACCTGAGTAGATAATAGGTAACGTTTTGGCAAACACAGAAATAAGTTTGACTTCTAATCTGTTCAAACATACTACTGCCAGGTTTTCAACCTAATACATACCATCATCATACCAATATATGCATGAACATATATGCATATATAAACTTCACCAAAAATTACTTGTTTCATTGTGAATAGTTTGCCAAAAATATGCCCACACTTTGCTTTGGCTCGCCCCACTCACACAAACTACTACAGGACTTCAACTGAGAATGGACATTTCTCTGGCAAAAAGCCTGCAATTCCTATTTCCACATCATGCTATCCCCTACTATAGGTGCAAACATTTTAATTGCCTCCTCTAAAATATTTTTGGTTTTTTTTTTCTTTGTGGGGCCGGATTCCGATGCCACATGCATACCACCCCCCACATCACTTACTCAACTCTGACAGTAAAATTTAATTTTTTTTGTTTTTCATTTGTGAAACCAAATGAAATTTAAAATTGATGTCATCATTGGTCAAAATTATTTTTGAGTTTTTCTTTTTGTTTTAGGATAACACATTTTTTATGTAACCTTTGAAATGAAATCATAAAAAAATTGGTTTTTGTTTTATTTTGGAAAATGTAATTTATGGCGGTTAATTTTTCTTGACCGAACTGACGGATGGGTTGTAGTTTTGAAGGTTTTGTGTTCGTCGTCGGGACGGAAGGATGAAATTGGGTTTTAGTAGTTAAGGTATACAAATCGGTGTTTTAAAAAGTAAGTTGTGAATACGTTTGTTTTTGAAGTGTCAAGTAGATATATAGACTTCTAGTAAACAGTACTATAGACTTGTTATTTGTGTTAACTTTTTTAGACTTATAGTAGACAGTAATAACAGCCTTCTTATTTTTGTTATTCGGAGTGTTGTACCTTTATGGTCAGCTCAAGGGCACATATGTATGTAGATCCAATCTATGCCCGTATTTAAAGGATCCATACTTTAATACCTCCGTGACTGATTTTCATAGAGAGCTGTCTTTGAGAGTATCCATTTGAAGGCGTTGAACCATGTTTTCTTTGGTGAGTGACGTTAAAGATTAGTTTTACCCTGACAATCCAGAAATGATTCCGGCACTTTAACACTGTGCAATAGAGCCCCAAAAATTTACTACAAAATTGGTTTGAGAAAATGGTTTATTGCCAAAGGAGTTGCTGTAGCTATTTAAATGGAATTATTTTCTATAAATAATAGCCGGAAAGTGTACTCTCTTCTATAAAGCAAAAGTCTTCGAAAAATATTAAATGGATTTTTTTTTTGCCAATTTTAAGGAAGAACTAGCAAATGGCCCACTTTTATTGTTGGGTAGCCACCGGTTCCTGTTTCAATATACATATGTATGTATGTATTTCATATGCTCATGTTCTACTAGATTTTTTCCAACTTCTGTTACCTCATACCCGATAAAGAGAATCAGAGTCATATGAACTAACACCCAGTTCTTAGGGTGATAATCATTAAATTTATCTCAAGAAGCACTATGACCTTATGAAGATAGTGCTATCCCCTTAAGAAGTTTTATGAAAGGGTTTTCAATAAAGACTTAACAATTTTCTATTTAAATAAAAGACAGACTAATTGAGATATCTGACTGAAATTTATTCCAGGTGTAATACACATGTTAAATTTAAGTATAGGATTCGATCTCGTTCGTATGACAAACGCGAGCACATTTGCAGCGATCGATTCTTTGAAACCACTTTTCCACTACTCTTCCTTACATATCGGCCGGAATGTAGGCAATTTTGCATTCGATATAGTTCCTGATCTCTTCTAACGTTGTTGGCTTGTTGGCATAAATCAACGAATTAACGTAATCCTATTAAAAAATAAATCCAAGGGCGTTAAATCGCATGAGCTAGGCTAGGAGACAAGACCATTTCTTGAAAGCACAAGATTACCGAACTTCGTCTTCAATAAATCAATTGTTTTACCAGCTGTGTTGCATGTGGCACCGTCTTGTTGGAACCACATATCACTGATGTCAATTTTATCTTTCCAACTTGGCGACCATTTTCATCGACGAAAAAATACGATCCAATCACACCTCTCCGGCACACCACAAGATCACTTTTTGTGAATGCAATGGATACTCTTGAAGCACATGTGGGTTTGTTGCTGTCCAATAACGCATATTTTGCTTATTGACAAAGCCATTAAGCCAAACAGGAGCTTAATCGCTGAAGAAGATTTTTCGATGAAATTCAGGATTTTCTTCAAACTTTTGCAGAGCTTATCATTTTGAACTGAACCACTTACGGCTGCGATATTATCGATATATTTCGACCGGTGCCTTTGTATTAAAATACAAAATTTTTATGTCTTTATTGAAAAACCCTTTAGTATGGTTTTGTCTGCTAGTTGAAATCAAATTCATGGATGAAGCTTAGGATTGTTTGAGCTGAGGAGAAGTTGACATATCAGAAGGCAAAGCAATGCCTTTATGAAAGTGTTTGAACCTAGCCCGAGCATTCGGATAAAATATGTTAACCACTATCAGTGTCCTCAAGGCATGTCCGATTGGTTAATATCGACTCTAAATCGTTTTTTTTTTCTTGTTAAGGAAAAGGCTTTCGGCGCAAAGAAATGGAGCCTGAGCTCCAAAACTAGCAAATTCCTTAATTTATTGTCAGTGATGCATATATGTCCAGGAACACATGTTAGTGTGATTTTATTGTGTACAACAAGCTGCAGTAGAATTTGCAAACAGTTCTAACTCAGCTTAGTTCCAAAGGCAAAGAACTTGGGAGCTTTTAGGGATAGTTGGCTAACAGATTAAACGTTTTATGTATGACGTGCAGAGGTAGGCTTTTGCTTGTTATCGAACATGCCTTAAAGAATGAGTAAATGATTACCGACTGCTTATTTCATATCATGTCTCAAAACCGACATGGAATCGATTCTACTTAGTATTCCACTGTTGCTCTATGGGTCTGTGAATATCTGCTGCTATATGGTATTCATGTGTTGAATACTTGGGTCAATGATTGTGATGGTTCACTAGGTTGAGCAAATAAATATTTCTAATCTCTCAAAAGATTGAAATTTTTTAAGGCTTGTTTTAGAAGAGAAGGAATATGGGATAACACTCATAACTATGATTTCATCTAAAGCCTCCATCTCAATTTATCACTGAAAAGACTGGTCTGAAAAGAGTACGAACCATAATAAGATGGCGAATCAGAAAGCAAAAACTGTTTAAAGCCATGTACACCAAACTCATACCAGTATAAAGGGCACCAAAACACACTACACTAATGTCATTTGGTTATTCTATAACATTTCAAGATTCACATATGCATACAATTTTTGTGAGTCCGTGTCCGAGTCTGTACGTACTTCATTCGCAGAAGAATACGTTGCGAACCTTTGATTTCGACCTCTAAAATCATATGTCTTTAGTTTTAACAAGTCCTCATTGCCCAAATGTTCGCCTTCAACTCAAATCTATTCGCTTAAATCAAAAATTCAAACCGCTAATGACTGTCAGAGGGGCTTTAAAATATCTTCTACAGAAAATCTTTAAATAATTATGTAGGTCAGCGCTGTTACTTTCTTACAATCAGAAATATTTTATTAAAAAAATATTCTTATTTAAATCTGTTTCCCTGTTTTAAAGTAAATTATATTTTTGGTAACAAAAACATTTATTCTGTTACAAACTAAAAAAATAAAAATTAAACTTTATTTTGATAAATGGCAGGACAGACGTTCTGACTAAAACCCATCGTTATTTTATACCATTCGCATTAAAAAAATAATCACATTTGCATATTTACTATAAAAATAAATGCAATCTATCTCGAAAAGGAATAAACATAAAAATAAATCAAAACCGCACTTAAACAAAACACAAAAAAAAAAAACAAGAAAAAATATGAATATTTTCCAAATGGCCTTTTAAATTGCTCATCCAAATCAAACGGATAGTTTTTTTTTTTTTTTTGTAACTCCAATATTTATGACTGAATTAAAAAAAAAAAAAGGAAAAAAATTTACCTTAAATCCATCGAATCCTTCCACCGTAGAATTCAGCCTGCACAGATGTCAAATAGACATTATGGAATATTTTATTTTTTTATTTTTTATTTGCATCGTATATCGCACAAGAGAAACAATCACTAGAAAAATATTACTGCCATGCAATGTCACGTGTAATTAAGATTTTGCAGATTTTGTTTGTGTTTCGTTACATGCATTCGCTTCCAAACACTGCCCACACACACAGTAGTGTCCTTCTGGTGCAATACCACCATTTCCAACCATTCGCCATTTCCACATCGATTTATACCATCATTGTTGTCCTCTCTCGTCATCCTCGTGGAATAATAACCACCGGCAGGAATATACAATTTGTATATGATACGCGACGTCTCTTACTTTTTTTTTCTGTTTTATAATTATCTGTGACACATGTTGAAAAACAAATATTTAAACGGTTTTTTTTTTACTCTTTCTACACCACACCACATTCAGAACCATTGTTGTATATCCTTCACACAGGGCATAGAGAAAAATGAACCAACCGCCCATTACTAAAGCGCAGATAAAAAGTAAAACAAAAACAAAAAGGATAACACAAACACGCACACCGAGCGGAATGAATCAGTAAAAAAACGCGAGCTACGTACACTTTTGATGTCATCTGTGGATGTCCTTTTCGGGCATTAAAGGAGGTTTAATGAGCACTAGAAATTTACGTAAAATCGAGCTTTATTCAAGGGGTCGCGTCTTCTAATGGATTCGTTGTCATTCCGATGCTTATCGAAAGGATACTGAAAAAGCCGCAAATAATTTTCATATAGTGCCGGTGGAATTCTGTGAGTGAAAGGATTTTCACCATGACTCTGGTGGAGTTGTTGGCAAAGAGAAGGTGCTCCCCTGCAAAGGTTCGGAACGGAGTCATGCGCAGTTATTGGACTTGTCTTCTTCGAGTGTTGGGCTGTTGAAAAATGATTTAACCCACTCTCTTATAATATCTGTAATAAGGTATCTGCTCGTCGTGAGTGGAATCAAGGAGTCAATTACAACATGGCAATCTTTAAGTAGCTCTTAAAATGTGAAAAAGCCTACTTCTTTGCCTGGTTCGGTCAATGACCTTTGATGTAATGTAGATTTTAATATTGCAATTGAGCTTTATTGAAACAATGTAAGATAGTTATGTCCTTGCAAAGTGCTTTAAATTACATTTAAAGTGGGATTGCTGTTTTGTTTTTGGCATACCGCAGGAAAGTCATCTATGGCCGGTATTGTTCAATCAAATGTGGTACAAATACTTTTTGTTGTCATTTGGATAGGGGTATAATTGAAAAGAGATATACATAATATCAAAAATGAAAAACACTATCCACAGCCTGGTGAAATGGAGCGTTTTTTATGTTTATAGAACTTTTAGTAGACACTAATTTGTATCATTCAATTGAGATCGAATAGGGTGCTCATATCGGTGCTTCATTTTTATACGATGTCTTTATTCCCAATCCCTAGTGGCTTTTCGTTTTCGTTTGGTAAAAATGTTACTGTCTACAATTTTTGTTTTTCAAACTTGTCGGTAGATTTTTTAGATTCAACACTTAGCTTCAAATGGTTTATAGCTTAAAATCTAATCTAAACCCTTGAATAAATTTCTTTCAAATCAGTTGATTTTCTAATTCTAACTCGTCATGCTTTGCAGATTTTATACCGAGATGCAGATCTTTGTACCTAGTCCCGGAATTTTGTAATTCATTTTTTTGTATTTTCTCTCACTCAAAACTTTCAACAATCTCATTTCACTCAATCACCTGTTGGCAGGCAGGACGCTCGAGATATACAAGAAAGCTTCCCCGATTACATGTTCTCTTCCTAGCTAGAATCAAATCCGTTTCTCTTTTCGCTGCAAATTCACCACGTTGACGATGGAGCTCGTACATATCCTTCTGTGAAACTTCCACTCAAGAGGCTGTCTGTCCCCCCACTTTATCTCACCGCTCTCCACATTCTCTTATCAAAAATCTACTCAAACAAAATTTTACAAGAACATCCACATCACTTCTGATAAAGAAAAAAAAAAAAATACTTTTCACAACAACTCCAAGAGAGAGAAAACAAAATTCCCCACAGGACGTTAATGTATCTATATCTATGATTTTGGCTCCGTATATCCTTTATTTTTTTCTACCCGCATTATTTTTTCTCACCAAAGGTAGACGATTCGCTCAGCTTTTTGGGACAAGTTAGTACATTTTCGGGATTTGCCAGGATGTAAAGGACTAGAGAAAATGGCACGGACTTTTTTTTCTCGCCTTACACTCTGATATATTCTTTATTACACAACTGCATTTCGATACGCGATAATAATATTTCGACGGCGGCGGCTACTACGGTTGACACGATGGTTGTGCGTTATATCTCGAAAGTCTGTGTATGTTAAGCCTTTTTCGATTCGTGTTGCAGTTGTAATTGAAAGTAAACGTCCGGGCTTTGAGTTTATACTCGTCGTTTTTGGTTTTTTTTTTTTTGTAATTTTTCTTTTTCGACATTTTAATATGTTTTACGGGCTTCCAACGAATTTATCCTTCGACAGGATTAAATTGAATGAAAAATCATAGCCTCGACCGGTCTCGTTTTATACATTTTTTTACATCGCCTTTTTCATGGATTACTACTTCCGTTCGGTCCGTTTGCATCTGTCATCACTCGCCTGGATATAGCAGTGCTTAACAAAATGAATAAAAGTAAAATGAAAATGTGAAAAATTAAAAAAAAAAAAAAATTAAAAAAAATAAAATATATTTTAAAATATAAAATGGTAAAAAAGAATCATTTTTATTTTTAAAAGTGAATTGAAGTGCATCATGCCTTTTGTCCAGGAAACGCGTATTTGCTGCTATTTTATGGAGTATTACGTCCTACCGCAACTACCGGAATATCATATAAAAAAAAAAAATATTTTCATATAAGAAAAAATCAAAAAAATAATCAATTTGTATCCTTTTTTTGTGGGGAAGTCGGGAAGTACTCATAATGCATGATTTTTATTTTTGTTTATATATTTATTTTTTTTTTTCGTGGCGTACGAATTTTATTGAGTTGTGCCCTTGCCGACGACTTACTGACTGAGTACAGAAAGTTTTTATTACATTTCACGTTAACAGATAGATTTTTGGTGTTTATATGTGGAAAGAGGATGTTGTTTTTTTTAGGAGTTCGGAGTTCATGTTACTCTTTTTTGGGGTTACAATTCGCTTCATTGGTTATTATATGATGTTGGCAGTAATAGGTTGTGCTCAGGGGAGACAATAAAAGGATATTACTTATTTATTTTTGTTGGGTGGATTTTCTTTTTTTATACAAGTTTAATGTTTACCAAGAGGATTAAGAGATTTTTATAGGATTTGAATATTTTCTCAGTTGTTGAATTTTTTATTTCTTTTTACCAAAAATTCTTTAAGGATTCTGCGTTTTTTGTTGTCCATTTTTGTGTTGTTCAGTAATTTTCTTTGTTAATTCCTACCAACCGTTGTAAAAAAAAACAATGATCTATTATTTTTTTATCACCTCTAATCGGTTGACAATAGCTAGTTAATTTTCTAACAACGACATTGTTAAAGTTTCCAGGGACATGTCCTGTATACAATGTATACAATGTGTGGCGGCAAAATAGAGAGAAAAAAAAAATTGAAGCCAATAACACGCAACTTAAAAAAACTTTTACAGGATATCATATCATACTATAGCTTCATAATTGTATAGTGAAAGATAAACCTGTGCAATTAACATACTTCTAAGTTGACCATAAAATTATTATTCCCTAGCTGTTATTAGAGAAATTAGTGACGTCCTTAACAATTTTATGGAAATTAAGTGTAAAATCGTGTGTGCCAATCAGTGCGGAAGGAAAAAATCCAACTCCACAAGCTTATCTTTTTTAAAAGATCTATAAGCAGGAAATACTGACTCTGTGACCTTTAAAGTTGGTGGAGATTTATTACTAAATTGTGTGATCAGTATACGTATGCATGCAGCAGCTGCCTCACGTAGAAGTCATGCATTTACTGTCGATTTCCTGACCTGCTTATTAAGGGTCTTCTCTTGGGATCATATATCCCATTTATTGTTTCAATAATCGATTTATCTTTCGCTTTTACTTCCTCTTGCTTCTCTCTGCACTGTCAGTAGGGTAGTTTATTTCCTATTGGTTGCATGTGTCGAAATCGCTTGAAGGCTGTTATATCTACACCTTTGTGGAATACGTGACATTGGGTATTTTCTCTCCACAAAGTGCTGTATGTGATGGCAGGAAAAGGGTGATGGTTTAATTGCTATTTAGATATGTTACCGTATGGACAAGATTAGAAGCTTTCAACTACTTCAGGGTTTTAGAGAATACCGTGGTGTTAATTTTTGTTATTCCTTAGGGAGTTTTTTTTTGTTGGTTTCAAAGATTCTAAAACATATCTTTCTCTTGTATTCTTTATGTTTGATAGGCATCCATTAGGTATCAATCATACCAGTGCTCCGTCATATGCATGGTTCACCATTTTGAGACTTCAATCAGTTTGGAGCTCTAAAAAAATGTATGTCCCGCATTGTACACCAAAACCAACTTCAACTTGATTCGTTAATCCTGTTTGACTAAACTTTCTTGATAGGGGTATGGTTGTTAGACTCGATTTGTTGTTTGGAAATCACCAGACCCGTTTTAGGATTTTGGTTGATGTTTCGATGGCCTAACACGAAAAACCTTTTTCGTAGAGACTAAGGACAATATCATTCTCGCCAGTAACTCGAATTTAGTGCTCCTTGGTTGTGTAGCTTATATACTTTTTTCTCTTTTGATTCCATGGTCCAAATCATTCTTGATCCTACCCTGGTCTTAAAGTTGAACGATATGATGTGGCTCAAGGAATCATTTATCCTTTATTTCTTTAATTTTTGTCGGACAGAGTCATATTCCAAGAATATTCTGTTGCTGTTTGACTAATGGTCAGACGTATCTTACGATCTTTTTTTTTTTTTTTTTCTTAAGTCTGTTGATTTTATATTTCTTATAAGTCTTCTGGAAGCATTTCATAAAGGTCTCATCTGTACCTTACATCGTTTCGAAGGGAAAGAAGCACAAAAGTTTATTCCATTCAACTCCAAGTATTAGGTTAGCTTTAAGTCTCTACAAATTATTTTCTTATTTCTAACTTGTACGTACTCAAAGTAGATTCGAACACCTAACCAAACCACAATATTAATTTACCAATTTCGCCTCCAAAACGAAGAAGAAAAAATAAATTCTATGCAAACTTACTGGCTGACTTACTCCTGAATTTAAAGAAGGATCCATTCATTCTTTTCATTTTAAAGAAAAACCTAGATCGCATGAAATTCAATTAAGTAAATCTCAATTTCAAATTTGCCTAATATGAGAGGCGGTAGGACTTTCCTGGCAAGTCCTCCTCCTTTCATTCATCTAAATGCATCTTTCATTTTAATTCCTTTGGATCCATTTTCCTTAAAGTCTTCCTACCTCATTGAAGCATAGTTACATAATAGGAAAGTACCTCACAGATGCACACACCACCGTCAGCCAGGTGGTGTGAGAAGATACGATACCATCGATTTTTTATTTTTTTTTTTTCCACTCTGCATCTTGGAAATTTGCCGGCAACTTATTTTATTTTTTTTTTTTTTTGGGTTTTTTTTTTACGACTCCTTTAAGCCCGTACCGTACCACATTTTGGATTATGCAAATAGTGCTAGAAGTGGTGGTGGCTGGTTGGTAGGTAAAGAATGCATCGTTGTCTGTGGCCCATCTCGCCCGAACCCGTCATAGTTTGTGCAATTGAAAGAGATACCCGCAGGAGGAAGGAAAATGCACTGAAGGAGAAGTGCGTACTATTTTCTTTCGTTAGGTTTCTATGTACGTCGAGGCGGTAGGATACGTTGTGTTGTGGTTTATATGAGGAACTTGCCAGGGGATAAATTTAGGGTAGTAAACAAGAAACTTTTACCTACCGTGTGCGTTGGTGTACCGTGAATTTGCGAACATTGAAGCGTAAGTGAATTTTTCTTCACATACTCGTTTTCTTTTAAATTAGCCACCGCTACAATGTGGTGGTTAGCAGAACTTTTGATTTTCTTCTGAGAATTAAGCCCGAGCCTTGGGTGCTAGTTGTTACACATTTAGTTTTACCTCTGATAATGAAGAAGGATTCGTGGTCGCAGTGGATACTGTTGTGTGAAAGTTTTACTTAAGTTTGTTTGAATAGGTTCCTTTTTATAAAACATAAACGAGTGTTCGTTTAGTGAACATGACGTGATTAGTTGGCTAGGCTGTCGCAGACGATTTTGCTTGGACTCCTCTTCGTTCTTAACTTATTTCAATAAATTGAATGGAGGCTTATCCTTGGTTTTATTATAAGTGTCATACATATTCGACACAAACCTATTTTTCATCTTAAAAAATCCAACTCAACGTTTGAATGGTTCATAAAAGATTGGAATCAATCGCTCTCAAACCACCTGCTTGCTCTCCAGAAACTCCGAAATATTTTCGATTTTCCAATAATCTCGATATGACTTCTTGAAGAACTTTAGAAAATCCCTAAAAAATTGCGATAAAAATCTTTTCCATTGTATCCATGTCTATAGCCCCTAAAAAAAAAAAAAAAAAAAATCACCTCCATCTGATATCCAGAGAGGACTATCGGTAATGGCAAACTGAATGATGAAACCAAATGAAAGGATTCGTTTACGTTATTCCCCTGTTACTACTGCTCATACTTTATACCAAAGTTCCTTAACCCCCAATCCTTAGGTCGTTGAAGAAAAAAAAGAGTTTATTTTCTTACTTAATGCAGCGTAAGAAAGTAAAAGAGGAAAAAAAAGAACCCAAAGATTTTCTCCACCATAACATCCTTATCCGAAACCCAATGAGTGAAAACGAAGTAACAGAGAAGCGGAGTCCCAAAACAGGACCATTTTCTATTTTCACAATTGAAAAATCCAATTGATTGACAAATATATACGAGAAGTAGTAGTAAAAGTAGTAGTTGGACATTTTCTGTTTTCAGTCGTTTTTTTTTTGTAGATACATACATATTTGATCCTTGCAAGACCAAGTACAACGAACTGAGAAACTGACGAATATACAATTGTGGTTTGCTTTTGGAGAAGAGAGTCCATCGGGAATAGGTCCTTCTTTCGACTTTCTTTTTTTTTTGGTTTCAGTTTAGAAGTGTGTAAGGAGAGTGTTAGTGGGAAGGACATGCGGCGAGAAAAGCAATTTCTACCTTAAAGAATTGTTTCTCATTGTTAGTTTTATTTGTGTGTTCGATTGTCCTTTCTGACAAGGAGTCGATGAAATCGAGAAAGAGGATTTCCTCTTCAATAGTGTTTGTTAGGTTGATGGTTAGTTAGAAAGTAAAGTGCCCAAATATTTTCCCATTCATAGTCATTGTGACTGTGGGTGAAATTGAAATAAAAAAAAAAGAGAAAAAAGTGAAAAGGCCGAAAGTGATTTTGGGCGAAATTGAGTGAACCCTTTTGAGTGAAGCTGATGGTGTCGTTGTGTACCTTTTAAACATTCGATACTTTTGAATGCGAATGAATGGAAGAATTGAGTTAAACTTAGGACTCTCCAGAGGGAAATGAAATCGATTTTGATTCACAACATGGCACAAGGACAATTCTAATGTTCTGTCGAATGGGTTTAGATGGGTTAATAGTATGTGGATTTTGTGAATAGCTGACTTAAGGGGGTCTAAATGTTTTTTTTTTTTTGATTCACCTGTACATATACTTACTAAGTTAGGTGGCGCTACAGTTTGGGGTGAACCTGGGCCTCAACCAGCAAGACTTCCCGTTTAAGGTCAATCCATCTGCCTTTTCTTTTCTAACATTACTATTATGGTCAGGAATCCAACTAATGTGGACAGCAAAAATGTGTTCATCTAAGCCAACTTCATTCGCATTCTAGAATACATACAAGTTTGAAATAATTCTTTTGTCCTGAACTTACCCTTTGGGAAACTAATTGTGTGTGACCTGCTCTGTATGTATCGAATCGTTTTCGAAATGCATACATACATACATATGTATGAGTAAATAAATAATAATATTTTTTCCTGATACTATAGAGATGGTTACATAACCCAAACCTGCCTGAGCATGCTTTGGTTTGTAATCGATAAATACGAATGGATATCAAATAACTAAAAATCAATTAAGCGTTAAATGATGAGTGAAATGAAGAGCGAAAATTTACTGTCGTGCACACTAATCCTTTTTGCCTTCCATTTTCTTTTCATTTCGTGGGACAACTTCCTGCACACGACATAGACCATTATAATTTCCAACTACATAGAATAAGAGAAAGAAAATAGCTGAAAAGATCGATTGCAATTAACTTGATTGCATTTCGTTATCGATGACGACGATTGCAGTGATGATGATGATGATGAAGAATGTGCAAGTGTGCAGTGTCGTCTTTCTTACCGAGTATGAGAACAAATGTTCCGTTTTACCCATTCTTTCTGATGCATTCCTTTCTCAATTATTTTAATGTTCTTCACCATGGATTGCATTTCAGAGAGAAAGAGTGCGAGAGAAACTTTATCCTGGGAACGATTTTCTACTCCTGCATTTGTGGTTTGAAAGCTGGGCGAAAAAAAAAAAGAATTAAAACAATAAGTAGAATTCCTGCAGATACCCGTTCTAAAACGGAATGGTTTTTAACTGAATCCCAGTTTCGGGTGAACTGAGTAAAACTTTATAATCTTATAGGGAATTCTCTATGCATTCCTTGGTCGGTCGGTCTGTTGGTCTGTCGGTCTTGTGTCCGCAAGTTTGTAGCGCACATAAAATAAATACACAATTAGTATACGAAGGGAGGACTATAGAGCACAGAAGTAGCATAAGCGCCACATCATCACTGTGATTTTATCTCGGAGATTTTTGGAAACAAATATTTTCGAAAGAGGAGGTAAAGTTCCTTCGTTTGGGGTACGATAGAGAAGTTATTTTTGGGAATATTATGTTGAACAGTTCTTGCAGTAACTGTGAGCGATGGACTACTTTTAGTTATACTTCAAATTAAAATTATTCTATGGAATTCACTTAAAACTACAAAGCAATAAGTGAGAGTACTGTTAAGTTCGTGCAAGTACCCTGAGGGGGATGAGTTAGTCGAGTCTGTCAGGAGTAAGGATTAGAGTAATGAAAAATAAACGAAAATGCTTTTAGTGAATAACTAACTTAATTACTAATGCCACTTGTATCATTGTATACTATTAAGTGGGTTTTTGTGGGCTGCTTAAGTATTAAAATTAATTTAATTTTGTCGGGTATAGCCTCATCTGATGTTATCCTCTGTAGTCGTCATAGTACTATCTTCTTAATAGAAATGGAAACTGATCAAACCTCTGATTATTTGCTTATATCGATAGCTTCCTATTATTGAGTTCGTACACAAAGTGTTTCGAGTCCAGCATTTGAGATTGGG
Source organism: Xylota sylvarum (assembly GCA_905220385.1). Classification (NCBI taxonomy): domain Eukaryota; kingdom Metazoa; phylum Arthropoda; class Insecta; order Diptera; family Syrphidae; genus Xylota; species Xylota sylvarum. The sequence continues at coordinate 95,388,310 of LR999957.1, read as the reverse complement.
TCTTTCCAATAACTTTTGTTGTATCACCAAATATGCTCTCGTTTAATGTATTAAACGACTTTATCAAAATGTAGCAAAGCTATCGTTAAATCAGAGGAATTATACGAATCCCTAAGGCACTTCTTTTACTTGTTTGTCAGTACTTATTTAAGTTAAAGGATTTTGTTGAAATTTCGCTCCACACATACTGCTTTCGTCAAATGCATTGATGAAACACTAACTAATGATAGAAAAACTGAATGAATATATAACCATAATAAGCAATATAGGCCCCAAGTGGTTTCCATGTGGTACTCACCAACGTTTTATTGATTTATTTCTGACTGAACTTAAGGTATTTCCTTGACACTCTAATACCCGGAAACTGTTTACGCCCAAAAGATGTTAGCACAAAGGATAAACTATGAAATCCTCTTGTTACCGAAATCTGTTCTATGTTACACCTAAAGATTTCTGTCCCCTTATTGTGTTCAACTAACACAAAAGCACACACATACACATCTTCTTACTTAATTGAATTTCTTTTTCCACTTCCGCTTCGAGTGGATTTTCTTTTCTCATTTCATCTCGTTCAACAGCTTTTCCACCCATTAAACGCATTCGTGTGACACTTTGTTAAAATTAAACTTCTACAGGGCTGCACCCGATCTCTGGCTCTGCTCAAGTATCCATCTAATCCCTGCACTTAACACGACAAAACAATAGATACATACAGGAGAGCACTTGTCGTCTCGTATATAGTCACTCAGCCTGTATCCATATCTGCACTTAGCTAGATACGGTTACTTCGTTGGATAAATATGAAACTCTGACTGGTGTGGACCGTTTCACGCGCTGACGTGTCAAACTATGTGTTTTTTTTTCGGTTAATAGCATAGGTGAGAGTGGAAAAACGTCCGCACAAAAAATACATATAATGGACTAGCATCTCTTGAAACTTCCATCATGCACAAACAGAAAACTTCGAGAGGTGTTGATGGTGTCCAGCTACAGTACTTGAATGCGGCGATCACACTGCACTGTAGTTCACCCCCTAGTCTACATAGTTTGCTCGAAATCAAACAATCATCAAGTGCAGTAAGAGAAATTGTGAAGTAGTAACCCTAGTGCTGGTGTACAATGCATTTCGACGAAAATTGTTCATTGTTAGCGTAAACAACACAACGAACACTGGTACTACTCTTGATTCAATGGTTGTAACTTCCAACTGCTGTATTCATCCCAGGATGAAGGACACTATTCGTGGTGGACCGAGTTTGAGTTGCTTTTTTGTGTTTTTTTTATTTCATTCGAAAACATTTGAAAAGCGAAAAATTCAATTATTTTGAACTTTTCGATACCCAAATGGGTGGAATCCAATCCGAGAGGACAAGAGATTGATTTTTCGGTATCGCAAACCAGTGAAGATTTTTTTGTTTCTGTTTGTTTTACTTTTTTTTTTTATCTACATACATAGATGAAGGTGGGAAATCATATTATTCCAGGTATTTCAATTTTTTTATATTTTTATGAACTGGATGGAGGGTTGAGGATTCGATTTCAAGCGGTGAATGATGGAAATCAATTGTTTTTTTTTTTTGTTGTTGTCCCTATCCGATGAAAGGACGAATAAAAAGATATTTCGAAAGGGTAGTGGAAACAAGTATCGCTTTTGTATTTACCACCTCTTAAGGGTAAAATGTGGAGTAGGAGTGACAAATTGATTTTATTTTTTTAACTTCCATTTGGAGTTTTACGAGGTAGATTTTTTTGAAGTTAATTAGATTCAACAAAATGTTAATTGGTGGATGTTGAAGTGGTTTTAATTAAAGATTAAATATTTGATCACGTTTTTGTTTCTAATAGTGGTATGGTAGGAATTGATTTTCGTGAACTGTTTGGATTCGTCAATAATTCAAGTGCAGTGTTTTTCTACTTCATTCGAGGTTGTTTTTTTGTCATAATTGTTGGTTTTGAGTTTTTATTTTTTTACTTTCTTTGGTTATACCTGGGGGCTTGGTTTATGGATTCTCAGATACAATTTTTTATACTTTGTCTTAGACCTCCGGGAAATAAAATTAATTCTTGGAAGTTATCCTTCCACTCCATTAAAACCATCAGCATTGACCTTCACCTCTGGTACACATGTCGTACATATTGCTCGTCCTATAAAATTGGTATAGACACACTATATAGAAGGCTTCAAATGCCGGCTTTGTTAATCTTTTAAATTCTGTTTGGATATTCCCCTTTCTTTTATAAATTGACTATTGTTTTTATGTCCGTTTTCTGACAAACCCGCAAAAAGAGGATACCCAAAGTCAGTGCCCAAAATACATATATACTGACCTCTTAAATTTATTTATCTTTCAGAAAAAAATTAAAAATAATATAAGTAAAACAAATTTAGTAAAATTCTAGTTAAATTTAGAAATGTGTGAATTAATAGAAAATCTGGGAAAAATTAAATATCACGTCGTTTAGTGTCAATAATTAGAAAATAATCATAGTGTTTAAAATAAATGAAATTATAATAAAAGTGTATCAAAAATAAAATCCCCTTCAATCGAGGAATAAGTGAAGCAAATAAAAAAAATATATGTATCAGCAAACGTATACTTGGCTTGGAAAAAATAATTATTTCAATACCACACCAAAAATCGATTAAATATAAATAAACCCATTTTAAAATAAAACAAAAAATGTATTAAATTTACCAGGTAATCCCTCATAATTAACGCACTTTCCCTTCTCTCTTTCTTTTCCCTCCAAAAAAAAAAAAAACAACCACAAAACCAACGCTTCGAAAATACAAAAAAAAAAATTAAATAATCACCCCGAAAACGATTTTTCAATGAATGACGAAATCGATGATGTATATGTAATAAAAAAAAAATAATAAACCAAACGCTTTTCACACGCTTTAAACAATAATTTTCTCTCTTCGCTATTTCACTTAAAAACTTATATCGACTATACTGGAATTATATCAACTCCAACAAAATATCCGATGACTGTCAATTGGCTGATGAAATATTATTCCGATAAAAATACATACAACTGGGTGGGTGCCTGTATAAATTGATATAATCTGCTGCAACGTTTATTTTATTTTCATTAAAAATTTTTTTATACACATTTTAAAAATAAAATACAAAAAAAAACAAAAAAAATCATCATCCTTACGTCCACCTAACTATAATGATGATGATGACATCGCATTTACTTACACATCTTGTTATAACCGATGATTTTCGGCTCACAAAAATGTCCCTAACGAATGACTGAAAAATGATGGGCACAGATGAAACAGCTAAGAGAAAATCTAAAAAAATGAAGGCGAATAATTTATCACAGCGAAAAATAGCGCCTATCAAATGAATAGAAAAATTAAATCCATAGAAAATTTAATTAGTAAAAAGAAAAGCTAAAGAAAGCAGAAAGTAAATAAATAAATTTACTTTGAGAAATTTGAAAACAAAAAACAAAAAAATAAAGCGTGTGCTTGAAATTGAAACAAAGCGAAAACTGAGCGAAAATTCGAAAATCATTGATTTATTTTTCATTTAATTTTTTTGTTTAATCAAATAATGGGGCTGCAAATGGCAGTACTGCCATCAGCTGCCAGTATTGTTGCAGTCGTCACATTTTTACTGGTTATCCTTGGGACGCCTGACATAATCGATGCAGTCCGTGAGTACAATTTTCTTTTTAAATCTATTTAAATTACTTTTTTTTTTTGTTATAAATAAATAAAAGCGAAAACTCCACTTATACACCTTATTCTTGTGTATGGAGTAAAACAAAAAACCAAAAAAAAAATTCTCCTTCAAGTTTGCTTGCTTGTTCATTTGAAAATTGTATTTAAATTTTTTATTTCCCTCGGATTGAGTCCTTTTTTATGTTTATTTGTATGTATGTATTCGTTTTCTTTGTTTCTTGATTTTTGATTTTCCCTTAAAACTAAAGAAAGAATGAAAAATGTAAATGAGGTAAAAAAAAAAACGAATAAACTTGAGATGATGATTACGCTTTCAATACGAACTCCTCACCTAGAGTTGTTTATTTTCGTTTTTATTTCTACTCCGTCTTCTGTTGTATCCTCCCATCACTTGTGTTGGTGCCTATTCACTTTATTTTTTCCTTAGAAAAGTTGTATGATAGTAGAGCGTCTGCCACGATAGGTGATGGGGACACCATGGAGGGGATCATTAAAATTTTAAAACTAGCAGAGCATAAAATTGAATTTCTTAATTAAACTATAAGTTGGTTGTTGTTTTTTATTTTGTGGTTGAAAATTAGTTTTTCCTAGTGGCAGTGGTTTTTTTTTTACTTGCATCCATACCTACTCGTATAGAGCAAGTATTAGTTTCGTGAAAAATTTTGAAAGCTTGAGATTTTAATCAAGCTTGACATTACTATGATGGAGAAGTCTGTCTGTCTGTCTGTATATTTGACTGCAGCCTGAACGGCTAAACGAATTTGCTTCAAACTTTATATTGGAGGTCTGTAGGATGATCCCTAAAGGCAAAATTGGAATTCTAGTTCTAACCTCAAAATTAAGGGTACCTACTTTACTTAAGGCCAATTTCACTTTGAAACTTCCTCGTGCACTTTTAAAAAAATGTTACCACAAATCAAAAAAATATGTTAAGACGGAATACAAAAATAGGCCTTGAAGTTCATCAATCACCTGAACACCATATATGACCATGCCCACTTTTTAAGGGCGTTTTTACAAATAAAAAGAATTTGTGAAATCTCCGATATAGCAGCAGTTCAATGTTATCAATTCCATCAGAAATAAAGAATGGCACTCCTACTCTAATAGGCCTCATGTGTAAGAAAAACTAGACTTCAATGTCAGTGTTGATAAGATCGTAAAATTATAGCATTAAGGTGCAAGTACGTACGGCCCAGTCATGCACTTTATTTAAACGATATACTGTGTTAGATGGGTTGAGATCTGGTTTGCTTAAAGCAATATGCGGTTAAGTCATCTAATTTCTTTCGATTATTCAATGGCAGATACGGACAATAGTGTGCTTTAAGGTTTTGAAGCCTTTTTGACCCATACATACCTACATATATGTATGTCGTATAAGAACGTAGTACGTCTTTAGTTAATTTTTTTGTAAGCTTTTTCTCCTAGTGCCACTAGTGCCATCCTTAAGGTGAACGTATTTGGCTGATGCCCTCGGCATAGCTCAATTGTCTTTAACTATTCTGTCCGGTATGGCCCGTACGGTGTCAAGCGCTCTAAGCTGTGTGGGTGTCAGATTAAACGCCTTTCTTCTTTTAGTAAATCAACTTTATTTATGATCTTTGGTGCTACCATGTGCATTGTGAGACTGAAATATGTTTTGTCTATCTTGTCCATCTATTTCAGAGTTAGAGATACAATTCCATATTTCTTACATATGTACATAAAGGCAGTTGTCGGCTTTCTTAATCTCCTGTCCATAAATGTTTAGTTAAGCATTAGACTTCGACCGCATTTCATTAGAATATCTTTCTTTGGAAGCTTGACTATAAACTCATTCAACCACCCTGTGAAACGTTCATTTTCCCAAATATTCATTTGAAACAATTACAGGGTGTATAGATACTGTGTTATGTACAAAAGGTTGCTATATTGACGTCCTTTCTCATTAAGCACTTTACTTCTGTTTACTGCTCTGTTGTAATGATTACCTCTTAAATTTTAGAGGAGACTTACGTTAAGGTTAGTCCAATAGGACATTGTAGCTCAGTGACATTTTGCATGTAATCAGGATAATAAATGAGTAGATGCTTTTGCCAGAAAAAGTTCAATGTCCGACACATTTGGTGGTACACAACCTTTTGTAGACTTCTGCTCATTTCAAGAAATAAAAAAACACAACCATTCGTGCATGTTATATGCTTCAAACAAATGATCGTAGCTTACTCTTTTATGCCGTGTTCGAACGTCAAATTTTTGAGGAGCATTTTCATGATATTTGTAGACACTTGTGAGAGGTGGGACAGTGGAAAACAGTTTTGGTGTTGTCTGGGAATCGAACCTCGAGCCTCTCCCGCTCAGTATGCCACTTTCACAAATTTGAAATTACTGAGCTTCTACGTCTTGATTTGAAAAGCTTGTCACAGGCTGAAATTCTTCCTGTCGGAATGTGCTTAGTACCTACTGCCTGTGTTCTCTAGAATGCTATGATCAAGGTTGTAATCTCTATGTTGGTAGAATGCTGGTGCCCAGGAATTTGTTCCTTCGGAAAACTTGCTTTTTTTGACCATTAAACTGTTCTCTGAATAGTTAGGTTTTCAGAACTATAGTGACCGTCTTATTATACAGACTTTGCAGTCATCTCTTGGTCTATAAATTATGACTAAGGTTCTTTCTGATTGTTGTTGCTGGTCTTCTACTTATTGGTGACTAAGTGCATTAACGTAACAGGCGAATAAAATGACTCATGGTAAAACTTACACAGTTCGATGCATCATCGGTCTTTATATACTGTAACACTCGGGTTTGTTTGGACTTTAATATGCTTCAACTCTTTGGACAAATACATATGTATCCATTCCGTGGATTTTCATACTTCAAGCTTAATGCAATATTTGAAACCTAAAATCTTAGTTGACGTTCGTCCTAATAGAGACGTTAAGTTTCTTTAAATTAAAAATGCTGAGTACGTTCACAAATTATGAGTGTGAAAGATTTAGATTTCTTTTTCCACAAGTAGTCCACCATACCCTATATTCTATACTTTCCTTTCGTTTATTATCTTCAAAAATATCTGCAAAAACTTGGTAGAACAAGTTATCTCCATTACTTCTTCTCAACCAAGTAACATCCTATTAATGTAACGCCCAGGCCTAACTAGCCATTTGCACTTGATATTAAATTCTTCTTCCAAATTTATTTCACAATTGTTCTGCCCACCTGTAAACCTTGCTAACATAACCATGAAAACTCATTTCCCTTTTTCTCTCTCTCTCTCTCTCTCCTGTTTCGTCATCCATTCGTCGAAATGAAATTTAATGGAAAATCACATAAAATAACAACAAAGCACAAAAAAACATTAAAAAAGAGAATGAAAAAAAAAAAAGTAGAAACAAGAACCAAGTGGCTGGCAAAAATACTCCTCATGATAATTGTGTGTAATATTTACGCGTAAGCATCATTTCTTACTCCCATTCCTCCCTTATTTCACATGATGTCCCGCCGAAGGATGGGGGAAAAACCAATCCACCCAGAAAATTACGCCTAAAGAAAAAGAAAAAAAAAAAAACGAAAATTTTTATTTCTTTTTGTGCAGTGTGCGGTCCCGGTCTCCTTCTCATCCGAAAAATCAGTCGCTCTCTCAGCCATTTGCTCTTTGGCATATTGGCAGGAAGGTCTTCTTCGTGCTTTACCCTCAAAAAACAAAAAAAAAAAAAAGACAACCAACATCCTTTCTGGTATCCTATCCAGCCACCTGTGTTCTACGTGAACCATCATCATCGTTCGTTTGGTTTTTCTTTCGTTCCTTTTTCCTGACTTCTTCATACCCTGTCCCACTGTGTGCTTCTCCTATCCCTGAGAAGTTTTATTTTTCATTAGCATGTTTGTTGGGATATTTATAACGATGTTTGAATAGAGGGCTGGAAGCTTGTCGGGAGTAATTTTTCTATGGAATTTCGAGGTTATGTTCTAACATAATATCGCAATATCACACCTGGTGGTCGGAGAAGGAAGGGACGTTTTCGCAATCCATGGAAGAAGGAAACGACTTAATGCTGTCCTATGTCCTGTTTGTATTCTGTCTATCGTATGCTCGTGGCAGTGTATAAATTCTGTTTAGCGTATTTATTGATATCCTTCCTTCAAATAGGTACTGAAAGTTCTGTGTTGTGTGTGTGTGTGTTAGCTTGGTATTTTGTATTCTTGCAGTTGGAAGTTAGTTATACCTAAGTTTAGGATGGTATTTCATTTGCCCCCAGGGTGAAAAGGGATGCTCAATATTTATGCGTAATAATTAAGTTATGAATTCAGCTGTGCGCCGAAAGGGGACCATTAAATGTGCCTAATAATTTAGCAGGGTGGTTGGTTGGATGCGAAAGGAGACTTAAACGGGATGGATTTTCCGTTTGTAGTCATTGGGAATAGCAAAGAGTGTGTTTCGGTATGAAGTTGGAAGGATATTATCACTTCATTTTCGGCTTTTCATCTTTCTTTTCATCCACGAAATACCTTTTCTCTTTAGATATGTGTACATACATATATATATGTATGGCTGTTTGTATACACATACAAACAAGATAAAATGAGAATAAGAAAAATCGTTTGATACTAAGATTCAAATGGGTATTTGCGGTGTTTGCATAGGAAAAAAGGATTTTTTCTTAAAAAAAAGTGGGCGTGGCTGTAACCATTTGCAATCAATTACGTAATCAATTTCGATCCGATGGTGAAAATGGATGGTGAAACGAACAAACAACAAAAGTCTGTATTGTTTTAATTTTTAATTGCGCCACAGTACATGCATGACGCCAGCTCACATTATTATTTAATTAGTACGTACTCTACTACTGAAAACAGCCTTTCACGAGAAGTACTCCCATACACACAGCTCCTTTATATCCTTACTTCATGTTTATACTTACTTTAACTACAATTCCAAGTCGTTTGCCTTAATTTAACTTTCTTATTCGACTTTAACAACGAATCACCACCTCATTGTAGTCTCATTTCTAAAACAAAAACAAAACCCTCGTAAAATAGGTAAATATCCTTAGATAACCTGTAACGAGAAGAAGAAAAAAAAACAACAAAACCAAACAAAACTAAACAATAAAATTTTAATTACAAACAAATTACACTCATTTTGCGAGCTGCCAACCATAAACTTTTATTTACTCTCCTTCGAAACTAATTAAACTTATCTCTTGGTAAGTTCAACTGCAGCCGCAGTGGTTACATTCTTATGGCGAACAAAATAAAAAAAAAAAAACCAACCAACTTATAACAGTTTTTAGGTGGGTGGGTGTAGTTGTTGGGTTGAAGGTTGTTGTAGATTCCAAATGAAAACGAACATCAATTTAATTGCTCAACCTTTCAAGATTTAACCGCTATCAGATGTGAATGTGTACGTACACATCTACTGCTGAGGATACTTCAAGAGGAGGAGATATTCAACAATTTCTAGAGCGTGAAAGCGGTGTAAGGTTTATTGTTTATCAGTTTCTGGTTTTTATTTTATTTTTTAGGGTAAGAAGAATAGGGAGAGTAATTTCACGAAAACGTTACATGACTATAGGGATGGATGGGAGGTTTCGACAGTGAAAAACATGCAGGTGACTGCATATGGCGGAGATAAGTATCATAGATAAGTAAATTAGATTGTTTTTGTTTTTTATAACCAATGGGGGATGGTGTTGTAGCAAAGTGTTCGGTTGTTATGTGGGAAGTTAGCAATTCAAGTGAACTCATAACGTTGGATCGAAGTATATTTACTTACTTACTTAACGGGCTCCCGACCCGTGAAGAGTCTCTACCTGAGACACGGCAGCTTTCAGCTCTCTTCGATCCCAGCACCCTGCTACCAGTTGTCTAGACCAAGCGCTCTAGGATCGGCGATAGCTTGATCCTTAAAAATGAGGTTTGGTCTTCCTTGTCATCTCGAACATGCGGGCTTTGATCCGAAGATCCTCTTTGCTGGAGCATTATTGTCCATTCGCTCGATGTGGCCGAGCCAGTGTATTCGACGTGTTTTGGCTTTTTGGGCTACACCCGGTTGTGTATTTTTTTCCATTCGCCCTCCTCGTATATGGGACTGAATATTCGACGAAGAATTTTTCTCTCAAAACTGTTCAATATCTGTTCTGCATTCCTACTTGACGCTGCCAGTACTCTTCTCCATATAACAGAACTGGAAGGATCAAAGTTTTGTAGAGCATGCATTTCCAGTTTCGAGTTCGGAGTTTTGAACCCATTGTTTCACCAAACCGAAGAAGCAGCGATTTCCTAAGGTAGATCTTGTTCGAATCTCCACTAAGGTACCTATCGTGGAGTTGATAGGTAAACATCTTAACCACTTCAAAGTTTCTGTTGCTAACAGTGACGTTTTGTCCTAGGCTGTGGAAAGATGCTTCTTTGTTTGTTGACAACATCCACATATGTACCTACTTGGTTTTGTCCTCATTCACTTCCAACTAGTTTCGCCTTAATTGCCGTAAAAGCCTCTAAGACGGCGCGTTGGTAGCGACCGATGATGTCGAAGTCGTCTGCGTATCCCAGCAGCTAGACAGATTTGTTGAGTATAGTGCTAACGGTGTTAACACCTGCCCTGCACACTATCTGTTCCAGAACGAGATTGAAAAAGTCACATGATAGCGCACCTTCTTGCCGAAATTCGGTACATGTTTGGAATAGTTCGGAGGAACTGTTTTCGAATTGCACGTTGCACCGCGAGTTTTCCAACGTCATGCGGCACAGCTGGATCAGTTTAGCCGGGATCCCGAATTTGGATATCGCCTTGTAGAGCTCAAGACAATGAATGCTATCATATGCGACTTTAAAGTCGAAGAGAAGATTGTGAATTTCATCTTTCCAGGATCTGCCTTAGTGTGAAAAGTTGGTCGATCATCGATCTGTCGGACCGGAAGACATACTGGTACGCGCCGATTAGTGTGTCGATGTTCACACATTACGTTGGATAGGATCTTATATGCGATATTAAGCAGGGATATGCGTCGATAGTTCTAACAAGACATGTGGTCGCCTTTTTTGAAGATAGGCCATATAGGGCTGATAGTCCAGTCATTGGGCATGGCTTCATCCACCCATACTTGATTGATGATTTGTTTCATGCACCCTACCAAAGCATCACCACCATGTTTGAAAAGATATCCCGGTACACCATCAGAGCTGTCAGCCTTGTTGTTCATTAGCTTTTTGATTCGGTGACTAGGCTTCCTCCATTGTTTCGAAGAGCCTGCGTGCCGGGCTTGAAGCCAGCTGCAGTTCCTTGGTTTTCATAAAAACCATTCGGATGTTATTCCTTGTAAGTATAAGGCTTGATTAATCGTTCGGATAGTCTTGCCCGGAGACATTTTCCAGCCCAATATTTCTACCTGAAACAACCTACCGAAACAGTACTTGCCTGGACATGATGTCGGAGATAGTGCAAAATATGTTTTTGTTTTTTGACTTGAGTCAAGAATTTTTAGGTGTCCCACATGGTCATCTGTTTTGTACTTGTATTCTGGCTGCAGCTTAGTAGCGCACCTAGCGTCCGCCTTCCGAATGAAGATTTATAGGGGAGAAAGTCCAACAACAGCTTCTAATGGTGCCAGAGGACATAGCACCCGTAATAGCAAGGCAGGCAATTCTCTCGAACTTCGGAGAGTTGCCGTTGGCCGTTGAAGAACTTTCGGTCCCCAAATGATGATAATGGGCCTCACCGTCATTGTATACATCCAATGTATCATTTTTGAATTTAGACGCTAAGTTCTGCGGTAAGGGCGTCCATTGGCCCACGTGGTCCTAGCGGCAAGCTTGATGGTAATAGGTCCTGGATTGATGGATAATCGTTCTTTGCTGCACCATTCTAACACGTGTAGTAAAGCACCTTGCATGATACTAGAAATGGTCGTTCTGAGTTTACCACTAATAAAATTCGCCAAGTCATCCACATAACGAATGACGATGTAGACTGATCTCTGTAGATCGACTAGAAGATTGTCGATGACTAGTGACCACCGATGGGGAGAAAGGACTCCTCCCTGAGGACAGCCCTTAACTGCGGCCACAGACGCTGACACTTCTCTAGAGGAGGAAGTAATAATTCGACTTTCAAGCATAGCCCTTATCCATTGGTTGGTCGAATCCTCGATACCTCTGGTACTAATTGCTCTTATTATTGGGTCGTAACCAGTGTTCTCGAACGCGCCCTCAATGTCAAGGAATGCACATACAGATATTTCCTTGAACCGAAAAGTTCCTTGTCTTCTTCATAAGGAGAGCACATTCTGTGGATTTACCTTTTCTGCATGCAAACTGACTTGAGTGCAGAGAGATAGACAAATCTAGCCCTGCTTTAATATAAACGTCAATGTTTATTTGTTGATTCTACCAGAAAAGGGCAAGCTCGTCAAACTCTCTCGCAACATGTAAACTTTAACTGAATGACACTCTATTAGGTAGGCCGGTCGAAGCACTATAGGTGTGGTCGCAGGACACTTCTGCAGTAGAGAGTAGAGTCAGTTGTATCTTTTTCTTCCGTCAGTAGATACTTTTGTATTTATGTAGGTCCCTTAAAAATACAAAAAAGGTGATGTAGGTCCCTTATTCTCAGATTAATTCTCACAAATAATGCCAAAAGGCATTTATTTTCCCTCTTCCTTTCTCCATTGTTCGCCTAAGGTTAAGACAATTCGTTGTCTTTCAGTTGTCCGAAATTAGGTGAAGAGGTTAGATTCCAGTGTCGAATACTTATGTATCTATATATGTATATCCCCAAAGATGCTTTTATACATGGGTATACGAGTACGACCACTTCTTCAGACTTAAGATTTTGAGGGAATGGATATGAAGATAGACATCCTTATTCAATAAGATTCAATATAAAGAACCTAGCCTACGGTGCACTTAAGCTGCTTTTGATTTTCAATTCCATTTATTAAAATACGAAGAAAATTTCCCTGAAAATAATTCAAACCTTAGAGAATCGGTAAATCCAAAGCTTCGAGCTGTCATTCGACATTGATTCCAATTCCCTTGAAGGATCTTTATTTGTAAGGAAAACTTTCAATATTTTCCAAGCTAATTAATCAAAGAGAAAAATCTCTGCCTCAGAAGATGATTAATTCAAATACCACTTCTACTCTATTAATCAAATTAATATTCTATCAGTTGGAATTCCCAGTTTGTGGATCAATGTTAAACTAATGGCAAACCTTCTGACACTCCCTCGCAGGAAATCTCGCGCTCAAAGGAGAGAGTAAACTCATATTTCCAATTCCTCTTGTATATTAAACATAAGTTAAAAATAAACGCAGGGCAAAAAGTCAAAGTAGAATCAGCCAGAGAATGAGACGATGGATTAACATTAAGTAAGAAAAACATTTGAGGTTTTTTTTTTTTTTTTCGTTTTGTTTCCTTCCATTTCGTCTCCTTCTCGTGAGCATCAAAAGAAAGTTTTATTTTTCCGTGGAAAGTAGTAAAAGTTACCTAATTGAAATTTTAACTTTTTTTTTTTTGTGCCTGGCACAGAAAACTTCTCTACTTCTCTGATGATGCTGGTGCTTACTAGTTTTCGAAGCTGGCGAATGTCGAGTGGTATGGCACTCGCGCTATGTGTGTGAAATGCTTGATTTGCTAAACGCCTAAGAAAACCCCCTCGTAAGACACAGCAGCAGCAGCAGCAGCGTACAAAGTTTCATAAAGAAAGTTCATAAAAACCCCCAAAGAGAAGAAAAGTAAAGAAATTTAAATATTTGTTTTTTAATGAATTTCCAAACAAGAAATAAAAAAAAAGTTACGCAATCAAACCGTGAAGATTATTACCACAGAAGTTGTAGAAAAGAGTATGGGGAAGGTTAAAATGTGATTGCTATATATTTTTTTTTTGTTTGTAGAGTTTGGATTTTTGTTGTAATTTTATTAAAAAGAGTTATGGAATTGAGTCTGTCTCTATTTGGGACATAGATTGTGGAAAAATTAAGAATTTTGTGCTATCCCCGTGTTGGGCGCCAATTAACAGGAAAACTTGTATACATCTCATAAAGCTGAACCCAATTAGAGGAAAAATATTTCAAATGAAACTAATTTACTTAAATAACTGTACCTTCATAGATAGCCCCCCATTAAGATCCGTTTAAACATGAATAAAAGTGAATTCTACTATAAGCACTTGTATCTACCTTTCGCATAATCCTCCTAAAAGAGATTTTCAATTTAAATTTTCGTTACCCGAAAACTTCTCTACGCTATGAACTCATTTTGAACTAAAAGTTTTACAATTCCTTCGATAAAAACGACAACCACCACAACGATGAGACCGACGACAACGACGACAACGACGACGATGATGATGATGATGAGCTTTTTAGTCCTTTTCACATACAAACTATACTGGTGAGAGTTACTAAAATCTACCACCCCGCATTCGCACAATACGAGTATATATTCAAGTTACCTTTAAGTGAGAGTCTCTCGAAAAGTAATTTAAATTTCTGAGGGCAAATGAAAATCATCATTCTCATATAATCACCACGCCCCTCGCCTGCGCTTATCGCTTCGAGTTAATTTATTTCAATTACATGCAGCAATGTAATCGGGGGGTAGATTTATACCCGATAAGGCGCCATACGGGAGCACAATTGGCACAGCGGCGGCGGCGGCGGCGGTCGGTGGTGCGGTCGCGGCACCAGTGGTGGGCGTGGGTTTGCAACAACATCGAAATTGCAAAAGTTTAAATTACTATTTTGATCCTGTGTGCTGGGGTTGGTTAGTTGTTGTTTGTGGGTGCATCATTGTACACAGTTTTAGAAAAGAAAAACAAACTCACTAAACAAATTTAGTTCAAGGCTGAAAGGATAAGCTACTATTTTTGGGCTTTGTGGAGTGTTACAGGTATCCTTTGGGGCATAAGATAAAAAGCAAACAGCAAAAAGAAGCTTGTGCTGCAGATAAGAGGAGGAGGAGGAGATAAAAACGCAACATTATTTTGCTCTTGCCTAAACTGTCTCGAAATTTTTGTCCCTTGAAAACTCCTTCACTACCAATTGACCTCGGCAATCTGCTCGAAAGCTCGTTCGATGAAGAGCTAACTTTAGTAATGTTGACATGTTGACATTTAGTGCATACACCCATCATCAACCACCCACCCACCTATAGGTACGCTCCACTGTATGTATATAGTTAACATCGCGCGCGTGTTTGTCGACAAAAGTGCCCTCCCAAATTGTGTATCTTGTATGCAGTTCAATCCATCGAACAACTGATGATGGTTCTTCATATGAAGGGAATTGCCTCTATGTTCTCTCATGTTACCGGCCACACCAGTAGTGTAGCTTATGCAATCTTTGGCGTATTTATGACGTTAATGGGCAGGCAAAGGAAGAATTCAGGAAAAAAGGATGGTCATGGGTTGACTGTCCGGCCTCGGCTAAAAGTGTCCGATGAACACTGTTCTTGTTGTACTATCTAACTCCAGTCAACTGCGAAAAATACGTAACATTAACCCTACAACAGTTTTGTTGCTAACGTTACCAGCTCTACCTGCTGACGAAAGCAATTAAATTCAAGCGATTGCTGTTGCAGCTGTTCCTCTGTGTGCAAATATCCCTCGAATGGGGTTGTTTTAGGTTGATGTTGGCGTTTTTGTTTGGTAGCCGGGAAAGGGGATTATAATGAACTATGTATGTTGCATATTAAGTGGCAAAATGAAGTTCAATGTATCTATTGTGGCCACGTTTGTGTGTGTATGTGGAAGCGAGGTAGGAGGATGTTTGCATTTCCTTTTAATTTACCATTAAATTATCATAAATGGACGTAGTTTGGCAACACATCATAAATTGAAATGAATGAGCTGCATTATGAAACCATGTCATAATGCCATATAATTCCTTTAAATGGTGACTTTATTGCCTTATTTAAGTAGTTTTTTGATAGTCACTCAGTCATCCCAGAGAGGTATTTAGCAGTTTGGAAGGTCCTAAAGATTTAATTGCGACTTGTGTTGAGCTAATGGACATTAAGTTCAATGAATATAACCCTGCATTGGGCGCCAATTAAGTAAAGATATTTAAAGATACGAATCAGTACGAATAAAGTGTGAGTTTTTATTTTCTCCAAAATTCTTCATAATGACTCCAGTTATAACGACTTCGAAAGAATGCCCCAAATCCATTGTAAAATTAGCTAGTAAATCCCTCTAATTCTCCCTCAGCCGTCTGCACATATGTATCTGTTCATATTCCAATTACATCTGAATCAGGAATTTACCCTCTCTGTCACGCTTCAGACAAAAAATATGCCTCCAATCAATATCCACTTAGCAAGTCATGAACCACTAAGAACAGCGAATTGCACTGCGACTTCAGGGATTGTAATCATTCCTCCTCGCATCTGCTACTACTGTAAAATAGCTGATAAGCGAAAATGTATTCAGAAGCTCCAACTCTCACCCCATTTTACCTATCCATGTGATGCAGGCTTCGAGTGAAAACTCAAACTTCACTGATCACCTACTTCTTTAAAAGAACCCTTATCCATGCTGCTGTGTACCTGGCTTATGTGGTAGTATCTGTCATTTGCCGGTCTTTCTCCGCAAATTTTCTGTTAACTGGTCAAATATGACTACAACCTAGGAGTTGGACGGTTCATTCGAATGGAATGCATGCAGTCATGTGTGCATTATTAGGGAAAGCGGTGATCTAATAGGACATGCCCGTAGTTTGCGAGGTAAACTTTGATTTGGCATGGGAAATTCCGCTCTAATGGGGAATGGAGATTCAAGCAGGAATTTGGCGTCAATGGAAGCAAAATCATATGAATATGGACAGTGTTTCATTCAATATGTATCGAATGGGTAATAAGCTGAATTTGAATGGGAAAATTAGAAAGTGCTACAAGGGAATATTTTTTTCCAATATTTCTGGCATATCTATTTGTGACAATGACACATATGTATGACTTGAAATCAATAGTTTTTTTTTGGAATAGAAAATAATAGGGACCCATCGTTGGGCGCCAATTTCTCTATTTTCATTGCATTGCACAATTATTCTGAAATCTCTGTATGTATGTAATCCTTATAGCCACGTGTTAAAAATTATATTAAAGGTCAACTCACACCCTTGAAATTCCTGAAACTCTCTAAATAAAGAATCGTGTACATCTATGTACATATACCTACTGACTCTACGATTTTCGACATTTGACCTTCAAAACTCATTCATAAGAAATTCAAAAAAAAAAAAAATAAAAATATCAACAAATTCGTATTCCTGGAAAATATTTCAGAGTAAAAAGAAAAAAATCCTGAAAACTTAAGGATAACATGACACATTCAACATTGTCGCCCCTCAAAAATTTGTATACATATCCTCTTCATACATAATTGTGTCCTCTTCGACAAGGAAACAAAAAAAAAATATGAAACTTTCCGAAAGAAAACTTTTCCGTGACTTTAATGTCAACCTTACCAAATGTTGTCAAAAAAAAAAAAAAACACAACCAAAATAAAGAACTTTTTTAAGGACATCCTGAAAAAAAAAAATAAAATATATATTATACAATTTGCGGAATTTTCGTTGGCATCTCTCGATATCCAAGAATAAGTTTTCAAATAAAAACACGAAAGGAAAAACTTTGCATACGTTCCTCAAGAATAAACAGGATAAACAAACATATCTCTGAGGTTTTTATTGAGGCAAAAATTTGCCTCGAAATTGCAACTTGCATTCCTCCTCATTTGCTTTAGAAACAGTAGAAAAAGCTGTGATCTTCGAAATATGCCAAATGTTATAAAAGAATAGAAGGATGAAAGAGATTCAAAATGCGAAAGGAGGCAAATTTGTGATGCAAAATTAGTTTGCGTTATGGCAACGAGAAGTACAAGGAAAAACTCTGCATCCTGCAAACAGATCAAGTGTGTTTGTGTATGCTTCTGTTTTCTTATACTTCATTGGGTTTCTATGCTCTGTTGTGTGTGTGCTGACTTCTTGCACTCGGTCTTATTCGTTGGAGAAGAACTGAGAAGAAAATATTTAAACTTTGACAATATGGAGAAGTAAAGTGCAGCATGGTTCCAGTCAACATTTTTTGGTTTTCCTGTACGTATATCCTTGAGTGGTGGAGAGCGTTTTTTTTGTTCGAATAAGGGATAACAGTTGAATAAGTATGCAATTTTAGAAGGTAAACTTATGTACATGGGATGCTGCGAACACTTTGGCACGTTGTGTAGCTAGGATTGAATAACGTAGAGATCGTAGAGGTCTCGGATGTGTTGTCAGTTGATTATTTTCTTTGAACTACGTACATAGCTTGTATCTTTTTTGTAGGTTAAGAGGTTGTAAGATTAATTTTACTCACAAAATATGCATACACATGTAAACCTTTGAGCCTTTGTTTTTAAAGGCTCCTCTATGAGCGTTGACATTTAATACAAATTCAAACATTTCATGACTTTCTAGCGCGTGTTTGGAGACTTTTCTCAAAATACAAACTCATTCCCGTAATGTATTTTATCCAATATCCATCTTTCTTTCCGTTGATGGCCCATTTCACAGTTCTTTCTATTTATTTAAAGCTTCGTCCTGTGTGAAATATAAACACCCTTTTATGTGTTGAACGCAATTGCCGTGCGTTGGGCGCCAATTTTTCTGTTTTTGTTTTCACTTTTGGTTTTGTATTTGCAGTTCTATGAACTAAAAATAGAACACGTTAGCGTGTTCTTTCTCTAACCAAAGGGATGTTACGTTTTTTTTTTTTTTTATTCCTTTCACAAATAGCGTGCAACCACTAAGCTTACAACAGTCAAGAAACAAAAAAAAAAAAAAAAAATTATGTTTTCCCTGCAGGTACATTACGCCGTGAAGTGTTTACCCCAAATTACCTTCGAGTCCTTCAGAGTTTCCACTTCTTTTTTCCTTTTTTTTTTTTTGCTGGCCTCACTTTCTCCCCATTTTATTTCTTTCTTACCAGCACCTGACGATCTGACTTGTCGATATTATTACTGTTTGGTTTTTGTTAAAGGTACGAGTACTATGAGTTGTGTGCATTAATGAAATTGAATTTGTTTTATATAAGCTCACTTGTGTATCTATATGGTTTTTGTGGAATATCTTTTATGGTTAGAGATTATAAATACATTGTTAGTACGTTATTTCGATTCATTTAATATTACGTTGGAATATTTATGTTTATATTACCTTTGTGTGAGTGGGTTTAGTTTTTGGATAATTGTGTTGGGGCCTTTTGTTATTAATAATCATTAATTTGAAGTATTGAGGCTTTTCGATTTTGCCTTATATTGTGCGTTGATTAACTTGAGGTAATCAATTTGAAACGATTTTTGATTTCAATTAATTGGTAAACCTTGTAATTGCATTGAATGATTTCTTTTTTTCGTGTGCGATAAGTGTGTAGATGAGGGTCATTGATTTTGATTGAGTGGTGGTGGTGGTCCGGTTAAGGGGTGTTAGAATTGAAAATCAATTTTACTTGATGTGTTTATTTTAGGTCGAGTACATTTTGAGAGCTGTTTTCTATTCTAATATATATAAGTGAGTTTAAGTGCAATAAATATGCAAAATTTATTGGCTTTATCTATATCTCACCTTATCCCTTTATTTTTCTTTGTGTAACTGTGACTAAGTGTGGGAAATTAATAAGCGGCCATTGATTTGAGCCTTTGTATTCTATATTCTTCTCCTTAATTACAAAGCTTTTGTTCCGCTGACATGATTAATTACATAAACAGGGGTTTCAGTGTTTTCGAAATCACCCCAATGTAGGTAAAAAAAAAATAGAACCCCTAAAGTGATATTCAGTCCTGCTTATTAGTTTCACGTGGGCCAAATGATTGAGTCATTCAACTTTAACTACTTAAGTTGTTCGCCCTAAAATATATACATCATCATTCATACTAACCAAAAATGAGTTGGTCTTAAAAATGATTCATTTCCTTACCTCGTTCTAAGCCGAAGGTGGTTAAAATTCTCTGAAAGTTCTAGTTCCTACTTAATTTAAATTCTTTGCTATTCGTGAGAAAACAGAAAAAAGGGTGACGGAATGAAAGAATAGTATTGCAACCAACCATCACCCATATGAGTCTTTAAATTTCTGCTACTTGAAGTTACGAAGAGTTTTAATTAGGGGTTGCAGACCTTCTAAGGACTTGCAACGCTAGGGGAGAAAAGGCACATTCTTGTGTACCCGAACTTCAGTATGACAAGAAAGCTATGGTGTGTTGAACATTGTAGCACATTTTGGAATTTTGATTAATGAATACATACTCGTGCCTACGTCTTTTGTCCTGTGGTGGGTGTGAATTTTAGTCTTTTCATTAAGAAATAATCAGCATTATATTTACTTGTTGCGCAGAGGGTATGTTGCATAATGTGTGGGTTAATATGAAGAAACAAACTTAGATGGTTGTGGTAATCCTTATCCTTATTATGTAACTGCAAGGTATGCTATACTATTCAACTGATTACCAAATGTAATTCGCAATTCTAACAAAGTTCCTCTAACTTAATAACATGTTTTAGGATCTCATAGAATTACTTAGTAAAGAATTAAGTAATTTTTTTTATTTTTAAATCCATTTTCTACTTAAAGTTCTTAAAGCAGTCTAGTTCACAATTTAAAGCAAATGCAGGTACTCCCCCGGTACTCATACTATAAACCTGTGTTTATGCCAAAAGGGTTCCAGCTACGTTTTGTCTGAGTGCCTGCTTAAGTGTGGTGGCTATATTGCCTCGTGCATAGTGCATATTTACTACTACAGGCCAATAAACTAAAAAAAGTTGGCAATCACGAAAGCTTAATTCACCAGTCAAACTGCCATAAAAAAAAAAATCTTATGAAACTGGATATAAGGATGGATGTGTGGTGTGGTATATGCATGTGATATTTCCTGGACGATTTTTCTGCATTTGGATTCGTTCTGAATTGGGACTATCGGCACATGAGCGCCATTGAGTGAGTGTTTAAAGTGTTATTAGTCCAAGAGGAGCAAAAGTGAAGTCCTTGGTTTGGCTCAAAACACGAACACAAACAATTAGCATGAGGTAGTCTTCTCTCCCCAGTTATCGATACCAGTAATTATGCATACGAATTCATCTTTGGGGATTGATTACGCAATTGACGTGAAGGACTATGTATGTATGTATATACGCCACAGTCTTATGAAAAATTCATACAACAAAGGTTTTCATGTGTGTGTCCATATGAGGGCTATCCCTGACAGGTAGACAGGTGAAGACCAGGGTAAAGTTTGTTTTTCACTGACAGCTCAGTACATCCTTTTGCTCTCTCACGGTGTCGGTTGCGTCAGTTAGTCTTTTTTGGAAGATGTGTTAGTTCGTAAATAAAAGTGTGCAAAGAGAAGGACTTTTTATCTGAAACGAAAGCCTCATGGTATAGTAATAGATACTAATTTATTCCCTTCTTGGTCGATTAGTTTTGAGATAATTTTGAGTCTTTTTTTTTTTTTTGTTTTTGCTCCTTTGATTCTCTTATTGCCACCGTGTGTTTGTTCTCGTTAATTGTACGAAAGGACTTTTGAGTGGTGAGGATAAAAAGTTTTTTCTTCTTATTTATTTATTTTTTTTTTCTTCTTTCTTTTGTTTATCTGGTAAAAGTTTTCTATGCCACTGAAGCATGTGGTACACGTTTCATTCTTTCCTTTGTTGTACTGGTGAGTCCGGAATCCTGTGTATTTTCCTGTTGAATTATTGCCAAGACGAATGCGGAAAAAAAAGGACGAGATCAATAAATGTTTGGGGCCCCAAATGTTGTCTTCTTGTTTTGCAGTTTTGTTCTTTGGTTGGTTCGGTTTTGAAAAGAAACGAAAAAGAAGAAGAAGAAGAAGAAAGTTTGTCTTTTCTTTTCGTCTTCTTTTTTGTTCGATTGGCGAGTAAATATCTAACACGATTTATTTGCTCAATTTACGGATGTGTTAGCCCGAAGTTCTGGCGGAACTTTGCTCTTGTGTTGACGCCTTTGAATATCCTGAACAAGAGGAATGTAATTCGTATACTACTTATCTCGAGTAGAGTTCTTGAAATATTTGATGGTAATAAATCTGAAATTGAAGGATATCTTAAGTGGTCAATGTTTGGTTATTGTTTAGAAGCATTTTTGTCATTGATCTATTGACAGAGTTTGTCAATTGGTCAAAGTGGGATTATAAATATCTTACTGTAGTTCCTGGTTGTTTTGGAAACCAATTTTGAAGGTCTTTGAATTTGTCGTCAAATAGGTATTTATAGGTATAGTTTTGCATGAAAACGTGAGATATGCATGCGCAGTGTAAAGGGCATCCTAAAAATACAGATTCGGAACACTACTTGGTTGCAGCTGCTTATAGTGTCAATAAATCCTTTATGAACTTGACGACCCATTGTGACATACCTAGATATTCTAAAAATCTTCCAGACTTTGAAGCATTAAAACTGGTATAAGCAGTCTATTCTTCCTGTAATGTGATGTCCGAAGTGAAGTTCATATTTAAAGCATCCGTGACATACTATATCTATTATAGTTATGCAGCTAAATAGTGTCAGAATTCAAGGTTCATCGGCTTCAATTCTTGAGTCAGCTTGATCTTGTATGGGTGTAAACCAAGATCCTTACGCAAAATACGCCATAATGTGGTTTGAGCGATGCCCAATTCTTGAGAACGCCGTGGAATTGACTGATTTGGATCGTTTGCTACGGACGCCTGAACGGCAGCGATATTTTCGACACTTCGACCAACCCGTTGTCTCACTGACACGGCAACATCACACAACGAATATGTAGACTCAAATTTTTGCACTAAACTTGTTATTGCCTGTCTACTAGGGCGAGACTTACGACCGAAAATTGGAGTTAACGCTCTTAAAGTTGCAGTCACCGACTCCGAATTTCGATAGAAAATTTTTATAATTTGCAGTCGTTGCTCGTTCGTGTACTTTACCATGATGAAAATGTTGAGTTTACTGAATAAATTGACAGTGACAGTTTGATGATTAGTGACAAAAGATTGCTTAATTTTCAAAAAAAAACTACTCCCATAAGGCTCTCTGAAGTCAAGTCATGACAATGTCCATTGCATATCCTTTTTACATGCATCAGTGCTAATAAAAAAAAAAATCATAATTAAAGCTTAATTGTACAAAGGTACTTGTATCAGCGGGAGGACTCTCCAACTTTGAGATGAAAACTGTCATAAGAGATCTTTTGGTCAAGCTGGCATTTGTGCGCTTTGCTTCTCTTTTCTGTGTCCTTATTTGCATCCTTTTTTATACTCTAACTGCAATTTAGGATTTGTCTCTTCTCTCTCTGTCTGGTTCCTATCTTCTGTCACTTTCACAAGTGTGCACCAAAACGAGTTGCGCATCCTAAATTCCACTTCTTTTGTTGGACTTTTTCACTATAGACTTACCTATGCGAATTCTCTATATCCTTTCTGTGATTCCTGCTGAAAGAAAAAAAAAAAAACACAAAGATTGCAGAAAACAAAAACAAAATTGTGCAACAGTATTCTGCTATCTTCCCTGAAGTTAGGCAAAAAAGCAGAAAAAAAGTGTAACTTTCACACTTTGTTAAGTCGAGCGTCTGTTGTGTTGGCTTGCTGAGTGTTGTCCTGGCGCCTTCTTCACTGTTTTTTGTGTTTTTTGCATGTCAAGTTGTTAGCAGAAGCCTTTTGAAGTTGCATTTGGTGTGGTTGACAACCGTGTTGTTCCTACTCTAGTCAGCACTACTATTTTTTTTTTCTTCGTACAATGTACAGTGGTGTGGAATAGTGTGGTTTTCGTTGATATCCTTTTTTTTGCGGAAAAAAAGTTCTTTCTCTTTCTCGAATTGTGCTGCGTCACAATAAATTATCATTAGACGGTGTTGTGAAGCGTAAGGTTTGACGTTTTGTTGTCATCGAGTTGCTTTTGTGGTTGTGGTGGCGGCGGTGACTATGGTAGAAGGTGATTGAAAGACGGTATCTTTTAATCACGTCACCATTCAGCGCATTTGCTGATTTCCCTATCTTGTGTTGTGTTGTAGACCTTTTTTTTGTGTTGTTTTGTTTTTTCCTGTCAGCAAGGTTGTGACAATTAGAATTGGTAATGACATACATATATTGCCAGTGACAGACGGGAATAGCAGGGAAACAGTGGCAAAGTGATGTGTTGTACGTATGTATGTGGTTCTTGTGGGTATCCTTTTGTTTCATTTTGAGTTTATAGAAAGTGGGAGTGGATTGGTGACTCTTTTTTTGTTCGGTATGTGTTGTTTATAAAATTGTGTTGAGTCTTGTTCATTATAAGAGTGGTACTTCAAAGGTTTTGTTCTCTTCATAATGTTCCGCTTAGAGATTTCAATAATCTTGAAACACTATTGGATTCTATCTGAGCTGGAGTATAATTGGCTAAACAGATTTGGTTCAAAATTCCTATCTAGGGAATTAATACTCACATTCTAACGCTTTTATTCTGAAACTTCTAGAATTTGTGTAGTCTTGAGTTGATCATTTCTGCTTCTGAACCCTATCATACAAATGTGGAGTTCTTGCAGTATTTATCAGGAAACTATCAAAGTGTGGAAAAACTTGTAACACGTGCTTGACTTTCATTCAATAATTCTAAAGATACACGTTGAATTGAATAAGCTGTAGAGGACTAAATATATTTGTTTTGGAAATTATGAACTATCCATTATTAAGTTGGGGGTAACTTAGGCTGTAGGTAGTTGAAACTGGAGACTAAGGCAATTTTGTCAATGTTTGCGATGCTGAACTCAGTCCTGTTTCCGTTTGCCGGGCTAAATTCCAATGCGAAGCCCCATTTTTCCTTTCGTGTACACTTGTCAAAGTTCGCATACGTTTTCGACAACATTACGTGCGCTAACTCCAATTTTCGGTCGTCGTTCTCGTCCAGATAAACGAACAATTAAGCGTCTAGTGTGGAAATTTGAGTGAACATATTTTTTCTGTACCAACAGCAGAAAAATACGCAAAGGAGTACCGAAAATTTTGCACCAGCTGCCAGGAATGTAAGTGAGATTCGATAAACATGCACAAAATCTAGCCCGATATGATCGTAAAACCACTCTCAGCGATGAAGCTCATTTCTGGCTCATCGGCCTCGTAATAAGCAAAATTGTCGCACTTGGGCAAGTTAGCAATTTGTAGACAGTAAGGAATCGCCATTACATCCACAAAAATTTATTGTTCAGAGGCTGTGGCGATACTGACGTAGAAAAAATCGAATGCCCTAACCTATGTAGAACCAGAAAGACAGTGAATATCATTTCAAAGACCTGGACGATCTGTCAGAAAAGCCACTATTAACTGTTTTAAATAAAATTTATAATAATCTCGGGATGGTTGATGGACCGTACGGTCCACACAACACGGGGCTTTTCTCATTCCATAGGGGTGGGATACTACTACTACTGTTGCAAATACCCCTCCTATCTACCCTAACCTACAAAGATAGGATGGGTTCCATAGACAGTTCCATATTCCCTGTCATGAATCCATACCTAAAATAGAAAAAAATGCAACGCAAACTTTGTGTTATGCATTCACCCGTTTTCATCTTGCTCAGCATCAGCCGAGATGATACTTCCTAAATATTGGAATCAGAGTCTATTCTCTCGACCCTTTTATCCAGCAATGTTTAGCTGAAAGTATCATATCGAAAGTTCTTCTATCTTTAGACTGAACGAAATACTTCGACCCACGATAAGTAGCTTTGATAATAGTAATTAGTTCTTCAAAGAAACACGAATAACCGCTATTGAAACACAGTCAGTTTAAGGCAGTAGATACGAATCTTAAGTGTCAAAGCATAGCTACTTTCTAGTAAAAGACTAATTCTTACTCATGTGACCGTCAGTGCTCCAAGGATTTTTTTTCCATAACTTGGATATTGAACCCTTTTCGCCGTTTCGTTTTTTTTTTTACCCAGAGCATGAAATGCCATAGCCATACTCGTTATAATTGGTTGTGTATTGCGGTCA
The DNA here is from genome assembly GCA_905220385.1 of Xylota sylvarum. Taxonomy (NCBI): domain Eukaryota; kingdom Metazoa; phylum Arthropoda; class Insecta; order Diptera; family Syrphidae; genus Xylota; species Xylota sylvarum. The sequence goes on along the minus strand of LR999957.1, from coordinate 95,362,635 downwards.
ATTACATCAAATGACATCACGTCAGTACTCAGAGTAACTTTCCAATAGATGGTTTGAGTATCCATCGAATGACAAAGATAACGATTGTTTTATGTGGTGTAAATTGCTCCATAAAAGGACCGCTATTCAATAGTCAAGTTCGATTTTTGTACGTTTTACCTCGTGAAACATGAGCGCAGCGAAGTGAGTGTGTTTTATTATCTGATGAAATTAATTTGCAATTTGATGGCTCTAATGGGTTGAATTGGCCATTCAATTGGAAATTATTTTATTGATAATGTCATGTGTTGAAAAAAAAGCTTGTGACGAAAAGGCTGTTGTTAATTAAAAAGTTATGGAGATGTGAGTTGCGCTCTTGTTAGAATAATTGCCATTTCACACATTTGCCACGTATATAGGTACTATACACACATGTATTTACGTATGTATCTAATATCAGTTGAATGAGTACGCTTAATCGTTTAATTGAAATTCTAACTAGGTCATTTCAAATTTTACTAAAATTACGAGCAAACTTCTAAGAACAACCATATCATCTATTCAAAATATTCATATCTGCCTCACAAAGCTCATTTAAATGCCAACCAAAATCCAAAACATTTGGATGTACCCCAAAATATAAGACCGTCAAACAAATACCATTCGAAACGATTAATCCCGTCCACACAATTGCATTTGTAGCAGTACGACCACTACCGGCAATTTTCGCAATAAATTCATAAATTAGGAGCAGAAAAGCTGCACTATCCTATTTCCTATTCGACTCAATGGCCGAGCATGAACGCCTAACCACAAACTTATTATGCTACACGTTTTTGCTTTCTAACAATGGCGGAAGCGTCGACGATGACGGTGTCAGAACCAACGGCTGTTGCTACCGCATTCAATTCTTCGTGGTCCATTTCGCATGCAGGAGACAACAACGCACATTAGATCAAGTTTTCGTTGATGGCTATGCGCTATGTAGTATATAAGACTGGTGAGTTTTTGTTCTGAAATTTCAGAAGCAGAAAACCGGACTGGGACCGAGGATGGCAATGGTGTTATTGGGATGACACGTTCGATGCATTGAAATACGAAATCGAGTCTGATAGAGGTATCAGGTTATGACGAACGGATATAGGATGTTGATTGATTTTTTCGTTTTTTTTTTTTGAGTATATGATGGTAGAGTGGATCAATTTGGATGCAGTAGGAGTCTGGCTTAGGGTATTAGATTGACGAAGACAATTTGTGGCGAAGAGAAGAAAAAAATTAGATGATGTTCAGTTGATTAGTGTGGTTTTGTTGGAAGGAGAATTTGTATAATGATGTTGGTTGCTTTATCGAGAGAGAATCGAAAAGTGGGAATGTTGTTTATTTCGCCATAAAACGAACTAAAGAAAGTCAGAAGTCGTAAAGATACTCATGTTTATCATTTACATTCAGACTATTTTTTTCTCGAATGTGGAAAGAATATAATTAACATAACTCAGACTTATAAGCCTCATTTATCATCACAGGTAAAGACTGCACTGAATCCTGTTTCACTAACTAGTGAAATATTAACGTCTGTCTAACGTAATGCACTTTAAAACCAACTACTACCTATATTTTTTTTACAGATTCCCTTCAAATTTTAGCGGAAATTCAGAAATGCTGGATCACCCCAAGACACTGTTTTTGAGTCTACATTTTCACTTCCACTTTTAATAATGTTTGATTGCCTCTGTTTAAAAAATATAAATAAATTTTTACTTTCAAATGATCTTATCCTTGAATTCCATAGCATTCCCTTTCATTTTCATTTCTTCAGAATAAGTGCCCATTTCACATCGTGTAGAGGTTCATTCAAACCTACAATTAAACGGGATACGAAAAACATCCTTTAAAAGCCACCCCTTCATTAAAAAGGGCTTTAAACCAAAACCCTACCAAACACCCATTAATGAGAAATTTAAAATTTACAAACACACGCACTGCCACTACCATATTGCCTGACGTATATTCATCAACCTTTTTTTTTTTTGTTTTGTTGCTGTTTTGAGTCCTTTGATTAACAAAAGTGACTCTGAAAATTCCTTCATCATCATCATCATTACCATGATTGTCTATTGCGGTGCACGCAAAAGACACCTTCATCAAAGGAATCCGCAAAAAATAAAAAAAAATAAAACAAACATAAGAAGATAGCAAGGGTGGTTTGAAGGAAGAGCAAACACGCACCCATTCTCCGAAAAAGAAAGAAAAGAAAAGGACATAAAGTGGAATTTCAACACACAAAAATGCGGTCAACCCACACATACATATACACGCCCAGGTTTACTAATGTGTCTCTTTCTCTCTCTGTAGATATACAGACATACATTTTTGTAGAACCTCCTTTCAAAAGGATACATGCTTCGTTTAACTAACCCAGACTGAAGAAGTTAAAAAAAAAAAAAAGATCAGCAGAAGCAGATTGTAGGTGGAGGGAGGAAGCAAAGCGTCCTTTTTTTCTTTTTCAGATTTTTGTTAACGAAAAACTATGACAACTTCTGGTCTGCTCTAGTTGTAGTAGTCGTCATCGTCGTTGTCGTCCTTTCTGTGTCGTGTGTCGGTGTGAACTCATTTCGGGTGAGATGTTCTTTTCCTTTCTGCTGCCAAAGTTGTTGACATCCGGCAATTACATAAAAATGACGAGAATGAAAAACTCTTAACGTCTCACAGCCTCTTGCTAAAATGCACGTACACCCACACATAGAATAGCTCTTCTGATCCATTCTGTCGGTCTATTACATTATTCGCTAAGACTTTCCAGCCAAAAGGACAATTATAACAAAAAAAAAAATAAAAAAAAACAAAAAGAAACGAAACTTTTGTTAAACTTTAAGTTCCTTGAAGAATGCAGAGTATCACTTGTGTCGCAGTCTGTTTCCTGTGCCGGCATCTTTTCTAAAAAAAATTTTCCTGCACAATTCATGGTATTCTTGCTCAAATTTTTGTCGACGTAGAAGAAAATTTTCACAAACCGTCATCAGAAAAATGATGCAGAAAAAATAGCATTCCTTACCACAATGTAGACCGACTTACCTAAGAGATCTGAATAAAGTAACCGCTAAAAGTTGAAGAGTTTTCAACTGTACATCTTTATGTGCACGAGTATCAGAGGATGTATCTCGAATTGATATTAAAAAGTTTTCACTCCCAAGTAAACATTCAAATTTGTGCTTGCTCATTCATTCGGTTTTGATGTAAAGGAAAATTAAATTTTCAATTTTCAAAAGTTACTTTGGGTGTCCTGTACTACTACATGGTGATGTAATCACCGTACTTCTCGTGTTCATTTGCAAGAATCGATATTGCGAGACAGTTTTGATTTTCAAAACACCAATGTGGTGCGGTGGAAACTTTATTATTTCGGTCATGGACTGAACTTTGAACTGATCTGAAAAGTTGGTAAATCAGACCGTAAAATGTGGTCGATTGCGCATAGTACTGAATTAAGAGTGTTGGCATAATGCGGATGATTTTAAAACTCTAATTATCCTGCCACCAAATGGGATCATCTGGAAAGCCATTAGCTGATGTACTTAATATTTTATGATGTTCCATTTAAATAGAAAAAAAAAAGTTGTGTGGTATACAAAAACCCTTTTCTACCACAGATTACTTAGTTTAGTCCATTTCACCATCATCAGTTCATAAAGCATTTGAAAGAAAAAGGACTTTAGAAAAAAGATACTAAAAGGGTTACAAAACTGTCTTAAATAATACATCAACCGCTTATATCAGTTCCCTTCTGTAACCCCACTTCAAATTCAATTAAACACAAACCACTTTCAACCCTCCGCGCCGTATCGTTTCAAATTACAACAACCCTCTCTACTTGGGTAGAGCATTTCAATTATCCTTATCAAAAATCGATTGCGATATGCAAACGCGGCACTTATTTGGTTATTTTGGCGCGCACACCAGCAACAACTGTCAAGTATATATATGACTGTCACACAGTGTCTTATGGTACTGTATATTGACTGTCAACCAAAAACTCCATTTATACCGTCAAATTAAAAAGTTTTACACTCTACCTCCTCACACTAGTATACATCTGTTTTGTCGCATCAAGGACAGGGAATCGAAGAAGAAGAACCCTATCATCTTCTATGGTTCTGCTTCGAAGGGTGGAACAGATTTTCTGGTTTTCTTTGATATCGATATACATATATAGATATATATATTTTTTTCTGTTTATTTGTATAGAAAGTATACACCTCTACTTCGCTTCTAAGATTTTTGTTTGTGAAATTATGTATTCGCAACGGAAAAAGGAAACATTAATTTAAACGGCGTTATACGCGCCTTCAGGGATGATTTCAGAAACTGATATGTATCTAAGGAGATGAAGAGGCTCCAAAAATATACACTCTCACACCCTGAGGGGCTTTGATTTGTTTTTTGTTCTTTTTTTTTTTTCTCACCAGTAAAACCGTTCATAGACAGATACTTCTCTTAAATCTGCTGACTTTGTATCTCTTTCTATTTTGTTTTTTTTTTTTAGAAAAAGAAAATTGCTTAATTCGCAGAGAAAATTAAAAAAACGGAGACGACAAAAAGAAAAAGAAAAAAAGAAAAGCTGCCAACAGAGGGGACTCCTTAAATATTTATTCGCTACTTTATTCTATTTATTTATTTTTTTTTTTTTGAACATCTTTTCGATATGCGGACGATAGATGAAGAAATTTGTATCCGTTATCTGTCTGTCGTATAAGAAAATTTTCATTTTCATTCTCTTTTTTCTTTCATTTTTATTTTTTTTTTAAATTTTCTCGGGCAGTTTCGAAGTTGTTTTTCGAAGAAGAAAACAGAAAGTAAGAAGATTCCTAGTACTGATCAAAGGAGATACTTTTATACTCGTACATAGCTACTGAGAGACTTTTTCTTCTATGTTACGAGTTTTCTTTCAAGAAATACTCTAATTGGGTGTTTGTTCTTCTTTCTATATGTATAGTTTTCACAAAAGTCCTTGATTGTAATTCGTACTTTTCGGTCTTTTAAACTGGTTCCCCTATGCTACCTAAGGAGAGTTGTTTTTCTTCAAAAAGAAAGATATACATATACATAAGTATATTTTTGTTTTTAGTTCATTTTCAGGAATTTAGATGTATTTTTTTGTAATTTGATGCATTTTCTGGAAAGTATTAGGGCACACCTTTAGGGAGTGCTGTTGACGTGTTTTTCAGTAATAATTTGCGGAAGAGTTACACTGATTTGAAATGTAACAAACAAGTGAAAGAGAATATTTCCTTTGGTTTTATATATTACTCATTATTTTATCTTTACATGTTTATGACTTTCTTGAGGTCCCATAGGGTTGTAATGATGAACACATACTGTTTTTGAATACTATTTATGTAGAGACGCATTGCTGCTTCTTTACCCAGTTAAGGGCTACATTACAAAGTAGTAATTGCAAAAGAAAATGCGTTTTTATTCTCAAAACGGTACTGATTTCTTAAATGCCGATCTAAAATCACTAACTTTGTGGAATTCTGATCGGATACTCTGTCTGTATTGGAAGACAGTAATGAATTTGTTTGAACTTTAATCGATTTAGTAAGGCATTTGACAAATTTTTGGGCAGAATCATTCACAACATCTAACCTATTTCGATACTCGATATTAGAACTACATTTGGAGTCCTTCAAGGTAGAAAACTTAGGCCTCTGATATTTATCTTGACACTTAGTGATATATCATCGAATTCTTATTTATCTGTATACGCTGATGACATGCAAAAGGTGTTACCTGTGACAGAACATTTTATTCTCATATTGATAATATTTATTATTAGAGAACCAAATCTGCTACCTCAAACACTGAGCTCAAAATTTCCTCTTCATCTTATCATAATATATATTTTATAAAAATTTAGGCTCTCCAATGCTTTCGTTTTTTTTTATGAGAATTTTCTTAGCGCAATATGTGTAGCTTACCGCACTACACAGATCTTTTAATATTGATTAACGTCCCTTGCGGAAGCTCAGTCCACTACATTTAACTCCGTTCATTACCCTTTTTAAAGTTCATTTATTGTTCTAAAACAAAGTCGAGCAGTAAATAAGGGTTATTGTTTGAGGGCTTTGAAACCCAATCCTTTAATAATACGCAGTACTTTGCGTCTCGAAAAAATTCCCTGCTAGAACCTGTATAAACCCGTCCTCTGAAATGTTTTTTTTTTAAGCCATCCTAAGTCTCCTTCGTGACTAACAAAAAAGGTGTTACAATACAAACCATTTGCCAGGGCTTAAGGTCAACCTCGGCGAATATGCCCCCTATTTCACGAAAACTCTATTAATTTACGATCCGCGAGCACAGAACAAATGTTCCACTTAAATAATCGCTTCAAAGCGAACCGGCCATTCATGTAATACACCCTCCAGCCATCACTAGCCTGCCACCTCTATCGTTTCATCCGAAAGATTTATTTTATCGAAAATAACAGATAAAAACAGGCACTGCCCCGTACCATACTTTAAGTACATACTTTAGCATGTACGCCGACAATATTTCATATAAATTATGTAAGCAATTCTTTTTTGCTTCTCCCGTACTTTATTTTATTATATTTCGAGAAATCCCCGAAAAAAAAAGAAACCAGAACAAGGCCAACAGAACATCAATCAACACTAGCCGTGTGCGCCCCCTTATGAAGTCATAAGTATGTTTCGCGTGGGCAAAAGTCAGCTAACCACTGCCACCCGCCATACAGCAGCCAAGTGATGTCGTCACCACCTTAACCAACCCTCCTGCTGACATTTATTCGGCAGCTAAGGAACGCGCGCGTGTTGTAGTACTCTAAGGGCACTCAGGTGTCAAGTAACCGAAATTAATTATTTCGAATGTGTGTATAGAAAATGAAACACGCCCAAAAAAAAAAAAAAAACAGTCTCCCCTGCGAAAAAAAAAAAATAATTCCATGTTTTTTTTTTTTTGGTGCGTAGTGCTTGTCACAAGGCAGGCATATGGAATTTTACGCGGACTATTGTGGTGATTGCCCTTCGACGGTTGTTATCATCAAAACCATGACCATTTTACCACCCATTAGGAGTACTTAAAACCAACCTCCAAAGTGCTATTACTGATAAGTGTGGCCAGTGTAGTTGGCTAGAACTCCCTTGATGCTTTCGTTTCTAGTTTCGAAGAATTATTATTACTTGAGCCTAGCTCTGGAAGAGCCATCCTTTCAGCAGGTAGGGTGGAAGTTAATTTAATGGTCATTATGTAATTGCATACTCAAGGAATACCAATGAAGTAGGCGGGATAACCATAGTTCTTTCCTCTTTTATTTTCTTTCCTGACATTTTGTGTATGGGTCAGCTATCGAGGCCATACATATATGAGACTTTTAGACATTGCTAATGTTTCCTTTAAAAGAAAACAAAAAAAAAAAAAAAAACTTTACTAACTTTTCTCCGCCCATGTAATTTGTGAACCGGACGCGAGACGATGAAGTCATAAAAATTACTTTGTTGTGCAGTTCAAAAGTTTTCAATGAGAAAATTACTTAATGTTGCACTCTCCATAGTTGTGCATGAAAACTTTTTAACGAAACTCAATGAAAATTCAAATAAGACGAAGTCGACGACGGAAGAAGCCAGAGTTATGAGTGTTTCAACGTGCTTTTAGCAACACCCTACATACACAGCTGCAAACTTGGGGTAGTAGCGTAATATAACTGAATTACTTTTATAAACTGAAATTGGCTATGACATGCCACGACAGCTATTGAACATATTTATGGTCAAGAGCATAATAGCATTGTCCTGCGAACGAATGTGGTGAGATGTGACTGAAGTTTGTCTATGTTAAATAAAACTACTAAGTTGTGCAGGTTGGTCACAATCGCCACTCTTGCTAATGTCTGACAAGCATACCTGTCATGAGATATGTTCTGAACTCATTACCTTGAAAACGATATGAAACTATATATTCCTTAATATTTGCATGAAATATATTAATACGTCTTACAAACATTTTTATTTTAAAGGAAAAATTTTGCAAGTTGAAGAAAGAGCGCGAAATAAAGGATTTAAAATAAATCATTTACTTTGAACATCATGACATCACTTTACCCGTGGAAATATGAAAGAAAACTTACTACAATTTAGTGAATTATGGCACTGCCTGGCATACTGTTTTTATAAAAGAATCTATGTATGTACCATGTACTATCACAAAAAGAAAATAAAATGATTTTAGTCAGAATTTGAAAGTAATTTGTTCTTTTATATATTGTCAGAACTAAGAAGTATAAAAAACATAATTTTTTCCGAAGTACGAATATCTAGTGCACAACGATCTGAACTTTTTATAAAAACTGCATTTTATATGCTTCCAAATTATTATTTTCATGGCTAACGTAAAGTGGGGCACACGCACCTCATGCAGCGTCTCTAGAAAACTTTGGGCCCAATACTACTACACTACTACAGACCACAGCTGACTCTCCTATCCTCACAGGTCACAACTGAGAATCAGAATCTGCAAAAATGCAGAGGCTATGACGACACAGACGTAGAGGAACAACAACAGAAGTAGATACTCAAACCTTGGAAAATAATTTATCAACGACCTCAGCGAACTAGCAAACACGTCACCTAAAGCCACCCTAAAATTCGTTACGAAAACGGGCTGTTTCCCGCCATAGACTAATTATGTGACTAATTGTCTTGTTCACTATTTTTCGGGATCCCACACCGAGGAACAAACACAATGGATCCTTTGGCATCTGAGTGACAGTGTACCTTCGCAGTTGCAGTCACCTCCCCAACCTATCTAACTAAGGTTCATTTCAGCTAAACGACTAGTCGCCCAGAAAACACAGCAAGTATCATCTTAGCTCAGAAGCTAATATAGTTTCGCAATTCTTCTTTATTTACACACCTACTCTCAACACAACTTCGCCTCTTGGAATTTAAATTGTATCTCCCAAACAATATCCCTCACACCACTTTCTTCATTACTCTCCCTTACCTTTTGTAAAAATTATGCATACACTCTGCGTGTAAATTCAACTGTTGTACTAGTCGCCCAGAAATTGTAGCAAGTATCATCTTAGCTCAGCAGTTAGTATATTTGCGGAATTCTTCTTCACACCAAATTTAAGCCCAACCTCTCTAAACCGGGATTTCTTTGTGAATGTGTGTGTGCCAAAATGGTAGAGACAGAGCTGCTATTGAGGTAACTTCTAAAGTTATTTAAAACATTAAAAGCGTTTTAATATATTTTTTTTATGTAAAACAATTCATTGTGAAGATGATGAGTTTTTTATTTAAAAAAATGCAAATGCCATTCGATTTGCAAGAAGAATTGTAGTGAATGGCTTGACCTAGAATTGCGCTTACTTCTAAGAATACATATGAAACATAATTTATTGATATACAATTTTACTGAGGTCTAAACGATGTAACGAAAAGTTAAAGCCCTTTTTGTTTTAATGACAATAACATTTCTAACAGAATGTGGTATATAAGCATTCAGAGTTTTTAAAAACTATATCAATGGAGCAGCTTGATGGATTTACACACCGCATCATCTACCATGTCCTTACTTTATAATCCTATATTGCATATTCACTTTAAAAAAAAAATCGCTTTAAAAAGTCTAACATGCAATTTTAACTAAACCACTAGTCGCCCAGAAATTGTAGCAAGTATCATCTTTCTCCACAAAAGTATATTCTCTCCTCTCATTCTTTCCTTATCTACTCCCGAATCTTAAGCTCCTCCTACCAAAAACGGGATATATTTAACATCTACACCAGGGCTGTTTTTGAGGCTTGTTTTCATTTCAATTTAACATTTTAAAAGTCATTTCAACAAATGGGGCTGTTATAAGTTAACTTGCAACATGAGTTTAGAGCTAAAGCCATTGACATTGTTTATTCACAGAAATTCTTCTTCGCACTGTTTTAACAATTGGCATGTCTTATGTTCTCTTATTTCAGTACAAATTTATGTATTCGAAAACACTGTCTAATATTACGATTTTTGTTTTATTGAAAAGAGTAAACTTTCTGATTAATTATAGAATATTAATTCATTCAGATGACTGCCTCGACTGGTTTGGCAGTAGGCCATCCACTTTTCCAATACATTTTCAATGGTTTCGGCCCCTCTTTGACGAATAGGTTGACCAATGTTGTTCTTGAGTGCCTGAATCGTCTCTGGATTCGCATAGGATCGATCTTTAATGAAACCCCACAAAAAAAAAAAGCCCAACGGCGTCAAATCACAGCTCCGTGCCGACTGAACAACATCACATAAACTACTGATTAAACGATTATTGAACTGTGTGGGCAATAAATCGATTGTAGGACGACTTGTGTGGCATGTAGCCCTATCATGCTAAAACCGTAGTTCGGCCAAGTTCTAACTTTGTAATACTTCCGAACGTTGTTCAAACGTAAATCGATCCATTTCGTACCCCGAAAATATTATACAGAGTTTCTGTTAATTTTTTGAGCGCATAAGATCTGTCAGTGTCAAAATAACATGTGATGCAAAAAGAAACCAACAGATGGCCTATCCTTTATTTCTGAAGAGACAAAACTTAAAAAACTATGATTTTCGAAAAGGTGGAAATCTAATCAATTATAAAGGGCTTTTCAATAAGGACATAACAATAAATATTATATTTCATATATCATATTTAAATAAAACACAGAATTATTGAGTTATCGGGATATCGATTTTCGAGATTACACGATTATCCTTCAATTGTCTGACCAGCTGTGTAGCATGTGGCACCATCTTGTTGGAACCACATATCACTGATGTCAAGTCCATCCAATTAAAAAAATAGTCTTCCAACATGCTACATCATCATTTTCATCATCAAAGTACGGTCCACACACCACACCACACGGTTACTTTTTGTGAATGCAAAGGTGTCTCTTGAAGTATATGTGGGTTTGTTGCTGTCAAAAAACGCATGTTTTGCTTATTGACAAAGCCAAAATTCATCGCTGAAGATGATGAAAACAATAGTTCGTTTGCTAACACTGCTTTTGTAAACATTCACACATAGTTCAGTGATCTTTTAAAATAAATTGTATAACACATTACCGTTTGTTTTTCATTAAATGCCCAAATCAGTCAGTTATTACTTTCGTTAAACTTTCTGTTTTACCAATCGCACAAAGCGCCTGATAACCGGTAGGAATCAGCTTAAACGGACTCCAAACCTAACTTAACATTACTTGGTGTTCTAAGGCGTATACTTGTTATATTTTTTTTACTTTCACCAATTGCACTTGCTCTAGCATATAGCAGTTCAATGTTATCGCGTATAACTTTATTAATTTAAGAAGACCAATACTTGAATGCCAATCCTGAATAATTTTCTAAAGGTATCGCATAAATGTACAAGTACATACGACTCAATAATGCAATCTACATATATTCCGTCCCAGCAGTTAGCTATTGTCTGCTGTTTATAATTTTAGCCCATGTTTTGACAAATTATTTTATTAAAGTCTCCTGGTTTCAACTTCAATTTTAAACTTTAAAAAGGACACTGTATGCAGATGATATCTTTTTCGGAAATTATAAAGCTTACTAAGTCCATTACTCTATCCAAATTAAGGTACTCTCAAGAAATATCTTTCAATCTGGCCAAAATTCCTGGTATGTCCTTGCAAAAAATTCCTCAAGTACCCGTACGAAAATGTAAACAAAAAAAAATCTACTTTCATCCTCCATTCCACAATTTAAAGATGAAGAGATTAAATCCTGAACACATACAAAATCCTTTAGGAATTCCCCACAAAAATGCAGAAAATTTCCATAATTCCACATTGTTAACTTAGAACAAAAAAAAAAAAAACAAAAAAACGAAAAAAACACGGGCTCTCCACTCACAGTTTAACCCACCGACGACAATGCTACATAGTACTTTCCTTCCCGCATTCATGTCCTTTTTCCTAGCAATTAAATTTAAATCCTCAAATGGATTCCGCCTCTTGCATGGCACAGGACTACTCATGGTACAAAAAAAAAAAAAATCGAGGCAAAATATTGTGGCAATCGCTAAGTGGATCAGTTCTCTCCGCTTTTCTTTTGCTCTATTTTTTGTACCTTTTTTTGTCTTTTGTTTTTTTTTTTTTTAATCAGAAGGACGAAACAAAGGCGGGCACAACATATACACACATAAAAGAAAGTGAAAACAATAAATAATCTGTTCAATTTCAAAGGGGAATTCCTATTAGAATGGAATATGTGAATGTGAAACAGAGAATTGTCATCGTAAGGATCAGGGCAACGATGAGAACAAAGTCAGTCAGTTCATCCACTTTTATCCTTTTGTATGATTTTTCTACGCTCGTTTTGTCCTGGCACACATTTTTCATTACCCTTGAAACAATATTATTGTTAGAAGACAAGGAGAAATATATTCCTTTTTTACCCTTTGAGTAATTCAAAACTGAGTGTCCTTTTTATAACAGAGAAGAAAAAAAAAAAATCTTGGAACACACTACACCGCCACATCGACTATACACACACAGCTATATTATTGTAGATGAGAATCTAGATCTAGAACGTATAATGAAATTTGTTCTTTGTTTGCATTTGTGTGTACGTGTTACTATTTCCCCCTTCTTTCTACTCGTGTCGGTCGGGTTCAAAAGGACAATTGAGTGTTTGTGGCACATAACTTTTTATTTTTGCTAGCCAAACGATCAAGGACTAAGAAGACGTAATTTAATTGACAGTTTTAATTAATCTTGGACAGTTTCAAGACTTTGCATTTGACACTATGCTCTGCGCCATCGATTGGGTGCATTATGTTCTCGAATATCCTTTTTATCCGATGCAATTAAACAAACTATCGGTTTATAGAAAATATTTCAATCTTTAATTAAAAATAAGAACGTGGTAAAGTTTTTCTTTTCTTTAAAGTCTTTTTTCTCATTTCTTAAGCACTCCCAGTTGCTGTTGCTACTTAGTTGTAATCCAGATTCAATGTATACACTCTGAATAAAGGATTTACCAGGATATCTTAAGCGAAACTGCTGTTGCTGCCGCAGTCCTTTGTGTCATTGTTTTAGGTTTTTTTTTTTTGTCGTCTTTTTTTTTTTGTGTTGTGTGTCTGTAAAAGTGTTGTTTGCAAGGACTTACGCGGTTTTCTGAGAGAGAGGGTGAGATGGGTGCGATAAGGGATGAGAAGGCGTGGCATTTACACCTCCATCGGTGATAACCCACTTAATCAGTGAATAAAATAAGTGTGTGCGCCAACATTTTGTTCGCACGAACGGTTGGTTTTTTATCCTCTCTTTCTCTAAGGATCAGGAATTTCTTTCGTGTTTCTTGCCTTTTTTTTTGTATTTGTGGTGAAAAGGATACGAGACGAAGAACGTTCTTGTGTGTTCTTTTGTTGGAGGGAATTGGAGCAAATATTTAGAAAAAGAAAGAAAAAAATCGCCTCCTTCTGTTGTTTTTAATGAGTTTAAGAAGTTTGCTTTAATTTCAACCGGAATCTGGGGGAAAAAATCCAAAAAACTTTTTTCTTTTTTTTTGTTTTGTTCTCGAGTTGGGAAGTCATTGTGTGGGATTATCGTAATTTTAGGGAGTTCCTTCTAAGCCTGATTAAGGTGAATTTCGCAGAGGTAGTAAGGCTGGAATAAAAACAAACTCAAATGAATTGAAGAAGAATCTCAATTGTGGACGACTATAAGTGTTAATGCATGCAGGGACTTTAAGTTAAGTTTGAAAAGGATTTGATGTGGTAAATTGTGACTTGTCTTTTGATTTTGTTGTGATTTGAGTTTAGCGAGTGATGAATGAGTTATCTTGGTTCTTGTTTGCCACAATATCAGCAGCGGGATAGTGTCAATTGGATTTAGTTGGAAAGTTATCAACAAAGACGAACCGGCCTTTTGCATTAACAGTTCCCTTAACAGTCGTTCCTTTATTATTAAAATCGTCTTTCAAAACGAATTTTTGGCAACTAGTACAGGCAACCAATAGACGCTGGTTCAGACCGTATAAAACGGAATATAAAAGCAAGCGATTTCGTCACAATTAATCTCAAGTCGTCTCTGGTATCATTAGCGTATTATATTCCACAATGGAATGAAATACCGTAAATTTCTACTGATTTGTTGGATTAATTAGATTTAGTTATATATTTCACGCACTGAAATTTTTTGCGTTCCTGTGGTTTATCAAACAATTTGCAGTTTCCAAGATTCGAGTCGCCTCAGGGAAACAGTTTAAAATTTCTGGTTTCCGAAGCAGGACATAGAATAACTTCAGATACCAACATAATACAGATACTAAGATTAAACTTGAAAAAAATACTATTTTTAAGCCCTCTAACACTGAAATCTCATTACAACAAATTTGGCCGTCCTACTCCCCCTTTTCTATAACTAGTCCTTGTTTTCAAAAACAATATAAAATCTTTGTCTATGGTAATGCGCAACCATTTTGAAAGGATAACTCTGCATTGAAGCGGATAGTAGAATATCGAAAAGTATCTCAGAACATCATCTTTTACGAGCAAAATAAAATTCAAACCCAATTACTTACTTCAGTGGGTTCATTCAATTTTTATTAATTTTATTCTCCTTTTTACACAACACAAACTCCATGTACATATGTACATATCCTTAATCATATTTAAATGCATAGCCTTCTCGTTGGCCATGTCAGAAATCTCCGACCTACATACATATGTACATTGAATTTGCAAAGAGGTACCCATCCATTTGCAAATAATGATTCCTGTACCGGTTTTCTGTTTTCGACAGGACTCACGCAGGAAATGTCCATTACACTCTCCCTCTCGACTGAGTGAGCTGTGTGTGTCATACACAAATCATATGTCCACTCAAGTCAAATCTCTTTTGATTTCCCATCAAAGATTGGAAATGGACAGGACATTAGTTGCCACCATTCCACCGATATCACCACGACCAACACGATGGGTCTGCTGCCATAGTCAACCGGGTGTAATGTAAACATACAGAAACACGCATTCACATCAAGTACACATCCTTGGTCGCCTATGAAGGTGTACACCTCCGACTCGTGCACACACCATTCACCTACTTGCAAATGAAGCGAAACCAACGTTTCCAACGTCCGAAAATTTCTAATTTCACGCAAGAACAATTTTTGAGGTTGAATTCATCGTCGTCGTGTGCTCCATCTCTAGGACCACCACCCATCTCCATTCGCCGTACATATTGAAAGTGAGTTATTTTGTGGTGCTGGTGGTGGCCAAAGCGACAGAATCGGGGAAGGAAGCAGATTTTCCCAAGCATAAGTTATTATTACTGCCACAGAAATCATCCGTTTCGGGTAGTGGTGGTGCTGGTGGGGGTATTGCAGAGATGGGGTTACACCGCAAGTAAAGTGATGCCATAGATTCGAATATGGTAGCATATGCTTCCACCGGGGTGGACAGTTTGTGGGATTTTATCACTTATTACTTTACCACAGTGTGCACTTTAAAGGGTGGGTATATGTATGTATGAGTGCAGGGGGAGAAGACGAAACCCTGGACCGAAAGAATAAATTTAAAATTGGTAATGGGTTGGTTCACAATAATAAATTAAATTTATGTGAAGGGGTTTTTAAATTCCTACGCTCACCTCACCATACCCCATACCTCCATGCTTTGGTCGGAAATGAGGACTGACACATCTGGGAATGGCTTTCCAATGGTCTTGACTGGGTCTGAATAATGAATTAAATGTGGGGAAATGTGTAATTATACAAGATGATGCTGTATGACTGATGACTGGTGGTTAAGAGTAAAACCGCCGCGAATGTTGACATCTCACGGAGTCGCTGTTTAACTTACCTTTTAAGGACTTGATAAAAAAAAAAAAAAAAACCTGCTAGTGATGGTCGACAGTGTTTACATTGAACTTAAATTAATGGGGTTTTACATATTTTATAATACTTTCTCAACGTTGAAGAGATTAAATCACCTTCAGATTTCTTACTATTTCTGAATTTTAAATAATATTTTAAATCTATGTAACCTTACTTCCTTTCTCTGATAAATTATTGGGAAAACTGAATTTTTCACTTCGACAAATCAATAACATGGCTTTGTCAGTAACAACATTACATAGTATATAAAATAATATTTTGCGTACCATCATTGGAATTTCATTGAACTTTTTTAATTTTTTTTGTTGTTTATTTATAATTTAAAACAAAAATTGATTTTACATGTAAAAATCAATTAATCTTGTTAATTTTTCTGGTTTTATATTATTTAATTAAGGTTTTGTGTTATTTACGTGGTGAATTTGTTTGCATCGTTTTGTTTTAAATTAAATTTGAAAATTCATGTGCGACGTGCTGTGTGTTTACTTAGCTTTGAAATTGGTTTGGTTGATTGGGCCCACCGATAGAAGCTGCTGGTGGTAGTATGTAAATATTTTAATTATTTTAAAAATATTACCATATGATGGGGTTTTAGATTATAGAGTGTTGATTTATTGTATGTCAAAATTTTTTGGCAAATTTTAAAGGTACACACACATTGTATATAACAGCAACCCTCGTACATACTAATTCATTTCAGTTTTCATGATAAGGGCGTTGTACCCAAATCGATTCTCTTCGAAATGGTAAACAAAAGAATTCAAATAACTTAGACCAAATGAGACCCATTGTGCTATTTTGCATACCATTTCAATTTTTGAACTATTCTCCATATTTGATCTGAACAAATCTAAAATTTCCTTGAAGATATATTCATAGAATCTGTTCGCTTTATGATGATAATGGAAACATTGTGAGATAGTTCCTCTTTTTGATTCAGGCATGATATTTTACTCCAACTTACGGATCACGTCTACCATGCATCGTTCAACGTAAAAAAATTATGTAGCTATAAACCTGTTACAGTGCGATGCCTTTTCTATCGCCTGAAAGCGTAGCTTTCCATAGTTGAGCAATCCTGTTCAGTTTTTGCCAATTCGCTTCCTTTGTAACATTAGAGTGAGCAAGAAAATTCAACTAAAATAGGCTTGTCTAGTAAATAATTTGAAGCTCCCTTGGATCCCTGGAAAGAAGCCTGAAACTTATCCTTCAAGTAATTGAATTAGATTTGTTTGTAGTCTTTCAGATCTAATTTCTCCAAGTTTTTAAAGAAGAAATTTCTGAGGCCCTAGATTCTTGGTATTAAGGCACACGAAGGTACCTATTCCAAGTTGTGGTCTTTTTAGTTTGTTAGTTACGCAGCTTTAAATACAGATGGAAACTCTGTTGAACAAACTGTGTTTTAAAATCATGGAGACACTTTCGTTCTGATACCTCCAGCAAACTGGAAGCTTTTTACATGTCTTCGAATTGAAATAAATATATCATTGGAGATCCGGATACAATATTGGACACAGGCGATCATAAGACGTCAAGTTTCAGTTGCAAAAAGATTGATTGAAGCGTACCATATTAACGGTTTACTATATGAACTAACCCAGTGCTTCGCCTATTCATTCAAACTGGTACCCAATACCAGTATGTACGATTGGGTCGATTATTTTCACTATGTAATCCACTCAAAGTAATTGCTAGATAGAGTCAATTCAAATTCATCAAATACGTCCAGCTGAAGGACAAGATTACAGATGGATGGTATGAAACCTGGGATATGATTTTATCGTACATACAACTCGTATAGGTAGCATTAGTACTCTTCGTATTCTGAGCAGTATACCTACATCAGTATCTAACGTGTTTCGCAGCAGTCTTCGATTATAAAAACATCATTGTTTCAAAAGGAAAAACTTATCAGACCTTACAAGATCAAATTAACTCAAAAACTGAAGCGGATACGTCTCCGATTGGGCTCTGCAAAAGTTTGAAGAAAATCCTGAATTTCATCGAAAAATCATTTTTAGCGATGAAGCTCATTTTTGGCTTAATGGCTTTGTCAAAAAACTAAATATTAAGATACTCTATTGCATTCACAAAAAGTGACCGTGCGGTGTGGGTTTCATGCCAAAAGCTAGATTGGACCGATTTTTTTTCGTCGATGAAAATGATCGCCATGGTACGGTCAATGGAATTCGCTATCGTGGCATGTTGGAAGATCAGTTAGCCAGAATTGGATGAACTTGACATCAGTCATATGTGGTTCCAACAAGATGGTGCCACATGCTACAAAATGGTCCTGTCGAATGGCTCACGCGATATAACGTCGTTGAATTCCTTTTATAGGGTTACGCTAAGTCGTTGCTTTATGTCAACAAGCCAGTAACGTTAGAAGGGCCCAGGAACAATATCGAAAGTGCAATTGCCACCGTTTCGACTGATATGTGTGGAAAATTGGCTCTAAACAATCGATCGCTGCAAACGTGCTCAGGGTAGTCATATGAACGATACCGAATTCCATACTTAAGTTTAACATACATACATATGTACTACACCGGGAATAAGTTTTAGTCGGATATCTCAATTATATTCTGTGTTTTATTTAAATACAAAATTGTTGTCGTTTTTAGAAAACCCTATATAACTGCCACTGCACTTGGTTTGTGTTGAAGGGTCATCCAACAAGAGGTGTCATTTTAATTTTCGGGCCATTATTATACTGTCAACACTTAATTATCATTGCGATAACTTTTGATAAATAGAAACCAGAATGTTATTAAATATTGATCGATCCACACTCGCACAACGTGTTGAAATAGTGAAAATTCACTGCAAAACGGTGAAAATATCGCGGAAATATTGGAAACGATGGCTGTATTGTCAACAGATGTGGTTGGTGCCAATTCATTGCTTACCAATAGGTTTGTATCACATCTTCGTTGTGTTTTTTACATTTGTCAATCCGGAATTAGTCTAAGATTCATCTGGTCAAGGGCAGACAACTTGCGTTGGCTATTATTGTGCATAGACTAGTTGAATGATAAAAACAATTCGGAGTTACTACTCATTTCAACTTTAAACAATAAGTGTTGATCTATGTAGCCATAGTAGTCAACTTCCGTTTCGAATAAATGATTCTTTATATAACTTCATTTCTATTTCATATTGTTCACCCAGAGGATGCACTGAAAAGTCCTTAATTAGGCTTCAATGATGTTCATTACATACTCGTATATAAAAGAAAATTACCGACTTAAAGTCAGTCCCAACCAACCAAGCCCTTTGCCAATATTTTACCATAAAATCATCGAGCCATTTCCTTTTATGATTATTATTACTTTTCTCATCGTTCACACTACATGAAGCAAATGAAAACTTAAACTGCAAAACATTTTCACATCCTTCTGGGTGTACTAGGCGAGTGATCTTTTTTTTTGGCCTCTCACTGCGAGTGCTCTCCTTCTGGTATATTAACAACGAAAAGATAAGGTTACACCATTAAAAACTTTTTTAATATTTCCGTGTACTTGTTTTTTTTTTTGTTTTTGTTCTATTTTGGTTTGTCCTCAATCTAGTTCAGTCTTTTTTCTCATCTGCATATATTTTTTGTTTGTGTAGTTCTTTTTTTTTTTTTTTTTCTTTCTAAATCCGTCTCTATTGTAGTATCCTTTGAGTTTGTTTGGAGTTGTGTGTGCGGTTTTTTTTTTTGGAATTCGTCGGGTACAAGTAGATGTGAAAACTTTGAAGTTTAGAAACGTTTATTACCACCCCCATTCGACAAGCCAAATAAACACACAAAGTGGCTTGGTAAAAATTGAATAAAAGGGCAAGAGAGGATTAACTTCCAAAGCGAAACTACTTCCATATGGTTGAGGGGGTTTAAAATCGCCTGCGCCTCGTTTTATGATAATCAGCTACTACAGCAGCAGGACGAGAACCTGCAAATATTGAGGCTGATGTACCCTTGATTGCCAGGGTGGTAGATATGGCGAGAATTTTACGACTGATGTAGGTACATAACATATAGTATGTACATACATAGTCCTTGGTTCTACAGCAATTGAAAATTTTCCGTCTACCGAAAGGAAACACAATCGGAGAGGGAAAATTATTGCCTGTAATTGGTGAAATGTTGTTTTCTACACCACCTCCCCCACTACATCCTGTATTTTTCTATTTAACTCAACCGAAGAGTTGTGTAAAGTAAAGCGGAGGAGCCTATGCATTTGCCTTCGTATAGCTGATATAATCACGTAGGAATGCATTCATAAATATGCGCCTGCAAGGATAATCCTTGTTTTTTTTTTATGTTTCTGCTACTCATTACACTCATGCAAGGATATTACTCGTAGACTCAAAGAGGGAGGGTAGGAAGAAACAAAAAAAAAAAAGCAACGAGAAAACAGACAACCATTTCCTGTTTGAGAGGTTCTTCTGTGATGTAATTACCACTTGTTTCCTCGGCTTTTTCGCTTATCGAGTAATTGCATTCAAACTGGAGGGTCTCCTGCTCTGATGGTATCATACACACATACATATGTAGGAGCGGATGACTCCTTTTTCAATATCATCACTTTTGCAACAGACTTTGTACAATTTATGTGCGCCGAATGACAGGATAATAATAGTCTAGGCATTACTATTGCGTTTTTCAGTTTTATTTGCACAAAAGGTTTTTGAAATTTACAACTGTTAGTGCAAGTTGCCTGATAATGGTGGTGTAGACGATGATGGTGGTTGGTAACGTCTGATATCATCCTTGACAGTATGATTAGAGAATTCCGCTAAAGTGTTGATAGGTTTTTCCTCCTCTTGTATTTGTTTTTTCTTACTGTTTGTTTATTGCACGAGAGAGTATTTTTCAATTTACTCCACCCCCTCTTACTGTGTTTGTTTGTGTAAGGAAAAGGATACTCTACAGTAGAACTGCTAAACAAATATGCCGTGCATTTGATTTTCTGTTTTGTTTTTTCTTTGTTTCTTTTTTTTTTTTTTGTTTCTTTTATGTTCACTGTAAAACATGAAAACGTGCAGAAATGCAAATTGAAATTTGAATCCTATCAAATTTGCATCAATGTTGGAGGTATTTTTTCCATTTTGTTTACACAGAATGGTTGATAGGTCATTGAACTTGGGTTGGTGGGAGACTTAACTTTCCACATAAATCGTTAAAAACAGAAAAATTCTTTAAATATAATATTCGCATAGATTCTAACGACCGCGACGTTTGAGATTTGACTGGGAAATCGTATGGATTCGTCAATAAAACGTAAAGCGATTCAATATGCTTCGATATTGAAAATCCACCAATTGGCTTCCGATACTCCAATGAAGACATTAAAGTCGTAAACTCATCATCGGTTGTGGTTTGATAAAATAACTAAAATCACGACTGTGTTCCTCAGTGCATTGCATTCCGAAAACTCGTATCAGTCTCAATTGATGCACCAAACTTGAATCATATCCTTTGATTGTTGTTTTCAATAAGTTCACACGAGTCCTTTCTATCATTGTTGCCCCTGAAATATTAGCCTCGCCAGTTGTTGCTCTGGACTTTTCCCCGGTTTTTATAAAAACAAAACGGAAAACCAAAATGTGACCCACATTTTTCTAATAAAGGATTTGAGTACTACTCAGCCTCTTAAGAAAAACACAAACAAATCAAACAATCCGTGTCGAAATCCCCAAAGCGAACCCCCTACTATGATTAGCCCTCTTCAACAGCTACCTCATCGTCATAACTCACTCTTCATCTCTGCCCGGGGAAATGAGAGAAAAAGTCCTTGTTTGTTTTTTTTTTTTTTTTTTGTTTTTTCTCGCTCTCCTCGTCTCTCAACAGTCCATAATCCTTCTCGAGGATATTTTATAAACGAGATTATTTCCGATACCTATCATCACGTCTCAGGCAGAGCAGAAAAGAAAGAAAGACGAAGAGAGAAAAAACAAAAACTTTATCAAGAAAATTTAATTAGTCCAAGTCCTGTGCAGAGCGAGAAAGGCCAAAACAGAGAAGGCATCCTGCCTTAGTTTCGTTCATCATCGGCCGCATTTGCCTTGAAGCAATAGCACCAGCCATCGAAAGAGAAAGAGAGAAATTTTCTGCAAAGACAAGTGTGAAACGATTTAAGAAAGAGAGAACAAAAAAAAAAAAAATATAATAATAATGAAAC
The DNA here is from genome assembly GCA_905220385.1 of Xylota sylvarum. Taxonomy (NCBI): domain Eukaryota; kingdom Metazoa; phylum Arthropoda; class Insecta; order Diptera; family Syrphidae; genus Xylota; species Xylota sylvarum. The sequence goes on along the minus strand of LR999957.1, from coordinate 95,340,605 downwards.
CAAGAGAAACAATGGACGCGATGATTTTACAGGATAAGGCCGTCTCATGAATATGTACACACACACACATTCACAAAGAAGCTTGAGGTCCATTTTATCCTTCCTTCAGGGGTAGAAACTAATTAGATTGTTTTCTCTTGATTTCGAAGGCGAAGCGCGGCAATGACAGAGTAGGTGGTGCGGTATACACTACCGGAGTAGCAGCAATATTGACTTCCTTGGAAGATTGACTGGGTCGAATGGCTACTCAGGAAGGATACACACGGCAATGGCACTTTGAACTAATCAGTATTCCTGGCACACAATCGAGACAACAATAAGCCAGCGAAGTGGAACAAGGGAGCGCTTTAAATGGCAAATGTGAATCGGTATGGGGGGGAAAGGACATAAACATCTATGAAGGATGAGATCTGTTTTAATATTTTTTTTTTCTATTTTTTTGTTTCAATTTTTTTTTTTTATATATTTTCGCCATGTTATCTTAAAACAAGTTCAAAGTGACATTTTGTTTGAGGAGATCACGTTCATATCCATTTTTTTTATCCTCTCTCTAATCCTGCACATAAAGAAAGGAAAATAAATTTAAAAAGCCAGGCGACTGGAAAAAGGGACACACAAGGATTCTCTCTACTTAAGGATTAAATTTCATGCATTTTTTTTTTTTTTCTGTTTGTCTATTCATCGTAGGATATGAAAATATTAATAAAAATGACAAACATACCGGTGTTTCATAACAAACCACATACAAAATAATAAAAAAAAAAATTAATAAAACTCTCCTCCTTTCTAATACGACAAAAAAAAACCAGACCAGGATATCAGTTACTGGTGTGTGTTTATTATTTTGTTGTTTTCCCTTCAGCATCAATCGGATTCATTGAAAATCATTTCACATCCTGTCAAAATACTCGGCGTGTTGTTGTATTTTTTTTTTTTTTTTTCTGTTCTTCCTTCTTTGACACATGAAATCCTTGTTTTGTGACACACAAAAAACAACATCGAATCATGCAAATTGTTTTTCAGGTTTTGGAGGATGTTTCCTTCCTTGAAAATTTCTTTCCTTTTTCACTTTTGAATTCTTCTACCATATATAGAAGAAGAATTCGGTTTCCGGGGCAAGGATCTATCCAGTGTACAATAGAAAAAATTTTGTCAGCTTCTTTCAAGAAACAGAAGTTATATCCTTATGTGTGTGTGTGTATGTGTGTTCTTTTTTTGTGTAAGCAAAATTCTTTGGAATAAACTTCCTGCGGATGCCATCGTTCGTTGTGAGTAAAGTGAAAAAGGATATGGATAATAAAATCATCTGAAATTGTGATATATGTTTGTTGCATATATAAATTAAGTTCTTGGGTTTTCCTTATTTGCATATTCCCTTCCGTAGTAGAAGTGACTTCTGGAAGAAGGAATACTTTCAAGTCTAACTGGACGATGACAAAAAAAAAATATTAAATAACATTTGTTGTCTCCATTTGTAGTTGTTGATGTTACCAGATGACTTGAATTATAAATTTTAAATTATAAGCAAGGATGGAGCGGAATAATAGAAACGAATTGAATGCAGGTTATTTTTAGAAAATAACTACATACATATTTGATGAGTCCTTTCAATGCTTTAATAGGATTTTCATGCCTTGTGAAGTTCATTTTTCTGTATAATATCTTACGTGCAATTTTTTTTATCGAAAAGTTGGTGGGTTATCAGACAACGTCTTTTGATTTTTAAGGTGCATTAAATATCTAGAAACTTTGTCAGACTATTCTTCGTGACTGCTCTTTTTCAATTTGCATATACCATGCTCCTAAAACCATTCGGGAAACAGATAGATAACTCCGTAATCTATGGCTCGATTTACGGTGCACTTTTGAAATGAAGATCACGCTCGCTGTGGAAAGACAGTTAATTTCTGTACGTTTAGGTTAGGTTTAGGTTGAGTAGGGTTATGAGTTTGTCATAAGACACTAGGCACCATAGTGGGCCCATCGCGATCCCTAGGGAACCTTCACGGTAGGAAACCTTACACCAATTCGCCTATACATTTAATTTCCCTAAAGAATCTAGTTATGTACTCAATTTTGGTCAATGAACCAACTTCATCCAGATTGTTGAAAAAGTATCTTCCGAGGTACTTTGCTCTGCTCCTAGCAATGTCTTGACATTCACATAATATGTGAGTGATGTCCTCTGCGACATGTATGTCCTCACAATACCTGCATGTGTCCGTGTTTGTGAAGTTGAATCTCCTGGCGTGCTTCCTCAGAAGGCAATGGGCAGAGAGTATCCCTATCGCTGTTCTCAGCTTTGATCTGCTTAGATTTATCAATTCTCTAGATTTTTTCCGATTTAACTTAGGCCATACAGGCATCGGGTCTGCCCTTCTAAGTTTGTCCATCTTGGGTCGGCCATAATGATGATTTTTTCGAGAATAATTCTATTAGCCACTGTCATTGGTGGTCTGATGCCTTCAAGTATATCACTTACTGGTAGCTCTGCTCCTTTTTTGGCCAGTACTTCGGCATTTTCGTTACCCTCTATGTCACAGTGTCCAGGACCCGTAATCTGACTCGGTTCTGCGAACATAATGCTGACTAGTTCAGATTTAATGATGTAGGATTCTAGCGCTTTCAGCGCAGCCTGACTATCAATGTAGATGGCGATATTCTTGTTGGATATTGATCCCATCTCAAGTAGTTCCGCAGCTTTAAATACAGGCAGAACCTCTGCCTGGAATACACTTCATGTGTCCGGACGTTTCAGAGCCACATGTAGGTCTATGTCTCTCGAATATAATTCTGACCCCGTACTCTCATTTCTGTACGTTGCTGGTTCAACGATTTTTTGTAACAACTTTGTTCGGTTTGAATCACAGCACATTCCTTGTTTTGTATAAGAGGCAAGGTGTCCTTTCGCAAGGAAAGATCATTTTCTATTCAAAATTCTAATGAAACATTCAGATTCCTAGACAATCATACTGAAAGAGCATGCTATCGTCCCAGCCTCTGCAAACGTGCTACAACTTGGTGCTTGTCATATCTAATTAGAATTCTACTTCGCTATCCTGGACCATATGCTTCTCAGTCAATGTTGTGCGCTGTCACTGGTGTTTTCAATAAAACAAAACAGAGTTCTAAGTACAATTGACTCCGTAAAAACCTATTACAGCTTCTGTGAACCTTAAAAAGTCTGGAACTTGAGAAAACTCAAGTCTACAAATATTCAATATCGTAAATCCTTAGCACTTACCTCATACTTATTTGATTAAAATGGATACCCTTTACGTACCAACTCGCACACACAGGCACACAGACAAATACCCCAAAAAAGGGACACGCATCACGATTTTTCTGTATCAATATTTGTCAGTGGTATCCCCTAGCAACCCCACTAAAAACGAAAGGACTCTCAGGTATAGTCAGCAGAATCTCAAAAATTAAATTAATCCAAAGAACTAAACCAGGACTTGGATGTTTCTTCTATGCTTTTCTCTATTTGGAACTTCGCTGAGTTAGAACGGGAACCAACAAACTAAAACGAACACTAAATCCTTAAAAATCAATCATTCAACAGCACGTTATCCTTTTTTTTTTTTAAGGAAAAAAAAAATCAATGAATAAACCGAATGAATGAATGGGATAAGAGAGAAGAAACAATAAACTCCAAAACACACATACATTTACACCCTCCCAAACAGACAGACAGACAGAACGGCAGAGTAAATGGACGGCGATGGAGAGGTAAAAAGAAGGACCAGAAGACAGATTCAGCTGTCAGTCAGTTGATTTCCTTTTCTGATTGAAAATACACAAAAAGCGTGTGCGAGTCCGGGTAACGCAGAAGAGAAAAAAAAAACAAGAAGGGAATTTCAAGGCAATCAGGGAATGATATAAATCTGACAGAAAGCTTACTATTTAATAGAAAAACTGACGTAGAAGAGCGGGGATTGTACGGACAGAGTAGGAAGCAATATGTCACGGATGAGTAAAAAGGATGAAAATTCGTGCACACCAAGATGTTTGATGTTTTCCCTTTGAATGTTTATCTCCTTGTGTTTAGGGAGAAACGGGTTTTTAGAAGGAAAAGTGTAAAATAAAGTGACATTCCTGTCATTATTCATTTGATATAATTTACATATAATTATGATTAATTTGTTGCAGAAGGTGTATATCCTATTGCATTCTGTGAATTACTTACAACGAATAAAAAAATTTTAAACGAATGCCTAATCCCCAAAAATAAAGAGAAACCACTTCAGAAATAATTAAAACTCTTCCACAATTCGCCTTAATTGTCGTCCTTAACATCACCGCCCGAAAAGTCTTGAGAAGCAGTTTTTTTTTTGTTTTCTTTTTTTTTTTTCGTTGGTTTCTCTCGTCCTTATGTATAATAAAATTCTACTGAGTGTGCAATTAAAATGTTGAAATGTTCTTGCGTGCTCATATATGGCATACACGCGCCAGCTGTGGTACATATAAGGTTGGCAACAACACTAAAGTATTAAATCTTAAGCTTCTACGCGTCTTTTGTTTCAATTCAAGATTTTCATTTTCAGAAGAGTGGTTAAGAAAATCATTACCGTAAGAATAAAAAGTTTTTTTTTTTTGCTTTCATTCACTTATTCTCTGTGTCTAGCTCTGTGATGGCTTTGAGTAATTACTTGTTGGAGCTACACCGCAACCGTAAGACATTCCCGCAACAGTTGTAAAATGTTTCTCATCTGAAAAATGACAATGGGATACACGAGTTTTGGTTTGGCAAGACTGGAGTTTTGTCTACGGAATTGATGGGGAAAACGTATAACAAAAATTAAGTGGGAATTCAAACCACAGAGAGATGTAAGGAGTGAAGGAGCTCAAGCAGTTTATAGGTCGTTGAAAATTCTATTCAACGTCTGGTTGTTGTTTTATTTTAGTCTGAAAGGTACATAGATAGTAACTAAACAATATCAATTCTTAACAAAGTTAGTGAAAATATTCGGTTTCTTCCGAAAGGATTTGTACTAAATAATTAGAATCGACTTTAATCTTAAACTTGTGTAGGAAACTCATATGACTAATCCAAAACTTTCAAATGATAAGAAGAAAATATTTTCAAATATCAGATACCTCTTCCTTTGCACCACTACTTACTCTTACCTAAATCCTGTCACCCCTTGAGGGGCATAGGGCGTCAACAGCGGCTTCACGTCAGCTTGTTCGGATTTCCAGCTCCAACTCCATCTCTTTCCAAGCAGTTTCGATTCATCCTCAACTGATTTTCTTCATGTTTGCTTACACCCACTGTTCTCCCTGACTTGGTTAATGGATTTCACTGCATGGCTTATTTCGCAATAGGGCCGTTTTCGCGCCGTAAGGTATGACTGAACCACTACCACTTCCACCTCCGTATGGTGACGTCTATAGGTTCTTGACGCGCTCTTAGATAAAGCAGTTCGTTGGAGATGCAGTTTACCCAAAATACTTACCAAGTACTGCACACGTATAGTAATATACTGATTCTACATTGGAACAGTTTTATTTTGGTTTTTGTGCTGAGAACATTGCTTTTTCAAATTTTTGATAGCATTCCAAACGCAGATTTAGCTTTTCCATTTGTGCTACCCACATCGAGTACGCTGCCACCGTGCGTCGGCTGAGACGATGCTTCCTAAATATAGAAATTTTTCAACTTTCTCGACAATGTTGAGTTCGGCGTCGAAGTTCGAAATGCTTAAGTCCTTTGTTTTTTACGCAATTATCTTAAGTCATGCTTTATTTGATTTATCTTGTACATTTTGGCCATTTGGTGAAAATCCATTATTTTATGTGAAAGGAGGCAAACGTCATCACAGTAGCTCAGGTGTGTGAGGTAAGATATCATAGTCCACCTCAATCCAGCACTGCCCGAAGGACATCGCTGATGACCAGAAATAACAACGATGAAAATATGGAGCCCAAACATACTCCACTATGGACTTCAAAGTCATCTTACCATGTTGTACAACGTGGCTTTTACAACCCTTGTAAGTAGCCTTAATAATAGCTATTAGTTTTTTCAGAATAACTCTCCTGCGCAAGGCCTTTCAGATAGTATCTCTGTTTAAACTCTCAAAACCTTTTCAAAGTTTTTTAGTGACGCTGTAGACGGTTCTGCTGTCACACCTGCCAGCTGATTCTTCAACCTTATATTACAAATTACTTGCTCTATCCAAAACCTCCCAAGCAGACCTGTAAAATTGAAGTACAATCATCTCGTTTTTAATTTTTTTAAGTACAAGTACAATTCCTTGGTACTTGTACTTGTACTCAAGAAAAGCAATTTCACTTGTACTTAGAAAAAAGAATTACTAATAATTACTTTACAGTTTTGTTTCGAGTAACAGATATACTCTCTTTATTAAACAAATACTAGTATATTGCGACGTTTTCATTCGTTTTCTTGTACATTTCTTTAGAAGATAAAATAATGTTTTCCGAATAAGAGATACTCTTCATTGTGCCACTTATCCTACTGATTCCATTAAAATTTAACCCACTTTTGCACCTTCTGTGTATTATTTAGCATACAAAAAAAAAATACTCGAAAACTCCTTGATAGATTATCATCCATCTGTGAGTGATCATTGCGCACAGCAAACAAGATTTATATAAAACGTTTAGGAAGTTCATGAGCACCGACAAAAAAAAAACTCACTTTCTCTCTGGTCCTTCAAGCTGAATCACGCACACAGCCATACACAACAAAACCCCTTTTCTTCATACATACCTATAATGTCAGCATTATTCAAAACTTTCAAGAGGACGACGACGATTCAATGGGGACTTGGGATTAGAGGGTTACAGCAATTCACTTAAACTCCGGAAAGCGAAAGACCAGTTAACAAGCAACACACAGACAGGGCACATCAATAACAAACAACGGTTAGAAACCGGAAACAGAAGGACTTGTATTTTTTTTTTTTGTATATGCCCATCCCAGGAAATAGCAATAATTCTCAGAGAGAAGTCCTATCATCATTCTAGTTTTTTTTCTTTGGTATTGGAAAATGGTTTTCCCTGTCCTATGAGCATTCAATTTATTTATATATACATATGTATGTATATATATTTTATTTTTCTTTTTTCAATTTCTTGTTTTGCTATTGGGATCTTATTTTTTTTACGTTAAGGAGATTTAGGATTTCATCGAGAGATATAAGTTTGGTTGGTTAGTACTCTGCCTCCGTCGTCGTGTGCTTGTGTGTAGGTTATATTATTGCTTGCAGAGATGAATCATTAATATCCATCACTTTTCGGTCGACATATTGTTGTTTTGTTTTGCTTTCTTCGCCGGGCTTTCTCAGGCCCCGGTGTGGTACTGCTGTCCCAATTTCAATTATCGGTGAACAAGAAAAAAGTGTATTCCAAACGTGGATTTGTGAGATATCTGGAAAGGAGATTTTTCGTAGTTTGATTTTGAGTTATTGATGAATGGTCGTTTTGTAGTTGATTTTTGCGATATTCTTTTTTTTTTGTGGAGAAGGAGGGTGATAGAAGCAGGTCGTAGGAAAAGATATATTGAAAATAAATTTCAGATAAAGGAAAAATGATAACCACAGGAGCATGAGAAAGGATAAGTGAATGAGAAATTTTGAATGGCGACTAAAAGGAATTTAGATATGCATCAGATACACTAACCTACACATAGTTTTGTATACTACAAAACGAGGCTATTATGAGTATTTATAATGTTCATTCTCATAAATTCAGATAAAACAAACTAATTCTAATGAAGTTTATTCGACAATTTCATTATTTATGAATGAGAATTTAGAAGCATTTCCAATTTTTGAAAACTTTTTATTTCCTATGCATACATACATAAAAGCAAAATCCCATATCAAAACCAACTTTGGAACAGAAGACACTACTGTCTTCATACAGGTTTTTCGGCTCTCAGTGACCGAACTCGTATACTCCTGAGTATGAAAATAGCAACGTCAACGTATATTTCCCCCCATTCATTAACAAAGATATAAAGCCATCAGTTTTTATTCTTCTTCATCCTTAAATAAAACATTTATTGTATAACTTTACTGATACCTAATCCGACTTTCTACAACTTATCTAACAAATAGTTTATAACCTATAAAATTTACAACTCTCCCGTTGACATCCTTGAAAAAAAAAATCAATGTAACCTACATTATTCGTGGCAAAATATGTTCTTCAGAAAATTCAATAACCCTACACGTTTGTCTTTTTTCGTAAAAAAAAAAAAAAAAAACAATTGCCCGCTTCTCCACGAAAATGGAAACAAAAGGCATCTCATTCGCCTCCCCTCGTTGACATTTATTTATCCAAACAATACCCAACCAACGTTCTATATTCCAGGATTACAACGAAAGCCATTAGCTAGCGATGATAACACTCACTTGTCCTGACATGTATGTAGAACTTTCAGGCATATAGGAATAGAAGCATTTTGTTTTATACATAGGAATGTGATTTGTAAACATTTACAGTTTGACATGGGTTCGTCTAGTTTCGTCCTTACATATTACGCTCTCACGGAAAATCCTTTTTTTTTTCTTTCGTTCCTCCGATGGCGTATAGGAAAGGATACACGAGGATATTTTTCACCTTTTTTTTTGTAAAAATAAGTCAACAAAATACATGGAGATAGCTTAGAAACAAAGTTGTTTCTCGTTTAACTAAAAAAAAAACAAAAACTGTAAAAACTGGGACAGGATAAAACCATTTGAGAGATTTATAGAATTTTGAATTCTCTATCTAGGTCCTTTGCTTGCTTATGCTCACTTTGGTTATTTTTTGGGGATACACACTTCGATTTTTGTCTGTTGTCCTGATGAACAAAAACAATAAATTACTTTCTCACACTCTGGTCTCTTTTCTGTGCGGACTTTATTTACTACCACTTCTGGATTGAATGTCATCAAACCAATGGCCTTGATTGGAGGAGGTTGAGGGGATACATTTTACAGAACCAGAGGCTCGAAAAAATCAATGATGACTGTTTAGATAAATTTTAATTGAATTTCTTTTACGTCAATGATTTATTTATTTATTTTTTGTACTCGCTGTGTATTTGCAATTGACATACTTACTCTCTCTTCAAGGATCTATTGTATCTTTTAATTTTCTTGTTCATGTGAAACTTCATAGATTATTGCAATTTTTTTTTCTTAAAAATTCAAATTTAATAAACCATAAACACAACGATGATGCGCCTCCTGCTACTCACAAAAATAAATCCTTTTTTGTGTACTTTTCATATTTAATCATTATCTCTCGTGTGTGGTGTTTGTGTGTATGCGCCTAAACAATATTGATATTGCCAGATAAGGCGTACAAAAAATCTCATTTAATAACGCTCCAACACATGGTCTTTTATCTTTGTGCTTTCCCAAAATTGCTTATGACTTCCGAGAAACCCCCTCCTTTAAAAGAAAAGTCAAGCGCTCAGAAAACTTTAAACACACCTTTTCAAAATGTATTTATCTTTGAATATGTTCTACTTCTTGAAGCTAAACACAGAGTGTTATGTTTATACACATCCTGTACATATCGTATAAAATCATACATACATACATCCTGTTGTGTGTTGGTTGGGAGAAAAAAAAAGAAAATCATAATCTGAAATTAAACACTGGTAAAGCAGCATCCTTATTGTGAGCATGAAAAAGGAATCTCTACAAGTCTGGAAAACGCTCGGATAAAAAGATAAAATGAGCAATGCTTGTGTGCCTGCACTTCAAGATGATAGTAGACGGGTTAAGTTGAGAAGAGGAGGCGATTCTTGGAATCCATTTGGTTAGTCTTGAGCATATGGCTTTTAAAAGTCATTTAACAAAATATGTGTGTGGTAGAGATGTAGTAGACCTTGAAATTTGTTTTCTCCTTATGGCAAAACAAATTATTCCATTTTCTGCCTCTTGAGAGTTTTTTCAGTTTTATTAGATTTTCACATAAATGTACATACATACGTACGTTGGGTAACGATTTAAATTTGAAGTGCTAGTTCTAGACATTTACAGACATTTTCTGCATCCAATAGTACAACTTATTACGTTTATTTAATTGATGTCTGTATTTTAGTAGGCATCGATTTAAATACACCGACTTTTCCAAAGGTCAGCGTTTTCTTAATTCTACACAGAGTTGTAAAGTACTGAAATACATTTGTAGATACGTACATATGTCGAGACTCGGGATCACCTTTGTAACCGTCCACTGTCATTATCTGCATATCTGCAGCAGCATTCAAGTAAGTGGTGGTCAATTGATCTCCTGATTGGCCTTTTGCATATCTGAACTAAAAATAATAGTTGCAGATGCCAAAAACAAATTTGAAGATTAATGCTTTTTCTTAGCACGTTTCACACATAGACCACGTTAGAAATTGTACTTGAAAAGTACTTGCAAATGTACTGCCCAGTATTACAGTACCCAGTACATGTACTTAGAAGAGAGGACTTGAAATAGTACTTATACTTGGTGATTTTAAAGTACCAAGTACATTGTACTCCTTTTTTTCAAGTACAAGGTACTGGGTAATTGACTGGTACTGGTACTTGAAAGTTTACAGGTCTGATTCTACATATTTGGTTATATTTTTCTTACCCTTATGCTTCAAGTGTTTATAGTAACAACTGACTTACAATGTTTTTGAATGTATGAATTTTTTCTTAAGACTTTGTTGACATACAACACCCATGTGTGGTACCAAATTGTTAATGATCATTAAAATATATTAAATGTCGCCAAATGCCCGACCGACAACGACTGTTGAAGGACGTGCGACATAAGACATGCATATACATATAGTACATATAATAAACTATAGAGAGTAGGTCTCGTCTTTCAATTCACGTATTTCACTCCAGAATATGAACAATAATTCCTTTAGTTCGTGACGGGACTACAAGTCCCCGTTATAGAATGTAATCCAAGTAAACCAAAATCCTCAACCATAAAAGAAAATGATTACTCTCAATTATCGTCAATGTTAACCATTTTGGAAAGTTCTTGATAAGACTGTAATTCTTTCTTATAATCAAACACATAACTACAAGTTTGCCCCTCAACTAAAACAGGACCTCTAATTCCCATTGTGGTCACACGTTTTCTTTCTATCTGTCTGCCCATCTGTAAAACAAAAGAAAATGAATATAAATAAAAATGACAAAGATTACAACATAATAATTTCAACAACAAAAGTTTCATTTTCTTTCTTATTCTGTTCTTACAAAGAGGTCTATGCCACCCCCTTGTCGTGTCCTTGTCATTTGTCAATTTCATTCGTCTTGAATTTCATTCACGCTTCAGACATTTACCATCCGAAATATTTAACACACAAACACATACTGTTTTTATACTACTCGACTCTTAACAGAATGAGACATTCCCGGTTGGAAATCCTTGCTGATAAATTACATTAATGAGCGGGCCAAAAACTTTTAATAGTAATCGAGTTAATTTGACATCATTTTCTCCTACTCAGTTGAAATGAGTGGGGTGGTGTCTCTCTACTATGGGAAATCATGATAAAAAAAAAAGAAAATAATGAAAATGGTAGGGGCTTTGGTTTACTGCTGTTGGTACTAATGTCCTTGGACATTTGTCACTTTAGCACTTTTAGAAAAAGAAATATGAGTTTGACATACACACGCTATCTATCGATATGACAAACAATATTTATGGTTAACTAAGCAGAACTGACAGATAATTGTTGTTTTAACAGTGTAAGTCGTGTATCACTAGCTGGTATCTCTGGAGTATACGGTATGACTTACAGGGAACTGATAGTGTGCATGAAATTGTAATAAATTGGAATGAAGTTCAAGCTTGTTAAGATTTGTTATTTATTCTCTTGTTGTCTAAATTGCTCGAACAAATTGTTCATCAAGTTCGAGTTCCATTCGTCCTTAACACATACAAAATCTTCCTACATTTATAGAATAACTTCCATCCGTCGGGTGAAGTGTTTCGAACGTCTGTGAACCTGGAACATTGAATGTTGGATCGATCTTAGTACCTAATTAGTACCACGTATCTTTTTAAAAAAAAATCACAATTCACATGCGTATCTACATAAAATAAAATCTTTTAAATTGAGGCCCAACGTGGGTGTACGCTTTAAGACGACACATCATACCTGTCTATCTCTATAAACGACTTTTCTCTTTCTATTTCCCAACAAAGACCCACTCAATTTGAGGTTACTCCTTATAAAAAGAAAAACCCTCCCGTCCAAGGTATCAATTTGCAAATTGAGCACAAAATATACGTGCTTAACTTACAAGTGTCCTCAATTCGCCTCATGTCCTTTTTGTTTGCACAAAACACATGAATCTTTCATACAGCGAGCTACTAACAGAACTTTGTGTGTACACATAAACATACGTGACTAATCCTTTATCGTCCTTAATATTGAAATATTTTTCTCTCTACAGACAGCATAGAGGTACAAATATGTAAAAAACCTGAAACAGGTTGTCTAGTGTCAGTTCACATGCAAATACCAGTGGTATCCTTTTCTACACATATTTTCAATCAACTATCGATGTGGAAACTGTCTTCCGGCATAGAAATATTTCACAGTAAAATACATTGTTCATGACACACAACTCCCCCTCACCAGCTCCTACACACATGGAAAACAAAAAGGATATCCAAGGAAAAAATATTTCTCAGGTTGCTCTGATCCTTTACATAATTTGTTCCATATCCATCGAGGCAAATGCAAATCTTGTAGAAAAAGGAAAGAGTTTTTTTTTTTAGTATAAATAAAAAAATGTTGGAAAGATGTATCCTTTCTGTACCTTTTTAAGGCGATTTTTTTTTTTCTAGTGCAAGAGAGCACAAGAAAATCAAATGCAAATCAAAAGAAAAAGACATATTGATATGGAATTGATTTGATTGCTTGAAGCAAAATGGTGTAGAGGACAGAGTGACGTACACGTATATATACGTCGAATACACGTACTGTACATGGCTATACACGGCGCAAAGATATGAGGTGATATGTTTGCACTAGAGTTGAATGATAAAATATTGAAACAACGGGACAGATATGTTTGCACTTAGTTGTAGCACTCATAAAGCGTTCCTTCTGCTTCTGCTGTAGGCGATAATGCAGCGAGTAGGCGAGTGTATAGGAGGGTGTATTATAAAATAACACTAACTTGAAATTTATTACTTTCAATTTGCACTTGAAAACAAGGGTTGGATCTGGATCAATGAAAGTTTTAGTTCTTTTTGAGTCGTTACTTTGGGACATAATTGAGATTATGAATTACAACTTTGTATGCATATGCTTGAAGTTGCTTCAATGACAGTCATTTCGACTTGAGTCCTAGACAGTCAAAAACATAATATTCTAATCATTAGCTAAGTTAAATAAAGTAGTGGATATTACAAAGAATACACGACATTTTAATCTCCTCCTATTTGCAGATCGATGTCGTAGAAAATGATTTTCTATTGTCGTTGAGTTTCAAACTTTACTTATCAATTATCCTGGAAGAAAAATCAAGCCTTGTTCAAGCGTTTAGTCTATGAAACCACTGCATTCTTGTGCAGCATCTTAGGGTATACAAACGACTGACAAAGGAGAGGAAATCCTCGAGTTCCTGCATTCCACCGAAAGCTAAAGATACCTATAGATACATAGCCAAATATCCACATGCACTGCAAATATGTCCCAAGTTTGGCGCCAATTGTTCTGTTTCTTTCCTTCTTTTCAATAGACACATTTTGTGTTATAAGCAACCTCTTATAACCTGTTACAATCGTGATGATACCTCTTTAAAGAACCGCTTTCTAAAGTCTACCCATTAAAAGTTACCACGTTGGGCGCCAAATAAAGGGTCAAGAATATTTTTAAATGTATCCTTTCTTTAAGAAAATTCTCTCCATAATGAAACTCGCATTTTTACATAAAACTTTTAATCTATCTTTTACATCTGGACACGAAAAGTTTTCTTACTCTGCCGCATAATCTAGCATCCATTTAAGAAAAAAAAAAACCCTCTTCTAATGACCCCATTGCTTTCTGCATTTAAAAAAAAAAAAAAACATAATATAAATAACAAAACTACTCATCGAGATGGTACAAGTGAGAAGACTTTAGCACATGTAAAGGTTAACAGTAAAGGAAAAAAAGGAGTAAGAAAAAATCGCATAATGGAGACCAGCTTACACTTTACTCAGCCAGCAAGAACCACCTATTCACATAAAAAAAATACGAAAAAAAAACATAACTATAGAAAAAATTGAAAAAGGAGTCTGATAAAAATCATGGACGAAAGCCTTATTCTCCGCCCTCCATTTAGAGATTTTTACAACCAAAAAACCCTTCCTACTGGAGAAAGTAAAACTTTTGTTGTTCCCTACTCCTCTGCACCCCTGCATAAAAGGGTTCACAAATGAAAATGCATGTTATGGAGGAGCCCGTTCTCAGTTCCTTGTCTGCAGAGTGCATTATAAAAACAGTAAAAGAGCAAAAAATGCACAAAGATCTACAGAAAAAAAATATAAAACAGCAACAACACACAGCTTTACAATCAACCAAGCAAGTTATTGCCTGACTACCATTCTTTGGGAGAGTGGATATGACTACACATACATGCATATACGCTCAACTTGCCTGGCAGCCAGTTTGAACAGCGTGCCTACCATAACCTAACATAAACTTTAGTTTTGTATACACTTTGGAGCCAAGTGAAAGGGAAAAATGACAAGAAAAAAAAAAAAAAAAAAAAAAAAACAAAAACAAAACAAAATTTAAAAAAAAAAAAAAAAAACAACAAAACATTGGCGCTTTGAGATGAGAATGTAAAATATGCAAGGATGTCGCGCGCGTTCTACACAATGTCGTCGTCCTGTGTTGTGTAGGTATATGTAGGTGCTTGCCTTCATTTTTTTGTTGTTGTTGTTGTTTATTTTGTCTTTTTTTATTTTTCTTTATGACTACGATGAGAGCGCATAATTCAACGATAGGAAGTAATGAGTTTGCCACCGGCAGTGATTCTATCGATTTTTGATTGAGCCTTTGTGTCAGCCTTTGGCAAAGGTTATGGTACTTTGTGCTAATTTATGTTATGGATATAAATAAATATATTTGGCGCTCAACGCTTCAGGGGTATGTGGCGGTATTATACGGTAATTGTAGCTCAAAGGCTGGCAGTCCGGTGAGCTACTCAATTTCGTTTCAGTATACTAACTTTGCCTTTAAATGCCATTTGCATAATCTAATTGTCTAAGTGCGTCATACTTTGCACTTGAAGGAATTCTTTCCATCAAAAGTTATTCCAAAATTTGGGTGAGGAGCTGATTATTTACTCATATATCATGTTTCATCAACATGAATGTACATATGACGTACATTGTTCTTGGTGCCCCAGGGAGGTGAGGAATCTTACTCAGATGCCACTAGCTCGTGCTATTGACATGTACGATTCATATTCCTGATCCTGACATATTGTTGTCAGCCAATGTCTGTGTACGTATCAAAACTCACCTCCACACACAGACTTCTGCCATTCCCTCCACGGGACTGCCGTTATTACTTCGTGGGGTTGGAAAGTAAATCATACTATGCGTCTTGTGTCAGCTGCTTCTGATGATTCCGTTCCTTTTCTTAGTTACTCTATTCTTCACATCTCATTTTGGAGAGTTGTTATGAAACTACGTACTGCCAACCAATTCTCTTCCGACCGCAACATGTGAGTGGGCAGTAACGAAGGACGGGCCAGAGTAATTATCAATGCCATGAAACGTGTTCAATAAAATCCTGCGTGCTCCGTATCCATCTTCGTTTGGATACTTGAGGAAGGATGGAGAGGTGTCATGTGCATATCGGTGGTATCGGACTTGCGGCAACCCCCCGTCATCAGACGATGGTAGTTGCAGTCCCCAAGCTTTCGACTTATCCAGTCCTTGATTAGGTTAGGTTAGGTTAATGGGTTGACGGGAAAAGAGAAACTTGCATCCATCAGACTTAGATCAATGTAGATCCATTGTGATGCCCCTGGGGGTTATACCTCCCATACTATAGAACCTATGAAAACCTATGGATCTTCAGGCCATCCCGAGGCGATTATAAATTTATGCAAGTCTTTTAAAGACTTGTCGGAAAGTTCTTCTAAATCTTAGAAGAAACGTCTTCCTAGAATTTTGTTTCTGATTTGACAGAGTGCTGGTCAGTGACAAAGGAAGTGTGGAGTATCCTCATGCACCTCTTCGTCACCACAACCGCTACATAGGTCGTCCGTGCTGAGTCTCATCTTCTTTGTGTGATATTTCAGCATGTTGTGTCCGGTAATTAGTCCTTGATTATCGGAATCTGCTTGTAAGTCCATCTGGCTCTTGTTGTATTGGGCCAACGAGCTTGACATATACATAGCTTCTGATGCTGCCTTTTTCTCAATTTTAATCATCTTGATGCCACTGTGTTCGCGGTAGCCCAGACTTCTTCTATTGTATATTCTCAGCTTCCGTGCGCTGTGGCTAAAGTTATTAGTGCGTTGGACTACGTAGCGAAGAGTTCGAGGTTCAATTCCCAGAAATCACCTAAAATTTCTTTTACGGTCCCACCTCTCACGAAAGTCTGACAAACATCCGATATGTGTATAACTGTCAAGAAAAAGTTTCTCAAATCAAAAATTGCTTTTCAAATAAGGCATTAAACAGTATACCCCTTCCATTTGTGTAAAGAATACATCAGTCGCAACTGGTTATGAGAAGCTAGACCCTGGGTCCCATGGACCTGTTGCGCCAAATATTTGTATTTGTATCGTTTGTCTCGTTTGCAAGGATATCATAGAAAGATGACAAAAATGTATAACAATAACGGCCTTGTCTGAGATGGTTCGAAACCCACTGATGGTCCCTAGCTTGCAGAATCTTTATGTTGACGATAGTTTTCCTTTTGCTCTGTTTCGTCCTTAGTGGTGCCATAGCATACTGAATACCTCACATCAGCATATGAGAGCCATCAAATTCAGTTTATTGCTATCCACTGCAAGTTGCCTACAATCTGCCTCATCATGCATTCTGGTATCTGTGATTGCCTAGTCCTTAAACCGAAAACTAAGTCTTCCTTGCAGTCTGATATAGTCAAGAAAATGTATTTAGTCTTTTTTTCGAATAGCATGTACATACATATGTATAGTTCATAAAGTTCCAGTTTGAATCTTATTTTTCATTCATCCTTAACTCATACAAAAACTTCTTCCTTTGGAAGACACCCTATATTCAGAGAATAAGTTCCATTCATCGGGTGAAGTGCTTCGAACCCAGTAACAGGTGTTCTTTAAGGTCAGATTTCGGCGGTAGATGATATCCTTAACGACTTCAATGTTAAAGCAATTTCTAGAATGCTTCTCAGTCTAAATACCCCCTATCTTCTGGACAGATAGCCTCACTGAAATGTGTGACACATTTATGATGGATATACCTTCATTGTTACTCCATGTCATACATTCATATGTAAGTAGGATTGCCTTCTTTGTGGATGAAGATGATATTCCAGTCATCAGGCATGCTTTCATTCTCCCGCAGGTTTCGTCTTGATCTCTCCTTCATTTTAAATTGGTAACCCATCAGTGCTAGGTGTCTCTTAAGTGTCCCTTGAATGTTACTTTCAAGCAAAAGTTTGCCAAAAGAGTTGAGGAACATCAAGTCAATTTAGTGAAATATTAAAAGCGTACTTACTCACTTTTTCGATATTTGTCTTTATTTACAAGTTATAGTAAATAGACTCCTGATAATTATCGCAAGTACAACATTTCTACATCCGAATTCAAATCGACGCGACATTCCTTAGAATCTCACACCAAGTAGAAGTTTTATTCTAAAAACAAAAGTACGGCACTCACTACTCTTTCCGTTCGAGTCTGTGCCTAGCATTCCACGGTTAGCCCTCCATCTCTGATGGAATGCTCTGTAACATCATTAAGTTGTAAAAGTTGTACCGAAAATTAACGAAAAGGGTTGCAGAGAGGACAAAGTAATTAATTCCCATTTTGTGCCCAGTTCTTCCTCCCGAAAAATGAAAACCATTGTTTGCAAATATATAAAGGATACGGATTCTGCTTCAAAGTTGACCAAAAGTTACTAAAAAACATCTGGTCTACTCAAGAAATGCGATTGTATCCTGGGTTACCGAACAATTTTTATTTCCTTTCCTATTCCTACCATATCCTTTTTCAAAGGGTTTCAGTTGAAAGTTGTTTTGTTTCCACTGGCCTGCCCCAGACCGGGAGTGGCATTGTAAATATTTTTTGGGGAATTTTTTTGGAATTTTTTAACAGGCTCCTCATCGTGTCTGCAAGGAATGGGATGGTGTGATAAAATACCATTTTGAAATTATATCGTCTGGCCAGAGCGGCGATGGCGGTGGCGGTAGTGAGAAAATTCAAAATTGATGAAAGCCAAGGGTGTGGGAAAATATTGGAAGGCACAAGGTGTGTGCCACGATTGAATAAAATTATTTTACTTATCGAAGGCAGACTTGGCTGCTTGGTTGCATGGTATTACAGTCTTTCTTTGGGGTTTTAGGCTGTTTTATGAGGTTGGCAGACAGATTGTTGTGTTGACCTTAAACTTATCCGGTTATAAAGTGGAACTGGTGAAAGATTACATTTTGCACATATTTTAAAGACGAAGGGAAGTATGCAAATTTTTTGAGGAAGCAACACCTTGGGAAAAGTTTAAGGTTTTTTTTTTTTTTTGAATGTAATGAGGCATTTAATATTAAGTTAAATTGTATAGGACCTGGGGTTGATATGCATGAAAGGTTGCTGTTTTGTTTTGGTAGACCTAATCATACTCTAAACTCATCTATAGGTACATTCAGTGAAATGTTTAATAAGGGTGGTCCCTACGTACTTATGAAATTAAACTTGACTTTTAATAAAGTTTGAAAATGTCAACTAGTTCTTCAATGTTGAAACAGTGTTTACAAGCCGTTTTTTTGTTTCAGTGTAGGGCGCTAGTACTTATCGTTTATAGAAAAGTAAGTGCACATGTTCATTCTTACGATAAAAAATAAACTCTTGATTACTCCATGGTTTTGGACAGGCATTTCATTGTGCACATTGGCTTAATGTACAAAATGTTTATAATCAAGTTTAAAACATCTTTACTGACTTAAATATTTTCAGAGTTTTGGCAGTTGGTTGGAAGCCCTTAGTGAACCATACAAGATCGCATTCCGCTGGACGGGGCTGGAATTTGGTCCAGTTCAATATATTGAATATATTTAGTAAACCTTCAACGTCCTTCAAAACGCACCCCTGCTGATTTCACTCACAACACGTATTCCCTGAAAGAGGATTTTATGGATGAAAGAACTAAAATTAACTTCACCGAAAGAAAATTCATTTTTGATTGCTTTGCTCTCTGATCTCTTGTAATTTTTTTCTTCTTTTCTGAGAAACCTGCATGAAATTCCAGGAATTTCAGTCCAAAAGTTCGGAAAAAATATCTTTCGAAACAAAACAAAAAAACAAAATTCGACCAGAGGTAGATTACATGTACACTAAGATACCCGGATCCTCTTACGATTGATTGATAGCAAAGCTGAGATACTTTTCACGAGCAATATGGCACCGAGTCTTCCTCTTGCTCGTGCAATAAATGAAATTAAATTTTTCCTAGAGTCGCTTTTTTTTTTTTGTATCTTTCACAGGGGTGGAACCCTGTGTCTTTTTGGGTGTTTTTTTTTCTTCCTTCTAAGACTACAAGACTAAAATGCGCGTAATGAGAATGAAATGTATCTCAGTTCGGCATTTCACTTTGAATGATGACATTAAATTAGCCTTTGATATGTCATCATCAATAAGGATGGTTGAATGAATACCAAATAGAGTGTGGGAGCCAGAAGTCGTCACATCTGTTAATGTAATGAACACCCAACCGAATAAAACCGAAAAAGAAAAATCAAAATTACGTTCGACTTTTAATACTAAGTTTGACTTTGATTATGATGCCGTCAAATTAACGGGGGTAACTTTTTATTAAACATTCGAAGATCAGATTCCACAAAAAAAAAAAAAAAAAATAAATAAAATAAAAATTATTATGTAGTATGAGACCCTGCCAGATGTCTTTTGGGTGGATCCTTTTTTTATTTCATATAACTTTTCGTGTCGAGGCCCGTTTCTATAATAAACCATCAAATGCTCAAAATTTATGACTATGTTCTTGTGTCGCAAGAAAAAGTTTCTTGGTTTTTCTGCTTTTCGTCCTCTCGGTTTTGCAAAGGAAACACTGCATGCCGGTTGGCATCATCATCATCAATAAAAGATGGTGAATCGGTATAAGAGGGGGAGTCTCTGACAAAAACTTTTATCATAAAATCATATGACATGAGATGAAAGGAACAACTTATGTTGGGTTAGATACATTTTTTTTTTTTTTGCTTCTGTTAAATGGCAGGCACACACACAAGTAATGACAATGAGGGCTGGTGACATCCAAGTCAGACGCATGCAACCTTCTACCCCACATCCTATATATGTATGTATGTATATATAAGAATTTTCTTTTGCTCAAGGCTGCTACATTGTAGTGACCCATTTTCATCAACTATTTGAACTAAAAACGAACGAATAGAGAGTTAAGGTTGCGGGTGCGGAATGCATGACCAACTGTTGTATCTTAAAACTTTCCAACACAAAATGTCTTCAAGATACACAAATGTTGTTGATAGGTCCTTTTGACTCCTTTCACTCCTTTTGCGGATCAAATTTGGTTCTGTGGCTACAAATGAGGGTTGAATTTACTCAGCTTCTACTGTGTATCTAATCTATTGGTATGTGTGTGTTCGCTACTGCTGTATAGACGAATATGAGTGCTTTTTGTGGTTATATTTTGTGGCTTTTTTGTGTTCGAAAGTCGGGGGGAGGTTGGTTATTATCTTAAGATTTTCTATGGTAGATAATTTGATTTAGAGTATTAAAAGAGATAGTCTACAGAAGGGGATACTTTTGGACTAGATTTGTTCGGGGTAAAATTGGACCGACGACGGGGTTTCGGTAACATATGTGGGTGGGTGAAACTTTATTAAATTTTGAATACGAAGTAGTTGATTTGAGAGTTTCATAAGATACACATCGCAGTAAAATGTCACAATGGCTACTTTTCACTGAAATTGTATATATCTGGATAAAGACATTATCTCATGGCTTTGTAAGTTTGACTTTGGCTTTGAACTTTTTATAGTGGTTCACTAACTCAAATCTTAGGAAATGATTTTATAATGTAGAATACGTGTTACAACCTCTATAGCACTTTAATTATTGAGTTAACTCTTGCATAGGATAAATGACATTAATTTCGTTACTATGGTGAAATAGTTATCGTCTGGTGTTTTTTTTTTTTTTACTGTAGACCCTGTTTGTGAAATAAGATAAGAAAACATATCAACTTATCACCCATATTAACGCCGTCAACAAAAATCAATTTCCATTCCTTTTATGTGATCTATTATCCTCAGACTTTAGCAGTAAATTCAATAGAATTCAATCCCTTCCTTCTGATTTAGATGGACTGTCTGTCCTTACATGTCACATTGGCGTTGAGTTCCGAAAGTGAAAACTTCCATCAAAGTCAAAGTGTAAGCTTCTGTCAACTCTGAATGGAAGATGGAAAGACGGATATTTTTTTTAATCAGGATAAACAGTGAATAGTTTCATCCTTAGTTGTGTTCCAGGTCACTTTTGAGTTCCAAATCATATTCGTAGCCTTTGTGTTCAAAGTGGATTGTTTCTTTTGTGAAACAACAGCTCTGATTGCATTTTTGTTTTTGGAACTAAATTGCCGTCCTCGTTCAACACAACTAGTTCATTGCATGTATTTTTACTACACAGACTTGATCGAGGTTGTTATGAAGATAATATGGTCATTTGTAGAAAGCCGTATTTTTTTAATCCCTGGTAAGCGCAAGCACCAACCCCCACGACTAGGGATTACTATGTTGATTCGCCTTTTATTTGTATATAAACAATTCTTCAATTGATGCCTTCTACTTCAAAAAAAATCATTTGAAAAAGTGCATAAGAAACTCTCAACCCTGCGGTGTACCATATTGAAGTTCATACATCCATGATGCAAAGCATTACGGCTAATCCCAATTCTACTTTGCCATCAGAAATAAAAGTACCTCAAGTATGCAATTACAAATTTCATCACACACACACACACAAAAGTCATAATATCATTTGACATACATACGTCAAAATGAAAGAATAAGCTTGACATATTGCCATTCTACCAAAATTGTCATCTTAAACCAAACAAATTCCACTTAATCTCGCATTTATTCATAAAATAGGGTTGAACAGCAAACAGATGATGAGAGAGCCGGAGCCGAAGTGAATTCGAAAGATTACTGAGTTTGCTGGCAGCCACCCTCCGCATCTTTGATTTTGAATGATTTATCCAACTCTTGCAGTTTGCTCATCGTTGTCGCCATCATTTGTGAAAGATAAGAAAGAAAAACAGTGTATGTCATCCTTCATTCAAGGCTCTATTCCGCGTCTCAACTTACAAGTAAAACATTATTTAGTTTGATATCCTTTTTCTTTTCCTTTCACTCTGGGGGTATTCTTTTTTTTTTTTTTATATTCGAACAAAGAACTTCAACTCATTTCTGATGAGGCATAGATATAAAAAAAAAAGACGAAAAATGTAAGAAGAATAATGCTGATGGTGACAGGTAGACAAGTAGGGGAGAGACTCTTCAGGGGGTAAGCAAATCAAAATTACCATTATTCACTGCTGTGAAAACAGAACTCCTTTTTTTTTTCTTTGCTCATCTACGTCCTTACTCTTTCGTTAATTCTATATCTTTCCATTTTGTGAGTCGTTCTTTCTGTATATTCATCTCTTGGGTTTGTTTACTGACGTAGAATGGAAAAAGTGGATCTGCATCATTACAAGGAGTGAACAAACTGCATCTTTTTTTTTAACGTGCTGCGCATTGAATTAGTCCTCCCCCCGTCATAGAATTGATAGAAATTACGTACTTCATTCTCTCAGATTTCTGGAAATTCAATATAAAAGTATAGAGTAGGGATGATTAACTGAAAACATAAGGATGTTGGGACATTTATACATACAATGCCAAGTCAAAACTGATCTGCGTATTCTGCAAATGATGTTCGATTGTCAACAAGAAGCAGTCCCATCGGATGTCAGGTTCTTTTGGAATCAATAGAGTTCTAATAAGAAAAGGTATTTCATGGTTCGTGATTGACACGAAGGCGGATGTTAATTAGGAAGGTCTTGTGGTGGAAAACAAAATTTAGTAGGCGGCAAGCAGAACGTGTGTGGTTGTGATGTGATGTTATGTCCAATTAGGATGATTTTTGGGTGGCATATGTCGGTCCATAGCTAATAGGACGAAATTAACTTAGTATTCGAATGTTTTGGGAAGAGTACGTGAGAATGTAATGTAGCGCAATCTGATTACTAAGAATTTTATGTCCGTACAAATTAATGAGACTGTAACTCAATGTTGGGTGTATAGAAATATTCGTTGAAGCCGGTTTCATTTAAAATCGTTAATCTATTTCTGTTTCACTCATTTAGAGACGTCAGTTAGATCTGTGGTGCAGGTATACAGCGCTCACATCCTGACAGGTTTCGTCAGTGCTATGAGCATAGTATTGCCGAACAAAATTCACCCATTTTCCCTTTCTTAAATAACTAAAGAGAGTAACTCTGTAGCCAAATATAATTTAAAACGAAGACTACAGTAATTTGCTGCAGTATAACAGTCCTACTTAGTTCAAATCCGGTGAAGTTGCCTTTTGTTTGTTTTGAATTACGAGAAATAATTCCCACTTTTTACAGCCTCCCCCCAACCAGTTGCTTTTCATAAAATCTTCACTCCTTATAGACTATTTTCCGCTTTTTAAAAGCAACACTCTCCCCTTGATTTATTTGAATTCCTTTATTCCTCAAACACATTGCCTTTTGTATGTATATGCGGTCCATTTAGTTAATTCGATCAAGCCAAGGGAGAGCAAATACATAATTCCTCGCTTAAACCCTTTTATAATCAGGATCCCCTTCCATTTTTCCACCCCATTTATTCCGATTCGGAAAGTGAAAATCTTCTTAGGACCCTTTAAACAAATCCCTTTCTTATACTGCACCAACACAAAAAAACAAAAAAAAAACAGCAATCCCCACCACCCCATTACTAAGTCCCCTGAAAACCATTTAATTATTAATTAACAACGTTCCTTCCTTGCACAAGTCCTGTGAGAACAATTTAATAAATTCCTCCATCCATTCCCCAGTGTCGAAATTTCACGAAACTAAAAAGCGATTCTCCAAAAATTTGTAAAGGACGCGCAGTGGAGGAACTCAGAGGAAATATTAAAAATAATTTTGTAATTACAAATTTGCTTCCATCGTCTGGCAAATCCTACTTTTACTCCCTTCAAACTTTTTCCCTTCTCGCTACATCTCTATCTTTCGCATCAAATCAGCTTTGAAGTATTTCTAATTAAATTCAAAAAAAAAAAAGGAAAAACACCCAGCCGCACAAAAAAAAATAAAAAATAAAAATATCCCGTACCGAATGTTATCCTCACCGAATTCCCGAATAGTACTAGTGATCCTTCTAACACAACACAAGAAGAGAAACCAGGAATTAAAAGGATGAAAAATGGAAATATTTCAATTATTAGAAATACAGCGCCTTACTAAGCAAAAAAAAACACAACAGTACTGAAACTAAGAGAACTCAAGGACAAAAGGATCTTATTAATAAAATCCTTCTTAGTTTTTCCGGTTGTAGTACTAATATTTATGAATATTTTCATATTCCACGTATTAATTAGCATAGAATTTCGTTTCGTCCTTTTCTTTTTTTTTGGTATTCACTTACTCTTTAATTTCTTTGTGGAATCCACGGAAGGAGAGCTTATAAGACTTACCCGGCATTATTGCCCTTACAACCAAAAAAGGTAATAGCATCCGTTTTGTGTTTTGTACGAGTTAAGAAGTCAGTAGGGGGTATCCTCTGAAAACCCTTTGACTAATTTCCACTTAGATTGCACAAATGGAAATTACAAAAAATTAAGAATAAGTAAAGGACGAAGCTAAGGCAGAAATAAAAACAAAAAAAAAGGAAGACGACTACGACGAAGATGGCCCCTTTTATTAACCCAACTTTGCTGCGAACGGAAGAGAAAGGTGATTTAATTAAAATATAAAAAAGGATAGAAAGGATAGAGAGAATGGAATATATTGAATGGATTGTGGCAAAAGGGATATTCTCAAAGGAGTAATGAAGCAAGAAAAAAAAAAAAAGAAAAACAAGAGCAAATTGAGAGTTTTCAGTGTGTTAAAGGGCGTGAAAGTACGCAAGGTGTGACCTTTATAATCTCATAAAATAAACCATACTACTGGGTCAGAGTTTAAGAATAACCCGAGCACTTTAAGGTAGGCCAATAGAAAAAATGATGAGGGTAAACACATACTTGATTATGGAGTAAGGAGAGGACTAAAGGTGTCTTATACTATGTTTTTATTTTCTAATATTGCTCTGAGTATTGAATATGTTGCATTTGTTGACATGGACACCCTATAAAAATGTTACGTATACGCCACCGATTCTGTAAATTATTTTTGGATGACAAACGGTAGTACTAAGCATACTTAAAACCTAATAAAATACAACTTTGAATTATTAATTTGCAAGTCCACCACCATCACCATAAAATAACCCGGCACAACAATTTTTCATTACAAACATTTCAATGTCAAACGTAAAGGTTCAAATTTACAACCATTGCCCGAAATGTCATTTCTACGGCCCATTAACTGGACACATCCCCTCGCTATCACAAGCAAATTATCAGTCTCTCTCCCCAAAAACTAAATGCCATTTGCGTAACCACAAGCAATCAATCTCCAAAAGTCATAAAACTTACACAGTCGTCCCCGCAAAAAAAAAAAGGTTAAAAACTGCCATCAATTAATGATTCATGACCATCAGCCGCATCAAAGAAAGAAAGAAAAAAAAATCCCATGATCGTCTCTGTCTCTCTCCCAGTCGATTGAATTAGGTGAATTCTCCAAGGATTTTCTAAGTAATAGGAAATTGGGAAAAATATCCACCGACAACTCCCGGCCGACAGACGAAGAAGAAGCTTAATTGTGCGAATGAAGTTCAACAAAATAATGAGTATCTATAAATATCTAATGTTCCTTCCAAAGCACAATTCATATTCACCAAAAACAGTGAGGACCACAGCGGTGAGGGGCGAATAAAAAAATTGAATATCTTCCCAGGACCTGAGGCTAAAAGCCACGAATGGAAAGCAACCAACCACACACAGACCGGCAGACCAACCAACCAACCAACCAACCGACCGACCGACATGGAAGAGAGATGGGTCATAAAATTTCACGAACATAAATCAAAAACTCTAGGGAGACATTTGGTGCCGCTACGCTACCCCGTAATACTTTCTGACTACTATGTCCGTGTGAAAACGCATATACATTCAGCTATGTGGATTACACATACACATCTTTTTGGTATGGAAAGGAGAGAAATTCAATTCGATGTAAAATTTTAATTTATTTGAGTATCCTCGACCAGCCACCTGTGAAATGTAAAATTTTTTCGCATCCCAGGTTGGTTCTTCTTTACGTATCAACAGCCTCAGCGTCCCACCCCATTTTAAACAATTTCATTCGCCTTTTTTTTTTTTTTTTTGCGTTTTCTGATTATCCTTTGCGTTTTTCAACTCCTTTTTTTTCTCAGCCTGGTTTTATGTATATCCTTTTCCCCCAGCTGAAGATATTCCTTCGCTGGATTTATGGAAATTCCTTTCCCACTTTTAGATATTCACTTTGTTAGATATTCGTCGCAGTGGTTATTGAAAAAAAAAAAACCGAAAATACGCAAGGAATTTCAAAAATACAGAAAAGAATTTCAAACTGAAGAACTAACCAGACAAGAGTGATACATTGAGCCACTTGTTGTAGTAAGAACGCGGGAGGGTCAGATCAGCGGGAGTTTTCTCTTTTCTTTTTTATTTCTATTTCTCCGCATTTTATAAATTTGCATTTCAATTTTGAAATGCGATAAGTTTAAGATACGTGTTTTGGGTGAGCATTGTACGATGCTGCCAAATACGCAATGTTTGCGACGGATGTAGTAAAGCTGATAAAAATGTCCATAAATGCAAAAGGATCATGGGATGTGTGTTGTGAATGCTTTGAGGTTGTATGTTGTTTGCCGAAATGGGAACAGTCTTACGTTACATTAACATTAACAGTTTCAGTACTACCTAGGTTCCAACATATTTTTTACATATGAGTTAATATTCGCAGTTCGTTTAAAATATATCTCAACGGTCAAAAGGCTCAAGATGAATTGTCCTTTCCACGTTTTACTTGAGTCCGTACTCATTGGGTACAACCGATTTCATCGTTTAGCGTATCGATAGGTTTCACGTCTTCACAGGAAGTTTGGAAATGGGTTATACTTATGTATGTAGCAGTAACAGGCATCCCCGAGCAAGGCCAACTGTCTTTTCCTACTGATACCATTTGGATCATAACATGTGACACGTTAATTACATGTCCGCTATTGCAACCAATTTTTGGATATTGTCAATAGATGCCTGTACATTCACAAGGATATTTATGAAAGTAGTTATAGTTGGAAACTAAAATTACAAATTTTGAAAATGGAGATCCAGAAGGGGGAATAATTTCACTCAGAGTATGGCGGGAGTTTGGTGCCCTTTTATCTGAATCCATAGCTTTTTACCTATATTCACCCAAATCAAAATTTAGTCCCTAAGCGTGCGCTGAAGGTCAAGCTTTGACGCACTTACCAACCGTAATTCACCCCACCTGTTGTTAATTCATGGTCCATTTCTTATCTCACAAAAAAAAAGTTAATAAACGACCTCTCAACTGAAGAAAAACCTTCTTTCTCCTACAAGGACACTTAAAACATTTAAAACAAAAAAAAAAAAAACAAGAAAAACGACTAAACTGCCAATCATCAAGCATCAGGTATTCCAAGCACTTTACCCAGAAAAAAAAGAAATTATATATGTATATTACACCTTGTGCAGTAGAAAAATTCAACAAACAACAACTGACTCCGTCATTAATCAAAATTAGAGAAACGCCAAGACACTGGGCAGTAGCCCAAAAAAGAAAACAAAACACTGCCACCCTGCCCAATCTCGAGAACTTGAGAATCCACTACCAGAAAGTGAGAACTAAAACTCATTTCTCTGAAGGATAACGCTAAGCTAGAGAAACAAACACTCAAACGAAAGTGAAAAAAAAAACAAAGCATCCTCCTCTGCAAGATAAATATCCTTGCGCGTATTTACTGCAAATGAGGACATTAATCAAAACCATGGATAATATCTTCCATCCCTTCCCCTCGATGCTGCTTTGCTTGTTGTTTTAGAATACTGGCAGAACGAAAACACTTTCCAAGTATATTAAAAAAAAAAACAAAAAACAACGTTCCCATCTTACCCGAAAATTCCCCAAGGAATCACTTTCGACAGATTGGTGGCAAGAGTGGAAATTAATTTTGAATCTGATGCCAAAAACCAAATCCGTACTCATAGGCGCGGATAATTTATCTTATTTCACCAATACTTTACTGCCGTTCCCCGAAACTGACCACATACACAAGATATAATAATCTCTCTAGGATTATCCGTCAATTAAGTATAATAAAAATGATAAATGCCCCCAAGAACAGAGTGTAGCCATATCCGGAGGCGGAGAATAGAAAAATAAATCAAAAAAAAAAAAACAAAAAAGGTCAGGAATTTTTCCTATAGTCGACGACATACGCCAGGACACATTGAGTGAATTTATTTAAATTAAATTTCAAAAACTAATAATCCGAATAATGAGGATGACCATCAAATGAGGTGGCAGGTTCTGGTAGATAATGAATTTTGGGGGTTGAACTCTGCCTGCGCACTGACCTATGTAAACTCAGCCTAATGAATAAATTAATAGGATTTTGGCACTTTAATTGCATTACAATATAAAGGGAGGTTGTTTGTTGGGCGCGGCACTTTATCCGTACACACTGGACGATATGGATAATGGAAGGATATTCATCAATCAATTATCGATGTGACTTCCGATGGGATTGACACGTGTCGTAAGTGGGGCGATTTCGGAGGATAGCAGATGTTGGGATTTGATTTATGTCAGAATACCAGAGAATTTTGCTTCATGTTATTAGATTTAAGGATAAAAGATATCAGTTGGATTGTGTAGTATGATTATTCGGAAATGTTGGGTTAAAATAATTTGGTTTATATGGTTTTTTGTTTGTTTTAAAAACACACATTGAACACAACGAGCAAAGTTTTATTCTGTGGTGGAAGCAGTAACGAACATTCGAAGGAAATGCCAGTCAAACTAAGTTTGTCTTAAGTCATATTAGGAGCGCATAACATAACATTTGAAGAAAACGCATCTTTTTTAAAAAAAATATGTTTGCCCAGAGATCTGGCATAATCTCTCTTATCCCAAGCTGCAAACATACGTAAGTATCGGGTATCGTTCGTTACATAAACCTGAGTTCTCCGAAAGATCTAAAGAGTTCATATAACTAAATATGTACATACATACTGAAGATGTGCCACAATGCTTCAAAGATGTCATTGACCTCTCTATTTACAAAAAGGGAGATGTGAATCTGCCCAGTAATTACAGAGGAATCTCCTTTATGAATTCAATTGCTAAAAAATTTGCTACGATAGGTAGAAACAATATTCTTAGTGAATATCAGTCAAGGTTTCGAAAGGGTTATTCAAGAGTAGATAACGTCTCACACTAACCACAATTATTCGATACTTTTTAAGGCTAAAGAGTAGCCTCATTTGATTCCATAGATCTCTAAGTTCTCTTTTACAAACTATAACCGAATGGACTATCAACAAAAGTGCTTCAGATACTAAAAAACATGTACAAAATCACATGCACGCAGTATGGAATGATAAAAATATATCAGAATAGTTTTAGACAATGTCTGGAGTAAAACAAGGTTGCATTTCAAGTACAGCAGTCTTTGCTATATTTATGGACGATATCAATAGGCGCCTCCCAGTAAGAATAAATGTCGCTGACTTGAATATAAAAATTCTTCTCTATGCGGATGATATCTCCACAAAGTTTGAAGCTCACGATTAATAAACTAAATAACTACTGTAAAACATGGAGCATGGAAAAATGGAATATTCAATACCATGGCGTTTTCATACTAAAAAACAGCTTTATGAAATATTAGACTAATAGACATCCAACGTATATATATAGAACAGGCAATATCATTTTTCAACAGAGTGATATACCCTGAATAAGTTTTTGTTATTTTAACGACATACGTATACGTATACGTATACGAGCGGTATCCGATATGGTTAGTGCGTTGGATTACGGAGCATGGGGTTCAAAATTCAATCCCCAGACAACACCAAAAATTTCTTTCAAGACCCCACCTCGCGCAAACGTCTGACAATCATCCGAGAGTATAACTGAAAAAGTTTCTCAAATAACAAATTGCCCTTCGGCAATTGTCTTGGTTTAATAAGAAAGTTATCGATTTGTTTAAAATTTACCTTTCTTAGCTATGTGAGTTGATTGTTTGCATTCTATTTACATTGTTTTCACAATATCAACTATAATGAGTCAATGGATTACATAGTAAAACGATTTAGCTGTTCAAAGAAGATGGTTTTTGATTATCTATACAAGTTTATAAAAAGACTGCCAGTTTGGAGACCCCAAAAGAAAGTCGATAAACCGAAAAACGACGCCAAAAGAAGATAGATTGGATATGCCGAATAAAAATCTAAAGAAACAATTAGGTTTTGCTAAGATGCACAAGACAAACCCTTAGAATTTTGGAAAAGAATCTGTGGAGTGATGAATTTTAATTTAACTTGTTTGCTTCAGACAGTAAAGTTTATTTTAGACGTTCTCAGAACAAGGAATTCGATCCAAAATACACCCTGAAGACTGTTAAGCATGGAGGAGGTAACATTATGGTTTGTGATGCATTCTCTTGGCACAATGTTGATCATTCAATGTTGATAAATCGTTGAATTGACTAACACATTTATAAAGGCATGATGAAACCTTATTGCTTTGCACATATGCCCATAAGTTACATATGTTTTCCAGCACGATAACGCACTTCACGGATTGTAAAGCAGTACTTTGTGGACAGCAAGTCCGGACCTACATCCTAAAGCACATTATTCCAGTTGCATCTCAAGTCTCAATTACCACGTCGTATTGGAGTGCGGAACAATACGGTTTCACAGTTTTCTTCGTTTATTTTGAGCTTTCACTTCGAGCAGAAGGTCTGAAGTTTAGCAAAACTATTTTGTTGTTCAGTCTGTATACCTTGAATTCTCGAACTATTTGCATACAAAGTAACATCGTTAGCAAACGCTAACGAATTACCCATGTCCCCAAGCATTGCAGAGATGTAGATAATAAATAGCAGCGGTGTCGTGACTGTGCCTTATGGAAGACCATTAATGGCATTAAAAACTTTTGTTGTCATGTATTGTCTATCAGTTACAACAAATTTCTTCTCACACACCATGGACGCTGTCATATTTTCGAGATGAATAGGAAATTCATATCGCAAAAGTTTATAAATTAGTCCGTCGATCCAGACCAAGTCGAAGGATTCAAGGAAAAGTCTGGATATTATTGACTCATTACGTATGTTCAATTGTGTAGTCATACATTTATTGTATGACTATCGAATGCTTCTAAAAATAAATTTTTTTTTCATATAATAATAGTATGTTTTATCGGGTCAATCAGGCAGACGGCAACGTCATAGTCTAATTGTTTTATTTTTTATTATATAAAATAGTAGTTACATTTTTATTAATATAAATATTTTTTGGATTGTTTTTGCATATATTACAAAAGCAATATATTGAACTTGAATTAAATAATTATGTTAGTTAGTGAGTAATATATTTTGATTTTTTCTGTTTCAATATATATTTTTTTTAATTTTATTTTTATGTTATTTGTATATTTAAATCAAATTCAATGGCAATCAAGCAAACAAACAAAAATACATAAATTTAAGCTTCAATATTCGTTACTAAAAATTAATATTCCACATTTTCCCTCCTAAAAATCCAAATCAAAATAACAAACCAAACCAAAATACATAAAAAAAAATAAAACAACCATCGGTGTGTTACAAAAATTAAAATATAAATCTAATACAAATTTACAAAAAAAAAAAAAAATATTCTACAACGTTCCTGTGTGTGTTCCAGATGCAAATTTTTCGGATTTTCCATATATTCAGTATTTGACACGTAAGTTATTTACAGGACAAATAAAAGATTCATATGTGTGTATGTATTCGCACAGGTGATGCATTCTGACATCTGTCACGTATTCGAGATTATAGGTGCATCAGAGAATCGACGACATAAAATTCCCCCAATTTGGTATTTGTTTTTTTTTTTTTACTACAAACCCAGCTCCATATCAGTTCCCCCCCAATACTGGCATGACATTGTTCGGATGAGAAGAACGACGACTACAAAGTAAAATCAGATTATTAATATCCTTGGGATAGGTACAGCAGTTCTCTGTATGTCTCCAGGAAAAAGGTTTCCACTAAAACGATTCTCTCGAATTCAATCCTTTTTTGTATGGTATTGCGCTATCTCTTGCCATGGTTTCCCAATTGTGGGCTTTCATTTTGTCGACTTTTTTCATATCGTAAAGAGGGACTTGTATATAACAATTCAACACCAGTCTGAACTTTTATAGATTGACAGGTGCCATTTAACAATAGCGACGCGCGTGATCCGAAAACGGAGTTTTAAGGGTTTACGAGAATTTTTTTTTTTTTTTTACTTCTCTCTATTCGTGTACCATAGCATCCATAAGCACGTTCCTAAGAATTGATTTTCTCGGTTGGAGGGCAATAAATTATTAAAAGCGATTTGATGCGTTTGATAACAATTGA
Organism: Xylota sylvarum; assembly: GCA_905220385.1. NCBI lineage: Eukaryota > Metazoa > Arthropoda > Insecta > Diptera > Syrphidae > Xylota > Xylota sylvarum. Next base: position 95,307,577 of record LR999957.1, on the reverse strand, counting down.
TTGGGAGGGGGGTGATGATGGATAAAAAAAAAATTATTCTCCTCAGAAATAGAAAACTGAACTAAGAAGACGAGGGGTGTTCTCGTAAGTATGTACGTTTGAACTTTGAATTGAATTTCTTAGAAATTTATTCCATGCTATCGATTCCTGTTGTTGAGTTTTTAGTGATTTCAGAGAAATATGATGAGAGGCTAAATTATGGTTCGTCTTTAATCTACTTTTTTGTGGCAATTTCAAAGAGATTGTAATCGGAGTCTTAAAGGCGGCACTCTGATAGATTTAATGGAATTTTCGGATCAAATCTGCGAACTTGAAATATTTAGAAACCATCAAGGTTATTTTTTTTTAATTGAAAGTTCAATAGAGTATCTGTATTTTTTCTAATGAGTTCTAAGAACTCTAATCTGTGTCGTAGCTTTCGAAAAGCGTACGACGTATCTAAGTCTATAGTTAAATCTTGCTCTAACCAATCTTGAAGAGGTGGATTTCGATTTTTCACTATTTAATGTAAAGCAATGGTGGTATCCTCTATTAATTAGTCTTGCTCCGGAGATTCGGTTTCCCATGTCATCTCTAATCTGGAAGTTTTGATTCGAAGATCATCTTGGTTGGAGCACAATTAACAATATTTTGAATATTTCCACATCTTGGTACTGTTCGTAGAGGTTGAATATTTCGTTCGTGCTTCGCCACTGAATCTTATAGCAGAATAAGAAGAACTAAATAGTAAGCAGTTAGGCCCCTTTTGTCTTTTTTTTAAACCGAAGTAGCAACTGACTCTTAAGCTCAGTCTTTCTGTACATATGTTACAGATCTGTATCATCTCATAACTCATAAAAGTCATAGTTCAACAAAGGCATTCAACTTCATTCCGTCTTCAAACAGTTTGTCGCCCAATATTAGTTTTAAAGATAAAGTCGATGGAGCATTTGGCTGAGTTCCAAAAATGTAAAAATAATAGTTTCGAAGCGGTAGAACTATTCTTTTGATGCACATCTGCAACGCAACTTTGATAATTTCTATACATTTTACACTGTACAAGTTTGATGTTTCGGAACGTAGTTTATACAAAGCAGGCAGTTGCCAAAATTAAAATGACAAATTTTGAATTAAAAATAAATTTATATCATTGATTTGAATGTCAAATGAAAGCATCGACAAAATCATCGATGCGTAGTTTGCTCAGTTGATGCGCATCTATAACGTTTAGGATGCGTTTAGAAACTTGCGACTATGTCAACATTTTCTCATTTAACTTTTGGAATTTATGACTTTGCATCTATGATGCATCTGATACATTTTGGAACTCACCCTGTATCTTCTACGAGACCACTAAAAAGTGTGTTCCCAAAAACGAGGCCCTTTTTCTCATCTTTATAAAACCCCTACTCACTCATTAATGTCACCAGTTCTGAGTTTAAAGAAAGTCTACTACACGTAAACGTAAAACTACCCTTCATGATTATAGAGACTGCTCTAAAAACTTTTTTTTAAAGAAATATATTCATTGCTGGCATCCCCATCTTATAAAAAGTCTTACTTATTCTCTCGCCATAACTTTTCCAGTTAACAAGCGCGTCATCAGCGCACATGTGGGACCTATCTTTCACGCCCTCAAATGTATTTCTCATAACTCACAAGTTCGAATCTCAATTCCATGTCATCCGGCCAAAACATTGTCGTGTTGGGCATTGCAAAGTCCCATAACTTGTTTCAAGGACACAACGTATTGTAATCCTACGTGTCCTTTGTTAACCGATATGACAACACTTGAATGTCCGTATGAGTTATGCGATACTATTCTGTGGTGCTCATGTTTATCACCTCTCTGGGGGGTTTTGTGTTTGTCTACATTGCAACCGGGGGGTTGGAACATGTGGCTGCTTCAACAATTAAATTTTCCAGGACATCTCCTTCATCTGGTGCACCTTCGACGGTCGGGAACTCAACCTACTCAACCGTATATCCTTTCTAAATATTTTAACTAAATTTTACTTTCTTTTTTTTTTCTATTCATAGATCCACCGGAAATTATCAAAAAGCCATTGAATCAGGGTGTCCGGGTGGGAGGTGTTGCTAGCTTTTATTGTGCAGCCCGAGGCGATCCACCACCATCGATTGTGTGGCGAAAAAATGGCAAAAAAGTTTCTGGTAAGTATTGCATTCACGAATACGTTCTTGTCATTTATGTGTTTGATTCAAAATCTAGGTACACAAAGTCGATACACGGTGATTGAAGCGGGTGGCGTATCAATTTTACGAATCGAACCAGTACGTGCCGGACGTGATGATGCACCTTATGAATGCGTTGCGGAAAATGGCGTTGGAGATGCTGTATCAGCTGATGCAACGTTAACAGTTTATGAGGGTGAGTCACTAGTTTTTAAGGAATTTTTTCCACGTGTACAGGTAGCCAGTTAAGTAGGTTCTTTTAAAATAGAAATTTTGTTCTACATACAGGGCTAAAAGTTTGATGTAACACAGTTCCGACGTTTCCTGATAGTCTTCTCGTAGAAAATTAGTCAGACACGGTGTACGTGAAACGGAACTGGAAGAGTTTTCACCAAATTTACTTTTAATTACACAGCGTAGTCCTAAATATGAAGTTTTCCCTTTACACCCGGTGCACACTCTCACACACACACACACACATACTAGCTCACACGTTTTGCAAACGAAATTTTCGTGGAAAATTTAGTTGCCTCCTGGAGTTTTGTGGAACGTTTTCTAGTTTTTTTTTTTTTTTTCTATCCCCTCCTGTTCTGTGTTGGCAAATTTGAATAGGAGATAATTAGTGTTTGTGTGGCCTCTCTTTGTTCCCTTATCCTTCGACATCCTTTACCTTGTCGAGGAGGACGGTGGTGTTTTTTTTTTTTATTTTTTCTATTTTAAGCGAGGATTAGTGCTGTAGCACCTGGTTTGTTTCAAGGCAAATTATACATTGTACGAGCGCAGGAGGTTCTAAAATTCAAAATTATCCACAGACATCATATTAACGAGGTTCCGTTTTGTGTTTGGCACAAAATGGAGGGGTACCACTGGTACCGGTTGTAGTGAGGGTGGTAATCATAGGGTAATTGTAATCTGTACTAGTGTAGTTCGTGGAAAAGTGGCGAAACGCTTGATTTATTGGTCATGAACGGAGGGGGGAAGGAGATGTATTTCGTTGGCGGATAGCACATGCTAACTATTAGATCAACAGGAAAGTATAATTTGACTGTAAATTATACATACGAGTTAAATGCCGTAGGTGGCAGTTATGAATCGAATGTTTCATGGAAATTAAATGGATGTACATATGTACATATGTCTGTACACAAATGAAGCATTTTAATTGGATAGTGTATTTTTTTTTAATTTCAGTGAATGTGGATACTCGCATTAAATGATACGTCTTCTGGAATGGAAAAATTATGCTCATTAAAAAATTCAGTTGAAATTAGTTCATATTATGACATTTTCGTAAAAGACACTACAAATGTTTTCCTTGGTCAAAACTATCGCATTCCATTTACTAATTGTAAAATATACAGCTGATCGTTGCCTATACGTTACGTGATTTAATCTGTTTTTTTCGGTTGGTTGGGTACACATGTACTCATATACGAAGTGGATAGCTGTAGCCATAAGAATTAGAATTAGATTAACCGACCCAGCGAATCGCTTTGTTCGTTATGTTTCTTTTGTTAATGCGTTTTGTTGTACTTTGAAGTTGTCTTTTACGAAGCATGTACTGTCACGTAAGAGAATAAAGACAGTCACCGATCCTATAATTTTGAATGGTCAAGAAACCATCATCACAAAACGATCAACATATGGAACACGCTATACACCGCTCAGTTTACTATTTTTTCCGTATTCAGTTACTTGGAATAGAGCTATATCTGGGTGGAGTATGATCACTACTGTGGCTCATGGTAGTGAATGAGATACTCTTAACCTTGGGTAAAGAGGGGTTCAGTGTTATAGCTTATGCGGACGACATTGCCATAGCGATATCAGGGAAGTTCCTTCTTACAGTTATAGACCTAATGAAGTCTGCTCTAAATAAATTAGCGAAGTGGACGGATAGTGTCGGTCTTGGAGTTAATCCGTCGAAGACTGAACTAGTATTGTTCACAAAAAAATATAAAATACCACACATAGCTCTCCCAAAACTCAAGGGTATTGAATTGCAAGTCGCAGATCATGCCAGATACTTGGGGACCATGCCAGGAAGGCCTCGATTGCCCTTTATTCATGTAGGAAAGCCCTGGGCCCAAAATGGGGTCTCCAGCCCCGAGTCGTCCACTGGATATACACGGCAATCGTGAGACCCATCCTTATGTACGGAGGACTAGTCTGGTTGACGGGACTGGACAAAAAAGCAACATCACAATACTTGAGAGAGTTCAAAGGCTACCCTGCGTCTGTATAACGGACGCCCTTAGAACTGAAACTTTACTTCATCTTCTTCCTGTTAATATCTTTGGGAGGCTGATAGAGGCTAAAGCAGCACTACGGCTTAGGGAATCCTTGCAACTGGCTCGTGAAAATATGGGCCACGCAAGCATCCGAAACGATCATAATACTATTCCTAGTAATTCAGACTACATAGTCCCCTATCTGGACTTCAACGTCAAATATAGAACCAGCAGAAGTGCTTGGGAATTGGGAGAAATGTTAAACGAATCTGCGACAGACATTTACACACACAGCGTCTGGCATAGGTGTGGGTGTTTAATCCAGTGTTTTTGACATTCGCATCGCCACTCGACTGCCGGATCACTGTAGTTCTTTTCAAGCGGAGGTCTCAGCAGTCCTTGAAGCTGCGACCTGGCTTTCGATTAACTCGATAGAGTGTAGCGCTATTGTTTTGTATATAGATAGTCAAGCTGCGATAAAAGCCTTGGAATCGCCAATAATTCGATTCAAGTTGGTAAAGCAATGCCGCGGATCTCTTAACGAAATCACTGTCAGGTGCGACGTATCCCTGTGCTGGGTTTCGGGCCATAGGGATATTCCAGGCAATTGCAGAGCGGACGAGCTAGCTAAGGAAGGTGCAGACCGGGACCTCCCTGACAATATGGAGGTACCATCAGCACCTATAAAATCGATAAAATTCCAATAAGATACCGCAGCCATAAGTATGGCAAACAGTAGGTGGAACAATATCAGCACATGTCTCACTCCTAGGGAAATCTGGCCAGAACTGGATTGTAGGAAAACCAGTAGACTTATTTCCAATAATAGGATCAATCTTAGAAGGATAGTTGGCGTCCTCACAGGACACTGTCTTGTAGCCAGACATGCTAGAAGACTTGGTGCCCCCTTCAACGATTTCTGTAGGAACTGTAGAGACGAGGAAGAGGAGGAAACCATGATACATCTTCTGTGCATCTGTCGTGCTCTATCGGTCTTGAGAAGGAAAACCTTAGGTGAATACTTCTTCGAAGATCTAAGACCAGACTAGACTTAGGCAAGATTAGGAGCTTTGTCACCAGGTCAAACTGGTTTCATGATTAAACAACGAACCACACATCTTCGTTGTCTATACCGAAAATGTTTGCCCTGCCTTCTGTCCCATCCGGGAAATCTCAATGAAGGTTTCCGGTGCTGGTAATCCGGTTTTTCCACAGTGGTATCATGATGGACCTCCATTTTGGTCTAAGTGCGGGGACAACCACCCAACCAAACCCAAACCTTCTTAGAATAGTCGACTTGAATTTGATTTTATGGTGTCGCAGGGTATGCCTTTATCGATCTCTACCAGGATGTGACTGATCCACTGACATTTTCAATTTGCTAAAATTAGGTAGGGTCAGGAATCTTCTCTAATAAAGCTGTTTGTTGAAGATACGTATTGACAAGGGTACACTTTCAAATTTGGTCCTGATAATGATGTACTACCATAGTCCTGGTAAAAATAAAACACGAATAGAAGTAACACGTCTCTTTCACTACTAATTACTTATTTCTCCCAGAGAATGACAAGTTACACTATCCGACTGAAACCACATCTCATCAATGGTCAAACCAATCAGGTCACTGTATTCCCAAAGTCATCTACCTTAAATACCCACTAATTTTCTACGACATTGTTTTTTGTTTCCAAAGCCATTCAGTTAACAAAGGTAATTTTCTTTGCCATGGTCGTCCTTCTTTTGGGGTTTCAGAACGCTACTGACTAACTTTTTGCACTTAGAATGTTTTTTTAAGCACAGGGCTTCAAGTGTTTTGTGAGAATTTACTGCAGGGAACTTTTCGAAACGTAAAATTGCTGTGAACGATAAATTGTTGTTCTTGAAATTTAATGGATATACTTTGCATGGACTAACATGTAAATTGAGTTTCTTGGTTAATACTTATTCGACCTTAAAATTGTCATTCTTATTTGGTGTACCTACTGTATGATAATCATCACTTTTGTAATATGTTTCCAAAATAATGGAGCGTTGCTCGTTCGTGTTCGAAGAATGTGCAACAGAATATGAAAAATGGTACAGCTTGAGGACCGCCAGTCTTATAAAAAAAAATCAAAATTATGAGCAATAGGTTGATCCAACACCAGTCACACTTTCTAGTTTGTTTTGGGAGTTTATTTAGTTACTAGCTAAAGCCAAATATATGTACACATGTATATTTATTTACTTCATAGAAAAGAACTGAATCGTTTCTCTAGCTAGTAGTTACTGAAACTACGATTTTTTTACTTTCCTGACCCATTAGTCAAAACGACAACCATCGGCTCACTATACTATACAATTAAACTTGGAATGAAACAAACTGAATACCATTCCGTCAACATCCCACGGGTGGTAGTACATAATAAAAAAACTCTTCCGACAACCTTCATATCAGCAAAATCAATCCACTATGACCACCCAAGGATCATGTTACACATCGCCGACCAAAAAAAATAAAAAATTTTATTCCTTTATACGCTTTGTCACTTTTAATAGCGCCAACTTGTTAACAACGGTTTCACCGTCACTTCTCATCGATATCGACTGCACACCAAAGCTTCAATCATTATTCACTGCCTGTATTCAATTAAACTGTATCCAACTAAAAACAAAACAAAAAAAAAAATAAAAAATATCTACCTCGGTAATTTGTTTCCCCAGAAAGAGAAACATCAACTTTACCGGCTTAAAGGTCCCGCGCCATTAGCCTTTGTTCAATTTTATGTCAACAGGAACTTTGGTTGTTGATTATTATTTTTCCTTATATTGTCCACCCTCCTCGGTCCAATCACTGCCGCTGGTGCACAAGCGATCAACAAAAGTTTCTCCAGTTTTTTTTGGTAGATGCTGCAGAAAAACTGGAACGCCATCCTCAAAATGGTAAACAAAAATTTAATTTCTCTGCCTGGCAGCCCTTCCTGCTCGTCATCATCGTCAACTAACGATAAAACTTCCTGTTATTTGTCTTTTCATTTTTTCTCTTCTCCGTTCATCCCACCCTCGTTCTCGTCCTTTGTGAATGCCACAACCTCTATTAAAATTAAATTTCAACCTTAAGGTACATTATAACCCATACAAAGTAATTTTAAATTAATTTACATAATCATATCTTCACATATTATCTGTTGAGGTTGTGCCATACACCCTTGCACACAGGCACACATTTACTTGAGAGCATGATGCTGTGAAGTGGATACACAACAGTTTAGGGTTCTACTTTACGGTTGTTCTATGGAAGGAACACGGAGCGAGAGCAAACTAAATAATTATCCTTTTGAGTTTTATGTGACTCTGTGAAAGAAAACAAAAAAAAAAAAAAAAAATGAAGAACAACAGACAGACACACATACATAAAATAGACGAGCAATAAAATTTGTACGTAGTGTGTCGTATGGCATACGCTGTCAGGACATAGACGAAGGAGGAAGTTTTATACTTTTCGATGTTCTTTTTTGACAGTCTGACGAAATTTTTGGTAGCTGCTTCTGCGAGAATCAGAAATCATGTGGATCGTATGTACGTATGTATACGCCTCCTTCTTGGATGAAAATCTGAAATGAGACGATGAGGGAATTTAAATTAAAAATAAATCGCATTGTGAAGTCAAGTGATATATTTTTATGTGCTCAGAGGACACAGTGAGATGCAGTGTTCTTTAGGAAGTCAAAAATGATTTAAACAGATTGATGCAGATTGTAGTTTCTTGATAACTTAGATGACACTACTTCCAATTGAGAAACTTTAGTTTAGTTTTTAGACTTTAGTGCTTCTTTTGGTCGGAATTTGAATTAAATTTTCATTTGCGAAAGTAGAATCATCAGCAGAAGAGTTGAGAAGACCTTGATCTTTGTAGATTCTTTATAGTGCTACACTTATTAGTAGACTTTTTTATTGAATGTTCTTCAAGATACTGCAATCCTCATTAGCATCTCTAGTTGTCTGCCACTAGCGATTTCGATTTAAGGCAGTTTGAACGCCAGTGTAATCTTTTACGCTCCTAATATCAGATCAGATGCTACAAAGGTGATCCCTTGAAAGAATAGATATTTTCGGAATTTCGGAATGTCCCGTGTTTTGTGCAAATATTTGTCGTTTTCTAATCCGTATGTTACTTTGGTCAACTGCAATAGAATTTACTAATTGTATGCGACATCAAGCAGGAAACTTACTTTTACTTGTATTTGAACAAAAAATGAAATCAACATCATGATAGGTGTATCACTGTCCGATAGGTGCAATAGTTGCCAGACTATAGGCATCAGATAACCAGATTATTGCCTGAGCTGTCATGATATAAAAGAAACTGAAACTATCCAACACCTGCTACATGACTGTTCCAATCTCCAAACTCATTGGTTTCGCTATATGAAAAACAGATTTTTCGGAGAACTGGAGGATCTGGATTGGGAACATGATACATATATTTCATCAAGATCACAGGTTGGTTTCACTCAAGACCGATTGAAATGCAACAAAGATCCTTGTGGAAGCCTCCACGCCGGTGTTTCAGCATTCTCTAATTTTTTCCCAATTTCAGTGGCTCATTGATGACATTCTTCCCTCATCCTGGGTTAATGGTTCCAATCTATCGTCGTGTATGGTAGCGCACATTTGCAGCTTTTTCGTGATAGTAGAGTGAAATATTCGAACCTTAATATTTAAGCTGATACATAGCATAACTTCGCCATATTTTGGACAGCATTCCAAACGCAACCTTTACTTAGCTGCTGGCATAACCCTTTGAAATCATTGGCCTCACTTCTAGTACTAAATCTTTTCAAACTCCATAGTAATTGCTAGGTTACGGGGCTTGATTTTTACAATAACATCCACCACTAATATAGGTCAAAAGATTTCAAGAACATACCTCTCAACAGCTATAAACCACAACTGATTTTATTTCTACAAAACAAAACAAAAATTAACGACCTTACTGCTGACCGTAACATTCCTCCACATACATACATACTTTTCCGCCTAACCACAAAAACCGCTAACGCTAAAATCCTAAATCGAAATTAGATTTATAGATATGAAATCGATTCGCATAAATCTTTCATAAATCATCACACCACGGACAGTTGAATAAACCGGCTGAATGCGTCCACACCAGGCCTTATGTTCTGCTTGGCATGCATACACACCCAAACCCAATCTGTCATGGAAACACTACTCGTTCCAAGCATGCTTCACTTGATTTCAATGGAAATCTCTCTCTCGTTCTCCACAACTGCACTTTAAGGTCTCGCTCCCTAGGGCACCACATAAATGGCGCATAATGTGCATACAGCCAGAACGTCCGCCTTCATTATTCGATTGATTTAAATAAATTCCGGCGGTTGGTTTGGTTGGCCAAATACATTTAATCACCTCCGACATTAAATGTTCTATTAATTTTCCTTGCCTCCGTCCACCATCCAACTTAAACTTCTGTTTGTGTACAATGGTCACTCAAACCCGCAAAAGCCGCCCAACCAAAGTACTCCCCGAAACAGACTCAATTAAACTTGTGGGGCGGTAATTGTGTGCAGATGCGTATATAAATATTGCGTTTGCGTATCTATTTATCCATTTTGGCATGCAACTTTAACAGACAGCCACATGCTAAATGAATTTCAGGATGTTGCACAGCTGCTCCAACTCCTGCACGCTTACGCTCACGCCCACGCCCCACTCCCATGAGCTTATAAATAATCGGTACGATTGAAATGATTTTTGTTGCCGCGTGCGGACTGAATGAAATTTAAAGAACGCCAAACGTGCAAATCCTCGGAATGTTTGTGTCGGATTCCTATGCTACTGGGAGTCGATATTACAGGATAGCTGTGGATCGTGTTTCGGAGTTAAGGGTTGGTTTATTTTTAAGTTAATTGGGATAAATTTGCCAAAAGTGTGTGTTACTCTAGTGGAATGTTTTGGTTTCGGTAAATTACAGATACTTTGGGGTAATAGTGTTTTCGGTGTAGTCGCACTCTATAACGTTGCAATAAGAAAGGGTTAAGCTTGGAATTGAGTGAGTTATGCGAAGGTATGTATGTGCTCTGAAGGGAACTCTGCAATAGTTTCTTGAGAATTTTGTCTATGATATTTGAATATATAAGGTATCCTTTGGTAAACAAGGATGTGATGTGCTGTGCTTAGCTTTTGTTGTTTTGTATACATATATCTTTGTTTTAGTTACTTGAGCGTATTCCTATAAAACGATGCAGTAGTGATATAAAGCAAATCTCTTCTGAATGCAAGGAGTTAGGTCCTCTCCAATAAGACATATACGATATTTACGCAGCTACATATTATTATATTACATATTCTCGAGAGTAATTTATTTGAATAAAAAAATATCTAGCACTAGGTTTCGAATCATACTATCCGATACAAAAATACCCTAAAAATCTGTTACGATGGAACAGAGCAGTTCCAAGATCCACAAATGTTGGTTAGTTCGAAACATTCACAAATCAAGTAATGAACGAACTTAATTCTTCCTTCGTTCTTACATATGTATATCTCTTGCAAAAGACATGGTCCGGAGGCCCCTTTTATAGAACTACTATGTCTTACAAAAGGTAATGCTGTTTGGGTGCGCGAAAATTTCTTCCCATTGGCTCTCTTCATAATTTGTGAACGTTTTCCTAGGTTGGGTCCGACTATCTCTGATTTTTGGCAAAAATAGAGATGATGAAGGAATATAATCCTGAAGCACTGTCTTCGTCAGAAAAACACATCATCTACTACAAAATAAGAGCTCTTCGACTTTATAGTGGTGACAGAGAGCGTTGAAATTGTTCAAGTGTTTAATGTTGACGGCATACACCTTAGATTTATAAAACTAATACTTCCTTTCCTGTTGTGTCCGCTCAAGCAATCTCTTATGAAAAGAAGGTCCCTCACTTCCTGTCTAAGGTCTTGGAGAAGATGCTTGCAAAACAAATTAGTCTTCATCTTGATGGAAATGATCTTCTGTCTGAAAGTCAATCTCACTTCAGATGTGATTCGTCAGACACAAATGGACTTTCTCAGAATCCAGGAAATATGCAAGCAATATTGCTTTTATATACGGGTTACAATACAAACGACTTTCAATCTATATTAATAACTTCAAGGACCATTATCGAAGTCAGTGACAAGTCTAGGTTTTAAGGTCTGGTATAGATCACATTAGTTTGATTGTTGGGCACATTTATGGAGCCCTGAGGAAACTCTGGATGTCTGGTAGTCTCACTCCTACTGAAACAAGGTTTCGCTAAGCCAAAACATTCCTCTTGCCCTTAATAATGTACTCTGAGGTTGTGTATCCAAAAATTGATCCTCTGAACACAAACTTCTTGTGACTTTCAATAATATGACTCGGTATGTCTATGGCTGGCGGAGATATAACCACATATCAGCCTACCAAACCAATATCTTAGATTGTATTGTCGCGCAGTATATCAATGGATGTCAATGCATGCCGCGATAGCGAACTCCATTGACCATAACAGGGCGTTTATTTTCATCGACGAAAAAGTACGAATGACACTTCCGACATGAAATCCACACCACACAGTCACTTTTTGAGGATGCAATGAAGTCTCTTGAAGCACATGTGGTTTTGTTGCTGTCCAATAACGCATATTTTGCTTATTGACAAAGCCATTAAGCTAAAAATGAGCTTTATTGCTAAAGATGATTTTTCGATGAAACCCAGGCTTTTCTTCAAACTCTTGCAGATCCCAATCGGAGAAGTTTTGAAGCTTCAAATGATCAAGAGACTTCAGTTCTTGAGTTAATTTGATGTTGTAAGGGTGTAGGGCAAGATCTTTACCCAAAATTAGCCACAATTTGGACTGAGAAATTCACAATTCCTGTGAAGAGGCATGGAATCGACTAATTTGACTAATTGAACTGAACTGAAACACTTACGGATGCAACATTTCCTATACTTGGAACGGTGCATTGTCTCACTGGCACAGGAATATTCAATAGTCGCGAATGACTCGAATTTATCTACTATAGCATGACCGAAAAGCACTCTTAAAAATCAACAGAAGGTGGTCTTCCAAGAAAATAGCTCTGTGTGCATTCCTTGACATTGAGCGCGCATTCGATAACGATGGCTATGACTCAATAGCAAGACTAATTAGTATGTAGCAGAGGTATGGAGGATTCGACCAACCAATGGAAAGTCGAATTATTACTGCCTCCTCCGGAGGAGTGTTAGTGTCTGTGACCGCAGTTAAGGGCTGTCCTCAGGCAGGAGACCTTTCTCTCCTTCCATGGTCACTAGTCGTCGACAACCTTCTAGTCGATCTTCAGAGATTAGTCTACATCGCCATTGTTTATGCAGATGACTTGGCGATTTTTATCGGCGATTTTATCACAGTACGACCATTTCTAGTGTCATGCAATGTGCTTTACTATACATATGTGTTAGAATGGTGCAGCAGAAAAGGACTATCCATCCATCTTCGCAAAACCGTTCTAGTGCATTTTATAAAAAGAAGACTGGTCATTCTAGGACCTATCATCATCAAAGGCACCCCTTTAGTTTATTTCAGTGAGGTTAAATATCTCGATGTCATCCTTGACAAACGACTTAGCTGGAATTCTCATATCAACTCCGCCATTGAGCACTTCACAAGGGCCATGTGGGTCAGTAGACGCCTATACGGCAGAACTTGGGGTCTAAGTCCAAAAATGATACATTGGATGTATACAATGAGTGCGAGGCCCATTATCGTTTGATGGCCGAAAGTTCTTGAACGGACAACGGTAACGAAGCTTGAAATAATTGCATGTTTCGGTATTACGGGTGCTGTGCGCACCTGCCCCGCGGCAGCATTAGAAGCTGTTGTTGGGCTCTCTCCCCTACAAATCTTCATTGGGAAGACAACCGCTAGATGCGCTATTAAGCTGCAACTAGAATACAAGTATAAATCAGGCGACCATGTGGAACACCTAAAAATTCTTGACTCAATTCCCAAAAAGGAAATGTTTCGTACTATCGCCGACATTATGGTCAGGGAGTAGTGTTTTGGTAGGCTATTTGAGGTAGAAATATTGGACCGTGCAAAGTGGTCTAATGGTCTTCTGGCACTGGATCCTAGAGGTCTGATCTGGTACACAGACGGATCAAAGATGCAAACTGGAGTTGGAGCTGGCGTCTTTCGACCCAACACCAAAGTCTCGATACCTATGAGAATGTGTCCCACTGTTTTCTAGGCTGTACTCCATGCCATTGAGATCTGCGCTAGGATAAACCTTGATACGAGGTATTAAGCGCGCTAGGATATATATCTTTTCAGATAACCACGCAACACTTAAAGCGCTGTCGTGCAATTTAATAGACTCTATATCAGTTAAATGCTGCTACGATGCACTACAAGCTCTTCCTAGACACAACAGGATGAAACTCGGTTGGATCGCTGGGCACCAAGGAATTGCAGGCAACTGCAATCTGCAGATAAACTAGCTAGGGCTGGCTCCGAATCTGCGATCATGGGATCTGAAACCTACTATGGTGTCAACTGGGCTACCGCCAAACGCTGATTAATATTTGTGAACACAAACATCGTCTGGCCCACTGGGAAAATGTCTCGAGGCTAAAAAGGAAGGAATGTATCAGAAAGCTTGTGAGCTTTCTCACAGGTCACTGCGGCCGGCGATATCACCCTAACATCTGTGCCCAGAAACACAATGTAGGTTCTGCTTAGAAGATGACGAATTCTCTGTGAATGCCCAGCATATTTTCCACAAAGAAATATTTTCATCAGCGGAATTGAAAAACTCTACTGCTAAAGACGTACTATTATTCATTAGCGAGGTGGAACGTTTTTTGGCCTAGTAATACCCTTTTGATACAGTAGATCTTTTCAGGTCACAGTGTCAGCCATATGGGCAAGGGTCTTTAAAAAAAAATTGATATGAAACATTTTCTATCTAAAATCAGCGAATTTCTTGAGCTACTCATTCGAACACTTTTGAAAAACACAGCAAAACTGTTCTTATATCCTCGTCTTGTTCTAGGGGTGACGTTCACAGTATTTCCCCTGTTCTTTTGGCTTTTTTGCAGTTTAAGGTTGCACTGAATTACTGTACATCAGTCATTGAGGTCGAATTGCTTAAAAACGTATCCGCAAATCGATGGGTTTTTTTCTTTCATAGCTGTTCTAGTGATCAGACCAAGATTCAAGAATCAAGCTATAACGAATCTTGTCAGTGACTCTTGAAATGTACAAGTTCTTCACAAACTCGACCGTTTATGTAGATGCATTTTAAAACGTGAAAAAATTATCTCTAATAATAGACTGCTCACACTCCTTATTGACTCCTTGGTTTTTAGGCATCTATTTTGATTTATCCGCACATACTTATTAAAGCCGACAGAAAATAGAGTAACATTTGAATGATTTAAACCAAACGAAGAATGTGGTCGAAACAAGGAGCAAGAAGTTTCAGTTTTGGTATACTAAGCTCTTCCTGTCAACAATAGCAACTTCATCAATTCAAATTCAAGTTTTATTTTGCAGAAACGACCTCGCGACCTCTTTGACAGCAGTTTGTATGAGAACTTACATGCACACTACGTGCAATTTCAGCTGGCATACTAGTCACTCAGGAAACGCAGCAAGCATCGCCTGAGCTCAAAAGAAAGAAAATTTTTTCTAATTCCTCTTTAACTACACACTAAATCTAAGTCCCTCCTCAATAAACCGGTATTTTTTGTGACTTTTCGTGTGACTAGATGACCAGATCAGGGCTGCTATTGAGGCAATTTTTAACAACATTTTTTTTAAAAGATTGAAAAGATTTTAAAATGAATAATAAACCATATTCAATTTTTTTTTTCAAATACGCCAATTTTTGAGAACTTGATGTGCTTTTTAATTAGAAAAAAAGACGTTGTCTATGTTGTCCTTGTACCTGTTTCCTTTTGTAAACATAAATTTGCTAAGCTAAATTTATTGTGAAATCCTTTTGAATAATACTCAATGCAGAAAATACTTTAATTACCATCACCCGGACTTTTCTTCATTGGCCTTCAACTAGTACTAAGAGTAAATATGTAAGTATAGATATTTACACACCTCTACATACACGAGGGTATAAATGAGCCAGACGTTCAGTTTAAATGAAATATTCCTGCCCTTGACAGTCTCCTTTTTCTACTGAGAAAGTACGTTATTTTCTTAGAAGAGTTTTAAAAACAAATTTGATACGATAAACTGATTGTGAAACATACCTCCCACACTTTAATCACCAGCCATATATATTTTTTCATCAGTCCTTTAAAATTTCCCCTAATTAACGTGCAATTTCAGCTGAAGCACTAGTCGCTCAGAAATTGTAGCAAGCATTATCTTTCTTAATAAAAGTCTATTTTCTACGTTCATCCTTACCTATCCACTAAATCTAAGCTCCTCCTATTGAAAACGGGACATATTTGCCACCTACACCAGGGCTGCTTTTGAGGCAACTCTTCATTTTAAGTGATATTTTTAAAATATGTTTTTTTATTTAACTGCAGTAATAAGTTATAATATATATTTATCAATATTTCATTATATTATTTAATATATCACTTATTTCTTCTGAATTGATTGTGGACACAATATAATATTGTCTTTTAGTTGTACCTACTCTTTGAAGAAAAATCAAAAATATGAAGGTTGGTTAAAGGAAGTTTTCGATTTGCAGCTCCCCCTGTGGCATAACCCTGAAGATTGACCTTTTAAAATACATATGCATACATAAGAATATGTACATATGTACATGCTAATTTAAAACTTTTCAATAGTCTAGTAATGTAAATTTAGCGGTCAGAAATACGACCCTTCGAGCTGGAGTTCACCCAAAATTACTATCTTTTCTGGTAGCAATAATATATAGATGTCCTTTACCCCGTTTTATAACTTTCATACACATTTCTTTTTATTCTTTACCATGTTTCACATTTATGATCCATGGCTACTCACTGTTATGTAAGAATACCGAAACCCCCTACGCAGTAGAATCTTTCAGAATTATTACATGTTCCTGTGACTGTACTATAAATGTATATCTCTTGAAATTTTATTCGTCCTTATTGCAGACCTCACTACATGCATGTAAAGTAATAGAAAATTGCCACCCAATACCGTACAGTATTATAAATGTTTATTACAATATGGATAGCAAAAAAAAAAAAAACAAAAAGTCAACTACCCAAACGAAACAGGATGGCAAACCATAAGTTTTATTATTTTGCATTTAATTTAATTTTTTTTTTTTTTGTCCATGCACCCATTTCCGGTGCCAACCCAAGCCCAAAAAGACATCCCAGACACACAGACACTGTGGGGTAGAGAACGGTCGAAGAGTTTTTCGTGGTAATTTCATTATTAATATGACTTTACGATAGCATTGCAGTTTCCTGCAGCCAGCCAGAACGAGTTGAAGCTTGGGTGTGTTTTTGTGGTGGCATCCTGGCAAAAGAGGACAAAATCTCTGGCGCAAAGTCCTAAAGTTGAATGTTCAATTCTAATGATGATGAGGATGATGGCAATGGGTGGCAATGTGCAATAATGTTCATTTTCTTTTGCCACATTGTAATATGAACAAAGTTTTGTATTTAATTTGCAGTTCGGGTATGTCCACCCCATAGAGAGAGCGATGGACGCATACCCGTACAACTCAGTCTCAGTTATTTAAGTGAGATTAATGAATTTCCTTCGCAAATGATGTTGTTTCTGCCTGTCCGCTGCCGTTGCTACTCTTCCTCTGTCCATCTGTTAGAAGTTTGTGCTAGATGGGTCGCACCTTTTTTTTTTTCTACTTTCATTGAGGGTGTGTACCCGCCCCATTGACGATAGACAAAAACTATTTTATGAAAGTTTTTCCCTGCAGATTTCGATGTTTAACTGCGTGGAAAATTACATATTTTCGGTTCGAATAATTAATGCATGTTGGGTAGGATAAATGTTTTTTTTTTGCGGATTTTTTGATATGGAAATTATGGACTTCAATGAGGAGAGATTTATATTGTTTGAGGCTCATTAAACATTGCGACTTTTATTTATTTATTTTATTTTTATTTTTTCAGAAGACTCATTGCCTATGCATTTTTTCAAAAAGTACTTTAATCATCATAATATTTACTTGAACTAAGTAGTCCTGGTGCTTGTTTATTTTCCGAATAAAAAGTTTTCTCTTAAGGCTGGCTACATCAATACTTAGAAGGTTGTTGGTGATTGCTTTGGTCGCATTTATTGCCTTGTTAGCCATGTATTCAAGATAGCTCCTACTATATATAAATGTCTTACGATACTTTACGATCTAAAGCAGAGAATCCTCAACTGATCTGTGAGGAACCTCCCATGTAACTTTGATAGAGGCTTTTGGCAGCCTTTTTTTTCTTTTAAGAGTAGCATGAGTCTTTGTATTTGCTACTTGTTATATTTCTACGAATTCTTTGGGATATAACGATCGACAGTGCTAACAAAATTTCCCATAATCTGTGTTTAAGCTTTATCAGAAACGTTTTTATAGCATTACTAGTATATCTATCATCTGATATTGAAGCGTCTTAGTAGGTACTCATGAAAGAGTATTCTATTTCGGATTGAAATGTGTTTTGTAAGTTTTCAATACTTCTTCGCCGTTCTTGGGAGAATCTTACGATCACAAGCGATTCAGTCACAAAACTATTGTCACAATTTAATGTTAGATTAACTGAGTGTTACTTACTTAAAGGCCTCCCGATCCGTCAAGAGTCTATGCCTGAGACATGGCAGCGTTCCACTCACTTTGATCCAGGGCACGTTGCTTCCAGTTTTCTATACCAAGCGATCTGGCATCCGCGATGATCTTCCAGTCTTCCTTATCGTCTCGAACGTGGGGGCTGTGATTCGAAGATCCTCTTTACTGGCGCATTATTGTCCTTTTCCTGGATGTGAACGATGGTTTTTGGACTACATCCACATCTTTGTACAGCTTATAGTGTTCGCGGTAGTATGGTCTACTCCATTCGCCCTACTCGTATATGGGATTGAATATTCTACGAGGAATTTTGTTCTCTAAAGCCTTCAACACCTGCTCTACTTTCCTGCTTATCGTCGAGCACTCGGCTCAATGTAGCAGAACTGGCAGGATCAACGTTTCATACAGTATTCACTTCGTCTTCTGAATTCATTTGTTTGGTCAAACCAAAGTAGTAGCAGTTTCCTAGAGTAAGTCTTCGTCGAAACTCCACTAACGTGTCATTCGTGAAGTTGATATTTACTCCAAGGTAGGTAAACTCCTGAACCACTTCGAAGTTATTGTCGCCAATAGTGACGTTTTGTTTTAGGCGGTGGACAGATGCTTTTTTGTTCTTTGACAACATGTATGTACTTGGTTTTGTCCTCATTTACTTCAAGTCTAACTCGATTCGCCTGTTCTTCGATTGTATTACAACCCTCTATGATGACGTGCTGGGATTAGGCGATGATGCCGATCTCGGTGTCATCTGCGTATCCCAGCAGCTGGACAGAAAGTGCCTTCCGTGTTACCTACCCTGCGCAGTATCGGTTTTGAAGAAGTCACACCATAGCGTATCGCCTTGGCGAAATCCAGTACACGTTTGGAATAGTTTGGAGGAACTGTACATTGCACAGTGTATTTTCCAGCGTCACGTGGCACAGTTAGATCAGTTTTGCCAGAATCTCGAATTCGGCCATCGCCTTGTAGAACTCAAGACGATGAATACTATCATGTGCGGCTTTGAATTCGATGAAGAAATGGTCAGTCTCGACTTGAAATACTTTGGTCTTTTCCAAGGTTTCCTTTAGTGTGAACGTTTTTTCGATCGTCTATCTGCCGGTCCCCTAACCCCACTGGTTTGTGTCGATTAGTTTGTTGCAGAAAGGTTTCAGACTTTTACACAGTACGTTGGTTAGGATCGTATATGTGACATTAAGCAGGGTTATGACTCGATAGTTCTTACAAGATATAGAATCGGCTTTCTTGAATGTGGGTCATATAGAGTTGATAGTCCAGTCATCGGGCATGGTTTTATTCGTCTATACTCTCTATACCCGATGCTCATTAAGTAGCTGTTGAAAATGCTGCTTATGGACATCTACTATTACCTGTGCTTCGGTGATAAGGCTACTTTTAGTCTTTCGAAGAGCCAGTTGCTTTAGCCAGTTGCTTGGATTTCCAAATAGCAGTCGGATGTTCGGGACACTTTGATATCTTTAAGCTGGGCGACTGCGTAGGACCTTTTCTTTTTGTCCATTTTTTCTTTGATATACTCATCCCGGATTATGTCAAACTCAGAATGACGTTGTTTCCCTATTTGAATACAGTTTTATTTCCATCGCATGCGTGCTCGTCTTTAGATTCTCGTCTACGCTTTTTCATCTCGAGTTGTAACAGTATCTACTTTAACTGCTAGTAGCTACTATTCTTAATAGCGTCTCTAAAATCTTAGACAGGCCCTTACTTATTTCTTGTCATTTAAGGCATAGAGTAGGCTGGGTATAGTCCCTTAGGATGATCTTGACATAAACATAACGTGGTTATTCTGAGTGCACAACTTTTATTTCCAATCAGTAAAACATTTTACCTCCCCCGATAAAGAACGCCCTTTATATTTAACAAAAAAAATAACAACATAAACTTCCACACCTTTATCATTAACCAAAAAAAAATCCCCAATTAAATATAACAATCCTTATAGGTCATCCCTTGTCATGTAAATACAAAAATCAGTGACATCAATTTTCCTCTTAAATGGTATAATTTAGGTCAATCGGACCACCTTTGAGTGCACAACAAATCCTTAACAATATCAACGAAGAGTTGATATTAACCATGCGGAACCAACAAAGCCTAAAGCTTGGATACCAAAACCTCGATGACTAATGAGACCCCCACCTGGAGCGGCGTTTGCGTGGCACGCGATTTAATCACTAATTACATGAAATCAATCCATGTACACGCATTTAATGTTGATGTTATACCAATTTTGTCGTCCATCATACTCTGGTAGAGAATATATATGTATACATATGTTTGTATGTACATGTGAACTTTCCTTTCTAGGACGAATATTATTAATTAAGGGGAAACCGGAATGTAGGCGGAAACAACTCACGGAGGGTGGGATATTTTTACCTTTATAATTTCTTAAGTGATTCCTTGGAGAGTAGGCGTACTTTAAGAAGGATAAAATGGTAATCCCTTTTTAATGGAATTAATGTATGGTAAATCTAAGTTTTAAATATGAAGTTGCAATAGGAAATTACAAATGGATATTTGAGGTGTTTTGGAATAGGCACAGTATTAAGGAAACAAATATTTGCTAAGTTAAAGGTCTTCTATTTGAATTTGATGATCTTCTTATTGCTTGGCTTAATATATCCTTAGATTCGGAGGAGCTATTTGTTTTTGGTAATTCAATTCAAAATGAAATATCGTCTAAGTCAATTAAGTTCTTTTGATAAGCACTGAATCCCACTTCACTGGACAAAATTCATCATAATGAAATTTGGTCATTCGATCCGAAATTAACCCACAAAATTCCAAGCACACGTTTTACCATTTTCACTGCAGAGGCAATTTCAAACCATAATAACACCCTCTGCAAATGACTAGCCAGTTTTATGATCAATGTATCTTCATTCGGTTAAATAAATTCCACACACTTCAATTCATAAATTACCACATCTAGGACGATATATTTCTCATCTTCACCCAGTCTAAGTGTACAATTTGTTTCACAGCAATTGCATCTTCTTACTTCCCATCTATTCATACATATATGTATGTATGTACATATCTCCCTTCTTTTCTGAGCACGTAAACGCTATTATCCTTGCAATGTAGAAAATATTACAAATAACCAATATTCAAGGAGAAATCGATTTTTCGTTCCCATCCCCGAAAATTCCATCGGCATTTTAAGTCCCTGAACACATTAAGTAGTCCATCCAACAGCACCACATTCACCCCCATGTCTGGATAACTTCTCAAATTGTAACACATATTAAATCTCTTAAATCAGAATTCTAAAATCTCTCCAAGTAAACTCTTCCACCCAATCACATACACACAAGAGTGTGTATGCAAAGTAGAGTCCTGTAGGGCCATCCACCTACTACCACCGCTAGTATCGTGAAAATCACAAATGGGAATTTTGTTTATGCAAATGGTATAATGTGCTCGTGTATTTAGTTTTTATTTTTTTCACCATTTTATGCTTATCCCCCCAAGAAGGACAGAAGAAGCAAAAACCCCGGTGTGTGTTCAATCTCCATGTGTGTGCATCCTGCAGCACCATCCCTACATCGTTCGGTTGCACACACATTGTGGTGTAGTGCAGTTTTTTATTTTTGGTTTTTCTGTATTCTAGCTATTTGGAATTTTCCTACCTGTTGGGAATTTTGATTAAAGATACTGGGATACATCCACATAAACCACCACTCCTTGAACACACAGCAATATACCCTAGTGAAGATGGCGACGATGATAAGTTGCAGTCGAATGAGTAGGTACACTTTACTAGAGAGAGAGATAGAAAAAAAAAAATCTCAATCCTTTCAAGAAGCAGTGTGGGAGTTGATATTATTCATTTTTTTTTTGTTCCCCTGTTCTTAGATAGTAGAAGGAAATCCACAAACAACCAACGACAGAGTACAGGAAAATTTTGCATATTTTCCAAATGGATTTAGCAATAGGATGCGCGCCACCTGGTGGGATGTGTATTAAATTTTCATTTTCGTTTGTCTAGTTGTGTAGTTGTACATATGTAGTTGGTAGTCCCTAGAAGTTTTGACGTTTTTACGTATTCACTTTGGGCGAAATAAAGGGAATTGGATAAAACATTCTCTGCGTTGGGTATTCTGTATGTAAAATCAAATTTCGATTTGAGATTTAAAGAACACACAACTGGGGAATCTCTGGTGGGGGATTTACAACTGGATGGTTAAGTACTGGGATAAGTAGTAACTTGGAAACTATTGCTGTGTATTTGAAGTAGGGGTGAATCGCATTTGAAGTGGTGAATCATAGACGACTTTCAACAAAACAAAATACCATACTTGTCGGAGAGTACTCAAACTTACCCACTTCATCAGAAAATAGGGTAAAAATTTCAGAGCAACTTTTGTGACAACCCGCTGACGAGTAGGACTCTGTCTGTTGGACTATAAGTCTATTTAAAATTCTATGTCGTTTCAGAATCGAAAATCTTGTGGTTTGGCTACACTGATCCCCTATCCAGTTGCTATAACAGACTACATTCAGTTTGTATTTTTCGATCATGACTCCAATTGTTTCTGGAAGGCATTCCGTCGAAAGTGTCAAGTTTCTAATCGTCAATAGGATTTTGTTGCCAACCCCTTATCTACGTGAATCCTTGGTTAGTTGATTGGTTGAAGTGGTTGCCAGCATTGAAACGCCAATACGCTTAGACCAGCTATAGGTTGTTGTTGTGATACCACGTGGATAGGAGGAACGTTTCTTTCTATCTACTCGTTAAACCATTTTGAAATTCTGATGAAGCGTAAGAGGCTTTTAATATCCATTTTTATCAGATCGTGAAGCATAGTTTTATCATCTCTTTTATCCATGCAGCTTCTACAAAAGTTATTCGCAAAAGGCAGTGTGCAGTGATGACACCTATTGTAGTGCCGATATGGAACCTCTTGAGAGATATTAAATTCGTAGAGCATTTTAGATCCAGTTTTGGCCAAATGTTGGTCCCCTTTTCAACGTAAGATTTGTACTCTCATTAGCAACCAGCTTGAATTTGAGTTTGTACGTAGCGATTGATATACCTAAGGTGCCTCTGTCTGCCAGGATGGGTATAGTGGTTCCTATTCTGACGAGTTCATCTGTCTTACAATTCCTTGAAATGACTCTTATGTCCCGACACGCTACACAGGTGAACATTGACCTGCTCATCTCCGTAAGAGACTATCTGCAGTCTAGAGCTACTTAAGAATTTATAGAAGTCGATTCCAAGATAAAACTTCTTTCCACCTGGAACACACAATGATGTAATAGACGGAAGCAGAGCTTAAGATTAATCCTGTCAGAGAAAACACCTCCACCAACTCTGTCCTTGCCGAGGAAGTTCTAGTCAAAATGTAGAAGTGCGATGGTGTAGTCCGTACTTCGGGAGAGATTTTGAATTTATTTAGAATGGAAACGTGGCCAAATTCTTTTCTTGACCACTGTAAGGTAGCTTCAAGGCGAAAGGCTCAGGTCGCTGCCATTTGCTATATGAAATCTGCGAATCTTTAGTTACTTAACACATTCGGATGTCACACTTCCACCATCAGATTTTTCGAATCAGAATACATCTACTGAATTCTCACACACATTTCACCACTTTCCAATTCCAAACCATGCTTTGTCCTCTGTTTTGACTGATACATAGTGACTCGTGATTCCCCATTTCCAAAAGACATAAGTGATCGGTACGTATCCCTCATGGGATAGTAGTTCTTCTAGTATATGGTTGACTTCCGAGACACCTTCTATAAGTCATAAGCGGGTCCATGATATTGATCTTATTGGTAGCTTTTTTTTTTTGTAAACTCAAATTCGGTTGCTACGGTTTGTTACGTTCCATACTTAATTTTTTTCCATTTACCTCCTAGTACCCAAAAAATATATTCCCTTCCATCATTGTTTAAGTACTGATGTCCAATCATCCGCACTGCAAAAGGTTATGACCACTACCTCACAGGAAGTCATCGGCCATATAAATTTTATTGCTCACCCAGCACCCAAGTATGTCACTTAAATCGAATTGAAATAAAATTAATACCCCAAGCACCCTGCTGTCAAATGTCCATTTTTAGTATTTTCACTCCTCAATCAGAGTGGCTCTCTAAAAGTGATGAAGGAAATCAGATTATTTCCACCAATAGAGACTACTTTTGCACGAGTTAACCTCACAGTTCACAGCTTCCATAGAGGGAACATCAAATGCTCTAGCAGTATAATTTGAAATCCACTTATCCTTTTGTTGGCACTACTCCTCTGTCTAGGCACATCCCCCCAGTGTGTATATCGAATTACCTGATGGGATCTGGCACTTGAATTTACACCTGCATCCATAGTAGCTCCATTCCCCCCCCGCCTAAAAAACTGAACAGACACTTGCCTGTGAACTGAGAATTTTCCTCAATTGTTTTCAATCAATAGTATTTATTGCTCCCCCTGGTGTGTCCAGCATGATTGTATCCTCTTTTGAAGTATATCTAGGATCGTAAATCTACTTTGCGAAATTTTCTTTCGTCCGTTTCTATCTCTCATATATGTACCTAGTCGTGATAGATTTTTCAATCGAGTTAAGTCTTTGACGTTCGTCAAAAAATTTTGTCATGACAGAAAAACATTGCATTTTGCGAATGGAAAGATTGAAGAGTAATAGAAGTATAGATGTTAGGCAAACATTTTTGAACAGAAGAAGGCGTCTGAATGTTACTCTACAATACTATAAATATGACACTTATCACTTTATTCTTAGATCATCGGGGTCGTTTTGAACCCTGTGGACGGATTGCATAACATTTGTGCATGTTTACATTATATAGACGTTTTACAAGGACTTTTCATTTACCAAAATCACTCCTCCTCAGAGTAGGTATTGAGTATTACAAATCATTAGAGAAGGCTTTCCTAGCAAGACATCATTCTTTGGGTATTTTTCAAGTCCTAGGGTCAAATTGACTACTTATTACGGATCGATATCACGACTGTAAGTATTTACTTATTCCCGATTAATCAAATCCCAGGTCAATTTAGAAAGCTAATCATATAAGAAGTTACTGCCGTTTTGGCATCCATTCCATCACAAATTTTCAAAATCACCGTGAACACTCGCTCCTCATGGAAATTAATTGCCACTGTTCATTCTCCTTTCACCGCTAATCCTTCGAAATCAAATGCAAATTCGGCTTTGAAAATTCAATCTGCCGTTCAATCAAATAATGAACTCAATCATGAGTGTTGGTCCATGGGTTTTCAGCTGCTCCTGCCGGACTGATGATGTTGTCGTCGACAATATTCATAATTCAGTTGACAACTGGTACCTGTCATCGGTTGAAGAATGGTCCTGGGCAGAATCCTTCAGTACTCGATACCCAACCATGACAACATAAACAAAAGTAATAAATTCAATCAAAGCTCACCTGGTTTGGCCACTCTACTTTCCTGTTTCTCGTTCGGGTTCGTATTGTCCAACGCGAAGTGACATTTCACTTACGTGTGCAATGTGTTCGACACAGTGCACTCGCGTACCGTTAATTAATTGACAATTTACATCGAAACAACAACACACAGCGATAAACAATCAAATGTGCTGCGCGCACAAACAAAGAACCATCATCGCAGTTGGCAAGGAGAACCAAAACGAACGAACAGATGAACAGAGCACATGTACATATATACATATATGTAGATACTCGTACGTATAGTTGCAAATAGAAACTCACATTCTCGTGCATATGGATACAGAGAGGAGAAAACAATTCAAATGCCATCGACACGCATTGCGCTTCTCTTTACTGAAGGACCAATCAATGCATGTATCCGACTAATGTTAGCATAACCCACCCGACTATATTTTAACTCATTTTCAGTACGTAGCTCTTCTCCAATCCGGGTGGCAAGTGTATCTATCGTCATCGATAAATCACAGCGATCGTTTTAATCAAATACATTCGGATGATAAACGACTGCTACTTTCGGTCCTTAAAAAAAAAAAAAAAAGAAAAAAAAGTGGGATATTGGCGAACTGAACTGAAGAGAAATCGGTGTCTGGAACAGTGTGGACATTTCACAGGACATGCATGTGATTGCGAGTGCTTCACTGATATAGGGGAGGTGTTTCATGGGGAGTAGTGAAGTGTCATGATACAGGGTACCATGACAAAATTCATGAAAAATGCACAGCTGACAGCATTTGACTTGAAGTCTTGAACACCAATCGAAATGTTTAGAATCTTCTTTTAAATTTGTGGCATAAGTGGATATTTGAAACTAACAAACCTAAGGCTCTTAAGACTTGCTCTTCTTACTATAGTCAAAATGGGTAAGTGTTAAGGTTGACCTAGCTACATAGATATGTTCTACCCCAGGCTGAAGTCCCCATCTACTTCTAAGAGCTTTCTTACAGCAGTACAGAGCCTTAGTGGCTTTTTTAACTCGCTTACTGTCCAGGATTAGGTCTTAATATTTGGCCGTATTTGTTAGCATTTTGTCGGAACAAAGTTAAGAATTTTTACTTCCTTGTGAAGACGACCAGTTTGGTTTTCTGAGGAATTTACCCCCAGACCGCATTTTTTTAGTCCATTTAGAGAGTTTAGAAAGGGCGTTCTGTAGAAAATCCCTAAGCGTATTGACGTGTTTTCCTGAGACACCAATAGCAACGTCATCTGCATAGCCAACTACCTTGCACCCTTCTCCTTCCATGATTGGAAGCAATTCATTCACCACTAAGTTCTAGAGAAGAGGGGACACCTCCTTGCGGTGTACTCCTACTGGCGAACCTCCGAACTGAGACCTCCTCCAGGTTTGAGGTGATGAATATGTTAGTAAGCAACTGCAACGCTACCAAAATGTATTTTTTGCAATCTAAAAATTTTTTCAATAATTTATATGCATGTTGAGAGGCTGACAGAAGACAGCGTATATGGGTATCTATCAATTTTTTTAGGGTTTTCATTCGAAATGATGACTAGCTTACGGGTCTAAGATCTTTGGAGTTAACGTGCGAATTTTTTCCAGCCTTGGGTATAAAAACCACATTGACTTCCGTCCATGGTTTGGGAATGTGGACCAAATCCAGGCAACTTTTGAAAATTATAGTTAACCAAGGAAGGATTAGGTCCACATTCCGTTGAAGTTCAGCCGGTATAATACCATCTGGTCCAGGGGACTTGAATGGCTTAAAGCCGCTTATTGCTCAAAGAATGTTGCTCCTTGTAACAAGATAAGAGGGGTTGCTTAGCATTGACCTTGCCGAGATCACAATTGGACCCGAAATGGCATTGCAGCTGTTAGGGTAGTGGGAATCCAAGAATTCCGCACTGGAGGTCGTCCACGAGCCATTTGCTCTTTTGAGATAGCTAGGCATTCTGGGAGTGGCTGCGAGGAGCCTGGATGTCTCAGAAATCTCTTCTATCTTACCACAGAAGAGTCTCCAGGATTTCCGTTGATCTTTTCTGATGTTTGTTTTATAAGACTTGCGGACCTCTTTATACGAAATCCAGTCGAAGGCCTCACAAGAACGCTTGGTCTGATTGAGGAGTTGCCTGCACGTTTTGCAGTGAAAAAGAATTTTCGGATTCCACCAAGGTGGTTTAGGCTTGCCCTTTGAGATAGACATTGCATGATTGAGGACCTTCGTTAGATCCTCTACCGCAGCGAGGGCTAAATCGTGAGCCAGGCACGCCGAAGTCAAACAAATTCTCCTTAGTCCGACTTCAAGGCTGACTGTCACGTTGTCAGGATCATTCATTTCTTACATAGAAAGGTTTGTAGTTGGTAGTCATGAGTCCATGCTCCAGGTCATTAATGACTCAAGGTTCTTGAATCAGGACAATGTCTTCCGCGTTTGTGAATAGCCGCAAAGAAGGGACGCTGAAGCTATTGTGGAGTGATGGAGGTTAATCTGAAGTAATCGCACCATCATCGCCACAATTGACTCCAGACACCTCCACCACAGTAATATTCGCTTCATCCGTATTCGATTCCAAGAATGCGTCAGATACAGATGAACTGCCTAGTCCGGTAGATAGATCCAGGTCCGACAGAGCTAGGATGTCCATGTCCAAATCTATCCTTGAGGCAGTTGGTCGAATTCGGGGGTTAGGGGCCTAGGCAGGATTGTTATCCTTCTGATTAGGCAGTATATTTGACATATATATGTATGTATGTATGGATTTTATCAGATCCTTTTCCGATTAGTTTATATACATTTCCTTCGCGGCTACTGTGTTCTATCACATTCTGTTTGTGTGGGCAAGGTTCTGATGATTTTGTTGTCCCAAACTAGTTTAGACTTTGCTTATAAATATGTCCTGGATGCAAAGTATTTGAACTTGTTATATGGATTTTCTTCTTTACATATAAGAGTACGTTTAGAAGAGTTCCTGACCACTTGCCATATATTTCATCTGGAACTCTTTCGTCCACCACCTTACTTTATTCTCGTTAATCTTTTGTTTGACTTCCAGATAATAAGTGCTTTGACATGGATTCATTTTTAATGTGCAGATGTACGGGAGGAATAATATGATCCTGGCTCTCTAACTTAGCCGTAACTTTTCACGGACTATCAACTGTATGTTCGATGCATCTGTATAGTCATGATATATGCTGTTATATGCATCGTTAATATCCAAACTACTAAGTACATATGTCCTTGTCATTAAGAAATTTATAAATTCTTGATGATTCTTTACATCGTAGATGGTTTCACAGTTTGGGTACGGAAGCTTTTAAGGGTTCAAAGGTTTTTTTCTCTACTTTTTTGTTAAGAATTTCGTATACAGTTCTATCGTTGAACTCGACAGATTTGAGATTCATTTCACCCATGCATGTTGAAGTATAGTGTTAAAGACACCATCGAACCCTGCCCATTCAAAGACAGCTTTTAAGAATTATCATCTAGTCTGCATTTACACAATATTACAATAGACTCACCTGAACGATCGGCATCTAAACTTTTATTTAATATAAAACTATCTCATGGCCTGCCCTATGGTTAACTGTTTCGACCTCTGCCAGGCTTAATAATCACCCATGACTTAACTCATTCTCAACAGTTTCCATATATGAGATCTAATTAAAATGTCATATCTCTGAGGCGACCAAGCATATAACAACACGCTGCTCGCATTATATTTTTGCTAGGAGTAAAGTACTAAGGATATACGAGTCATGGTAACCGCGTTACTCTACTAGGCGATATGACAATGCTCACGCGTGACACGCTCTGCGTTCCTCCCTCACCCTCGCGACCCGTGTATACATACATATGTATGTATATCTCAACCTTTTTATCAGAGTTCCTCTTTATTTGTGTTATTCATGTAAATTCCTGGAAAATTCCTGTACACTTTTCGCCTATTTATTGTTTGTTGTTTAAGTTCGCAGCGCGCAGCAATGTCCTTCGAAACAACCACAGGAGTATTAAATGAAAAACACAAACATCACATCAGAGACAGCGAGAGACAGAGAATAAAAGATGGGGGTAGTGAGAGGATTGCCAGAGAAGGCGAACAAAAAATCATATAAAATGAAAAACGTTGACAATTCTGCTTATTGTCACAACATTTCACGCCAGAGTGACTTTGGATTTCGCTGTGGGTTTGTCTGTTGGTTTTTTTTTTTTGGTTTTTTTTTTACCACCCACGGTCTCTCCCAAACCACTGTGTGGCACAACAGAACCCTTTATATTGTAGATACATATACATTTTACCAGTTTTTTTTTTATTTTTTCATTTTCTAAACCTAGCACCAGAGTAATAGGAACTTTCTACCCGCGCTGCCAAAGGGAAAACTTCTACTGTACTGTCGGTCGGTTTTGAGTTTTTCCTCAACAGTGCGCGTATATGTATGTATGTATGTGGGTTTGGTGGGAGAAAGAGTCAAAAGCGGGAACCAGGAAAACTAAAAAATAGCAGAGGAAAAATTAATATTATGGAAATTCATGGTGCGGTAACAAAAACATGACAGGAGGTGTTTTCTCTTTTCTGTCATGACATATGATTATTGCACTTGCACGTCCGTCGCTATAGTGTGCTGTATTTATGAGTGCTCACGTATAGAGTCTGTGCTGCGCTTAAACAGGGTGGTTTGGGGGGAACGGAAAAGAATAAGATAGAAGATCTAGTTTAGGGTTTTTGAAGGAATGAAATGTCGTTGTCATGCGAAGGAATGTTTGCGAAACCCTTTGTACGCTTAAAATCTCCAGGACTAGGGGGATTGAGTGACAATTCGCTTAACCCTTGCATGCAAGGTAGCGACATTATCAGAAGCAATCCAATTATTTTCGATTTCCCTTTGGGATTCATGTTGTATTTAGAGTATGTCAGATGTGCAGGAAACAATTTTTGTGGATAAATCATACAAGTGGAAAGTTGCAGTGCATGAAAGCTGCATAAATACATCCGGGGTAGACACCAAAATCTTGGATTTCATTCTACAACATCCGTTTGTGAGATAACACCGCCGCCGCATCTCCCTTTTATTCTTCGTGAAGTAGTTGTAATTGGATTTTAGAACCTGTCAGATGGACCTGTACTACCAAGTTGGGACCAAACGTTTTGATATCGCATTGTGGGATCAAATATTCTCATGTCCACATGTACTAAAATCTTCTACTTCTTCTACTTTTACTTCCGAGTACTTCACTTTTGATGGTGTTCACATGGGTTTTTAGCTGGATCCTTAGCTTACTACGTTCTAGTTTCTCATGGTATATTCGTTGAGGTTTCAACAAACTGCGTTAGCCTTCTGTTAGGTTACTGGGTGCGCGGAGACGATAGGAACACGGCACAATCAGATTACCCTGAAAGGCTGAGAGCTTTCTTACCCACGTGAAAGCTTCGTTTCAAATTTACCTACAGCCTATGAAAACCTGGGGATTTAATGTTGCTACAGATCACAGAAAAAATGTGAAATCAAATCGAAGGTGGTATAGTGGCATAGGAACTTGTTGATGTCCTCTTCAGTTTGATTTACGTTCAGTCACAATTTCTCCAAGAGGGTGTGTAATCATTGAATATTTGCTGACCGATTTCTAAAAAAATGCCTCCAGCTTCCTTGTTATTGCCAAGGAATTTCCCTACTGTTCGCTATTACGGCCATTTTGTTCAATTTGTGATATTTAAATAAAAAGTCAGGTGTAGGTATAAATATTTTCAGGGTACTACAGACCCTTTCCAGCTAACCGCCGCTTTTATTAGATAGTGTCCCCCAGCACTAAAGATTATGTTACGTACCAAGAACTCTGAGCTGTTTGCAAGAATTTATTGCGATTTTTCTTGCGGCTTTTCCCACTTGGATTGATTTAAAAGTGGTCTTTAGTATACATTACTAAATGAATAAAGCTAATAGTAGCAGGTCTCGGGAAGTGTCACTTAAGGTAAAGTGTTTCTCGACTGCATTGTCCCTCTGAAGTGAATTCAATGATACTCCGCTATGGTGTAAAACAAAAATACAAATACAAATATTTAGTGCGACAGGTCCATACGGGACCCAACGCCTAGCTTCTCAACACCATTCGCGTTGTGTGTATCACATTATTCACACGAATTTAAGGGACCTATTGTTTAATGCTGTTTGAGAACTCAGTGAGATGAGACCGAAGGCAAGACTTTGGTGTTGTCTAAGAATCGAATCTCGATTAGTACTCCGATGCACTAAGCGTCCGTTTGTTCTATATACCTAGTCATCCTGGTCGATTTATAGCCAAATTATCTGACTAGATCTATTGATTCACTCGCAATGCCGCTTACTGCCCCTAATGCCTTTATGGTGGCTTGACTTCTTTCTGAAACCAAACTGATGATTAAAGAACTCGGAATCTCCGTCGGTGCATTGTTGTAGTCTTGTAGTCTTACTTTTTCAAGAACTCTACTCAATGTGTCGATCTGTACGACGATGTTGGGTGAATCAACATCTCCTTTTTCCACTATAGGGGGAATTTGCCTTCCACTAGGCATGTCTTGTACAACCGTGTGAAGATCTAAGATCAGAACTAAGTTTTCGATACCAACAATTCCTAGCGTCTTGTTAGATTATATACTCAGTTGTGACTGACGATATGGAGATATCATCAATTGCTGACGTCTTTTTAGCCTCTATCAGTGCTGCAGTCTCTAGAATCTACTCCATTGTGACTGGTGGTATTGCATCCACTACTTCAGTTGTTTCTCGGTAGAGTAAGGAGGCTTCTTCTTTTCTGGGGAATAGGCCGCTAACAATTGAGTATTTTTGGATATTTACCAATGGTGTCCTGCTTGTACTTTGGTACTAGGCTTTTGCTACATATCTTAGGCCTAAGTTTAGTCAGAAACGAGATGTACGCTGCTTCTGAACATAATTTATTCCGGGTTCTACCATCACAAATATGTCATGCCATTCTGAGGCAATAACTATAATCAATCAGATAAGCAAAATTTGTTGTCTTCTCCTTGCTACAAGAGTTCATCCAGATGCTTACTTAAGCGCTCTGATGGATAGAGACAATCATCTAGTTTTTCGATTTAAAAGCTGTTGCTGATGAAATTATCATTATATTGAATAGACTTTGTTTAACTATACACTCATTAGCTTGGACTTAAAATCATAATCTGCTTAAAAAATGTTTTAAGGTCCTTTTTTCGCAAAGGGTATTCTTTCCAGATCTCTATGACCTGTTTGTATGTACACAGTTGTATCAAAGTGCACTCTTACTTAACTTTCTTGTTAAGATTCCCTTTGAACCGCAACTACTGCAGACAATGAGAGTAGATTCTTGGAGACGTAATTTTAACATTTCTTTTAATTGGCAAAAGATAATAATCAGGATTCTTCTGGATAACTTTAAAACTCCATCAAAAGACAAATTGCACATTCTTCTCTTGCATTTCGCTGCAACTAAAGTTTTTTTTTTTTGCTGGAAATAATTCTTTTGAAAATATATTCCACTCCCACTTATTTACTGGTTTCTTTAGCTAATTATAAAAAAAAAAAGAAAAAAACATCTTTGTCTACTTAAAATTCCAATCTCATCATTCTCCGCTCGGCCAACATCAATCTGTTCAGCATGTCCTGCGTACGTAGTGCAAAGGAAAATTAAACGAATAGAAATAACTAAGGAAATACGAATGCAAAATTAGGTCATTAAGCTCACTCTCTCAATGCCGTCCACCGCCAAAACACTCCTTGCTCATTAAGGACCAAAATAAATAAAAAATAAAAAAAAAAAACGCAGGAAAAACAAATAAAAACAAATGAAATTCGCATGCAAATATTTCCGACGACGACTACGCGGACGACGAATGATACCCGAGATGAATTAAAGAAAATATCTGCGCTCTGCCCTTTAATTCTTTAATTAATTCGTTGGAATTAAACAAAATTAAGGATATTAATCCTTATGTCCATCAGTGCGAGGAGATGGAACTTGCTTTTCAAATAAAAACAAAAAAAAGAAGCACCAAACCCATTATAAGTATCCATCCCATGAAAAACGGAGAGTGACGCAATTAAAATAATTCAATCCTCTGTGCCGTGCTCGTCCAGGCGAACAAATAAAATTAAAGTTATTGTTTTTTAGCATTAAAAAAAGGATATCTTAGTATAAACAGAAACACACAGCAAGCACGCTCCCTTAAGCATCAACTGGACCAAATAGCCTATAAAAGTAATTAAAATGATTTCCAAATCATTGCCAGGTACACGAGGGGAGTAGTATTTTTCCGCTTTGTCGGAAAGGACCTTCCATCATTAAGTTGAGTATATCCCTCTGTTGAAGTTGTCGCTTTTTTTCCACCGCTTTTATTTCCATTTTAGCACCTGAGAAATCCCCATTGTATGCGTGTGTTTGTTAGTGTACCTATATAGCCACCACCCAATATACATACATACACACAAACACATCCACCCATCCCTTGGATGAGGCATAAAGAAAAGAAATTGCCAGTGCTTTCGTGTGACAGGACATAATAAATATTCTCTGTCGCGCTCTGCTCACCTCTAGTCTATGCCGTTTTTCTTCTTTGCTTTTTTTTTTTTCTCTCATTGTGCCTACCTTCATTATAATTTTCTGCCTCCTCCTGTGTATTTTTAATGTGTGTACAAGGAAATTTCCCATATATTATGTTTAGCGAGTGAGTTAGGCTAGCAGCAAGCAGCAAACAGCAATAAGGATATACTACATCATGCCGAGTGTATGAATGAAGAATATCATTTGATGACAAAATTTATGTAACGTACACTGTTTTGATGTAGATTTATATTACCTTTGTTTATGTGCGTTTTAGGGAGAGGTCCTTTTTTTGGAGGACGATGTTGAGATTGTAATTTTAATACACTTGTAGAAGGGAAGTTCGTTTTTTTTTTTTTCTTCTTTTCTTTTTCTATTCTATTGTAAAATTCCAAGCAGTACTTGGGTACAGCTCATCTGTCTTCATCTATGGTGTATCCTTTTCTATATGTTTTTCATTTAAATGTCAGAATCAATAGAGAAAGTTAAATTCCGGGGGACATGACTCGTATAATGAAAATATTTGGCTTTCTAAACAGCGTGCCTCTCGCGAGCGTCTGACAAACATCCGAGAGTAAAACTGTCATGCAAAAGCTTCTCAAAGTTGCCCCCTTTCATTCATGTGAAGAATATAACACGCACAACACGAATGGTTGTGAGAAGCTAGGCCCTGGGTCCCATGGACCTGTTGCGCCAAAAATTTGTATTTTGTAAACAGCGTGCCATGATTTTTATAGGGATACACTGAGAGGAAGAAACTTCTGAATGGTGATCGGAATCCCCCTGTTGATTGGTAGAATTGTGCTGATTCTATCTACCTGCCGAAATTTTTGGTGATCTGTTTCACCTCCAGACTTGGTTGGAAGCATGCACATGTGTTTATATTGAAATGATATAGAACAAATGTAATGAACTCACAACTCTGCATATCTTCTTCAATGGATTAGGAACTACTGCTCAATTCAAGTTGTTTTCGAATGGTTTCAAGTTTGCTATCCACCATACAAATGCTGGTGTCCTTCAAGGTTCCATTTTGTGTACAACTCTCTTTCTTATCTTCATAAATGATCTCTTTGCTAGTCTGCTACTTCTAATTCCCAGACTCACGTCCCTGCTCTTCGGCCATGGAATTGGAACGGCATGTTAAGCTCATTAAATTTCGATCTTGACAATATAATAAAATGGAGTATCAACAACAGAGTGCGATTTAATAATTTAAAAACCCAATGCTGTCAGCTGTCGCTCAATCGTAACCTTAATCTTTTGCCATTATCAATGAATGGCACTTGCATCGTCGAAACCGAGAATCTTTTCATTCTCGGTATGTATCTTAATGACCATCTCCGTTGGAATGAACACATATTCGAATCCGCCAAGAATGCTGCGAAATGTCTATGATACTTCAAACGATGCAAGAAGTACTTTTCTTCCTCTGACCTGGCTGCATTATATAGATAGCATACATACGCTTCAAGCTCGAGCGGGCTCACGTCTTGTCCGGTGTACCCAAAACCTCCTTGCTAGATAAAATTCAAAATTCAAAATTCTACCTAAAACTGGTAGAAGACAGAAGAATAGCGGAGTCAGTAAATTGGCTCGATCACCGTAGAAATGTTTCCTGTCTTCCATTGTTTTATCGCTTCTTTCATCAACAGTGCTCCAGCGACATAGCCAGTTGCATTCCGTCCTTTCAACGATTTCATCGCAATATCCGTCACGCTTCGAATGGTCATCAGTATACGGTCAAGCCGATTTTCGGACATACCGTCAAGTGTAGAGATTCTTTTCTAAACAGTATTTATGTGGAGTGCTCTACCACTTTTCCCCCACATTATAATCCACAAACATTTAAAACCAACGTGCATCTGTATCCCCTATCTTCTCTTTCTTATTTCCCTAACGACTGCGCCCGAGCTTAACATTATAAGGGTAAATTATAAAAAAAAAATGCGTGACTCACCTAAGTATAGAGTTTATCCATAGATCGGCCATAGCCTTCATCCATCTATGCACGGGAATTTTGAGCGCTTTGGTTGCATTAGTGCCTTAATCGTCATGGAAATGCTGTACAATCGTAAAATGTACCCACAATGGAATACCAAATTAGATTAGAGTCATTAGTGTCAACTCCTTCAGACATGTCTGTCAGTAATTCGAATAGTTAGCAATCGTTCCCGTTTTCCTTCCAATTTGGTTGAGAATGAAACCAACTGAGCTTGCTGCTGTCCTTTAGGGGTTCAAATGATCTTTTGTTTGAAAAAAAATCTCTGTACTTTGTAATTGATTCTGTCGCCTAGAAATGGAAGCCATCAATATGACCGACGGCGGCGGTACGATGAATTTCTCTAGAATTTGGTTCAACACAACTATGTACATATTTTTGGATTCACGATCTGAGCTTTATTTATTAATAAGTTCTCTTAACAATTTGTTTGATAAGTTAGTTAACCGGAGGAGTACAGAGAAATGTGTTAGACTCAACTGCACTGCTTCCTCTATGCCTTCCGATTTCCTCATTTGTCGTATAGTCAGTCCTCAGGTCAGTTAAGTTATCCTATCCATGTGCGTTATTCTTGCTTTCGCTTGTTCTGTACAAGATACTTGAAAATTGAGGACTTGAAAATCTGCTTCAACGGTTTCTCGTCTACCAACGCAAAAGCCTGTACAATCTGTGGATCTATGGATATTACCTAAAATAGAGAAACGTCCTTAAAGGAAAAATTTTTCCGCTGCCCCTACTACCATAGGAATCTGCTTTGGAATCCCCGTATTCGGGTCTCACGTCCGTCTCCATTATATGGGAGGATGTGGGATGCATTTCTTTAAATTTCCCTCTTACCACTTCGGGTAGAATTTCTATTCGCCTTACTGTTGGAAGTCATGACCAAGTGTATTAAGTGTTCCAGTGAATATTTCTTCTTTCTTATTGTGCATTCGAGAATATTTACTATGACCCAATATATGTAGAAATGTCCAAGGTTTCTTTCCCAATACACTCGATTAAAATTTAATTCCATTGAGGTCTTAGACAGCAAGCAAAACTAGTTCTCTGAATAAGATAAATTCCAACTCCTTTATAAGACGATTAATTGTATTTATTATAATACTTAAAGGTACTTCAGCATATGAAAGCATTCGACATGTACACATCCTTTAAGGGTGATCTCTTGTCCTTCTTCTGACTTGTATTTGTGCCTAAAGACCCAAAATAAATGTATTCATATTGTATGTATGATTCGATTTGGTTTATCTGTAAATAGTAATATCAAGGATATTGATTAGCTTTTATAGAATAGCTTTGTCCCTAATCCGTCTCATGTTGTTTTAAAGTTTCAAATATTTTGAACTATACAAGCAGCTA
This sequence comes from Xylota sylvarum, assembly GCA_905220385.1. Classification (NCBI taxonomy): domain Eukaryota; kingdom Metazoa; phylum Arthropoda; class Insecta; order Diptera; family Syrphidae; genus Xylota; species Xylota sylvarum. Next base: position 95,270,055 of record LR999957.1, on the reverse strand, counting down.
GTGCAGTAATTAGGCCCAACTATGTATGTATATATGTATATACATGTCCTGATAGAAACGAAAGTGCAACATAGTGTTCCCGTTGGCAAGTTCTCCTTCCAATTTAAATGTTCCTTCCTTTAACTAACTCTCTAAATGGACGCAATCCGTTTTTATATTTTCCACTCATTTTACTCTGTCTCCCTTCCTTCATTCTCATCATCATATACTGACTATGTACGTATGTGTATGTGTGTCTACTAGCTGAAGGGATATTTGCAATGCAAGGGACCTCGAAATTGTGCAATTATTCGGAATGTGTTTGATGTGTACAAAGGACGAGAAGAGCCGGAGTACAGAGCGTGGTTAAATTTTAACTTTATTACCTTTCGCTTTGACTGTGAATTTTAATGGAACTGTGACGCAATTCTTCCGTCGCTCGTGGTGGTGATTCTCATGATGTTGGATACTACTGACTGTATGTACTGTTCTGAATGTCGATTGCGCAATTTAAGTTGTTTTTTGTTTCGTTTTTTGTTTTTTTTTTGCGTTTTTTGTCTGTTTTATTGTTTTTGAGTTGAGAAATAGGTGACCGCAATTATTTGCGGTGATTTTTATGAAAATCTCTTTGATTGTCGTTCTTTATTGTTTTCGCTTGTGGCAGGTTTTGATTGGTAGGTTGGTTGGTGTGCCTGATAAAGAGAAGAGTTATCCTCGGAACGCACATATGTATGTGTTCTCGCAGTTGATATGGGCATTATGGACCTCGCTGTTGATCTACTTTCGCAAAACGGCTGAATAATAGTCCCACATTTCGACATTTTGAATATATCGATCTCTCCTTGTATCATTTTTATATCTTTATGTGGCACTTTAAGGTAATAGACTTAGAAGTACTTACATATTTATTTGTAAAATGTGAAATAAAATGGTCACCAATTATTTCCTGATTTGAACCATCAACTAATGATTTGATTGAGATCGTAAATAGACCATTGGTTACTATTTACGATATCCTACAGCAAAGGCAATCTTTAATATCATCCCCTAGTCCATTATCCTGAGTATTATGCAGCCTAAGCTTTGAAGCCTTTGCGTTTCTCGGTGTGGGATTCTTAGTTTCATTCCGAGTCGACAATTCGCTCCGATCATCAAACGATTATTCAATAAGAGCTGCCTTCCTGGTTATGCCAATGTTTAGGATTTCGCATAAGAGATGTTTAGTTTTTAGTAGAACTTTCGCTTGCGTGGTTTAAGAGTTCGGTCAAAACGATACCTAGCTCCCATTCATTTCCGGGCTATCTGTAGATAAGGATCTGTTTGCAGATAGTTATTTATAACTTGTCCCTTCATCTACCTAGTTTTGAAACCTCTGTTGTAGTTAAAAACTGCAGTCGATTGTACATATGATTGTTCTCCGGAAGAGTTCGTGTATTCTTGTTGCTTGTCTGTGTCATTGAGTGCCATCTCTTCTATTAAATTTTCGCTAGTAATTCTAGGTGTAAGTCTACACCTAGTCTAGTTTGAAGTATTTCCTAAACACTCCCACTCTTGAAAATTTATTTTCCAATTCAAAAGATATCTTCTAAAAACCTTATTGGTATTGAATATACTGAAACTCCCATAATTCCGCATCTCCTAACAAAATATTAGACATTCCACATTTAAATAAACCATAAAAGACTTAAAACGCCCGGAAATAGACAAACTTAATTTTCTTCGACTTCATCCTGCCGACTATCCCTGTGAATTTAATTATCCTTCCTTTCTTTCTTTAGCAATTTTAATTTCAATTCCATTGTAACCGCATTGTAGTCGGTCTTTATGGGTTTTTTTTTTTTTTTTTTTTTTCCTTGCATATGTGTAGCCGATGTACTCCATAGTGGTATGCCAGTGGCATCGTGATAAATATCCCTACTACTCGTATATATTCCAAATGAATTCGAAAAAGGAACTCCAGAATAGAAAAATCCTAAAAATGCTAAAGTCTTACCATACGCTCTGTTCCTTTTCCTTCTTTTCACTGTCTCTCTATACACTTGCTGCCCGCATGTAACAGCTCGCCTCCGCCATTACATTCTGCGGGATAAACATTTTTCAAATTGTCCTGCAATCGGACAGATCTAACTAATTCATGGAGATATGCAAATGTAATTAGTTGGAAGCCAATTCATTTCCTGTGACCCCCCCGTGCGCTCTTCGCATTGGTTATGTTATCCTTTATTTCTGTTGCTGCTGTAGTGTACGTTTCGGTGTGTGATTCCATGCCTTTGCTGTCTCACGCTGTTGGCTTTTATATTGCCCCTTCTTACTTGTTTCTCTGTCTCTCGTTTAATCCTTGTATCCAGAGTATTTCATTGGAAAAATCGAATTTTGCAAATTGAATCCTTATCCTTCGGTCTTTTGATCTAAAATTGTGCACTACACTCTTGCAGCAACAGGAGTGAAAAGCAATGCCAAGGAAGGAAAATAAAAATCGTGATCCACCACAATACAAGGAATGATCATTTTCTATTTTTGCAAGCGAAATGGAATTTGGTCGTTAATGCAGGAGCAGAGGTGGTGGTTGTTATGCAATTGGGATTTTAACCATTAAAATAGTATATGCAGTCCATTAGGGGTACTTTTTCAGATTGGCTGTAATCCTTGGTAAATGTGGCATACGTACATTCCTCTTCACACATCCTCTCTACATTCGCTTGTACCATCGTTTGAAAACAATTATTTCCTGAAATTACTTGTAAGGAGCTTCCCACATGAGCACACCCACACTATAACCAGATCAAATTTGCATTGCTGCGGTCATATCCTTTGACCCTTACATTCGTAATGAAGAATTCCGTTTCAAAATAAATATAATCGGAATGGAGGAAAAGGAAAAAGTCTTTCTCAAGTTCATATCTTGAATTTTTAAAGGACTTTTTCAAAACTTATTGCGAAACTTTAATAAAGGAAGAACTAACGAAAAAAGGGCGTCGGTAGAAAGTTTTCTCTGGATGATGTCTTCAACTTGCTCTCTGACTTCGCTTTGAGAGTTTGAATATCTATGCCTATGCAATTTGTGTGCTGAAAGTAAAAAAGTTTACTTAGTGTTCTTAGGACTAATGAAAAGTGACCCCTTCTCGAGGTAAATTCTGGAGAAGAAATTAAGGCAATCTTAAAAAGTAAGTTGCGAGCTTAGTTCTGAGTAGGCTTGGCCCGGACTGCTTGAAATGAAATGTCGTAAGTGGTTGTGAAGTTTAAGCGAGTTGCCAACACTTTTAGAGCAAGTTGTCGTTAATTATTCATTGCAATTAATTTAGAGTACGTATATATGTATGTATATATGACGATGGATGGAAGTAGAAAAGGAAAAATTATATCAAAGTAACATACATAGCTCTGCATGTATCATTTACCAATGTTGATCGTACGTGTTGTTGTACGATCATCTTTGTCATATTTTTTCAATGTCAATCTATGTAAAGGGCCATCTGTTGGTTTCTTTTTGAATCATATGTTATTTTGACACTGACAGCTCTTATGCGCTCAAAAAATTGACAGAAACTCGGTATTATATTTTCGCACTACGAAGTGGGTTGACTTGCGGTTGAACAATGTTGTGGAATAGAGCAAAGTTACTTCCAAATAGGATGGTGTTGCCGAAACAGTGCAAATTTTGAAAAACAATTTCGGTCAAAATAATACACCAACTGTAGCTGATGTACACAAGTTTTTGATGAAAGTTCGTGAGACTGATTTCCTGATTGATAACCGAACATATTCCCGTGTTCATCCCGTGCTCTAACCGGGGAATATTATCGAACCTAACGCACTTGAGCTACGGCGCTCACTCTATGAAATTCGGGTCACAGTTTGGTATAGCCATTAAGGTGAGAGAGAATTCCATGTTGACAACAACGACATTATTATTATCCTCTCGAATGTAGAACTTCCTTCCGAATCTCGTACTAGTCAAAGTGCATGTCCACCCAGTCTAATTGTTGCTTAGACTCCAAGTTTAGCAAAGCGGAAACACCGAGATTTACTTATACGAGTATTAATCAACTGATACTTCAAAGTGTACCGCAAAAGCTGTCCTTATTTATTTCTTGGGTATACATGATGTTCATAGCTATATAGTTGGTTGAATTTGTGTATAGTTCGAACGTCCTTTTAGGTATTCTTTCATCATTTAACCTACTATTCTTTGGTGCATCTTTGTCGCATAGCCTCTCTGAACAACTGCAAAATTTGTTGTCATAAATTCTTCAGCATTTTACCCCTACTCTAACCCCATTATACCAGCCCTTGCAAAGCATCAGAAAAAAAAAATCTCCATCGTATGCTGGTCAATCTTTCCGCCCACAAACATTTTTATTTTTTTACGATCTTTGGTCCTTTTTCTTATCAATGTTAATGTCTTTTTTTTTTAACATTTCTTTGCACACAGTAAAATGACATAACTCACATTGCGCTATAAAGAACAGCAGTAAGAAAATATCATCCGCCTTCAGTTCATGTCCATTGTATTGACACCTACATACATAATACAAACTTCGTACTTGGGAGTATTGGTTGTGTCCTCATTTCACCCGTCTTATCTTCTGAGCTACCCACAGTCGTCGCTATGGGTTTTGTGTGCTGACGATATAAAACTCGTAGCTTATGTTTCACAATTTTATCCTCATTTTCGGATGTCAACAAATTTAATAAAAGTCCTGATGTTCGTCTTTTTTATGTTTCAATTTAGTGGAAATAGTAATGTGAAACAAGCACAAGAAGGACTTTTAGCGCAGGAGGGTCAATGTGCTGGAAGGAAAGAGAAAAAAAAAAAACTCATGAACCTCATAAATCATAGTGTAGAGATAGTTTATAAGGCTTGGCTCTGTCCAGTAAATTGATCCATCGATAACGATCCAATAGCTGAATATTTACTGCGGTGAACATACTTTTTCTGTTATCTCATGGATTTTTATTGCAAAATTGATTTGGTTCAGGGTTTTCATTTGCTGAATGAATTAAGTTCGGGTCAACTGATGGCATTTAATTTGGTCGTAAAAATATATTTGTTTCGTTTTTTTTTTTTTTTGTAACCTACATTTCAAGTTTATTTGTGGAACATCGATCGAAAATGTTTTTCGACAAAACTTCACTCTCTTAATTAAGTACGTCGTATAGGATATATCTATATCCGTTTTTACTTGCACATACATATGTATTTCTATTCGTGCCGTCACTTCCTATGTGAATGCCCAAGGCTGTGCAGAATTAGGAAAACGGCCCTCGGCGAATACCACTTCGAAGCCAAGAAGCCAAGAAGCCCCTTAGCTATCCCAAAGCTACAGACAAGGGGTTTATGAATATTTTTCTCAAACGTCACAGGACAGTTGGCCACAGACCGGGTCAACATCCGGTGAAAGACTTAAGTAATCCTTTGTTTAGTTTGAATGCATTTTTGCTTTCAAACCGAACTGAGCTGTTCCATATGTAGAATAATTCCAACAAACCCGTTGCTGATCTTAAACCGCGATCATAATAAAATTATACAGATTTTTGAAAAGTGTCCAGTGATTTATTTACTACTCTTTGAAAGTTGCTGCTAAAGAAGTCGCATGTCACCAGTGGTATCGATAAAGTCTTTTGTGACCTTGTGAAGCAGCCCACAAAATGCCCATAGATCCCGCAATGTCTACACAAAGTTACATGGACTCCGTCGAAGTTAGAATTGGCATGATACATATTATTTCAAATCAGCATATTAATGGGATAGAAAGTTGAATATCAGTTTAATCTGTGCTTGGGATGCAGCAGATGGATATTGACTGCTATTGAATTAACGAGGACAAAAATGAAAAGGATTAAAGAGAGATGTAAGTTAAACATGAAGGCTCCATCTCATCACACTTAAGTCTTTGTGGGCCCATAGTGATGCCCAATGAGGGGTTTGGTGGCAGTTCCTGTACTGGTTTTTTTCTAGCTACGTACTGCGTTTGGTGAATAGGGTCTCCAACCATCGTGATGTCCTAAGAAACCTGGGAAAATGTGAACTCAGACATCAGATAGTTCTTGTAAGTCCTGGAAGTAATATTTTCCTAGTGTTCTATTCGTCAATTGACATAGGTTTGGGCAGTGACACAGATAGTGTCACCGCATCCTCATGCATGCGTTGTCATCGGTGAGTTTAGGTTTCATTGTGTGGTTCGTTAGAATTTTATGGTCAGTGAGTGCATCTACCAACGTTTTTCTGTCGTTTTGTAGGAGTTGGTTGACTTTATCGTATTGTGGTTAGAGTTTCCTTGATGTATTGCATGTGGTAAGCAATTTCCATCTGTTAGCTATCATTAGGATCTTACGTTCGATTCGGTGGAGGTTTGATCCATTGAAGTGCTTGATTTTGGTCTATTGTAGACCCTCTTGCAATTTATATTCTTGGGACTTTAAGTTCTTCGTGATACCGTCGGACTAACTTGGACTTGATTTCTGAAGCAAAAATTGCTTTATTAGCCGCCTCGTCAATAAAAATTGTGATATCATCCATTATTAATAGTATTGCCATTGTTGATACTGATATTGATATTAATACTGATGCCAGGAACTTCGCTTGTAATACACTGCTGTAGTCAAGTTTAATCGAGCTGTGTATGTTTCGCTTCACGTAGAATATACCAGCGCCCTTTACTAAATCCACCTTTGACCTGTCTGTATGGATAGATGTGGAATTGTCTTTTGTTGGTTTCTTGGTTTCTCATTCTTCTCTACTTGGAATAATGCTGGGGAATGGTTTTTCAAAGTCGAGGTATGGTGACGTGTAGTCGCTGTTTACGTCTTCACCTACGAGATTCCTTAGGATCGGTGTATGCGTGGTTTCGGTTCAAGCCGTTTGATTGTTGTTCTCCTCGCCCTGTTGCTAGCCTCTCTATTTTCATTGCCCTAAAATTGGTTCCTTTGTCTGCAGCTCGCCACCAGACTGCGTTCCCATACGTGAGTATTGATCTTACTATTGTCGTATAAATCTACAGAATTATCCTACGGTTTTTTCTGCCGAAGATTCGGTTGTAAATGTAAAACACGATCGCTGCCTTTTTAACTCTTTTATTGATATTAAATTTTCAATTAAGTTTCCTGTCCGGTATTACTCCTAGCTACCTTGCACTATCCTGTCCGGTATTACTCCTAGCTACCTTGCACTATCAGATATCCTTAGGGGTGGGTACTCCCTCAATAGGTGGTAGTTTGAATTGCGGTATAGTTCTTTTATGAGTGAATAGCTCTAGTTCAGTTTTATTGGGATTTACCAAGTGCCACACAATGCTTTGTCTTAAGTGTCTTTAATGAATTCTCTTACAGTTCGCCGATAGTGCGTAAGAATTTTCCCTTTGCCAGCAGCACTATATCCTTTGCATAGGCAACTATCTTAACCCCCCTTTTTCCCAGTTTCAGAAGTATTTTATTGATGACTAGACTAGGGAGAGACAACTACTCCTTGTGGCGTGTCTCTGGAGACAATGACGCTTAAATGGCTGTCACCCAGTTTCGCATATTTCTTTTGTTTAGCAGACTCACGATCATATTCGTGAGTTTTTGAAACGTTGGCGTGTTTGGAGCATTTTCAAGCGCTCTTTTCACTGCGGATGTCTCGTGTAATGTCTTAAATATACGCGTGTTGAGCTGTCAAATCTCAAATCATATCTGTCATTAACTACAAGTTGATCGTAGTAACTCATCAATTCAGAGACACAAGGAAGTGAAAGGACAGATCCCAAAGGCACGCCGGCATTAATAGGGTGCAGGGTCCTATTCCACGGTATCTGCGAAAGCTTTTCGATCGGTCCCTTATAAGTTCGTGTCCTTCAAGATTGTTTGATTGTTTAAATACTTTTTCCATGACTTTAGACACAGATTTCCTTGGTATAGCTCTCATTTAATTTAACTAATTCAATATGTACATTTATTTCTAAATTTATTAATTTATTTCTTTTATTTTTTATTTCTAGGTAAGTGGAGTGCTTAAGCTAACGTACAAGTGGTAATTAGTAAACATTTTCTTATTTAGTTTATTATATTAAATTTGAATAAAAAAAAATATTCTTATCCCTGATACAATTTTATTAACAAAATTCGAAAGGATAAGATACAAATTCTGACTACCGGGCATCGCATTATGGTATAAAGATACCCGATTGTGGCTTTCTTATCTGTTTCGTCTAAATAGATTCTTCAATTGTTTTATTTCGTAGGATCTTCAACTCAAAATGTTTGCCATAAGTAAGAGTTTGCCTAAACTATGTTGCTACTGGTTTATGTAAACGTTCCATCCCAAGTCCATTTCCAGTATTATGTTGTTGCCGTACTCCTACTTTCATTATCGTCCCTACCGAACCCAAGTCACTTTTCTTGCTATAAAATTCCATCTTCTTGGTCTTCGCCGGCCGCTGTCTTTATTTCTTTGATTTTTCTCACACAAGCAAAATGGAGTCCGAAAAACTGCCTAACATCAGCAAACAAGAACAAGATGAACTATGTGAACCGTCACGAAGATAACCTTGTAAATGTTATCCTGTCGCAGCATCAACTAAATATCTGTGAATTATTTTATTATATGCCTTCATGCTCCTCGTTGTGTATCCTTCTCTTGTGTGTGTCCATACCGTATTTTGGTTTTTTTTTTTGCTTTTTACCCCCATTTGTCCCTTGTGTCCCAGCAGTGTGGCCATCCTTTATTTATTTTTTTTCTTTTTCTTACGTTCATTGAGTCCCGTTTTGGACATTTCGTGTCGTTTTTTTTTTTTTCGTTTTTGGGGCGACTTTATTTTGTGTGCGTCCTTGATGGTTATCATCGTTGAAGTCGCATTCATTTGTTACTTTATCAGAATATATATGTGGTCCAAGTAGACGGAGAAGGAAGATGATTGAGGATTGGTGCTTTTTCTTCCTCTTCTTATCGTGACATAAAATAAATTTTTGTTCTGGTAGGACCCAAAGGGATGAAAGTAAGGGAAATGAGTGCACAGGAACAACGGGGCCATGGACAAACATCATTTCCGTTTTGGGTAGAAACCAAAAAGAAAATGATAAGAAAATACCAAAAGAAAAAAAATAAAAGAAACGACAACGTAACAGCAACAAAAAAAAGGGACTCTGCGAAAGAGAAAAACGTGGGATACACTGATGATGGGGCGAAATAAAAGGGTTAAATGAGCCAAGAAATAATTTGTGCTGATTATATCATCAGGAGGAGTTTACTCCTTCTCTTGGTAAAACGTATTTAAGTCATTCGGTCAAAGGGTGAGGGGGAGTGACTGCGGAAAAATGGATAATGGGCACAACAGGAGGTTTGAGGGGACGGGGACTGGCTATAAATGAAATCATCATCGCAAATTGGCAACGACATGGGGAGCTAACTCTTTTGTGTTGTTCACTTGTATCCTACTAAATTGGCAAAATGATGCTACTGTACGCATTTTTGGAGATAGTGGGGGAAAGTTTTCGAGTGAAATTTGTTATCATGATGTAAATTAGCTTTTTCAAGGAATTCGTAAGGGGACTGATGCTAATAATATCTGCGTGGTCATATGGTTCTTCTTGTACTTACGCCAGGGATCAATCGATATTCGAGTCATTTGAAAGTCCATTCTTATAATAGTAAAGGTCTGTATAGTGACGTTAAACTTTGAGAAACTGAGAAGTAGATTATCTGGCTTTTAGCACTTTTCGCTACCAATAACACTTTTCTGAAATCTCTCTTCTCTTTGTAAGCTATTTGTAGAGTCCTTTGCTTGAAATTCAGTCTCGGTGGCCTGTATGCCAATGGAATAACCAGATATCCTTTTATTCTATTACTAATTAGCAACTATCATTGCATTTCCCAATCCTCTTTCTCTGCACACTTGTTGTACATATTCGATATTAGCAATCGAGTGTAGGTTTGGGCCATCACCATTAAAGCTGCCTCTGGTAGGTACACCATCAGGACATTCTTGTTTTCCATAGAACTTGCAGCTTTATCCACTTATGTTTAATGACATAGGATACATACATATATCATATTATGTACTTGTATATCCAAACATTTAAAGCGTGGAATTAATGTCCCTACTTTTCCATTTGATCATTCATCACATATGTACATCCTATGTGTTCATTAGCATATGTACATTTATCTACTTTAACTGAGTTAAGGCAGTCTCTAGTTATCATACTAGTTACGTTTACAGAATTAATTGGTTCTTAGTGTGGCTCCATTGCTGCCCTTATATGGTGATGGTTCATTTGTCATCGAAGTATCATGATGGGAATGAGAACTCTTTTTGGGGTTTGCTTAAGAATTTTCTGGTCATCGGTAGCGTATGTGCAATATTTTCGGCTTAATATACATACATAGGTGGCGTATGTGCAACATAGTTACTTGATTTATTTCACCTTCAATTCGTTTTCAAGTTGGTTGATCAACTAAGCTTGATTCTTAGTAACTTGCTTGAATAAGGATGGGTGGTCTGTTCCCCGAAACTTTTTTATTGAGAAAATTCCTTTCAGTCCTATATTTCCTAATTCATCCTTTAGGATTGCTAGGAGAGGTTTTTTTGAGTAGTACATACATCAAATTCTTTTGAACAAATTCACATTTTCATTCCGATTCTCTCTTTTTCCTATTCTATGCATCGTGTTCCTCAATCGTGTTGTTCGCAGTCGGCCACATCGCGCTCCTACATATCAACATCGCTCGCGCGGCGTCTTAATTCATAATCCCTTGAATGGAAGTGCATTACGAAAGGTCCTCCGAAGTTTACTATCCAGATACAGTCCCTACTTCCGGAAAGACTATTTGTATTGCTGAAGTTTCTATTTCCTTTGTGATTGACACTATTGTTGGTTTGGTCGGGTCTATGTTGAGCCCATCCATGAGGCACCATTTCTGAATTCCTCTAAGTTTCCTTTGCATAATGTCAAGAGTTTCCCCTACAATTATTACTATGCATGATGCCCACCTTGGTCCGTTTATCAAGGAGTTCGTCCACAACCAGCCTCTACGTTAGGTAAGATAAATCTAAGGTTCCCTTTATAATTCTTGGGGACTTTTGTATTTCCACCAAACTTTTGCTCAGCACCTCACACATTAGATAATGTGCTGTTGACTCCTTTTCTTTTCTGGCCCTTTGAGATCTAGGAAAGTACAAAGTACTATCTCTTTCGTATCGATAGGACTCGGAATTATTTATGTCAGCTGGTATAGTGCTCAGCCACTCTATACGCATACTTCAAATGATTAAGCGAAAATATGTGTATCAATTTCTCTGAAATCTTTATCTGTACTGGCTTTTGTGATTAAGCTTATGCAATTCTTCGAAATAATGTCGTCTACCGCGTTTCCTAGATTTAAATACTGACCTGGATAGCTCATTGGATTCTACCCAGTTCGTATCTAACCTACTTTTGTTCAGACTACCTAGCGTGAAGTCAAATACTTCCTCCCTAACCGCAGTCCCAAAAGTGAGGGTATTGTCTTCATTGTTATTCTAAAGGACGAAAAAATTCTACTAAAATCGGTAATACAGGATTTTGCTTCCTGGTAGACCAATGTATCCCTGTTGCATCTAAATCTTCTATTAAAATACTTGACGCTTGGCCAACAAGCCATCCTCTTGGCCCGGTCCTTAGTTAACGGTCTCCAGTTCACTTCAAGTCGTATGAGGTTGAGGTTTTACTTGTGCGTGACACTTAAGGTGAGATCCTCCTCTACTGCGTTGTTCCTATGGGTTTGATTCAAAGACTAAGCGGGCCGAACCGGTCTGTAGCCCGAGTTGATTGTATAGATTGAAAACCGTCATCCTTTATTGTGCATAGGATACCCAAAATGCCTGTGCGTCACGTGATTCAATCTTCGGCAAGTCTGTCCAACTCACCTCTAGGTTTCTTCTCAACTGTTTCCAAAAGATATCCTTACGTTCTTCGACGGCGACTCGCCTGCATGGCATAGTTTGCAACAAAATTTTCTTCGCATCGCAATGAGTAAACTGCCACTTTATCCGTCACATGGCTATGTCTATTGGTTCTTGACCCGTTCTCCTTTGGAGCTGTTCGTTCAAGAAAAAATTCGCCGGGAAAAAACTTAGCTCAGTTTATGAGGGAAAGTGGTTGTTACCTTTCAAGTACATACTACACTCGTACAGAAGTAGGGCCTCCAGGTTGTAGAAAACAGTCGCCGCTTGGTTGAAGATTAAACGTAGATATGTACTTCCTTTTTTTAAATCGCGATTCCCGATACGAAAATGTTTCATTAATGCAGTCGAGGAAGGGAAGTCTTAATCGAAAGCTTGCTTTTCCATCAGTGAAAGTTGAATATCATGAAAATTTAATTAGGTTCCATTAAAAGGACGCCCAGCTTTGCATGATTTCCCTTATTCCAACAAGTATAAAAATAAAAACATTTTGTTTACAATAATCGAAATGTAAAATTACCAATTTGCTGTCATTTGAAATCATTTAACCAACTTCTACACTCCACACAGCTCTACCCAATATACATAGCTAACCACTACATCTCTCTTTCACTTGATAATGAAACCAGGAGAACCATCAATGCGTCCATAAAAATAAATCCAAAGCCAATAGGACCCCCACACCAAATGGCGGCTTAAAACCAAAAGTAATAATTTTTTCGGCAATAAAACTTCACCGAACGAAAAGAAGCGAGAAGCACAAATACATTGTATCCTTGTTTGAAACTTTCTCACTCACAAAGACAAAAAAAAAAAAAAAAATGAAGGAAAATCTCCTGGTGGTGGTCGGTCTTACGACACTGGCGCATTCGATTGGTTTGGAATGGTTAGTGGCAGAAATGTGTTCCCATTCTCTTAGTATTCCTATTAACGCCTCTATAAATCTCCTGTGTCAGGGTTATCGGTACTTTTTTCTCGCTTCCACTCGCTTGTCCAATCCGAATACTACTGGTGTAAGCCAAGATATAGATCCAAATATCCTTGGTTATCACCATACAAAAGATTATTTAAGTTTTCACCATAAATTTTGCGGACTAATTCGGCCATAATCTGAAACAAATTATCGAATTAGCTGCTGTGTTTCAGTTGTTACTCTATTGGGGTTGGAGCCATTATCCTTGGAAGGATATACAATATTAAATTCGAAATTAATGATACAGAACATTATTTTATCAGCGCGCTGTGTTGTGTTGGTTTCTTTTTTCACGGTGTTTCGTCTTGTTGCAGATTTATGACGCAATTAATACACGGATTGTTGCGTTTGTTGTTTGGTGGTGGTTGGTCCGGTTGTTTTTATTTCACAGTGTAATGCCCGCGTAAGGGGTGTGCTGGTTGTTGATGTTATTGACCTGGCCCGATGATAGAGAAATAATGGTAATGGCGGCTCAGAAATAATAAAATTTTTGTTAGGGATTTTTATTTTATATTTTTTCTCCTTACAACTGGGGGGTCAAAGATGGAGCGTGTGGTTGTTTTAACTTAATGATTGGAACAAATTTAAAGTGAACCGGTGTAACGTGATGGTAAATGAGAAAATTTTAGTCGATGTTTATGGTTTTTAAGCGTGAATTTCTTGTCCTGTTCTATTCTGCAGTTAGTGTGATATTTCTTGAATAAATACTTTAACGTTTCGAAAATATGGTTAACACCAGATAAATTGTTGTACATTCTGAATTTCGTAAAGTAACGTCACTGTATGATGGATGCTGTGCCACAGTTCATTGTGATTTCTTTGCTATATACTTTTTCTAAAAGCAACCAGATGCTGTTAGCATATTACCACTGATAGTCCTATAGCTCTTCGAAAGAATGACTCCTGTCAATTCACTACAGAATGGAGTTTGACATAGACTCTAGTCAATCAAATGCTCGATTATAGCTTTTTCTTCTATCCAACTACTCTGCGGACCCGAAGTACCTAACAATGCTATTTGTCTGTAGTAAATAGCAAGCTTTGTATGTAAGTACCTTTTCTCTATAAACATTGCTGAACCTCGAGTATTTCCTTATTACATTAAGATCAGAGACTCAGGCTACGTACAATACATTGACCTATCTGGTAAAGCTTAAGGTAAAAAAAAGTTCCTCCTTTCTAGAACCATCTCTTAGTTCGATTGACAGTACCAAACCCGAACTACCAACTGTATTATGAAGGCAATCGAAGAATCTGTACATCTGAGTCATATCTTATGCCGTACGGACTAAGTATAGTCGTGTTTTTTGCAGCACTTTGTGGCTTACGTGAGTAAGTTGCCTCGTATCTATCGTGACTCCAAGATACTTAATGTGCGATTTCGATTGCAATTCATGACCACCGACTGAAAAGGTGTTCTTATACTAGTGAGTTCTATGTTCAACAGGTAGTGAGACAGCATTTTTATTTACTCAACCACGTCCGGCAGTTTTGCAGTAACCACAACGGCAATATATGTAAGTAATGCTCAAAACCGGATCCCAGTGTGGCACGCCTACGATCATTTTGTATTGCTCAAGGCCTCATTGTAAGTACAAGTCCTTTCTTTTTGATGCGCTGGAGGGATGAAATTTTTTGATTTTTTGTTTCTTTGCTTTTTGCAAGGCATTCCTTTATAGGGGCAGGTTTTGATAAAGGGACTGCGTTTATGTGGATTGACTTGCTCACTGTCACAAGCAGGTTTCTTTTATTGGCATTCGCAAGCAGGTATCGCTGTAGGTAAATATTGTGGCATCACCCCAATTGGATTTCGCGTTTGTTTGCATTAGCTGCTTTCTAAAATTGAGTCTATGGTCAAGCAGTACTCCTAAGTACTTTATATAAGCCTTTGACTCGATAGCTTGTTCTCCTACACCCATATGGTCACGGGCTCCATTTTCATGACGACACTCTCCGTTTTATTTGTATCACTCTTGTCACCACCGCAATATTTTCGGGATATCCGATTATGTTAATTCCTCTTTGTTTCAACATGCATTGTACTCCATCGTACATAATGTTTCACACAGGTCAGGACCTAGAAGTGATCCCTGTGGGACTCCTCCTATAACTCGACCCTTCGTCAGTATCGTACGATAGAAGAGGGTTCTATCTTCAAATTATTTTGTAATTATTTACAGCAGGTGGTTTAATACTCGCATATTTCTCAGCGCTCTCATAATTAAGCTCCAGTTAGCCGAGTTGAAGGCATTCCTGACATCGAGCGTAACAGTG
This sequence comes from Xylota sylvarum, assembly GCA_905220385.1. Lineage (NCBI taxonomy): Eukaryota > Metazoa > Arthropoda > Insecta > Diptera > Syrphidae > Xylota > Xylota sylvarum. The sequence continues at coordinate 95,254,911 of LR999957.1, read as the reverse complement.
ACGTAGTACTGCTTTTTTCCTCTTTTGAATCTGGTCCCAGATATGGCTTTACGTGCAATATCGCAAACTGATTGTTTAAACTGACAGATGAAGCCCCTTTTTGCAATTGAGAGCTCCTGTTTAGTGCCACTTCTGGCTAGCACAGAGTGAGATTACAATTATTCGATATCTCATGTAGAGATGCACGACATTGTTTTACCAATTTATGTCTTTTTATTGATACTGCGAGTGCTTTAATAGCTGCCTGACTGTCACTGTTAATAACGATGTCCGCACTCGGTACCGATTTCAACGGCATGCAGTCAAACAGCGGCTTCACGAATACCCATAATCTCTATTAGAATACACTGCAATACTAATAGTCTAAAAGACATGCTTACGACAAGAGAGACTCAGACTAATATACTGCTCCTACACCCTCGCCTGTCTTAGACCGATCAGTCTAGATTTACAGTCCAGAATTATTAATAATCGTGTCCTATGCCCAATTCTGTCGACTGGGAATATATGTGCGATTTTATACTGAAGTCCAGGATCGGGGTTACGTAGTCTGTGGTTACTATTTTTATGTATACAGGGTTAAGGATAGTGGCATGCTCTGTCTTGCTGCGACAGCATTGCAATGACCTCTTCATTGCAGTCTCTTTTTCATAAATATCAAAAGGAAGGATATGTAGCATTCTTTCAAGCGCCGCCGGGAGAGTTGTCCGGAGGGCGCTGGTAACGGAAATGCACCAGACTATGATTCCATACGAGAGTTTTGGTCTTACTAACGCTATATAAACGCAATGCATTATTTGCGGACAGAGCCATCATTTGCGCCTATGGCTTCCTTGCAAGCGTAGCGATTTCCTAATACGTTCATATATGTATGTTCAGTTTCCATGCTGTGTTCAGTTAATTATCGGAACGTTTTGAATCTATGTTTGTTATTTTATTTATTGTTTTGAACATATCGACAGATTTGATCAATGTTCTACGAAATACTGCTTGCTGTAACGTTTTCGAATTTTGTATCTAAATTTAACAATAATCTGTGCTATTGTTGTAGATGCGCTCATCTTTCAGATAACATCAAAATATGTAATATATGCGTACTCTCCTAACAAAGGGCTAAAAGTCAATAAATTCCCTCAAACTAAATATAAATTATGAAACAAATTTCCTCGCCACTTTAACAACCAAATTGCTATAAATTGACCTCATGTTCGGAATTGTGCATATGAGCCCCGAGGGGTTGACGTCTACAAAACAATGCAGCAGTCGTTTTTTTACTTGTTTTTTTTTTTTTATAATAAATGAAAATTACATTAAGTGGTAGATTATATTGCCTGGTTTTTAATTCAATCCCACACTCACCTTTGTGAAGTTAATCAAATTAATTGATTTGCAAGTTGATTTTGGGTACGCCTATTGAGCTTACTGTGTTCATAGATACTTTTTTCTGCTATACTGAGGTATACATTCTGCAACATTGGTAAATGTCATTTTAATGTTTATTAAAATTTATTTTGATTTTGTAAATGTGCACAGGATTGTGATATCTGTCCCCTCTTGCGATTGAGTGCATTTTGAGGCCAAAACACACAAATGGCAAAATGGAAAATTAATTTATGCGATTTGTGTGAATAGGCACAAAATTAATTAATTATGTCCCATAGAGAGTCCAAAGTACATTTTGCTAAGGGCAAGAATTAAACTCAATCGATTAACCATTTTGAACAAATTAAATCACATTTATTTGCAAATTTCATTCTAGATAGGGACTCCTTTAAAAGCCGGACACGGTAATGAGACTGAATTAATATTGAAATCCAATCAGTCGATGATGATTACTCTTTGGTATAATTTTGTGGACATAATTGACTCGTGTATTGGACATGGTTGAATGGATTGGAGTTTGTCAAACAAATTAGTTTGTCGATGAGAGAGATTATTTATTGTATTTAATTTGGTAAGAGGTTATTTTGATAGTAGGTGGTGGTAGTACGTACCGATCCCAGCAATAAGGTGAATAAACTCTATATCATTCTAGTATTCAAACATGACATTTTTCTATTACAAACAGCAGGACTTTGTCTATTTGTGTCCTGCAAACTGCACCCACTTAATTGTGAAGTGAAAAAAAAAAAAAGACAACAACCTCACACATATCGCTTTCATGTCAGCTTAACACCCACCGTCCCCCGTCAGGCTTGTAACTGGCCCAATCCAATTATTTATTTCACCATTTTCAACATGTGCGCGCACTGAATAAGTTAATGAATTAGGTTAATTTGGCTTAATGTACGATTACACTGAGCGGATTTAAATGGAAATCACCACCCCGCAGCCGCCCGTCGAATAATGGTGCGACAAGATAAGTAAATAATTGAACAAAACAGCAGAAATGTCCTTTTTTGAAGCATTTTTCTTTTTTTTTTTTGTTTGTGCCTCGTGAAAAAATGCGTTCACATGTGTAATTTGAAACGACAGACTCTGTGTGTATCCTGTCGAATTTATCCTGTCTATTATACGTTTTTTTGTATTTAATTCAGTTAGTCATTTCCCAGGGATATAATACGTTTTCGTTGTTGATATTTTACGCTTATTTATCGAGAGCACGTCCCTTCACTGGATGCAATGCAGTGCAGTGCAGAAAAAAAAAACAACACACGAAACAAAACTGAACTCCTGACCAAATTGATAATCCCTTCAATTGCACTCGCAATGTGTCCAACGGGACATGTAATTACTATTATTATTATTACAGGATACAATTCCGTTGTACGTTTTCCGCCAACGAGATTGAAAATTGTTTGCATTGTTGTTTCTGGCTGGCCCGAATTGCTGGGCCATGATCTCCTTGATGCAAAAATTAACAGGCTGTGTTATCCTTTTTTTGTGTTCACTTTTTTTTTTTTTTTTTGCTGGAATTTTTCACATTATCATCATGAAATGAGAGAAGCAATCACAGTGCAACAGCAGTGAAATGGAATTTTTTTTTTTTTGAAACCAAAGATAAATTTTACTAGCAGGAGGCGGCTCGAGCAAAAAGGACAATGACTCTTGTTCACGCGGTGGAAACGTTGCCACGTTTGTCTGACGGTTGGTATTATCGGAACGACTTTGTTTTCGTTGTTTGCGCTGAGGTACTTGTCATAAATTGTTAAATGGGCAGTTGTGGATACGATTGAGTACAGTCAGCGTCAATGTTTCCAATCTTTCCAAATAAAAACGAGTGTGTACACATTTTTCTTTGAATTTTGCAAAAGTAAACTTGATTTGCAAAATATCTCCTATGTCCCATCTGGCTACCCTAATGTTTCTTCTAGTTTAATGTTATGTACATAAGTGGTGAAATGAGCTTTAATATTCATTGCACTCTCTACAGCCGATATAGCAAGTATCTTGTGCAGGATACTGTGAAAGCACTCTCCTTACTATTCATTCATCTATAAGGTCAGTGAACCATGATTATGAAGGAGAAACCTTCCTTGTGTTTAGAACTGATTGGTAAAGTAATATCCTTTAGAGTCGAACATGCTCCAAGGCAGTGGTTTTCTCATTCAAATTGAAAAGGTTTGAATGTTGTCGTTTCCCAGTCTTCTTGTTTCAAACATTCTGCAGGAAATTAAAACTAACTTTCGCATTGAAAATAATTTTGTTTTTGTCTAATTGCTTCTTCTATTTTATTACATTCGCCACAGTCAGCTTCAAAGCCCGGATAACTTAATCCTTGTGTTGAGCCGTATTCAATCAAAGCACTTTGGGAAGCTTTAAATAATATGCAAGCAACTTTAGTATCGAAATAAAAAGCATGGCGAGTCCAGGTTCCAAAGTGTATAAATATAATAATGTACCTCTATTTAATATAACAAAGGAAGGTACACAATACTCTTTTTGAATAAGTGCGTCAGGACTTTTCAACATTCGTATGTTTTGTATTAAAATGTGTATCCATGCTGTAGATCACTAGAAATATTTCTTGATGAATTTCAGGGCATTTCTCGAATGCTTATTTCTTTAGTTACCGTTTTGGAAAACTAGTATTTTTGACTTAAACTTGAAACTTAATGGACTGAAGTCACTTTCGATAACGATTTTCAATTATTTTTATACTTTTTGTCAAGTCCAAGAGGGTTTGCCGGAGCCTCTGGCACAAGTTGCAAATAGCAACAAATTGTGAAAACATCTTACAAGGTTTCCAAGTCTCTTTGATTCATTTCCAAGTCCTTGGTCAATTCAAGTATGCCTTTGTAAGGTTAAGTTAAATGCAAATTACTATCGAGCAGTTTAGTTAAGCCTCAGTTAGGATAGTTTATTGTAGAACACCTTCTTTAAGTCAGTTTCGTATCTGTTATGTGGTTGACAAAATTATTTGAATCTGTTCGAGAGACTTAGCTGACTCTGTTATTTCTCCTGATCGTTAAATTTGGGCAGGTTTGTAGACTGTGACTACATTGGTCCAGTTTTTCCTATTGCTAAGCTTCTTGTGATCGTTTCCTCTTCCTCATCCATGCAGCCTCGCAATGACGAAGTGTCCTGACACCTACTATTGTCCTAATGAAGAATCTTTTTAGTCTTATTACACTATTTGCACACTGGGGCGTGACGTGGTGCAGTAGCGTTTAAGAGTTTACACATACCGAGAGACATATTGAGATTCTCCTTCTCCGGTAGAATCGACAGAGTTGTGCCATGCCTGGCGAGTTCATCAGCCGTACAATTTTCTGGAATGTCCCTAAGGCCCGGGACCCAAATTAGGTAAGTTTTTAGTTGCTACGCCATCTCGTTAAGAAATAAGTGGCCAAACGTGTTTCCGTTTTGGACCCGTTTGTATAGAAGCAAATGGATCCAGAGTCTGCATATATCACCCTCCCAGCTAATACTGGAAGGAACATAAGTTTCGAACTTTTTGTTCAATAAAAATCCATTCTGGTGCCATAGATTGCATGTTTATGCATTCTTGGGATCGCTTCTTCTCAAGGTATTTAAAAGTGGGTTCCAAACACACCTCTACGGGAGAGCTTGGGCAAGTTCTGATGACCTGTTATGTTTTCAGTCGAAACTAACCAACAACCTTCTTCAGCAATCTTGAACATTAGCTATCCACTGCGCGTTTCGCAATTAAAGTTTTTTCTCGCCATAGGTATTGTGTGTGAAGGTTTTTGGCATTGTTCCTATTATTTTTCAGTACTCGTCTTGGTTTAGGACCTTTTGAGTGATTAAAGGACATGATACGTTCGGTGGTATAGAAGTATAGAAATAGGATTGACTTAAGACAAAGCGTAATCCCAAATGCAGCTGCATTAAGTGTAAGTCATGGATGGGCCGTATAATTTTAGAAACGGTAGTATCTTTCCTTTCTTTAAACAAATAAAAATGTCTTTTTAATCGTTTCTCCCTATTTTGTGGCGCTGAGTGTATCCCTTACTTTCCACTTCAACATTTTTGGCATGTTTTTAAGTATTTTCCCAACAAACTGATGCATAAAAAAAAAGCAACTGTCCAGATAACCCATACGGTCGTATCCCTTTAACTCCATTTAATGCAACATAATCCTGCCATGACATACATAATGGCCTTATGTAGGCTCCCATTCAAATTATGTCATTTTCATTGTTCGCAGGGTTTTTCTGTGATGTTGTGGCGATTTTTTTTTTGTTTTGTTTTTTCCTCCAACAATTGTTGGGTGAATTCGAATTTTGAACCGACCGACTATAAATGGAATTTGCGTGCACCAAGGGCGTTGTCGTATAGTTCTATTCATAAAGAAAATAATAATAAAACTTATGAACATATGTATGTATGTACATATGCATGGTAGGGTGCTGGACAATGGAGGATATTGGTGGTGACTTATGGGGACGCATGGTGACGGTAAAGACTTCTTTATGTTGTGTGAGCAGTTTTTTTGTTTTTTTCCTGGGCTTTGGAATGTTTTTTTTTTTTTTTTAGACCCATGCAGTTGGGCGAGTATTTAATGCGATCTTTGACAGGCGAATGGAGAACTATAATATATTCAAATTATTTTAATTATGGTTGCATGGAGAAATGTATTTTTTAGTCCTTTGTTTTGTCCTTTTCTTTTGTTTTAAGTAACTCTGCATGAAAATATTTTTTTATACAAAAGAAATGAGTGATTTTATATACATTTTATTAGTGAACTTTTGTCTTAAAGTCATATGTTATATTAAACTACAAGCTTGCTATGGCATTGTAAAATTCTGAAGGTTTTTCTCATTTGTATAGCAGTGCAAGGAATTCACAATTTAAGGTGCCGACTTAAAGATAACAAATCGGAAACTACAGGAGTGGATAGTAAAGTTCAGTGTTCTATTTAACGTCCCTCCAGTTAGCCCAGTCTTTGGATAAACCGGTTACAGTCTATGAGGGACGTTCCATAATTTCGTACAATAATATAGAAAACAATGTATTTTAAGCTAAAATCAATTTGATCTCTTAACACAATATCCTTTTAACTCAATACGCTTATGTAGTCCAACGATGTTTCAACTTTTTAAAGCCGTCCGAGTAATACAACTTGTCGAAATCGAATGCGAATACAACGAATGCGTATCACTTACAAAACATTTCGTCATATTTGGAAACAGAAAATGGTCGCAAGAAGCTAAAGCTGGGATGCAATTCGTAGTGCAATTTGTCGAATTTCACTGTTGCGATGGGGAAGGTATGAGACGGGACATGGACCTTTTTTCTTTTCCAAACAAGAAACGTTTTTAAATCAACTTCTGGTTGAATTGGTAATTGCTTTTCCCTTTTCCAAAAAGTCGATGTGTGTTATACCCTGCGAATCCCAAAAACTGTGTTCATTACTTTTCCAGTCAATGGAACTGTTTTTTCTTCTTTGGTGCACGTTCACCACTGTTTTGACTTGTCCTTCATTTGTGGCATGTTGTAATGGATCTAAGTTCCAGCAACGACGAAGAAACTTGTTCGGATTGGATTTGAACATGTCCAAACACAGCTTCGAAGTGGTAATCCGGGTTAATTTTTGGTGCAATCACGGCCTCCATTGCGCTGACATCTTACCCATAGAATACCCAGAAATTTTTTCAAAATGTTGTCCATCCGATACCTACAACCTCACGCACTTTAATTCTTCGATCGTGATCTCAATTGGTACGTTCTCATGTTTTGTCCAGCAGCTTATAGAAACACTCTTTGCTGACGTCGTCTTGGTCATCTGTGGGGACACGATCGCATAATACGACCTGTTATGTCCTAGTTTCGTTTGCTGGAGTCGCGCTCTTTACTTTGTAATAGAAGAAATTCACTTTGTTAATGTAAAATAAGAGCAACTGTTTGAAAGTAAGGCCAACTGAAACTGTAACAGAATTTGCATACAGAAGTCATCTCCGCTTTTTTTATTTTAAAATCAATTAAAAAAGCCAGCCTTTCATCTTATCGTTCATGAATACACCATTAATCTACTTTTAATCCATTAGCGCACTAAGAAAATCTCAATAATGCAATTATCCAAGGATGTGACAAGCCACCCCCAAGCCAAGAAACGAAAATAGAAAATTAAGCATCGAGGAAGGATTCCAATCTCCACCTACACACATTCGGGCACTGAATACACTGAAGAAGCAATTTTAGAATTATAAATCTGATTAATTACCGCAAAATGAGAAGGATAAATATTTAATTAGCTTTCTTCTTGAAGTAGAAGAAGAAGCCTTTCCCTCTTTCTCAGAGACCGGAGCTATTATCATCATTCTGTCATCGTTGGCGTCTTCGTTCTCATCATCGTTGTGTCATTTTCCGTTTTCCACTTTGGCTTACATATGAGTACACTTCAAATGAATTATTAAAGGATTTCTTTTTCCACTTGAGTGTGTCCTGTTTTTTTTTTTTTTTTTTTTCTTGCTTCCATCCATTTGATTTCATATCCTCCGTCTTCGCTGCCCTGTCCCATTATCCACCTTGGTGTTCTCCCCATCCGACCATATGTGGTTAACCGCTAAGCATCATCATCACTCAGACTTAAAGTGCCACTTTTACATGTTCATAATTTCATTAAGACCGGGTGTGTGAGTGGGGTGTCTATTCCTGAGAATGTAACTGTATCTGTGTGTCTAAGGAGGCGAAAGGGATATTCGCGTAGTACGTAACGCGAAAATTCACTGCGGGCAATTTTAATGGAATCCCATTTTGGTTAATTGCCACACAGATGAGATGAACCCAGAGAGGCAGCACTACACTTGCCTTGTGGGAAATATGTTGTTATTATTTCTTTCCTCATTTTTTCTTCCCCTGTGTGTAAAATGGGCAGGACTCTCCATTGTTCTATGCCGTCAGAGCATGAGAGGAAGCCATTGTGCATTGTTTCAGTGTTATTTTTTTTTTTTTGTTGCCCCTTCCGACGAAGATAAGCAACTTAATTATTATTTCTTTTAGCTGACTCGCTGCTGATGCTGCTGCCAATGGTTTGTATTGGTGGTGTTGCTGGCGGTGCTCCTGCAGCCGCAGCTACCACAGCTTTGTTTGAGAAATGTTACATTTTTTTTTTTTTCTGTATACTTTCTGGCTGGAGTTATTAATTTTTCTATGAGGCGAAAAATTACCAAGGATAATGCTAAAAAATTACCCCTAAAGATGTGTAAGTCACATGGAACGTAACGAAAAAAAAAAATATTAAAAAAATACATTAACTTAGGATCAAGGGGATTTTCTTTCTGCCTAACATGTGATGGAGGTACCGTTAAGTAGAGGCTTAAATCGATTGCTTTTGATGCTCTTTTTTTTTTGTGTAAAGATAATTTAAATGCTGATGGAATTCTTTAGCTTTCGTTTGAAGTGAAAACAATTTTAAAATTCCCATTTATATGTGTGTTACTGATGTTCGTATAATTCTTCCCTTAATCCTTCGCAATTTATTTGGAATTTTTTGAAAACTTTTCCTGGTAACGTGTTTTATCTTATTTCCGGTCATTTATAGGTATAATCTTCTCGCAGTTTGTGGTAAAATTTTTGGCGCATTTTTTGTCAATCATTCATATGGGTTCTCAGGTAAACTTTACTTTTTTGGTAACTCCTAGATATTCTTTCACGCATTAGAGTCAATCTTAGACACATAGTTCTCTGGATGATTCTATTTTTTTTTCTATAGCACACATACGTACATTTTCTTAAACCTCGGGTTTCAATAGTCATATTTCTTGTATTTACTCTTTCTGGAATACAACGAAGCGCATCGGTTCATATATAAAAGAATAATGTAGGACTTTCATTTCAGCCTTGTGGGACATCGCTTTAAATCCGGAAAAAAATATAAAACAAAATTCCATCACTTCATCTACCCTTTCACAAAACAGAACCTCAAAGCATCTGACAATCTCCTCTTAGTCTTACCCTAGTTTTAAAATCCACGAATAAAGCCTTGTCATATTTTTTAGACGTAGCTGGTAACATTGGTTCGTCATGATCCTTCGTGATAATCATCTGCGTTTGGCCAGTAATGTAACATGTTGTGCTCTGCTGCATCCGTAAGGTGTTCTGATTGCATTTAAGCCTGTAGAGAATGGCCCTGAATCATCCATTGCCTGCAAAAAGAGATATTTGACTCAAACTCGGAACACTCAGTGTTTTTGTTTTGCGCCAATGGATGTGGTAATCTTCTAAATATACTACTAACCCGGGCTACCAGTATACACAATTCGCAATGCTGAATATTCGATGTCAGGAATGTGACTGTGTACTAATCCACACCATACATTCTTCTACCACTCTTGCTGCAGGACTCATGTACTTCTTCGCGGTGTTTGTTAGCCTTTTACTGTCTGCTCTGTTCTTCGTCGTTTTCTACTCTTAGGGGCTCGATTCTACTGAGTTCGTTCTGGATGCTGGTCACATATTCATTCTAATTCATGTCTCCAATAAGCTGTCGGGGGTCCGCAAAGTTTGTACCTCTGCGTCTTCTTCCTGTATGCACAGCACAGCACGGACAAAGTGGCAAGCTGTCGTTCCCGAATCTTTACAGATACTTTCTGTATCTACCGTGACCAATCAGGAACTGAGTCGGTTATGTATATCTCAGTTCACCTCTCCTACTTTTCTTTTAACCCAAGTATCTATGTTGGGGATGAGTTTCTCTGTCTATCTGCCTTTTGTAGCGTCATCCCGTCGGTTTTACCATTTTGCATTTTGTTTTAATAGCTCCTCAATGCTTCCGCGAGTTTCCTAACGTATGCCCATTTAATGTCATTGACAAGGATATCGGTGGGCACCATGGCAGCTACGACATATGCCGCTCCCTCCGACACTGTTCTATAGGCACAGATTGTCCTTAGAGCATTGAGTCTGTAAACAGTTTCCGTCTGGATTCTTTTTTTTTTGCTGAGCCTGCTACTCTGGATAATAGAACTCTACGACTATGTCAAGATCCATCGACATTTGGCAGTATCCTCGCTAACGATGATTGTAGCCTTTTTTCCTACATACTCTAGATGCGGCTTAAATTTCAGCCTATCGTCTATCGCCGAAGTATTATGTTCCACTGTTGTAATTAGAACTGCTTTCGTCTTCTGCTCCTATAAAAACGAAGCCCTCAGTGTGTCCACCTGCCTTGCACTGAGTAATCCCAAATCTGCTGCCATTCTTAAAAACTTGTTTTCATTTGGGGTGACTGAATATCACTTCGTGTCATCGTTGGCTAAGCTGTCACAAGAAACAACTGCAGTGAACGATTTTTGTCTTTACTCCATCACCTTTCCTATTAAGTCATTTATAGGCTCGAATATATGCATACTAACTCTGTCTAAAAATCTCTGAAACTTCAGAATATATTCAGGATATCAAAACACTTCGGTGGTGAATTAAGTCCGCAATGTTTCGGGGCCACTTTCATATTTACAACATCAGCCTTTCCATTGAAATGTATTTATAATAGAGATATCCTTAGCCAGAAATTATCATGGAAATGCTACCTTTCAATTTTCTACTCGTTCACGCTTATAAACCACACAATTAACAACATGTAATTCCCTTCAAAGGATATTCCTTTCACACACACACACACACGCAAACGATTTACCAAAACCACTGCTCGACTCTCAAATCGGGCACCACATGTGACGCACACACTTCCTGACCAATTCGACAATTTCGTCCTCACAAATTCACTAGTATTTAAGTGGCATACACTCAGCTACCTTACTCATAAATTGGCAACATAAATGGCTAAACAAGATTCCCATCTTAAGCAGCTGTAAGAGCGTACCGGATTACTAACAAATAAGGATATACTGCCACTCTTACCGCACACTATACCCTCACTCTCTCACTCACACTCAGTTCAGTCGAAGCTAATTAAAAATTCGAATAAATAATGCAGAAGAGATTTGCCATATCCTACGGACGTCTAATATTCAAACTAACATGCGGGATATCCTCCCTCTCACTCAGACAGATGTAGCTAGTTGAAACCTGGTCAGGACTTCTCGAAACCTGAAAACCGAACAGCCCTGGTTAGGGTACAAGGACATCTCGTAGAATATTATGTTGGAATTATTATTATGTGCAGTCCCATTAGGCGATCTACACACGAAGGCGGAAGGAGAAAGAGAGCAAAAACGAGTGTAGCACGTAGCATCGACATCCTGTGACTAGGACCAGCAAGGTAAATAGTACCATTAGCCTTGTACGGATGGTTGAGTTTTTGGCATACGTCGTATGAAACTCGTACGTGTGTGTCTATATCCTTAAATCGATCCTGACATACTCATCCGAGTAGGTGGTGCATGGTAGGACACATCTGCGTTGGAGGTGGATTCTAGGGAGACTGCATTTATATGCGTAAAGAAGTTAATAGGATAAAACCTTTTATGCTTGTCGGTCTGTCGGTTTCTATGGTTCTGCTCCTGCTACTGCTGCCTCGAGAAATCCTGTACGTACACACAAGAGTCATGTGTCGATTTGTGATGTATGTATGTGTCCCGGATGGCGATGCCTAACTTGGTGAGAGCTGTTTTCTAGACTTACGCGCTATGGAAGATGTGTACGAGCGAATCAGAATTTAATGGTATGGATGGAGGCGGCATATTGCCGACATGTTGAGAAATGGTGAATTCTTCATAATGGAGATGTGCAAATATCATGGTGAACATTTCGTGTACGCGACGATGTATGTACACGTGACTGTGTGAGTGTGTGTTTGAAAAGGATTTATTGAGGTGATTTGAATTTTTGAGAGCACCAGGAGAGATGTGAAATTTATGCCAGCTAAGCTACTTATGAACACTTTGAATGCTATTGCACGTTTAGCTATTGTTGATTGATAGCTGGAATCACTTGCGAGAGAAATACCATCGAGCTTACATTGTTTTGGTGGAGGAATTGCTTGACAGGCACACAAGTGCACGTGTAAATAAATGTGAATAATTGAACTTGTATAGATGGACTTGCAAATCGGACTGAAGTCATATTTCATTTTTGATTCTTTGGAAATATTGTTAAGAGACTACACATTGGGAAAGTCTACTCAGAAGTTATAGCCTGACTAGACTATGTTTTCAAATTTAACAAATTAAAACAGACAGGAAGCACTTACATATGTAAGTATGTAGGTACGAAGTTGTGGAAATCAAGTGATGTTGTATATGTATACATAAATCTCAGTTTCATCAATATCGAATCCGGACCATTTGATTAAGTGGAAGGAAGAAAAGTATTTCAATTCCGCTGCACTGAGAACTTCTCCCTCAGTGGCGCTGGGCATTCTACTCCACCTGTTCACCTTAGATATTCTTGGCAAGCCATTGGCTGCGGCTATCCGACTCAAAGCCTCCTCCCAGTGGTCTAGCTATCATGAGGGCCACTCATTGATCTCCTCAATTTTACCGTAGAAGACCGACTACACCCCCGACGACCCACTTATTTGACCGAAACTTCCGCAAGAGCATCCCTGACCGCAGTGAATGGGTCAATGCTCCCTCTCCTGAGGGCACATCAGTCCGCTTCTACACAGATCGCTCCAAGACTGACGAGGGAGTGGGTTGTGATGTCGTCTCCGAAAAGCCCAATTTGAGTATCTCCTTTCGCCTTCCAGATCATTGTAGCGTTTTTCAGGCGGAAATCATGACGATCAAGGAAATCTTGTTCTGCTAGGCATATCAGCATTTTCACTGATAGTGAAGCAAATTCCTGGAATCGTGTCCCTTAACTTCAAAGGCTGCTTCAAAAAGCTGTTTGTCTTTTCTGAAGATGACTGAGCAATTCAACATTCACTTATACTGAGTGCCAAGCGACAGAGACATGCAGGACACTCCAAGGTTGACGAGCTCGTCAGATAGGGTACAACCCATAGGATTCTGCCGAAATGGCGGAGCCTGAGTATACCCAACGCTACTTGTAAACTCTTACTAACGCTGAACGCTTTTAGAAAAACCAACTGTAGATGGGAAAATCTTTCTACTTTCGAGACAGATCTGGACTAGGATAGATTTGAAACGTAGTGTTGAGTTGGACCTGTCGAAGCAATCGCGGATAAGCTACGGTACTGGTGTTCTTACTGGACATTGTTTGATAGGCCAACATACCATAAGGCTGGGCCTCTTTTCATACGACTTCTGCAGAAACTGCAGATATAAGGAATAAGAAGAAATCATTCTTTACCTCGTATGTACGTGCCCAGCTTTGTCCCAAAAAGGATTACTCCATCTAGGAACTCCCTTCTTTAACAACCTAAGTGAACAGACGTCATTGGGCTTCACGAGCCTGCTTTGCTTTATTGAAATCTCCGGTTGGTTTAATTAGTCTCGGGTAGCCTAATGGCTACCATGTGGTCCATGGCATCACAAAGAACTTTATTGGTCTAAGTGTGACTGTACACTTGTGCGGACAGCCACTTTAACCGAAACCTAACCTAAACCTTGTCACTTCTCCGATTTAAGGTCGTTCGTCGTTCGTTTAAGGTAGGTTCGGCTCCTAATTTGAATATTTTGATACGAAAGTGCTGGGCACCTTCTAGGCATTTTAGCAAGAAGATTTGATATAAAAGACCTTGATTCTTAAATCCTTGGATATTATTCCAATATTATTCCAAACCCCCTTCACTAGATCGAAAATATCATTTCTATTTCTGCACTTATCCCAAACTATATTCTAATCTACAATCTCCCAGCAATTTTTTATAGCACTAAGATCCATAGACTACACTTGCCATTCCGTAACTTCAAGTTTTTTACTTGCACCTATATCTATAGGGCAAGTATTGGTGTCCTTCAAAATTTCGAATTCGAGATTTTAAGCAAACTTTACATTACTATGATGGAGAAGTTCAAAAAGCCCATGTATAACGATAACTCTCCGTCTTTTCCGTTTCAAAAACCTAAACAGTTTTTAAATACCATAGAATTGCAAAGGCATACGTTACGAGCCAGTCATGCACTTTATTTGTTACCTCCTCGCATATTTCTAAACTGACTTTTCACACCTAATTTTCAAGTGTCTATGTCTATATGCTAGGTAAACACTTCAAAATCATAATATGCAACCCTTTGGAACACATTTCCTTCCATGGGTGTGCATACGTATCCTTGCCGCAATATACAATGCTTTTCGTCAGACTTACAGCTTCACCCTTCCGCTCATACATCCTAGTATTAGTTTTCCTCCTCTTACCACTTATTCATCATACTTCCAAACTTAAAGCTCTGACAATCAAAAGCACTGAACAGTGAAGGTAGTTCCCTTAATGGAACACTTTAGTTTACGAGTATAAGCGAAAATCATGGGTTATCATTGGCCTGTAACCCCTTCAGGTGCAGCTGCCAATAATCCGCAAATTTCATTCGAATTTTTTAGGTCCTTTTAGAAGGTCATCATAAAAATTTAAGTCCATTCCATCCAAGTCATCAAAAAAATATTCTTCATAAAAATAAAACTTAATCGAAAAGCAGTGTTCATACGGAGGAGTGGGAGAGCAAAGCAACGAATAAAACTACTGCTACTGCAGTCCTTAAATCCACACTTAAAACACAACGATTAAACCAGTTGGCAAATATTGCGGTAGCGTTTTCTAAAAGAGTATTCTCCGGAACCACCTCCTCTCTATATGAACCAAAAAAACAAAAAAAAAAAAAAAACTAAAAACGCCCGAATGATCCCATTCAAAACAATATCCAACCATTTGAAAGAATTTCATATCCTTTCTCTTTCTCCACCTCCACGTCGAGTCCAAACACTGCACATTCGAATCAGGTTCATAGTAAAATTTCATTACCCTCCCCAGTGTAGTCTGTGTAAGTGTATATCCCTGAGGCAACTGAGTTCTGTGCCGTGTTGTCCATATCAGCACTCTTGCCATATGCCAAACGAATGTCATTCCTCCGGCAAAACAAAAAAAAAAAAAATTACACTCTACTGCAGCGCACTGCACAATGAATAGGAATACAAGACACAGCGTGCTCGGTAAAAAAGGATCTCGAATAAAAATAAAGACGAAAAGAAAAGGAGCGTATTCTTTCCATTTAGTAAAGGATTTACTAGCTAAAAGTATCCTTCTCTCTCTCTGACTCTCATCCTACATCTTCCAGTTGCCAATGTAATCCAGTTTTCATGTATTTTTATGGTTTTATCTGTTATCCTTGCTGCAGGATTCTATACAACTAATAAAATTCTATAAAAAAAAAAAAAAAAAAAATACGAGAAAGATACTACTCGTCGACGGAAGCGAATTTCACAAAATGCGCTACAAATGCGTTCCACTGATTATTATTAGGAGGTGCTGAATGAGCAGGACGACCAGCAAACAAACTCCCATCGCCTGCAGTAATATAAAATAAGTTCTTCTATTGGTTACTGTTTTTTTTTTTCTCCAGGATGAGGATGAGGATTTTTGTTTACTTTCTTTTTTTTTTGGCATGCACTTCCCAGACAGAAGGAGCAGGAGGAGGAGGAGGACTACTCACAACATCACTTAAAGAAGCATTAAACGAAATGATAACGAAATGAAGCCTGTAGTTGTTGTCTGCAACTTTGTTGCCTTCCCTTCTTCCTTCACTTAAAGGATACCAAAACCAAATACAAACAAGTAAAATGGAGTGCAAGCATAGAAACTACTAGTGCTTCTCTTTTGCTTTCATACGATATCCATTTTATGTGTTAAATTGAAATCAATTTGAAGAACAGAATGAGATTTTGAATAGAATAAGCGAAGTTAAGGAAATGGAATAGACTGAGAATGTGAGAAACGGAATCCCTTCTCCGTATCAAATACAATATTCAAACTGTGAAATTTAATCAGAGACAGAAGCTCGGATGAATACACTAGAACAGCATCATCGTCATCAACATCATCAACAGCAGCAGCGTCCTTGTCACGGATTTACCTGTTAAAAATTCATCACACTTTCTGATTATCTGCGCATTTTGCAACTTAAGTTGATGACAGCAAGGTTGAAATGAAAGTTTTTGAATGCAATTCGTGGGGGTTTTGAAGGAGATTCTTTACTTTTTTTTTTTTGTTTACCGAGTAACTTCTTTGGTTCATTACTGTTCATTAGCTTCATCCACTTAACTATTCTTGTCCACTTTCTTCCATATGGAAGCGAACAACAAACGTCAAACTAGAGCTGAGTTGTATAAGTAAGTTACATTCGTACGCTATTGCATATAGGATTCTGGAAATTTACGGGTTTCATCAACAGGTCAATGGTTGTTGAGTTCCTGCTAAGTCTGTCGTTGAACTACATTTGATGTACATAGAACATATAAATTGAATTTTTTTTTGTTGTCTTTCTGATCCCATAGGTTACGTTAAATATATGGGTAGGCGAGTGGAATAATCCACAACGCCACACTCAATTCAATACAGACCCATTAGAAAGAGATGTCCCTTGGCCATTGGTTAACCTTAGTTCTATAAATATGGTTCCTATGAACTAGTAAACCCTCCAGTTGATTTGATGTAGTTTAAGATGTCATTGACTGGTCTGCTAGATAATTCTTCTAGGTCACGGTAGAAGTGTTGCCTGAGAAATGTGATGGCAGAGAAAGTGGGTTGTATCCTCATTGACTTCCTCATCTCCACATCCACGGCATACATAGGTATACCTACGTTAGTCTTAGTTTTTGTATGTGGTACCTCCGAGTGTTATCCCCCATTATGACTCCTATCAGAGTAGAACTTTTGCATAATTCTGTCGGTCCTACTCTTATCGAAACAAGGCTATATACTACTTATGATGACACAAGTGTTTAGGGAGGACCATCTGATGTTAGTCTAACTACGATCCTTAATCCCTGCTTCGAACTTCAGTGAGCAAGGCGGGATGCGCGCCGAGGTGTCGACCTGTTCCGATGTAGATTCTGAACCTCTTCTGATCAATTCGTCAGTCTTCTCATTACCTGGAATATTTTCATGTCCAGGGACCCAGCAGAATACAACCTTGTGCTGTGTTCCAAGAACCTTAAACTCTTTACGACAGCACTTCACAAGCTTGGATTTTATTTCGATAGCAGAAATCGCTTTTATTGCTGCCTACCTAGCGATAATAAAGGTGATACCTTACTGTGGTATTGCCTTCAACGAAGTCTCATGAACGGCTATTGTCACTCCTAGGACCGCCGCTTAAAAAACACTGCTATGGTTCGGGAAGAGGACTGATTTGGATATACGCAGTGGTTCAGAAAACATACCGGAGTCTACGCCTACATACATCTTTGATCCATCTTGTGGGGACAGAGATGGTACGACCGCTGACCGCTTTTCCATTGTTCTCTACTTAGGAACGAACTTGTGAAGGGTCTCTTGAAATCTTGGTACGGAGCCAGGTAATCGAACTATTTGACTTACTTATTCTTAGTACGCTAATACATAGTTGTCGATGCTTGACCGAAGATATCCAGCGGAAGTAGATTAAGAATAGCCTTCAGTCCTGCAGTAGGTATGGTTCTCATGACACTAGTACTGCCAATACAAACCAATCTCTGTATCCTCGTGAGAGCCGTTGGTGGTATTATTGGTGGACTGCTACCTTATAACCGCTCTTCTTATAGCCGTATGCATCCAAAGTATAATTTTGGGTTTTGGTTCCCAGGTTTTCTCAAATATTCTGCTGCATGTAGAACGCAATAGTGGTTTACTTGGTTCTTTTATTAATGCTAGGCCTCCACTTTAGTTTCTTGTCAAGTACGTGGACTAGATATCTGACGCTGTCCGAGTTTGTACGGGGAGTGGCAACTTCGGAAGGTAATGTAAACTCAGGGATTTTCCTGTTGTTAGTACCAGCTTGGTCTTCTGGGCATTGACTGCAAGTCCACATTTCTTGGTCCTGGTGTCTAGGGTCTTCAGGGCACCTTCTTATTGTTCACAGAGGGGAACAAGAGAGGAACTTTCTCAGTCTCGCAAATTCTGTTGTTTCCTTAATGTCGTAGCAAAAGTGCTGCCATGAGAGGCGCTTAGCTCTTTGCGTCTCATTATTGAACTTCCTCTGACTTGCTTTAAACTGATCCCAGTCTACGTCTGATTTAGTCCTCTTGGTCACATTAAGGAGATTTCTGATTACTGTCCTAATGCCTGCTACCTCTTTACTCCACCATGGAGGTGATTTTTTGATCTTTCTTTTGGTCTCCGGACATGCTAGGACATGCCTCTTAGAAGACAGAAGTGATTTCCTCGGCTTTGCTGTCCAAGGGACTTTGCAATTTACATTCATAAAGGCGTCCGCAACTTTGACTCACTTTCTACATCCCAATTGGCCTTCTTGGATTTCCTATATAATTTAAGAGAATCACAGGTGCTGCTTAAGAAGAATTCAATATAATTGTGATCTGATCCCATACATACGACCACATTTTAATATTTAGAGCGACAGGTCCATTGGGCCCATTCGCGTTGTGGGTGTTATAATTTTCATAAAACTGAGCCTATTGTTGAATTCCATGTCTCAGAAGTTTTTTTCAAGACATTTTTACTCCTGGCTGTTTACCAGAAATGAAACCGTGTAAAAACTTTTGGTATTATATATATGGGATCCAAACCTCGAACGTCCAGCTCAGTAGTCCGACGCAGTAACCAATAAGCCAAGCCACCCAATTGCATGTGGGTGGGCGCCGTGGCTCAATTGGTTAGTGCGTTAGACTTTTTATGCCATCAGTGTTCTATCGGTGATGCTAATCCTTATTACCACTCTAACTTAAGAATGTTGAATAAGTTTTGGTATGGCTTCCAACTGCGTCGGCCCCGATATTTTTTCCTTCAAGTTTTCAGGACACCATTTGGAGATGAGAATTGGAATTCAGAGACAACAGTTCAACTCTTCATGATACTTAGGCCAACACATTTATTCAGAACACAGGGGCCAACATAACCAAGACGAACCTGTTGACAAACGAGACATTCGCCAACGAGAATCAATGCTCATGTTAAGTTCTAAGAAAATTGAATCGCGTAAACCATTTTGTCTGGAAAACCTTTTTTTATTTTTTTGTCCAATTTAAAAGATTTTGCTTTACCTATACTTTATAGTAGCTATACAGTAGTATAATATGCTGCTTCTATTGCCACCTTTCTGAATTCATTTACCATTCATTGACTAATCTATCTTTTTAAACTTTCGTAACTACATACGTCCGTGGGATTGTGTCTTCAACAAACCTTACACTACTACTCCATTAAAGGAACATACCAAGACCATTTATTTAAAAATTAAGCAACCAAAAAGTAGTCAACATCCTTAAATCCTGAATTGAAGTGAAAATAATAAATCACTTACCACTTCTTCACCTATTCATCGTGGCGTACAGAGAAATTCCTTTGAAATGTCAAAAACAAAAACAAGATAGATGTCGTTGCTATAACAAATGCACTTTCATAGCCTGGTACTCTACTACACACTTGACATATGAAGGCTTCTAGCCAGTTCAACTACTAAACCACCTTCCTCTCTCTACGATGCATTTCTCTGACGACAATTTAGTCAACCATGTACATACATATTTACGTATGCATATACACATACATACATACAAAACAAACTAAAAAAAATTAAAGAAGAATGGAGCTTCAGACCCGAAAAGCCATAAACTAAAACCCCAACCGATCTGTATGGGAATGGGGGCTTTCGTATTCCGCATCAATTCGCCTTAGCGATTTTCAATAAAACTCATTTATCATGACCCAATACGAGGGAACAATGAGAGCACATATGGTTCCTTGCATTTTACTTTATGCCTGGCTTTGTGTATGCGTGTGTGTGTGTGATTTCTGGAACACAAACGTATTTTTGGTGTTGTTATGTATGCCAACTAAAGGAAGTTGTTGTAAGACGTCACCGAGAATGTTGAGCTTATTGCACTGCACACAGAAGGATTTGTGTAGAAAGGGTGTGTCTTCAAGCGTACATTGTTCGTGCATTGTTCAGGAACGTGGTGTTTGGTAACAAAATTGCTTACGGATTTCGAAGAAAACAGACAAAGAGAAAAAAAAATTGATTAACTAAACGCAAGAAGACGCGATTGCAACATCACATTTAATTAGGGAGTTGAATACTGTAAGGCAACCTCGAATTAATTTCGGTCGTTAAGACTTTGGAGGAATAGCATAGAGACGGTATTTGTTACAAAGTGGCAGGAGAATAGGGTGACATTTTTAGGTGTTCATAGTTTGTTAACACTCACATTCCTAACTTGACTAAGGATTGAAAGATATGCGTACACAAGCCACGCTACACCCTCGAGTGAAAATATAATTTGTTTCCTTAAAAGAGGTGAAGTCTGTGTGAGCTTCCTTCAATGGTTCTTCATTAAAAGTCTGGATATTACGACATAACCATAGCGATGTAACTTTTGTTTGTAACAAAGCATATAGGTTTCAAATAATGTCCAAAGAAAAATAGGATATGCCAGCTGTAAAGTTGGGTTGTACATATGTACATAGGGTGTATGTACATAGGGTGGGCCATCTGTTGGTTTCTTTTTAAAAAGGATATAAAAAAAAAACACTTCAATATTTTTCATCGTTGAAAACAGAAAGCCTTCCAATTATGAAATATTATTTCATTCAAATAACTTCCTCCGTTGGCTTGGCCATAATTGGTCAACTCAATTTTTCAATACATTTTCGATGGTTTCGGTCCCTCTTTGACAAATAGGTTGACCAATATTCTTCTTGAGTGATTGAATCGTCTCTGTAATGACTGTAGCGTTCCTTCCACAGTCATCTTGAAAGAAAAATGGGGGTTCTCGGGTTTCGGCGCATAAGAGCTGTCAGTGTCAAAATAACATATAATTCTAAAAGAAACCGACAGATGGCCCGCTTCCAAGAGGTGTCATTTTAAATCAGTAGAAAAACGCAACATTTTTATGACAATGGTGATATTTTTTTTTTAATCTAGAGTACAAACTCTGGGGTTATTAATGAAATATAATATCTGCCGAATATTCGCCTTGGTTCTGCCTACAAATAGTCATTCTTTTGATAAAATTCATCGCGTTTTCACAAAATTGCAGCTGTATTTCACGGGTAACAGCTCTGAGTGTATGAATCGTTGTTGGAGCATTAGTCTAGACTTTATCTTTAACATATGTAGCTCCAATGGTAAAAGTCTAATGGCGATAAATCGTGTGAGTCAAAATCTCAAAAATCATCGCAATGATAGTTAAATATTGACAGTTCGACAATGACGAGCAATTTAAAATGACACCTCTTCCTGGATGACCCTGTATTAATCATAGACCTGGATAGTTGATCTGATACTTGTAGGTTGTATTACTTCTTTGATGAGACCATCTCCAGTTCTCTAGGCTTTAAACCAACAGTCTTTGACGGGATCCAGAGACTCTAGATATCAATCATTGTCCAGTTAGATTATTCTTTTTTTGAATTGGTGTCCAAGACCCATTTTTATTTCAAAAACAAAAGATTCTATCCCTCGTGTCTAGCGTTGTACTCAAATGACTTTCGAACTTGTTCTGTCAATTGTCAGCTGTGATGTATGATTCAGCTTGCCCTTTGCTAACGCATTCCCTTACCTAACACACTCCATCAACTATTCATAAATCACCGTTCAAGGATCTATTGAAATAAACTCGTGTCTACCTTCCCTAGAACCCCAGTGCGAGAAGTAAAATCATCAAAAACCGAAATTTACTTGCTCTGCGTAGAATTATATATCCGGTTGTGTACCGGGACCGTAAAATTTGTATATTGTTCAAAGCATTCCCTAACCGAATATCAACCTGCTCTTCATACCATGACCTCTAACTCATCCCTACCACTGACACCTATCACATCTGTCTGCTGTCTGGTTTGTTGGGGGTGAAAAATTAACCATTTGTCCGTCTGTAATAATTCGTTTATTTTTTTTTCTGACCTTATTTCTACCCCTCGTGTTTAGCTTCTGCTTTAGCCTTTGATAGGCCACAACAAATGTTCTGCGGCTGGCCAAAAAAGCTCCCCGCTTCCGAATCCATACTTTGAGTTTGGAAAAGAAACTCATCATCATTGGCTGTTGGGGGGTTGAAGTTGACATGTTTTTTCATTCATTTTGGGGTGTCAAACCACCACCTCGAGGGGTTGGTCGAAGTCCAATGTATTGCTGTTATTTGTTTTGAAAAATTTCACTTTGACTGGACGTGCATATTTCATGGAATGCCATGCTTTTGGTTGATTTGTTGTTTTACTGTTTCGTTTTTTTTTTTTTTTTTACTCGGTTTGGCAGGATAACAACGCCTAACAGCAAATGTCAATATTTCTCTAGGACCTTTTTCGATTTCCGGTTTAATAAATGACCTACGTAAAAAAATTATACGGCTTTTTTTTTTTTTTTTTTGTGCCGTTCAGTCTCTGGCTCTGTTTCGGTTTTTAGGCCAATTTTTTGTGTTATCCTGTTCTTCTCCCAGTGCGCCAAACAAAGAGAAATATATTCATGGAAGAAGTTTTTTTTTTTGTTTTCTAAAAAGTTAACCAGTTAGTGTCTCTATACAAACGGCCCAATACACGGGAAAGAGGAATATATCAATAACGAGCATAGGAAGGAAAAATGATTTATGACCAGCAATGGCCAACACTGACCAAAAGTTGTTATTTGTTGTGCGGATTGGAAATATATTGGTTGACAGGCAAGCTGTTTTTTTTTTTGTTTGGTTTTGTTTCATAGTAATTGCTGCCACCCCATGGTGTTTGTTTTGGGAAATTGGAATATGCGAAGAGAACAATGAATTAGAAGTGAACGATGAACGATTCGGGGATTTCGTTTATTGAAATTCATTGCATTTGTCACAACATAAAAACCATCTGTCTTTTGGGAAAGTATGATTTATTGTTTTACAACATCTTAATTAAGCTTGCAAGTTTAGAGGATCTCTTGGGTCATGGAACATTCAGCAGTGCTCGCTGGGGTACCATTAATTTACTATCAAGCCATGAGTCCTTCTAATGGTTAGTTAGTAGTACACATTCTTGATGGTTATGTATTGTAACTATGTACATATTTTCCAGTAGTGCGTACATTTGAAATACCTTGTATCAGGACTGGTTACGGTTAGGATTGAAGCCAGGAAATGAATGCAGTTTCCTGACATATGTAGTCTTTGACATTGGCCAGCAAATTTCTAACATATTTCGTCCATTGCATAGAGTTGCATTTTCAAACGTTTGCGTCAATTTTCAAGTCCGATATGGACATACCCAACATTGGGGCAAAAAGGTCTTAGCTTAATGTCTAAAGTAATTGCTTTGCTTATATTTTGACAGCATTTGATTTACGATATTGCAACCTTTGGGTGGAGCTGATCATTTCTTCTTGGTGCTTGCTTTTGAGCGCACTTCGTCCTTGAAACAACACATTCCAATGGACGTACAGTATTGAAAATGTTCCTACGATCATTAAAAATTGTCCTGATCTGTCTGCCTGTCACTGGATGTTAATTTAAGCTGTAACCAGCTTGGTGATTCTGTAAACAGTCCAGCTGTGATACGTATTTGTATATGTATGCATCAGTGTTATACAAATATTTTTAAAACACGTCAATAGTCTTAAATAACATATAGAAAGATTTTTAAGCCTATGGATGTTACACCTGAGACTTTTGATGTTCAAATAGAGTCTACCTGAACCAAAATCCATCTAATTCTATTTCTGTAAATGACATCTGTCCTTCACTTATCTAGACCGGCTTCAAACAATTAAAATGTAAGACACGTGCAAGCAAAAACAAAACCATTTTAACACGAAGCCATTAATTTTTAAGTCCCAAACTTTCAGTATTCTCTTGTAGACAACTGTTCGCTTCACTTAAATATCCTTTTTCCACACCAAACACACACATACAGCGAGTGAGAAAAGGAACTTACACACATGTCTTTGATGAGATTAGCAGCATCTGTACGAAGCAGACATTTTCAAATGCTTACCAGGTTGTTTCTTTATTTTCGGAGAAAATTCTCACCCAAACACACATACATATATACAAGTATATCCCCTGAACCGACATTATATGCAAATTCGCATATGTACTGTATACATATATTTATAGTACATACATCCTTTCATGGCAAGCGTGTCTCTAACCACCCATCCTACCACGAAAAACCACAGCTTGCCATAAAAACCGCATGTAGCCAGAGTTGTTTTACTCCATGTTATGCGATACAATAACATTTTTTTTTGCTTTACCATGGCTCATCCCAGAAATTCTTCGTCCGCCACTTTCGAAGGGGGTATACCACTCCTGCCGTAAACGCAACGCGAAAACATGTAATAATGCAAAATATGTTCTACAGTGCTACTTAAATAGCATTTCACCAAGGCCCCACCTTTTCACGAGGAGAGTCATTTTGACGCGAGAATTTCATTCTGTATATGCAGACCTTTCGGTCGATTCTATAGTGATGGGTGGGTGGCAGGGGGTGATGATGGCAGAGAATGCGTGTGTGACCCATTTTCACTTAGTCCTGCTCGCTGGTTCTCTTCCTCGCCCTTTGAAACCAGTCAATTTAACTGACAACAGTTTGCGTGGGTACTGGCGCTTTTTGTTGGCTTATAGACACACGTCTAGGCAGACCTTCGTTAAATGTACCAAAAGGGGGCTTTTTTTTCGCTTCTCACTATTGAAAAGTAATGTAATACACTTCCGTTTTACCCTTAACATTTGCTGGCAGGATACTCCCAAAAGAATGTAACTAAATGAAAGCCAGTCGACTGGCTTGGTTTTGATGGTGTGGGATTTAAGTGCACGAAGTGTTTAACCTATGGTGTATCTATCGTGGGGTAGAATTTGGAACCAAGCTGTTATTAAATGATTGCAGAAGGCTTGAAAATAAGGGTTGTGAGTTTGGTAAAATTGGCACTGGCATTCAATGAACTGTCAAACTAACTAACACTAGGGTAGGTACGTAGGCTGGGGGATGACTGCAATTCCAACGGAAGTCCAGCCTCACTCAGATTTCAACGAATCCATTGTGTTTCTCGATGTGGGATATCTGAAAATAGTGAACAAGTCCAATACTTAATCCATGACGGGAGTGGCTCTCCTGAATCACCCCGATATCATAATAAATTTTAGGCTGCTTTTAGGTGGCATGTTTGCTAGTTCGCTGATGTCGTTGAAAGATACTTTTCTGGTTCTGTTGAGGCTTGGACATTCACAAATGAAATATGGTGTGTCTTCCTCTATCTCTGTGTTGCCACAGGATCTGCATAGGTCTGTAGTGCTCATTCTTATACACACTCTTGCGTGGTTGGGAAGTTTTAAGGACTGTGCAATTAATGATACCTCTGAGAATATTCCTGAGCCCGTACCTTGTCTCAGTTTCGACTCATCCATGAAGATGGATATGGAGGGAAGGTTAATAACTAAATTTGAAGTCGAGGTTGAGGCTGAAGTCCGTGTGGAGGGTAAAGTAGTCAGAAGGCGTGTTGACGTTTGACCACTTGGTAATGGTGCTGTGACCGATTTGGTTATTTTTTCAAGTTTCTTTGGTAAACAGGTCCAGCGGGCAAAACCCTAGTATGGCTTCAAGGTCGACGGTAGGTCCTAATAACGATACTGGTACCCAAACACCTTAGACATTGGATCCTTGTGAGGGTATTCAGGTTTATGACTCGCGGCAGCAGGCTACCAGATCAGACAGCCGTTTGTGAGGATAGGTCCAACTATGGCTGTGTACATACAGTCGATGGTGGCTCGTTTTGACCCCCATTTTTTACTTTCTTCGTACGTTCAAGTATATTGTATTTCCAGTTAAATTTTCGATCTAATATGCATCCCAGGTATCTTCCCTTGTCTGATATTTGGAGTTGGGTGCCATTCAGTCGAGATAGCCAAGGGAGAACTGCTGAGGGTGCTTAGTGTAGGGTCCTGCAAACATCCATACAAGATAAGTAAACAATAGTTTTGGTGTAGTGATATCAAGCCCTTCCTTTTTGAAGACTATACGTTTGGGTTGTAGTTTAATAAGCACAAATGGCCTGTTAACATATTGATCATGTCAATGTTCAGCTGTATATTTTTTGTATGCCTATCACACCATCTTATGTATGTATCGTTAAGATTTTGTGAGTCCACCTGGCTTTGTCAGAGAAAATCCATCTTCGGTGGCATTTGATTAGACTGATCACCATTGGTTGTTATGTTTTCAGATGTTTGAGATTCAAGTTACACAGGTAAAGCCAATTTCCCCTTTTAGCAATAAGTACCCTCAGGATAAATGTCTAGTTTGTTGTATTGAATACATTCTCGATATCCAGCATGCCTCTTGGTATGCTTACCCAATGGCAAACATTTCGGAAACTATTTTGATCCTCCACAAGCTCGTTTGTGCCTGTCTTTGTTAAACTTTAAAATATTGTAAACAATGTCCAACGTGCGAAGCAGTCCTGTACAATAGTGGATCTTTTGTCTTTGCATCTTTCACTGATCTGGCAATGCACCTTATAAAAGGCGATTTTCACGGTCTAAAAGCATTTCGAATGTAGACGCCGTGGCTCAAGTTGTTAGTGCGTTGGTCTATAGAGCGATAGGCTCGAGATTCGATCCTCAGACAACACCTAAATTTCTTTCACGGCCCACCTCTTGCGAGCATCTGACAAACATCCGAGAGTAAAACTGTCATGAAAAAGCTTCACAAATAAGAAATCGCCCTTCGGACACGGCGTTGAACAGTAGGCCACTTCCATTCGTGTGAAGAATATAACACGGAAATGAATGATTGTGAGAAGCTAGGCTCTGGGTCCTATGGACCTGTCGAGCCAAAAATTAGTTTTTTTTTTTTTAAAAGCATTTCGAATGGGTATTTTAGATCGTAAGCCGGAAGGTCCTTCAGGACGTCGGTACATGGCTTTTGGATGTCTTCTACGTCCATAAAACACTTTTCTTTCATCGTCAAATGCATTTTTCCGAAAAGGTTAAAGTCGCACAGTGCCAAATCAGACGAATACGGGGAGTGGTTGATAGTTAAAATGCGAATTTTTAGTCAAAAAATCGGTCACAAGTGTCGGTCGATGAGATGGCGTATTATCATGCAACAAATGTCAATTTCTTTGAGCGCGATATTCTTGCCAAATACGACGAATACGATGCACCAAACACTTCAAAACACCAAGATAGAGTTGTGCATTAACGGCTTGGCCTGGTAGAACGATGTCTTTGTAGACAAAACCTTTGGAATCGTAAAAGCAAATTTACATACTAAGTCTTCACTTTTGATTTCTCCAAACGAGATTTTTGTTGGGTTTTAGCTCGTCTGGTGCATTCCACTTGACAGTTTGGGGCTCGGTTTCTGGATCATATTGAAAACACCACGTTTCATCACCAGTCACAATGTTGAAAAGGAAGTTTTTGACCTCTTTGGCCTCCTTGATGATGTCTTTTCAATTCTGAGCCGTTTGTACTGATGACCCAAACATACTGTCACTTCAGGCGCAATAACTCCGCTTTTCTTCGTGCAAAGGTCAGATTTTATGTCAGTACATCAGTGCTATTTACTTTGGAACACACGTTGTTTTATGTCTGCAATTGCATTCCAGGGGCAATTTTTTTTTTGAGAAGCTTTTTCATGACAGTTGTACTCTCATATATTTGTCAGACGCTCGAGATAGGTGGGACCGTGAATGACATTTGGTTTTGTGTGGGAATTAAACTTCGAACATCCCGCTCAATAGCCCAACGCACTAACCACTAAACCACGGTGTACATCGCGCCCTAAGAAATACAATTCATTTAATTTAGCATGTGCAGAATCGCACTGGTTTTGCGCCATTTTCTTCTGGAATGGTCGTCGACCCCATGTCCATATTGTCACGTTGCTGTGTAAACATAGGATTCACTGCTTTGATTTCTATCTGATTCGGTCTGTCGTGTCGCTACTCGCCTCTAGTTCACTGCCTATCGTCTCTGAAAGGCAGTGAAAATTAAAACTTTGGGAGTTATTTCATAATCCTTCCTTCATGTTCAAACAATGACAAATTCGTTTCTGTCACTGCATTTTTATTATTGTTATTTGTAGGTGGTCATCTGCAATAGTTGGTCTGGCAATCAGGAATCAATTACAAACTCCATTTTCTGAGAGTCTACAGTGAATCCCGATTACCTACTAAATGTCATCTCGTCTCTGAAAGTCAGTATTTTGATAATTTCATGATTCCTTGTCGACTGCTTTACTTACCACGCGAGATACTCTTATAGTTTATTTTTTCAATTCATTTATTTAGATTGATCCATCTCATTGTCTGAGCTGTGTTTTACATTTCATAGACATCACATCAGTCGGTGCCTACATGGCATTGTTGAAGAGTTAGTCCTTTTGTTCGTCTGATGGTTTGCGGAAGGTATATAAATTCAAGTTTTACAATTCCAGGAAAAAAAAGTACCTCTCACCGCTTCAGTTAACATCCACTTACCCCAAGCTAACCTAACGCTCATCTGACAACAATCGATAGCAGCACTTTACAACAGGATGGTATCGGATCTACTTTCTGCTACAAAACAAACCTGTCATTCCCATTGAGAAGTCATTGTTTCTCTGTTGGGAAACCATCACTTTGCCTACACATTACAATCATTACATCTATAAAAGCTTCCCGCATACAATGTCATTGAGAGCACAGTCCCCAAAGTATCACCAGACAATGGTCTCTGTTGTCTTCTTCCACTTTGGGGCTACCCAAAGAAACATTTCCGAAAAAAAAAAAAAACATTCCTAACAAATTACCACCCAATTACCAATTCCCAAATCCACCACTTAGAAGCAATTTCCCAATGTACCACCCGCCATTCTATATCCTCTGTCCAGTCAAATAAACACAGTTGTAAATCCCCATTTGATACACTTTGGGAAATTGCCCTTTTAAGTGACAACAATAACCCCAAAAGAGCCATCGACATCGAGTCCAACAAAAAAAAAAAGTCCAAAAGAGCGGAATTAAAAAAAAAAACAAAAAAATAAAACTTCCTGATTTATCGCTCTTCCTTCACTACCAGAACGGGAGATCTCCTCTATTGGGAGAGCGAGTCAAGTGAATATCCTAGAGGATATTCGTGCTTAAAGTGGCCCTTTGTTTTCCCTAGCCTGTTTTTTTTTGTGCTTCCATCCTATGTGCTGTGCATTGCTTCCTCTGTTTTGTTTCACAATGGAAAGTGTCCCATTAACAGTGCAATTTTCATCCCTTTTCGCTTTTCTCATTCGTTTTCCTCTTTATTATCATCATTGTGTCGTCGTTAAAACAAATGAAAGGATAATACACTTCCTTATGCGAAATTATCACATTTTTGAGAGTCGCTCTAAGGGTCCTTATGCCCCGAAGAGGATCCTCACTAAAGACAATCTTCCTGTACTTCAAAGATTTCAGGAAATATAATTAAATATTGTTTTCCTTTTTTCTTTTTTTTTTCAGGCGACAAGACACCCCCAGGCTTCCCTGTGATCACTCAAGGACCTAGCACCCGAGTAATTGAAGTTGGCCATACGGCAGTGATGCAGTGCAAGGCAATTGGTAATCCACAACCGAATATCTACTGGATTAAGAATCAAACAAAAGTCGATATGGCGAATTCTCGATACTCAATTAAAGATGGTAAGTGTTTTTTTTTTGTATACATACATATATTCTTTTTGAAAGTTCATATATAATAGTGTATCCTTTTTGAGTCTGTGGTAGTTATGGTATTGAATTTCTTTGGAGAAAAAAAAAAAAAAAAAACCATCCATCGTTGTCGTCACTTGTTTAATAATTAATCGAGTCACTTTACCGTTAGTAATGGGGGATGGCATGAGATGTAGGTCGGGAAGAAGTTTAATGGAATTTCTGGAAGGGCCTTGAGCGTATCCTGTTGCTTTCCATACCACATCAACGACGCGGGTTATAATTCAAAAGTGGCCAAGTAATGGCAAGTCGTACACCCGTGTCCAACGGAGAGACAGAGAAATTGGCATTTACATTTTGTGTGCGGATGGCGACAGCTAACGAAGGATAATCCTGGCGATTTTCCACTTTTTAGTCAACTTTGTCAACGAGCAGAGGAGTTTTCGCGCCATCATAACCATCATGAATGATGGAAACATTTTCAGAGGTTATAAGCTGTTTTTTGGGGGAGGATTTCCAAATTGAAATTATGCCGTTATAGTAGGATGTCCGCATTCCCACGGTACTTTGCATTTTTGTTTTATATGCAATGAGCAGCGAGCAGGAGGGGGGTGGGGCACCGGCCATTTGGGCTATAAATATTTGCAATTTATGGATGAGACTTCCTGGAAAATGTAGAAATGGAGACTCATTGGTGGAAACTTACCGTGAAAATATTTAGATGGCGCGTTAATAGATATTCAGAGTGTATCTACAGAAACCGACTAACATTTTGTAAGAGGTACTTACAGCTTGATGAGGTGGTCTCGTACCATTAACACACTTTGCATACATCCTTTGTTAAGGTTCGAGTGATGTAATTCTTCATTTTAAATAGTCAATCATTAATGTAGGAAGAATCCTTACAACGAGCTTACAGATTGTTTATAGCTAAAGCTTGGTAATTCACTTCTCCCATTTCAATGCTAAGTTGGGTACCAAAAGAAGAAGCTGTCTAGATGACGATTACTTCGAATAATATCGACTGATATCCTCACGGTATTTCAAGAGACGTAAAACTAGGCCTTCCACAAACAAGCCTCTCTATCCAGTTGCGATCGCCGAGTTGGTTGAAGACACCCTTGCGCATGCCATCGGAAATTAGATCGTCCTCTTCTACCTAGTCATTCAGGGGTACAGTCGAAGATTTTTCGGGCTGAAGCATTGGTGTTCATCAGCTCCACGTAACCTAGCCATCTTAATGGTTGTATACGAATCTTTTTGACCAAGTCAGCATCGCTATATAGCTCGTACAATTCGTGATTACATCTTCTCCATGATCCGTCAACTCAGATACGACTATAAATCAGACGTAGAACTTTTATCTCGAAACTTCCAAGTGCGCTTTCATCCGATTATACAAAGTACATGCTTCTGCGCCATACAGCAGTATGAGGATGACGAAGGTCTTGTATAGCGTCTTCTAGGTTTTTCTCGATAGGCCCTGGATAGTTGTCCATAGTAACATCGATTGGCGAGCTTTATTCTGTGTTGGATCTCCGTGCTGATATCCATACCAAAGTTGATAGTTGAACTTGGGTAGATGAATTCCTGGGCTACCTCTTGAAGTAGTAGTTGTTGATCGTAACTTTCTGGCCAACACGTCGATATAGTGCCTCGGTGTTCGTAGAAAGCATATTTTTTGTTTTATTCTCGTTCACAAGCCGAGACATTTTAGCAGCTTCTGATTCGATGTTTGTAAAGGCGCACGTAACTACTGGTTTGTTCTCCCGATAATGTCAATGTCGTCTGTGGAACCAAGTTTTGCATTGATTTGTGGAAAATAGTGCCTGTTGTTTTAAGGTGGGAATATCGCACTATTTTCTCCAGTACCAGGTTCTTCATGACAGCGCATCGTCTTGTCTAAAACCTCTAATTGTATTCAAGGTCTTTTCCGACCTTGACGGAGCAGTGAGCATCCTCCATCGCCATCCTACACAGGCGAATCAGTTTTGCTGGAATATCAAAACTAGATATGGTGAAAAACAGTTCATCTCTATTCACACTATCATATGCGGCCTTGAAATCGATAAATAGATGATGGGGATCGATCTGCAATAAAAGCATATCTAAGGGCATAAGGCAGAGTTGTTTTTATATTCTCATAGCTACTACTGGAGCAATGTTTTTGAAACAACTAAGCCTATTCTAAGCCTTCTCGATACGATACTAGGAAAACCCTTATCTCATGGTTCTCATGTCCGCAGTAGAATAGAGGCCTATCAGTCTTTGTGCTTTACTGAGAGTCTCCTTCATTGCGACCAGACTGTTCCATTTGGTATCTCAATGGCAATACACACGCATTCATTTCAGGATACCCGATCTGCGTCTTCGGGATTTGACTCGCTAGGCCCTTACATTAGAGCACTGATAGCCTTTCTACAGATCTTTTCCTTGTGTTTTCTTCCGATGAGTTTACTGCCTAGGTATAACTATGTCAGTAACTGCTTTATCAATCGTATTAGTTTGGTTTTCCCCGTGAATCGTATTATTGTTCTTCAATTCGAGTTACTTTCAAACCCTTTTGAATATCACAAAGGATTTCTTCAAATATTTCTATAGCACATATTCGCAAGACGCTCCACCGATGTGTTTACTTAATCCGCCACAATAGTGCCTTATATTTGTTTGTCATCTTTTGATTCCAGGCGATTCGTCGTGGTCTTTTGTCTGATCATCAAATAACCAATTGACACTACGTTCTACACGAATAATATTCCCAAACTGCGAATGGCGACTCTAAAATCAGCACACATACGAGTACATATCCAATCCACACCTTCTTTATAGTTCTCTACAATCTTCAATAAAGTAAACAATTCATATAACCAACATATATATGTACTTAAACACCCTCCCACCACTTAAGCCACTCACTCACTCACTTTTCAACGCCCACTGGCTGCCGTCACACCGCCGCCTTCGTGGTGCTTGGTTATTCACTTCATGACAGAAAGTGAAATATAGTACACTCCTGGCCACAATCTACCACCACCACCAACAAAACAACCAAAGAG
Organism: Xylota sylvarum; assembly: GCA_905220385.1. NCBI lineage: Eukaryota > Metazoa > Arthropoda > Insecta > Diptera > Syrphidae > Xylota > Xylota sylvarum. The sequence goes on along the minus strand of LR999957.1, from coordinate 95,221,823 downwards.
GGTAACAACGTCGTGTGAATTGGAATTTATTTCTCCTTGATACTACTCTTGGCTGTCGTCCTGGTTGGCTTCCTTCTGACTATACACTTGTGTATACGTATCCACTTCTTCAATACGAGTAAATTCTTAAGATTTACTGTGAACAAGGATGATTGAGACAGAGGACCTCCCCTCCCTTAGCTTAGCATAGATAAATAAGAAAAATCGCGTCAAGGGATGTGCATATGCATTGAGAATTCCTGGCATTCTTTTCCGCGAAGGATATTCAATTTACAAGTATTCTCAGATACTGATGTGAATTGAAAACCAAATACATAATAAAAAAAAAAATTCAAAGTAAGGTTCTGAAAATTGCAAACAAATTGTACATATCACCAAATTGAACACACACACATACACACAAATGGAAGTGTTACGGGAGGTTGAAGGCGATGACAGTTAGACTCACACACTCTGCCTCAAATATGATTCAAAGTGTGGTATGTGATTGTGTAGATATTTCCTTTTGAATTGGCTCACATTTCCGGTGTCAAAGGTTTCGAGTGTGCGGCTGGGTTATGGGAAACTAGGAAATTGAGGGTCCTGTGAACCAGGACGTAAAATGGTGTAATGACTAACCAATATTGACGGAACTGTGCAGTACATACTACTGTATTGCTAATGAATCAAATGCTTTTTGGGGTTTCAATTAGTGCAAATGGTTTTGCCAGTTACTGGTTTGTGATGAAAGGTTTCTAGTGCGTTAAACGCCAGACCATTAAAGTTGGTTTAAACAGTTGAAAATAGGTCTGCCCTCTATAGTTGGATAAGGGCAAAATATGAGTTTCAACTTATCTGTGTAGCACCAAGTTCCTCCTCAATGCAAAAAACCTAAATTCACATGTCTTATCCAGACCAATCGCCCTCGGTAAAGAGGACACAGAAACTGTATTAACAACCATATTTCTTAAGGACAAGATATTCTTTTTAATTGGATTCTACTTCCTTTTAATATTACTATTCCAATCTCTCAGATTTCCTTTCACGAAAAAACTTAATAGAAAAATCTCAAACTGATTGGCGAAAGGAACAGCAAAACTTTATCTACTCCTGCCACAATCAGGCGCAGTTGTCCCTCCTATTGTTGTTTCGTGGATTCATTTTCTTCTCTTGCATTGCATGGCTTGTCTACTGCTCCCAGTTTCTGTGTGCAGTTTCTTTCTTTATTTTGATAAGTTATTAAAAATACATACCAGGCTTTGCCTTCCCTCAAGGATCTTTTCCTTTTTTGCTCAGCACACAATTTTCTTCGTTTTTTCTTTGATTTCAATTAAAAAACTTCTACCTCAGATCTTATCTCCAGAGGCGAAGAACAATGAATCAGGATAATAATTAATTGTTCAATAAAGTCATCAGCATATACTATCTCTGTCAGGACAAATATCATTGAGAACCGGGGGATAAACAATAACTAGTATCCCATAGTCGAATCCAATTAAAAGGTTCTTCTTAGAAATGCAAAAAAAAAAAAAGAAAAAGGGGAAAAAATAGAAGCCAATAAAAAATGTCCTTTCGATCATTATCCCCCAGAGTACGGTTAATTTATAAAGGAATAAAGGATGTGCGATTTCTGATTAACTTGTCATCCAATGTCCACTCAATAAAAAATGAACTGCGCATTCGAGTGCGGTGCATGGTAGGGACATCTTCCTCCTTTCTCTCTGTTGTGTGTATATGTGTTTTTGTGTTAGAACCTACTTAATCCTTTTTAATTCCCAATTGGAAAATTGCTTCAAAGGATTATTGAGGAGTGAACCTGAAGAAGATGATGATGGGCACAAAACAAAAAAAAAGGCAAATACTCCTCCTTAGGCAGTTATCCTTTATTTTTTTCCTCTGTTTACTGTTTTCTACCATTCTTTGTTTTTAACTCCCGGTAATCTCCGTGGATTATGTTCCATCGTAAACAAACCCCTCAAGTTGGAAATTATCGTTTTCTATATTGCACCGCTGGGCATTTGTGGAATTGTCCTTTGCAATATTATACCTTTCGTTTGGGTTTCCTGTTTTGTGCTGGGGTTTTTCTGTCATTTCTCTTTTATAAAAAAAAAAATGGTAGCTCGAGAGAGAGGATAAGCTGATGGGCAGCCTGGTGGCTTGTGGGTAGATTACATAGGTAAGGGCAATTGAGAAAGGATATTGTGGGCGGAGAGAATCATTTTTTACCGATAATTTACTTTGGGGTTTCTTCGGGTTGAGGTTACCATTTGATTTGTTAGTTGGGACCCATTATAGCCGGTCAGGTCTTACTTTTATTTATGGATACACAGCAAATGAAATGATAATGTCGTAGACGTGCAATGGCTATGAATGAAAGGGAAATACTTTCGCATGAAATGACGGTATACTTGGTACTTCATCGCTCTGAGTTTTACACAGATTCATTGCGGTCGTCCTCAAAATGCGTTTAATAATTATCTCTGCTTCATGGCAGCTATAATTTAGGTCCAAACAGCGTCGTTTAAGGTTAGAATAGCAAACTCAGCGCGAAGGTCTATGTACCCAATGCAGCATGAGTCACCAGGCAAAGCGTCTTGGGGTCATGTTTGTGATCAGGAAATAGACAAAATTGTATGCCATCGAGTTTGATACCTTTTGTTTTTGTTATTGCGGACATTTCCCTGAACTCTTCAGATCTGAATGTGGATCTCATTTTACAAATTCTTTTCTATCTTCGGGCGTAGGTACATAACATAAAATCGAACAATTTTATTAAGACCAAATGTTAAGATATTCAAATTGTCTACAATTCCCCATACATCATGTATGGCCACGCCCACTATTTGGGGGCGTTTTCATCAAAACACCGATTTTGTTGCATGTAACATCCTCAAAGTTATCGAAGTTATCGTAGTAATTCAATAAAAATAAAGTGTACGACTGGGTCGTACGTACTTGCGCCTTAATGCTATTTCTAATAAGACTAGGTTAGACTAGTTGACAGAGAATAGAAGAAGATAAGGCACGGTTGGTTAGTGGCTGTTATATTAAGCTTCCTTGAACCCATCGGAATCCAAAATGAATTTGAAAATGTCATTTGGAAATTTTGTTGACATATTGCCAAGACCCGCATTCTTTGGGCAGTGGAACATGATGTGTTCCTCATCCTCCACTGCCACGTTGGACAATAGCTGTTATCGTCGTGTCGACACCTATGCAGGTAGGCTTTGGAGCATCCATGGCCAGTTAGCATCTAGGTTAAGTAGAAATTCAGAACCTATGCTTCCTATTAATCCAGGAATCTACATATATTGGGTATCAATCTCTGCATCCACTTACCTTTATTAGAGAGACACCATCTCTCCTGCCATTCTTTCAGACTTGTCCTTTGTTGTCCTGCTATTTTTTTTTTTGTCGGCATACTTTGATGAAAAGGTTATTGGTCGCATATACATATTGTAGCCTTGCTCAAATGCTTTCATGTTTATAGGTTTGTTGAGTATCAAGAGATCCTGAGTTGATTTGCAGTGATTGCCGTTAAATTGTATAGTCCTTGTCGTTGTAGTGCTAATTTCAACATACTGCTGGACGTATGAGGTTTTGCTTCCACAACTATTTTAGGATCAGCGTCAGTTCTGTTTTTAACTTTTTTATGATGTGATGCGCATTCATCATTCTATTCATCCGGATCCATTCCAGTGTTGTAAGCAGGAATTTCTTCTTTAACATAGCATCAGTACCAGGAGTAGTACTCTATCTTATAGTTTTCAGAGGATGTGCATATAAAATGATACGACTTCAAATATCTATGTACCTATATAAACTCATGTGGTAGTAGAGGTCATTACATGAGCCTAGTCTGAACATCAAAACCGTAATTGTCGCTTTATTTCACTCATGTTAAAAGCATGTCTCAATCAATAATACTTGTCAATTGTGTAGTGACACATTTTATAACTTTGTCGTAACAGCCCATGAGCAGTTTTTCCTATAGAATGAAAAGCTATTGCAAACTGCAGGCAGATCGGATCAGTGACAACAATGCAATGACACACGTTTCAAGTATACTTTAAATGGAAGCACGTTTTATTAACCATGAAAAATCGCTTGATTGGAAGAACAAGAAATAAAGTTTCATTTTAATGGCGCAAAAAATAAAACACAAAACCATTCGTTGTGTTGTCCCATCTATAAAATAGATTTTTATTGAAATTCCAAATTAATTGCTTGTTTCGCAGAGAACCGTTTAAAATGGTGGTCATAAAATACACAAAAACCATTCCAGCACCTCCTCTGCGCGCCAGTTTATAATCTACACCAACAAAAGCAAAACTAATACGGTTGAATGAACTTGATGGAATGCTGGGGCCTAAAATTATTTACTACTTTCGCCCAATTTCATTTACCCTCCTTTCCGGGTAAGAAAAGGAAAGGAAAATTTAATTCCTGCAACATCTTTATATGAATTTTATGAGCTCACCTTTCGCAATAAAAACGCATAAACAAAGGATCCATTCATCTTCCAGCAGTGGGCCAAAAACCCCACCACCCAACACTAGCTATTCATTTCTATTTGCTCCTTAATGAGCAGCAGCATGATCCATAAAAAGGATTTCGTGATTCCCATAAAATGGAGAAATTATAAAAAAAAAAAGTATCTATACGTGGATACTTTTACATTTAAGGCCTATACCTCCATATATATCCGTTCAGAATGGTACATGTTGGACATAGGATAATAAAAAAATGTATATGTATTTTCATCTCAACCGCGCTGTGACAAAATATTGAAATGAATTTCAGAACTCCGTAGAATATTGATTGGTGACCAGAGCAGTTGATTAAGACGAATATAAACTCTAATTGAATCCGACAGACCAACGTGAATTTCAATGTGTTTCGGGGCATTTTTACTCTCGCAGGACTCCTTAGCAGTAGTTAAGTTCGAGTTTTGGTCAGTTAGGTATACCAGTTTTATTTGACCGCCCTGGGGGGCTGGCGGAGAGTAGACATAACCAGGTTGTTGTACATATTTTATGACCCTTTTCGCACTTAGTTATATTCGGACTTCTTTCGTGTTGGGATTAGGGAAGTTTTATCCTTTTTTACGGTTGCAGTGGTAATTGACTGGAGGTGTGAGGGAATGTGTGTGTGTTTATCGTTTGTAGAAGGACGGTTTCCTAAGGGTATAATATTTATTTCCTCCTTGAAGCAGGTGACCTGTAAAACTAGGAGTGAGATGTGGTTGGTGTAAGTTATCTATCAAGTGTGGCCTAGTGTTCGTGTTTTTTGATACTTAATGTGTTTGAAGCATTCTGGGAGTTGTTTTCAAATGGTTAAAATATTGCGGTGGACTCCTTATGATAATGATTTCTGTTATAATAGTTCGAAATGTGCTGTCGAGATTCAGATGAACAGAAAAAGGGACACACTTTTTTGAATTTTGTATGTTTAAAGTACAGAGTAATAGAGTAGGTACTCCTCCCTGTGGAACATATGTATGTATGTTGTAAATTTTTTCTTGTGTTCAGCTAAGGACCCCTGTCCTTATTTTCTGCGAATGCATAGGCTATTATTTCAGCTTATTTTAACTCGTGCTTAAAACTCAGTGTTTTGCTTGTAATGGCTTCAAGCTCGAAGTTTAACTTTGATGCACGAAGACGTTGTTCTTGGGTTGATGTGTTAGTCTTGTAATATAGTGCAGGATTCTGTTAAGCCTTTTTTATCGGATGTCTTATGTTCGATATACGAACTTAGATTTTATTTATATTTACACAGTATTTCGGCTTTTTTGTTATGGTTTTGTGATTCGAATAATTTTTTTTGTTTGGTTGGGCTATGAAATACTCACCTAGAGCACTCAGACGCAACTGTTCCATTGTTATACCGGTGTTTCTGCACCGAGGGTGCACTTCAGCCATGAGAAACTTACAGTAGCAGCACTCACCACATCAGCACCGGAGAACTGGCACCTAATCCCAGCAAAAATAGGACAATAACAAAGGAAATGATCCGAAGTATCTTCACAGACGCTAAGACGCAGACACTAAGATGCTTGACAAAAGGAAAGTATCCCATTATAACGCCAATAAATTGTCTACAGTCTTTTGCTGCTGAGAGTCAGCAAGAAACCCGCTGATTTCTTACAGACTTTCGGGAGTATATGTTTAGTCTGCCTGCATCCTGGAGAGCAGTGCCACATACAATTATTTTCGTATAAAACTCAAACATCAATGGAGGCCCTGGCCGAGAATGCAGGAAGACCTAACGCAGGTACAGATCCTGAGAAATCATCCTCTAAGCAATCTCATCGGAGAACTCATTTCCCGCAATTCCAGTGTGATCTGGAACTCAGACAAGAGTCAAAGAGTTCAGCTTTCCGTGCAGCCGAGACAGGACGTTCTTTAGAGTTTCGTGCAGTAGGCAGTCACATACTTAAGTGAATTCCCCTCCACATAACCGACGCATAAACTAAAAAACGGTCTTATGATAGCCGTATAGATCCAGAGGACCTTTTTCGGTGATATGTCCCATGTCTTGCCAAAAGCACACTTACACTGCCTCAAAGAAGTTTCTTATCCAGTATCAGTCGCAGATATTTCGCTTCACCGGAGATCTGGATAGTGACGCGTTTTAGCATTAGCTGAGTCAGACCGGTCACAATCCTCCTTTTCGTGAAGAGAACAACCTCAGTTTTCAAATGATTGTCTGAAAGCCCATTCCTAGTGCACCATTCATTTACCATGTCTAAGGCTATCTGCATTAGCACCTGGGTTCCAACAGGGAACTGGCGATCTACTGGAGGTTTTCATAGCCTGGCGCGTCAGTTTGAAACATCTGGTGATGATACTAGTCAGGTTTTGAGCAGCATCCTCGACCTTTCGTCTCGTTCTGAGCATAGGAGGAGTTTTGCCAGTTTTGTCTAGCTCTTCTGTAAAGCGTAACCAGTTAGTTTTTTGCGGATTCCTCCTTTCTTGGAAGTAATGGCTTCGCATTTGATTTGAAAGGCAATGTACCTATGATCTGACAGGGACATTTCCGGCAGAACTCTCCAGTTTGTTATCGACTTGAAGTACCAATTAGATAACACCAAGTTAATTACTGAGAATCAGCATTGTTAATGACGATGTCAGACGATAGTAGAAAGTCTCGTACATTGCATTTGCTGGTGCCTCTGACTGTATTCAGAATATTAGCATCCGCGCATATAAGTAGTCCCATTTCCCGAGAATCACAATACTCTATGAGTTCGATAACAACCTTCGGGGCGGAGGAGGTATTATCAAATCATAGAGAAAATAAGCTGAGGTAACGACGAAGGTTTTCAATTCTCCGTTCGCTTCGTAGCTTATAACTGCAGCAAGCAAATCTTGGCCACAGAATTGTCCAAGCTTGATCACTTAAAACTTAAATTTTATTTAAGTAAATTATCATTGAATTGCAGTGCAAGGACATTTTTAATGTATTCCTGAATTTAAATTGCGATAATAGCACTTTGGCAATCTCGAAACTGAAACTGAATTAACCATAGTCGTGGGGTTCACCTTGGAACCAAAATATCCTGAGCTTACTCGTGAAAGAAGGACTCTTTAATTATCGTCTGATTAAAATTCATTTCACGGCATTGAGAATGGAAAAAATGTCTGTCACACTCTCTTGGTCTCTTCTGTGTCGTGTTCACTTTTAATGCGATTATTAATTTAATAATAATTTTATGTATGCTTAAGGCACAGAGTATGTGGCAATCGTATGTAAAACAAAAGATAGTTGACTCGTTGCATTTACCTTTTTTTCTATACAAAAAAAAAGAACCAAGGTAGTAAGAAGAGGAGTAGAGATGTGAGGGTACCAACTGACCATTGGTACACAGTGGATAAAGGACGAAGTAGAATTGTTGGATATAATCCATTATGATCCACTTACGGCGATTGTTCATTGCACGGATGCCTAAGGTGGATGTAGCCAGAGGAGAGCCAATCATTGTCTGGATATGGCACAGGCATACATATGTGTACCGGGCTAATCCGGAGAAAAGCTGATATAGTGATGGTGGTTCAATGAAATTATAGGGGTAAAAAGGTTAAATACCAAATGAATACACAATGGATGAAGATGCCATCGGTTAACTGGAGTTCGTGTGTGGCGGCGGCGGCTGTGTTAGGGTTAAATTAAATAAACCGGAGATTTTATTTTTCTAACTGAATGGTTTTCCGGGTTTAGTTCTTCCTTTGTTTATATCCCTCCAGTTATTGCACCCTTTCTGGCTTGTTTGTTATGCAGGTCGATTTCCACCTTTAGGCGGGTGCGTTTAACTCGTATGAATTATGAATTCGGGCAGTAGATCATTGTTTGTGTATGTAAAAAGGTTGCTCGTGCAAACAGTTGCTCTACATTTCAATTGGGGTGAGCCTACATAAATTTGGGTTTTTACTAGAACTATGTAGGTGAAGGTCGAGCTATCTTTGGGATGTGTCCTTTGCTTTTGTTGGCTGAATATTGGCATTGATTGAAAAGTTTCTTAATTGGCTGTGCTAGTCATTAAGCTTGAAGTTTTAATGAATTTATTTCTTTAAATAGTAACATTTATGCCCAGTTTCACAGTCAGAGTTTAGTTTTTTTAGAAAAGTTGCTATTTTCTATTTTTTTTTTTAAGGCAACAAACAGTTTTCTCGGTTTTTTACTTTTACTTGGGATAGAAAATAGTTTCTTTTTTCCCCTCTAGTGGAGCACTCAGATGCAACTGGTACATTGTCCAAAAGCTGCAATATTTTTCGTTGAGCGCACAGGACGAACACGGGAATATTCTATTTGGTAAAAAAGTCTCCGGAACTTTCATCACACCAGCTGTAGTTGGTGCATTATTTCGACTGAAATTTCTTTTTAAAATTCGCACCATTTCGGCGAAATTTGCAATATTTCTCAACGTTTTTCAAGCTTAAATCGACCATTTCGTATCACGAAAATATAATACTGAGTTTCTGTCAATTTCTTGAGCACATAAGAGTTGTCAGTGTCAAAATACCATATGATTAAAAAAGAAACCAACAGATGGCCTACCCTAATTTACCATGAAGCAAACTCTGCTTCTTTACACAGAACAAAAATATAAAACAGCGGGGCCTTACTGCATAATACCTGCCGAGTTGCAGAAGGCATCGGACATAATCTTGCCGGTGCTCGAAATAATTTTAAAAAAGTTGTCTAGATCTGGTGTATATTCCAAAGATATGGAGAGAAGTTAAAGTTGTCTTCATCCACAAAGCGGGCAAATGTTCTCAGGCAAATCGAAAAGATTTCAGACCAATTAGTCTATCATCTCTTGAAAACTTTAGAACGATTGATTGATATCCACTTACGCAACAGTATTGATAGGAAACTACTGCCAGCGCCCCAACATGCGTACTGCAAAGGCAAATCAGTGGAGACGGCATTGCACTCACTAGAGCGTAATATCGATTATTCCCTGTTTCAGAAGGAGAACACAATGGTTGGCTTCCTGGACATAGAAGGCGCCTTTAGCAATATCAATACATCAACGATAGCAGATGCACTATCAGACATGAAGGGGGTGGGACGTCGTCTACCAGAAGATCTGTCAGTAGAGGCACTCCGGAAGGAGGAGTTCTATCCCCTGTTCTTTAAATTTGGTGGTTAATGAACGATTGTCAATTCTGAAAGGTGAGGGATGCACAACGATCGCTTATGCAGATGATGTTGCTTTCGCTGTCTCAGAAAAGCACATAAATAATGTAAAATAATTTCTATGTCAAACAACGTTTAGAAGTTTAGATATATTGCATTCACAAAAAGTGACCGTGTGGTGTGGATTTCATGCTGAGGTGTGATTGGACCGTATTTTTTTTTTTTCGATGAAAATGATCGCCATGTTACGGTCAATGGAGTTTGCTATCGTGGAATGTTGAAAGACTATATTTGACCAGAATTGGATGGACTTGACAATAGTGGTATGTGGTTCCAATAAGATGGTGCCACATGCCACACAGCTGGTCAAACAATTGATATATTGAAGGTGAAGTTTGGTATGGCCACCTTGCTTATGCCAACAAGCCAACAACACTAAAGCAGCACAGAAACAATATCTAATGCGAAATTGCCAACGTTCCGGCCGATATGTGAGGAAGAGTAGTGGAAAATTGACTCCAAAGAATCGATCGCTGCAAACACGATCGCGGTGCTCATATGAAAGGAATCGATTTCCATTTAGAAATACAAATTTAACATGTGTACTACACCTGGAATGTACAATTATTCTGTCTTTTATTTAAATACAAAATTGTTGTGTTCTTATTGAAAAACCCTTTATATACCACGACTATAAGGTCCAGCGTACAGCTTGACTGTGCATAAGCGGTGCTCTACGCATAACTGCCTCTGCAGCACTGGACATTATATTTCATCTGATACCCTTGATTATATTTAGCAACCAAATGGTAGCAAGTGCGAAGCCCCTCTACTTCGGTTAAGAAAAGAATTTGGCCGCGCTTCCATTCTGTATAATTCTGTATAAATTCAAAATCTCTCCCGAAAACACGGACTACACCACCCCACGTCTAAATTTTGATAAAAACTTTATCGTTACCATCCCTTGCAGATCACTCTGGAATTAAGAAGCACTTTTAGAAGATGAGTCGATTCACTTCTACACTGATGGCTCCGTCCTCCAAATCATTGTAACGTGTTCCAGGTGTGGCTTATGAAAAACCTGATATCTGCCCTTTTGTAGCTCTAGACTGCCGATCGTCCCTCATGGAGATGGCTACAAATATACACCTTTTTTGGGTGCCGGGACATAGTGATGTTCCAGGGAACTGTAAGGCCGATAAACTTGCCAGAAAAGGAACAACTTTACTCATTTAGTCGATCAAAGGCACTTTAGGTATACCAATCGCTACTTGCAAACTGAATTTAAACTGGATGCTATCGAGAGTACAGATCTTAGGAGGACAGACAAATTTGGCCAAAGCTGGATTTAGAACCCTCTAAGAATTTGATTTCTCTCAACAGGTTCCACATCGGCACTACAATAGGTGTCATCACTGCATACTGCCTTTTTATGAACGAATTTTGTAGCAGCTGGATGGATGAAGAAGCGAATGAAGCCATACATCACCTACCTTGTTTCTTCCCAGCTCTTTCCCGCAGATGAAAGCTTCGCTTAGAGCCTGCTATTATAATGATTTAGGCGATCTGATAAACATAGATATCAAGAGCCTCTTACGCTTCATCAGAAGTTAAAAATGGCTTAACGTGTAGAGAGAAAGTTTTTCCTATGATCCATGTTGTATCACAATGGACCTATAGTTGGTCTAAGGCGTCTATGGCTGGCAGTCACTTCAACCGCTTTTTACATTTTACTTCAATTTCAGTTATGAAGAACCACAAGCATCGCAGACTAGTGTAGTATTGTATAACACTTTTTCATTGACCTATTAGGACTGGTGTCCTAAGTTGTTTCGAGTTTCTTCTGATGAAAGACAGCAAAAATGCTTCTGGTTTCTTACAGAAATCTGTAATTTGCTTGCATGCCATACACAATTATGTTCGTAAGCAGCTCAAGCCCCTGAGAGATTTTGGTTCTTCTCTTAAAAAGTTGTCTAGCAATTGCATCAGCAATTTCATTCCTCATGACTACAGTGGAACTACATTGGGACTTGCAAAAAAGTTCCATTTTGAGTTCGTTCGCAGAAGGAATGTTAAAGGATACTTCTTGACACCAAATTATTCATTTATTCATAAAACCTTTGTCAGCTTAGGTCGTCAGTGAATTTTATTATTCATTTCTTCAATGATTCAAGTTGCGATTTGTATAGTCGCTCTTGGATAGCGAAATTCAAGAAGTTCTCCATAGTACTGTACAACTTCCTTATTGGTAGTGGTCTGTTCCAGTGACTGTATTTTATATTCGTCAAAGTCAACCTTCGTTTCTTTTCCTAATAAATAAAACACATTTTATCCCAAAAGCCTATTTTGTTCTCACTTCAATATTTTATTTTTAGAAGAGCTTAGAGTCAAGAATGGTTATAATGTATTTTGCACTCTGTCAATAGATCGATAGCATTTCCTAACTTTTATAGTGTGAAACCAAATATTTTTCTTCCTGGTGAGCAAAATGTATTCCGCCTTCTTTTGTCCACTACGATAACTCCCTCAAAGCGGATTTCATTAATTCACTTATACTTAACATGAATTTGACTGAATTGAGGGTGGGTGAATCGTCCCTGTAGGCTGAGATTTTTTTCCTTTTTTTTTTTGAATATGCTTGTATGGTGTCTTTATCATACTCACCGAAACATCAACTTATATTCTGTTCGCATAGGAATTTAAAAATCAACTGTTTTCGAAACTTTTCCAACATACATACATATAAATTTCCAAAGAGACAACGATAACAGATCAATGAATCCCTGCCATCACCCCTGCCTCAAGTGTATTACCAATTTCACACGTCAATAAACACATTTAAAGGGCTTTTAAAACTTTTCAAAACACCTCTTAATCTCCACCACTCCCTGTCTACATCAATTACTTGCTCTCTCCACCCACTTAAAACAATAAGTTGTATAGACAGCGGCAGCAAAACAAAAAAAAAAAACACTCCAAACCTCAAGCAGAAGACCAGGAGGCAACTTAAGAACTTTAAGTCCCATCTACCAATAAAAAAAAAAAAAACTCCTGCCGCAAGACAAACAAGGTGTGAGGCCAAAATTCATCGAACAAAGGATTACTGTTTGTTAAATAAACAACACATTCTACCAACTCCGCTCCCTGAACATATAGCCTACAGAATAGATAACCTAACTACTACAGAAGTTGTTCCAAACAAAGATCATCAAAGGTGGGGTGGGAAAGGAAGACCGGCAGAACTTTTCTACCTGTATTTGCAAGGAAAAGTTTTTTCCTCTCTTTTAGAAAAAGCTGCAAAGCGAAAGCAGAGCTCTGAGATTACGCAAATTAAAAATAGCCTAGGCTACACATACAGATACAACGGGAAGTGATTGTGATTAATGGTACCCCGAAGCTGGTGGTAGTAGGCAAACATTTTTATTAACTTCACACAATGGTGTAATATGTGTGTTATTAGGAAAGGATTCTAGGTCTCCTATATTAGGAATTATGAGTTGGTTATAGAAGAAAAAAAAATAAGTGAATAGACAAGGATGCCCTGATCCCAAAGTCACGTTTCCAGTCCGCACAGCTTGCGTTGAAAGCGGAAGAACGTTAAAAAGAAAAATGTGACTCGTAGAATTGTTAGAAATAAGGACACGCCATGGCGACACCAGTGAGAACTGAGGTAGCAATTTATTCGCCGCAGATATCCTGCAATAGATAACGTGGCGATGGTGCTATGCTGCATTGCAAAGTGCAAACTATGGCCAATACCAATCATATATCTTTCGGCCGTCCTCGTTCTATTATTTTTCAGAGACGCACACTAGGTCCAACAAGGAATAAAAAAAAATCACGTAACCGACCCCTGAATAAATCTGCATGTCAAGGCGTTTAAATTGCGGTCTCAGACATATCCTTTGCGGATGCTAAAATGGTGCGCCTGTCTGGTTTCGGTTTTGAAACAGATGCAAAAAGAATGTTGAATCATCTACGACCAAGGACCAACAAGCAAAAAAAAAAACAGAATTCAACCTCGTCTCAGCTTCCGTTTTGAAGAAATGCGAAAATGCGAACTCCCAGTAGCAAATGTCGAGATTGACAACATCCTACACACATCCAGGGTACAATTATCATTGACTAGCGCTCCCACCAGCGCAGAGCAAGAAAAAAACTACCCATTCCTAGCAAGGTAACATGAAGTGTGGTATTTTTTTCTCTTTTACATTTTGAAGTAGTTTTTCGTCCTTGGTTCTGTGCTCTGCGTGCCAGGAATTTTCTATCTTAAATTTTTCATTTTCTTTTTCGTTCGAAGAGATATGCTCAAGAGGAAATGGGAGGTCTACGTTTTATTGCTAGTCTTCTGAGTTTCTATAGAAACGAGGATGCATAAGGATATTTTTCTTATATTTCCGGATATTGGTCATCTTTCTTCTTTTTTTTTTTTTTTTAGCTTGGCACTTCCTCATCCTTCTGAGGTCTGTGAAAATTGCTCTGAGTCAGTTTCGCTTTTGATAGTAATGACCATGTTCGAGTTGTTAGACAATTTGAGCGGTTTGCCATTCACTTGCTGGTTAAGCAATTTTTGTTTGGGTTGTCTTTTGGATGATGCTGTCAAAAATGAAAGTATGCTTTTTGGAATGCTGTCAAAAATGAAAGATCTTAAGATCAAGTAAATTTACGACATTCACAAGCTGTAGCCGTGGCTATTCTAAGCCAAGACTAAACATTGTGGCTGTGGTCAACTCAGTGACCACACCCAGAAATGGGAAGCTTGGTACAAAAATATTGTATATTATCCATTTATAGGTGTAGGTATCTACAGGGAGTGCATGCTTATTTCTGTGGCGCCGTGGCTTAAAGTGTGCTCACCTACAATACATGGAGATGGTCCTACCATTTGGCGTCAGGGATATTATAGTCGTTATGTCTGCGATAATGTAGGCGGTATTGCATTATATTGTCCAGGCCCAGCTTACTATAAATACCTCGTGCCAACGGCTTTGAGAGCTGGCTCACAGGAAAATCGCGATAACTAATCTATTTATTGAATAATGACTTAAAGCTATGAAAGTTTACGCGACTGAAGGTTACATATAATATTTTCGTTGTTACTTTTTATTTCTCTGAGATTGGTTGTATATTTTCAAAAGACACTGAGGATCGTCTGCGCATTAGTAAAGCGAGATTTTAATTCTTTGTTTCTGTTTATTACTACGTACAACTAAGATCCTACTTATCCAGTAGTTTTTCTTTCATGATATTAAATAATTCCATGTATCTCGTCTAAATTCTGATCCTGATTGACCTCAAGGACTTCATTGACTTCTCTTGGATACCGTCGCCGTAGTTGTCGCCTTTTGGGGCTCTAAGACTTCGCGGATCTTGCTTACCACGGCACCCATATTGATACCGAGCCCTTGTTCAGCGTATTTTACTGTTTTAACCTCATGGGCCTCGCACAATACCGCCCATGTAGGTATTGTGCATCTCGTGAATTATACATGCACCTCACAGGCCTAGCGCAGTCGACAAAGTGGAAATCATATGTCCAATAAGACAACGAGTTCTCTCGTCTACGTCGAAAAAGTCCACTACATCGACGAGATCCACTACTTAGGTAGACGACGTTCACTAGGTCGACGAGGTTCACTTGGACGACGAGGTCCATTAGGTCGACAAGGTTCACTAGGTCAACGAGGTCCATTACGTACACTTCGTTGAAGAATTGCAATACGTCGACGAAGTCATCTACGCCGACGAGGACCGCGACGTCGACGAAGTCCACTATGCCCACGGATTGTCTACTACGTAGACGAGGTTTACTCCATCCACAAAGTTCACTACATCCACAAGGTACACTACACCCAAGAGCGAGGTTCTCACCTGACCGGTATAGTCCAGCTGGGTACGCTTTTGGATGTAGTGGACCTTGCGGAGGCAGTAAACCTCATCTACGTAGTAGCCCACTCGTCGATATAGTGCACTTCGTTGAGTTGGATGGTCCTCGTCGACGTAGTGGAACTTGTCAACGTGGTGGACCTTATCAACGTAGTGTATCTTGTCGACATAGTGGAACTTTGTCAACGTAGTGTACCTTATCGTAACTGCATTACGTGGTTAAGGTAAAAATCTCGCTCTTGGATGTAGTGGACCTTGTAGAAGTAGCGAACTTTGTCTACATTGTAGACCACCCATCGACATTGTGGACTTCGTCGACGTAGTGCAATTCTCCTACGAAGTGTACCTTTTTGACCTTAGTGGAGCTCGTGGGTGCAGTGTAGTACTTTGAGGTTGAAAATGCCAAGCTCCAAAAGCTTTTGAATTAAAAATTCCACAACTGCATACTTCGAGTATCATGTTCTGCTTCTCTGAATGTTTCCAAGTACTTTTGATTAAACAAATAATGCTGTAAACAGAGTTTTTGTAATATATGTGTGTAATGTATAAAAGTAAGTGATCCAGCGTATACCGAAATGATTCACACATGAAATGTCAAATTTGTACCAAGCACGCCTGAACAGCTCTTCCCTCATTATCCTCACCACTTAAACTTATTGCAAAATAATATCTCCTAGAACTTTTTAATTTCATTTCGACAATTCCCAAATGTCAGTCCCCTAAAACTATTTTTCCCGTCCTACTATAGCTTCGTAAATTGTGTTAAATCAAAATAATGTTTGTACAGGGAAAAATTCTCTTGAGTTTGTCACGGATTTTCCCATTCTCGTCCGTTTTTTTTTTATTTCTTTAAATTTTCAATTAAAACTTTTTATTATATCCCAGCAGACTTCCAATAATTCTTCGGTTCCTACAAAGTAAGTAAACTTTATCACTATCACACCAAAAGCACAGAGTCTTTGGGCGATTATATTTCCCGGGGTACCGCACAACCCATAACCACCATCCCAGCATACCCATAACCAAAAAACCACTTGTTAAATTCTTTCATCGTATTTCGAGCATCTTCCCACTTTACTCTGTGTTCCTGTGGTGGCAAGGATTTTCAATTAAAAATTCTTGCAATAAGTCAGAATGTTAAATGTTTAATGTACACACCACCATCAGTGAAAAGGAGTAAGTTCGCTTTCAACTCGCTCTTCTACTCGACGAATAATGGTGAAGAAAAACTCAAGAAAAATACGAAGAAAATCAAGGAAATCCTCGGTACTCATTTGAAATTTTTATTTCATTTCTCATCGTTCCAAAGAGTTTGTGAACTTCGCAGAGTAGAGACAACAAAAATATACTGAGGCGATGATGAAAAGTAGAACTCAATGAAAAGGCGTTCCTCAAGACTTGAAAAGTTTTTTTTTTTTTTTTTTTATTTCTTATCAACAAAAATGCATCATATCCCTGGTGTTAAATATCAACGTCAGGGGTCTAAAATTGTAAACTCATGACTTACTTTTTTTTTTTCTTTGCATTGAAAGGTAGTAAGACGTTGAGGAGAATAAGTTGTAATATCCTTCGACCAAACTTTCATATATGACGTTCCATGTAAAAAAAAATAAAAAAGGCAAAGCACATAAAATTAAACTTTCTCGTGCAGCCATAAGAATCAAAGATATTGAGATACCTTTAGCCCACCTCGCCGCCATTTGAATTTTTTTTTTCTATTTCTATTTGCTTCACAGTAAATCAGACTCCGGAAGCGGGGGTTTTTGTGTCGTTCTCTTTTCTATGCCTCTCGTTCAGTTCCATCACGTCCTGTTAAGGTATTATGCCCTCCCTTTCTCTCTCTCTCTCTCTCTCTATTAATATTCCTGGTTGCATTTGAAGAAATCGTATCTGGCAACCGAGCGAGTCTGATGGATGCAACGTTGAGATGGACCAAAAGAAAACCTATAAAAATGCCATAAGTTCCGGAATAGGTGAGAGCTGAATAGAAGCATTGGTGTGTAGACAGGAGAATGATAGAAGGATGCACACTACTTTACAGGAAGTAAGATGAAATGGAGGTTTCCTTATTAATGATGGAGATATTCAAGTGAGATGGGTGGAGAATTGCGCTTGAGGATGCAATTTTAAAGTTTTCTTCTTCCTTTCCGCTTGATCTTTTTTTTTTGTTTTTTTTTTATTGGGGTAGGTTAGAAATTTAAAAGGGGTGGACTCAACTAATTGACAGATTGTGGGGAATAATGAGTCGGAAGTGAGGAAGGTATATTCGTTTAAAACGAAAAGTTAGGGAAAGGTTGTGGTCGTGTTTTAGAAGATGGTATTAACTAGGTTCGTGGAATGATGAATGAGTGCCAATAGCACGGAACATTTTTTAATCGAGTGTAATTTTACACAAAAAAAATGTAAGTATGGGACTTACACGAAAGACATACTTATTTAGGTGGAGTTACAGTGCGGGGTGTACCTGAACCTCAACCAACAAGCCTCTCCAGTTAGCCCGGACCTTAGTTAACTGCCTTCAGTTTCCTACTCGAAATCCGTTAAAGTGCCCTTCTAAGTACTTGTGTGAGCCGCTTAAAGCGATGTCTTCCTCTACTGCGTTGTCCATCCGGGTTTGAATCAAAGACTCTACGGGCCAGATCGCTAGTGTTCATTCGCTCTATATCTCCTAGAGAACTCAAACGACTAATGCGCAGTTTTTTGAAAACGGCGATATCGCTGTACAGCTCGTATAGTTCGTCGTTGCATCGCCTCCTCGGAGAGGCACCTTGTATTGAATTCTTACAAAATATTTGCAACACCATGTTTATAAAATCCAGTTAACACAGGAATTCGAGGCTGTTTGCTAGAATTTGGCCAAACTGTTTGATTCGGTTTTATGTGATTTGTCTTTTTGAAGACGACGCCGAAACTATAGTGATTGTTATTGACCAAGACGCTCAAGTAGTAGTTTTTCTTGCTTAGTTGAGATCTTAATTCTATTGAGCGCCTATTGTCGCTACACACAATTAACAATAAGACAGGAATGTATGCAAATCATGCAAAGAAACGATAGTTACTGGTGTCCAAAGTCAGAAAAAAATATGTAATTAAGTTCTTTCGAAATATGAAGAAATGTAATGAGTCAGTTAGGAACTCAGGTAGGCGAGGATATTTCATTTCAGCAGTCGATATTAAGTTCGGAATTATTGCTTTGAAAATACATTAAATCTCTAGCCCGCGCTGCTAAAAATCCGCAACCCCACGAAATCGTGAGTCAATAATGGTAGCAAATATTTACAAAGTTTAGCTACTTTTGGATTTCGTTATTACTTCTCTGTTTCCGATCAAGTGACGGACATACTCTAGAAACTGATACGGAAAACTTCAAATTACTTTAAGCTCTACTTCATTTGTGTGCTTTAGGAAAAGCAACAACCAACCAACTTCCTTACTTCTACGAATCTGAAGTGAAGCGAAAATGCACAGTGAAATGTTAAACTAAGATATTACTTGAATATCTTTCTAAACAATTTTCACATCCTCCACTTAACTGAAGTAATTCTCCACAACCACAACACTTTGGGTATTTATGCGACAGATGCACGCATTTAATTACGGATTCAACCCCTGCTCACTACAAACTCTACTTATCAAGGAAATTCTCAACTTTATTATTAATTTTAATGTTTACTCAGTGTGCATCGGTTAAGTAAATGAATGCCTTCCCAACAAAATTAACTGATATCTTTTCTGTTTATTTTGAAGACGTATGTCAATCTCAGGAATAATTAGGATTCCCAAAATTTGAGTGACAACTTGTTCAACACACAAATAAAATGGAAAAAAAATCAAAGAATTCAACGGCATGATTCTCCTTGTGTGTGTGCGTAAGTCCTCTTGATGAAGCAGAAAGCAAAAGGAGGACAAAAGTGAAGTTGTGAAAGGCTATCGTCAAAGTTAATTCCACTAATGGTTGTCAACAACACAATTTATTAGATAGACACCATTCAAAGGAGCCAACACCACACACAAGGATATATGGTGAATATTTGCGTCATTATCAGACCATATAATGACATCCTTTCTTTCTGTTGATTCCATGCCTTTTTTTCTTTCTTTTTTTTTTCTTTTTGTTGACCCTGCCTTTGACTTGATGCCATCACAGCGTGTGTGTTGGCTGTATCGTATCTATATCCTCTAAGAGTGTCTATATAACAAATTGCCCTAATTATCCGCATTAATTACACTCTCTGGTCGAAGTCAAATGGCGTAAAGGCGACAAACATAGGACAATAAAGAAAGATATAGTAATACTGCGACTGACAACCGATGAATATTAGCCTTCGGCAGGTGTATTCGTACGTGGGCGAAATGACATTCAATCTGTGTAAGTGGTGAACTATCAAAGCCAGACTTGTACCCCCAAACAACACACAAACCGCCATTTCACGATGTTTAATACCTCTCAGCACACTAGATAAGTGATAATGTTGCAAGTGGCAATTAAAGAATTAACCAGTAACTTTTCATTCCCTTGGAAATGCAGGAAATGGCAATGCACTTAACTTGCACCAAACACAAAAAAAAAAATAAATAATATCCTGATGGTAAAATTACAAATTGTAAAATCATGTGCCGAGAGACTGAATGCTGACATTAATCTCCATGCAAGTGGAAAAATGGAACAATTCAGCGAAAAGCAGATAAAAAAAAAAACACGAAACACAATTTAGCTCTACTGTTAAAAAACACAAATTGTAAGTTCAGATACATACATACATATACTACCAACATATGTATGTGTGTAAGCATATTTATAGCAGTGAAGTTACTGTCGGGAACAAGCGTTTGGTTGACCTGATTTTATTTCCGGTTTATAGAGTTTCCTCGGTAGGATGGGGCAGGAAAAGATGGATGTTAACTGCGAAAATTGGCTGATGATTTTAACGGGCTTGACACGAGCAACACATCTGTTCTCATTTCGATTTTGTCCATTTATTTCCGCATTATGTTAATGCATTAGTGTCAGTATCATTACAAATGGAAAATAAAACAGGATAAACCAGCAACTCACTACTCATGAAGGAAAGCAGTTTTAGTTTGCGATTGTTGTCGATGTAGTAAAACACAGTCAAAATAATCTACAAGGTAATGTGAGAGTGCCCTATTATGTATCTCCAATATACTGGTGGTCCACTTTCAAAACTCCTTCCTACAGAAACTATAGATAGGAAAGGGAAATTTTGTACCGCACTCTATAGCAGAATATAAAGGAGCTCCAGGATCATAGATCTATCATTTTATTTTAACTATCTGTGGTCAATGTTTCGGATTCAGATATAGATGACTGTTAAGTTTCCTGTTCCTTACATCTTGAATGCGATGCTGGAAAATGTGCCTTAAGGCGTTGATATCCCAATAGGCACTTGTACTTGAAAAGTATCGGAAAATGTATTAGCAGTATTTCAGTACCCAAAATATGTATGTACATACATATATGTAATTTAAACAAGTCTTTTAAGAGCCGTAGCCGGACAAATGCCTCCACACGAATGTGGTAACGTGATCATCTTTTCGGTAACTATTGAGAAGCCAATGATCCCAGAACTAGAAGTTTCATCCAACTTGCTTTGCTTAAGTAGCACTACTTTACAAAGCAATATACATATGTAAGACAAGTAAAGAATTTTAGGAAAATTTCATTGAAGTCCTGTATTTTGTAAATAAAACGAAACCAGGAATTTAAAAGTCGGTTTAATTAAAACGGACCTCTTCACAATATAACAAAGTTATAACAAAATCACGCCAAACTTAATGAAATCAAAGGATACCCCGTTCAGAGAAGTTTAAAAAAATGTCTACTTCAAACAAACACTTAGAAAGTCCCGAAAGTTCAACGTTCCTATGAACCCTTTAAATACCCATCGACACCTCTGTGGATTTCCTCTGCCATATCCTCGAATACAGTTGCTCCCAGCTGCACCAAAGAATCCTCTTTTAAAATTCAACAGAAATGAATACTAAAACATAGTATCGCCTGTATTTGGGACTACCATTGTCCATTCACACACAAAAAAAAAAAAAAGAAACTGAACCACATAACGCCATCAACTGTAACCGTAGCCCGACCTAAAGGGGTGACCAACCTCTAGCAACCGAAGCGGAAACGAAATGGAGAGAAAAAATAAAATCACCATACATACTATACAAGGATTCGCCATTAAAATGATTTAGTACTGTCGATGGACTATTAATTTTTTATGGTGGGCCATTTATCCTTCTTTATTTTTGTGTCCGTTGGTATTTAATTTCTTCTTTTTTTTTTTTGTTCCACCACCTCTCCTCTGTCTGCCTTTTGTTTCTCTCATTCGATATTCATATTGAAAGAAAAAAAAAAAAAAAGGACGCTATATTGCACTCATACCGAATATGTTTTTCCCGGTACAATGAGGATATAAAGGTCAACAGCGCGTTTGCAAAGGTTTTTCTAGCCTTGAAACGATACTTTCAGCTCTAGGACACGCCATTTACACAGGATGTAGTCTGCTACACCGACTGTGAAAGGTGATAGCATGAACACTACTGGTCTCGACTGCGGGGTGCGGAATATACTTAACCACGTATAATTTATTGGTTGGTTCTTATTCAGTTTTGTTATCATAGTTTTACACTCTTTCTCTCTCTTTCGCTCCCCGCTACAGATGGCACTAGGGTCGATATCGAGTTGTACAAGTGCACTTTCGCTACGCCATCATTTATCGGCTCAGCCGGAAAGGTTACCAGAGAGAAAAAATCGGCCAACAATAATGATGGCACAAAACTGACCGAACGGATAGGACAATGCAACAAACACACATAAGTGTGTATGTATATGTGTCCGTTTTAATAAGTTTTCGCCTCGCTCATAATTTGTGGCGACGCACGGCGTGCGCGATTCTGACGCTTCATTACTTTTATTATTGGTGTCACTAAAGGATTCTCCCCACCTGCCGTTGCAGGATTTTTATGTATTCCTCCTGCTGTTGCTATTTGGTTTTATGGCCGCAAGCATTAAATTTATGATTGCAACAGAAGCAGGAGAAGATCTTCCTTCTTTGTTCACTTCTCGTTTTTATAACATATGTTGGGTGTATTGGGTGTATTTCCAAAAAAAAAAATGTGTAAGGATTACCAGTCTTCACCATCGCACTGCATTGACGATCCTATTACCTTTGACTTTTGTGAGCAGAATAATACTTTTTTTTTCGGTTTTTAAGGAGTCTTCAAAAAGTTCATAACAGTTTATGAGTCAATGCTTTTAAGGATTACTTTGGTCCCGTTTATAAACAAAGGTTCCTATAGGTATTCTCATTGTGGAATCTATATATTTTTACGATAAGTACAATTTAAATGGTGAATTAAGTCGTCGGTAGGAAGGTGAAGGATTTAGTAAATTACACCATTCCGAGGGACCAGACGTCGGATCAATAGAATTTTTAGTGTCCCTCGAATGTGCACAGACCATTGGTAAATGGATAAAATGCATTGTTATGGCTGGGAAAGAAGTTTATTATTATGAAGTTCACGTTTTAATGCAGATATAAGTAAATGGACATCTTGTCTTTATGATAAGTGTGAAGGGATGGGAGAGTGCTTAAGGCCTCTGGCTTAGACACATTTTACTCGTAGTGTAGTAAATTGAAATGGCTTATTATACGAAAGCTAGATAATGAAACTTCTTAAGTAATCAACCTGAAGTGTATTAAAATAGTCAGGTGGTAATTGACTTTATGAAATTGCTTGAAAGGTTATTAAAAATTCATTGAGTGAAATTCCGTCTAACTTGCATTTGTACTTGGGTTCTAGGTCTGGTACTCCACGAAAATATCTAGCACTTCGAGTAGACCAGAGCCAATAAAAATTCTCCATGTATGTATGCATATGCACATTCGTTAAAATATGCTACGTAATATTCTAACTGATTTCTTTAAGTATTATCAGTCGCCAAATCAAACAGGACTGAGTATGATAGAATAGTACAACTCAGCTTCGATGAAGTTTATATTTCAATGGAAGTTCGAAACCTTGTTCTGTACATTCAATTAAAGTAAGACCCCATCCATGGAAATACCGGATGTTTTGACGAGTTACTACATTCTTACTTACTATCAAACGATGGCCATGCAAAAAGTGCTAAGTTCAATTGTTTACCGAGGTTTGTTCTGCTTAAATTCAAGAAGAATATAGATAAAGCTTCTTAGTTTATTGATCTCATGAATTTGATCTATTGTCTGTTATTAAATCTTCAATAATTATCGTTGTGACGATTTTGAAAGGCTTCCGACATTAAACTCAATTATTAATTTGTTTGTTTTTTGCAATCATGGAAATTACAAAAGAGGAAATAAATAACTAGAAAAAGAATGGAAGGGGTCTATTGTTTAATACCTTATCCACAGGGAATTGTTTGTTTGAGAAGCTTTTTCTTGACATTTATACTCTCGGATGTTTGTCAGACTCTCGCAAGAGGTGGGAGCATTAAAAATAAAAAACAATCCGAACTCCTACCTAGTTGTCCGACTCACTAACCACTGAGTCATGACGCAAACCACCACCAGATTCCACGTATACTAACTGGCTATTAAAGGTAGAAGCTTATAACCGAATCTCAGTAGTGTACCCAGCACGACTATATGTAAAAAGAAACCTAGATCTAAAATCTGTAATTCTAAAATGCATACACCGTAAAATCGTTAAATTTTCTTCTTCTGCGGGGTTGCACTTTGAACGATTCATAAATGGTGTCCCCATTTCACCTGAAGGGTACTAAAGAGCGTATAAACTATTTAAGCAATAGTAAGATAAATCTTAAAATGACTAAAAGTACAAATCCTGATTAGTGCTCCCCTTAAATTCAATCACCCTTATAACTACCACAGAATAAATAAACAACAGTTTGCGAATCCCACCTTTGCTACGTAGCTTTAAAACAATCATTGAAATGGATATATAAATAACGTTTTGCTTTAATTTTTAGGAGGACTCCAAATCGAAAATAGTCGAGAAGAAGACCAAGGTAAATACGAATGTGTTGCCGAGAATTCTATTGGTACTGAACACTCGAAGGCCACCAATTTGTATGTGAAAGTTCGCCGCGTTCCGCCCACATTCTCTCGACCACCAGAGCAAATCAATGAAGTCATGTTAGGTGCAAGTTTAAATTTATCCTGCATAGCAGTGGGATCACCGATGCCTCATGTCAAATGGATGAAAGGTAAGCAGCCTTCACCTTTTTGTTTTACTCATCACAATTTTAATTTGTATTCTTATGTACACTAGGCGCTCAAGATCTAACACCAGAAAATGAAATTCCAATTGGTCGCAATGTCCTTCAACTAAGCAACATTCAACAGAGTTCAAACTACACATGTATAGCTGCATCGTCCTTGGGACAAATCGAAGCCGTAGCCATTGTTAAAGTGCAATGTGAGTTAAAGAATTTATTTCACCATAGCAAATTAACGATTTACTTTTTTTTTTTTGTATAGCTCTTCCAACCGCACCGACAGATGTTCAAATCTCTGAAGTTACGGCGACATCTGTACGGCTAGAATGGTCGTATAAGGGTCCAGAGGATCTACAATATTATGTTATACAGTACAAACCCAAAAATGCTAATCAGGTAAGGATGCCTAGACGCAGAGGGAGACAGACAAAAAATGTTGTTATTAAAAATCCCCAACAAACGGACACAGCTAAAATAGATAGAAAATGAACTATAAAAGATTTTTAATTAGTTTCTCTATGCCGTACTCCTAAAAAAAAAAAAGAAACAGCATGGAGAACGACGATGAGGACTACCCAGATGAATAAATTAAATGTGGAAAAGTCAAGAATGTAGACCATTTTTTATATGTCCTGTCTAGTATTTATTCTTGTCTTTTATATTAATATTTTTTTCGTTTTATTTTATAGGCATTCAGTGAAATCAGTGGTATTATAACAATGTTTTATGTTGTTCGAGCGCTGAGTCCTTACACCGAGTACGAATTTTATGTGATTGCTGTGAATAATATTGGCCGAGGACCGCCATCCGTCCCAGCGACTTGTACCACTGGTGAGACTGGTAAGTTTTGAAAATTTGGTAAATAAATTTTTATATAGATGAATATTTTCAAATGTGTTTTGTTTTTTCTCATTATCCTTTCATGCTTGCCCTTTTATGGATTCGGTCTGGTAACGAAAAGCAGGAGTTTTTGTTTTTTTAATTTTTTATTTATTTTTTGGTTCAGCTTTTATTTTTGTTGAATCATTGGTGAGCTATAAATCGTGATTGCAGGTAGAGGCGGTCCTAGAACCTGCTTGTACTTCTCTTACTTTGAGACAGTTTAAGAAAAACATCTCTCATCACAAAAATACGCAGTGATCGACAACAAAGGCAACACCGTGCATACTATGTATGTATGTATGTAGCTACAATTTCATTTGTAACATATACAAATGCCTTAAGTGTCTCATTGCTAAGAATTCAGTGTCACCGGAGTGAAACAATGTAATTGCAAATTATAATCTCGTTACATAATCAAATCATTCAAATCGATGAATCCTTATACCATTCAGGTATAACATATCAAAATGAATTGTACTAAGTCCTTGGATAGAAGACAGATTTTGACATAACTGAGAACAAATACATCCAAAGGACTGAGAGGCAATTGCCAACACAGTTGCAGTACAAGAAAAACTGTTTTTAGCTTTTCAGGAGCAACTAAGTTGGCAATTGCCTCTCAGTCCTTTGGATCCCTGAGACCGAACTTAAATTGTTTCTCGAATTTATCTGCAAAGGCCGAGAGAATTAAAGTTTTAGCCCTGAATATGCGATCGTTACACTTGCTTAAATTACGATCACGATTTATTTCTCACCCTGTGCTTTAAATTTTTTTTTATCTATCATTCTCAAATTCGCCATCACTTCTATATGTTTGTTTTCTTTTCTCTTTTTTCCTCTTATTCCATGCATATCCTTTAGGTGACTTTACATTTGGAGGTGCAAGTAAGTAGAAAAAAAAATCCCATCTGTAGAGTTTTTCTCACGTATATTGGTTCGATTCTGTTCCTACGTGACACCTTCAGTCATTGAACGAAGCATGTATGTACATACATATGTATGTATGTGCCGCCGTGTGGCTGAAATGTATTTAAGGAATATTCATCCTCTTCGGTCTTCGTTTGCTTCTTGTGTGTTCAAAATCGAAAGCGATAAGGATAATTGGCTCACTAAAAGTTTTCAAGCAAACATTACGCATAACAATTCGAGAATATCTAGCTATGCTCGACAAAAAGAAACCACTAGGAATTAGTGTATATACGTATGAATGTATGCTTCTATCCTTTCTCCACGTTGGTATGTATATGTGGTTGCAGCCAGAAATGCAGGACACCTCTTCGTGCCTAGTTTTTGCATCAAAACTACAAGAATTTCCTCTCGTTTTCCTGCTGCTACTGCTGGTGGTGGTGCTCCTTGAAAACCTAAGCCATGCGAATCGAATCGAATTGCTAGAGAAAACAATGGTAAAAGGATTCTCGGAATGGTTAGATATAGAGGCCATCATATTAATACGATATCCGTTTTTGAGATGCCTTTTGTGGGATCCTTAATATGGCAACATTATTTGGAATTTTCGAAATTCTGCTCCGCTGCTAGTTGCGAATGACGATTGAAGTTTTGAGCACGTTTCTGTTTGAGTACGACGATGGAGATGTGTTTTTTTTTTATGATTCGAAGCACACAGAAGACTTGGGAAATTCAATATTCGTTGTAGCAATGGAAAGACTTCTATAAAACGTTCAAATAATTGGCGGTAATATAATAAAGAAAGTGGAAAGCATTCACAATCATAAATTATTATGTTTGTGGCAGTTGAAGTCTTTAAGTTAGAAAGTTGATTGTGCTATCGATTTGCGCCATCTTATTACGAACACAACATTTTAGATACAGGTTCTTGTATTTACCATAGACAACGTCGAGCATGCATTCTAGAATAGTGCACAATTACCTAAATTTTTCAGGATTGGGAAGTCATCAATTTGGCTTTAGTATAGATTGATATTTTACCCGGAGACACTAAAAATATAAGGGCTCTTACAGACTGTGAATCATTACACCACATAATCTACCAACTAACGACATCTAAGAGCAAGATAGAAGTAGAATGTGAAAAGTCATAAACTTATATACGCCTAAAAAACAAAACCAAGAAACCTTGAGTAATGGAGAATTCACTTTGAAAGGAAATAAAGAAGAAGAATACGAAATGTATTCCGCCTGCGAACATTGCCTTTAGATGACCTACTCTCATGTACTAACACAAACCAAGAATATAACCATTTTCCTAGTGATTATGACCCTTCCATTCAATTTTGAACCAAATGCACTCTCTACCACTACAACTTCTACTCCTTACCACTTACCATGTGAAATTATTCGAATCACGGGCGCGTAACCAATAATTCCAAATGAAGTTTCCTTCCCTACCAAAAGTTTCGATTTCGATTCATGTCCAACGAGTAAGCTGTTGGCTCAGCCACGAGTACTTTTGTTTAATGGTTAGAATCTACCATAAAATTGCATCAGAAATTATATATCGGATAGCATGCATACATAAAGCTTCGCATAATCTTTCCACTGTATCCATGCGCCCGAACTTTCCAATTCAATTCGATATTTAGATGCAGGACGTCTTGCAGACATACACGAAGAAAGAACGAGGATAGTTTACTTCCGATCTGTGACTATCGTTCGTATTTAAACGAAATGCAATTATCGATTGGCCATTAAGGACAAGTGTGTGTGAATGGAACGTACATGCATAAGCCGAGAACTTGCTTCTTACAGGATATGGGGTAGCATACATGAAAAGAACACACATGGCACACTTTAGTACAGGTTATATGTATTTATGTATATGGGGTAGATGCCCCGCTTTATGGTGTAGTTCCTCCGGCAGTTGAGTGGTTACAGAGTGGAATAGCGTCGTCGTGAAGTAGCCCATAACCCTCTCTGCAGGGATTAGAGAAGTTGTAATTTAACCTGATTTTCGGTTCGGTAGTGCTTGGTTGAACGCATTTTTATAGTTTAAGTTTTTCGGAAATCATTGTTACATTGTGTTTTTTTTTTTGATTTTTCTGCGCACATTTTCAATTGTTAATTGATGTAGCTTTGAATAAAAAGGGGTGAGAAGAAAAAAACGTAGGGTTGAAATTCAGGTCAAGTTAATGTTTTTATTTCGACCAACGGCGTGGATGCATGTCAACCAGAGGCGATGTCTTATAGAGGGTGTCACAAAAGGTATGAACCCTGCTTATCTCACTTGATATGATGCAAGGAGGGAGAAATGATGGACACGGACGAGTTTGTGTTTAAATCATTCGAGAAGAAAGCGTTTTCAAATTTGTTTCAATAAAAATGTATAGGTATGTGCATATATGTACATATGTGCATTATGTATGTATGTACTTAGATCAATCCTTCAGAGTTACTACCTATAAAAGGGTTTTACAGTCGATGTTGAGGCTGTTTTTGTGAGGATTCAACACGAAATGGCGATATGATGATATATGTATGTACATAAGTAAATCTGTACTTTTCACAGCGATCTCATATCTATAGTCTTGCAAGGCGTTCCTATTCAAACAGCCACATGAAGAATTTGTGAGCGCCATGACGCAGTGGTGCGTTGGACTACTGAACATGGAAATCAAGGTTCGATACCCGCACAACACCAAAAGTTATCTTACGGCCCAACCGCTCACGAGCTCCTGCCAAACATTCGAAAATGTGTAACTATTACATAAAAGCTTCCCATATCAAATTTGCCCATCGGACACGTCAAAGAATTGGCCCCTTTCATTCGTATAAAGAATAAAACGCTAATGGTTGTGAGAAGGTATGATGGAGTTATGATCTTGAGTTTCTTGAGAAGAGTTGCAAATTGCAGCACATCTCAAGGTAGCGTCTTGTTCCCTCTTCTCTGCACTCTAGTATAGACATAATGCAAAGTGAATAAAATATGGAACTAATGTCTCATTTAATGTTTTTCAGCTTGCGGGGCCCTTCCATGAAAAGTCTCCTCATTTTAAATAAATTTTAAACAAGAGAACATTAACGGCATTGACTGCAACTGAAATTTGAAGAAAACCGTATACAAATACGGATATATCTTTTCAGAACCCTCCTCCGATTTAAAGAAGTAGGTACTATTTTAAAATATCAATCAGACAGTACTCTAAAAAAATATTGGGCTAAACCTTGACATCCACGTCATCAATGATTGGAGCTTTCAAAATATTCATGTAGCTTCCGACGTGGGTCAAACTTAATATTCCCATTTGACAAACTTTTCGTTTACTTGACGATAGGCTCAACTGTTTTAACCATGACTTGTTAGTTTAGAATTTGGGGAAAAACTGCGCATCAAGTTAAGTGGTGTGCTTAGGTAGATAGGTAGATAACTCGCCCTTTCCATTTAGATGATCATCATTGGTCTCATAATACGATCGTACATACATACATACATACATATGGATATCAATAACATTCGTTAATATCAACACCACTTAGAGTGGAAATTATTGTAATTGGAAAAAAGAAACTCGTTTAGCTAAATATTTGTTTGGTTCCTAGCTGAGGTAGCACCATGATTAGAATAAACATTTTAGTTTTAACATGTTTCAAATGTATGCACATAAATTGTGATACGTTTCTCCGAAACAATTACCTAATTATGTTCAAATACACGCAGCGTTACCACAAAAGTCGACAACAAAATCTACCCAAAATTGTTGTGTTTATACATTTTTGGTTCGTAAAATTTCCACACACATTTCTCTAAATTCTATTTGAACAAACGAGTCCAAAATGCAGAGAGATTCAGCGATACACTATCGGCGTATGCATATTTGTAGCCGCGAGAAATAACTAATGCGCCAGCACCCGGAACCCCACCCAATCAAATAAACTTCCCGTGAAACTAAATATGTGCAAATAAATTTGTCCAACAACACCCTATAAGCCTTTGCTACCACCCGACTGAAAAATAACTCTATTCGTAGTTACAAAATCAATTAAATGCATTATAGATGCAAATGTTATACTCTGGGCAACACCGGCTGCCTGGCCAACGACCAAAAGCTGCAGTGCTACCATTGCTTTCCAAAAAAAGCAAATTAAAAACTAAACAAAGGTCGATTGGAAGTCTATCTCTCCAGCAATCCATACGCATTTACTGTTGTTAATGGTAATTTTTAATTTCGAGCATTATTACTATTATAACCTATCGGCCGTTTCTTGTTTCTCTCTGTTACTGCAGAAAAAATATTGAAATTACTATCCACCATCTAACGTAAAATTTATTCTATTTCATACTCGGTAGTTGCGTAACACGGTAGGTACCTGCGTAGCTTAAATATCTAATGTTTTGCAGTAGTTTTGGATTTGTTGTTGTTGTTGTTGTTGATTTTGGTTCTAGACCCAGTCCGTGGAACGTTTGATGAATATTTCTGGTTCGGGGGCACTTACGTGATGAAATATAAATAAGAGAACATAAAACGCAGCAAGTGCACATCTGTGCTGATGTTTCCCAAATCCTCATTTAATATTTGTTTGTGCTTTGCGATACACAAATAGCGATATTCGTCAGATAGAGAGATAACCAGATGCATGGTCACACATCATTTCGAATGAAATTGACTGAAATCGACGCTTCTCGTCAGAATTGTGGTCTTCACTGTGAATTGATTGGTTTATGTGTATGACGAGGATTTTCGAAAAAGGTTAACGATTTTAAACCTTCTCATCAAGAAGCGTAAATAATAGAAGAGAAATGGTGTACAGGCGGAAATTATATGGAACTTTAGATGTACATGCTCCGACAGAGAGGACAGGCGTCAAAAATCGTATCCACTCGACAGTACATTATAGTAAAAACCACGAATGACCACTTGGTTGACAACTAAAGGGTTATCCATTAAGAGCTTTTTTTATTTTAAATTTTGGCGTATTTTTGAGATTTGTAACTTAAATCTGTCATTCCTTGACTCTACCATGTAAGAGATACAAAACATTTCGCGACATTTTGTAAAGTTTAGAGGAAAACATAATCATCGACTATGTGGTGCGATTTAATGCCGCTAGACTTCTTGTTTTGGGGATACATTAAGAATGAAGTGTACGCCAATGATCCATATACAATTCAAGTGCTTAAAAATAATATCAGAGCTGTTATTCGTTAAATGGTCGATTGGTGTCTGTTAAGGACTAAGGAAATATGAAAATGTGTCATTAAGGAATTGTGAAGGTTCAAATAGCCTTCTAGAAGTTCGAAAATAGGTACTTTTCTTTCGTAGGAGTCCTTTGAAAAGTAAAGGGTTTTCCAATAGCGACTTGACAACTTTGAATTTAATTTCACTAATCATCAAGCTGTCACTGTCAATTTATTCAGTAAACTCAACATTTTCATCATGGTAAAGTACACGAACGAGCAATGTCTGCAAATTATAAAAATTTTCTACCGAAATTCGGAGTCGGTGACTGCAACTTTAAGAGCGTTAACTCCAATTTTCGGTCGTAATTCTCGCCCTAGTAGACAAGCAATAACAAGTTTAGTGCAAAAATTTGAGTCTACATATTCGTTGTGTGATGTTGCCGTGTCAGTGAGACAACGGGTTGGTCGAAGTGTCGAAAATATCGCTGCCGTTCAGGCGTCCGTAGCAAACGATCCAAATCAGTCAATTCCACGGCGTTCTCAAGAATTGGGCATCGCTCAGACCACATTATGCCGTATTTTGCGTTATCGCGCCATGATCACCGATTATTTTTGGCCCGAATTGGAAGATATGGACTTAGACGACATGTGGTTTCAACAGGATTGTGCCACAAGCCACACAGCAGACGTTACAATCGATTTATTGAAGAGTAAGTATGGTGAGCGTGTTATCTCAAGAAATGGGCCAGTCGATTGGCCGCCTCGTTCGTGCGATTTAACGCCGCTTGACTATTTTCTGTGGGGCTACGTTACGGCTACAAGCCGACGACGTTGGAAGAGCTCAGAGCCAACATTGAACGCGAAATAGCGGCCGTTGGGTCCAACGAATCGACCGCTGCAAACGTGCCCGCGGTGGCCATATGAACGAAGTCGAGGTTCATTCATAAATGTTTTGATTGTACTTCAAGCCGATAATAAAGTTTTTGAAATATCTCAAATGGTTTGCGTTTTATTTAAAAAAAAAGTTGTCAAGTCCTTATTGGAAAACCCTTTACATATGTAAAGCCCATGACATTGAATGTTAAATATAAAGACCGAGGGTAGCATTATCAATATGAAAAAGATTACAGATTACATATCATATATCGATCTTCACTCCTGCTTGTGTCAACAATTTTTCGAAAACCCTCTTAATATATTCCTCTTACTTGAATGAATTGTATATACAAAAAAAAATACAAATTTTTGGCGCAACAGGTCCATGGGATCCAGGGCCTAGCTTCTCACAAGCATTCGTGTTGTGCGTGTTATATTCTTCACATGAATGGAAGGGGCCTACTGTTTAATGCCGGATCCGAACGGCAATTTTGAGAAGCTTTTTCATGACAGTTTTACTCTCGGATGTTTGTCAGACGCTCGCGAGAGGTGGGGCCGTGAAAGAAATTTCTTGGTGTTGTTTGGGGATTGAACTTGGAACCCCTCGCTCCGTAGTCCAACGCACTAACCACTTGAGCCACGGCGCCCACGAATGAATTGTATATATTTGTTATAAATAGTTGACGTCCTTGTACTAGGTAACATCAGTTTAAGAACTAAAGCAATTAACACTTCGAACTTACCCCCATATCTATTTTACGCAAAATAACTTTACTACAACCGCGAATACTAGTCTCCCTGCAATTTCTAGGACTTAAATAAATATCTCTATAATTCGAAACTTCCTTTTTTTTTACTTAATCAACAAAAATACATACATGTGTATAGGTATGTATGTACAGTCGAGCGACCGGAAACCAATGACAACAGTACAATAACACCCATTTGTTGCTGAACGTTTTTTTATGAGAAATTTAATGCGGTATTATCGTTCTCATATTTCGATTCATTATAGGAGGACTCCGTCACGCACACACTCTAAACCGAGCGATGAAGTAACTTAACTCCCACACCAAATGTTGTTTGGCTCGACTTCATTAAATTAATTGCTTATTAAAACACTTGAATACCTGCGGTAGTGGTGATGGTTGTGATGAAGGGAAGGATTCAATAGACTGGTGTTGAAAAGCCACAAAATTAAAGTCAACATGGAGAGGTCGTTCTACACTCATGTTCGATGCGCTGAAGTATTCGATTAACGAATAAACATTACACATCGTTAGAAGACTCGTAGTAATTCCCTTCAGCCGGATCTATGCCACATCCTGATGATTGTCGATTCCTGATAAACCTCAAAATATTAAGATCCGGTGTTTATTTTTTTTAAATTCAGAAGTTATAACTGTTTCGAATTCTCGTGGGGAGAAGAGTATTAAAAGTCATAGAATCCATACATATCGGATAATATTAAGAGTAAAATTATTACACCAGGATACCGTATATCCTTATGAAGGCAATAATGATGATGTCGGTCGGTGTGGGCGGTTCAAGTAAGTGCGCTTTCAATTTACACTCTGGAAATGTTTGAGTTAAGTTGTGTCAAACTCTTGGCAAAACCCAACTTCTTGATTGCAAGGCTATTATCGAAGCGAGTAAGGGAAAGACAGGAAGAGTTTCCCTGAACGAGAGGAAGTTGGAGGATTTGCCGTCTAATGATGAAAAGAGGAAAAGTTTCGATGACGGAAAATTTCCGCGCCAAGTTGTGTTTTTGCGAATTTAATTGCCAATCAATTCAAGTGGATGATGATGATGATGATGATGATGATTATTATTATGTGAAGGATGTGGCAGGACGATAGAAAACCGGTTAAAAATTCTCTAGGTTCATAGATGGTAATGATGCAGCTTCATTACGATAGTTCCCGAAACTATAGTTTAATTTGGACGAGCGATTACATTCAAATAGTTTTAGAAGGTAGAACTTTGAAGGAGCGTTGTGAAACTAAGCTCAATTAAGCTTCACTTTATTTTGAAATCTGTTTAAATATTCGTGGAATACTGTGGTTGAATTTGGCTGCGGCTAGTTGCGGACAACTTTTCTTCATAAGTGGGAAAAAAGTGTAAAAAGTAGTAATAAACTAATTTTATGGAAAACATTTTTGAATCATTCGGCAAAAATTTTACAACTTTCTGGTCACGTCACTTACAATATAAAAAACTTTCACTGATAAACCCATCAACTGTGTAAACAAACCAACACAACAAATACTGAGACCTAACGTCAGCTGAGTTTCAAAACCATTGCACCACAAAAATCTATCCTAAATTTCTCCTTATTTCCGACTTAAGCATACTGTACCTACTTACTGTTAGGAGTAACTCAACATCTTCCACTTCATCTGCGTCTTAACACTTTCAGGGTCATAAGTACATAAGTTATATAACCCTAATGCCAAGATCAGTGAAAAACCCCTACTTCAGGTAACGGCTTCCATAGCACCGACCTTGTAACAAAACATGTAATACTGTGGTTGGTACCATATTTTCTCACAGAAAGTTTCAAACAGCTACCACCACAGCTCCCACAAAGTTGGCCTAGTTGTACCAAACTTTCTCTCAGTGACCAAGCTTGGACAATTCTGTAGCCAGGATTTGGTTGCTGCAACTATAAGCTTCGAAGCAAACGGAGAATGGAAAACCTCCGTCGTTGCGTCAGCTTACTTTCCCTATGATTCGACAATACTTCCGCCCCCGAAGTTTGTTATGGACCTCATAGAGTATTGTGATTCTCGAGAAATGAACTACTCATACGCACGAATACTAATACTCAGAATACAGTCTGAGAATACCATCTCATAGACTTTCTACTATCGTCTAACATGGTCATTAACAATGTTGGTTCTCAGCGAAACTTTGTTACGGCAAGAAGAAAGGAGGTGATTGACTTGACGTTATCTAATTAGTACTTCAAGTCGATTACAAACTGAAGAGTTCTGTTGGAAGTGTCCCTGTCGGATCATAGGTACATCGCCTTCGAAATCAATTGGGAAGCGACTCCAAACCGGAGTCGCTAAAAAAACCTGACGGTACCTACATTGAGACGAAAGCGGAGACTTTTAGTCTTCTCTTCACGAAAAAGAGGAAGTCGAAGGGGGAAGTCGAATGCATCCAAGGCGATCTCAGTTTTCTGGCAGTGTAAAGGTGCTTTTATCAAGACATGGGGCCTATCAGATGAATTTATCTATACAGCTATGGTAAGGCCTATTTTAGCTTATGCGTCGATGGAGGGGGCTTTCGCGTAGCTACGCGCCTGCCTTCTGCATAAAACTCCAAAGAACGGCCTGTCTCGGCTGCACGGGAGCTTTCTCGAGTACGCCTGGTTCTGCTCTAGATGCTCTGCGTGATTTACCTCCCCTTGATGCTTTCATCATGGGCTGTGCTATCAAAGCAATCTACCGTCTTAGACGGGGTGGCTTTTGGTATCATTCGCACTGTAGTTTCGATGACCTTGCAAACACTTATCCTACGAGCCTGGTTCCATGGATATTCCGTCTAATACAATGACACCGGAACTTCGACTGCTGTGCAAATTTAGAGTCGATTTTCCTTGCGTTCAGGACTGGGTTCCGCCAGAGTCTGAGCCTGGGCTATGCTAGGTACTGGTGTCTTCGTGGAGACCGACAACCATAGGCTCCACTACTCGTTAGCCACGCATGCCTCTGTTTGCAAGCGGCGATTTATGCTATCTTAACGGCTGCCGACTATATTGTTAAGAACAGGTAGCGGGGTCGGAGTATCTGCATCTGAGGCGACAGTTAGGCTGCGCTTAAAGCTTTACTCAACCCTGTAACCCGTTTGGCGACGATACTTCGGATCCTGGACAAAAGAAACGAATTTCAAGTTGAAACTCTTTTCCCCTTGCCTTTGAAAAAAAAACTCGGAATGCCATGCAATTTTGAAGTACCTCATCGGAGCACTTCTACGCATACTACAGATTGCGGAAAGAGATGAGCTGTTACATGACGTCTTCAACCTCACACTTAAATAACAAGCTAATAATTTAATAAATACATCAATGTATAGCAGAATAATGCAGCTGGCATCTTAAACTTGACAATTACCTACACTTGAATACTTTTGCATTGTCATTTTAGTTTTGCCTTATTTAACTTTATAGTATTAACAAATAATAAGGAAACATCAACTGCTCTCGTCATGCTAAAACTTTCCTGGAACGTAGTTACTTCTGTTTGCAAACTGAAACAGAACTAAAAGTCCACAAATACATATCAATATCTTTATTTATGTCATTTAATTAAACAACCCGGATGTAAAATGGTCACTCGATGCTGTCGACATCGTTTTCTAAAATTTCTAATCGAAACTCAATTTCAAAACTGAATGTCCAAAACAATGTGCAAAATTTACGAAAAGCAAATTATTATTCAATTTACGTAGAAATCCACAAATCCACAAATCCTTTTTCGAGATACAAACACCGGGGCTCTGTAGTCTTCTCAATTAAATTTCCATCTTCACTTTTAACTAAATTCAATGCAAACGAATCGAACTTCTTGCCTTGGAATGGAATACCAGTATCCTTTACACAATTGAACTGTGATTGTTCGATATTCCTTCTTACATCCTGTGCTATACATAACCATACTCATAAATTTTTTTTTCCTTTTTTTTAGAAATGGAAAGCGCACCGAGAAATGTACAAGTCAGACCATTAAGCTCATCGACAATGGTCATTACATGGGAACCACCTGAGACACCGAATGGACAAGTGACTGTGAGTATCGACCATGAGTGGGTGTAATGTATGAGAAAAAAAAAGCCCAATTTCTACATCTCTCTATATGTATATGTATATATCCTTTTAGTCCTATGTCAATCTCTCTCTATTCCACTTAAGGTAGAATTTCAATGGAAATGTATACGATGATACCGTTAAACTTCTATTCATATTGTTATTGTTAAGGTAACCTTATTCCTGTTATCTGTGTATGTGTATGAGAGATTCCTTCCTTTCCAAATGATTATACAATTGTCCTGTGTGCTCCTTTTGAACTTCCTACGTCCTATGCTTTTACGAATCTAAAGGTGAATTGAGTTTCAATTGTGAATCAATAGAGTTCGATAAAATTCGAGATTTGTGTCTGTCTGTCTGTCTGTTGTATAGATGTAAGGATTCGTTTTTCCTTCTTTTCTTTTTTTTTTTTTTATTCTCAATTTGTTGTTATCCTCCAACCTTCTATTGTATTCCAAGTGTATTATTGAATTTCCAATGAATGTGATGGGCAATGGATGGGAATACAATTCGTATTCCGAATTTTATTTTTTCGTATTTTGTACGAAAAGAATAGAATAATCAAAGTGAAGAATGACACCCAAAGTGACATTGTGTTGTTTGGGAATGAAGTGATAACAGTCGAGGTAACAAAACTAATGATTTGATGTCCTTAGACAGAGGTAAGAACTTTGAGTAGGCGATGTGTTCTATTTTTGTACTTTAGAGGAAGTCTCTGGCGAGTGTTCCTATTATTTTATGAAAAAATTAAAGGCACGGACTTATTAAAAAAATCTTTAAAAAAATTTATAATAGAAATAAGAACCCAATGAACCTCTTCAGTCTTTTGTTTCCCAAAGCCGTGAGTCTATTGATGAAGAAAGAGAAAAATCGTTACGCATACAGTTTCTTCAATAATCCATGTAAACTAGCCTAAATATGCACCTAGCCCTTGAAAGAAATCTTTTGATTGAATCGCTACTGAAGCCAGATCCCTGATCACATTAGCAGAATTTCTCAACACTGCATTTGAAATAGTCCACTTTACGTCTTAATAATGACTGACGGACCTACTCTCACTAGATACATATATCACCCACTATACTGAAAAGTTCGATCTCCTTTCAATCAAATCTTGAAAAAACAATCGATTCTACCTCATTTGCTTCGATTTGAAAGCTCAGTTTCAAAATCTTTTTGAAATCTCTCTACATACAGATGTACCATTCAATTCTTGTAATACCATATTATCCTGGACAGTAAGTTGTCATGGAATCAGTTCATATGTATGGACCAAACTATCGATTTAGCCAAGTGTGCATCCTAGCCATGCCGCCACTGCACACATATGTACATATGTGGCAGGAAGTGGAGAGTTATACAGTAAAAATAATGCGTTATGCTACAATTAAAATCAACGTTTTGACAAGCTCTACATGACAGCCCGCACTTTATTCCAGCTGTATTTCTATATATAATTTATTCTGGTAGTAGATATATCATATAGTAGATATGGAAGGTAAACTGAACCTACGTTCTGTACGCTCTGCCAACAAAAACATAGACTATAAGTATTTCCATGTCCGCTATGGTCTGGTGAACTCTCCGTCACAACGAATAAACTGTCAATTCATATCTTAATGGAGGACTGAAAAAGATTACAATAAAAATTTAAAATTCTTATCATAGCTTTATATTTTGTTATCTTTGGACATGCATGTACATACATACATATGTATTCCAACGAATCCGAAGAATACCAGTACATGGGAAACGAAACCGTCGACCACAATCCTCGACAATACAATTTCATCACCTCCACATTGGTATTGGTAATTTAAAGGACTATCACACAAAATTTAATGTCGTGGTAATAGCGCGGAATGTCTACTCTTTATCTCCCTGTCAAAAGTATTTCAATTTGAATGACATGAAATTCTTGTCGCAACTTATCAACATTGCTGTTCGTCATACCTCCACTTCAACTTCTTCGATTTCCCATTTTCGATATTCACCACCACCATTAACCACCCCCAAAATAAGCTAGATTTTCTGCCCGCAATCCCTCATGGAATTTGTCACGCCAGACATCTTAGTTTTCAATCAATATGTCAATTTCATTACATGTCAACATCATCGCACTCCTATCTCTATCTCTTTCCATCTTCTCTATTCGGGTCGCATCATTATTCGCATAATTCCTATTTCAAACATTCCTTCGAAATCAATATGAACACTGACAGTTACCGTGCACGAGATTGAAGCCATCCACCAGCTGGAAACCTCAAACTACTATCTCCTGTATAACCTAATCTATTCTCCATCTTGTACTGTGAATAATTTACCAATACCTTTCTCTCTATCTCTCTCCTTCTCAGGGTTACAAAGTATATTACACGACAAATTCTAATCAACCAGAGGCATCTTGGGACTCGCAAATGGTTGACAATAGTGAGTTAACAACAATATCCGAATTGACACCGCACGCTATTTACACGGTACGTGTACAAGCATTTACATCTATGGGTGCCGGTCCGATGTCCACTCCGGTACAGGTGAAAACACAACAAGGTAAGGACGAAAATGAAGTTTGAATTTTAAAATAGAAACAAAAAAAAAAACCCTGAATACATGTAGAATGAGGGGCGCATTTATCTATTTCGTATGCAGATTTCTAAGCACTGGAATCCTTAAATAAAGTAAAGAATGAGTGTTTTTGTTGCCAGAGGATTTTGGCTAAAAAAGAACGAAATGCAAAAGTATTTTGGGTAGGAACACCCTCCTTTTTTGCGGGCAAATAAGTAAATTTATTGCATAATCCAGACTGAAGTAGGGTACTTGTATTGCAAACTTTATTATGATAGGATGGTCAGTTGGTTATTGGGAAACTTTGACCACGTTTAGCTTTAGGGAAACGGTTAGTTTGATAATTCTGATAAAATCTTACATAAATTATTTAAAAGTGTACTTAGTGGAGAGTAAAAGTAATATAATCAATAAAAATTGCAAGCTACTGAGAAATTGGAAGAAATAATTCCAAGAATACTCACACAACTGCCAGTTAGAAATGAGCATTTCCACATCTAAGGTAAAAGAAATTAAAACGAATTCAGTGAATCAGGAATTTTGTTTGTCTAAAATGAAAGAAAACGTAATCTGCGATGGAATGGACCTGGTGCAGCACGAAAGTCTGTTGGAATCAGCTGGATTTTACTTTAAGTTTCGCCACTAATAATTTTGGATTAGTTTAGGAAATATCTTAAGGTTATTCCTTAAAGCCATTAATGTAAACATCAGAACAGCGGAAATACGTTCAAAAATTTGCAACCATCATTATTTGCTGCAACCAGATATTATTTGCTGCTATCCTTATGAGTTTTACATAAGTCACTAGGCGCCATAGTGGGGAATTCAGCAACATGTTGCGTGAAACCAATCCTTATTATTTTTAAACGTTGGTGTCCCTGCGAAATTGTTCGGTTCCGTAGGGAGTGTTCGTAACGATGACCAAATTATAACCAATGCTCCTCATTGACTGGAAAATAAATTGGAGTGAATTATGGAATTTAGTGGATAAATTTAGCTTCATTTACTGTCATTAGTTTCAAAAAATTAATACTCCTACGTAAAACAATTGTTTTTTGTAAGAAAGTTTGATTTCAATTTGAAGGACGTACTCCGAGTACCTTAAAAAAGATATATTCTTGCTTTATAGTTTAAAGCTCTGAGCACATCTAGCATAATGTTGTAAATCTGAATCTATACGACTAGCACTAAACCAGCAAAACATAGACCCAGTAATCTCAGACTAGGATGAATGCATGCTAAAGACGAGACACATCAACTGAGAACTGGGTGACTGCCAAGTACATGGGCTGGCCTCTAGAGGCACTCCTCCTATGGATACTGGTCTTGAATGGAATCTTAAAGAAATAAAAAAAGAAGAATTCAGAGTTGTTACATATGCGAATGATGTCGTCATAATGGCGACAGGTAAGTTCATACCCGCCATCACCGAAATACTTGTGGATTAAACAGTAACCCCTAGAAAAACAGAGGTGGCCATCTCCACTAACATGAGAACAAGTCCACAGATCAGGCCCTTGAGACTCAACGGCACACCCCTCCAAATCTCAGATAAGGCGAGATACTTGTTCATTCGAACGTAAGCTGACTTGGAAAGAAAACACGTCAGAAAAATAAAGCAAGCATCCATAGCCTTCTATAAATGTAGCAAAATCTTAGGTAAAAAATGGTGGCCACTCATCGTCAGACCCATTTTATAATATGGGTGCCTAGGTCTAGTGACCCGCAGCAGATAAGACCACGTACCTCAGAGCACTGACCGCGGCACAAAAAATTAGCATGTATAGGGACTACCAGCGCCATTAGAACCACGGCACCTGCAGCCCTTAAAACCATACTAGCACTGATCCCATTAGACCTGCACCTAAAGGAAACAGCTCCTATGGAAAGAGGGTAACATGTGCCACCGCACTATTGCGAGATGGACACACTTGGGTGCCGAGATAGAATATATGTCACCATCGCACGACTTCAGCCTAGTCGCTAAAAAAAACTTCCCCTTAAGAGAGGATTGGGTTAACGGTAGGCCTTCAACTCGAATAATATCTCGGTTTTCACGGACGAGTCAAAAACTGACGAAGGAGTAGGCTTTGGCATATACTCATCTGAACCCGAAATTGCTCACTCTCTGGGACTTCCAAACCCCGGCAGCGTGTTCCAAGCGGATTAGCAATCGCAGAAGCGGCACGAGAACTATTCACGAAACTGCACTCAAAGAAGAGGATCGAGATATACAAAGACAGTCAAGCCGCATTGAAGGTCATCTTAACCACAGTCGTCAAATTCAAACTTGCGAAATGATGCCGTAAAGAACTCACAGCACTTACAGCAAACCACGAAGTTATAGTCCTTTGGGTTCCAGCACAACGGCATTCAGGGAAATGAACGAGCGGACGATTCAGCAAAAAAGGGGTATAGCCAGGACCTGAAAATGGTCATTACCTGTGTTGAACCGCCGCTAAAACTTGTTAAATCCAATACAGAGCAAGCCTTCACGAAACTAGCTAATGAGAGATGGAGCGCACTCTCATCTTGTCATGTCTCCAAAAAAATTCTGGACAAAACATGACAATGCCAAGACAAAGCAAATTTTAATGTTTAACCTAACGTTAAACTAACTTAGCGCTTTTCACGGGTTTATTACCAGCCACAACCTCCTGGCGATCCACTGAAAAAGAATGCCCAAGCCTGTGCAGAACTAGGAAAACGGTCCTCGGTGAATACCACTTCGAAGATCTGTGCGACCTGTCAGAAAAAACACCATTAACCATCCTTAAATTTCAAACAATATTGGGTTTATTCAGGGAGGTTACATATACCAAAGCTACAGACCAACTTTTGTCTTCGTTTTGTTTTTTACCTACCTACGTACCTATTACTTTAAAAGTATTATGCAGGGTACTGCAGAATTGATAAGACGATTTAATATTTCCGCCAGAAACATACGCCGATGAATAGCGCAGGGTTTGAATCGTTGACTTATTACAGCCGCGTCCTGTATACAGTTTTCACACCAATCGGAATCGTTTAAAAAAATTACAACTTACAAATAAATTTTACAAACAACAGTGGGAGAAAATATTTGTTAACTTACGTGATATATTGTGCTTGTTGCTGCTTACATACTCATGTTGGTTGAATAGATAAAATTCCTGAAAAGGTACAAAGAATTTTAAATCAGTAAATGCAGAGTAGTATAAGCTAGCTTTTCTTCCTTAAAGTACCTACATATATGTAGAGTCATAAAAAACTTTACATAATAATAATTTACTCCAATTTACTGACATTAAGTTTAATTTAAAGATACTACCCTAATTTATTATTATTGACTAAACATAAGGTCAAGTGTATTAAGTAAAGATTGGACAAAAATAAACTCTACCGGATATCCATTACATTAATGAATTTTAATGAAACCTCACAAACAATTCATCGTTATCATGTCCTGACCAAACGGCAAATTGCTGACATTGCAATACAAGCTCCTCCATTTGAGAGCATATAAATTAAATAAATAAAATAAAGTTTAAGTGAACGTGTTCAATATGAGTATTATTCACGAGAATCTCAACTTCAGAATTTTCCTCGTAACATTAATTACTTTTTGGGATATTTTAAAATTTTATTTCTGTTACAATTAAAAAACAAAAAAAAAATACCAGAACCCAGAACCCAGCTCCGTATTACGCGCGAGATAATCATTCGATGTTGCGTTTAAGTGACACAATTAAAAAAATGTTGCCTTTCTTGCATCCTTGCTTGTGCCGGTAGGATACGCTTCGGCGATGATTATGTTCCATTGTAACTGGGAAACGAGTCCCTTTTTGGGTGGGAAAGGAAGTAAATTACATTAATTAAGGCTGATTCACAGCCATAAATCTGCCAGGGATTTTTTTTTATCTCACGTTAAGCTGCAAACCGTGTGAAAAGTGCATGCGAGAAGCCTCCAATGAAAAATTTATAGTATGGAAATTATTGATTAAATTTGTGTAAACGCGGTGCGTGTGTGTTGGGTGAAATTTGTATACGAAAAGATAAAAGGAGTAGGCAGTCCTGGCCATGGTATATATTTAAATTGTATTGTATTTAAGTGAAAATGATTTCATTTCCGATTTGCATGTTGGTTGAATTGAATTTATATGTTTTTCTCCTTCTTTTTTTCTTTTTTTCTTCGGTTTCTATTCAATTTCCGCAATCATCATCATCATCATCGACGCATCGATGAAATGGACATGGTCATCATCGTCATCATCATCAATGCAACATCAACATTCAATCAACACTTTGGAAATATGTG
This sequence comes from Xylota sylvarum, assembly GCA_905220385.1. Classification (NCBI taxonomy): domain Eukaryota; kingdom Metazoa; phylum Arthropoda; class Insecta; order Diptera; family Syrphidae; genus Xylota; species Xylota sylvarum. The sequence continues at coordinate 95,177,542 of LR999957.1, read as the reverse complement.
GAAATATGATGCACACATATGAACGATGGAATTCGCAGGTGTCCCATCGCAGCCGAGTAATTTCCGGGCAACCGATATCGGTGAGACCGCAGTTACACTGCAATGGTCGAAGCCGACACATTCCAGTGAGAATATTGTCCATTATGAGCTATACTGGAATGATACGTATGCAAATCAGGATCATCATAAGTAAGTACATATTTTTGAAATACTGTTCAGATGATTGAAGGAAGAGAGAAAGTGGAGATGGATTTAATCGAGTTGGATGAGTGATGAATGAGATTCTTGTTAATATTTTATTTCTTGAAGTCCTGTGATGGGAATATTGTAACGACTGTCTGTTAAAGTATGAATAGATTTTCATGAGCCCATTTACGACTTCATCTTGAAGATGGGATGAAAATTACTTAATTGTGAGTTTTTTACACTGATGTTTTTGAAGTCAATACAGAGCATTAGAACATTTTCGCCACAAAGTGCAAGTTCTGTAGGGAATGACTATGAATAAATAGTCAATATAAAACACTAACCATGAAAATGCGAAATACACATCAACATTCGCAACAAAAGAACACCTAAGGACACGCTTCATCCTTGGAAGAAATATACAATACAAATGTATCGGCATGACAACTAGCTAATATACACTAGATCAAGACTAGCTGGAACTTTCCTACTTAAGTAAGGTGAATTAAATAAATCAATATAGCAATCTATAATAGAGTTGTCTAAATCCTTGTATTACAATAAGAACGGACACTTTGTAATACTAAACTGGCAAACATACAGACCAGAGCTGCAGTCAGTATGTTTGTCAAATTAATTAATTTAGGTCGCGGATATATCATCAAAGTTAGAAGACAAGAAACATTTTTTGCAGAAAAAGAATCCAATCTAGATCCTATCTAATCTACCTTTCTCTCTCGAAAACTATTTCAGCTATTACTAATTCGTATTTATTTCGCAGACGTATATCTAATACAGAATCGTATACGCTTGATGGTTTGTATCCTGACACATTATACTATATATGGCTGGCGGCACGTTCTCAACGTGGAGAAGGAGCTACCACACCCCCAATACCCGTCCGAACAAAACAATATGGTAAGATATACCAACAATTTTGAATCCTTTTATAAAAAAGAAAAAAAAATCCTTTCGCTTAGTACGTAGTTATAAATTAAGAATAAAACACAATTCTATATATGAAACCTTTACCATTATACTATAGCTTATCAAATATAGAGTTACAAGTAGTTGTGTAGATTTTGTTATTAAATATACATATATACATTCCTTCAACCATGTCCATTCAATTGGTGTGCTTTTATGTCCTTTATACCCTACGAATATCCCGCCGAAAAAATTTCTTTATACTAGCTGCGTGGAAACAGGTAATCGAAAAACACCCCTTTATAATCCTTTTGACTCCTTCCACTTATTAAAATAAAATCACGAAAGCACCCAAATAAGTTGAATAAAGACAAACAAAAAAGAAGAAATTTCCATTTGGTGTGAGACTTATAAAACCATGTCCGGTAGGTTAAAGGGAATCCATTTCCAAAAAAGGACCAAAGGTGTTTTTTAGTATGTATTTTTCACGGCGTTGAAACTAAAGGGATTTTATTATTTTTTTTTTTTGTTTTTTGATTTTCGTGTAATGAAATGGTGTGTCCCGTCCTGCCAGTGTTTTGGTTTTGTTTTTTTTTTTTTGTAATTTCATTTTTCTTTTATTTTTTTTTTTTTACAAGGAAAAATCCTGTCAGACACAACAAACAGGGATACATTCTCTTTTCATTTTTCACATTTACATTTGGAAATGCATTTTCAAAAATTTCGTATAAAATAATCCAAAGCGAAGGCAAAACGAATCATAATTGCATTTTTCATTCACTATATCATAGTACTGAAAATCTATGGAATCCTTTCTAGTTTTTTCAGAGGAAAATGACGGACTCAACTGAGTTAAAATTGAAAACTGCAAAAAGTTTTGGTAATCCTTTATCAGAAAGAATTGTATAGGGATACAATACATTTTGTAGCGTTGCAATCATTTCATAGAAGGATGTTGAAGGAAAAGAGAATGAAATTAACCAAGAGCGACAGAAGAATATTTTTATGTTTTAAATTCAGCATTTAGCAAGACCAAGAGGGAGGTTGCCTCTTTCATTGAATCTTGGTAGAAAAAAATAAAAACAAAAATAAACGAGGAAAATAGTTTTATTTGTTTTGCTGTCTATCTAGAAATGGAAATGAAAGAATATGCTAGTAACTGAAGAAGGAAAATACTCTGAGTTTTTAATAAAATTTTGAGATATTTAAATATAAAAAAATCTAAAATAGTTACTAAATGTAGAACGCGGGTAAATGTAGCACCGTCATATTGTTTGGACTGTATTGTGAGCAGTAAATTTAGAAATTTAATTGAATACAATCTAGTTAGATATTTTTTTTTCAAAACCAGGAAAGTTTTCAATAACGAATTCAAATAAGATTGAGATGATCAGGACATGTAGTAAAAAGGCATGTTACCTAAGGGGTAGCATGCTTTGTCTTCTTGTTTTTAATTGCCTTAATGGTTAATTCCTATTTTCCCCAACTGAATGGCAAATTAAACTAAAAATTTTAAATTATTATTCGTATTCAAAAGACTGCCTAATTTTTCTAGATGTCCCAAACACTTTATTCAAAAAATGCAATTTACATACCTGCGCTTGTATTGATATTCCTTTTTGCTGCCCAAAATTGGGAGAAAAGAAGATGATTAAATATGGAGACGAAAACTCCTAATCGGAGTAACTAGAAGTTATAAATTAGACGACTAACTTAATATAGCCTACTAATAGACAATCAATCGAGACTAATCTAGTCTATTGCCGCGAACTCTTGATTAGTACACCTCTTGCACATTAAATGCACATTCCTCGATCAGAGCGTTTTTGTTTTCCCGACATGAACCTTTCAAGTCAGTCCATATTCTGTCGGTCTTCATGTTCGACTGCAGGCTAAACGTTATGACGGAATCTGTCATTCATATCGAAATCGGAATTTTCTCGATTTACTCGAAAACAGCTCCAACGCCGTGGCTCAAGTGGTTAGTGCGTTGGACTACGGAGCAACGGGTTCCAGGTTCAATCCCCAGACAACACCTAAAATTTCTTTCAAGGCCCCACCTCTCGCAAGCGTCTGACAAACTTCGGAGAGTAAAACTGTCATGAAGAAGCTTCTCAAAAACAGAAATTGCCCTTCGGATACGGCATTAAACAGTAGGCTCCTTACATTCGTGTAAAGAATATAACACGCACAACACGAATGGTTGTGAGAAGCTAGGTACTAGGTCCCATGGACTTGTCGCGCCAAAAATTTGTATTTTTTTATTCCTAGGCAAGGATTTGTGGTAAATGTTTTGTAACACCCTCGTTTTCCTTTTTTTTTGGAACACAAGACTACAGAAATGCATATTTGCATAATTTGTTAACACAAATATTATAGGCCTTGAAATTCTTTAAAATTCATCCCAACATTATGGCCACTCCCATTTTTGGAGGGCGTTTAAAAAAAAGAAATTATACATTTTTTTATGAAAATTTCAGATACACGTATAAATTGAGCAAAAATACAAAATACCACGGCTACTTTGTTAGGCTTCATGTTAGAAGAACAAGACTTGAATTTCAATCCTGAAAAGTTTGTAAACGACCCATTTTTGCGCTTTATTTCAAATATCCTGGAATAACATTTTTAATCAGTTCTGAAAATTTATTAATGTAGAATAAAATAATTTAGAAGTTTTGAAACTGTCGTCTAGTACTGTGTGCTATTGGTTGGAGATTTGATAATGTACATCTGTACCTTAATATCGTTAGAGAAATTCAAAACAATACTAAGCCATTTTTTTGGATTTATAAAGCTCCTAAACATGATATTACGGAACAAGTGCAGAAATGCTAGATAATGCTTATGCTAAGTTTAAAAATGATATTCTTCGCATTCCTCCGTACAATTTTTACATCTCTTCGATATACATATATAAATGGATATGTACTTCATTCCAATCTACATTTACCACAGAAACCACATAAATGTTGTTACTGCAATTAATAGCCCTCTGTTAGTCCAGTCAATACAATAATTTTCATTGTATTTCTTTGTTAACATTTAATATTTAAATTGATAATGAATCAAACAACTACATTCAATTTACAACAATAAGAGAAAATAAATAAGGATATTTATACTTTTTCTGAAAATGCATTTTAAATTTAAAACATTTCTTTTATTTACACCATTCTGTCAAACAAATTTTAATTATAAAATAATAAGAGTAAAATATAAGAAAAACAACACCACCACATCACATCACTTTAAATTCACCTGAAAATTAAAAACGGAAAAAAACAGCACTAACAAAACAAACAAAAAAATTTATGAAAACCTACATGCAAATATTTTTCTTGAGAAAAAAAATTCTTCAGTATATTTACACACAATTGAACATTAAGTAAAAGCAATGAAATAAAAATTCACCGCCATCACTCAAACAAACAATAATATGAGCTTGTTATTCACTTGAAACATTAAACCAATTCATTTTAACGGCGCTTTCTTCCTTAGGGTACACATATTAAACCAAAAGCAAAAAAAAACAGTGTTCACACACTCAATCACTCGCATCGAAAATACCTCTCGATTTACCCAAGAAAACAACAAACAGAACATACATAAATTTAAAAACAATTCCCCTAGCGATACAAACAAAGCAATACACAAAAATGTATTCATCAAAATTCCAGGAATTTTCCAAACCCTTTTGGCAGTACATACTAAATTACAAGCACGTTAGTAATTTTAATTTTGTTGCTTTATTTTCGCTCTTCACTTCCCCCCATCAACCAAAAACAAACAAACATATTCGATTATGATCATTATGATGATTAATTTAAGAATAACAAACTACCCCCACAGCATTCCATTACAAGAGTTAACAATTAATAATACAGGATATCAGGACTCTATTTGTCAAAACACAATTTGATTTAAATTTTTTTGGTTTAATTTAATTTTTTTTTTAATTATTTGCAATAATAATGCAGAAAAAATGATTGGCACACGTTTTGCAAATTACACGCAAGAGTGAGAGTATACATATGTTTTTTTACAATCGGGGTTTATATAATAATTATTCTGTGTGGTAAGGGCCTATTTCTCCGAAACTTAATATAAAAATTAATGGAGAGTTTTTATATTGAATATTTTTAATATTAAATTTGTAATCTGTTGAGTGTCAAATCGAAAGTGTGTTGGGCGTGTGTGTTTATATATACTTTTTTTGTGTGAAAATAATTAACCTTTATTCTATAAATCAAAAGAACAATATAGGATTTATTAGTAGTTCAAGAGGATAAACAATTTTTTTTTTAGAGTTCAGAAGGTGCTTTTTTATTAAATTAGCGCCGAACGTGCGCGAAATCATAATTTTAATAAATTTCCAGAATACCACGCACGCCTGAGGTCTGAAAAAAAAATTGAATGTCCTCATTTTTCCTTTCGATCTACCTTGTTAAATTGCATGCATGTCGATTTCACAGAGAGATTTTCAATTAAAAATTATTCTGCACTTTGCACCTTGCACCATGCACACACCTGCACTGTTACGTCTTCTTTTGGTTATCTTTTCGTATTATTATTTCATTATTTCGTTCGCTTTTTTTTTTTGTAACTTTTTTGGTGTTCAGCTCTATGAGAATATGTAATTAAATTTAAAAAGAGCGAAAAAAAAAAATTAAAAACCCCATGAATGAGATTTAATTAATTAATAATTGCATGCGTGCGAGTAAAAGACAATGACTATAATAATAGACCTCTCTCTCTATGTACTTGTTTTTATTTTTTGCTCCTTTTGAATTGTTGTGCCTTGTCTTATTTGTTGCTTGTCATGTGTTTTCGTATATAACTTTACTTAAATCAAAATTAATTTTAATGTTGAATATATGGATGTTTTATATTTTTTTTATCGGTTAAAAAATGTGAAACATTCTGCAAAGATGCATGATGATTTCGTGTTAATTTTTATACATAAATGGATGTGTGTTTTAATTAAAAATTGCATTTGCAGAAATGTCAATTTTATTTGTTGTAATGGATGGCCTATTGCTTGTCATGGTGTAGCGCTCGTTGATATTGTTTTTGAGTTGTATTCCTTTTTTTTTTGTTTTGTTTTTGTGGTAGGGGGATTATTTTAAAAATAAGAGAGAGGGAGAGTGGGAAATGGTTTTAATCTTTTTCGTTTCATATTTTAAACAAGTTCAATTTGTTTTTGTTTTTTTTTTTATAAATATTTGAGTGTGTGACATGCCAGATGTGAAACATCTACTTTGTTGAATGCCCTCCCGATTTAATAACCAATTTTCGATCTTTTGATAGCATTTTGTTTTCGGTTTGCTGTAGTTAATCGATTTTCAGGTATAGCGTTGAGTCTTTTAGAGATATTTATCATTTCATGTTGGGGAGAATTTTATTTCTTTCTTTTTTTTCGTTTGTTTCTTTCAAAGCACTGAGATTGGTGTTGAGATTTATTTTTAATTCATTAATTTTGTTTGTAAGTCGAGAGGGTTTTGTGATGATAGATATCATTTTATAGAGAATTTTTATTTATGAGGGGATTACATTACTTTTTTTCTTTCTTATCCGATCATCTGAATTTATTTGAATAATACAATAATGGTTTACTTCTATTACTGCAAGGATATTTCTTTTTGCCTACAATCTTTACCGAAGCACAACTTTTTGTTCTCTGTAATGTCTAACCACAATTAGTTGCCCTTTTTAAAAATGTGAGGCTTTAAAAAAAGATTCAAATTATAAAATTATTCAAAGCTCACTTCCACCGACAATTTTAGGTGCCAATCAATTATTATAGGCTCGGGAGTTTCGAGATAGAATCTAATTTTAATTGTTATCATGTCCTCTAACTAACGAGAAATTAAAATAATTCTAACAACTTTCTTATATGAACATGGACCTTCAGAGGTTGTGCTACTATTAAAAATTGATTTCCAAAGGAATTGTATGAATACCACTCAAGAAATGAGAAGAATTCATTTAAAGAAAAAATTGATCTCCAGTGTTATTGTATTTTATATTTCATATTTTTCAGTCATACATACAAGCCATTAGATTGAATTGGCAATTGATACCAGAAATCCACCATCGATAATATGATCTTGTTATACTTTTTTTAATTGATTCGTCGATCTTCTGAATCAAAAATTTATATTATCCATTAAATACTGTTGTTATCGTTTTCGCACTACTTGTTTCTCATCATTGAATTATTTAACATTTAACATCGAACTGCGATGCAATAGGAACTATAATGCAGATAATAAATAAGAACTAATAAAAACTAAAATTTTATGCATACATATGTATGTATGTATTAACTGAAATAATTCAGATGATTGTAACCTTTAATTTCCTTAAATATTTCTTTATATTATTATAATTATTATTTTTTTTAGCTAAGTATTATATTATTATTATTATTTATAAGAAAAAAATGGTTTATGCAAGGACTGTAAATTTGTTAAAACATGTACATAGATCAATATATGTATGTATTTGTATAATTTTGTATGTGTAACATTTAGTTTCATCTTTCTAATATAAATTTTATTTTTTCAAATGATTGCTTACATGTTTGTCATAAGTAAAACTGTGAACTCACATAATTTTTAAACGATCAAATCGTTTTAATTTTCTCTATGTTTTAGCATAAAACTGCATGTTTTGCATACATTTTAAAAGTTAAACCTTTGTTAATACAAAAAAAAAACAATTCATTCCACCAAATATAAGCAATTTCTGTTTTTTCGTTCGCGAAAAGGTACACAGTAGGCTGAATCGATTTAATTGTATTAATTTTTTTTTACAAAATTCTTGCATAAACCATTGGTAAATTATTATTATTTATTTATTCCCTTTTTTATTTCTAAGATCGCTCATTTTTTTTCAATTTTAATTAATTATATTTTTCATTTTCATTTCATTTTCGGTTCCCCCCAAACATTTTTTGGTTATAAAATAATATTTTTAACTTGAAAAAAAAAAAACTTTATTATAAAAAAAAAACAAAAACTAATTTTCGGAACCAAAACAAAAAATAATATTCCGAAAAAAAAAAATCAACAACAAAAACAAAAATTCGAATATTGTAGTGCCAGGTGCTCCACCACGTAATATTACCGCTGAAGCGACCAGTCCAACGACAATCGCTGTATCTTGGCTACCACCGCCCATAGAACGTTCCAACGGTCGGATTGTCTATTATAAAGTGTTCTTTGTTGAAGTTGGTCGTTCCGATAGTGAAGCTACGATAACTACACTGAACGCAACTAGCATTGTTTTGGACGAATTGAAACGATGGACGGAATACAAGATTTGGGTTCTAGCTGGTACATCGGTCGGTGATGGGCCAAGATCACATCCGATTATAGTACGAACACACGAAGATGGTATGTATTTTGTAAATTTGTTATATAAAAAATAAAAAAAAATTTAATTAATAACTTTACTAACCATATATGATTTCTTTCTTTCTTATATTGTTGTTTTCTTTTTTTTGTTTTTGAGCTTTCCTTTTTTTTTGGAAAAAAATATTTTCTATTGCTGACAAATTTGAATTTTGTAAAATTCCCTTAAACAGGCTGCTGGATGCCTCAATTTTTGGAAAAACATTTTTTATGAAACAAATTTTTTTATGTTAAATAGCCTTAGCCAATGACAAGTGATTTTTGAAGTCAACTGGCCTTCATGAGAGTACAAATTCTATAATTTCTTTTAATTGTAGATATTGTCTTTTTTGGTTACATTATTAAGTATTTTAGAGTGACGTTTATACAGAGTTTCTATTGAATAAAAAATATTTTTTTAATTCTTTTATTGTTTTATAACAACTTTTCTATTATAACGAGATTTAATGGTTGGATCACGAAATAAAGTACACATATAAGAGATGAACCCAAGCGGGCATGAGGATATAATGGGCGATTAAAATGCGTTTTAAGCTCATATATATGTCGTACATAAGTTTGAAAAAAAAAAAAACTTTGACATAACAAAAACAAACAAAACTGTCCAAGAAAAGGAATCAATTCTACCGATCTACTTCTGCCCATTTCACATAAACACCATAACATACTTAGGTACAAGCAAACAACAAAGTCTTGTCCAGCTATATTTTGTTGCCCGTTCAATACGTTCAAATACGACAGTGTTATTTATTAATACTAAATATTTTATATTCCTTCTTAATCGAATATCTAATTAGTCCGTAAGTGAGTGCACTGATAGAACTATGATATGATTAAATACACGACTGAAACTCAACTCTTTCTCTTCTTATGCAATAGGCTAATACAGTATTCATAGTATTCTTCATTTTAGATCGAACAATCGAACGAAAGAAGATTGGACTGATTTGCCAGATTTCACTTTAGAGCTGATAAAATCGAGTTTTATTGAAATCGGCCTTAACTAAAATACTCACATCGATTATTGAATCCGGCGGATTGATTGCGGAGGGAGTAACAGTTGACTTTTACATTTTCGCCATTATTGAAAACCAAGTGAACGAATGTCGGTAAGGAAGTGAAAGAATGTAGCCATTATTGAAAATATACTCCATACAAAGTCTGACGTTTTCAGTTCGCATTAAAATTGCTGCGGATTTACGGTAACAACTGCTGGGATTTTTTTTAAACTCGGGTGTGAGCGACGGAGTTCTTGCCAGTGGTGGGAGCTTACTTTTTAGTTCGTTCAAAACGTAGACGAATGCAGATTTATTTAGTCTAAAATTTTTAATAAATCTGAACACGATTTCTGAGCGGTTCTTATGACGAATTGATTTTGTTATGTTATTACTTACTGAGTATCGGCCAACTATAATACATCCTTCGCTTGTATCCTTATGTGCCTTCGTATACCCCTGCTATCAATTTCATTTTCAAGAATAATAAAAAATCCTATTGTATCCATGACTTTCTCAGAATTACTTAAATTTGACCTGTTGGAAGCGTATATTTATTTAGGTATATATCCATTTTACAATAAATCAGCTGTCGACGAAGTCGTCGGTAAAGAGGTTTTGCGGATCGATAACGCGGTTCATCCGCCGGTTTCTATAATGTGATCACACAGAAAAAGTGAATCGTTGCGGATCGGATCAAATCCGTCCGCTATCAATCCGCCGGATTCAATAATCGACGTGACTATTAAGTTTGAGTTTAAAATGGAAATTCCGATTTAATCTCGAATTGTGAGCCCTCAAACTCTAGATAAAAAGTTAAAAGCAAATCCTTTAGTTTAGGCTACAGTTAAATGTACAGGCAGGCAGACTTTTTGAATTTGAATTTTTTTTATCAAATCATATGCAGACTACTGAGCTAAAGGTTCGAGGCTTGAATACCATTTAATACCAAAAACTTTTTCGCGGAGAATCTAGACCAGCCTTGGGTACCATAAACTTGTCGCGCCAAATATTTGTATTTACATATATGAATGTCACGTTTGATTAAAATCTCGAGTTAAAATTTTTTGAAACCAATACATGCCCTATATATGTACACAAATTGTTCAGGATTAAAATTCGAGCAATATCTTTAAACTCCATTCGTTTGAAAAGGATAGGTAAGGTTAGATTCGATTGGCATGCTGCAGTTACCCTTACCCTTATTTTGGGATACATTCTATTTTATTTAGAATAGACGAGTGACCAGTACACAGACTGGTCCACAAGGATTTACTCCCAGAACCGTATTTTTTAGTCCATTTGGAGAGCTTAGAGAGGGCATTCTGTCCAAAATCCCTAAACGTATTGAGGTGTTTCCCTTAGACAGCAATAGCAGCGTCATCTGCATAGGCAACTAGCTTGCACAATTCCCCTTCCAGGATTAGAAGCAGTTCATTCACCTCTACTGAGACCTCGGCCAGCTTTAAGCTGAATTTGTTAGTAAGCAACTGGTTCACCAGTGCACCAATCGACGTTCAATTCCAAGATTGGACAGTGCGCCTGTAATTGCCTCTTGTTTGACGTTACAAAAAAAGAAAAGGAAATGAGCGTAAAATTTTGTTTCGTTTTATGGAACTAACAAGTTATTATCTGTTATCAACCAAATCTGTCCATTTGCTGGGATAGCATTTAAAAACCCACTTCTTTTTAGCTTTTTTATAAATCAAGTTTGATTAAAATCTCGAGTTTAAAGTTTTTTTATGAAAACTATGTACATGCATATACTTATTCTATAGATGTACATAGATGCCAGTGTTAGAAATTTATTAATTGTGTCCGAGCACAAATGTTATAGGGCCCATGTGCAAGGCTACTTTCTTTATACACTATGAACACAGTTTTCACTAACAATACCTGTCGTCAAGTAGTGTATAGAAGTGTACAGAAGTAATCGGAACAAAGCTGGTGTTGCAATTCTCATCGAACCAGGTTTGTGCAGTCTATGGGGCCTATTAATATATTTTGCTCAGTATGGAAATGTACTGTCGACACTGCTAGTCAAATCTCTTAGATCAAAAATAGGTTTAGTTTAATCGTTCGTGACTAAGGAAATATAATAATAGATACAAAAAAAATACTACACTCAAGTCATATGTTATATCCGGTAAAGTACACTAACCCGCAGTCAATGTTGTCATTAGGACAATGTAAAAAAAAACAGAATATCTGTTAAACCAGTGAAAGTAACAGGAAATTTAAAATAGAAAAGTTGTTAATTTACCGAAATTCATTTAATTATATTTATCCCTTATTTATAGACTTCTTTTTGATCCATGATTTTTTTCAATTAATATTACATTAATATATTTTCTTATACAAATAACTTTTTGATATATTCATATAAAATATTTAAATATTTTTGAATGTTTAATGTTTGGGCAGAAAAGAAAACCACTCGCACTTATTTTTTGTTTTATTTTTATTTTTTTTTTACCTTAATATTGCATTTCTTAATTTTCTTTCCAACTTTTTTGATTTTTATGGAAAAAAAATAAAAGTTTTATTTATTTTAATATGCATTTTGTATATTTAAACCAAATTTTTGGTTTCCTTCCTCCTCACCCTCACGAAAATTGGCACAATATGCACTTAAAATCAGAGAAAAAATAACACAATTTTTGATGAAAATCTGATATTTTGAAAATGTTAAATGTATTTCTATATATTTAAAAAAAAAAAATTTATAAATATAAACTTTTGAAATGCACTATTTTTGTGGTGTTTTGTAAAGAGAGCACATAACAATATATACATGGATATGTTTTAGATTTTGTTTTTAATTTTTCTTGTTTTTTGTTCTTTTTTTTTTTTAAATCACTTGCACACAATTATATTTACGAAATATATATATATATAATTTTGATTTTTGAAGCACTAAATTTTTTTGTAAAGCTGTGCGATTTGCCCGAAGTGAAAAATCCATCAATATACATAAATATATTTTAATTAGTTTTTTTTATAAATATTGCAGAATGATATTATTTTTTTATTTCAATTTTAATTTTAATTTTTAATGTAATAAATAATCTTTTTCTGTACTCCCAAACACTAATACTTGCATGAGAAATCTATTTTTGTGTAATTAATTCTATTTGAAGAATTTTTGTTAAAAAGAAAATTACAACCAATTGATATTTTTTTACTTCGTTAAAAGAAAAATGAACGAAAAAACAGAAAATGTTACATTTTTATCTCCACACATTTTTTGAGAATTGTCTTTGAACCGCAATAATGATGTGTTTTTTGATTGTTTTCTTTTTTTTTTTTTAATTTAAGGTTATCAAGACAAATAACATATTTTGTAGAGAATTTTGTCAATTTTTTTTTTTTAAACAATTCAGCAAGAAACATTTTTGATCGTTATATTTTTGAATATTTGTTTCTATTAATATATTTTACTTTTTTTTATATATATATGAAACTATGAATGTAGTTCTCATTTTCTATGCACAAATATTTGGTTTTGTTTGTAAATTTTTCTTTATTGGAAAATATACGTTTTCTAGTTTTAAGCACAGCTCGTATGTTTCGCACACATTTTTAATTTCTAAAATGTGAAAGTGAAAAAAAAGAAAAAAAAAAGTGAATTAATTTTTATAGTTAAAGCTTATTATGTGCACAATTTATACTAACAGCACAGACTTTCTAGCACTAGGCACATTCAGCAGATGTTCTGCAAATGAACCAAATGAAAGGCATGAACATTAGGTACAATAGAGGTAAAAATAAAAATGGTGAAATCATATACCAGCCATAAAGTCGTTCTTTCTACGGTAAAAATATAGAAATGTAGGTTATTTACATTGCAATAAAGTACAAACTATACCATAGACTCTCCTTTGGTATTTTTAACAAGGAAAACTTTTCTTATACGGAAATACTTCTGTGTAGCTAGGAACACCTATGTAGGTATCCCTTACGCGTATACCAGCAATTACTTTGATGGGTTGTGTTTGTTTGAACCTAAATAATAATAATAATAATAAATGCTAATGGGTGCACTCGTGTGCTCAATCGAGTCATCAACTCAAGTGACACTAGTTTGGCCGTGTGGGCTGAGACATTGTATCAACTACAATTACCCACCCATCCATCCATACGACAGCACGTTGTGATGTTGAAGAATTGATCGCAGGAAAAATACCTAGTAATCATAGAGGTTTGGTTCCTGTCGCTGAATAAACAGGTTCCAGCATATTTTTGTTTTTTTTTGTTCATGGGAAAATACGCCCAATTTTTCGGGTATTTAAAAACAAGTCCAAATGTTTGACCAATATTTTTAGAGAGCCGAGGACTCGTAAGTCCCATAGCTCTCCCTCAACTCCACTCTCAATGTCCACACAACCAAATACTGTTTGGATACCTGGAGACTGTAATTGGTTCATATTTTCTGGTATATTATCCTTTTAACCATATCGAAAAAGTTTCATTTGAGTTTTTGGTTTTTTTTTCGTTTTTGACAAAAAATGGAAAGGAAACTTTATGGACAATTTTTCCGATAATATTTGTTTTATATCTTGGCAACATAAACTGTTCCCCGATCTCGTGAACGTTTTTAAGAGTTGATACTATTCAGTGTTTAGATGAGATACTATTCACTGAGATGGTATTGTGGTCATTATCATCAGTAACCATTTGAGCACCCTTCTAGTAGATACCAGAATGATAATATTTAAGTGTATATTGCCAATGAGTACTGGTAAATACTCGACTATTAACTCATTGACATTGCCCCAGCTATTACATTTTATCTCCAACTTTTTTTTTTTAACTATAGTATATAGTATATGGATACATACTATAACTTAAGTAATAAAAAGAGCATACATTGGATCCTCGATATAATTCGACTCTCAATGTGTGACTTAAAATTTTTTGTTCGACAAATGTACCTAATGTTTATCTTGCTAGAATATTCTTAAGGTTATAGAAAAGGCTAAAAATAAGTAGAATCAGAACCACAGGAACAGCACTATTTACACTTGTTTAAGTTTGCTGAACCATCACAAACTGAAAGACATTGAAGTATCACTGCACAAGAATCGAATAAGCACGTTTTATTATTAATTTATATACATATGTACATATATGTATATACATATAAATTTTATTTATTTATTTATTTATATTTTCTGTTAAATTTCAATTTAAGTTTATTTTATTTTTCCACTAGCACACAATTGCACATATTTTGTAACTCATATACAACCACTGTCAATAGCACCATAATATATATATATATCTCTCTATATTATATAGTAAATTGCAACTAAAAAGAGCACCTTGTATATGTCCTTAAATATAAATACTTAAATACATATATATTTATTTTATAACTTGCGCACATATGTATAGCAAATCTCCATCCTTTGCCATTCTTTTGTTGTTTTAGTCCTAATATATGTAAAAGATTTTTTTTTAATCGCACCATTTCTCAGAAACCCTTTCATTTTAAAAGATAATTGCATTCGCAGGAAGGATACAAAAAAGTGAAAGAAAAAAATGATAGAAAAAAGTAAGAAACATATCTGCATTCATATTTATGTATGTATGTGCATTTTTTTCTTCCTCGACTGTATACATCTTGTTTTTTTGTTGTTTTTTTTTTATACCCAGCTTTTGTTAACTTGAGAATTCCATTCTTTACCATCACCCTGCTCATAAACTCATCTTTTTCTCTTGCTCACAAGTGTATAACTTGCACAATTTTGTTATTTAAATTACAAGGATCAAGCACACATGAACATGAACTCTCCAGCACTCTCCCTGTACACACTTTATGGTCTTGCAATCGCATTCACAATACATACATACACATATGTATGTATAAATATATTGCGCACTTATTACTTGCACAAGTTTGTAATCATGTATAGAATGTATAAACAAATCTAAACCAGGAATAAAAAGGACGAAGGAATTGTGTGAATTGTGTGTATGAAGATAATGATGTCGGGGAGTCACCATTATACAAAAAAAAAAATACAGTTACGATGTGTGTACCGCATCGCAATTAAGGCTTTTTTAAGAGGGCTGTCTTCACACACAACCCGCAAGTGCAATCATAGGGGGGTTATATGCTATACACATCCTCTACAAAAGTATTTTTTGCTGTGTATGGTGCACATGTTAACAATCGCAGAGGAAAGTTTTCGGACACATGCCTGAGTTCATTGCTGCAATAAATGTCTAAGGTTGTTGTACTCTAATTCTATTACTTTTTCTATCTGTCTGTCTCTGCGAGATAATTTCATCGTCATTAAATTTTTTTTTATAAAAACTCCACAGACAACACACACTTAATTGCAGGTTAGGTATGTGTTTTCTATCCGCTCCTTTCAGGCATTGTATTGGATGCACCACACTGTCATCAGTTGTCATCCTTGCGTTTTTTTTTTCTCCTGTATTTTTTTGTTTATGTTAACATAACTAACAAGGTTTTGATCGTGTTATACTGTCGGGTAGGGAAGCATGCAAAGGTACTCCTGTGTTCTTTTTATGTGTGGCAACCTCGGGGGGGTAGGGAGATGAATTTTTACCAGGGTAGATGCAAATTTGTGCATTTTGATGAGATTTTTTTTTTCTATAAATTTTTTGTTGTGAATGAATGAAGTGACTGTTGTGAGATATGTTTGACTTTTTAACCTCTTTTAAAGAGCTTTGGAGGTTGCTGTCGTCACCTTGTGTGGAACACCACACATTTTGTGGGCTTGGAGAATATGAAAAGTACAATGTTATTAGAGGTAGAGAGTTCTGTTTTGCTATGGTGACTTGTTTGAGTGGTATGTTTGGGTTGATGAGTTTCTTTTTTTTTTTTAGTGTTGTGTGGAATTGTGCACTGAGTGAGTAAGTAATATAATAAGCAGACGTCATTGAAAGGTGCTCTTTGAATTAACCAAACAAAAATAACTATAAAATTGTAAAAAAAGAAAAAACACAAACCATTTTTACTCGACATTCAATTGTTACTTTTAAGTTTGTTAAATTTTAATTTTAGTTTTAAATATTATTTAAGAATCGAGATTACTTGGATTTAGTTTGTTTTTTTGTGAGTTTTCCTCTCGACTAATCTTGCAATTTACCACTGATTTAAAAGCAATGTTTTAATCAAGACTTAGAAGGTTAGCAGGCACTGCGAGAGGTATAATTTTGTACTTTACGTTCCTATCAGCTGCGTCCTATTCTTAGCTTAGACTTATATTTAATGTGTATTTAGCTGTAAAAGTGAAATTTTGTGTCAATAAAAGCAATAGAAAATATAAGCAAAAAAAGTTCGTATACTTCAGGTTTCGAAAGACAGAGTCTCACTTGAGTTGGACCAGTAATGGTGAAATAATCTTATCGTCATAAAGCTGTAGGCTTTAAATTGTGCAGAAAGTATGGATCTGCAAGACAAAAATTGAGCTTCAGTTGGAAAAGTTAAAAACAGTAGTGATGATATATCACTTGCGAAACCTGAGATGTAGTTTAAGTTTTATATGACCAGTTGGTTTGAAATCCAAGTCGAAGTCACACACTAAATTAAGACGATATTAAAAAAGAAGTAAAATCTTTTTGTACTAATTAAGATGTCGGGTTTTAGACCAACATCCGAGAAAATAAATGTCGTGAAATATCTTCTCAAACAAAAATTAACTTTCGGACACGACATTAAACATTAGGCTCACATCCAAGCATATAACAACACGAATGGTTGTGAGAAGTACGGTGCGGACCTATGTATATCTCCAAGTCTTTATTTTTTTATATAGGCTATTTACTAGTACTAAGAGACTATCAAAAGTTGGCTAATTTAATTCCCGTTTATTACAATACAAGTCGGTATCCCTTCCTGGAAATCCTTCTTTTGGAACTTATCGATTTCGGCATTGACTAATAGAGTCAAACTGATAACCTCATAAACCTGAAGAGTCCTCGCACCTTTTTTTTTTGTTTTAAATGAACTTAAAACCACAGGTTTTGGTCTGCTATATGATTCGGTGTTCGGACGAACAACAGGAACCATTTTCACTCTGGTCAAATAAATCGACATCAACACTACTTATTGATTTTGATTTTTGTTCTCTTACTTTCACAAGAGAACCGGCATCTTCTTGGCTTTGTACCACTTGGTGCTTTTTTATAAAAGCAACATACGTTACCTCTAAAAATTTTATGAAACCAGCTCGAATAATTGTTTTTTTATCCAAGAAATATTTTTTACTTGCCATCCAATATTTATAAAAGCCAGATTTTTTCGACTTGGCCAGTTAATTACCTATCATTTCCTATGACACGCTGGAATATCTGTTAATTTTCCCCACAGAAAATTTTCGGTCTAGAATTTTCAAAACTTATTTGAAAACAGTAACAAGGGAATGTGTACTTCCTCTATTCACATTACATAGTGTAATTTTTAAAGACCGATCACGTTCACGTTTACATTCTTTTCGATTTTCAACTGTAAGAAATTTAAAACTAACCTTTTTTTTTGAAAAAGTAATGTGCTAATGCCTAATGAAAGATCTATATTTACCATAATCACACCCAGGATACAAAAATTATAGATACCAAAGATAGTGCCTTACATTTTTGAAGGCAAACACTCTATTGAATTTTTTTGGTTTTTTTTTATTAGGAAAATAGTAAGAAAATTGTTTATCTGACTAACAAACCACTATTGTTTCTTTTTTACAACAAACATACAATGTATAATCCAAAGAAAAACCTTGACACGTTTTGGATAATCTTACTTAAAATGCCCTCGCAGTGTTTGCTTACTGTTTACATTCAACTAATAAACAACAAGATATAAATGTCAACAACGTGCCAAATTTTCAATGTTTACCCGATATGTTTCTCTATTAATTTGTTCTTTTAATTTATTAAATTAAATTTCACCAACTGCGAGTGGGCCATTATAAGATAAAGTTTTGAAACTTACTAAGGAACCTATAATAAAACAAAACATCTATATAGAAAATTTTTCTCTCTTTTCTATATTTTATTCTCGGTAAAAAAAAATCGGGTTAATGGCCACTCAATCTCGAAATAATAAAATGAAAATCATATTCTGTCTCCTATCTGATTTTATTACGAAAAAAAAAACATTTTTGACTTTTGCGTAAAATTAAACATTTTTTGACAAACTTGAACGGGGAAATGTAACCGTCGATGTAGAAAAAAAGAGTGAGTACCTTAGATGAAAAAAATTCAAAACAAATACAATTAATTTTTGTGTGAATTGTATTTTATTTTTAGTTTTGTTTTTTTTTTGTATTCTGTATCAAATTTTAGTTTATATTTTTTTACCATAAACTAAAATGATATAAAAGAAAACTTCATAATGCATAAAACATATGACTAAACATGCATCAAAAAAAAAAAGACGATTTTTGTGTGTACCTACATTTTTTGTTTAATTTTTGTTGTGGTGTGCGTGCAAGTTTTACTAGTTATAAGTTTACGAAAAAACGTTTTGACTTTACAATGTAATTTTTTGAAACAGCAATGTATAAGTCAAGAGAAGTTTTTTGAATAATTATTTTTTGTAGTGCATTTGGGACTTATTTCAATATAAAAAATGTCTGATTATGACTGGAATGCAGCTGTTGTAGTTGTAGTTGCGAATAAAAAAATAACGTCATTAGTGTAAAAATATACAAAAGAGAAAAATATAATTTTTTAATTAAAATTTTACACAAGGGAAAGAATGAATTGCATGTTACATTCTTTAATTTGAAACCTGATAAACCTGATTCAGTCTGACCAAATAATGTTTGATAAAATCATAATTGGCTAACTTTTTTTAAAAAAGGTTTTTGCTATGTACTTCGGATATGTTATGGGATATTTTCATTAACAAATTTGAAAGTTTTTAATTTATAAATTCTGAATATCCTTTGAAAATATAATTATACAAATATAATTTTAATGTTTGTACTTGATGACAAAAACACCCGAATAAGAATGAATTAATAAAAATTAAAAATAAATATCAATGACTATTATATCGAAATAAGTTCCAAAGGATGTTTTTTGAAACCAAATATGTAGTTCGCTTGAAATTTATGAAAGGGAAACCTATTTTTGTAAACCGAATATTCATATTTTTTGAGTCTTTTTTGAATTTTGAACCATAATACAAATGTTTTTTGTCTGGAAATTTTGTTTCCATTATATTTGTATTTCTGAAATGCGTCCCGGAAATTGGATTTTTTTTTTCGTTTCTTTTGAATATACATATAACTTATTCTCTGACCAATTTTTGCATCTATGGATTATTTTTTTGGAACAGTGTTTGACTAAACAAAACAAAAGAAGAAAACTTTTTTGAATGCTTCCATTTTTGAGTAAAAAAAAATATATGGACGTGAATTTTTTTGTATCTTTCTTCCATCCATATTATATATATATTTTTTTTTTTTTTTTGTTGTGTATTTTCTATTCTTCCAAGTTAAAGGAGACAGGTATGTTCTCTGCCGTTTAAAAACAAAACGAAGGGGTTAAAAATAAAAAGGAAGAGTCTTATAAATAAATTCATTTCATTCGTTTTGCATCGTTTTGAGATGTGGTGATGTTGTTTTAAATAGTTACCTTATATTTCTTTCAATTGATATTCTCTATACAACCAAATAAATATTTATTTATAGTAAGTATGATTAGCGATAGGTATCTCAGATTTCCCCAAGAAAATCTTAAGCCCCCTTCTTCTTGTAAGTCGTCGTAGAATACGCTTAAGTGTGTATTCCCAAGTTAGAAACAGTCTATAAGTACTAACCTGCTAGAATATCGAACAAAGAATAACAAACATACGAGATCGAATTTAAGTTGTTTACATTTAATTTTAATGCTAGATAACTTACATATAAATTCGAATTCTTATGAGCTTAGTGTAATTTTTTATGTGTAGAGCTTCTATCTATCGAGTCGACTTGTGAATTCAATTTACTAAAGTATGTCTCTTTTTCTGATAAAAATAATTAGTGCCTGGAGATCCTCAAGAAGTTCAAGCGACTCCGTTAAATTCAACATCGATTCATGTTAGTTGGAAGCCCCCATTAGAGAAGGATCGCAATGGTATAATTCGTGGTTATCATATACACGTTCAAGAGCTGAGAGAAGAGGTAAGGCTTTGTAATGTCTAAACCTATTTTGTGGTACATTCTCTTTTTCTCCCAGGGCAAGGGTTTCTTAAACGAGCCATTGAAATTCGATGTAGTTGATGCCTTAGAATACAATGTGACCGGTCTGCAGCCGGACACCAAGTACTCCATACAAGTTGCTGCCCTTACACGTAAGGGTGATGGTGATCGTAGCACTGCAGTTATAGTAAAGACTCCCGGTGGTGTACCGGTTAGACCTACGGTTAGCTTAAAAATTCTTGAACGCGATCCAACTGTTTCGATAGAATTAGAATGGGAACGGCCAGCGCAGACATATGGCGAGCTACGAGGTTATCGGCTACGATGGGGTATTAAAGACCAACAACTGAGGGAGGATATCCTTCAGGGTCCTGGAATCACACGAAAAAAATTCACCGATCTCGAGCGAGGAGTAGAATATGAGTTCAGAGTAGCGGGTAGCAATCACATCGGAATTGGACAGGAAACAGTGAAAATTCTTCAAACCCCAGAGGGTATACCGTCGGGACCACCCTCGAATATATCAGTGCGATTCCAAACCCCTGATGTCGTGTGTATTACATGGGAGCCACCCACCAGAGAACACCGAAATGGGCAGATTACAAGGTTTGATGTCCAATTCCATAAGAAAATCGATCATGGCCTTGGATCCGAAAGAAATATGACAGTGAGGAAGGCAGTTTTTACGAACTTAGAAGAAAATACAGAGTACATCTTCCGGGTGCGAGCATACACGAAACAAGGAGCCGGGCCATTTAGTGAAAAGATTCTCGTTGAGACCGAGAGGGACATGGGTCGGGCGCCAATGTCTGTGCAAGCGGTTGCCACTTCGGAGCAAACAGCTGAGATCTGGTGGGAACCAGTCCCATCGCGAGGTAAACTCTTGGGATACAAAATTTTCTACACAATGACTGCTGTGGAAGATTTAGACGAGTGGCAAACCAAAACAGTAGGCTTGACAGAGTCCGCCGATCTAGTAAACTTGGAAAAATTCGCTCAATATGCTGTGGCTATCGCTGCCCGTTTCAAAACCGGATTGGGTAGGCTTAGTGAAAAGGTCACTGTCAAAATTAAGCCTGAAGATGTCCCACTAAACCTAAGAGCCCACGACGTGAGCACTCATTCAATGACGCTGAGTTGGTCCCCGCCAATAAGATTAAATCCAGTAAACTATAAAGTTTCCTTCGATGCTATGAAAGTGTTCGTAGACTCTCAGGGCTTCTCTCAGACTCAAATTGTCACAAAACGGGAAATTATCCTCAAGCAAAGCATTCGTACATACACTATTAATGAATTGTCGCCGTTCACAACGTACAATGTGAATGTAAGCGCCATGCCAGCGGACTACTCTTACAAACCCCCAACAAAGATCACCGTTACAACGCAAATGGCCGCACCACAGCCCATGGTGAAACCTGACTTTTACGGCGTTGTGAATGGAGAGGAGATTTTAGTGATTTTACCTCAGGCATCCGAGGAATACGGTCCAATTTCCCACTATTATTTGGTGGTAGTACCTGAGGACAAATCTAACCTGCACAAAAACCCCGATCAATTCCTGACGGAGGATCTACTTCCTGGTAGAAATAAGCCTGAACGTCCCAACTCCCCATATATAGCCGCTAAATTCCCTCAACGATCGATTCCATTTACTTTCCACCTCGGATCTGGTGATGACTACCATAATTTCACCAATCGCAAACTTGAACGAGATAAACGATACAGAATCTTTGTCAGAGCTGTAGTTGACACTCCCCAGAAGCATTTGTATACCTCAAGTCCGTTTTCGGAATTCCTTTCATTAGATATGCGAGAAGCACCTCCTGGCGAACGACCTCATAGGCCTGATCCCAACTGGCCATCGGAACCAGAAGTCTCAGTAAACCGAAATAGCGATGAACAAGGAATGCTCTGGGTGGTATTACCAGTCCTAGCAGCCCTACTTCTTTCAATGTCCTTCGTGGTTGTGTACATAATCAAACGTCGGCGGCAACCCTGCAAGACACCAGATCAAGCTGCCGTCACCAGACCTCTTATGGCTGCCGATCTTGGCGCCGGTCCAGCACCCAGCGACCCAGTTGACATGCGACGTTTGAATTTCCAAACTCCTGGCATGATTAGTCATCCGCCAATTCCAATCTCTGAATTCGCCAATCACATTGAACGCCTCAAAGCCAATGACAATCAGAAATTCTCCCAGGAATACGAGAGCATCGAGCCGGGCCAACAGTTCACCTGGGATAATTCTAATTACGAGTATAATAAGAGTAAAAATCGCTATGCCAACGTAACCGCCTACGATCATAGTAGAGTGCAATTGCCCCTTCTTGACGGAGTTCTCGGAGCGGACTACATCAACGCGAACTATTGTGATGGCTATCGGAAACATAATGCATATGTAGCAACTCAGGGTCCCCTGCAAGAGACATTTGCAGATTTCTGGCGCATGTGTTGGGAACTTAAAACCACCACAATTGTCATGATGACACGCCTTGAGGAACGCACGCGAATTAAATGTGATCAATACTGGCCTTCGCGTGGTACCGAAACTTACGGTCAGATGTTTGTAACAATAACTGAAACACAAGAGCTGGCAACTTACAGTATTCGAACGTTCCAAATCTGCCGACAGGGTTTTAACGAACGCCGTGAAATAAAACAACTGCAATTCACTGCATGGCCAGATCATGGAGTACCCGATCATCCGGCTCCATTCCTACAGTTCCTACGCCGATGCCGTTCACTCACACCTCCTGACTCCGGCCCCGTTGTTGTGCACTGCTCGGCTGGAGTGGGCCGAACCGGTTGTTACATCGTCATCGATTCCATGTTGGAACGGATGAAGCACGAGAAGATCATTGACATCTATGGTCATGTGACTTGTCTTCGCGCTCAACGTAACTACATGGTACAAACCGAAGATCAGTATATATTTATCCACGATGCGATTCTTGAAGCCATCATCTGTGGTAATACCGAGGTACCGGCTAGGAATTTACACACTCATTTGCAGAAGCTAGTGCTCACCGAACCGGGTGAAAATATTACAGGCATGGAAATTGAATTCAAGAAGCTATCCAACGTTAAGGTTGACTCGTCGAAATTCGTTACCGCTAATCTGCCGTGCAATAAGCATAAGAATCGCTTAGTGCATATTCTTCCGTACGAGTCCAGTCGGGTGTACCTAACACCGATTCATGGTATCGATGGAAGTGATTATATTAATGCAAGCTTTATCGATGGCTATCGATATAGATCAGCTTATATTGCTGCCCAAGGCCCGGTGCAGGATACGGCGGAGGACTTTTGGCGAATGCTATGGGAACATAATTCGACAATTGTTGTGATGTTGACCAAGCTTAAGGAAATGGGAAGGGTGAGTGGTTAGCTTTATTTTTAGGCGAACGAGATTTTAATTGTTCGATTCGTTGTAGGAGAAATGCTTCCAGTATTGGCCACATGAGAGATCAGTACGATATCAGTATTATGTTGTGGATCCTATTGCCGAATACAATATGCCACAGTACAAGTTGCGTGAATTTAAGGTGAGTAATCAAACGATTAACTTTTTTTTTAAATATCTCATGAATTGAAAGAGTGTTTAGATAAAAGAGATTGAAAGAAATGAAAACAATTATTATAATAGAATTGTCCGAAATGGAGTTCGAGAAACGACACGACCTTTAAAATACTTTTTCAATCCTTCTTTCAGGTAACTGATGCTCGCGATGGTTCTTCGCGTACTGTACGCCAATTCCAATTCATCGATTGGCCCGAACAAGGAGTACCCAAGTCTGGCGAAGGCTTTATAGACTTTATCGGACAAGTGCACAAAACCAAGGAGCAATTTGGTCAGGATGGTCCGATTACGGTGCATTGTAGTGCTGGTGTCGGCCGAACCGGCGTATTTATAACCCTAAGTATTGTATTGGAGCGCATGCAATATGAGGGTGTGTTAGATGTTTTCCAGACGGTGCGTATTTTGAGAGCACAACGGCCAGCAATGGTGCAAACAGAGGTAAGTCAAGGCACAACTCAAAATAGTTTCAATTTTAATTTACCAATATAATATAATTTCTTTTATTTTTAGGACCAATATCACTTCTGTTATCGTGCTGCCTTAGAATACTTGGGCTCATTCGATAACTACACAAATTAAATTCTTTGGCGTATGTATGCTCCGGTTTTGTTATTAGTTAACGCTTCAGTGCTTCGTTCCATGGAGGATTTTAAAGTGAAAATTAAAAATAATAAACTGCCGCTGACATTGATATTATATTTAATTTTAAAACATTTTTTTTTTAAAGAACAAATTTAGAAAATTCGGAATCTCAGAAACCTAGGCAGCCTCTATAATATTTAAGTGAACAATTTTAGGATAAGGATATCCTCTGTGCTCTTTAACATCATACACTTAGTACGTCTAGGAATGTCTTTTATGTTTTAATGTACTAAAAGACTGTTATACATTAATTTAAGGTCTATTAGAGAACAAATTAAAAGAAATTAAATTTAAGTCTAGTGATTAGTTGTTAAAGTTGATTTTATAGGAACTTTAGATTAGAGGGATAATTTAGTTGAATGGACGGTGATCTAATGCGTTTGTTGTGTTTTTTTTCGGACTTTTCCGTTTGTAGTGTTTCGTCCACTTTGTAGTTATTTTCAGCTTTATATGTAAGCGAATATAAACATATTTTAAAAGCTTACATTTGGCAATTTATTCTTTGGTCAGTCCAAGTCAATTCAATAGAATTATTAAATCTTTGGAGTTCGTACACAAATCATGACACCAAGAGTTTTGGTATTCTATTTTTTTCGGGATAATGGCTTACGATGAAAGAATTTTTTTTTCTACTTCCTTTTTTACAAAAGAGCATTACTTGCTGCTTGCCATTTATTTAAATCAAAAAGCGTCTAAGAACAATTGCAGTCTAAAATGCCTAGTTATGTTTATGCTATGTTATGTTTACCCAAACGTAAATACATATCAATTGAGTTGAATCATTTTCTCTAGAAGAGCAATATTAGTTTTTATGTAACGGAAAAGAAATTAATTAACATTGTCAATTGTCGCTTAGGTATTTAAAGCATTCCATTTATTTTTTATTTTTAAAATCTAGGATAGATTTTTATTATTATTGTCTTTTTTTTTATATTTCAACTAAATTATCCAAAACTTAAAGAATATGATTGTGAATAGGTTGAGAAAATGGGCAATTTCGGGGTTATATTATTTTCCTTTTGAAAATATTTTTATTATTTTTTACCTTTTGTTTTGTGACAAACCGTGCATGTGTATGGTTTTTTATTTACTGGAATGGCAATTTTTTTTTTTTTTGGTTGTACTTAGTTTCTTTTTCTAAACTAACACTTGTTTAATGACAGAATATTTAATACTTAATCTAAAATTACAATAAAATGAAAATAGAAAAAAAAACTGTAAAAATACACCAATACTGTAAAAAAAAATATATAAACTCTGTAAAAAGCTATGTTATAAAAAACAAATACATATATATTAAAGAAGCATTTACTAGATATTAATTTTTATACAGAATTGTGGTAGGAAATTAGTTTGCAATCCAGGAGAGAATCTACAAATGGAATGGCGAGAGAAATGAGTAGTCCTCTAAAAAACAGACCATTCGCATAGCATTTTTGAAATTACATGTTACTTTTCAAACATTTAAACATTACGTACGAAAAATGTGCACTTTACCTTTCCTTTATTTAAGAGAGTCATCGCCTCCACAGGACAATTAAGTATTCAGTAAAAAGAATCTATTTACATGGATGTTTTGCATTCCACTTCTGAGGACTCTCTCTGTTTAGATAAGTAATAATTTGTTAAGAAATACTATGGTCTATCTTCGTTAGCCTGACTAATTTTATTAGCATATGACTTCCTCAGTTGATTATTTTTTCTGGAAAAAAAAACTCATGCACACATGTAGATTCGGTTTTATCCAAAACCAAATTAATTGAGAATCGAGCTCGACTGATACTCAGTCTGTTCGATTTATATATCTTAGATTTTTTTAATACCACCTGCTTTTTCTCCTGAATTGTAAACTTTTTTTTTCAGCCATAAGTTAAAGCATGCAATAGTTGATTAAAACACACAACAAAAAAAATATATATAAGCGTTAATTTTTAAGTATTTAAGTGTTAAAAAATTTTTTATTTTATTGTGCGCAAATTTTCCCTATTTTTACCTTTTAGTTAATTTTTATTTTTATTATAGTAATGAAATTAATAACAATAAAGATGCCATTATATTTACATTTGTATGCTTTTGTTTTATTAAATTTTATTTTTAGCCTACAACGAATTATCATATCATTTTGAAAAGTTTTTTATAAATGAATTTAAGAAGGAAAATCTAGAAAAAAATATGTACTATAAAAAGACTTTTTTTTAAAGTTGTATGATTGAGAACGAAAGAGAATTAATTAAGTATCAAGTAGAGTTTGAGAAATTTTAGCGGAAAATGTGCGAGCTTACCGTATGAAATTGGAAGTCAACTTAACCGGTATCAGCAGAAATTGTTAATAAAAGAGATTTGTTAACTTTGTTCATTCCAATCATTTGCAGTTTTAAACTAAATTTAAAAAAACAATTTTTATACCGATGGATGGCGCTGTTCTGGATGACTTTCTTTTCTTTTCAGACTAAGAGTCGCAAAACCAACAATATTTAGCTTAATGTGATTACTGAACAAAGCATTCCTGGGTTTGAAGCAGAAAATGAGTTGCTTATAATTCCAGTATCTCTGAATTCGATTCTAGTATTATACTTAATACATATGTAAATGTATGTTAGGAGTTACCAAAGAAAAAGCCTTCACAACTCAAATACTGCGTGAATCTTTATGATGATTTGTTCAATATTATTCAAGATCTATACAGAAATAATAGTCCCTTCCAGCCTAGCACGTCTATTTATCCATCAAAAGATTCAGAAAATATATTTATATTTATTGCCTAAAATGTTCGCTGCAATCGACTGTTGATCCTCAAGAAACTAATCCACATTCACTAAATCCATAAAACAAGAGTAAAAGCTAGTAAATGTTTGCCTCATATTTTATAAAAAAAATAAAAAAAAAAACTTTTTTCTAAACCCAATACAAAGAAAACTAATCATTTTATTTAGTGTAAAGAACATTTTTATACTTCTATAAAAATATAAATTATAAAAAAAACTATCGTAGTTGACCGATAATAAATTGTAAATTATAACCGCGCTTAATAAACTAAAAAAAAAAAACAAAACCGTTAAAGAACCCCTACCTTAGGCATTACACTATACAAAAAAAAAAACACAACTAAAATTTATATTATACACTTGATAGAAAGCTTTATAAAATAAAAACAAATTCTCCAAATTATTACCAAATTGGATGCAAAAAAAAAGAATCACAAATCCTAGATGAAACAATTATAAAAGAAAAACACATGTGTAGATATAGGCGAAAAATAATCTAATCAATTGAATGAAATGTAAGTTAAAAATAATTAATAGAACAAAATCATGTAAAACTAAAAGAAGGATAAATATAGAATAAACATATAAAGTACATACATATATATATACTATATAAAAAAAAAAAATATAAACTAGGAGTATATAGTTGCATATAAAAAATATATATTTTAAGAAAAGTTCGTAAATGATGAATAATTTTAATTAAAAAGAAAACAGAAAATTAAAATAAACTTAGTTTCTAGGCGTGTAAGATATTTAATGAAACAAATAAGATTAACATTACAAAATTAATTTTTTAATTTAGTTTTAGTTTTATGTAAGGAAAATAATATTGTAATGGTGATTAAATATTTTAATTTAAAATAACAAAAAAGGAAAAATATATAAAAAGAAAAATGAATGAGACGCGTACTTTTATTTCAAGTTTTTTGCTTATTTCTGATAGTAAGCTATTACGTGACTACTACTATACGAGTACAATTGTGTTTGTCTCGTAGTCTTTGTTTAGATTAAATGATAATCGACATGAAATCATAGAACCAGGAGTTCTTTACATATGAATTCTGAACAGCTAACGAACGCATTCATAAGCGCAAAAGTTGTATTATTGTATTAGAATATCTATCAAACCCAATTTACTCACAAAAGAACGACAAAGGATGCGGCGCTGTGTCTAACCTCTATCACGGCTTATAGTCATAAGAAAAATCTTTCAAGACTATACCAAGAAAGATTTAAGTCAGTTGCGAACGTTTATGGCTTGGTATTCCTCATATCGGGAATATTGCCCTCAGTAATTTGCGAAATCATGGAAAAAGCTCTAAATCTGAATAAGATTGAATTTATATCTTTCACTGCTCATGGCAGCACTTTGCGATGACATTAAATGAACAACAGAATCTGCGAAACTAAGAAAGATCCTCTCCAGACAAACTACGGATATAGGGTCACTCAAAGATCCCGTCGGAAATGGAACTGAATCTTGCCCAGATTCACTGAGGTTACTGATAATCTGTCGATAGCACCAGTGTTAGTACGAATATGAATCAGCAGCGGATTTCATCTCAGAGAAGAGAATTGAGTGGTATTTATACCCAAGGCAGGTATAGAGACTAGCCGACATTCACATTCGCAATAAACTAAGCTCCGAGGACAAATCCACGGCTCAACATGCCTACGTCAAAGGAAAAAGTTTCGAGACGGCTCTGTACTGTGTGGTTAGCTCAATCGAGAAATCGTAAAAAGATAAAGAATTTATCTCCATTCTTATATATTGAAGGAACATCTAACAATGCCAAAATGGATGCGGTCTGTAGAACACTCACAAACCTCAATATTCACAATAGCCAGACCAATTGTATTGTGGAAATTCTAGAGGAATGTCATATTGATGGTCACGCGTAAATTCTTCCTACCCTTAGTGCCCTGAAGACCACAGACACCTGGACCAATAAATGTGGATTAGCGGGCAATCCCCAGAAAACCGAGCTGGTATTATTTAGCAACAAAAGGAAAATTCCTGAGTTTACATTACCATCCATAGAGGGTACTCGCATTAGAATCTCAGAGCGTTAGACCTCGTACTTGACAAGAAACTGAAACTGAACTGGAAGCCTAAACTTAATGAAAAAGTCAAGAAAGGTACTATTCGTTCTGTACATGCGGTTTCTGGGGACCGAAACCTAAAATTAAACTATGGTTATATACCTATTCTGTATACCTATTCTGTCAATTGTCAGTTGGAGACAAAATACAACGGATCATTCTATGATCCCAAATAAATATCTAGGAAATGTTCTCACCACGGATTACCTGACTCCATAGCTCGATTACAAAAGACACCTCACAAGCTTGTTCCCGAGCAAAGAAGAATGGAAAGCGGTCAGTTTACCAATACACGTATCATCTCTGTTTTCACAGATGGATCAAAGATGGGTGTACCCGTAGGCTCCGGTTCCTTTTTTGAACCGCCGGGTGTACCATCTCCAGTCCAGTCCATCTCCCGAATCATAGCAGTGTTTTCCAAGCGGAAGTCCTAGCAGTGACAAAGCCGCCTGTGAGACTTCGTTGAAGGCAATACCACAGGAAGGTATCACCTTTTTTATCGACAGCCAGGCAGCTAGAAAAACGATTTCTGCTATCGAAATAAAATTCAAGCTTGTGAAGTGCTGTCGTGAAGAGCTTAAAGTTCTTGAAACACAGACCAAGGTTGCGCTCTACTGGGTACCTGGACATGAAAATATTCCAGGCAATGAGAAGGCCGACGCATTAGACAGAAGAGGTTCAGAATCTACATCAGAACAGGTTGAGACCTTGCTGTCCATCCTGCCTTGCTCACTGAAGCTCAAAGCAGGGAGCTCTCGTAGGGAGGTTAATATTAGATGTTCCTCCCTAGACACTTGTGTCATCAGAAGAAGTATACGTATGGCCTTGTTTCGATAAGAGTAGGAGGGACAGAATTATGCAAAAGGATAGGAAATCCCTTTCTAGCCTGATAGGAGTGATCGCGGGGCATAACACTCTCCGGTACCACAAGAAAAACCAAGACTCATAATTCATAGGAACTATATTTGTAGAACTGGGGATAACCAATGGGCAAGGTTAACTGGCAATCCAAGCAGCTAGTCTTTATATCAAGGTCACACAACGCATAGTCAAAATATTGCTATCTTCATTGATAATCAAACCGATATGAACGTCATTGATTCTGTTACTGTATCCAAACTGGTACAAGAGAGCCGAAATTACGAACTAGACACTTGCACTTAAGCAATAAATGATAATTAGAGTTACTTAGGGAGTAACTCAGACGACACCCGTATCAAGTCTTTGTCTGCAATACTGCATCTTTCTATAATCTTCGATACCGGGCATATTGCTTTCATCTAGCACTCGTGGTTCATATAACTAATAATTCGGGTTCCATACTCCTTTTTGGTAAATCGAAAAAGACCAATTTCACCAACCTTCACCGCCTAAGACGAAGAATACATTGAAGAAGTACTTTTCATAGGATTGTTCTTTTTAGTCGCCTAGATAGTTAAGTCCTTATTGACTTTAAAACCAACGTTTTCCACTCACGTTCTCTTGCTTATTTGACTTGTATACTGTTTTATATATGTATGTACATATAATTTTTATTCGACAAACACGCACACCATTGTAAAAAATACATTTTTTTATAAAGCTCAATACAGACAAGTTTATAACTTTTTTAAGAAAACGAAATTAGTTGGCAACTAATACCAAATTTTTGTATTATATTCTAAACTTGTTTTCAGATATTTTCCATACACTTTTCCCAAAGACTACTATACACTAGTCACTCTCTACTGGTATTCTATAATGATTAAATTAATCGATTACATTAACAGTATTTCTACCCCGCATTGGAATTTTTGGCATAGCAAAATGCACCCTGCTGACACCACAAAAGCTTCTATGACATGGTTTTAAGCTGTTTAATCCCCTGAGAAAGGAATTTAAATCTTCTTAGGCATTTTCTTAAGATGCCTTCGTAAGAAAGTATATAAATGCACAACCCTAAGATTGACCATAGTTCATTCGACTTTAGTATCTTCTAGAAAATAATAGGCGAATAAAAATTTGTTTCGCAGAAAACAATGTTTAAAAATAAAAATAAAAAACGCTTGCAATAATGGGCGTCGATTTGGAAAACGGTACTCGTCTACTCATCCGGCCTTTACCCTTTTCCGACTTTTTTAATGGGTAAACTTAAGTTCGTTTTATAGTCAATAGGGTCACTTTAATATTTCTTTCGGCTAGCACGGGACATGAAATAAAATATCTCGGATGGAATATCCCTATTGAAGCACTGCATATGGTCCATCCGCATTGGCGTGGTTTTCAAGCTCCAGCTGTCTATCATCACGCACTGTTTTTCATTGCCTATTTAGCTCTACTGACGTCATCATTATTTGGAAATGGCATGGTTATTTGGATATTTTCAACGTGAGTTAAGTTTACAAAATAAAATCTGATGCGTAATTTAACAAAGAAAATATCTTCTAGATCGAAATCCCTTCGTACCCCATCGAATGTTTTTATATTGAACTTGGCCATATTCGATTTATGTATGGCAGGAGATTCGATTATGTTCTTGGGCAATTCCGTAGCTGAACGGATTCTTGGTAATGAGACAGCATGTAATATTTATGCGTTTTTGGGCGGAATTGCCGGTTTTGGCGCATCCATAACAAATGCCATGATTGCGTATGATAGATACAAGTGAGATACATACATACATACATACATATGTAGATGGGGAATTTAAACGACTTCAGTTTTTGTTTTATTCGTTTAGAACTATTTCAAGTCCGATCGATGGACGTTTGAATTTCTTTCAAGTTGGAGCATTAGTCGTATTCACATGGTTCTGGTCATTACCTTTCAACATATTGCCATACTTCAAGATTTGGGGAAGATTTATACCAGGTAAGTCGATTCTCTTGATAAGTAGACACTTTATAAAGAAGTCTCGATGTCATTCTGTTATTAACTGTCATGTATCCATGAAAATATTAAACAATTTCCTAAATAATTACTCTGCTATTCACTACAAGGAGACATTTCCAGAAAGTATTAATCAATCTTTAGCAATTCAAGAGCAATAAGTCGATTTATTGTAAAAGTTTAAATTCTTATAACCAGGCGTCCTGTAGCGGAATGAACTCTCTCCTGAATAAACGTTGTATCATTTCAGAGGGCTTCCTGACTACATGCTCCTTCGACTATCTCACAGACGATGATGAAACAAGAAACTTTGTTCTTGTGATTTTCATCTGGGCCTATTGTATTCCAATGATTATCATATGTACCAACTATATTAAGCTTTTCTTTCACGTAAGTATCCTTGCAATTTGTATTACAATCAATCTCAAGGACCAAACAACTTAATATGTAAACTACAGGTTCGAGCTCACGAAAAGATGCTTCAAGAGCAAGCAAAGAAAATGAATGTGAAATCTTTGTCCGCCAATCCTGCGGCAACGAGTGTTGAGTTGAGAATAGCTAAGGCCGCCTTTACCATTTACTTTTTGTTTGTTTGTGCATGGACCCCATATTCACTGGTTGCTATGATTGGAATCTTTGGAGACAAGTACATCTGATTATTCACCCATAAAACATAAAAATACAATGACATATACTTTCTAGAAATCTCATAACACCGTTCGCTTCAATGCTCCCTGCAATGGCAGCTAAAATAGTATCATGCATAGATCCATGGATTTATGCAGCGAGTCATCCAAAGTACCGTTTAGAGCTGGAGAAGCGATTGCCATGGTTAGGCATTAAAGAAAAGAACATTCCACAAGATAACGAGAGCAAGTCGACTACTAGTGATGTGGACACAAGTTAAAGATTACACGACACTTATTAGAATAAGTAAAATGTAGAGTAGTACCAAAGCAATGAATTTTAAAAATTCACAAAAAAATACAAAAAAAATTAAGAGATGTATAATTAAACAATAAATTTCAGCAGAGAAATATATTGGAGTTTTTCTGTCTTTTTAAGAACTAATCTCAGACAGAGTCAATGCATTTTAAGAGTTCATTATTAAACAGGAATACGCTTGATCCGTCTAGTTTTCTTTTTCTTTCTTTGTAGTAGATACTTTTTCCTTAAAGGAACTATTTTTTTTGTACCTTTGCCTATATGGCTGACATTGGCACTGTTTATGCCGTGCTAATCTGGTGATGCTAGACTGGTGTTACTACGCTGTCGACTTCAGAAATGTGGCAGCGCCAAAATAAATTGAGGTTTATACCATAACTATTTCGGATAAAACCACCAGACTGGAACGGCATAAACGCGGTGATTGAGGTCTAAAAAGATCTAGCAAAGATCTATCAAATTAGGGTATGTCTAAACTTAGAGTCGTACCACCGCCCTTATGAAGTACGTTTTTAGCAGCAGAATTTCTCAACTCCATTGGCGAACATAATTCTTTATGGAAAATACGCCTCCTTACCCAATGTAGTGCTGGGCTCAGAAGATTCGTCGTCTTCCGAGTACAACCTACATTTCGTTTCTGGGCACAGATTAAGCTTGTTAGCTTGTTGTCAGTTGACACCAGAGTAGGGTTCAGGTCCTATGAACGCAGATTCTGAACCAGCTCTAGCTAGTTCATCTGCAGATTCGTTGCCTGCAATCCCAACCGAGATTCACCCCGTTATGCCCGGCAAGAGATTGTAGAGCATCGTAGTAGAATATAACGGATATGGAGTTCATTAAATTGGACGACAGCGTCTGGCTGCCTGGTTGGAGTGCTGCCTCTGGAATCTGAAAAAATATACATATATTCTAGCGCTCTTAATACCTTTTCTAAGGTTTATCCTAGCGCAGATCTCAATGGCATGGAGGTCAGCCTGGAAAACTGTGGAACACATTGCCATAGGTATCGAGACTTTGGTGTTGGGTTCAAAGACGCCAACTCCAACTCCAGTTTACATCTTCGATTCATCTGTGAACCAGATCAGACTTCTAGGTTCCAGTGCCAGAACACTATTAGACCAGTTTGCACGGTTCAATATTTCTACTTCAAATTACCTAGACAGTACTCCCGAAACAGTACTCCCAAATCATAGTGTCGGGAATAGTGCAAAACATGTCCTTTTTTGGGAATTAAGTCAAGAATTTTTAGGTGCCCCCATTGTCACCTGCTTTGTACTTGTATTCTAGCTGCAGATTAATAGCGCATCTAGCGGTCGTCTTCCTAATGAAGATTTGTAGGGGAGAGAGTCCAACAACAGCTTCTAAGGCTGCCGTAGGGGCAGGTATGAATGGTATTCGTAATACCGAGCCATGCAATTCTTTGAAGCTCCTGAAGCTTCGTTGTCCGTTCAAGAATTTTCGGCCACCAAACAATCGTCACGTAAGTAATAATGGGCCTCACCATCATTGTATACATCCAATATATGATTTTTGGATGGCCTAGTGGCGCATCGATGGCGGACTTGATAAGAGAATTCCAGCTAAGCCGTTTATCAAGGGTGACACCGAGATATTTGATCTCACTGGAATAAGCTAAAGTGGTGCCTTTCATGGTGATAGGTCCTAGATTGACCAGTATTCTTTTTGTAAAAGTC
Source organism: Xylota sylvarum (assembly GCA_905220385.1). Lineage (NCBI taxonomy): Eukaryota > Metazoa > Arthropoda > Insecta > Diptera > Syrphidae > Xylota > Xylota sylvarum. The sequence continues at coordinate 95,142,251 of LR999957.1, read as the reverse complement.
ACTAGAACGGTTTTGCAGAGATTGATGGATAGTCCTTCTTTGCTGCACCATTCTAACACGTGCAGTAAAGCACCTGGCATGACACTAGAAATAGCCGTGCTGTATCGACCACTAATCAATATCGCCAATTCATCCGCATAACAAATGACGATGTAGCCTGATCTCCTGTAGATCGACTAGAAGATTGTCGGTGACTAGTGACCACAGAAGGGGAGAAAGAACTCCTCTCTGGGGACAGCCCTTAACTGTGGTCACAGACACTGACACTCCTCCAGAGAAAAAAATAATAATTCGACTTTCAAGCATGGCCCTTATCCATTGGTTGATCGAATCCTCGATACCTCTGCCACTAATTGCTCTTTCTATTGAGTTGTAGCCACTATTATAGAATGTGACCTCAATGTCAAGGAATGCACACAGAGCTATTTCCTTGGAACGTAAAGTTCCTTCTATCTGCTTCACAAGATAGTGAAGAACAGCTTCTGTGCATTTACCTTTTCTGTATGCAAACTGTATGCAAAAGAATAGAAAGTATATGTATAACATTTTTTGGCAAATATAGCGTGGAACTTGGGCGCCGCGGCTCAAGTGGTTAGTGCGTTGAACTACGGAGCAACGGGTTTAAGGTTCAATCGTCAGACAACACCTAAAAATTTCTTTTACGGCCCCACCTCTCGCGAGCGTCTGACAAGAGTATTACTGTCATGTTAAAGCTTCTCAAATTGCCTTTCGGACACGGCGTAAAACAGTAGGTTCCTTCTATTCTTGTAAAGAATATAAGACGCACCAGATGAATAGTTGTGAGAAGCTAGGCCCTGTGTGCCATAAACCTGCCGCACCAAATACATTTGTTTTTTATAGGGTGGAACGATTCTCTAAAGATCTTTGAAAAAACAACAGTTTAGGTACACACGCACCTCCATAAACACTAGCCTTATTATTTAATTGCAGTCCTCAAGATACGCATCTCCTTTCATTAAATAAGAAAAAATGCGTGCAAGTAGACTAAAACAAACATTTATTTAAGAAAACATTAACTCAGTAGAATCTCTGTACCAAATCCCCGTCATCACCTCAACATCTTCTCCAACTGATTATTCGCTTTGGAACTCACCGCTGGACTACGATTTTTTAACATATTGGCAAGTTGCAATAGTGAATTCTGCTTCTGAGTCTTTGATATAACTTTCTCAACTTTTCCTTTTTGAGGTGGTTGCTTTGATTTTTTCGGTTTCTTTTGCAGAAAAGGTTTAACTTCCTGCTTAGATAGTTTTTCAAGCTTTAACCCCGCCGACTTGTCCTTTGGCTTCTTTTTCTTCTTCTTTTTAATTGGAATCTCCACTACTGGTTCTTCTTCTTCTTTTTCTTCTAATTTTGTTTTCTTGGGTTTCATCAGTGGCTGCAAGGTTTTCTTCTGACAGAATTCACATTTAATTTCCTGCAAAAATATTTAACTATTCCATTCAAAGTGGCAAATTATTTCTTCTAAACCACATACCACATTACTGGTTATTGTCTTTTTCAACCACTTGGCTCGTGTCCTTTGCTTTTTAGTCAGACTTTTCGGATCACTGTTTAGGGTTTCAACAAGTTTCCGCGCTTTCGCTCTGTGAATCCGTTGTGGTTTCAGTTTTAAAGAGAATTTACTTTCTGACCAGATGGAGGAACACTTTGGACACATAACAGAAGGAGCAAACTTCTCTGCTGGAAGCTTTAAATTATGTCGACCTCTTTTTTTACATGATGTCCTGCGAATAAATAATAGAAGATCTAATCTATTCTTTAAGTGGAGCATAGAAAGAAAACTTACAAATAGAACGATCGCAGGAGTTTTTTTGTGTGATTTTCCGCTGGCAGAGCATTAGCCAGGTCCCATAGCAGTTTTACTGATAATTCCTCCGCACTTGGTTTAGTTTCCATTTAGGAAAATAGAGTTTTCGTCTCAAAATGAGACTTATCTTTACAAACTTGTAAACAAATTGTTATCACCATGTGACAGTAGAAATGACAATCAGCTTGTTTAGAAATCGTTGCTTATGTAACAGATAACTGAAGCTCTAGATCGGTACGTTGTTATGAAATATTTTCTAAACAATTCTCAAAACAAATAAAACCATGACACCAGATTGAAAAAATATATGAATATTTAGAATATCTTATTTATCCAAGAGCAGGATGATTTTTTTTCACATTTATTCTAAATAAAAAGATACAGCAGATAATAAAAAACGAATGGAATAGTAAGAACTTTTTGTCTAAAATCCCTGCAGTCTTCCTTAGACAGCCGTTTCTTTAGAAATGTTTCTTTTTTAATGTCAAGCCTCTCAGATAGAAGATACCTCATATTGCAAAAGAAATTGTGAACGATGAAAGACTCTAATGGGTCGAAGTTATAGAAAAAAATAAACTAAACTAAACTAAACTCATACCACCGAAAATATTGCAATTATAGAATTCTTCGTCCTTAGCTCACTATACTATTCCAGTCTTGTTAACATAGTGGTTATGCTACTAAGGTATGAAAAGAGTTGTTTTTACCAAACACCGGAAATGCCTCTCACACTAGTCTAATGAATTTTAAATATCCTCCCTTCTACCAAGGAGTCTGGAAGGGTTGATCAATTTACACATTTGTAACATTACTGACGTCTAATGTTTTCGGCATATAATTGCACATTCATATTTCGGAGAAAGCACCCCATACTAATTTCTTGAAAGTTCGTTGGCCAAGTCGGGGCTTTCAACAACAACAGACTGAAAGTTATAATGTAAAACTAAGGACTAATGCTATATTAGACATCTAGTCATGTCAGGAGGTGACACGAGCTGTGCAAGTCGAGCCCAATCGGGAGCCAACAACTAGCAGTTACCAAATCATGCGACAGAAGGTTTCTGCCATAGTTCTATATAGGCCTACTTTCTAGGGTAAGGCCTGACATATGCCATATGTTCGTTCTTTATGTCATAACGAACGACAAACTGATTGAAAATGTAGGTGTCATTTCGTATGTAGGTGTCAATTCGTATATTCACAACCCGTTTTCACTTTGGTCATTTGGCCAATAGCGGCATTATTGGCCCATTTTTTTTCCAAGACAACAATGGAAGAAACGTTACAGTCAATGAAAAGCGTTAACAAGACATGATAACCGTTTTTTTATGGCCAGAAATCGGTGATTTGGTCTTGGGCTACCTATTGTTCCAACAAGATGAGACTACGTGCAACACAAGCCACCCAACAATCGATTTTTTGCGCATTAAGTTCAATAATCGTGTAATTAGTCGTTTTGGTGATGTTGCTTGTCCGGTACAAAACTGCAATTTGACGCCGTTGGACTTTTGTTTTGTGGGTTGCCATTAAAGATCGATACTATGCGAACAATCCAGAAACGATTCAGGCATTCAAGAACACTATTGGTCAAGCTATTCGTGAAATAGGGGCCGAAATCATCAAAAATATATTGAAAACTTGGGTAGACAGGGTAGCCTATTGCCAAGCTAGCCGAGGCAGGCATGTGCATGAAATAATATTCCATAATTAATCGGAAGGTTTACTCTTTTAAAATACCCTGTTCATGATTTTTCAGCGTTTGTTGCTTTATAAAGCAACAGGGTATTTTTTAAAACTCCAACAAACTAATGGCCCACCCTATATTATAGTCCACAAAAAATCCTAATTGTAAACGGAAAGTGTAATTTCAAAGCAGGCATTTATGACTATCACCTGAAATGTTAATCCTTTGAAAGAAAGTTTCCTTGAATATGTACGAAACAGATTATCCATCAATTTATTTTCTTTCTTCACTATTTACAACTAATTAAATATCTAAATCATAAAATAGAAATAAATAAATCTCCTTGATTACAACTGCGCCATCTTTCCACGATTTCCTCAGTACATAAGTCTATTTTCAGAACACACCCTAAAATTCTTTATTTTTGTTTTTGTTTTGCCAACTCGAATGCAAAAGTTGCACTAGCTGAAGATTTCCTATAGAGTCGTTCTGTGTGTACTCTATTTCATCAGTTAAAACCAAAACTACTTGGACTCAACCATTCAGTGATTTGCAAAAATTGAACCATTCGAGAACGTTCCCGAGCTTCAAAGAGTGAACATCTTTTCCTATAAAAGCTCCTCCGTAATTCCAAAATAATCAGAAGTTTACGAATCCCTTTACAAAGTGGTAGTGCAAGAGTGTCTGAACAAAGAAGAACTAATCAAAACAGTGAAAAACTTAAAAGAAAAATACCGAAAATAAGTAAACATGGCTGCATTAAAAATTGTATTCATAGCTGGAGATAGACAAATCGTCCTTTATGGACAGGGAATGAAACAAATGTGGCAAGTAGAATCCCATGTCTTGGAACGACTCGGCGAAGAAGAACGCTTGAAGCTGGAAACTGCTAAGTTTCGCAAATATTGGATTGGTGAGTAACAAATTGATTGATTGTTGGATATGAATGAGTCACGCAACTGATTATGCCTGTTATAAGTTTTATTTTACATACATATGTGCGAATTTGTTATTATTTTGATCCCTGTTATCTGTTTTACTTTTGCTATCAGCTGACGCAAGGCGAAGAGACAACCATTTTTTTTCTGCGCACTTTCAAAATATTTTTATGTATACCTACACACATTTATACAGACTTATGTACAAATGTACGTATGTATATTGTGCAGAGAACAAATAGTGCGACGTTGTCAAGTATCATTTACACATCGAGAGGTGGAGTTTATTTTTATTATCGGTTGTTTCATATTCTATTTCACAACAATGGGAAGAATTATTCATTTCTCGTGAATACATAGTTTACTTTATGCAGAAATGTTTTAGCTGACCGGAGGAAATGGAATGATCATTCCGCGACAACTTCAAGTGCCAAAAGCGCTGAATGAAAATTTATCTTTATGTTTGCTCGTCTGGCTCAGAGTACACTGAAGAAAATGTGTAATATAGCAATAAGTAACTTGTTGCCTCAGATTGCTTGGAGACTGTAAGTTATTCTCTATTCCAATCCTTTGTATGTAAAACTTACAAGCTAAACTAAAAAACAAAGTTATTGCTAATCAAATTTGATCGTATTATCATTCTTATACTCTAAAACACCTTGTTGCTCATAAAACAAATTCTCCCATATTTTGTAATTCCTGAAAACCGGCAAACAAATTGCCCAAACTATCCGATATGAGTTGCTTTTCTTCGACAATTATAATCCAGATGTCAGTTCTCAGTGCTGACTCACTTTTGCACCAGCATTTAAGAAGTTAGCCCAAATATACTGTAAATATCTAGGAAAACCGGCAAACAAATTGCCCAAACTATCCGATATGAGTTGCTTTTCTTCGACAATTATAATCCAGATGTCAGTTCTCAGTGCTGACTCACTTTTGCACCAGCATTTAAGAAGTTAGCCCAAATATACTGTAAATATCTAGGAAAACCGGCAAACAAATTGCCCAAACTATCCGATATGAGTTGCTTTTCTTCGACAATTATAATCCAGATGTCAGTTCTCAGTGCTGACTCACTTTTGCACCAGCATTTAAGAAGTTAGCCCAAATATACTGTAAATATCTAGGAAAACCGGCAAACAAATTGCCCAAACTATCCGATATGAGTTGCTTTTCTTCGACAATTATAATCCAGATGTCAGTTCTCAGTGCTGACTCACTTTTGCACCAGCATTTAAGAAGTTAGCCCAAATATACTGTAAATATCTAGGAAAACCGGCAAACAAATTGCCCAAACTATCCGATATGAGTTGCTTTTCTTCGACAATTATAATCCAGATGTCAGTTCTCAGTGCTGACTCACTTTTGCACCAGCATTTAAGAAGTTAGCCCAAATATACTGTAAATATCTAGGAAAACCGGCAAACAAATTGCCCAAACTATCCGATATGACTTGCTTTTCTTCGACAATTATAATCCAGATGTTAGTTCTCAGTGGTGACTCACTTTTGCACCAGTATTTAAGAAGTCCAAATATACGTTTAAATGTCGAACATATTTCACCTATAGGTGAAATACATAAGTCTACAGTCAAAATGTTCTATGTAATACAATATCCCAATCATTTGCATATGTGGATACATCCTGGACTGGCAACTATAAACAGTACGTCCTGCGACTGACACGCAAAAGTTTATCAGCCCAAGTATAACATACATATTTATGTATGTATGTATGTATGTATATCGCATTAATTTCTACTCACCAATAAGAAAATTTATTATGTACGACGAAAGTTCCCCACAGCACAAAGCCTTGCTAATGGTTTCCCACTTTTTGTTTTCTTTCAGATGAAGAAGGAGATCGAGTTGAAATTATGAACGACGTTGACTACGAGTTCTTCCTGAAGCGTATTGGCTCTCATAGAACACCAAAAATCTATTTTGAGGCTTCTTATCCGGAAAATCAACAGCAGGAAGCGCAATCAAGCACTTCGTCGCCGCCGCAAGCCCGAGAGAATCTAAGCGTACATAGGACCGTATCGTGTGACATGTGTAATATGGTACCGCTTGTTGGCTTCCGTTACAAGTGCTTGCAGTGTCCCAATTTTGATTTGTGCATGAAGTGCGAGGGCGAAATGAAGCACCCAGAGCATTTAATGCTTCGCATTCCAACCTCTGATTCACCATTTTTGCCCAATTGTCCCATGACTTCAGTTTTTTGTAACAAGCGTCGTCAAAGGAAATTTGCTGCAGCAGCTGCTGCTGCCGCCAATTCTTCTGGTGGGGAAACATACGGTGAAGGGGCACCAGGCGAAGGTAAAGGTCGTCACCATCGTCATCATCGTCGTCATCCAGGTGGTAGCGGCGGCGTTGGCATTTTCTCTAACTTTTATGATATGATGCATGATTTGGCTGAAGGTGGTGGCGTACCACAGGATTCTGCAGCCACTGAGACTCCACAAAAGCAACAACAGCAAGAGGCGGCAGCTACACCAGAAAAAGCAGCAACCACTGAGGCAGTAAGTGGTGCCGCTGCTGCTAGCTCAGCTAACAGTCATTCAAAGGAGACCAATACATCTCCTGATCGTTCATCGACTTCATCTGCTGGGGCAGATAACCCCCCTCGCTACAGCGCATCTGCTCCACCGTCATTTGAAAATTTGCAGAACTTTATTGATCCACACTTCATGAAAGCAGGCATTCAGATTTTGAATAATTTCAGTGAGATGTTCGGCAAGATATTAGATCCTGTTGCGACCGCAGATGCGAGTCGTCCAACTTCTTCTCCTGCTTCAGTGGTTATTGATTTGACTGCTGAAAACCGTGCTTCGGCTACACCACCACCAACCGCTACTGGAACTCCTAACGCAGCCGCAGGTTCAAAGGAAACTTCTGCAGCTGGGTCAGGAATTGTTACTCCAATGGAAACCGAAGTTTCACCACCGTCTCCCCCAATTGCGGCTACCCCAGAGGCTCTACCACGTTCACGCAATTCACAGAGTGAGGAAAATGATTGGACTATGATTGATAATAACGTTGCCACATCGACAACAACCGATGCTACTAACACTGCTACAGCTGCTGCTGCTGCTGTAGCTGCTTCATCTCCTCCACTGGATTTCGCAAAGCTCAGTCAACAACTACAAACGCATATTGAAAACGAAAATAAGAACCAGGCTCCAACTACAACTGCTCCACCTACACCAATTGAAATTACACGCCCGATCCCATCTCCAGTTCCCATATCGATTCCAGTTGTCACCCCAGTTGCAACTCCAACTCCAACTCCAACTCCGGTTGTAGTTCCACAACCAACAATACCAAATGCTGCTGAAAGGCGTGCAGTTGCAGTTTTTCATCCAGGTAAGAGTGAATAAACAACGTACTTAAATAATCGTTGTACTAATCCTCTACTTTTTTCCTTTAGATGCTCGTATCAACCATGCTGTTCATGCCATGATGGCAATGGGTTTCAGCAATGAAGGCGCCATGCTGACTCAACTATTGGAATCTGTTGAAGGTAACATTCCTCTAGCTTTGGATATGATGTCAGCTGCCCAGCGCAATTAAAGCCGAGCGTAGAATAGTAGAGAACTGTAGCCTGTAGTCCCTAATTAACCCTTAACCGTATATAATATTTTATGTATGAATGTCTATTATATCTATGTATAATCGATTAGTCACGTAAGGTGGTGTTGTGCCCTCGTATGATGCCCATGAAGTTATTCTTTTAAATGTATCTTTGAACTGTTAATGGAATAAAATTTAATTTTTCTTTCCAAAAAAAAAAATAACCGCTTTTTTTTTACCTAGAGGCAACGAATCAAAAAGGATTAAGCTTGGTTTAGAGAAGGTTGTGTAATTCATTTGATTGACTTATTTAACTTGAGTACACGTTTCAGTACATTCGCCCTTATTCCGCGTGGCGTTTTTCTAGATTATTCCGCCAATTGTCGTTTTTCAAGCGGTTTCGTTTTTTACGAGTTATTCCAGAAATTAAACACCACAAAACGCCTTCGTTGGTAAGTAGGTATACACTTCACATACGATACACTCTTAAAAACGAAACGGCTTAACGACAGTCGGCGTTTTAGTAAAACGCCACTCGGAATGCGGGTAATTAAAGTGGTGCAATATTTGGATTATGTCTATTTGAACGTCGCTGTTTGAAAGTTTCATTTAACTACAAAATCAGCCCTATCTTCAATCAAGGTATCTGGTCCGAAAAATAAATATGTATAAATAATTCCCATTGCAACGCATGACACCTTCATGGTATCCGTTTTCGTACAGAAATTTCCAATGCGTTTAAATCTGTACACCACGAAGAATCGGAAAATTTTTCCGCAACGAATATCTGTCGGAGAAGCTTGGAGAACAATTTATAACACGGACAGAAAAAATGCAATGCTTCGCAGGTAGTCTTTGTGCGACGTTGTACATCATCCCCTTTCGGAGAATGTCTCGGTTAATAGCTTTGGAATGGATACCATGATACGCAAATTCTTCAATTTCGATCGAATACTACATATAGGGCAGAATGGAAGTTAAATCACATCTAAAAATAAATAAATCAAACAGAGATAGAAAGGGAGATAAACTATAACTTTAAATGTTTCATATCATGTTACAGACTAAGCCGGGCGAAGCTAATTTTTCATCCTGTGCATTCCCAAAATTTGTCGTTCGCCCTAAAGGAAGAACCATAACATTTTGTTGGAATATTAATGCTATATCTCGCTATACTCGTATCTGTTGGCTTTTTCCTTAAGTTACATGATCTAATAAAAAAATACAAATATTTGTCGCGACAGGTCCATGGGACTCAGGGCCTAGCTTCACACAACCATTCGCCTTGTATGTGCTATATTCTTCACACGAATGGAAGAGACTTTACTGTTGAATACGGATATTGTTGAATTTTGGTTATATTCTCGGACGGTCGCCGTAGAGGTGGGACCGTAAAAGAAATTTTGGTGTTGTTTGGCAATTGAACCCCTCGCTCAGTAGTCCAAGGCACCAACCGCTGAGCCAAGGCGCGCATCCAAAACTGACGGTAGTTGAAATATCTAGATAATAGAGAAAGATTGAAGATACATGTGCATATGTAGTTGCCATACGAACCACACGATGTTAAAAATAAACTTACTTTAAAGGCCATAAAAAGCGGTATGACAAAACTTTAATCGAGATCTGTACGTACTTGCCTTTCCCTCAACTTCTTAAATTACTTCCGGCGATTGTAGCGCCATCATACTATTTGATACAGGCACCTATAGGATATAAATATTACCGCCATCTTGCATGTGCGAAACAAAGTAAATAAATTTATCAAAGGCCATAACCGCAACCCGAAGGTTATTCGAATTGGATTTCCGAAAACTCCGAAAATGAGCAAAAAACTAAGTTCGAAATGATTTATCAAGAAGAATCCCAGAGTTCGAAACAAAAATGTTTAGAAAAGATGTATACTTACGATACAATTTGGATCAATACTATACTAAAATCCGAAAATAACTCCGAAAGTAATTCACAATAGAATGACATTCACAGTTGACAGTTAGTTTTTTTAACTGATAGTAAAATAAAACTAATGATTATGAGCATCAAATGAGTACCGGACCAAAAGTAACAAAATGCTTATTAAGAAAGAATAGGGTAGACGCTTGAACAGGAATATCATCTGCAACTCCAGATGTATAAGAAAGCAGAGATGTTGGAGGTACGGAAGATTTACCAGAAAGTAAAAAGGATATGTCAGGGCTACAAAGCCAGAACTGAAACCTACTGGGGCGAACAAGGAAACTTAATAGTAGAATCGCAGTCGATGTTGAGGTTGTGCAGACTGTATAACGGTGACGATGACCTAAATTCCGCTGCCAGGCAGAATGAACCATTGAATCTGGACGATGATAAACAACATATCCGTCCACCCGACCTGGATGCAGTGAATATGACGATATCTAAGCTGAAATCCAATAAATCTGCTGGAGTTGGTGGTTTGACTGCCGAACTATTCAAAGCAGCGGGAGATGACTAGGTAAGGATCATGCACCAACTAACTCATTTGCAAAATATGGTCGGACGATAGTATGCCCGCTGAATGGAGACCGTTTAACCTGCGCCAACTATAGAGGAATAATCTTCTCAACGTCGCTTACAAGATCTTAACAGCTATTCGGTGTGATCCTTAAGACTTTTTGTCAGAAATTTGATTGGTTCAAAATAGTGTGGTTTTAGGCCAAGAATATCCACCATCGAAAAAATTTGCACACTACGCCAGACCACTACCTGTTTATCGATTTTAGAGCCGTCTATGACAGCATTTATAGAGAAGAGCTATATAGATATATAGAGCTATGTCAAGTTTTGGCATCCCTGCCAAACTCGTCCGGCTGTGCAGAATGACGATGGAGAAGGCATATTGCTGCATCTAGGTCGGAAAAGAGCTCACCGTTGATATGAAAAAAGGATTCAGACAAGGCAACGTGCTGTTATACGATTTCTTTAACATCGTTCTTGAAAGAATTCTGCAGAACTCATACGCCCACATCAGAGGCACAAAGTCCATGCAACTGCTCGCATATGCCGATGATATCGATCGATGCTTCTTTGGACTAAAAATTAAATTGTGTAGCAAAGTCCTCTCTCGAACAACTAAAGTAACCCTATATAAGACCATGATCATCCCAGTCCTGCTCTACGGCGCAGAGGCATGGATTATGTCTAGAATGGATGAGGCCGCTCCCGGTTGTTATGAGAGAAACATACTCTTCGGGTGATATTGGGGTCCGTCTGCATAGACTGAGAGTGGAAAAGAAAATACAATCATGAGCTATGTACATATGTACATATATAGCGACATCGATCTAGTCAGAAGACTTCGAATACGACAACGACTACGATGTTGCGGATGGACAACAATGCTCCGACCCGGAGAGTCTTCGAATCCACCACAGAGAAACGAGGGACGACGCAGTAGAGGAAGACCTTGCCTAAGGTGGCGCGTTCAAGTGGAAAGGGACCTCAACCAAATTGGTGTGCGAGTTAAAGAGTTGACTGGAGAGGCTTATTGGTTGAGGACCAGGTCCACCCCGCCATCTAAGTCAGTAAGAGCTGCTGGTTTCTCTTCCGGAACGTATGTTCTTCGGAACATGGAATGAAAACTAGTTATCCCATCTACAGAGCTGTAATCCTTCTCCATACAGCATGTACAAGATTCTGTCCCACGAACTTCTTAAACCGATTTGAGCTCCGGTTATCGGTACATGCCAGCGTGCCTTCCAGTCCGGTGAATCGTAAAACTGACTCACATGATAGGAGAAATAAACAAACTAATATTGCTAGATCACCATAAATACAGGTTTAATCAAGCAAAGTTCACTACAATACATACTCTGTGGATCTGCATTGCGATTAGTCGGGAAACTATTTACTTTCTAAAACATGGATTGGGTTATGAAGTTATGAAGGTGCGAACCGTCTCTTGCTATATAGGGGTTCATGGGCCAGCCCCAAATGACCTCTAGACTAGTGCGAATACCTCGTGTGCAGGGGCGCAAAGCAATCGAAAAGGAATCTCGAAAGCTCGCAGAAACTTGAAACACATCGTCAGGAACCGAACACGATGGGGCGAAAGCGTAGTTGATGTCCTAAGACCCATACGGGAACACAAGATCTAATCTAATACTTCTTCCGCCGCTCTTATGCAAAAACATGTCGGTCCTGATAGATAGGCGCCAAGAAAATACAATCCACAAATATGCTTCGTAATAGAATATTTACTCCTCGAGGCATGTGATCCGAGCGAGGGTCTAAAGTCGTCAGACCAAGACAAACGTCCACTGACTCCTTCCAACAGTCCATCCTAATTGCTTACTTTTATGTAAATTTGAAAATGCATCACAAAATATAACATGCCCGTTCCAAAGAACTCAAACTAATTCTGCTTTTTTCTAATTACATCAAAAATTTATGTCACGAATGTGGTATATGCCCGCTTACGTTACTGGTGTACAAAATATTATTTCCTCAAAGGGAATCCTCAGATGCAGGTACAAAATGAAAGACAAAAGGACATAAAAAAACGAACAGAACACAACTTACAATGTCTGCATCAGCCAAAGGATTTCTTTCATTTCACTTTTAAAAGGGAACTGGAATTGCCGCCTGCAGGCAAAGTTTTTCAAACTCTCGCAAAAGAGGAAGAGAAAACAACGTCAACAACTCAAGCTGAAACTGCTTCCCAAAAATGGATCTATGCAAATGACTAAAATTACTCGTATTCCTGTGAATTTGCGACCAAGTCCTTGGTCTCTTACAGCTGGAAGTGATTCGCGAAAGCGAATATTTCTTACGCACGCTACTCGCCAAACTGCAACTGCAAAGGATGTGCGCAAAGTAAATTTTATTTAAAAAGTTTGCATTTCAATAAATTTCCTTCACTAACAAGGATCTTTTACGCCGCGTACATCCGCCCGCCATAAGGAAGGCAAAGCCACAAATCTTCTAAAGTAGGATAGCCAGTTTTACTATTTAAATGAACTTTCTCGGCAAATTAATGAGGTGATATCTTTTTGTTTAAATAGAAGGATATGCCATACCGGAGGAGGATGAGATTACCAGGATAATTGCAAGGAGTTACTGGCGACGTACTTAAATTGCATTATATGAATAAATTATAACAGAGTTTGGTCTAAGTGGCGAAGAAAGGGAAGCTCCAGGGAAAAGAGGAAAGTAAGTGACTTTAAAAAGGATTCACAATTTGCTTGATCACAGCAAGGATTCGGACGTGATTTCTGCACTATCCACAGTGATTAGGAAATACAAGTAATAGAAAACGCAAAATAAATACAATTGCACAAAACACACGTAGCAAGATTAAGGATACCTACATATGTATGTACCTTCCTCGCAAACCAAACACTCTGTAGGACATAGTATGTACACAAACATCCTCGATGCAGTTGAGTAAGCTCACAATTATCTAACTAAATATCCATTAATGCCATTCGATTTATTTAAGTAAATACCGTAGAATACAGCACATCAGATGTCCTTCCGTCCGTTCCTGAAACTGAATTATTTCAGCCATGAATGCTAATGAACTCATCACTCGCACATTATTACCCCGTGTTCAGGTCTGTCTGTCTTCTTGCCACTCAACCTACACCTCAGTCAAATCAAATTCGCAAATGTTTGTTGTGCAGTGGTAAAGTGTGAACTCGCATTGTGTTTTAACGTGCAATCTATGCCGGAATGCTTCCAGTATACGTATACCCAATGGAATGCACTTCCTCAACGATAAGTACACCACGCACACAGGACACGCAGTGCACACAGATTTCCCATCTAACAACTGGGATGATGATAAATTGCCGAGAGTTTCTAATTATAATTGTTGCGATAATAGGGACAAGAAGTGAACTGTACTCTTCGTCCTCCACACCTCAATTGTGTGTCAAAATCTGAGCAGCAATAAAAGGACGCACACTTGAACCATCGTAACCTATTCGTACGATACGAACATATTGGGCGCACCATTCAATTGACTCTCCATCACGTTCGATCCAGTCGGCCGACCCGGACGAGTTCAAAAAAGAGTCCTTAATTAAACTACGATGCAAAGAGTGCCTAGGGAAATGATGGCGATTGCGAAAGGACATCTCACATGTTTCAAGTGACAGTATGCGTATGTGCGGTGCCTGAGGCTACAAATGTAAGGTCCACACTACTCTGCCTCACTGCTTTTGACAGTTCAATTGGTTTTGAATGCGTTTCACAAAATTGTGTACGTAAAACGGAACTCCTTTTTAATTAGTTCAATTTTACCTATTGTGTACTTGCGACAAGGATGTTCTCTTCAAAAACAAAAGAGGACTTACTCCACCTCTTTCTATTCATTTCAGTTCCTGTCTGATGAGTGCACGTATGTAAACACGATGATTGAAAAATTTGTATTTATATGGCTGAAGTGGTGAATTCGATTGCAAACTGGACCGAAAGGGAAAAATCAGATTATTTTCGTCCTTTTCGTATATCTAACTGCCATATAAAACAAAAAAAAAAAAAAAACAAAAAGGAAAACAGGAAACCAAAAATGAGGAAACAAGGAAGGATATATGCTCCATTATCTCTGCCGCCTCTCTGCCTGTGTTGCTGTGATGGGAGGCTTTTGAGCTGACAATTTATGGGCTGATGAGACCTTGGGGAGGGGTCAAATGTAAACAAATGACAGAGGATGAGGGCGAAAATATACGAACTTTGACAAAATAATGGTTATGTCAGCTCTTGCTGTGTGTCTCCTTCTATGACACCAGAAAAATGGTGAGAGGTGGTTGCAATGTCAGTTTTGGTTATCTGTGTTTTTCAAACTCGAAAAAAAAGTAGGTGCAGAGGAAAAACAATTTAGGGACGAAAAAAAGTTAGCTTGGCTAGTTAAGCTAGACAAAGCGACGGTCTGATTAGAGATCAATGTCACGAGTGATGTGGATACGCTTTTTACATTTTATTTAGAATTTTAACAAAAAACCTTAAAACAAATATTAAATAGGTTGTATTACCAATTGCGCATAAAGCATTGAACTGTTGTTGAGTTAAACCGATGTCTTTATAGTTTATTGTAGTAAGTGGAGATGTAAAGGGTGGGCCATCTATTGGTTTCTTATTGAATCATATGTTAATTTGATTCTGACAGCTCATGACTACATTGATAGAAATGTAGTATTATATTTTCGCCGTACGAAATAAATCGATTTATATTTGAAGAACGTTGGGAATATTGCAAAATTACTTGCAAAGTGAATGGTGTGTAGCCGAAACCGCACGAATTTTAAAAATAAATTTCGGTCGAAATAATGCATCAACTGTACGCAAGTTTGTGATAAAAGTTCGTGAGACTGGTTTGGTAATTGATAATCGAACATATTCTCGTGTTCGTCCTGTGCGCTTAACGGACAATATTGCAGCTTTTTGGAGGTTTTTGGAGTGGCGGCATTGTTGGCCCATTTTTCTTCCAAGACGACAATAGAAGAAACGTTACAGTAAATGGACCGAGTCATGATAACCGTTTTTTATAGCAAGATATTAAGGATTTGGACTTGAGCGAGCTATGGTTCCAAAAAGATAGGACTACGTCCCATACATAAGCTTTCCAACAATCGATTTATTGCACATTAAGTACAATAATCGCGTAATTGCACCTAGTTGCAGTGTCCAAATTATGATGTTAAAGCTTATAGCAAATTTTCGTTTTCTTCTACTGCTTGTTCTCTGCTTTGTTTCTTTGCTACTTTGCTTTGCGAACGAGCAGTTTTATAGAAGCATAGGTTAGATACCTATTCACACCACAATCCGAGGAAAAGAGTGGCAATGGATTGATTACACCAAACTTCTGGCGCGCAGGTAATTCCATCGCCAAACTCCATGAAATGGAGTCCACTAACCCAAACAGGCAGAATAGGAGGTTGCTCCACCAAAAGTTATTTTTGAATTCATCCTAAAGTCATAAAATATCATGGACGCCATTATTTACTTAATGAAACTGATTCAATACAAAAATATTTGCTCTTTACTTTCCCGGAAAGCCTTACCGAAGGACATCGAAGGAAGGATCGAAAATTCAATGAACACAGATTAATTATTTTTGCGCAATACTACGCCTAATCTAAAATATCCACCAGCTTTTCAACGCTGCATCTGCAAACTGCATATATATATCCAACTATCGAAATGATATGCATGACGTCAAGACATGACGTCAAAACCGGACATTATGAAGGAATGCCTTTACACCTCTCTGCAACCAACATGATTTCAAAACAAAATTTGTAAGTCTTAAAAAAACTGAAATGGAATCTGCGAAAACAATCCTCGCATGTAAATCCACCCATTCCCTGGCTCCATAAACTTATTTGTTATATTTTTCCAACAAACAGACCCCTAATCCCAAATAAATACATTCCCAAATGAATAATGTGCAATTATTTTTTTTAAAATTCAATCAACTAAGCATTAGTAAGTAAAAAAAAATTCTTTGTCATACATAAATGGATTTACCTGCACAATATTGTCGATGATAACATCTTTAATTCTTCAGATGAAACCTCTTGAATGGTGTTGTTTGATTCCTGAGCACTTAACACATACTTTCTACTAATTTAATATATTTAAACATCAGAAAAAAATAAAATTTATTGCGAAAAACAACTTTTACCACAAAATTTAACTAAAATCTAACACAGAATCATGTCAAGAATAAACTTGTTACGTAAATGCATACATCACTCCAAGATGTCGCTCTAAACGATCACAAGGTTAAGGTGCAGGCCTTTGCTAAGAATATCATTTTCTCCCACCAATGGGTGTATTCGGTCGTGCTGTCTTGTCTTTTATCACAGGGGTTGGAATACCATCAGGCTACATCTTCCTTTGTCTCTAATTCGACGGCATCACCAATCGATACTCTGGAAAAGATCGTAGTACCATCACTAGATGGTCGAAAACCGATAAGAATTCTGACAGCCCATATTCCGATTTATGGGATTCTAAAAATTCACCTCAAGAGAGAGTTAACCGAAAAGGGAGGGCATACACACTAGTAACATGTCCATCTCCATGGATAGTTCGAAAATGGACAAATCTATAGGGTGGACAAAATTTTACAAGGAACCTTGAGTGGGTTAGCTTAAATGATGTACTTAAACATAGATTCTTTATTTTGTATACGTTCCGTCTACCTTAGAGACAATGCAATTTAATCCATTACACCATTGCCAACCTAGGATATCCGTTTTGGCTAAGGATCACTTCAGTCAGTAACCGCCGCAAATCAAAAACAGCTATGACGAGCCTTTTTGTTCAACTTTTGACCGACCATGAATATTACTATTAAAAACCTACGCATTGTCAAATTAACCCAACGTTGGGTTCATGTAGGGTGAAGTAGCTCGACGGTACGTCCAAACAAAGCTTACCAGTTCAGGCGTTGAAGAGGTGGAATCCAACTATCTACTTCACTTGTACATTGTTTGTGAGAAAGTACAATAACGCAAGGACAGACAGGAAACATTTCTTCCGATTTTCAAGCAAGTCGATTGTCTTTGTCATTCTTATGTCTCCTATTAGTCTTAACTCACGGCTTTGAATTCTATTGAGCAAGTGCCATATATATTTTTGGTTCACCTGAGTAGACGATAGTCTAGGCCTTTATTGAAGCCAGATCAAAAGAGTAAAAGTATTTCTTGCATCGTTGAAGGAATACTAGACTGTGGTCATTACCACAGAGACAACAGAGTGGTGCGAATAAAATAGAGTGCACGAGTAGGTCGTACGTTCTTGCACTATAAGTTGACAATCTTGTAAGCACTGAAATTCAAGCCTTGTTCTTCTTACACATGAGACATATGAAATTACATATGAAATGGGCGCTGCATTCTGCATTTTGGATAGAATTGATAACATTGAACTATCTGTGAGATTTCACAAATTCTTTTTTTTTTTGTTTTGTGAAAATGCCCTCAAAAAGTGGGCGTGGTGTTCAGGTGAATTATAGAGAACTTCAAGGCGTATTAAGTTTGTTTTAACAAATTTTTCAATTTCTAGTAAAAATATTGAAAAAGTTAAGTTTATGAAAAGATGCGGTGGCAGTTTCAAAATTTGGTACGTCATATCTTTACATCTCTTATACCCACCACAGATATTAATTTTAAGCCCCATCGCTGAAAAAATAGTCGAGAACCAGACAATTTGTGAATTATACGTTATACGTATATTTCGCGCAAAACGTGGTATGCCATCTAGTAGCATAAGCCCAAACTAATCCACAAATGAAATTTTATCAAAATCGTTAGAGACGTTTTCGAAAAAATCCATTTTTACTGAAATCGGCCGCAAGTTATGTAAGTGTCCTTAATTTAGAAGTTAGGATGAAATTTTTAATTCCGCCCCTAGGAAGTTTAAAGCAAATCCGTCCAACCGTTTAGGCTACAATCGAATATACAGACAGGCCGACAGGCCGACAGACAGACAAACGGCATTGGCAGACCCACTTTTTTGGACTTCTCCATCATAGTACATAATGTCAAGTTTAATTAAAATCTAAAGTTCGAAATTTTTCACGAAAATGTGTGTGAACTGTTAATTTAATACTTTTGGTCTTCTTCTTACGGCAACATGTTAAATCTTATCATTCGTCTACGCCAATAAAGCAATTGAAGTGTAATCAAAAATTGGATCTTTCAAGAGCATGCACAGAAAAACTTCGAGTTTACGTGACATCACCATATTGGATTGCATCAACTTTAAACTGTCCTGGCTTTCATAAAATACTAATACCTATCATTCGCAGAAACAACAATAAATCCTTAGCTTATTTCCTAACTAGTTTTGCCACATTCACATGGAAATACATTTATCGTGTGAGGCGTTCTTCAACAACGCCCTAGATTACATTTATGGTAAAGTCCCAAAAGCCTTTTATCGAACAAGCCACCCTTGGCATTTCACAAAATATGCCTCCAGGAAGTGCATGTCATAAAATCACTCCCCATTGCCCCACCCTACTCACATGTAATTATCTACTTAACACGGAGTAATCATGTCAAGCTCACATTCCGACATTAACACCCTTATCCTAGCGTTGCACACTTCACTTTGCTCGAAGTCAACAACATCCCATAGGCGGCTCATTGCACACACGTGCAACCTATTACACCCTGTAAATGATCATCCCGTATTAAAGCCGCCATAGACGAGAATGAGTACCCGCTCTTCAACGGTAATAAACCTGATTTATTGCACTTTTAAATGAAATTCGTGCTTGCAGTGCAGTTCTGTCAGTGAGAGGTGTGACGAGGTGGCACGCTGCCTTATGTATGATGACTTCATTCCATGTCACATCCTGAAAACATGAATACGCTTTCGAACACCTTCCCGGAGTTCCTGAACTCTCTAACCCAACTCCTTGTGCCGAATCGACTTTTCTTGAAACCACTTGGGAATGGAAATAGTCAATGTTTTCCGTAATAGAGTCAAAAATCTAACATTCACCCAACCCATGCCCCAATCGACGAGAACATTATAGAGTTTCTAGCATTTAAAACCAAAGTTAAAAACTTGAAATTAAATACATATTCACGTGTGAGTGTGCGTAGATGTGCAACGGTTGAAGTTTTTCAAAAGAAAAGGCAAAAAAGGGACAAAACTTTCATTCGATACGATATCTGTGAACGAAAAACTCAGACAGAGTGTCGTCCTTTCATGGGGTATCCTTGGTTGACTTATCTTTTATTTTTTTGTTGCAATACTTCTTATTTTTGTTTCATCAAGTCGAGAAAGCGAGACAACGAATACCGAAGTAGATACAGAAACATCAATGTGAAGAGAATAAAAGTTTTTATTTAAACTTTCGTAACATCTTTTATTGAACTTTTAAAATTGTATTAAGGACGTTTCTTTTGTAGCCGGTTAAGTTATTTATTTTCTTTCTTTCGAAGGAATCATTTGAGGTATGAAGTTTTAAGTGTGATTGTTTGATACACACACTCGTAGGAGAACTATTTAGTTGTTTTTTTTTTCTACTCATTGGGGATAGTGGACTGCAATTTAAAAATTATTAAGACTCGAAGAGGAGTTAAGCCACTGAAGACTATAGTTTGAAGGGTTCATTTCGATTATTGACACAACAACGTCTTAAGGCATGACGCTGAGGAGATATTGTCTTCTAAGTGGAATGCATTATATCATTTTTTTTAAATTTATTATGAAATCAATGGTCTAGTCGAAGCATCCCTATTTTCACATCGTTGTAATCATTGAATAAAATCTTTGATTTATGGAAGTCGTTAAAATGTAATAACATCATCTTCTCTTTTTTGATTTATGGGTACCTATATGCGTTCGCTGAAGAAAAAAAGGGTTTAAACGATGTCGACCCTTCTATGTACATGGGGAAGAGTTGTACTTAAAATGGTCTATAAGGCAATAATCTACCAGGCGAGATCTTCCCATATAAGGATGTTATAACGAAGTCCTTTCATCGAAAAAATAATAAAGATCTTTTGTTGAGTTATTCCACCACCATTGCCTATTAGTTTTAAAAACGAAGTTTAATCGAAAAAAAGAGCTATTATGGCGGAGTAGAGATGAAAGGATAAGTGTACATTGCATCCAAAGGAAAACGCATGAACCCACCTTATAAATTCCTTCGGTGGGACGGCTTTGTGGGTGGCAATGGTTTAGTGCAAATGTGTTCGTTTCGGATTGAATGGGTTGATTCAAATCCCAATCATAACCACTCACGTTACAAAAAAAAAATACACATTTTTGGCGCAACAGGTCCATGAGATCCAGGGCCTAACGAATAGTCCAACGCACTAACCTCGGCCCCCGCCGCATCTGCATTCATTTATTGCAAAACAACATTAACAAATGTCATATTCTAAAAGGACACCCGTTTAGGTGTTATTTATAGACATCTGCTACATCGACGACACGTTGCGTCGGTCTTGCAAAGGATTTCGTTTATTAATACGTAATCACCCTTTCACACACAAAGAGTAAAGTAGCTACACACACACTTAAAATCCTCCCACTTAGTGTAGAATTAAATGTCAACTACCCTTGATGCACAAAAAAAAAACCCACTCCACTTTAACTCCACGATTAATTTCCCTTAGGAATATTCCTCTACCTTCAGTTTCAACCAAAGGTTCTTCCCATGATCCTTTTAGCGTTTTACCTTAAGAAAGTACGATTACCTTGGAATCAATAAGACTTTTAATTAAAAAACAGGCAAACAGAAATAAAGCCAAGAACCATGCAACAAAAGCGCACAAGAGGAACCAATCAATAATCAGCCAGTAATAAGGATTAAATAGATGAGAGAAAAGGAAGAACAGGAAATAATAAGAAGTTGTGGAAAATTAGAAACCCTTCAGTTGCACCTTGTAGCTTTTCAAATCGATATTCATCATTTTCTCTGCGGAAGTGGTGTTGCATAATCATTCGAGAATGCTATGGAAGGAGAATTTTGCAAATTTATTTCCATTTGCAGTCAATTTGTAAGAGTTCAACACAAAACGTACATACGTACTCACCTCTTAACCCTGTCCTTAGTGCGGTTCAATCCGATTACGTTGTGTGTTTGTGTATTTTGTATAATTTTGTGTTGACAGGGTGATTGGCAGGTCAGACAGAGAGACATTCAATGGTCCTTGTCACCAGAAAAGGGTTTTCGGTGTACTAGAGTCCTTCGAACGTGAACATTGAATTGTTTCAGGTTAAGGGAATGTGGATGGGGCGGAGGCCCGTCACGTGGATATAGCTGAAGGGTCCATCTTGTTTGGGTTTGTGGTCGGATTTGAGTATTGATAGAGGGATGGGCTGATTAATTCTTTCAGGTGCAAAAGGATTTTTGTGAAAACGGCTGTTCTAATACAAATCAGTTTTTCCAGACAGTACAGTACTTTGATGTGCAATTGAGGTTTGAGTAGGCATTCAACTTCATTCTCCATGACTAACTCATTTTTGCTGAAGAGATGGAGGATCCTTTTACAGTGAGTAATGGACTTCAAAGCAATTAATCAGATAAGCCGGATAGGCAACTGGATAATGCCTTTGAAGTCTACACGGGTCACGTAGTCATGGTTGATCGGAACACAACGTAATGCAGCTTACGTAGATCGAACTTAAAACCATTTAAAGTCATAAGAAGCCAAAACAAGCGTAGATTTTAGAAGGTGACATCTTTGAGGTTACAGAACAAGTAAATTGATTCAAAATTTTCTTGTCCGAAGCTAACTCGCCAGCGCCCATTTAGCGATGGATCTAATTGTTTGACATCTATAGAGCAATTGGAAGAGAGTTTCTTCCTCGTATACATTCTTACAGCTACAGATGAGCTACAATTCTGAAAATGGCTGTGCAAGTCTTGTGCTGCAGTTCTTGTGATGTAGCCCATTTAAAACTTGGTCAGTTATGGCTTTTGTCAGACAGTGTTAGAAGATTTTTCTCTTGGCAGCTGCCATCGAAACGTGGACTTCCGCGCAGTATGTCTATAAAGGGGGATCTTTTTCGCGTTAGATATTCAACATTATTATCTATGTTACTATATAAGGCCTGAAAGCCAATGAAGACTTACATTCAATTGATAGGTTAATAGGGTGCATTGTTATTGGACAATAATGCTGGAAGACAGCAATTTTCGGTGTCTGCAATGCCATGCTGGTAGAAAGGATTTTAAAAGTTTTAAAGTTGTTAGAAGTAGACAAAGTGTAGAGTAGACTTCAAAGATTGTTCAAGCTTTAAATGGTTTGTTCAGGCCGGTTTGCTTTTTACTACATTGTGGAACTTGTTGTTTAGGCATAATAGGTAGAAAACACTAAGGATATTGTGGTATTATACACGCAGGTGATGAGTGTATCATTATAAGAAAGAACTACCAGTCATATGCATTTGACTTTTTGTAAGCGTTTGAAGTCACCGTTCTACACAATTAAGGTTTGGTGTTGAGATTGGAATGTAGGTCTTCCGAACAGTGGTCAGTGCACTAGCTGAAAAGCATTCACCAGCCTTCGTTGGTACACAACCTTTAACAGGGTGCTGCTCATCTATTCACAAACGTGCGAGAATCCGGAAATGAGAAGAGGTCCGATAATGATTTTTCAAGGAGTGTAGAGGATTCTCCAATCAACTGGCGATACTTATGCTACTTTTTGATACTATGTACTTTAATGAAGTAGCAAGAGACAACGGTCAAAAGAAAAACGAGGAAACATAAATAAAACTTGAATCCTCGGTAACCTCGAATTAGATACACCATACGGAGTAATGTACTCTGAAAGTGGGGATTGCCAAAGGAAGGTAGTCTCTATACAAAATAAGATTGCAATATATGTATGTATATAGATTGTTCTAAAACCAATAAGGGTATGGATCAATTATATACTCGAGAGATGTAAACCTACAGGTGGCTCCGAGACTTCTGGACACATGCAATGCATTCCAAGCAGAAGTTCTAACTATGCTCAAAGCTGCGGAATAACTAGAGATCAATTTCAATATCAATATCCGACAAGGATATCGTCATTTACATTGATATTCAGGCTGCGCTAAAGACACATCATAAAGTCTAAAATAGTCAGGAACTTTGCTGGGATATAGAGAGGAAAGAAATGGCATAAGTACTGGTTAAGAGAGGATTAGAGCTCCTTCAGTTCTCAGTGAGATCATGGAAGGTGCTTTGGAGAAAGTAACCACATGGGCTACGAGTTGTGAACTCAGCGTCATCCAATTGAACTGATGCTTTTACCACGAAAACCAAAATTGGGTATTGTGGGTATTGTCGAGCTGATCGACTTTCTGCGATTCAAATTACAATCGGGGAGGTTCTAATACAGCGGCTTTCTTTTCAGCGTTTCCTGAGTTAAATAATTTGGGCACAATGGACCCAATCATGTTGGTTTAAGTGAACAGCGACCCCCCAGTCGCAAGGTACCCATAAACCTAACACCTAGAACCCATTCACAGCTAGACTGTCATCAAGGCCTTAGCATCGAATACGACTTCTTCTAAGCTGTTGTTGGAACAGCGCAGTGCATCACTTCAAGATTAGTATTCTCTGGCACAGTAACATAGATGGCAATGAATGGGCTGAGGCGCGGTTGAACCGACAGGTTCCTCACAAAAGATTTTCACATCCCTCTCGGAAGAATCCTTTGAAACACTAGGTGGCACGGGTTGCAGAATTGTGTCATATCAAGGCAGTTGTGCCCCAACTATAACTGATCCAGAATACAAGATCTACACAATAGGACTCGCACAGATACCATAAGGATTATAGTAATTAGTGCAGATCACTGGCCCATAGGAACTCACGCGTCCAGATTAGCGATCCCCTTTAACGCGTATTGCAGCTGCAACAATGAGAGAGAGAAAGAAGTAGTATTTCTCCTTTGCGGGTGTCCGGTTCTGGGGAAAGTCCGACATCGTATACTAAGCAAAACCTTCTTTGACAACCTTAACGAAATCTCGTGGAAAAAGATCAGTGAACTAGTCAGTTCCCTAATGCTAGAGAATGGTTGTAGGTCCTTTTTGCTAGATTAGGGTGTACATGACATTTCGCTCAGATGTGTAGTTCTTTTGAATACAACGAAGCCCAAATCTTCTTTAGAAGCTTTTAAAGTAGATATCTCACTTGATTTATTGAAAAGAGTCCTGAGGTGGAGATGGCGGAGTATAGTATTCCAAATGCCAGTAATTTTCTGTTTTAAGCTTTCTACTATAGACTTTCTATTCATTGTATGGATTTTGGTGCATCCGCCTGAAATAAGGCGATTCCCATTACAAATTTTAATTCGATAACAATACACCGACATGCGAAAATTACAGCGCCGTTCATAATAATAGCTTTGATGCACGCTCTGTCTCTGTAATTCTCTGTAAAATGCGAAGCCAGTACCTATGTATATCGAATTACAATCGCATACGCAGTCATTACATCCCGAACACAAAACTTCCCTGTACTTACCTACCCACACATTTTGAAAAATTACCCCAAATAAATCAGAGACCGTTAAAGTGCTCGCAATATCCATACAAAAGCTGCGAACGCACCTGGGACACAGTACTTACTCTACCCATGAAAATGAACCTCGGCACAAAAAAAAAAAAAAATACCGAAAATATCCAGGGCCGCCAGCTATTGAACGCAGGACATCAATCAAATTCATTATCACCGAACCCAGTGCGTATGTGTGTATGAGTACAAATACCACAAGACAGGTGGTGGTAAGGTGAGGAGGATATGGAGTTCGGTTAATTTAATTGCATCATGTTCGAAATTAATGCAACAGATGCGAAGTTTTGACAGGATTCAGCGACTGTGGTGTAGTTGAAACATTTAATAAAAACTGCACGCATCCATGACATCATCCCTGCGGCCATTCTCCAAAAATTTAAATCAATCTTTAAACAGTTCCATACAAATATGTAGTTTTTATTTTTACAACATGTAGGTAGGTAGTATAAAAACGATCTCTGTTCCTAATTGTCAATCTACTGCCACCTACACCTGGCAATATGTACTAATTGCATAGTGGCAGTTACCAGTAGTAAGCCATTCTCACAGTATAACCATAAAATATGCTATATGCACGTGCCGGGTACCATGGCAGCAAAAATCACATTTTACGAGGACATTGCATGACTTTATGTGCAATGGAGTGTGAGTGCAGGACAGTACAACGCTGTACTGTATGCTGCTTGTCATTGATAGATTACTGGAGATAGTGTTGTCCTTTCGCGCTTTTCCACGTAAAGGATGAACCTAGAGTGGTGTAGTCCTGTGCATTTATACTCTTTTTTTTTTTTTTTTTGGTTTATATAGACACACACATACTCGAGCAGAGAATGCTGATGTTGGTGGTATTGTCCATCGGACTACCTTTAATCAGAGCTAAAGTATTTATTGTGTACGTGATGTGGATAAAAGGTGGCGTCGCTGGATTGATTACCATTCTCTCCCGTAGCCAGAGCATCCAGTGTCTATAGTTAGATGTATGTATAACGAACAGGTAGGGATTATTTTCGGCCTATCCAAGAGTAACGCGGTATAAACTCTATGTCGGAGATGCACTTAACTCGGACAGGATGTGCAAGAGGAAGAACCTTTAAATTTTGCGTTTAGTTAGGAGAGGTACATATGTATGTGCAATGTGTGGGTGTACATAGTTCGATAGCGGATGGTCAGTCAATTTTGTTTACATTACATTGTAGTGGGTGGACGTGTGGACTTTTAATGGTGGGAAGGTGTTGTGTATGGATAAATATTTACTAGATGTATTTATCTTTCATGAACCGGTCCACAAGGGTTAGGATGTGGAAGCTTGTGGTAAAGTGTTTCAAGTAAAATAGTTGAACAAATAAGCGACTTCCAGAGGTTTGTTTTTAAAACGTTACTAGTTATTGTTATTCATGCTATCTTAAATTATTTTGTGCAATGGTGGTAGAGTATACCTACAGGTCTCCTTCAACTTTAATAATAACTTTCATTGTTGCTGGTACTATTCAATCGCTAAGAACTTCAGAGTCTGACTTTATTTGTGGCAAAAATACTTCGTGCTGTACTTAAAGTGTGCAAAGTTTCTGTTTTCATAGTTTTAACGTTTGAGCTCAGGTATAAAAGATGTTGAAGCCGTGCTTTCTCTAGGATCAGTTTTGAAAGTGTTCTGCGCAATTTTTGGTGCTACTTTGTTTGCTGTTTGGTGCAGTCAGTTGTTTGTTTGTTTAGTCAAATGTCTTCTTGAACATTCTAGTCTAGGTTTGGAGTCGATGATATATACTTTTATTTAAAAACAACTCATTTTCTGATGACAAATCCAAATTGAAAACCAAAACAGTTTGAAAATGTAGCTTGAACTGTGTGCACCTTGAATAGTAGCTTGTCATAGCCTATAGCACACCATTTACCCTTTGACTTTTTCCAGTCAGGTCGAACTATTAGTGTTATCCCTATATGAGCTCTTTTGACATATTAGAGTACAAGGTCTGTAGGGATTTTCAATACCGAGCCAAGGTATTGGAAAAAATGTTGGTGGCGGATGAACACTTAAAAAGCCAATGGCAGCACTCGTATACTGACTTCCAGGTTGGGGGTGCATCGAGGTAACTGTCGAACCATGGAAAAACCACCTAGTTACGAAGCAACAACGAGCCTCGGATAAGGATGATACTATTATTGACGACCCCAGCTTTGACGACCTTTGAATCATGGAATGTTCGGACCCTTAACAGGTGCGTGCAGCCGATCAATTAGCAGACGCCCTAGATTTCTATAATACAGACATCACTTTATGCACGTCGAAAAGCTGCAGCCCCAAGAAATCGCAAGGAATCGCCAGAATATTCGCCGAACTCGTATCACGACATCTCTCACATACTCATATGCCGCCGGCACCAAGCACCGAAGATTAGTGGTAATGCTGCCAACATGCCATCGAAGTGCTACAACTGATGTGCTGGGTTTCGACCAGCACCAAGAAACCCTTGGTCGACGAAGAATGCCGGCAAGCAATATGCAGAATCTCAGCATCGTTTGCCCGATCCACAAGAAAGGAGAACCTCCTCATTTGCGTCAATTATACAGGTATCAGTCTTCTGAACATCGCGTACAAGATTTTATCTGCCATCCTGTTTGTCTGAAACACTTCGTCAACAACCTGATTGGCTCCTATCAATGTGGTTTCAGACCACGTCCAGTCCAGTCCAGTTAGTCCCCTTTATAGTTCTCAAATTCACTTATAAAAGACGGTAATGATGATTTGTTGCTAAAAAAAACACTTTAAACTCTAGACGATTTCATTCGGCGTTTAACTCGATGGTAACTCATTTTAAAACTTTTACTGCTGCATTCAAAAATACGAGAAACTTGTCATTAATTCAGGATAAAAGTGTCTAATAGAATCTCTGACTGACTAATGCATCGATAAAATGCGTTGAGTCATAATTATGTCAAAGTGTCAACAACTCCTACGCTGAGACACTAGTCCTTTCCAGAAGACAAGTTGCATCATACACAGCAATTCAATGATAGCCCACGCTTTCTCTATTGAGTCATACAAGCGTAATAATCCTAGAGAATTTAAGATGACAGAAATGAATCATTGGCGTCATTTCTAGTCAAAAAGTCCTTTCAATGATGCAACAATTTTTTGAGGGGAACAAATCTGCAAACCCTCACTCATCCTACACATCACTTCCCCATCAAAACATCCAGTCTCCAGTAAAATCCCCTTTTCACCCCTAATTTCTTTTTTTCCGTTTCCAACCCCTCAATAAACGACGTCACACACAAACGGGGAAATCACATTTCCACCCCTTATTTCTGCACACGAACATATTCCAGGCGCACAAATCAGACTAGAAGACAAAGTAAAACACTAGTTGCATACCAACCCACCACCACAGTGGAAGGTCAAGTCACTTGAGTCAATGGGTTTCTACACAAATTATGTCCCCAATTATTGTCCACCCTTCTCCGTCGTATTTATCATAAATATTAGTGACGGCTTTCCTACAAGGATATTCCTAATCCACAATACCACTGCACCTAACTTACAATTACATAATTAACACATGAACTCGCGTTAATCACTGCTTGTCTTGGGCTTCCATGTTAATGGCTTCCAAGTAACAATCGCGTTCTGACACATTTACATGTAAATGTAGAGAGGAAATCATTTGCAAAAGCGGTGCGGCATCATATGCCTTACCAACGAACTCAACTCACATGACATCGACGACGAAACGCAACAACCCCTATGGGGTTGTTAAACTGATTTATGATGGCTACAAATGCAATTGCTGATAGCAATAGTGCTTGGGATCAAGGACTGACACGAAAAGGGGTTTTATGATGATGGAATGCGTCCCCCAATGGGGGTTGTATTGCATCTGCTACATATTGTTAGAAACTACTAAATCTAGTCGATAGGAGTCACTTAAATACTATTTTTCAACTATGAACCGATTCAGACTGGTTTCTAATGAACTTCCAATTTAAAAAAAAAATCCCACTAAGCCCCAAAAGGTTGCCAGGTTTTCTTCGAAATTTAAGTTTAAAGTTTCACATTGTCCTGGCAAATTACCTGCTAATGACACGCTACCACTCCGGAGCCTACAAAACCACGTTGAATACTTTTATCGTTTTCCTGTGACAAATTAGCAGAGCACTGGTTGCTCTGTGAACGAGCACCCATTCCTAAATCTCTATTGCGACGTAATAAAATTCTTAGTGGAGTAAAGGAGGGAGACATTCAAACAATTTACCCCCCCAGAACATCCTACCGCATTCCATTTTTCTGGAAACTTCCTTTCACTTCGGCTTCGCCTACGCGTGGTTGGGTTTATACCAACATTTGTACTATGGAATGAGTTATACGAAGGATGGGTGAAGATACACCTATTCAATGCTGAAGGATTCTACTTTATGTTTAAAATTTTACTAGGGAATATGATCTGCACACATGCTGACACTTTTGGCGGAAAATAAGAGGAATGAAATGACGGTAATTTTTCACCCATGACAAGTGATTGTATATTTTGTGTGGTAATAGAAGTGAGGCACTGGTGACGGTTAGTAATATATTTAGACATGGTTTATGATTTTGAAACTTGTGACTTGTGTTAGGAAGTTTGGAGGTGGTTGTGATTGAAGTTGTATAATGGGTTTCAAGTGAAGATAACAGGGATGTACGTAGGTGGTGTCTTAGAGAACGCTGGCATTCAAGATGTTTATCGAATTTTGAGGAAAGATAATGGAACGGTTCGAGCGATCGTAACTGACTTTAAAATTTTGCTTGAAAAACCCTATCCAGTAAAATTTTCGATTTTGTCCGAGTCCCGAAATTTAAGAAAAATCACAAATTACGCCTTTCCCTTGATTATCTGGGTGAAATAGGCAACAAAGAATAAAAGGGTCGAACCAAAAGACCTACAATCGGATGATCTAAAACATAGGCAACTTTGTCTCAAGATATGTGGCATTTATGGAACAATGTATGAAACATAAATGAAAGAGAGATTCGTTGTTTGAAAAACCCTATCCAGAAAAATATTCGATTTTGTCCAGCTCCCGAAATTTAGGAAAAATTACAAATTACGGCTTTCCCTTGATTATCTGGGTGAAATAGGCAACAAAGAATAAAAGGGTCGAACCAAAAGACCTACAATCGGATGATCTAAAACATAGGCAACTTTGTCTCAAGATATGTGGCATTTATGGAACAATGTATGAAACATAAATGAAAGAGAGATTCGTTGTTTGAAAAACCCTATCCAGAAAAATATTCGATTTTGTCCAGCTCCCGAAATTTAGGAAAAATTACAAATTACGGCTTTCCCTTGATTATCTGGGTGAAATAGGCAACAAAGAATTTTTCTGGAAACTTCCTTTCACTTCGGCTTCGCCTACGCGTGGTTGGGTTTATACCAACATTTGTACTATGGAATGAGTTATACGAAGGATGGGTGAAGATACACCTATTCAATGCTGAAGGATTCTACTTTATGTTTAAAATTTTACTAGGGAATATGATCTGCACACATGCTGACACTTTTGGCGGAAAATAAGAGGAATGAAATGACGGTAATTTTTCACCCATGACAAGTGATTGTATATTTTGTGTGGTAATAGAAGTGAGGCACTGGTGACGGTTAGTAATATATTTAGACATGGTTTATGATTTTGAAACTTGTGACTTGTGTTAGGAAGTTTGGAGGTGGTTGTGATTGAAGTTGTATAATGGGTTTCAAGTGAAGATAACAGGGATGTACGTAGGTGGTGTCTTAGAGAACGCTGGCATTCAAGATGTTTATCGAATTTTGAGGAAAGATAATGGAACGGTTCGAGCGATCGTAACTGACTTTAAAATTTTGCTTGAAAAACCCTATCCAGTAAAATTTTCGATTTTGTCCGAGTCCCGAAATTTAAGAAAAATCACAAATTACGCCTTTCCCTTGATTATCTGGGTGAAATAGGCAACAAAGAATAAAAGGGTCGAACCAAAAGACCTACAATCGGATGATCTAAAACATAGGCAACTTTGTCTCAAGATATGTGGCATTTATGGAACAATGTATGAAACATAAATGAAAGAGAGATTCGTTGTTTGAAAAACCCTATCCAGAAAAATATTCGATTTTGTCCAGCTCCCGAAATTTAGGAAAAATTACAAATTACGGCTTTCCCTTGATTATCTGGGTGAAATAGGCAACAAAGAATAAAAGGGTCGAACCAAAAGACCTACAATCGGATGATCTAAAACATAGGCAACTTTGTCTCAAGATATGTGGCATTTATGGAACAATGTATGAAACATAAATGAAAGAGAGATTCGTTGTTTGAAAAACCCTATCCAGAAAAATATTCGATTTTGTCCAGCTCCCGAAATTTAGGAAAAATTACAAATTACGGCTTTCCCTTGATTATCTGGGTGAAATAGGCAACAAAGAATAAAAGGGTCGAACCAAAAGACCTACAATCGGATGATCTAAAACATAGGCAACTTTGTCTCAAGATATGTGGCATTTATGGAACAATGTATGAAACATAAATGAAAGAGAGACTCGTTGTTTGAAAAACCCTATCCAGAAAAATCTTCGATTTTGTCCAGGTCCCGAAATTTAGGAAAAGTCTTTGAGAAGAAGGCCATTTTGGTTTGGAAGGGTGCCACGTTCAATTCCCATACAACACCCGAAATTTCTTTCACGACCCCACCTCTCGCGAATGTCAGATGTCCAACAAACATCCGGGAGTAAAACTATCATGAAAAAAGCTTTTCAAAAACAAAAATTGCTCTTCGGATACGGTATTAAACAGTAGGCCCCTTCCATTTGGGTAAAGAATATAACTCGCACAACACGAATGGTTGTGAGAAGCCAGCGCTGGGTCCCATTGCACCAATTACAGAGGTATCAATCTCCTCAACATCGCAAGATCCTCTTTGCCATATTGTGTGAATGTCTGAAACCATTCGTTAACAACCTGACTGGTCCCTATCAGTGTGGTTTCAGACAAGGAAAGTCCATAATAGATGAAATTTTTACACTTCGGAAGATCCTGGAGAAACCCCAAAAAGGCCAAATCGATACCAACTATCTTTTTATCGATTTCAAAGCCGGTAACAGCATTTACAGCGAAGCGCTATGCAGAGCCATGTCTACTCGTTCGCCTGTGCAGAATGACGATGGAGAACGCTCACTGCTGAATCAAGTTCGGTAATGTTCTCACGTAGACCTTTAATGCCAAAAAAGGATTTAGACAAGGTGATGTGCTGCCATGTGACTTCTTTAACATGACACTTGAAAGAATTGTCCGAAACTCACAAGTTAACACCGGAGGCACAATCTTTCAAAATCTGTGCAACTATTAGCGTATGCCGACGATGTTGACATTATTGACAGAACACAGCGGGCTGTCACTGATGCAAAAGGCATTTAAAGGTTTTATGGCGCCGAAGCTTGCAGTCTATCTAAAGCGGATGAAGATATCCTCGGTCGCTTCAAGTTAAATTGTTCGTAAAATGTTCGGTTCCGTTTGCAGTGACGGGCTTTGAAGAAAGAGATGCCGCGATGAGCTATACGAGTTGTACTGCGACATCGCAATTGGCGTTTAAGATGGCTAGGACATGCGTCACCTAAGAAGAAAATTCTTGCTATACGTATAGAGACGCGTTATCTCGTTGATTACTATTTTTCACCAAAAAGTCCATTTTGAAGAGTATCTTCGGCACTTATTATTATTTTTTGCGCCGATGCCAAAAAATTTGTTTCAGAGGCTAAACCAAGGAATAAACAAAAACTATGGTAAGTGGTCGAAGATGCAAGGAGTAAGATTCCTCCAAAGAGGTGCCGCGATCTGATGGAGTCTTAAACAGCTAAGGGTCTCAACAAAGTAAAATGTATATAGGTATAATAATTCTAGTTGTCGGGGAAGTCTCTACAACAACTTACTGAGAATATACGGCGATGGCGATATTGTTTGTGTACTATAGCAACTTCGCGTCGCATTTCCACGCATTTACTTGCCGATATCGGGAGCATATTGGCAAAGCCATTACATAATTATACTGCATTACATAATTATAGTGATTCAGAAGAATAGTTTGCTTCTCTATTCGCTTAGCAATTGCTAGACTCAATTAAACCACTCGGCCTAGTAACGTCTATTTTCCCATTTCACACTAAAACATTGATAGAATCTTAATCTCAAATCAATCATAGCCACATCTACATACGTACTTACTGGGCCAACAAAACAACTCCTAGTAGCTTCCCTCTTAAAGTTTCCAAATTGCCATCGATTTACTTCCCCTCACACAAAACATCCGGTCTATGTCAAAACATCAACCGTTCACATCAATAAAAGTTCGACAAATAAAAAGCAAAAGAAGAATTTCATTCTTTGAAAACCGCCCATCCTACATATTTATTTAATCTTCAAGTGCAAACGAGCGACTGTGTGTCTAGTCTTATTCTTCGACAATTTTTACGGTCCCCTAAATAATAGAAGAAGAGAAAAAAAAAGATTCGTCAATATCACTTCCTTACAACTGAAAACAAACTCCAAGCACACCAGATACAGCCAAATAGATACACAAAGAGATAGAGAACATCTTCCCCCGAAAATACGACAAATTGGCGCCCAATGCAGGAGGACAAAATACATTTTCAATCATTCATCCGACGAAATTTGGAAAGTTCTTCTTCGGTCTTTTCCTTTAGGCAAATTTAATTTCGATTTCTTTTCTTTGACAAAAATACGAGCAGGAACACGGGGTAGTTAAATAGATATAAATGTACGAATCCTGTCTGGTTGCTATTTGCTTCGATTTTTTTTTTCTGTGACATTACCCTGGAATTTTGTCATTTATATCGAATGCAAATAGCGTTCATTGTGATGACACCCGCACAGATAACGCGAACTCACAAGAATTGACGCCATCAAAAGACTGATATAGAGAAGTCGGTTTTCAAGGGAGCAACGGAGCCCAGAGAATATTGATAATTTGTCGCTTTATCGATTTTTCATTAGAGATACACCGTGTTTCTCGGTATCTATCGGTGTGTCAATGTTATCATCACAGAACAAGTACATGTTCAACAGGATACAGAAAACAGCACAGTAATAGTGTCATTGCCATTGAAAGTTTATTCTTTCAAATTTATCCCTAGATACACATCACAGTAGTAGAGTATGAAACCATCATATCCATATCCTTTATTTTTTGTACAACAAACACATTGATGACAACGATACGCAGGTGTACACTTAGCTAAGTCGTTGGCATATGATACGAGTATGACAGCAAGAGAGTAAACTTTGTAGACTACATAGACTACGTATGCCCTAGGGGGTGCTTTGAATAGAATGTGATAGGGGGTTCGGGATAGTGCACTTTGATATTTGTCTAGAACATGATTATGGGTTAATATTGGTTATGTGGCGGATAATTGTGCGAAATTGGCCAGTTGCACATGATGTTTTTAATGGAAACTATAAGTTTTTAGCCTTGCCCTAGGTAGGGAATATGCAGTTATTAGCATTAAATATTTAAAAAGTAATTATGTTCTAATGCAGCGGATGTAAGTAGTCCTGGTCATTGAACCTAATGACAAATTAGATGGAAGCTTTATTTAAAAAAAAACGTTCCGAGACTGTTTCCGACGCCAATTTATTATGTTAGGTACTATGATTACTTACTTACTTACTTAGGTGGCGCTACAGTTCGGGGTGAACCTGGGCCTCAACTAACAAGCCTCTCCAGTTAGCTCGGTCCTTAGCTAACTGCCTCCAGTTGCGCACTCCAAGCTTGTTCAGGTCCCCTTCAACTTGTGCGCGCCACCTAAGGCGAGGTCTTCCTCTGCTGCGTTGTCGCTCCGGGTGTGATTCGAAGACTCTTCGGGCCGGAGCACTGGTGTCCATTCGCTCTAATGCGCAGTTTTTTGACTAGGTCGATGTCGCTGTACAGCTCGTATAGTTCGTCGTTGCGTTGAATATTTTGCGAAGAATTTTTCTCTCGAAACGACCGAGGATATCTTCATCCGCTTTTGATAAAGTCCAAGCTTCAGCGCCATAAAGCAGGACTGGGATGATCAAGGTCTTATATAGAGTCTCCTTAGTTGTTCGGGATAGGGCCTTACTACTCAATTGCCTTCTCAGCCCAAAGAAACAGCGATTGGCAAGAGTTATTCTTTGTTTTATTTCTGCTGAGGTGTTATTTTCAGAATTGATAGCAGAGCCGAGGTAGACAAAGTCCCTTACTACCTCAAAGTTATAGCTGTCGATTGTGACGTTCTGTCCAATTCGTCGATGTTGCGTGTCCCTTTTGGTTGACAGCATATACTTGGTTTTGCCCTCGTTTACCGTTAAACCCATTTTGGCCGCTTCTGTTTCAATACTAGCGAACGCACCGGTGACAGCCCGCTGTGTTCTTCCAATAATGTCAATATCGTCGGCATACGCTAGTAGTTGCACAGACTTTTGAAAGATTGTGCCTCCGGTGTTGGCTTGTGAGTTTCGCACAATTCTTTCAAGAACGATGTTAAAAAAATCACATGACAGCGCATCACCTTGTCTAAAACCTTTTTTGACATCAAAGGTCTCGGTGAGATCGTTACCGACCTTGATGGAGCAGCGAGAATTCTCCATCGTCATTCTGCACAATCTGACGAGTTTGGCAGGGATGCCAAAACTAGACATGGCTGTGTATAACTCGTCTCTATAAATGCTGTCATATGCGGCCTTGAAATCGATAAAAAGATGGTGGGTATCGATTTGGACTTCTTGGGTTTTTTCCAGGATCTGTCGAAGTGTGAAGATTTGATCGATTGTGGACTTTCCTGGTCTGAAACCACACTGATAGGGCCCAATCAGGTTGTTGACGAAGGGTTTCAGACGTTCACACAATATGGCAGATAGGATCTTATACGCGATGTTGAGGAGACTGATACCTCTGTAATTGGCGCAATTGAGGGGATCTCCTTTCTTGTGGATTGGGCAAACGGTGCTGAGATTCCATTCATCAGGCATACACTCATCTGACCAAATTTTAGAAATGAGTTGGTGTATGCTCTCTACCAGGTCATTTCCAGCTGCTTTGAATAGCTCGGCTGGTAAGCCGTCAGGTCCAGCAGCCTTGTTGGACTTAAGTTTGGATATTGCTATCCTTACTTCGTTTTGGTCAGGTGGACGGAAGTTTTGGCTATCATCGTCTATGTTGAATGGTTCTTTCTGCCTGACAGCGGGATGTTGGTCTTCGTCGCCGTTATACAGTCTGCAGAAGAAGTTTTTCCATATTCTCAGCACCGACTGTGACTCTACTACGAGGTTTCCTTCTTCATCTCTACAGGCTTCTACAGGTACTATGATTGCTTTCGTAAAAAAAGATCACATGATGGTCTACTCTTCTCATTCCTTGACCAAATTAGTAAGCAAACTAGTCCATTTGATTACTATACTTATCATGAGTAACGATATTGTCACAAATTGTTCCTGGGAGTTCAAAATGGGAGCAAAATGAGTGCAGCAATTAAAAGCCCACATAGAACAACAATCTGTGCCTAAAAATTAGCGGTTTGAGGGTTAAATCAATCGCGAATAAAATACTTTAGACAATCCGGCAAGGACTTGTCTTTATGTCATTACTTTATCTTTGTAAGCCGTGTCAACCTTGTTACTCTTAACTTCATATCATAGGAAGGCAAAGGGATCAAAAGAACTTCTACTGGCGACTGATAACAACTGAAAGTTACAGGACTGAATTGTTTCTGTGAACACTCGCAAGGCTGTTGTCTTAACCAGTGCTGGGAAATTACTCCACGGAAATTCACTTCATGAGCGCTATTAAAACAACACCGACCCTCGGACTATGCTTACTTGACATCTTCACTCCAGAAGGCAAAAAGCGCACTACGCCTACGTCAAACCTGGCTATGGAAGAATAATCTAATCGAACACTGCACCATCACCAAGTGGTTAAACGTTGATGCGCCTTCGGATTACCGTACCCCTCTACACTATCTTCACCCTTAACCTTGATTCCAAACTCCCCTCTCGAGAGAGTTGGACAAACAGTGAGTTCATAGATCCTGCTTCCATATCCATCTTTACGGATGGGTTAAAAATGGACAAAGGCACTGGTTCAGGAATATACTCAGAGTAACCATCAATTGCCCTGTCCGTACAACTTAACAACCACACAAGCGTATTCCAAGCGGAAATGTATGAAATCACCGAAGAATGCCGGGACCTTTGCACTCTGAACTGTAATACAGACATCTACATAGACAGTCAAGCAGTCATCAAAGCCATAACTTCCAGAACAACCAATTCAAAACTGATTAAGTGATGCAAAGAGGAACTCAAACTCCTAAGCTCGAAGCATAGTCATCAAAGCCATCACTTCCAGAACAACCAATTCAAAACTGATTAAGAGATGCAAAGAGGAACTCAAACTCCTAAGCTCATCATAGCCTCACTCTCTGCTGGATCCTTATTTCCTGGTAGGACTAATTGCATCGTTCATTGTTTCGCAGGTATTCCATACCGGGGAACACAATGGATCCGTTGAGATCCGAGTGAGGTTGCACTCATGTAGATGCAGTCACCTACCCCACCTACTGACATAGCTTACACCAAAAGTGGTTTGAAAAAAGCAAACAACGGACTACCACAAGAGTTAGTGTTGGCACCGATTCTTTTGAATTTATTCATTAAATACCTCCCTCTGACTTTTTGAAGAAAATTCTTCTCTGTAGCAGCAACCTACCGTATCTTGAACTCACCCATGTCCAAAGAGCTACAAACCCTTTTCCCTTTTTTTTTAACAAATACTAAATCTAAAAGACTAACCTTAAATACAGCCTTGCATGACATTCTCACAGTCTCATACTGGCAGTTTCTTTAAAAGTTCACAGTGTTTTCTCACACAGAGTCCCACGACTACCATTCACCTACTGAAATAGTCTCTGCGATAAAAGAAAATGCACTGCAAATTGAAAACCTTATCACTCCTACTACACACCTCCAGGCGACATATCCTTATTCCCATTCCCATTGTAAATCCCCTCTAAAGCTCAACAATGAACGACAAACAAAACGTTAATTTCCTCTCCCTTCCGATTGAAATCTTAAGAGCTTTTCCGTATGCAAACCGTGAGAGCATCCCCATATGCATTCCTTCACATCTATTGTATCCATTAAATACGCTTTTATGATATCATAAAAAACAAATATAAGCAACAATCCTGGCACACATTTATCCTTTTTGTGTGCATCCGTCGCTGCGGAAAGTATGTATACTGGTAAAAGGATTTCTCCCTTCGGTTCTATTCAGCTGTTAGCCATTACAGGGTAAATTATGCATCCTTTATGCAAAAATGTGCATTGTGTTGCGTTTATATTGAAATATTAAGGACTGTGATGGTGGCAGTGGTTGAATATCCTTTTTTCTTCTTCTCTCACATTCATCAATCTCACACAAACATGCTACAACTACACGATGTTTGCACTACAGACCTCCAATTAAATTGCAAAGCTCTTACTGGTTTCCTACTCTGGGGAGGGATAAATCCTTAAAGGATTTACGTTTTCCTTGAATCATAGTGGATGTTGCAGTTTTTATTTTGCTATCTCATCTATTACCTCAACGAGTGTCATCCATCTTAGAGAACTCCTTGGAGATATGTAGAGAGAAACCGAGATTTTAAAAGAAAGGATATTTTTTCTTTGAATAAAGACTGCTGGGATATACCAGCGGATGAGAATAAAGCTACCACCGCGCCGCCGGCCAATAGGATCTTACATTCAATTTTCCTTGACGATGTATCTAGTCACAGTTCACAGTGCGAAAACAACTGGCTTTTTAGAGGAATCCCAGGAGCAATTGTCCTGAGATTCTATTCCGTTTCGATGGTCAAGGAGTAACGAAATTTTAGATCTAATTCGTGAGCGGGTTACCATGTTATTAGAGCACTTGATAGCATTATTATTTAACGTTGAAAAGATTTTTAAATTAGGTCATCTATCCTTTCTTATGTTGACTGCCGTTGAAGGCCTAGATATCATCTAATCGGAAAGGTTATTTGGTTGGTACTTGGTTCAAATGATGTATACGACTCCTAATAACTGCCACCCTTTAAACAACAACTCATTATCCTGCCGTTGCCATCTTCCCGCTTTACACTGGTAATCCAAAACTTCGCCTATCGTCTTTCGCAATTAGTCCTTCGGAATCCCCTCGACTATATCCACAAAATCCCTGTAAACAATTCTTCGTTATCGATTTCCCATCTTACCCCAATAAAAATGTTGTTCACATTTCGATTTGCTCCACAAATCCTTTCAACCTCTCATCCTTCTCCCCAAATCAAAGTTATCCAATCCTGTCGGAAATAATATTTGTCCACATTATCAACTTCCCTCCTCCGTGGAGATACAGCTAAAGGAGGAAGAGAAATATAAATCCCTACCACTGTTTGTGTCAATATTTAATTTGTCCTTTCGCCCACACCACCACAGAGATTCTCGGAGGATTCTCCAGATTCCGGATTAGTGGCATCGATAACCCAGTAACAAAACTAAAGCATTAAGTTCCTTATCCCGGCTGCTCCCCATATCGCCAAGGACGAAAATTGGCTCAAAACGAAAAGTTCAAGTCATAAATTATTTTCCGATCACAGCGAAACTACACACAGGATTACTGCTCGACGATGGAGAACCTCTATCGAAGTTGGCATTCCCATCATTTGAAATCGGAGGATATACGATGAGTTCTGTGTACCTACCCGAAAACGGAGACGAAGAAAGAAAAAAAAGGATGAACTCGTTTTAATAGATTCTAGGCAGTGTGCCAGGACGACGACAACGCAACGGTTGGATGTTGAGTAAACTGGAGAAATGGAGATTTGTCTGCTTTGGGGGCTAATACGATTTAATGGTGTGGAAAATTAGAAACCGATTGTTTAGGGCGGGGCGGGCATGCACACAATTTGGCGACATTTACTGGCAGATGTTGTTTTTTCCCAATAGACTGCTGCCAAAAATTACGGGAATTTTAATAAATTTTTGGACAGTTATGAGGTTCTTATCCGTTTATTGTTAACCATCCATAAATTCTAGTCGTCCTTCTATCAATGGTGGATAGACACATACTATATATCACGTTTATGGTTCGTTCCCCTCGTGCACTTTAAAAGCTGTCACTGTATCTAATTTGAAATTTTATGCATCCATTATTTTTAGATGTCGATAAAGAAAGGGGTTGGTTCTCATGGTGAAGACCTACCATAGGATGTATGTGAGTAGATATCCCTGTTATGCATCGTCGAGGAGCATGCATCTCTTTAATGGGGATTTCTTTTCCCTACCAGTCTGTTGAATGGCTGATATAAAGTTGTAACCTTTTTGTAAAAGGTTTTTGAGTTGAATGTCATCATTAGATATTAATAACTCTTTTGAGAGTACTTGCTCTAGGACAATGAGGGGAGGATTTAGGTGAAGAAGTTTGTAGAAGCATTTAAGTGGACTTATGTCATGATAAAGAGGAAATGCTGTAGATCAGTACTTGTAAATTCCTTACAACGGAGAAAAACAATGGTTACGAATAGCCTCGGATAAGGATGATCTTACTATTGACGATCTCGGCAAACGAAAGAAGGACACCGACTTTCGGATCTGCATGTGAAATATTCGCACCCTTAACAGGCCGGGTGCAGCCAAATGACTGACAAAAGTCCTAGACTGCTATAATGCAAATATAACCGCCATCCGATGGGATGGGCCGGACATAATGAAAAACTGCGACATATATCACGTTAATGATTGGAATAGAGGGAGCGGATGCAACCACACGGTTTCCTCATCTCAATATCCACAAGGAATTCACTCACAGATGGATCGAAGATGGAAACTGGAGTTGGAGCTGACGTCTTTGGACCCAACATCAAAGTCTCGACACCTATGGAAATGTGTCCCACGGTTTTCCCTGCTGAATTCTATATCAGTTAAATGCTTCTACGATGCACTACAATCTCTTGCTAGACATAACAGGGTGAAAGTCAGTTCAGTCCCTGGTCATCAAGGAATTACAGGCAATGAATCTATGGATGAACTAGCTAGAGCTCGCTCAGAATCTGTATTTATAGAACTTGAACCCTACAGTGATGTTAACTGGGCTGACGCCGCAGCGCTGTTTACCAAACTTCGTCTGGTCCACTGGGAAAATGTCTCAGGGCTGAGACAAGTCAAGCGATTAATCAGGCCTCATTCCTACAAGGAAATCCTTAATCTAGACAAGGATAATATTAGAAAGCTGGAGAGCTTTCTCACAGGTCACTGTGGTCTGCGATATCAGTGCCCAGAATCAATCTGTCCCCAGAACGAATCTTCTGTGCACATTCTCTGTGAATGCCGAATATTACATTAGTTAAGGAGGCGTATTTTCCATAAAGAATTATGTCCGTCAGCGGAGTAGAGAAATTCTACTGCCGAGGACATACTATCCTTCATTAGGGAGGTGGTACGACTCTTGGTTTAATCATACCCTAATTGGTACAATAGATCTTTTTAGGTTTCAGCGTCAGCCATAAAGAATTAGTAGGGCTATCCTGTTTGGGTTTAAGGGTAAGGGACCTTGAATGGAATATGGTACCCATTTTGCTTTCCTTTCAAAAACTTCAAAGGGTCTACACAAAAACAAAAAAAATCTATAAAGGTACATGATGGTCTTCTGATCATGAAACGGTCAAATTGATCACATTGGGATCGACGCGACGCAAGACATAAAAGCTGCAATCGCAAGAGATCGCCAGAATTTTTACCAAACGCGAGTCCCGAAATCTCTCAACTAATCCTATGCCGCCAGAATCGAGTGCCGATGGCCAGTGGTAACGCTACCAACACGCCATTAGAACTGGCAACTGATGTGCTGGTTTTCACGCTAACACCAACCGGAAACCCCTGATTTAACGAAGAATGGCTCAAAGCACATGCACCTAAGAGGCATACAAAGCGCCACTGCAAAGAAAGACTAGGGCTGCTCCTGAACTCTTTGAGCACATGGAGACCCCCTCAAATGTCTCCTCTACATCGCGTATAAGATATTTTCTGCCATCTTGTGTGAACATCTCAAACTCTACGTCAACAACCTGATTGGCCTCTATCAGTGTGGTTTCAGACCAGGAAAGTCCACAAACTTGCACTGCTTCATCAAGGTCGGTAACATCATACTAGAAAGCCAGCAACGGAAGTACAATCTTTCTAATCTTTGAATTCAAATCAGAGGGACAACGCAGTAGAGTAGCCTTGGTGGTGGTGGCCCGCACAATTAGAAGGGGACCTCAACCGATTTAGAGTGCGCAATTGGAGGGAACAAGTCTCTCCAGACAGCGTTATTCTGTGTATCTTTATGTTGTATATGACGAGTTGGTGGACTTTACATTCGTTACTAAAATGTCCTGATCTTTCTAAACGTCCTAGACCTCCTGAATCCCTTTTAGTCCACCGTAGGTCATTTAGTTATTATGTACGTAAGTCTGGACAATTGTATCTTCAATACATCATTCCAGTTACTAGCTGAGTACCTATATTTTTCAGAATGTTTTCCTACAAAACTTCTGTATTCAG
Organism: Xylota sylvarum; assembly: GCA_905220385.1. Taxonomy (NCBI): domain Eukaryota; kingdom Metazoa; phylum Arthropoda; class Insecta; order Diptera; family Syrphidae; genus Xylota; species Xylota sylvarum. The sequence continues at coordinate 95,099,611 of LR999957.1, read as the reverse complement.
TACCTCTTTGAGAAAGTACGGCCTCTACCTGCGGGTAAATCAGAACGCTAGAATAGTCTCAAATTTAAACTGAGACTAGGCGGCGTTATTATTATTCCTTCTTATTTCCATCGACACAATGGTGTGGAAAATACTTCAAGAGGCAACCCAAAACGGATTTTATTTAATATCATCACATGTCAAAGGAAAGCTTTGTTTCAATTGAACAAATACCCTGCAACTACCTTTGGAGATTCCGATATCCTGTTGAAAACATATCAACATAAATGAATATTCGAAAACAATATTCCGCTCCAGACAGGAATACATACCTCTGTTTTCTCATCCTATCATCTCCATATCCAGTCAGTTGTGATCCGCTTTTGAAAGTTTGAAATTTAAATCCATGTCCTTTCAATTATTTTCCTATTACTCGCTTACATATCTTCCAATTAGTGTGCTCCCAGTGTGTGTGCATGTGTGTGGATTAGCAAATTTCGGAAAACACTTGAACCCTAAGGCACTTTGGCGTATCTGAGAGCCTTTTGTTCCTGACTGTTAACTGAGTTGAACGAACATAAATACATATACATACATATGTATGTATGTATATACGTGCTCAGGTCCTTAATTACCACATTCGAGTTGAGTATGTGGTGTGTGTATTCATCCGAAGGACTGCTTTAATTACGATCTCGAGAAATCTTCTTCTTAATCGGATAAATTTAAAGGTGACGGGTAGTAAGAGTATGTCCTGACAAACACAAGAGGAAAACATCTTCAAGGAAGGTTATACTCCTACAAGTAGACAACAACGATGATGACGACGACAGAGGGAAAACGACAAATGTCGATGCACATGTTGTGTATTTGAATTTCATTCTGGAGTTGTCTTCCACATGTAGATACAGATTACAATGATTGTTCAGGGAATTTCTTGTGCAAACCATGTTGTAACTATTAGCATAGAACAGCACACTAATAGTAACTGATTTCTGGAAATTTGTCAAGGCGTGCAAGGGATTGTATATTTAAATGTAAATTTAAAATAAGGTTAAATTTCTCTCTCCTTAAATGGTATCATCCTCTTCGATGGTTTTAAATAACTGACAGCTGATCCTTTGTTTGAACTTTAAAACAATTTTTCAAAGACAATCCAATTTTGTTAAGCACACCAGCATAAGCAAAAGGACTGAATAAAACGAAATAAAAATAAGAACACATCGAAAGCAAAATTCCATTGGAAAGAATCTAATCAAAAGGATAAAGGATGTCAAATTGAAACATTCCCTTAAGCCAAGGCAAATGTCTCCGAAAAAACAAAAGACACCCTAAAGGTTGCACCCAAAAGACAAAGCCCAGATCGCCTGCCTAGGTTTATTAAATTCTATCCAATTACATCCCGAAAATCCTTTCTATCCTGAAGGCAAATAAAATCGGAATAAAAATCCCAGCAAAACACAAACAGATACCGGGCTTTAGTTTTTCTTTTTTTCCTGTTTGTCGTACACACACCGATTCCTGTGCAAGGATAAAATCAACTGATAAGCTCACCAACGTCACATCGACGTAGCATTGCCGGGTGGTGGTTTGAAGTCTACATGCAAAAACTGGTACAACCACCCACACAGGATACGGGTGAATTTAATAGGATTTTTGAATACTTTCAAGTCCATGTCCTGAAATCAGAAAAAAAAGGAAATCATTATATCACCACCTTTTGCAGAGCCTCACCTTGATCTTTGCGAAATTTTTTGTCACCTTATCCCGGGGTGCGCCGATAGAAGTCTTGGGTGAAGGCCCTTTTCATGTTCAACCTAAGTGAGGGAGTGTCAACACAATATTAAATAAAATGGAAAACGTTTCATAATTTATTTGCTTGTGGGATCTGGGATCTGGGATCTCCCCCAGCCAAAGTTGCGAACTACGTAGCAGTTGGTGAATGGAATTTAAATGTAGCCACGGCTATGGAGCCCGCTAGGTTTGTTTTAATGGAGAGCCGAACGTGTGTATGACGGTTGGAACAAATTTTGAATTTTTCATTTGGTGGTTGGAAAATTGTCGCCACTGTGATTTATATTTCATGAATTCCACGTCAGTGATTTGTGTGGCTTCAAAGAGATTTTTTTTCGCTTTTTTTGGGTAAAATTTTTGTTTTCCAGATTTGAATTGGTTAAGAAGGAGAGACGTTCTGGGGGTTTGGGTATTGATTTCATGCATGTGAATGAATTGCTTTAAAAAATGAATAACGACTTTAGTGAAAATAACTGCGTTAAAAGTTTGAACTTCTCCATTGTTCAAAAATATTCTGACATAGGAGAAAGTGTAGGCCATTTGAATAACTACTTTGATTTTGAAACAGCGCTTTTTTATTTGTACTGAAGTGTTGTTTTCAGAGTTTATAGCAGAGCCGAGTTATGTAGATAAAGTCCTTTCCTACCTTAAAGTTATAGCTGTCTATTGTGACGTTCTGTCCAATTCGTTGATGTTGCGTGTCCCTCCAGGTTGACAGCATATACTTGGTTTTGCCCTCGTTTACCGCTAAACACATTTTGGCAGCTTTCAGGGATTTTCGCAGGGATGCCAAAACTAGACATGGATCTGTTTAAATCGTCTCTATAAATGCTGTCATATGCGTTCGATAAGAAGTTTGAAGATTTGGACTTTCCTGGTCTGAATCCACTCTGATAGGGGACAATCAGGTTGTTGAAGAAGAGTTTCAGACTTTCACATAGGATGGCAGATAGGATCTTGCACGCGATGTTGAGGAGATTGATACCCCTGTAGTAGGCGCAATTGAGGGGATTTCCTTTCTTGTGGATCGGGCAAACAGTGCTGAAATTCCATTCATCAGGCATACACTCATCTGACCAAATTTTAGAAATGAGTTGTGTATGTGTTGTGTATGATCTGTACCAGGATATTTCCAGCTGCTTTGAAAAGCTCGGCTGGTAAGCCATCAGGTCCAGCAGCTTTGTTGGACCTACTTAAGTTTGGATATTACAATCCTCACTTTGTTTTGGTCAGGTAGTGACGTTTCGCCCCGCCGCGGCGCGCCGCTAAGTCAATAAGCCTAAGTCTGTTTCCAGACGTGGTTTCATGTAGGCTATGCTTACTAACTATCCTACGAAAGATGTCCTCCTTTCCCATTTTGGCGTTAAAATAGCCTATCAAAATTTTTAACTCATACATAGGGCATTGTTCATACGTCTTATCGAGGAGCTCGTAGAAACATTTTTCGGTGGCGTCGTCCTTGTCCTTTGTGGCGTATGTATATTAAGCTCATGTTGACGAATTTGGCCTAACCAACTCACTTCCTATACCCAGGCTCAGTATTGTCGATCGCTATAGACCTGGGGATCAAATATGTTGAAGCTCATCATATATTTGATTTCACCCAGGGAATTCTTTCGCTGCTACATATAGCAAGAAGAAGTGCTTTAGTGAGAAAACACCTCCCGCCGCTCTTGTTCCCTTCCACCAACAATCTTACAAAGAAGTTGGTTAACCAATCTCCAGTCGAGGTACTAGGCACCCAGTAGCCACCAACGTGGAGTTGTACCATAGGAGTTGATAGTAAAAGGCTAGCGTCCTGCAATCTAGTTTGCATTAAAAGTGGAATATGCAGATCAACTAACTTAACCTCACTAACTGAGAGGTAGCTCAGGATCGATCCAACCAGTTTGACAGTACACCACAAGCCAAGCCGCTGTATGATAATGCAATACCATATGAAGTATGTTTCGTGTGAGCCCAAGTAAATGCGGATGTACTTTTTCAGCGCCTTCAAGCTCACCAATGCCCATAACACTCTATATATACACATACGCAGCTCCATCTTGGATATAATCGTAGCAGTAAGACGAATAGATTGACATAGTGTACGAATGAACTAGGGATTCAAGAACTGCCAGCAAAATGGGTACTTATTTGATCTGGCAAGACGATGGCACTCTAGGAAACATAGTACCCACAGAGAAAAGGAGCTTCTTAGTCCTGTGCCATGAAGTCCACCAAAGTCGTGTGGCAAAGCTTACCTTGTACCCTCTTCATCTGCAATACTTTGAAAAAAAATGGTCGCTACCAAATGGTCGCTACCAAAAGGACGAATGACACAGACAAAGGGAGGAAACTCAGTGAGGTTGCAGAAAAATTTCCTCGTCATCGAAGAAGACGTCCACAAAAATTTGCAAAAATCGGTGATCAACCGACAGTATCTCTAACGTTGTTCTGAGAAATATTATTAGGAGGTGCGCGTAAATGAGATCTATAATACGTTTAAGGAAAAAGTATTGCTTGACCAGCAAGAGACTGGTCAGTCCGATAAAGTAAATAAAACTACGCAGGATACCTCATCGCACAGATCTCTGTGATTGTCGGGAAAAACGCTAGATTAATAAATTACTAACATCAGATGAAAACTACTTCCAGCCATCGATATATCCAAGAAAAAATTCTGCAAATACAACTTTTGCTACGACATATTATGACATTGCTCCCAACCTCCTTAGAAGCCCCAAAGCGAAACCAGAACTGTGTGATGATTTCCCCGACCTATGCGATAGATAAAACCCATTGATATCTTTCTTATTTGCTGATTCTGAAAGGCCTCATGCTGGCACAATGGCCATAATACGAATCAACAAGAGTAGGAGGGGAAAAAATGTCATAAGTTTCCCAACTTTTCAGCATTGAAATCCAAACCTAGATCCTCTTAAATATGAGAATTAAAAAGTGGGCATGGTTTAAGTGAATTATACAAAATGATAGAGAATTTCAAGACATAAATTTTGTTGTAATTTTTTTTTCTATTTCCATTAAACGATTTGAAAAAAGTTTACTCTTTGAAAAATGGGTGTGGCTGTTATAAAACTTGACCATATCCTTGCATGTAACGTTATATTTTTCATATATGTATTTAACTTCAAGCGCTTTTCTAAGTTTCAAAAGTAATAAACAATCGACCCAAGTGCTGGGCTCCGTAAGTGATGAAATTGTCTCTCATTGAGTTTCGCAACTGTTGTCATCTTAAAAGAAAAGCTCAATACAAGAATAGATCTTTTTGTTTCTTTCCAATTTTAAACTCAATATGTGATTGTCTACTATTCTTGAGACGTGACCATGAAAGAAAATTCTGCACGACGGGATTCCCATCGCTACTTAAAAGACCACCCTCTGGTGTCACAGTTACCCCGCACATTATACAAATTACATTTGTTTTCATTCGCCCAACCACCTCGTCACAGAAGGATTTCACAGCCCCACCCCATGTACGACTATAAAACCCACTTACCTGTAAAACAGTGTCACATTGTATCTATCCACCCTGAAGTTAATACACCGGAAATGTCACATATAACACACTGGAGCAATAAAAATGCCAACAAACAGTTGAACTGAAAAACAAATAAGAACCAGAGATATAGAAAGACAGGCAACTATATGTAGACGGGTGGGGTGCGGGTGAAGTCAAGTAACAGCGAAAATAATTGTCAAACCAAGTTCAATAGCTATCGAGCGGAAGTTTTATATTCTGTTCTACTACACCCTCTCCACGTGAAGAGTGTTTATTTTCCGCTAAAATGAAACCACTCCAACTAATTGGCTAGCACACATCCATGAGTAAACGTCTCCTTGCCAGTCAGACGTCCTGGGATTCATGTGAATTTCATTACACCAAAAACAGACAGTCTGAGTCAGAGAGGGGTTGCTTGGAATTACATCGTCGTTGTTATAACTGCAACTTAGTTAAATGACCCATAAAGAAGTGCTATACACTTCCAAAAATAGACTCCCTATATTCAAAGGACGATGAGGGACGATGAGAAGGAATGAGAGACAATGAAGGGAACCTCTTTTCGGAAACGAGATCCCGAATTTAATTCAATTGCTTCTTCATACGCTATGGGATCATCATACCGCTACCACCCACTCAAGACAAAACACAACGAAAAAGGATATCATCAAAATGAAGTAATAAATTCGTTCAGGAATTCGACATAGTCCTACTCCAGTTGTAGTCAGGCACCGAGGCAGGGATAAATTTACCGTCTTCATTTCGAATTCAGTGGAAGACGAATGATCCGACCGACTCTAACAGTCATTTGAATAAAATAAACGGTTATTCGTCGCCACCGTTACGAGAAGTGTATCAGTGCAGTGTACCTTAGTAAAAGGATACACAAGCAACATAAGTGCGGTTGTAGTTATCCTGATTTTCGCGGAAAGAGTTTATAAATTTTCTTTTGAATGAATGAAATCAAATGGAAATTGAGAGCTGGATTCAGTAGGAAAGTGGTGAATGGAACGTGATTGGCAGTGAATTATGGCAGTTAACAGGGTTATGCATATTTAAAAGACTTAAAAGACGTGGAAGGATACAATAGGTAAGTAAAGGATGAATGAATTTACTGCCGAATGGGGTTATGGGGTTACCCATGAAATAACAATCGCAAGGTACTCGTTGTGTACTTGGAATAGTGATCTGTCGCCTAAAATTATATTGAGCTGTTACTTAAAGGGATCAACACTGTTTGCGAGCTCTATGAGAGAAAGGGATCATCGCCGGCTTCTCTGAAGAAAAAAGGAGTATATGTAGTATATGTGCTCCTCATACGACATTCGGTGGCAACCGGTGATTATACGAAGAGCTGCATTTAGGCTTATTTGAAGCAACTGCCATTGCGTATCTCAGTATCTTAGAACTGATCTTCCAATTGCTTGGTATGTGGTGAGGAGGGTTTCCTTATCTTTACCGCATGAACTACCGTCTATGGATTTTAAAACATTATTCTTTGACATTATTTTTTTCGTGATGTCTTTGAATGTTTGGAAGTAACAGCTGACTGTCGAATATAATTCCCAGTATCCTTTGGTAGCTATTTATTGAAATGGCCCTGCCGTGCATCTCTATGTTAAGTTCTATGTTTACCTCTTTGGGCCAGGTGGTGAATAATGTGAATGAGGATTTTTCAGGAGACAATATGAGGTTGCGACTGCCGAAGAAATCTTCTAATTCGTCGAGGATATCCTTACCTGATGCGAGAACGCTGCAATCGTAGGAAACCAATTGGTTTCCTAAGGGGGAGTTTAAGACGATTCGTAGTTCAACTCGTTACGTAGTTCAACGCATTAACTACTTCAATCACGGCTCTCACATGTTCTGCCAAATGTTAGCTGAAAAATTAAGGCAGTGGTAAAAGTAACCACTAGTCAACCTCTTAAAGGACGAAGAGCTATTAGTCCGGTTTAATTTAAATATTCGAGAGAACTCAGCATACCTAACACAGTAGCTGCAAATTCAAAACCCAAGAATAGAAAGGTATCAGATTTTGGTAGAATATAACACTTTCGCACTTGTATACCCCTCAACCCATGGAGAGAGGATGCCATCTATAATCGTTTAATGCCGACTGAATCGACTTCTAGAAGTTTCCATACGCTAACTAAACACAACTACTGACCTTCGTAAAGTTTGAAGTTTTTCAAATCCTTTCTATACTCCACACGATTCCAAAAGATACTTTTAAAAAAAAAAAATATTAACCGTGCAGACATGCTTCGGAATAAGACTAAAATGAATCAAAAATCCTTTCCTATCTCCAATCAAACCTAGACCAATTCTTTAACTTTCTTTCAACCCTTAATGTAATTACAGAACACCTCTGTAACTACACATCTTCGTCTTCCAACCATTCTTGGAGATACTTCAACAAAATAGTAAAAACAAATGTTTCCAGAAATGAAATGTTTTCTCAATTTCTCATAAGGATTCCACGTACATACATACATACTTCCTCTTACTCCCACCCAAGCAAATATAAAATAATTAACCGAATTAAGAAATTGCAAAACTTCTATGAACTTTTTAATAAGATCATCATTAAGGATGCCATCGCCCCAGAAGCTTCCTGGCAACTGTTCATCTGTGTACTTTGTGCATGGGACGCGGACCCACAGAGATAAAGGAAGGAAAGGACGTTAGCATTCACGAAAGAAAGTGTCGGCAAAACTTTATTTTTCTTTACTTTTCTCGTTCGTTTTCTTTTCATTTCATTTCATACAGTGTGATGGAGAAAATCGTAATGGACAAGTTTTCATGTTCTAACCACGCACACGATAGCATGTCCTTTCGAATCACGTCATGTTGTTGTTCCATGTTTTGCTTTTTTCCACTCCAAGTTCTACAAAAAAAAAAAAAAGGAAAAGATTTCCTTGTTGGGAAATGACTATGAAATCAATCACAGGATATAGAGGTCTTTCCACCGTTGCGTCTCGTGACTCCCCCTGGAAGTCAATTAATTTAAAACTAAAGCCAGCGAAAATTGGAACAATTGGTCCCAGGGAGACTCTGGCCCCCTCCTATAACTCCGCTGAATAATTATTTTTTAAATCTAAAACTTTTCGTTGTGATTTAAGCGACATTTGCATTCCTATCGCCCTTCTACACAAATTGGCGACTTACTTGGGGACACTTCATGTCCCTAACAGGACTCATACTCGAATTCTCTTCGTCCCAATTGCAATTTCAGGCTGCTGTTGCACTAAGGGAACAAAAGATTGTTCGGTTGGGAATTGTATTCTAAAAACTTTGCTCCAATGGGTTTTTTTTTTTATTGTTTTGTTCCAACTGATGAAGGATGAAAGGATACCACTACAGACGGATGTTTTTCGTCGGGGAATACAACAGAGGGAGAGAGCGAGTGAGTTGCAAAATTTTTCGGTAACGGAACTCCCGGATGTGTAATTTATAAATTCATATTAAAACGAAATTTATTACGTTAGAAGGATTTTTTTTTTTATTTTGCAAGTTTCTATGTACACACAACGTTGTTGTTGCTGTCGGGTTGTGTAATTATGTTGCGGGATAATTTATTTATTCGAAAGTTTTGTAATTTTTAGGGAGGTTCATTGCACTAAGAACATGTTAGGGGCAGGCAATGGAGAAGTCTGTTGTGGACATGACTGGAAAATTAGTACAACTTTTGGATAATGGGTATTCATGGTTAATTAAGGATGATTTTTGATGAAACGTGGTAGGTATCCTCACATTTGAGATGCGCTCTCAATTAAGCAGCGTTTGTTTAATTGCATTAAATTTTATGCATAAAATCTGTCTGTAGTCACAACTTCCCTATAACTCGTGTATTGTGTATTGAAATTTGTCAGGATTGAAGACATTATTTTGGCTCATAGGGTAATAATCAATTTCGTGATTCTTTGACTTGAATCTGGATAAGAGTAAGCAGTGTTACACTCATTATCTTGTTGCAACTTAGGTATAAATACTGATACCAGAAACAACTTTAAAAGTAGGATAACTGCAATCTCAAGAGTTCGTCATTGTCTACCGAGCTCCATTATTACCTCGAGAAGTCCAATATTATTAAAGCACCAATTATAGAAGACCACTAGATACGTTATCATAAATCAGTCAGAAAAACTGCTTTCGCTGTGGATGATCAGATGAATATACGCCAAGTGATTGGAATCTAAGCATCTGTATATGGGGAAAACATTAAAGTTTCCCGAATTCGTGGGAACATTCTGGGCAGCATAACTTTGTCCTGAAATCCACATATTAACCAAACTATATACCTATCTAGATAGCTAGGTCACTTCTTTACCCTTTTTGAATGAACACATGCAAGAGTACAAAGAAGAGTATCGAGTCAAAAGAAGGGAGGAGAAGAAGATCCTGCGTAAGAAGATATATAAAGGTCCACGCAGTCTCCCAGCTCAAGGATATCGAAGAGTCTCGCGATAGGAACTACATCCGGAACGCAGGTTCTTCGAAACAGTGAAGGAAACCTAGTCATCGAAGCACAGGGAATAGTAGATGTGTTTAAGCAGAACTTCCAGCAGCTACTTAATGGGCATCAAATAGAGAGAGTCAAGAAGAAGTCAATGAAGAATCCATCCCCCGTCCCAGTTTTGAAGAGGTCGGCTCAGCTATCAAAGGCTGAAGAACAGCAAGGCCGCCGGTTCTGATGGTCTACCAGCAGAGCTTCTCAAACATGATGGTGATGTTTTAGTAGGGTGCATGCACCAAATCATCAACCAAGTATGGGTGGATGAAGTCATGACCGATGACTGAACTATTAGCTCTATATACCCCATCTTCAAGAAAGGCGATCCTATGTCTTGCAAGAACTACCGAGGCGTATCCTCATAAGGCATAATGTCGCATATAAGATCTTATCTAACGTACTGTGTGTACGTCTGAAGCCTATCTGCAGCATACTAATGGGCACGTACCAGTGAGGCTTCCGGCCCGGCAGATTGACGATCGACCAAATTTTCACACTAAGGCAGAACCTGGAAAAGAACAACGAATTTCAAGCCGAGACTCATCATCTCTTCATCGACTTTAAAGTCGTATATGATAGCATTCGTCGTCTTGGAGCTCTACAAGGGGATGGCCGAATTCGGGATCCCGGCTAAAGTGATGCAGCGTAACCCTCAAAAAAATATGCCATTCGGAAACAGTTCCTCCGAATTATTCCAAACATGTACCGGATTTTGGCAAGGAGATCCAATATCATGTGATTTCTTAAATCATGTGCTGGAACAGATAGTGCGCAGGGCAGGTGTGAACACGGAAGACACTATCTTGAACAAATTTGTCCAGCTACTGGGATATGCAGACGACATCGAAATTATCGGTCGCTCCCAGCGCGCCGTTTTAGAGGCTTTTACGGCAATTGAAGAACAGGACAAAACGTGACTATTGACAACAGTAACTTCGAAGTGGTTAAGAAGTTTATCTACCTCGGAGTAAATATCAACTAACTCCATGAATGACACCTTAATGGAGATTCGACGAAGACTTTCAAAACTCCTAACTCGGAAGACGAAATGCATGCTTTACAAAATGTTGATCCTGCCAGTTCTGCTGTATGGAGCCGAGTGCTGGACGATAAGCAGGAAAGCAGAGCAAATTTTGAAAGAAAAATTCTTCGTCGGATATTCGGTCCCGTATGCAAGGAGGGTGAATGGAGGAGAAGATACAACTGCGAGCTCTATGAACTGTACCAAGATGTGAAGGTAGTCCCAAAAGCCAAAAACACGTCGACTACACTGGCGCGGCCACATCGAGTGAATGGACAACAATGCTGCAGAGGATCTTCAAACCACAGCCCCCAGGTTCGAGACGACAAGGAAGACCAAACCTCCGTTTTAAGAATTTTAAGCTATCGCGGATGCTAGAGCGCTTGGTCTAGACAACTTGAAGCAGTGTGCCCGGAATCGAAGAGTGTGGAAGGCTGCTGTGTCTCAGGCAGAGACTCTTCACGGGTCGGGAGCTCGTAAAGTATGTAAGTAAGTAAGTAAACCTAGTTAGGTATTCCAATTGTTATATTTTTTTTTAATCAACTTCAATAAACTTTACAATTCATGGAACATATGTACATACATATGCCTTTACCTGCGAATACCTGTTTCTCTGCAAAAGTATTATATATTTTAATAGAAATTTCATAGGAAAAATTTAATTTTCCAATTTCGATATTTCCTATACTAGTTTTGCTAAAATCAATTTCTCTTCCTCACACGATTCATTTCTGTGCGAAAGTGCAATTGTTTTGACATAAATGCAACAAATCTGCAGATACTTGCGATTGAAGGAGACGGAATTTCTCTCTCACTTGTGATTTGCAGAAAGCTTTTCACCTGCCTTGAACTTGATGCGTTCTGCTAAGTGTTCCGCGCACTGCTCGGCCAGTGTCGGTTTAACCACAGATAGTAGGTATACTTATGTATATAATCTGAGGGTTCATATTTTAAGGTGAGTGGTTCTATTCCTAGAAAAGCCTTGTTTTTGTGAAATCAAATAAAATGTGTTCCTCTTTCCATGTTCAATCGCCCGAAGTGTTCATGTTCAATCAACAAGTGTGTTGTGTGAAAAGTGTGGTGGTCTTTCCAATCCAAATCTGCACTCCACCTATCGTGCTTTTAAAAAAAAAGAACAAATGTCTTAGTTTTTTAGATTTTAAATTAAAAATAATAAAAGTTAAGTGCATTTCTGATCCACCTACTCCTGAAAAAGAATTATACAAGCTGCTGAGGATTTATTTAAATTGGTGAGTGAAATAATAATTTTGATTTGGTTGAATGTTACTTTCTGATTGTTCCATACCTTAACTTGCATATTGTGTTTCTTTTCATTTTGTTCCTGCAGTTGTAGGGGGACTTCGACGTTAAGCTCTCTCTTGGTCAGTACCATATTAGAAATGGGCGACCATTTTGTTTTAAGGTCTCTGAATAGGATATACTACTATGTATCCTCTTACATTCTGCACTAATAGAAATTGTCATTTAAGTAAGCTGCAACTACTTTTGCTGTGTTTGGCCGGATGCGGCTGGTTCACCGATTATTGGTATGGCTGCGTGGCTGCTGAGGTGTAAGCACGCGAATTCGGTTTTGTTTAATAGCGTTTCCATTTCTGAATCTGGGCGCCGTGGCTCAAGTGGTTAGTACGTCGAAGGGGTTCGAAGTTCGACCCTAAAATTTATTTCACCGTCCGAGAAAAAAATTGTCATGAAAAAGTTACTCAAAACAAAAATTGCCCTTTGGACACGGCATTAAACAGTAGGCCCCTTTCCAATCGAGTAAAGAATAAGTATAACACGCACAGCATGAATGTTTGTGAGAAGTTAGGCCCTGAGTCCCATGGACCTGTAGCGCCAACATTTTTTTTTATTTATCTATTTTTTGATTTCCGAATGTATTCTACCAGAAATGCTTACCCGGCAGCGAGGGCTTTTTGTAATTTTCTGATCCTAGTGCTTAACACATCAGAGTTGCTCAAATGTAGGAGGGCAACTGCTGATCCCTGTCCTGATCCCTGTGCTTGAGGTCCATAAACATTTGTCTTGCCTTTGAACCATGATGATGGTGGCTGAATTATAAGAATGATGAACTCATTGATACCAATATTAAAGTCCTCCTCTATGAAAACTTTTCAGTTTCACATAACAAATTTTTTCCTTAACTGTTTAGCGTGTTTAAGTAACTACTAAGACCAGCACTAAGTGATTAACATAATCATAAGGCATTGCATAACCTTGGGCAAAGTTCTTCTCGTGGTAGCGGTTTGTAATAAGCGCTCCACGACACAAGTCTGTTATACTATTAAAGGTTTCTGGACCCTCCCGTGTAGCGTTATATCGACTGGTCTACCGAAGGCGGATATGCCGCGAACTTGGTGAATGACTGATCTGGCCGAGAAGTTCTGGCTTTTTATACCCTATCCTAGGGGTATATAAGTTAAGTAAGCTAAGTTTGATACATAGTGTGTGACATCGAGAAATAACCGAGATAGACTCTATAAAGTATATATGCATGTGTGTATATTAGTGATTAATATCAATAGCGAACACGATTTAGCCATGTCCGTCCGTCTGTCTACTCACTACTTTTTGGGTCTTAAATTTTGAGTTAGGAGGTTGAAATGTTATACCTTGGCTCTCAATAGCCCAGAAAGAAGCAGTACAAGTCTAAAAAATTTTGAAGTCCGCCCACTGCTTCTTTTCATAACTCTTTGGCGGCGTTTTAATCAAAAAACCGATTTTGATGAAATTTTACATGTAACATCCTCAAACGTTTGAAGTCATCGTCGTATGCAATATGGCGACGTCCACATTATAAGGGCTGTATAGAAAGGAAGATAGGGTATCACAAGATCCGTTTCAGACGGATTGTATTTATGGTTTTTGACATTCTAATCTTGTGTCTGGGCTGCGATGCTGCTCCCCTAATTTACGTATACATTTACAATTCCATCAAAGGTTGTCGACGTAATATGGTCAAGAGTGTGACGGATTCTTTTACATACGGTCCCCCATAATGAACCAAATTACAACCTTTTTTTAATCGCCCCCCCACATGACTCAATTTATACTCTTTTTTTTCAATATTCATATACCATGCCGTGGTTTGATTTTCGTCGCTAATCGAATGAACTACCCACCATTGCTTTACAACAATCACTTCACTCCCGCTTACCGGCGCAAACGTAGTAAATTCGCTGAAAATCCCCTCGTTTCTATCAGACTCAACAATCTGAATAATTACTCCATAATTATTCAAAGGATCAACTTAAGCTGCTTTATGATACTCCAAATAAATTGGCAAGCTCCCCGCCTGTACTGTGTGTCAGGTTTTGCCAACTACAGCCATCATTACTATCATCATTGGCATTTACAATCCTCCATCCCATCCAACCCAAGCGCCCGCCACCACCATTCCAATCATAGTCATCATTATTTTTGTGCTTGTGGCAATTAAATGAAATTTCTGCTTCCTCCTGCGTTGTGTCATGGCAACTCCAATAAAAGCTCAGGCAAGATACAAATAAACATGTTTCCTTTAACAGGTTTCTATGGTGCGCAAAAAGCTCTTCCCTCCATATTTCACCTGCGATGCACAGGATCACCACCCTAGGAATGTGTGTTGATGTCGGCGTGTCTCGCACTTCATTTTCATCTCATTGTCCTTGCGTCTGAGTGTGTAATTTCATTTAATTAGAAAACATTTCAGGAAAAGTTGTAGCTGTAGTGCTGATTCTGATGTTAGTGCTTCTAAATCGCAGTCTAATTACATTAAAGTGATGTTATCAGTTAAATTAATTCCGACATCAAACCATCAAAGCGGAATCAAGGATAGCAGGCATATCATTCGAGTTGGTATACATACATATTACGTGTAGCTTTGGGTGTGCAAGGAAAGCGCACCCCTTTCCCTGTTGCGTTCATATTCTTGCAGGATTTCTTTGGACTTCCCGTCCTTGAACGTTTTCTCCTTTTTTAATTGCATATATTTCTTAAATGGCAGAAAAGTTTTTCCAGATGTTTTATTTTTGTTATCCTTGAGTTTTTTTTTTTCTAAAGTTTCCTTTGTTTTTCTGTAAATTTAATTAAAGTTTTCGTTTTTATTTTTTTTTGTAAGAATGGCTGTATTTGAAAGGACTCCTCCGTCATTACAAACCGGATCAGGAAAGTATAATGGAAAAAATAACCGCGGAAGGTCCTTTTTTAATTTGAATTAATGGTGTGATTAATAAAAATGAGAGACGAAGTATGAAAATAAAGTGTTTTGAGTGATGGGAGTCGGGCGCCCCGAATTATCCTTATTTTTGGCATATTTTTGGAAATTCTGAGTTATGAAAGGCTGCAAGTGTGAAATGGGTTTCCTGTGAGCTGGTTGGAGTAAGAAAATTAGATTTTAATTTATTGTGACACAGATTAAGTCAAGGGTTTAATTGGAAAAGTGTGTAAACGAACAAAGGGTGGCGGCGCATGGAGGCAATTACAGAAGTGCTGAACCATTACAGACGTTCAGTGCCTTGATTTGGGTTAATTTTTCTGTTTCTTTGCTTTTTTTTTTTGTTTTTGGGGATATCGGGGTGAGGCTTATTAAAAGTCTTGGTGGGTGTCATTTGCTGGTAATAGGGATGTTGTTGTTCAAGAAATGTATCTATTGGTGACTAAAAGGTACTTAAACCACTGAAGCAGAACACTTTAGGTGAAATGCTAAATATTGTAAAAGTAGGACTTGATAGAGAAAGTTTGCCATCGTATCCTTGCCTAAGTGGAAATAATCATAGAAAGACTACACAATATCTTCTGGTTCTTGGTCATGCGATGACTATACGTTGTATTGCTCTATGAAAGCCTTTTACAAAACACTTGATGGTTCTGCGAGAATTCAAACTGGACCATCTTTCATTAAGTACAGATATCACATGCATGTCGATCCAATACGAGAGTATGAATTATTTATTCCGGGTTTAGACGAATGGTTCCTAATCCTAAGCAAGCATATCAGATATTACAAAATCCTTTACGATGAGTACCAGAATAAAAGTGAGCTAGATAAGTTTGAAGATGAGGAGAAAGATTAATTTTCGACTTAGTGAGCTCGCGAAAGATCAATGGTTGTAGTCACAGACCGTATGTGAGTTTTGTGCCGTGCACCCTCTTGTAAGGCAGATAGAGATTTTCTATTAAACAAGTATTCCACGAACGCCATTTCTGTTAACGTCTTTATCCTAGCTTCCAACGCGAGTGTTTTTTTTACGTAGGAAGGTGGGAATCTTTTAAAGATGTATCTGAGCCCGTACTCAGTAACAGTGTGAAATTTTCACCCACTAAGCCTTCCATTCTACCCTGGCGGCACTGCCGTCAAGCATTTCATCGCGTGGTGGGACTTCAGCCTTAGGTACTTGGCTCATTCGTGTCGGTAGTCTGCTGAGCTGCGTTTCATTGTCGCTTCTGTCTTCGCTGCTCTTTCATAATGATTGTCACAGTGTCACTAACTGCTTCCCTAGCCTCTGGCCTGCTCATCATTTGTCTGGTAGTGTTGTATGGGGTTATGTTCTCATCCAGTTTATTCACCAGGTGGCGTTCTCCACGATATCGTGGACAATGAAACATAATGTGTTTGGCATCCTCCACTGGCATCCTCCTCGTGCACGTTGTATAATAGTAGTTGCCGTCGGGTTTAAACCTATATACATAGGTAGGCTCAGAAGCATCCATGGTCAGTAAGCATCTGGGTCAGATAAAAAGCTCCATGCTTACTATTAACCCAAGCGTCTATATTTGGCACCAATCTCTGTGTCCACCCGCCTTTATCAGAGTGACATCATCTCTCCCGCCATTCGTCTTTATGGCACCAGCCCATGTATGAGAGCCGTAGAGCATTATTGATGAGGCAACTCTCGCTAAGAACAATCTCTTCTTTGGTCCCCCGATATTTGGCATTATCCTTGCCAGCCAGCCGTTGCCTTTGCTGTCTTTTCAGATGCATGCTACAGGTACTGTTTATAAGTTAGTCTTGCATCTACGGAAATGTCAAGGTTCTTCAGTTCTGGTTTAGAAGCGACGACCAATTATATTCGAAGACCTCAGGATTCCAAGTCTGAGGACGTTATCATACATTAGATTCCATAGTAGCAGGCCTAATTTGAAACCTTGAGGAACGCCGCCTGTTAAGGCTGATCTCGTTCCATGTCGTAGATCAATATCTTATTTTTAAAATAGTCCGTCATTATCTTCTGCAGGAGTTCTGGTACTCTCTGGGCGGTAAGTGCTCATAGGATGTTTCTCCAGTTTCAACCAGCTGTGCTGAAGGCGTTTTTGATATCCAGTTTTATGATTGCGCAGTACTGTGTACTTCCAGCCTTTCACCGTCTTTCTTCAATGGCTTTTTGCGCGGTATTCACAACTTCATCGTGTTGTACATATCTGCGAAGATGTGTGGCCGTCAATTGGGAAACACTGTGGACGTGGGCCATTTTCGAATCCTCGGGTATTGAGAGCCGCAGCACACCATCATACATAATGTGCCACAGTAGACGGCCCAGCACAGATCCCTGTGGTACAACAGCAGTCACACTATATTCGAATAGGACATTGTCACTGTTATATAGGAGTATTCGGTTTCTAAAGTAGTCTGTCACAATTTTTATTAGGTAGGTCGGTACACCTTCATATTGAAAGGGTTTTTTATGTTGAGGATTATCACGGCACAATATTTTTTGGAAACTCCTTTTCATCTTCTTCCTTGTATCGTCTTTTTCACTGTTTCAACTACGACTTTGATTGCGTCTATGGTGAAGCGTTCTGTCCTAAAGCTGTATTGTTGTTCGGACACTCCTCGTGTACCACTACTTCCAATCTGTTGCCAATGACACGTTCTAGGTCTTTACCAACCGTGTCAACGATGCAGAGTGGGCGGTTAGACGACGGCTCATTTGGTGGGTTTTTGTTTTCTTTTGCAGAGAAGCACAAGTCCCTGTTGATTCTATCTGTCCGAAAACGTTCCCTCAAGCATTCGACAAATAAGTCTGTACACACCTTGACTACTACGTCGAACTACTACCAAATGTATATACACACATACGTTAAGGAAGCCGATCATCTGTCTAAATAACCTCATCGTTGAATCATCGATAAATAAAAATGTTGACTTCTATCAACCGTGGGCTAGGAAGATGATTTCTGGCATCTCGCCACCCCATACATCGCTATCGTTCAACTTTATTTACTAACAAAAGTCCACTAAAAAGAATAATGGTCTGCAATCTCAACTCCATTCAGTCATCCGAACTCCAAATGCATCTCATAAATCAAACCCGAGCGAAGAAAATCAACGAATGCGCATTCCAACAGCAAGGAGTACGAACAAACAGTAAATCTTCCTTAAAGCTAAACAGACCGAACAAAAAAAAAAAGGGCAACAAAAGTAAAATTCCGCAAATGGCATTGCCATGGAAGAAGAAGTAGGAGAAGTAGAAGAAAATATGAAAAATATGATCCTTCATGCATATAGTGTAGAATACATTTCCTTTCTCTTCGAAATTGAAATCCTTTGAAGGAAAAGATTAACTGCACTTGGCAATAAAATGCAAATGTTACCCTATCTATCCAAAAGGACAAGAGGTTTGGTAATCATTTGAAAGAGCAAAGGATTTCAAAGACGTGAAAGGTCAAAACTGCTCTGGATTTCAGAAGACGAAGGACAAATCCTTCAAGCAAGCAAATAGCCTTAATCTTGTTCAAAAGGACGACGACGACGTCTCGTTTTGATTGTCATGGAAATCGCACATCACACATCGCGCGCATATGAAAATGTAAATATTAATGGAGTGGAAATAAATCTTCTTATACCGTTAACTGCAGAGGGCTTTCGAACGAAGGACTGTCGCCTTTTGTTTGTTCTCCCAATGGAGCTGTGTGTTTAATGGTGAATATTTGGGGGTCGGACTGCGGGGCACCTGTTATTAATAATTTTCTATCATGCAACAGCAGATAGATCATCTTTGTCTAGACACTGAGAGGGAATTGATAGAAGAATGTCCTGCGTCCCTTTTGACTGGGTACAGAGGGTGCACAGAAGTCAGTAGTCAATATAATTTAGTTGTCATGGGATATCATCAAATGAAACCACATCAAAAGGTTGTGGCCAAAATTTCGGGGAAGAGGAAAAGCTTTTAAAGGATATTGACAGAGTGTAGTATATAGTCATAGTCGTGTGTAAATGTGTGTGTTTGAGAGTCCAGGAGCAGATGGTGGGTATAATATGAAAGATAATCGGAGACTGAGTATGAGTACATTTGATGGATGTGGTGCTAAAAGGACGAAAACATATTTTGTAGTAAAATTGTGTTTTTTTTATGATGCCTCGTGATTTTGTTGTCTGTCCAGAGTGTTACGTCTCCCGTAAGGACTTGCACCTGCCAAGAGTGGAGATGATTCTTGTGCATTGTTTGATGCAAGTACCCTACGTGATGATGATAAACTGATCTAAGCGGAGGAAAGTGCACATTCACTGCAGTGTTTTATGATGATTGCAATCGGATGGATACGCAAACATCAAGGGATTTTGGTTGACTTCTTTCTCAACGGATCAGTTGGAGTGTTGGATGAGTTGGATGAGTTGGGGTTGAAATCTAATTCTTCACCTGTATACGTCTCTCTTGAAATATGAAAGCAAAGTTGCATATACTCGTACATATGCAGGTTAACTGAAAATAGAAGCAAAGTATCTTTTTAATCAGTGAAAGGCCAGTTTATATGTTTCGTAATGTTTACACGTTTTTATAGGTAGTTCGGATACATGTTGGTTGCAACTTATGATGATGATGCGGGCTCCTGTATTGTTACGGAAATTACCAACTTACTTACTTAGGTGGCGCTATAGTCCGTAGTGGATATAAGCAACAACCAATAAGCCTCGCCAGCCAGCTCGGTCTTTAGACATGCCCCTCCAGTTTTGCACACCAAGTTGGTTGAGTTTCCTTTCCAGTTCGGCGTTCCTCTACTGCGCCGTCCCTCTGTGGTGGATTTGAAGACTTTCCGGACCGGAAAGTCTATCCGCTCCACACGACTCAACCAACTTATTTAGTCATTTTATTTGAATTCTTCTGATTAGGTCGATGTCGCTATATATGTAGGTCCTACAGCTCATGATTGTATCTTCTTCTCCATTCTTTGTCTATGCAGACGGGATCAAAAATCACTTGACGTATTTTCCTCTCATAACAACCGAGAGTAGCCTCATCTGTTCTTGACATAGTCGGGCAAACACTGCTGATGTTTTAGTCTACGTTATGTATGCTCGGCCGCCGCTGCTTTGAATAGCTCAGCAGTCAGGTCATAAGCTCCAGTAGCTTTATTGGATTTTAGCGCAGATATTACTATCTTAACTTCATCCAGGTCAGGTGGACGAAAATGTTGGTTATCATCGTCCAGATTGAATAGTTGCCTGGTAGTGGAATTTTGCTCATCATCGCCATTATGCAGTCTGCAGAAGTGATGTTTCCATATCCTCAGCATCGACTACGATTCTACTACCAGGTTTCCTTGTTCGTCCCTACAGTCTTCGGTTCTGGTTCTCTGTAACCTTTACAAGTTCTAATTACCTTTTGGTAAAACTTCCGAACCTTATTCCTAGAATAGTATCTCTTGACTTCCTCAATTGCGGGAATTCTTATGCTCCTTCTTTTTCTCTCAGAGAAGCTGAGGGACTTCAGCTCGTAGAGTTCGCGAGCAGCTTTGGTCCTTCTATGCAGTGTTGCTATGTACGCTACCTATTTTTTAGCATTGACTTGCCGGAATTCTTCGTCGAACTAGTGGATTTGTTCTGGTGGTCGAGACGAAGTCAGCACATCAAAGGTCTTTTAGTGGTCTTCAGTACTTGATGATTGCGGCATAGGACCCCTCGAGAGATTAAGGGACACTTGATTGGAAAAGGTTTTGACGATGTCTTGAGAATGTAGTTTTTCGACGTCAAACTTTCTCACAGTTTTTCTGTGTCTTCACGATGTTCTGGATATTCGCATTCGTACCTTGGCTACAGCAAGGTAGTGGTTCAAGTCGATGTTAGCTCCACTGGACGGTCGGACATTCACCATAGCGGAAGAGTGTCTTGCTCGATCGAAATGTGATCAATCTGGTTGAGGTTTCACTGATCCTTTGTGAATTTTGAGATGTGGGAAACGCGTGGTAGTTACGGCAAGTCACGGCTGGACTGCTGTCTTGAGAGCTTTATAGGAGATGCCGTCAGGTCCCGGCGACTTATTTTCCCCAGACTTATTGCATATGATAATTAATTCGTTTATAGTGAATAGGGAGATGTGCAGTAGTTCTGGAGTTTCACCACCCCGTAGTAACGTGTGAAACGATGGTAGCCGTCCCGAACTTTTCATTACAACTTTGTAGGCCATGTCCCAGGGGTTTTTATCTGCTTCGTTGTTTTCTTGGATGTCTATTTTATGCTCTTTACGTGCTGCCTTGTATTGCTAATGAAGGTCGGTAAAGGTTGGCGTTGTTCTGAAGCGCGTGTATTACGTCCTCGCTCGATGTCATTTGCCACGCAGTTCAGCTATTTCCTCGTTCCACCAGTAAGTTCGATAAATAAGGAGGGTGGCTGTGCACTTTATTCCCATTATGGAGGCATCGCAAGAACGCGTTGCAAAAGTCTTTAGCAGAGCGTGGGATCGGCTGTTGGTTTCGGAACTACCCCACTCAACTGCAATGAAGTCGCCAGCGATGATTACGGAGTTTTTCCTAGTACACCGTTTGCTAGATTGTCTAAGATTTCCTCAAATTCTTCAATTGTAAGGCTTGGCGGTGCATAGCAGCTGCATATGCATACCTATATACATATAAACATCATCAACTTTTACTCTTACGAATCCAGTACCAGGTCTTTTCATCTTTTCTTGAAAGGTACACTTTTGCTATATGTCCGCTTTTCGGCTGGAGTCTGTTGTCCATACGACCTTATTCATATCCTTATATGGTTCACTAACGACGGCGATATCGATTTTGTCCTCTCGCACGGTTTGTATTAGAAAGTCGTGCGCTTAATTGTAGGATCTTCTATCTATTTTCCTTTTCAGCTCTCTTAATGCCTTTTGGAAGGAGCTACATTTGCTGCTTCCTGTAATATGGTTTCCGTTTACATTTTCTTCTCCGCACCATAAGGCATTTAGGGTATTTGGTGTTCATTTTCTTCGCAATTGATGCACCGGTTTGAGCAATCATTTTGCGCTCTTGCAGAGTCTTGTTGTATGTCCGATGTCCATGTATTGAAAGCCTCTAGCAGGTGGAACCTCCGAATCTTTCTGTTGCAGTCTATTTTCCGAAGTGTGCTATCCCTAGCGACTTCACAGCGCTACTTCTATATTTTTATATCGAACTTCTCAGTCAATACTTGACATATTTCTACCCGAGTTGTAACTCCATCCAGGTCCTTGACTTCGATGAGTA
The DNA here is from genome assembly GCA_905220385.1 of Xylota sylvarum. Lineage (NCBI taxonomy): Eukaryota > Metazoa > Arthropoda > Insecta > Diptera > Syrphidae > Xylota > Xylota sylvarum. Next base: position 95,077,354 of record LR999957.1, on the reverse strand, counting down.
CTTCATACTTTAGTGCTCTAACTTCCATATCAGGCCGTTTTCAATACTCCTCTGGAATTATTCTGTTTCCGGGTCTTGATTTTTTCTAAGTTTTAGCAGCGGGTTTGGCTTTTCTCCTTATCTGTTTCACTTTCTGGAAGAATTCTTTTAGTTCTAGGTTACTCTTCACCTTCCGGAACATATCAGCATAGGTTGTCTCCCTTGCCTTTGATTACAAACATTTCCGGTTGTGGTCATTATTTTTTCTTTTAGGCTGTCCTTTTAGTTTTTTTTTCCCAGGCACGTTCCTGTGCTACAGTTTGTGTATGTATCCCCTGTATGTTGTGTATGTTGTCTTCATCTGTTTAACGTATGTTGCTAATAAGTCTCTCCATTTCACCTCCATATGTATGTCCACCACTTGTAGCATCTGAAACCCCTGTGGTTCGCTTAACAACGATCCTTTTCCAAAGCAACACAGCTAATCAGTTTACTTCCATTCCGATGCATTCCGCCTCTAACCGCAATTAAAAATGCAAATTCACTTACCGCTATCGAACCACACAGGAGGGATTTATTTTAATGCTGCCCATGTTGATCTTTCGTAGAATCTCCAGGAAACAGGAAGTTGCCCATATTGTCCAAACTAATAACCCGGTAAATTACAATAATATAAACGACGCGCATTGGTTATTCGTCTCCCACCTATTCCTCTACTCCGTTCTAGCCCTCAATATGCAATCTGAACTCTATTCAGTGGAGAGCAACCCCCGCCCAACTGTCTGCCCACAGTCAAATGCCCTTAAAATACAAAACGACGCAGAAATGAATTGCGGTAAATTGGCCAGGCATCCGCCGCAACAGGATGTTTGCGCTCAACTGGAACTGGTCATAGAATGCAGAAGTTCTTCCACCACCAGTTCCATATCGAATCGTTGGATGGATGGAGAAAAAGTTTCCTGTTCCTGCGGAGGACTCACTGTAGCGGCGGCAATTTCAATTGAGAACAGAACGTTGCCGCTTGAAGCCCGTGGGCACACTTTATGGCTTTCTACTGTTTATATCAGTTTATTTGTGTGTCGCTTTGGGGGACGACGCGACTGTGTGCAACTTGGGGTAGGTTTAATATTAAAAAAAAAAAACGTCCTTCTTAGAACCTCACCGACCGAAGTAGGAGTGACGAAAATCTATAATTTTCAATTATTTCGGTCCACTGAAGCCGAAAACGAAAACGACATCCAAAGGAGAACAAATCTTATGGAATGGACCACCCCACCCTTATGCATATGCAACAGAGTCCCCAGCCGCACCTTTCAAAGGCAGCTCCAAGGAATTATGATTTATCGCTAAGGCTACCACAATCCATGAAAGCGGATGAACTAACCACCCCGAGAACATATGCACGGTGCACGTCCACTATTGCAAGCTTATAACCGACTTCCACTTGAATGAATTTATGCCGGGGGTTAGTGACATGGATACCGGTGGCCGCCATCGGTTGGTGGGCCGGGCTAGAATAAAATGAAATTTTTAACAATTCAATTGGCATCTACACACACTCTGACTTCTGACGGTGGTTGTTGTTCCTTTGTAGTTACAGTTACAGGAAAGTGCTCCATTCAATCCTCATTCCTCATTCTGATGGGGGGGAGGCAGGGAGGCTGCGATACTTTTATATTAGATTTCTGTTGTTGCGTGTTTTGTTGCTTACGGCGGATTTGCGACTGTGTTGCTACCTTTGATGTGTTTTGTTGGTTTTTTTTTTGTTCATCTTTTGAGTTCTCTTTTTTTTTGTGTTTTCTTTCCTTTCATCGAAAATGCAATAATGGAGAAAAATTCCGGGAATCACTGGGGACACTCTTCAGAGTCGCAGTTCCATGATTGAGGAAGATGAAGCTTTATAATATCCGGTACAGGGGGTTGGATGGCAAAAAAAAAAAGACTTGTCTGTTTGACTTGAGGTTGTTGTTCAACTAAGGGATGCAAGAGACTTTGCTTTAAAGAGATTAGGCAGAGGGTGTGGATCAACAGAGTAGAGTAGATTTAGTGAACTCTGTTAAAATTTGGATTTTGGTAGTTCATGAGTATCCTATAACTATTAGCACACAGTGCCCCTACTGTATGTATGCACAAAAAAAAAATCTTTGGGTTAGATAACTCATCGAAGAACTGCCTACTTAGAGTCTTCATTCTGCTGCTTACTGGAGTTATTTCTTCTTCGTGCTTGCAGGACTTTCAGAAGTCGTTGAGACGACACAAAAAGCCATACATAAGTACGGCAGGCACAACTCATGTATGTGTATGTACGATTTATGGACTCTAGAGGTAGCTTCATACTCGTAGAAAAAGTAACCAACGTGTTCTCGTCAGAGAATTTTAGTTTCTTAGACATAGGCTTATTGAATTTTAACAAATAGGACTAGTAAATAAAAGAATTGTTGTAGGAAGGATACACTCTTGCAAGTTCATAAAGTCTTTCATTGCGCGCCATAGTCGTGGATCTCAGTATCACTTCCAGAGTTGCACTATGCTTGATTTAGGTAATTACATAGGTCGAAGGGGTGACTGATTGCGGATCACCAATGGATCGATTGTGAAACCTCTGTCGTGGAATAACCTAAAAAGAAGACAAAAGTTGGTATGTAGCTTTCGGATAGATAAGCGGCCTCCCTGAACCAACCCGAGATTGTTATAAATTTTAGAATGGTTAATGGTCTCCCAGGTCATCGAAGTGATATCCAAGTTCTACATACGGACTTGAGATGTGCTCTCTTCTGCTTCCGTGTCGCCATAGCCTCTGTAGAAGTCATCTGTAACTAGTCGCATTTTTCTGCGGTTTGCGGTTATGCCCGGTAATAATTTCTTTGAAGAGCGCTAGGTTTGGTCTATTAAGCGTTAAAATCTGTTCAGTTTTGGCATTGTCGTGTTTTGTCCGAAGTTTTCTGGAGACACGGTAAACTAAGCTCATTTCTCATTAGCTAGTCTCACGAAGGCTTGTTCTAAATTGGATTTAACAAGAGTTAGGGTAGTGAAATAGACGTAACGACCATTGTTGGGCCCTGTTCGGACCTCCTTTTTGCTAAATCGTCCGCCAGTTCGTTCCTTTGAATACCGTATCCTGGAAGCCAAACGAGTGTAACATCGTGATTTGCTGTGCGAGTAAGTGTTTGGATTTGATGACTGTATGATCTGGATGACATGGCCTTCGTAGGGCTTGATTGTCGATGTACGTATATGTGCAATTTCGTGGATAGACCTTGTGGCACTTCTGCGATTCCTAATACTTCCGCTTGGAACATATTAACTTGGTTTGGAGGTCTAAATGAGCGAACGATTTCGGGTTCAAATGAGTATAGCTAGAGCTTACTCCTCGAGATATTGTTCGATATTGGTTGATGACCCTACCGTGTATCCAGTACTTCCTTAGGGGAAAGATGATTTTATTGTTTAGGCGTGCGATGGTGGTACATAGACTGTCTCGGTACCCAAATGTGCTCACATTGCAATAGTGCGGTGGCTCGTGTCGCCCTCTTTCCAAAGGCTGAATTGTCTCAAATCCAACTTTAGGTGTCAGCGTAATGGGATTAGTACCAGAATTGTTTTAAGGGCTACAATTAGCGTGGCTTTGATGCCGCTGGTAGATCCCCATGTATGCTAATCTTTGGATCTAGTCACTTCTCTGACGGTGGCTCTCGATGATGGCTCTATACATCGAGTAGATGATGGCGGGCTTGGGCCCCCATTTTTTACCAAAGAATTTGCTGCATGTATAGTAGGCCATGGATGCGTTTCTCATCCTTTCTGACTCGTTCTCTTTTCAAGTCAGTTTACGGCCAAGTATACAATCTGAGCCTTATCTGAGATTTGGAGGTGTATAATGTTGAGTATCAAGGCTCCGATCTCTAGGATTGCTTTCTTGTTAATAAAGACGACCGCCTCTGTTTTCAAGGGTAAATCAACAACTTTCCGCCCATTTCTGTATGGTCTTGAGAGCGGACTAAAGTAGTTCGGTGATGGTGTGTACAGACTTGTCCGTTGTCATTATTTCAACATTATCCGCATATGGGACAATTTTAACCCTACTTTGTTATAATTTCTTTAGAATTTTGTTCGCGACCCGTATCCATAGTGGATGGGATAGGACCCCACCTTGCGGGGTGCCTATAGAGGCCAGTGCATGTGCTTGGCAGTTATCCAGTTCTGAGTTGATGTGTCTCGCCTTGAGCATGCATTCAAGTTTGATATTATTGGTCTACGCTTTGTTGGTCCAATGCTATTCTAATAGATTCAGATTTAACATTCTTGAAGGCTCCTTCTATATATATGTAGGAAGGCCGCTAGCGTGAATTCTTTGTGGTGGATTAAACTTTTAAAACCGATAATTTTTATCATCTTTGGCCCGTAGGCCTTTAGTTTAGGTGTGTTGGGCTAAAGACATATCCCTAAGATTTAGTTTGGAGTGAATGTGTAAATCTATTAACTTTTCAAATCGGCCAGTTTGTGAAGGTTATCCCGCTTTGGGTGTAAAAATGGCTTTGACTTCTCTGCAGGCTCGCAAAAGATATTTGTTAGCCGCAGACTGATGTAATCCTTGTGGCTTTGTAGCATCATGGGAAATATACCGTCAGGGCCGGATGCTTTGAAGGGGCGGAAGAGTCAATTGCGCAGTTGATCTTCAATCTGTTGCCCAAGAAGTGGCTTATGTTGGCTGTTATGTCATGGGGGCTTACTGCAGTGATAGATGTTAGGATTTCGCACCCTGGAAAGTGTATCTTGAAGAGGAGTTCTATGGTCACGGAGCATGATTCTGTCGACGATATGACTATGTATATTTTTTTTATGAAGGTTGGGACTTTGGGTGCCTTTGATATGATTTTCTGGAGCCTGGCTGCGTCTTTTGTAAAAACTATTTCACTGCAGAGCTGGCACGAATGGTCCAGGAGGCGCTCTTATGTTCTATTGTCTTTTTCTTGAAAACACCTTTATTTTCCCTGAGCGGTCCCTTGATTTAACTATTGACGTCTCCACATCCTAAACAACCATCCCTATATACATATGTGTATTTACCTGGTTTGTAAGACATTGCAATCATTATCATTTCCACAGCCGGGGTTGAGGCCAAAGGTCTCACAAAATATTACAATCCCATTACCAATGTTAAGTCTGGCCACCTGATCAAATATTGGTGCTGACGTCCAATGGAGATGAGTTAGCGAAGTGCCGCTGTCTATAAGCATGCTTAGTAAGTCTCAGTGCCTGCTATGTACCTACGATTTAGGTATCAAACTTCAGAGATCGACTTATCAGGATTTTTAGACTTTGGTCAGACCAAAAAGATAGCAGCCTACCAACAGACCGTGGAATTTATATATTTGATATCATGCCTAGAATCTTCTTTTGAAATCGAGAAAGTTCTAGGTCCTCTAGGTTCCAGAAGCTTTACGGGCTAACATACTATCTAGGTGATCCAGTAAATTGTCTTTGTCAATATCAGTCGAGATCGATTTTGGTTTTTGTTGTTAACACGCTCTATTCAGTGGGATCTTGAATTTAGAAGACAGGTCGTCAACTTCTTCGTGAAGATCCACAAAAATATGAAATTTGCTCCTATGTTCGAGAGGATTTCACAATCTCCCACAGTTCTTCAGAAAGTCGAAGCCTTACACTTTTAGAGCTCTCAGCAACTATCCATTTAAATTTCTTACCCAATCGTATTCTTAAAGCTTAAATATTGATTCACATTTGTATTAAGACTTCCTTGCGTATCTTCCTTAATCAGAGTCCTTGCTGCACTAAGTAGGTATCAGCAGGAGCAGCAAAAACTGTCGTCCCAAATTCGCTGATCGTTGCCATTTCAATTCTACCAAATTTCCAAACAAATTGATTCCGGTTCTACAGCAAATACCTCCAAAAAGAGATGCACAGCACATCTCGCAATCATCCATTAGCCGAATACATAGGTACACCGCGCCGCCGATAAAATAGCAAAATAAAGGTAAGAGCAGGAGCATCTTAATACACTCGAAGAGCTACCCAATAATACTCACATGCAGCAGTTCAACTCACTTGTTCACAAGAACTCATATCACCCCAGGGGGGCTGACAGCATAAAGGCATTGCAAAGAAGCCTTAGCAACGGATCCACTCGTATTCTGTGAGGACAAAACCCAAGACAAGAATGCATGCGTTATGTGTCATCACGTATCTTCATTGTCGTCGTGGTGTCGTTTCAAACTCCGACCGCCACGCGAGACCGACACACAGCAATATTTGTTGAATCAGCAGACATGATGGCGTCGCAGTACTAGGTACCTGTGTGTCTTGTATATTTCTTCATCTCCTTGGTGTCTCCAACTTTGATTCCGCAGTCGAAAGGAAGTAATTCAAATGGAAGGATATTCCACCACAAATCATAGACCGTGTGTGTGTTCGGATGTTGGTACATTATATACGTTTCCTGTTCATCTGGTGCGAGTGTTGATTTTCCTTTTAATGTTCAATTGAATTGCAGACGTTGTCGCTGGATGGATTCTTCATCGTTTTGAAAAAGAAAATTGAGCAAAGCGAACGTGCTTGTCAAGGTTTTCACTATATTTTCTTGTCACATGTGCTTCCAGACATTTTACTTGTGCTCGTTTTCACCGATTCATAATCGGTGATGTTTAAAAAGAAAGTTTCAAACGAAGAATGTATAAAGTTGTTTGGAGACTTAGTCCTGGGTGAGATCCTTTGAAGCAAATTCGTATAACTTGGTAAGGTTGGTTGGGTTCTGTTGGGTGCGTATCACCGCTTAGCAGAGACACCCTCAAATCAAATATCCATATCAATATGGAAAAATCAGACCACCGGAACCTTCATGGAGACTTCCCATATGGGACAAGAGGCAGGGTAACTAGTTTCGGTGTGAAGCCTTGCCTAAGAAGTATGGTTCGACTTTTAGGCATTAAACCAGCTTGACCCCTAGTGTGGGTCCATAGCCTTATTAAATGAATAAAGGGCAATCGAGGCTTTCCTAGCACGGTCTTGAATATTCAGCTCACAGCAAATTTTTTTTTCATCGAGAACAACGCAATGTCATCCGCATAGGCTATCACACTGAACCACTCTTTATCCGATATTAGGAGTATTTCATTCACTATCATGAGCCACAGTAGTGGTGATAATACTCTGTGCCCCTGTACACCGATCTTCTGGTTAGACAGAACTCCAGTTCAGCATGGATAAGCCTGCTTATAAGCATTTGCTCAATCCAATAGCAAAAGATAGCTCTCAACATTCAAGGAAAGAAGTGCAGTAGACAAAGCTTCTGTTTTCACATTATTGAAAGTTGCCTCAATATCAAGGAAGGACACCATTGTGAAATCCTTATTCTCAAAAGATTTCTCAATGATTCCTACCAACGATTGCAGTGTAATCTCCACCGATTTTCTCTTGGGATACACATGTTGGAATACCGATAGGGGATTACTATCCAAGTTTGTTCTAATGTGGACGTCGATCAGTCTACTCAAGGCTGATCGAACCGAAGTCTCTTTCCAGCTTTCGGTATGAAGCTCCTAAAGATAATGTGGAGCTAGTGAATTAATGTATCAAAACCTTGCTCTAATTCCACTGAAAAGATACCATCGACACCAGAGGATTTGAATGACAACGTTCTCTGCCACAATAAATTGAACTTTCTTATGGTTTTCTACAGAATGTACTATTTCTGTTTTACTACCAGGAAAGTGGTTGTCATTAAGAAGGCCTAAGGTTTCCTTACTGGACATAGTCCGGTTTCAATTTCAATGTTAATATGAATATTTGGAGATTTGGGACGAATCACGAGACCTTTTTATATCTTCACAGAAAAGATGCCACGAGGCCCTTTGTGACTTCCCAACCTCTAACTTAAATTTCCTAAGATTGCTCTTATGTAAATAGATCCCAATCAAGTGGTTCCAAAGAGCGTTTTGCTTGATTAAAAATCTTCTTGCCTTACGTCGAAGCTTATTGATTTCATAGTTTCACCACGGTGGCTTACCCCCATTCTTGTGTCTACTGATTGGGCAGTACCGTCCTGTCTACCGTCCAACGATTCATTGCTTCTATGAGTACATCCACCATCTGATCCACGTAGAGAATGAATGCGGTTGGATTACATAAAGCAAAGCTATTGCAAAGTTGAATAAAAAAGAAATAAATAATTATCACTTGAGTATTGGGTTCAGGTCCACGTTGGGCGCCATTTTATGTCTTTCGCTACACAAGTTCATATTTTAATACATAGTCGAAAGATTGTGATATAGATTGTGGTTTGCATACATTGCAAATTATGCGGATTTTTTTATAGAATGTGGAAAAAAGTTTCGAAATTTTACTGAAACTTGAAAGGTTTGAGGTTCAATTGATAATAAAGGACCGGTTCAGTATCCCACTTTCTATCAAGCAATTCAATGCAGGCATTTTGTTGTCTCTTTTTTTCTTTCTTCGTATCGATGGTTGTTGTGCAAGTTGGCAATTGGGCATCGTGGTGTTGCCCAGTTCTGGGAAGATTGACTGTAAAGTACTCATGGCTTGTAGATGTTTTATTCAGGTATTATAGAATGTTCTCTCTTAGGTCTGTCTCGGTATCTAATCTAATCAGGCATGTAACAGGTTTTACCTGAAAGGGAGCCATCTATGAAGATATTAAGGAGCTGTATCGTCAACCCATTTGTATTGAAACCCATTTTAAACTCTGTCAGTTCTACCCTTTATCAAGTCAACCAGCCTCGACTTCCCCAGGAGCTAGTTACCACGACATGATTGAAATGCTTCATCATCAACAAACTCAAGTATCTTGAACTAACTCGTGTTACTCAGTCTAAGTAAGGCATCGAAATTATCTGTCTTGCTTCGTTCTATCATCGTTCCTTGACAGCCACCTTGTTGCGAAGAATAATCGTAGGTGTCAATAAGACGGAAGGTCCTTAAAATGTTTCTAAGATTTTTTAAGATTCTGGGATTGTTTCGGTGAATTTTTAGTAGGAAGCTATAATACGCAGATGCACTTTCTATCAGGCGAATTAAATAAATTTATTTGCATCGGGTTCAGGCTCTGCATTGGGCGCCATTCTTCTAAATTAGGGTGTGACTACTTTGTATACAAAAATAAAACACGATTCCAGTGTAAATTCCCATTAAAAGGACTACCTGGGGAGTTAAGGAAATACCCTCCATCTCCTTTTAACTGACGTTAAGATCTGAGTACGCAACAAATTGATGATCCCAGTTGACAGCACTTAGGAGAAAAAAAAATGAGTAACCCCTAATCTGTTGCCCCACTTAATGGATTCACATCCTTCCACCCACCGCTTCAATTTCCTGATCGATACGTTCAATCGCGATTTATAATGATACTCTTGCCAGCCACAATGGGGTACTCTCTTTAAGACACCCGTAACAGTATCTATGTGCACATAAAGTGCCCGCTTTTATCAAACATTAAAATTGCATGAATCCTTAAAAAAAAAAAAAACAGGAAAAATATCCTGCGTGCCATATTCCCTGTTGTTACCATAATATTCCAACCGAGCGAGTTTGATAATAATAAATTCCCTTTTTACGGTTCGCATGTAAAAGCATATCAAGGACCAACAGGCAACAAACGAAAAGCAAGTATGAAGTGCCAAACGTAAAGAAAAAATGGTTAAATTCAAAATTTCCACCACCCCTGGTGTGGGGTGGATTATGACTCAAAGATCCTTAAAGCATACGGAGCAAGGAAAAAAAAAGAAACACACCAACAAAGGATATGCAGTACATTCATGCAAAAGGATAATACGCAAGTTATTATGAAATAATCACCCGTCAAGATATGGTAATAACCACCCCCCTACCCGGGTGGAGGTGGCCTTTTTTTTCTCTGACTTGCACGCAGCAGGGAGAAATATTTTCTGACGTTTTGCCAGTTGGCGTGACAGTTAAATTGTGAACTGAAACTGTAAGCTGTGTGGAAAATGAATTAGCGAGCAACCTAAAGCGTGATAAGGTGCAATTCTATCTCCTTAACTCAGGGCCCAGGATAAAACAGAGACTCGGAATGAAAGACTTCGTTTTGAGTCGTTTATTACTTGCGAAAATATCACTTAAACAGACACACAACAAAACACAAACATTCGCACGTACAGTGAAGCAGAAAGGACAGGTAAATTGCCATTGCCACGGGCAAAGGATTATCATGATATTTTTTTAATATTTTTTTTTTTTTTTATTTTTCAAATGGTCGAGGGTGGGTAAGACGGACTTTTAGATGAGGGATTTAGTGTTTTGTTTTGTTTTTTTTTCTCGTTTTGCTTATAGGAAAGGACTTGACTTTACGTGAGCTGTTGGAGCGTATTTATGTTAAACAAGTGGCATGGGAGTCAGTCAGGTTCTCATTTTTAATGTTCGTGCATGATAACTGGGCAACGGACTTTATTGGGTTTGAAGGTGCTCCATTAAATTATGTGGGACGGTCATAAAGGAGGAGGAGATTATAGTGCAGAAGAATAGGGCCACTTAAGTAAGAAACAGAAAAGCATAGGAATGTAAGCATTAGGTACGCTAAGAAATATGAATGGAACTCGCGCATTTCTCGGTGTCACATTCTCGGAATGTCATGGGGTTCCATTTGGTGTCCAGATATAGGTAAAGAGTGGCATCAGTTTCAATTTCGATTACTGAAGGAATGAGAGAACTGCATTGGAATTAGGATGAGAATATCATTCATCTGGCGTACTACATACCCATTTGTTGTTAGAGTCGTTCCACAATTATAATTTTCTAGGAACTATATATAGTTGAGATAGATAATTGGCAGGAATTTACCTTCTACTGTCCGATGAAGCACTATCACTCTCTTCAATCAATCTTTTAGAGACTTGTCAGAGAGTTCTTCTAAGTCTTGGATGAAATGTCTTCCTAGGATTTTATTTCTAATGTGACAGAGTGCTGGACAGTGACAGGGACACCAGGACAGTGTCATCTTCTTTGCATGATATTTCAGTATGTTATGTTCTCTAATTCCACCCACAAGAGAGGCCAAGAATTTTTTATTCATTTGTAAAATTTTCTCGGTTTTTTGTTAACACATTATCCTGGTTGTGGCGCAGGAGTCAAGTATGATCCATCTCTCATTTGCTGCTACTAGTATTTTTTTCCCAATCGCTTGTCTAGTATTACAGAATGGGGTTTTTTGATGTGGTGTATACCTTGTTAAGTTGAAATGATGATTCTTTTCTTGGGAATTCATGAGTTCTTTTATTTGTGTCCGGAAACTGAGCAGAGTCCTATATTGTCCTGAGACTTGCAAGTTTCAATTTTATTTCAATGACAGAATTTGCTTTTATTGTCGCTTGGCTGTCAATGTAATATTAGCGTGTGGTATTTCAAGCATTGCAGCCTGTTTAGCAGCTGTTGTCACTGCCAGGACTTCAGTATAGAAAACGCTGCTGTACTTTGGAATAGAAACCATCCGTGTAGATAAGTATCGCTGATTTGTTTACTGGTAGTTGATCCTCCTGCGACTCTTCACTACTGGGAAAATAAGTAACAATTGGTCAGACATAGGCGTCTGGTATATTTTTGAAAAACTTCGAGAACAAGGCTGATCCATAATTTTAATAAGTGCCAGAGCGGTCCAAGAAAGATTTCGATCCTAGGAACGCTGTAGCTGAGCCGGCCCTAGCCACACAATCAAGAGATTGTAAAGTGACAAAGCAGCACTGATTTGGATTTCATAAAGTAGGACGTTGCTTTAAGAGTCTTAGAATCTCATCCGAAGGCACAACGCAGTAGTGAAAGCTTTAGGTCAAGTAGAGGGAGAACTCAACCGAAATTAAGTGAGTCACTGGAAGCAATTAGCTAAAAACTGGGCTGACTAGAGATTTTTGTTGGTCGAGGCCTAGGTTCGTTCCGAACTGTACCGCCACCTATGCAAGTATGAGGTAAATTCATGAACATCACAGCAGATACCATGAGAAATGCTCTCAGAGTGGTGGAGCGATGGTGTCAGGAACAAGGACTCTCCATTAATGCAGAAAAGACAGTTTTGATCATCTTCACAAGGAAGGGGAGAGATCTGGAATTTCAGCCCTTGAAACTCGGAGCTGCATGTGACCAGGAAGGTTAAGTATCTAGGTGTATACCTAGATGCTGAACTAACTTCGAACTTCCATGTGGAAGTGAAGATTAGAAAGGCGAATAGGGTGCTTCTAAGTGCAAACGAGTATGTGGACTAAGGTGGGGAATCTCGCCGAGGTCAGCATACTGGATGTACACGATGGTAGTTAGACCGATTATCACATACATATGCGTCAGTTGTTTGGTGGCAGAAAGCCACCCAGAAAACTGTAAAGAAGCAATTAGATAGGGTTCAACGTCTGGCATGTTTAGGGGTCGAGGGTGCAATACGGACGACACCAACATGCGCAATGGAAGTGATCCTAGGTATTCTGCCGCTGGACTTATTTATTAAGAAAGTGGCGGCTTCGACGGCACTTCATCTGCACCGGGATGCCAACTGGCACTCGCGCGGTACTATCTACGGTCATAAGAAAATCCTGGATCTCGTGAAAAACGAGATTAGGCAGTTGAATATGCCCGTGGATGTAATAAAGAGAGTGCGGGTTACTGAAAGGTATCATTGGAGATGGAACACTTCCGGAAAAGAAGATTGGTGATATAATCATCTTTACAGATGGGTCCATAATGGATGGCAGAGCGGGGGCAGGTATCTTCTCAGAAGAACTGGAACTAGCCTGTCATATTAGTCTGGGGAAATATACCTCAGTCTATCAAGCCGAGATGATTGCTCTGTTGCATGTGTTGGATCACCTAAAAGAGAATCAGGTCAAGGGTAGGAACGTCACCATAGCACTGGACAATCAATCAGTGATTAGACGCATGGACCAGACAGATATCAATACATCACTGGCATTGGAATGTGCTCATAAGCTCAATGAGTGCCCATCTCGAAAAGAGATGACGCTGCTCTGGGACTGAGGGGAATGAAAAGGCGGACTCTCTGGCAAAGCAGGGGTCAACCTCGGAGCTCTCCGGTCCGGAACCATTCGCTGCACTTGGCAGAGGGATGGTAGAAAACCTGATTAGCAACTGGGCAGCGGCGGAACACCAGAGAAGGTGGTCAACCATAGAAGGTTGCAGACAGGCGAAAATGGCTATTAAAATGCCGGGTGGCACCACTCACAAAGAGAACACTGAAATGGGTGGTAGCGTTATATACAGGTCATGGGAATTTCGAGTATCATCTTAAGAAGATGGGTCTTCTGGAGGACGACACCTGTGAACTATGCATGGAGGAAGTCGGGATGGCAGCACATATATTGTGTCAATGTCCGGCGTTAGCTAGCAGAAGAACGGAGGTCCTGGGGAGCCACTGGGTAGAAACCCAGAGGATGAACCAGATTTTTGTTAAACAGATGCTAGTGTTGACACGTGGAATCAAAGCCAGAGAGACTCTCCGGCTAAGATGGATCATGGAAGAAAGTTGAAAATGGACCCAATACTGTGGTCTGGTTCGTAATCTCTCTCACAATATACATATATATATACATATGTAAGTATGTAAGTACTTGAGCTAGCTCCAGGTTGTATAAGGGGTTCGGTATTTGTACTCACTTCTATGACTTCAGATCACCTTGTTGTTACTAAAAAGCGCAGCTTCTTCGAGATACATCGAAATCAGGTTTTCCTCGCATAGCGGTCCAAGATGCTTTCCGGTGGAAAGAGTTGGCTATAGTTTTGGTACCACGCTTCAGTTTTAGTGCGGTAGTTCGTCTCCGGATTTTTTGGATGCTGCTCCTTTAACTATATTCTTTTACGCTGACCTTCATCCCCCGCTAAAGTTTTTAGTTCAACAATTGCCTCATCTTTAAACGACTTCATTTTAAGATTTCACAACTTACTTACTTATTTACTTAGTTAGCGCTAAAGTTGGGGGTGAACATGGGCCTTAACCACCAAACCTCTTAGTCTTGCGCACTACAAGTCGGTTGAGGTCCCTTTTCACTTGTTCACAAAAGATAGCAGATATGATCTTGTATACGATGTTGAGGAGATAAATATCTCTGTAATTGGCGGAATTCAGGGGATCCCCTTTCTTGTAGATTGGGCAAACGATGCTGAGATTCCATTTATCAGGCATGTACTCGTCTGAGCAAATTTTAAAGATAAGTTGGTGTATGGCCTCCACTAAACCATCTCTAGCTACTTTTAAAAACTCAGTCTGTGAGCCAGCATTCGTATTGGATTTATGTTTGAACATTACTATCGTCACTTCGATCTGGTCAGGTAGACGGAAGTCTTGGACATCATGGTCTATATTGAATGATTTATTATGCCTGCCAGGGAAACGTTGGCCTTCAAAGCCGTCAGAAGAATCTCTTCCATATTCTCGGCACCGAGTGTGACTCTACCGCGAGGTTTTCTTCTTCATCTCTACAGGTTTCTCTACGGGTTTTGCTGGCTTAACACGTTCCCTTTACCTTTTGTTAAAAATTCTGAATTCCACTTCCAGATCTGAAGGTTGTTGTCCGTGTTTCGATTGCTAGAGTCATCAACAGTAAAGTTATCCTTTTCTGATGCTTGTATGGTTTTCGATAATGATTTGGTTTTTGAATGCTCGGAAAGTTTCCTCTACGTACAACCCCCAACCTGGTAGACCAGTTCCCTTCTATATGAAATCAGGTACTATAATGTCAATCTTAGTATTGCTGACAACTTCCTTCAGTAAGGGAGGATACAAGTATAAGACAGTTTCATCATTAGAGCCTGCTGCCTCTGAACTTTCTACAAAAATCGATTCACCCCCAAGAAACATTTGATTTATCGAAATGCTTAACTACCCTACATCACTCTCCATTGCGAAAGGTCACTTTCGTTCCTTTATCTCGTTTCTCCATCATTATTAACCTAGCGACCTTCGAAACGCCCACAAATTACTTTGGCAAACATAAGAAATCTCAGTTTTGTCAGGATAATTGACAGACTAATCAGCAGGTGTTACCTCCTTGGGGAATGCTCTCAAGTAAATGAGCCTCGTTAAGTTAATTTCATGGCTCATTAGAAGAGTATCCTTTACGCTGCACAGTCATGGGCTATCCGCCACAAATGCGTGCATTAAGTATGCTCAATGGTCAGTTAATAACCGATAAAGCAAATGACTCGGAAGGAAGTGATACACAGAGGCTGATTAATACTTTCTACACCCGAAATAGCATCCATGGGATTAATAATTTCCTCCGAGAATCAACCGGAATCTACGAAAGGTAAGAGAGATCAATCGAGAGAAGGAACGTATTAATATGTTTGTGTTGACTTATATAGAGCGACTTGGTTCCTGGTGTTAATGATGACTGTCATCGGAATGGTTTATGTGAGTTTGATTCTTTCTCAGCGATACACGGAGGGGAAGTTCCAAACCGTTGTGGACAGTACGACTTATCCGGTCTATGAAATCGTATTTCCAACAATCACAATTTGTAATCATCATCGTTTGAATTGGAAGCGTCTAGAAGCAGCAAAAGCAAAGTTCCTTCCTCTGGAAAGGGGCAAGGACAGACTGGACCTGTTTGCGAAATTCATAGCCGCCTTCGATGGAATCGAGTTTGGAAAATTCGATTCATTCGCGAATGTGTCAGATGCACCTTTGAAAACGCTGAACGATGTAAATTTTACAAATGTCTTTGAATTCATGACCTGGACATGTGAGGAGATGTTGGCCGATTGTAAGTGGAGAGATCAGAAGTTTAAGTGTTGTGAGGTGTTCTATCAGCAAAAGAGTGAAATTGGATTGTGTTACTCATTCAATGGGGTTCAGAACGAGGAATCGAAGAAGAAGGAGAAAATGGATCCGTTTTATCCGTATCACATTTCGAATTATGGCCCAAATAGTGCGCTGGAGGTGAAGGTGAATATACGACCGGAAGATCATGTGCCAGGTAGTCAGTTGGATAAGGGCGTTGTTGTGAGTGGAAGGAGGAGGATGACTTGGATTTGAAGAGAGCTCACGCATTTTGTATTGTAGGTGATGGTCCATGAGCCTCCAGTTTGGCAAAAGGATGCATTCTTTATCCCATGGAATACAGAGACATCGGTGGAAATTGATCCAGTTATATATTTCTATGACAATGAAACAAGGGGTGTGTCGTCCAGTTTGAGGAAGTGTGTCTTTGATGTGAGTATGTAATCAAATGAGGGTGTCATAGAGCAAAAGATTTTTTGGCTGAAAATAATCGGGAATGCCAGAACCTGGTACGTCTGTCAATCTTCTAATAAGTCGTGAGTTAAAAAAAAGGAGTATTAAAGACTTTTTTCCTCTTCTTCCTGTCCCGGCCAAGTGCTAGACGTCACAAGTCCCGGTCTGTAGGCGTGTTTGTTCAGTTTAATGTGTCCGGTGTATAGACCGGCCATCTGTATTAATTGTCTCCTGCCTAGATCGAGAGTCCTCTTTGCCTGAAGTTGGCAAGCCTTGGCAGCTTTGCAGGTTTGTATTACTTTCCACATGTTTTCGTGGTGTTTTGGGAACGAGCGGTTCTAACAGCCTTTAAGGTTGTATGTAATCGTAGGCGTATCTATGTTTCGCGCCCCTTCCTTGCCAGTTCAACCGCCGCTTCATTCCCTGCTTCATCGTTGTTGTGTAAATTTCACAGGAATTCATTCTAATGGATTCTACAAATGATGACGGTTGGCACATATGTATGAACCGACCAGGCGTTGGATTACTGATTTCGTTTTTCATCTCACCATTCGTTTGGTTCACTATCAATCTTCATTACTCGCTGTATTATGCCAACTAAAGTTCTTAGAAACAATACTTCCTTTAAGATAAATTGATGTTCCTCCCATTGATTGCCATAGCGACAGGAGAGCATATTTTTCCACCCACCCACTTCGTTTTCAATAAGCTTCTTGTGCATATTTTTCTTTTCAATATCAATCCCCAATTATTTCCGGATTTTGTCTCAATTGCCATCGCCTACATCATCCCTCTTGTTTCATGTAAATGACCTTCTCTAGGATGAACGTAATAGCGCCGACTTTAAATCCATACCAGGCTATGTGTACATGCTCGAGAATTGTTATTCTCAGTGCCATCAAGAGCACCTGATGCGCTACTGTAATTGTACGTTGGATCTTCTCTATCCTCCAGGTAAGCTACTTGTCCACTCGTAAATCATTGATTTTCCGATTTCGTTGTGCCCTCCCCCCTCTGTTTTCTTCTCACTAGGTGAGTTTCCAGCATGCCAGGCGTCCGACTTTCAATGCATCTACAAGCACCGTGGTAAGTTGTAAGCCGCTTACCTTTCGTCAAGGCTTTCCTCCTCAATAGCTGTGTATTCTCTTTGTTCCGCTCTCCCTCGTTTTATGTAACATCAACTTGGCAAACAGATGACTTCCGTTATACAAAACGCAAGGGCGAGGAGAAGTACGTCTTCAACCAGCACGAGGGCATGTCATGCAAGTGCTTCCGGAATTGCTTCTCGCTGAATTACATCACCGAAGTGCGTCCCAGCTACCTGCCAACGAATATCCTTGGCAATTTGTCCTACGTGGACTTGGATGTACATTATCGCTTCGATTCGATTATGCTGTACAGGACGAGTTTGGTGTTTGGTTGGGTGGATTTAATGGGTGAGGCGTGGAGTTATATTGAAAAAGTTTTCCGGAATTTCTTCTTTTTTACTTTACAGTGTCCTTTGGAGGAATTGCTGGCCTTTTTCTAGGATGTTCTCTAATTAGCGCGGTGGAAATTCTTTACTTTGTCAGCGTTGACATTCCAAGATTTGTCTATTCGAGAGTGAGGGACATTTGGGAACGAAGGACAGGAAAAGTTGCCAATTTGCAGCACTGGGCAGGAGGGTACCCGAGGCAACACAATCGAAGGATATTTCACGTACATAATATTCTAGAGAGAACTTTCAAATAAATGACAGATTCTTGAACAGTTTTTTTTTCCTTTTATCCTTGTCAGCAAAAGTCATTTTCGTACTTCAAAACAGAACCAAATATAGTCCTCCTACTCTGAGGACCAGCAGCAGTAGAAAGTAAAGGTCTCCGGGGTGAGGCATGTACATACATACATATGTATGTGTAACAGTTCAAATTAGCCTTGTATCCTCCTATGAGACTGCTTTTTCGGCAAAAAGGACCTCTTCAATTATTCATGAGTAGGTACAAAATACACGTCGACGACAATTGGGGTGCCAATTACTATGTCCTGTCTCTGAGACTCCATTATACTGAATGAAAAATTCCATATTTCTACTGTCAGAAGGACATTCTCTCACACATGTGGAATGCAATGTGCTTTGCAGTCAAACGCATGCATAGCTGAGGAATTTTATTCTCTTTTGCCGAGGATAGCACAAAGGAAACTGGACGACAGTGATAAAAAGGTGCAAATGAAAGTTTTCTTTCTCAAGGGATTCCTATCAGATTTAACTGTAACTTTTGTGTACGTCTATGTGGGGAGTCCTTGAAATTTCCAACAGCAGTTTATTTGTTTTTTTGTTATTTGCTTCTCCCTTTAGCTTGAGGTTGACAGACCGAGGTGGAACAGACGAAACTCCTTTTTGGTGTACACACTGTTGTGTAGCGTGACAGTCTTAAGTTTTTGTTTTTTCTCGAAAAAGGACGTGTATGGTATGAGTGTGTATGGTTTAGTAGACCAATAAGAAAGGAACTTTTCTGCGCTGAGACGTTTGTTTGTGCAGGGTGTTTATTTGTTTGCTTAGAAGGACTACACAGTCATTGCAACAAAGTTTACTTGGATAATGTTGAAGTTGAAGTTTTTGTCTGTTTGATGAAAGACGTTACTTTGTTTAAGGGTGTGAGGAGTTCTGTTGTGGTGGGGTTTTGATTACACTTGAGGATGTGGTCGTCCTTTTTTTCTCTCTCTTTTTGGCGATGTAAATTGAACGCGTGCTTCTGTGCTGAAAGAGCGTGACTTTGGTGAAAACATTACGATACAAATAAACTTCATCCTTTGATGGGTACAAATGCATCTGCTGCTTGTTTTAAGTTTCGCAGAATCAGAACTGAAGAAATTTATTTCTAAGCAAATATTTTGCTTCAGATCTTTGTCAAACATATTGAGAGCTCTATATGATTATGATCGTAACCCAAAAGATGTCCTTGGAAGTCCTGAGTTAGTACTTAGTACAATATGCATTTTCCATTGATTCCGAAATACAAGAACCTATGTCTGTGGACACTGTACTGCAACGATACAATGATCCATAGCAGTGGATACAAAATACATGCCAACTCCACTCTAAAATGAGGTCCACCTCCACACTGTGGGCATTAATTTTTAGGTTTAAGTAGGTATTTCCAGAAAGTCGAAAGTTGGTTATCTGAATTAAACTTCACAAGTACTTGGTACTGCCCGGAGAGGTACACATGTGTTAAAAGACGAGAGAGTGAGTTGCCACTAGGTGGCGAATAACTAGTAGATGGATTTTCTCTTCACAAAAGTATAAGTGGGTTGATGAATTTGCTAAATCGATTCCAAAAAGGTGTGTATTCTTCTTTTTCTCAAAAACAAAGTGATGTCAGTAAAAATACGACTACTAAGCACTAATGAAGACAATTTGTATTTATTCATCGGCTACCCTAATATACTTAGAATAAGGTACATGTTCGGGCTTAAAGGAACATGCCCCATTGCTGACAATAGTCGCGATACTTTTTCTACCAATGTGTATTATTTATTCAAAGCGGTGTGCTACTAAAAGTGAATGTCCTTTAAATTTGATTGGACTATGTGGTCGCTTTCCTTCGCTTCCTCCTTTGGCATTAAGCGTAACTACCACCATCTATGAATAAAACATGCCACCATTCATAAAATTGTACTAGAACTTAGGGTTCCTTTTGATTTCGATTTATGCTGCTGGAATGCTTTTAGTGACATCTACTTTCTGAAGTTGAAACGCAAACGGTTATACATAAGTATCTCAGCAAGGAGTTTTAAGGGATGTTTTGTACCGTGTGCTGTTTAAGGCGAATTGATGCAGATTTTCATCTTTCCCGGACAGACAAAGTGTGAGTCCTGTACGAAATAAAAGCTTTAAAATGAATTCCATTCGAAAATATGTAAAATGAACTACGTTAAGTTCTCGAAAGGGAAAGAAAGCACCACACATATGTACATACATATGTACATAGGTAGAGTATTTATGTTCTACAGAATTTCTATGAAAAATAATGAGGTACAAATGTATGTACGTCGCAAATGGTTAGTCATCAAAGCTTTTGCTGCTTCATAGGAGGATGTAAAGCAAATATTGAGCTTGATTCACTCGCGTAGCACCAACTCTCATCGAAGGAGTTGACATCCTATTTCATAGAAACTAAAGGAGCTCCTGTTTGATTGTTAAACCATTAACCAAGTATACCTGAAGTCAAATATGCCCTAATACTGAAGTATTAGCTCGATATGTTTGGCAAGAACTATCAAGGCTAAATATTTAAAGTTTACAGGCTTTCTGTTCAATACTAAGCGTTACCTACGAACACGACTACTAGTTAAGGAGTATACATACCTAGGAGTAGTCTGCGATGAAGAATGACATTAAGAAAGCACTTGCACTACAAAAAAAAAATTCAATATAGTACATAGTAGGTACTACGGTTTGGTAAACAATTGATTTCAAATTGTTCTACAGTATTAAATTTTTTGTAGCGAAATATTCTTCATCAAATATTTAGTTTTCTGTGAAGCACAATAGGGCACTCTACTTCTGACTTTCAAACAACTGTTTTTGATATTGAGTCCTGTGCCGAGAGTGCATCAGGCATTCTTGGCAATGAATCTGCTGACGAACTTCCCAGATCTAATGCTCTGTCTTCATTTATTGGCCCCGAACTCTTCTATGGTCTACCTGTTAGATTCTAGCAATGATCAAATACAACTCTAAGATACTAGCGGACTACTTGGTAATTGGTCAATGCTCTCTCAAATACCTCACCAGTTAGCCCGGTCCTTGATCAAAAATAGCCCCAAACCCTTCAGAAATCCCCAAAAAGTCAACTAAGAAAAAAGTTTCAAACCTAGTCGCAAGGAAGCACCGCCGTCAACCACAGCTCCTTCAAACTCGACTAAAATTGAGAATGTGGTAGACAACTTGGTATATACTCTGAAATAATCGTTTAATAGTTCGTGTGCTATCAGTCGACCTCGACGGAGAGCCAATGCGGTCTGGTAACCACAGAGCTTTGACAACTTAGTTTCCAAACTAGAAAATTTTTCAATAGGGCCAAAACGAGTAAAAACTGGAACTTAACACATCCAGTTTCAACGAATATAAATACGTTATAAGAGCAGCTAAACTAAGATCATGGCAAAAATTCTACGAATCCATAGACGACGAAAACAAAGGTCGCAAGGCTCCAGAAGATACTATCCAAAGACCCCTGCGTCCCCGGATTATCCAGAGGATTGACGCCACATGTGCAGAATATTTTCAAACTTTCAAGCTGTATGCGTACGAGATACATACCTAGTAAATGGAGAGAGGTAAGAGTGGTGTGCTCTCTATGCTTGTAAAAGGGTTTTTGGGAGAAGATGGAACCGCGCATCATTCACTGGATGTACAAAGCAATTATCAGACCCATCATCTCCTATGGGTCCTTAGTCTGGTGGACAGCAACGGGTATAAAGAACTGTATGAAAGAATTCTACAAAGTGCAAAGGCTCGCTCGATGAGATTCCATTCACCGGGTATACACTCGACTGACCCAATTTTAGGGATGAGTTGTTCTGTGCTCTTCAGTTATCTCCAACTACTTTGAACAACTTGGCATGTAGGCCATCGTGTCCAGAAGCCTTATTGGGCTTAAGCTTTCATATTGCTATCCCAACTTCATTTTGATCAGGTTGACGATAGTTTGGCTATCATCCTCTATGTTGAATGGTTCATTTTGTCTGACAGCGCGACGAAATTTGTCCATGTTCTCAACACTTATCTCTACAGGCAACGTACAGAAGTGCGGGTCTTGTTAGGCTAAAACCTTTTTTTTTTAACTGTTACAAACATCCTTACATTGTTAATGGAGTATAATCTCATTTTTCTTCTTTTGGGGAAGCCGGCGTTCTCCTCGTCTCTTCTGTTCGTAGAGCTAAGTTCTAAGGTAGTGATCAACATAATGTTAAGTAACACTTTTAACGTCAAAGTTAAGACGCCACCAGTTCTTAGTTTGACATATCGCATAGGATTCATTTTAGGACCTTAGGGTCCTTAACTTGGAATCTATCCCGCCCCTAACGAGACAGGTATGGGTAAGTAAGGTATTTTGATATTGTTCGGTAATCTCACTCATTGGCCTTCTCGTCATATTGTTTATAGAGTCGACCGTATTTGTCCAGTTTGACAAATGTTGTATTCTTTTCCAAATTTTAACTACACCCTTCCTCAGCATGAGCCAGAGTGAAATGCCAGTTTCCACTTTTTTAAATTGTTGCTGATCTTATTAATTTTGTTCGCCGTTTTTTTCTTTGATATTTACGAGGTTGAGGTGCAAAGGTTGACTCTCTTAATTCTCCAATTTCGTCCTTTCTCGATTTGCTATAACAGGGCAGAACTGTGTTATCCATATCCCTTTATACTAAATCCTTTTGTTCCCAAAGCTGCCTTACCCTAAATTAGAACCACCTTATCGGTCGGATATCCAGTCTGGGTACTGAATGCAATCCACTGTAGCTCAGTTTAAAATGTATCATTTATTGTAGTTCTTTGCTTGATTTGCAGAAAAAGGATATTTTGTTCGTTAAGTTGGTTCAAGGGATGAATGGTTCGTGTGCGAAATATTTGGAGACATTTGCAATTCAAAGATTCATCAGAAGTATAAATAAGATGAAACCACAACAAAACATTCAACTAATCACCCACTCTGTGTCCTGAAGCTCAGTGATTTAGATTATTGCCAAACAGTTTGCGAATGTAACAATTATTGTTATCCATCCTTCACAAACCAGCACAGTTCCCCCCTATAGTGTATGTATGCATGTAGACAGCCACGGCAAGTGGCTTGTCCTTGTAATCGATTCGACCACCGTTCCAAATGATTTTCTGGTGAATAGTTATCTGCAAACTCTTGTCATAATAATCCTACAGCATGCCATAAGGATCATCATATCAGGGAGTCTCGTCTCCAGCAATTTCGACCTGCTCTCTCCGTCCAGGACGAGCAACCAATTTCGCTAGCAGTCAAATTTCTAAAGCGAAAGTGGTGTGTAATCATTTTATTGGAACAAAGTTTTGTCATTTGCTTGTCTTCCTCTCGGCTGCCGGTTGGTGGGGTTGTGTCCTTTCTCTCTACAAATAGCGTCTCCAGTGGGGATTCGAATCGGGGACGGGGTTGCATGGATTGGTGTATTCATGGAATCGATTCATTGCCTGCTACCACTATCGCTTCTTGTTGATTTGGTTGATGGATGCTTTAGGTTGGTCGATGGTCAAAATCTGTTTGTTGTTTACTCTCGGATTTGGAATGACGGAGAGTGGGTGAGTAGTGGCGGTGGTGGGTGGAGTGGGTACAGTATACCAATTACAGTTAACTGGATTTGTTTTTTTTATTATTCTCTTTCTGGGTAATTGTAATTGTCATTTAGTTATCAGTCGACTGCGTAGTAAGATAGATTTGGTGAAGGGATGTTTGCACGAGAGAGGTGCAGGCGTTGTTGGTCGACAAAACTAGGTGACCAAGGGAAAATCAATTAATTAGCCTAGATGAGGGAGAGTAGACATGGTTAGGTTGTGTTTACTTGGCGTGGGTGGAAACGCTATAGCTGGATGGTTTCGGATTGTTATTGAACTATAGTCGTAGTGCAGGCGAATTTAGAATCACTTGCGTTTGATGTGAAATTGGCTTGACAACCTAGCCCCGTATGGAATGTTAACATGATCATATTTTAGGATAATAACTAAGGCACACCCAAGCGTATTGTATTTCTTCTCTTTGGAGACCCTGTTATAGTCATGTACTTTGGGAATATTTTTTCACGTTAAACTAAAAATATTTGTCTTTTATAAGGGTTCGAAAAATTGCTTCTATAATTTTGTACAGAAAATAGTGTGATAAGATGACGACGATCTACTTCCTGCCAGTCCTACTGTATGACTCAATAATGGACCTTAAGCAAGAACGCAGAGCAACATACTCCCAGAAAAAACGTTACTTTACCCGCGTGTGATGAAGGCGAATAAAGGATCAGATTAAATCGCGAACTCTATAGACTGGATTTGGTCTTAATCGAAGCTGGGAATTGTCAACTAATCTGCCTTCGCCATATCCAGCGATTATGGGGTCAGTTTAATCTTTTCACCTCCCTTTCAACGAAAAATTAGGACTCTCAAATTTTTTTACTGACCTTAAAGCAGCGTTGCAATCATCGCGTTGAACTATGCAAGGCGATCATTGATCTAGAGATCCTGAAAAGACTCATTCAGTTGTGCCACCTTACACTTGCAAATGCAACGTTTATGTTGTGTAACTTGGAACCATTTCTTTTGAATTCGGGTATTAGAGGGGAGACCGACTATCAGCACTACCTGGAATCATGGACAAGTCTGTCTAACTGCTGATGTAGTCCAAAAAGCCAAGAAATGGCAACTACAACGTAAAAATAATGCTTATACATTGATTCCATGCTTGAGGCAGGTGATATGGAGTTTTATTTTAGAAGTGAAAGGCGATTAGATCAGATGAACTGTAGGACCTTGCTTTTAAAAAATTGGATGTCCTAGCCAACTTAGACGACTGATGCGTACTTCTCTGACCATGTCGATGTCGCTGTACAGCTCGTAGACTTCGCTGTTTAATCTCCTCATCTAAATCCCGTCAACGCAAACGGAACCGAAAATTATCCAAAGAATTTTGCGCCATACATTAGAGTCTTATATAGAGTCTCCTTAGTTTTTTTTTGACAAGGCGATGGAGTAGCCTTCTTAAACCAAAGAAACAATGATTAGCAAGTGTAACTCGCCAAAACTACACATACATAGCTTGTCTCTATAAATGCTGTCATATGCGGCCTTAAAATCTATAAAAATATGGTAAGTATCGATCTGGAATTCTTGGATTTTCTTCAGTATCTGCCGCAGTGTGACTTACCGGGCTTAAAACCTCACTGATAGGGGCATTCAGCGCACTGACAAATGGTTTTAGGCACTCACACAGTACGGCTGACAGGATCTTGTATGCGGAGACTGATGCCTCTATAGTTGGCACAGTTTAGAGGGTCTCCTTTCTTGCAGATCGGTGCTGAGGTTCCATTCATCAGGCATACTTTCCTCCAACCAAATCTTGGAAATGAGTTGGCGTATGGTCTCCACCAAATCATCCCCCGCTGCTTGAAATAGCTCGGCTGGTAGGCCGCCCAGCCCTGTTGGACTTGAGTTTGGATATAGCTACCCTCACTTCATTCTGGTCGGGTGGACGGAAGTCTTGGTTTTCATCGTCCAGGTTGAATGTTTCGTCCTGCCTGCAGAATTTAGGTCGTTATCGCCGTTTAACAATTTGCAGACGTAGTTTTTCTTGGGGGTGGCCAAATGAAACCCAGCACATCAGTTGCAGCATTTCTGATGGCTTCTTGGCAAAGATGGCACTGGTCTTCAGCACTTGATGCTGGCTACATAGGACTTCTCGAGAGGCTAAGAGATACACGATCGGCAAATCGATCCAGGACGATCCCTTGATATTTGCCTTCATGGGGGAAATCTCCCATGCTTGTCAACAGAAATTAAGGAGTCAAACTCTTCGCGAGTAAGTGAGTCATCTTAACCAGTTTTTTATATAAAAGTCTCTCTAATCGTGCGTCGGGATGTAAGAATTAATTTTACAGACAGAAAATGATTTGTATCTTGTTGCAGCTGGGAAGATTTTATCTGACTTCCTTTCTTAATTTCTGTAGTTCTGGTTCTGGGTTTCGCCTATAGGCGGTTTTCACACTCTACGACCTCAGTTCAAAAAATCTAACCATAACCATATGTCAGTATTGAAAGTTTACAATTTACAATTCGATGTATAACTCAAGTGAATAGTTGTATTTTGTAATAATTCCCTTAATTAACGCTAATCGTTACAGAACGTCCACTGACCCCATCAGTAGGTACTTCATCAAAACCACATGGTAAAGGTTTAATGGATCGATAATCATAACCAAAATAAAAAAAAAATGTTTAAATTGAATTTATTGACAATTTTTAATCCTTTTGCTAACATAATCCCACGCTTTGACATTTTAAAGCCCTGCCAACCGCACATTGCTTAAATCAGCGTTAAAAACTACACCCATCCACGAGCACGTGTATTGAATTTTTCATTTCACAAATGCACGAAATTGGATTGAATTCAATGCGAATCCGGCGGCGGCGGCTCCGACACACCAGCCGCCCAGAGCCCGGTCAAACCGCCAATAATCTAATTAACAAATCCAAAAGCGCTCGCTGCACAGCCGTGCCGTGACAAACATAAAAGGATCCCCTTCAGAGAAAAAAAAAAAAAAAAAAAAATAGCGCGCCGCCAAAACCGAAAAACAAATACATACTCAACAGAAAAAAATTCAAAAATTAAATAAAGTAGGTAACTAACTATTTCCGGTGGACGTTTGCACTTTGCGGAAAAATAATGAAAATTTTGCGGGAAATTTTCATAATTCCACCCCGCAACCACCTTCACCGACGACACATCCTTGAGCGCACCGATATGTAGTTATGGAACCGAAATTGAATCGTTTTGATATTGAATGAGTCTTTGGCAGGAGGGAAGGTGGTCTAGGACTCGTTTGCCTCCAGCACCACCCATCGTCAAACATTATTTGATTTCGGAAATGTGTGCGTGATTTAGTGAAACAATTTAGGCGCGCACTCACTGTACACAGTTTGTTGCTTTTGTCCGCGCTGACGCTTGCTTTTTACGCCGCGGCTACTAGCCGTCATCATATGCATAATTATTATTTTATTTATTTTACGAACAAGACCAGTCTCCGGAGGGGGCGGCAACCGATTTATATTGTAAACTGAGCCGCGGATACGTATACATATATTTGCGGGTTGATTTATCATTTGTGGATATGAATATTGAATGAGATCGAATGTGTGTGTGTGTGTCATACGGTGCAGGTGCACTCAAAGGTTACCTTAGTAAACAGCATGGTGTGTGAAAGTAATGAGTCAGAAAATTTGATTAAATTCGGTCATAAATGAGGTTTTAACCTGAAACAATTCACGGGAGGGAAATTTCGTTAGAAATTCAATGAAATTCTAAACGAGGCCATGGTATGCACATGCACATGTATAATTTTTAAAGGCGCGCACTCATTGCATTGAATATCGAATTTGGTTGTTGATTTTAACTGAAAGTTTTGTTTCTGATAGCCACCAGATATGTACAACTGCAAATGAAATGGAGTAGTAGCCGTTCTACGTAACACATAGAGTGGCGATTCTTAGAAGAGAACCACAAAGTCTTCCGAAAACATAGACTACATCACTCCAAGTCTAAATATTGACAAGAACATCCTCGTCACCATACCTTTTAGACAATTCTGGAATGAAGATGCATTTTTAGAAGATAAGTCGATTCATTTCTACGCTGGCGACTAGCAAACTAGCCTTTGTTCACAACAATTTGAGGCATGGCTCAACCCTAGACATTTATTAAAGCTTATACAAAATTTTAATACTAGGCTCAAAACTAACAAAGTTCATTAAAAGAAACTTATTTACATACTTAACGGGTATCTTACCCGTGAACAGTCTCTGATTGAGACACGACAGCCTTCCATTCTCTTCGATCCCGGGCACGCTGCTTCCAGTTGTCTAGCCAAGCGCTCTGGCATCCGCGATACCTTGATCCTTAAGACGGAGGTTCGGTTTTTCCTGTCGTTTCGAACCTGGGGGCTGTAATTCGAAGACCCTATTTCCTGGAGCATTATTATACATTCGCTCCATGTGGCCGTAATCGAAGTGTTTTGGCTTTTTGTACTACATTTACATCTAGATACTGTTCATACAGTTTGCGGTGGAATCTTGTAATTTGTGATTTTTACCTAAATTCCGGGACCTGGACAAAATCGAAAATTTTTCTGGATAGGTATATTCAAGCAAACAGTCTCTCTTTCATCGATGATCTATACATTGTTCCATAAATACCTCATTGGCTGCCAAATGCCACATAACTTGCAACGAAGTTGCCTATGTTTTAGATCATCCGATTGTAGGTCTTTTGGTTCAACCCTTTTATTCTTTGTTGCCTATTTCACCCAGATGATCAAGGGAAAGGCGTAATTTGTGATTTTTACCTAAATTTCGGGACCTGGACGAAATCGAAAATTTTTCTGGCTAGGGATTTTCAAGCAAAGAGTCTCTCTTTCATCGATGTTCTAAACATTGTTCCATGAGTACCTCATTGGCTGCCAAATGCCACATAACTTGCAACGAAGTTGCCTATGTTTTAGATCATCCGATTGTAGGTCTTTTGGTTCAACCCTTTTATTCTTTGTTGCCTATTTCACCCAGATGATCAAGGGAAAGGCGTAATTGGTGATTTTTCCCAAATTTCG
Source organism: Xylota sylvarum (assembly GCA_905220385.1). Taxonomy (NCBI): domain Eukaryota; kingdom Metazoa; phylum Arthropoda; class Insecta; order Diptera; family Syrphidae; genus Xylota; species Xylota sylvarum. The sequence goes on along the minus strand of LR999957.1, from coordinate 95,048,787 downwards.
GGACCTGGACAAAATCGAAAATTTTTCTGGATAGGGATTTTCAAGCAAAGAGTCTCTCTTTCATCGATGTTCTAAACATTGTTCCATGAGTACCTCATTGGCTGCCAAATGCCACATAACTTGCAACGAAGTTGCCTATGTTTTAGATCATCCGATTGTAGGTCTTTAGGTTCAACCGTTTTATTCTTTGTTGCCTATTTCACCCAGTTATCAAGGGAAAGGCGTAATTGGTGATTTTTACCTAAATTCCGGGACCTGGACAAAATCGAAAATTTTTCTGGATAGGGATTTTCAAGCAAAGAGTCTCTCTTTCATCGATGTTCTAAACATTGTTCCATGAGTACCTCATTGGCTGCCAAATGCCACATAACTTGCAACGAAGTTGCCTATGCTTTAGATCATCCGATTGTAGGTCTTTAGGTTCAACTCTTTTATTCTTTGTTGCCTATTTCACCCAGTTATCAAGGGAAAGGCGTAATTTGTGATTTTTACCTAAATTTCGGGACCTGGACGAAATCGAAAATTTTTCTGGATAGGGATTTTCAAGCAAAGAGTCTCTCTTTCATCGATGTTCTATACATTGTTACATAAATACCTCATTGGCTGCCAAATGCCACATAACTTGCAACGAAGTTGCCTATGTTTTAGATCATCCGATTGTAGGTCTTTTGGTTCAACCCTTTTATTCTTTGTTGCCTATTTCACCCAGATAATCAAGGGAAAGGCGTAATTGGTGATTTTTACCTAAATTCCGGGACCTGGACGAAATCGAAAATTTTTCTGGATAAGGATTTTCAAGCAAAGAGTCTCTCTTTCATCGATGTTCTAAACATTGTTCCATGAGTACCTCATTGGCTGCCAAATGCCACATAACTTGCAACGAAGTTGCCTATGTTTTAGATCATCCGATTGTAGGTCTTTTGGTTCAACCCTTTTATTCTTTGTTGCCTATTTCACCCAGATGATCAAGGGAAAGGCGTAATTGGTGATTTTTCCCAAATTTCGGGACCTGGACAAAATCGAAAATTTTTCTGGATAGGGATTTTCAAGCAAAGAGTCTCTCTTTCATCGATGTTCTATACATTGTTACATAAATACCTCATTGGCTGCCAAATGCCACATAACTTGCAACGAAGTTGCCTATGTTTTAGATCATCCGATTGTAGGTCTTTTGGTTCAACCCTTTTATTCTTTGTTGCCTATTTCACAGAGATAATCATGGGAAAGGCGTAATTGGTGATTTTTACCTAAATTCCGGGACCTGGACAAACTCGAAAATTTTTCTGGATAGGGATATTCAAGCAAAGAGTCTCTCTTTCATCGATGTTCTATACATTGTTCCCTGAGTACCTCATTGGCTGCCAAATGCCACATAACTTGCAACGAAGTTGCCTATGTTTTAGATCATCCGATTGTAGGTCTTTTGGTTCAACCCTTTTATTCTTTGTTGCCTATTTCACCCAGATAATCAAGGAAAAGGCGTAATTTGTGATTTTTACCTAAATTCCGGGACCTGGACAAAATCGAAAATTTTTCTGGATAGGGATTTTCAAGCAAAGAGTCTCTCTTTCATCGATGTTCTAAACATTGTTCCATGAGTACCTCATTGGCTGCCAAATGCCACATAACTTGCAACGAAGTTGCCTATGTTTTAGATCATCCGATTGTAGGTCTTTAGGTTCAACCGTTTTATTCTTTGTTGCCTATTTCACCCAGTTATCAAGGGAAAGGCGTAATTGGTGATTTTTACCTAAATTCCGGGACCTGGACAAAATCGAAAATTTTTCTGGATAGGGATTTTCAAGCAAAGAGTCTCTCTTTCATCGATGTTCTAAACATTGTTCCATGAGTACCTCATTGGCTGCCAAATGCCACATAACTTGCAACGAAGTTGCCTATGTTTTAGATCATCCGATTGTAGGTCTTTAGGTACAACTCTTTTATTCTTTGTTGCCTATTTCACCCAGTTATCAAGGGAAAGGCGTAATTTGTGATTTTTACCTAAATTCCGGGACCTGGACAAAATCGAAAATTTTTCTGGATAGGGATTTTCAAGCAAAGAGTCTCTCTTTCATCGATGTTCTATACATTGTTCCATGAGTACCTCATTGGCTGCCAAATGCCACATAACTTGCAACGAAGTTGCCTATGTTTTAGATCATCCGATTGTAGGTCTTTTGGTTCAACCCTTTTATTCTTTGTTGCCTATTTCACCCAGATAATCAAGGGAAAGGCGTAATTGGTGATTTTTACCTAAATTCCGGGACCTGGACGAAATCGAAAATTTTTCTGGATAAGGATTTTCAAGCAAAGAGTCTCTCTTTCATCGATGTTCTAAACATTGTTCCATGAGTACCTCATTGGCTGCCAAATGCCACATAACTTGCAACGAAGTTGCCTATGTTTTAGATCATCCGATTGTAGGTATTTTGGTTCAACCCTTTTATTCTTTGTTGCCTATTTCACCCAGATAATCAAGGGAAAGGTGTAATTTGTGATTTTTACCTAAATTTCGGAACCTGGACGAAATCGAAAATTTTTCTGGGTAGGGATTTTCAAGCAAAGAGTCTCTCTTTCATCGATGTTCTATACATTGTTCCATGAGTACCTCATTGGCTGCCAAATGCCACATAACTTGCAACGAAGTTGCCTATGTTTTAGATCATCCGATTGTAGGTCTTTTGGTTCAACCCTTTTATTCTTTGTTGCCTATTTCACCCAGATAATCAAGAGAAAGGCGTAATTGGTGATTTTTACCTAAATTCCGGGACCTGGACAAAATCGAAAATTTTTCTGGATAGGGATTTTCAAGCAAAGAGTCTCTCTTTCATCGATGTTCTATACATTGTTCCATGAGTACCTCATTGGCTGCCAAATGCCACATAACTTGCAACGAAGTTGCCTATGTTTTAGATCATCCGATTGTAGGTCTTTTGATTCAACCCTTTTATTCTTTGTTGCTTATTTCACCCAGATAATCAAGGGAAAGGCGTAATTTGTGATTTTTACCTAAATTTCGGGACCTGGACGGAATCGAAAATTTTTCTGGATAGGGATTTTCAAGCAAAGAGTCTCTCTTTCATCGATGTTCTAAACATTGTTCCATGAGTACCTCATTGGCTGCCAAATGCCACATAACTTGCAACGAAGTTGCCTATGTTTTAGATCATCCGATTGTAGGTCTTTAGGTTCAACCGTTTTATTCTTTGTTGCCTATTTCACCCAGTTATCAAGGGAAAGGCGTAATTGGTGATTTTTACCTAAATTCCGGGACCTGGACAAAATCGAAAATTTTTCTGGATAGGGATTTTCAAGCAAAGAGTCTCTCTTTCATCGATGTTCTAAACATTGTTCCATGAGTACCTCATTGGCTGCCAAATGCCACATAACTTGCAACGAAGTTGCCTATGTTTTAGATCATCCGATTGTAGGTCTTTAGGTACAACTCTTTTATTCTTTGTTGCCTATTTCACCCAGTTATCAAGGGAAAGGCGTAATTTGTGATTTTTACCTAAATTCCGGGACCTGGACAAAATCGAAAATTTTTCTGGATAGGGATTTTCAAGCAAAGAGTCTCTCTTTCATCGATGTTCTATACATTGTTCCATGAGTACCTCATTGGCTGCCAAATGCCACATAACTTGCAACGAAGTTGCCTATGTTTTAGATCATCCGATTGTAGGTCTTTTGGTTCAACCCTTTTATTCTTTGTTGCCTATTTCACCCAGATAATCAAGGGAAAGGCGTAATTGGTGATTTTTACCTAAATTCCGGGACCTGGACGAAATCGAAAATTTTTCTGGATAAGGATTTTCAAGCAAAGAGTCTCTCTTTCATCGATGTGCTAAACATTGTTCCATGAGTACCTCATTGGCTGCCAAATGCCACATAACTTGCAACGAAGTTGCCTATGTTTTAGATCATCCGATTGTAGGTCTTTTGGTTCAACCCTTTTATTCTTTGTTGCCTATTTCACCCAGATAATCAAGAGAAAGGCGTAATTGGTGATTTTTACCTAAATTCCGGGACCTGGACAAAATCGAAAATTTTTCTGGATAGGGATTTTCAAGCAAAGAGTCTCTCTTTCATCGATGTTCTATACATTGTTCCATGAGTACCTCATTGGCTGCCAAATGCCACATAACTTGCAACGAAGTTGCCTATGTTTTAGATCATCCGATTGTAGGTCTTTTGATTCAACCCTTTTATTCTTTGTTGCTTATTTCACCCAGATAATCAAGGGAAAGGCGTAATTTGTGATTTTTACCTAAATTTCGGGACCTGGACGGAATCGAAAATTTTTCTGGATAGGGATTTTCAAGCAAAGAGTCTCTCTTTCATCGATGTTCTAAACATTGTTCCATGAGTACCTCATTGGCTGCCAAATGCCACATAACTTGCAACGAAGTTGCCTATGTTTTAGATCATCCGATTGTAGGTCTTTAGGTTCAACCGTTTTATTCTTTGTTGCCTATTTCACCCAGTTATCAAGGGAAAGGCGTAATTGGTGATTTTTACCTAAATTCCGGGACCTGGACAAAATCGAAAATTTTTCTGGATAGGGATTTTCAAGCAAAGAGTCTCTCTTTCATCGATGTTCTAAACATTGTTCCATGAGTACCTCATTGGCTGCCAAATGCCACATAACTTGCAACGAAGTTGCCTATGTTTTAGATCATCCGATTGTAGGTCTTTAGGTACAACTCTTTTATTCTTTGTTGCCTATTTCACCCAGTTATCAAGGGAAAGGCGTAATTTGTGATTTTTACCTAAATTCCGGGACCTGGACAAAATCGAAAATTTTTCTGGATAGGGATTTTCAAGCAAAGAGTCTCTCTTTCATCGATGTTCTATACATTGTTCCATGAGTACCTCATTGGCTGCCAAATGCCACATAACTTGCAACGAAGTTGCCTATGTTTTAGATCATCCGATTGTAGGTCTTTTGGTTCAACCCTTTTATTCTTTGTTGCCTATTTCACCCAGATAATCAAGGGAAAGGCGTAATTGGTGATTTTTACCTAAATTCCGGGACCTGGACGAAATCGAAAATTTTTCTGGATAAGGATTTTCAAGCAAAGAGTCTCTCTTTCATCGATGTTCTAAACATTGTTCCATGAGTACCTCATTGGCTGCCAAATGCCACATAACTTGCAACGAAGTTGCCTATGTTTTAGATCATCCGATTGTAGGTCTTTTGGTTCAACCCTTTTATTCTTTGTTGCCTATTTCACCCAGATAATCAAGAGAAAGGCGTAATTGGTGATTTTTACCTAAATTCCGGGACCTGGACAAAATCGAAAATTTTTCTGGATAGGGATTTTCAAGCAAAGAGTCTCTCTTTCATCGATGTTCTATACATTGTTCCATGAGTACCTCATTGGCTGCCAAATGCCACATAACTTGCAACGAAGTTGCCTATGTTTTAGATCATCCGATTGTAGGTCTTTTGGTTCAACCCTTTTATTCTTTGTTGCCTATTTCACCCAGTTATCAAGGGAAAGGCGTAATTTGTGATTTTTACCTAAATTCCGGGACCTGGACAAAATCGAAAATTTTTCTGGATAGGGATTTTCAAGCAAAGAGTCTCTCTTTCATCGATGTTCTATACATTGTTCCATGAGTACCTCATTGGCTGCCAAATGCCACATAACTTGCAACGAAGTTGCCTATGTTTTAGATCATCCGATTGTAGGTCTTTTGGTTCAACCCTTTTATTCTTTGTTGCCTATTTCACCCAGATAATCAAGGGAAAGGCGTAATTGGTGATTTTTACCTAAATTCCGGGACCTGGACGAAATCGAAAATTTTTCTGGATAAGGATTTTCAAGCAAAGAGTCTCTCTTTCATCGATGTTCTAAACATTGTTCCATGAGTACCTCATTGGCTGCCAAATGCCACATAACTTGCAACGAAGTTGCCTATGTTTTAGATCATCCGATTGTAGGTCTTTTGGTTCAACCCTTTTATTCTTTGTTGCCTATTTCACCCAGATAATCAAGGGAAAGGTGTAATTTGTGATTTTTACCTAAATTTCGGAACCTGGACGAAATCGAAAATTTTTCTGGGTAGGGATTTTCAAGCAAAGAGTCTCTCTTTCATCGATGTTCTATACATTGTTCCATGAGTACCTCATTGGCTGCCAAATGCCACATAACTTGCAACGAAGTTGCCTATGTTTTAGATCATCCGATTGTAGGTCTTTTGGTTCAACCCTTTTATTCTTTGTTGCCTATTTCACCCAGATAATCAAGAGAAAGGCGTAATTGGTGATTTTTACCTAAATTCCGGGACCTGGACAAAATCGAAAATTTTTCTGGATAGGGATTTTCAAGCAAAGAGTCTCTCTTTCATCGATGTTCTATACATTGTTCCATGAGTACCTCATTGGCTGCCAAATGCCACATAACTTGCAACGAAGTTGCCTATGTTTTAGATCATCCGATTGTAGGTCTTTTGATTCAACCCTTTTATTCTTTGTTGCTTATTTCACCCAGATAATCAAGGGAAAGGCGTAATTTGTGATTTTTACCTAAATTTCGGGACCTGGACGGAATCGAAAATTTTTCTGGATAGGGATTTTCAAGCAAAGAGTCTCTCTTTCATCGATGTTCTATACATTGTTCCATAAATACCTCATTGGCTGCCAAATGCCACATAACTTGCAACGAAGTTGCCTATGTTTTAGATCATCCGATTGTAGGTCTTTTGCTTCAACCCTTTTATTCTTTGTTGCCTATTTCACCCAGATAATCAAGGGAAAGGCGTAATTTGTGATTTTTCCCAAATTTCGGGACCTGGACAAAATCGAAAATTTTTCTGGATAGGGATTTTCAAGCAAAGAGTCTCTCTTTCATCGATGTTCTATACATTGTTCCATGAGTACCTCATTGGCTGCCAAATGCCACATAACTTGCAACGAAGTTGCCTATGTTTTAGATCATCCGATTGTAGGTCTTTTGGTTCAACCCTTTTATTCTTTGTTGCCTATTTCACCCAGATAATCAAGGGAAAGGCGTAATTTGTGATTTTTCCCAAATTTCGGGACCTGGACAAAATCGAAAATTTTTCTGGATAGGGATTTTCAAGCAAAGAGTCTCTCTTTCATCGATGTTCTATACATTGTTCCATGAGTACCTCATTGGCTGCCAAATGCCACATAACTTGCAACGAAGTTGCCTATGTTTTAGATCATCCGATTGTAGGTCTTTTGGTTCAACCCTTTTATTCTTTGTTGCCTATTTCACCCAGATAATCAAGGGAAAGGCGTAATTTGTGATTTTTCCCAAATTTCGGGACCTGGACAAAATCGAAAATTTTTCTGGATTGGGATTTCCAAGCAAAGAATATCTCTTTCATCGATGATCTATACATTGTTCCATAAATACCTCATTGGCTGCCAAATGCCACATAACTTGCAACGAAGTTGCCTATGTTTTAGATCATCCGATTGTAGGTCTTTTGGTTCAACCCTTTTATTCTTTGTTGCCTATTTCACCCAGATAATCAAGGGAAAGGCGTAATTTGTGATTTTTCCCAAATTTCGGGACCTGGACAAAATCGAAAATTTTTCTGGATAGGGATTTTCAAGCAAAGAGTCTCTCTTTCATCGATGTTCTATACATTGTTCCATGAGTACCTCATTGGCTGCCAAATGCCACATAACTTGCAACGAAGTTGCCTATGTTTTAGATCATCCGATTGTAGGTCTTTTGGTTCAACCCTTTTATTCTTTGTTGCCTATTTCACCCAGATAATCAAGGGAAAGGCGTAATTTGTGATTTTTCCCAAATTTCGGGACCTGGACAAAATCGAAAATTTTTCTGGATAGGGATTTTCAAGCAAAGAGTCTCTCTTTCATCGATGTTCTATACATTGTTCCATGAGTACCACATAACTTGCAACGAAGTTGCCTATGTTTTAGATCATCCGATTGTAGGTCTTTTGGTTCAACCCTTTTATTCTTTGTTGCCTATTTCACCCAGATAATCAAGGGAAAGGCGTAATTTGTGATTTTTCCCAAATTTCGGGACCTGGACAAAATCGAAAATTTTTCTGGATAGAGATTTGCAAGCAAAAAGTCTCTCTTTCATCGATGATCTATACATTGTTCCATAAATACCTCATTGGCTGCCAAATGCCACATAACTTGCAACGAAGTTGCCTATGTTTTAGATCATCCGATTGTAGGTCTTTTGCTTCAACCCTTTTATTCTTTGTTGCCTATTTCACCCAGATAATCAAGGGAAAGGCGTAATTTGTGATTTTTCCCAAATTTCGGGACCTGGACAAAATCGAAAATTTCTCTGGATAGGGATTTTCAAGCAAAGAGTCTCTCTTTCATCGATGTTCTATACATTGTTCCATGAGTACCTCATTGGCTGCCAAATGCCACATAACTTGCAACGAAGTTGACTATGTTTTAGATCATCCTATTGTAGGTCTTTTGGTTCAACCCTTTTATTCTTTGTTGCCTATTTCACCCAGATAATCAAGGGAAAGGCGTAATTTGTGATTTTTCCCAAATTTCGGGACCTGGACAAAATCGAAAATTTTTCTGGATTGGGATTTCCAAGCAAAGAATATCTCTTTCATCGATGATCTATACATTGTTCCATAAATACCTCATTGGCTGCCAAATGCCACATAACTTGCAACGAAGTTGCCTATGTTTTAGATCATCCGATTGTAGGTCTTTTAGTTCAACCCTTTTATTCTTTGTTGCCTATTTCACCCAGATAATCAAGGGAAAGGCGTAATTTGTGATTTTTCCCAAATTTCGGGACCTGGACAAAATCGAAAATTTTTCTGGATAGGGATTTTCAAGCAAAGAGTCTCTCTTTCATCGATGTTCTATACATTGTTCCATGAGTACCTCATTGGCTGCCAAATGCCACATAACTTGCAACGAAGTTGCCTATGTTTTAGATCATCCGATTGTAGGTCTTTTGGTTCAACCCTTTTATTCTTTGTTGCCTATTTCACCCAGATAATCAAGGGAAAGGCGTAATTTGTGATTTTTCCCAAATTTCGGGACCTGGACAAAATCGAAAATTTTTCTGGATAGGGATTTTCAAGCAAAGAGTCTCTCTTTCATCGATGTTCTATACATTGTTCCATGAGTACCTCATTGGCTGCCAAATGCCACATAACTTGCAACGAAGTTGCCTATGTTTTAGATCATCCGATTGTAGGTCTTTTGGTTCAACCCTTTTATTCTTTGTTGCCTATTTCACCCAGATAATCAAGGGAAAGGCGTAATTTGTGATTTTTCCCAAATTTCGGGACCTGGACAAAATCGAAAATTTTTCTGGATAGAGATTTGCAAGCAAACAGTCTCTCTTTCATCGATGATCTATACATTGTTCCATAAATACCTCATTGGCTGCCAAATGCCACATAACTTGCAACGAAGTTGCCTATGTTTTAGATCATCCGATTGTAGGTCTTTTACTTCAACCCTTTTATTCTTTGTTGCCTATTTCACCCAGATAATCAAGGGAAAGGCGTAATTTGTGATTTTTCCCAAATTTCGGGACCTGGACAAAATCGAAAATTTTTCTGGATAGAGATTTGCAAGCAAACAGTCTCTCTTTCATCGATGTTCTACACATTGTTCCATAAATACCTCATTGGCTGCCAAATGCCACATAACTTGCAACGAAGTTGCCTATGTTTTAGATCATCCGATTGTAGGTCTTTTGGTTCAACCCTTTTATTCTTTGTTGCCTATTTCACCCAGATAATCAAGGGAAAGGCGTAATTTGTGATTTTTCCCAAATTTCGGGACCTGGACAAAATCGAAAATTTTTCTGGATAGGGATTTTCAAGCAAAGAGTCTCTCTTTCATCGATGTTCTATACATTGTTCCATGAGTACCTCATTGGCTGCCAAATGCCACATAACTTGCAACGAAGTTGCCTATGTTTTAGATCATCCGATTGTAGGTCTTTTGGTTCAACCCTTTTATTCTTTGTTGCCTATTTCACCCAGATAATCAAGGGAAAGGCGTAATTTGTGATTTTTCCCAAATTTCGGGACCTGGACAAAATCGAAAATTTTTCTGGATAGGGATTTTCAAGCAAAGAGTCTCTCTTTCATCGATGTTCTATACATTGTTCCATAAATACCTCATTGGCTGCCAAATGCCACATAACTTGCAACGAAGTTGCCTATGTTTTAGATCATCCGATTGTAGGTCTTTTGCTTCAACCCTTTTATCCTTTGTTGCCTATTTCACCCAGATAATCAAGGGAAAGGCGTAATTTGTGATTTTTACCTAAATTTCGGGACCTGGACGAAATCGAAAATTTTTCTGGATAGAGATTTGCAAGCAAACAGTCTCTCTTTCATCGATGTTCTACACATTGTTCCATAAATACCTCATTGGCTGCCAAATGCCACATAACTTGCAACGAAGTTGCCTATGTTTTAGATCATCCGATTGTAGGTCTTTTGCTTCAACCCTTTTATTCTTTGTTGCCTATTTCACCCAGATAATCAGGAGAAAGGCGTAATTGGTGATTTTTACCTAAATTCCGGGACCTGGACAAAATCGAAAATTTTTCTTGATAGAGATTTGCAAGCAAACAGTCTCTCTTTCATCGATGTTCTACACATTGTTCCATAAATACCTCATTGGCTGCCAAATGCCACATATCTTGCAACGAAGTTGCCTATGTTTTAGATCATCCGATTGTAGGTCTTTTGCTTCAACCCTTTTATTCTTTGTTGCCTATTTCACCCAGATAATCAAGGGAAAGGCGTAATTTGTGATTTTTCCCAAATTTCGGGACCTGGACAAAATCGAAAATTTTTCTGGATAGAGATTTGCAAGCAAACAGTCTCTCTTTCATCGATGATCTATACATTGTTCCATAAATACCTCATTGGCTGCCAAATGCCACATATCTTGCAACGAAGTTGCCTATGTTTTAGATCATCCGATTGTAGGTCTTTTGCTTCAACCCTTTTATTCTTTGTTGCCTATTTCACCCAGATAATCAAGGGAAAGCCGTAATTTGTGATTTTTCCCAAATTTCGGGACCTGGACAAAATCGAAAATTTTTCTGGATAGAGATTTGCAAGCAAACAGTCTCTCTTTCATCGATGTTCTACGCATTGTTCCATAAATACCTCATTGGCTGCCAAATGCCACATAACTTGCAACGAAGTTGCCTATGTTTTAGATCATCCGATTGTAGGTCTTTTGCTTCAACCCTTTTATTCTTTGTTGCCTATTTCACCCAGATAATCAAGAGAAAGGCGTAATTGGTGATTTTTACCTAAATTCCGGGACCTGGACAAAATCGAAAATTTTTCTGGATAGAGATTTGCAAGCAAACAGTCTCTCTTTCATCGATGTTCTACACATTGTTCCATAAATACCTCATTTTCTGCCAAATGCCACATATCTTGCAACGAAGTTGCCTATGTTTTAGATCATCCGATTGTAGGTCTTTTGCTTCAACCCTTTTATTCTTTGTTGCCTATTTCACCCAGATGAGCAAGGGAAAGGCGTAATTTGTGATTTTTACCAAATTTCGGGACCTGGACAAAATCGAAAATTTTTCTGGATAGAGATTTGCAAGCAAACAGTCTCTCTTTCATCGATGTTCTACACATTGTTCCATAAATACCTCATTGGCTGCCAAATGCCACATATCTTGCAACGAAGTTGCCTATGTTTTAGATCATCCGATTGTAGGTCTTTTGCTTCAACCCTTTTATTCTTTGTTGCCTATTTCACCCAGATAATCAAGGGAAAGCCGTAATTTGTGATTTTTCCCAAATTTCGGGACCTGGACAAAATCGAAAATTTTTCTGGATAGGGATTTTCAAGCAAAGAGTCTCTCTTTCATCGATGTTCTATACATTGTTCCATGAGTACCTCATTGGCTGCCAAATGCCACATAACTTGCAACGAAGTTGCCTATGTTTTAGATCATCCGATTGTAGGTCTTTTGGTTCAACCCTTTTATTCTTTGTTGCCTATTTCACCCAGATAATCAAGGGAAAGGCGTAATTTGTGATTTTTCCCAAATTTCGGGACCTGGACAAAATCGAAAATTTTTCTGGATAGAGATTTGCAAGCAAACAGTCTCTCTTTCATCGATGATCTATACATTGTTCCATAAATACCTCATTGGCTGCCAAATGCCACATAACTTGCAACAAAGTTGCCTATGTTTTAGATCATCCGATTGTAGGTCTTTTGCTTCAACCCTTTTATTCTTTGTTGCCTATTTCGCCCAGATAATCAAGGAAAAGGCGTAATTTGTGATTTTTCCCAACTTTCGGGACCTGGACAAAATCGAAAAATTTTCTGGATAGAGATTTGCAAGCAAACAGTCTCTCTTTCATCGATGTTCTATACATTGTTCCATGAGTACCTCATTGGCTGCCAAATGCCACATAACTTGCAACGAAGTTGCCTATGTTTTAGATCATCCGATTGTAGGTCTTTTGCTTCAACCCTTTTATTCTTTGTTGCCTATTTCACCCAGATAATCAAGGAAAAGGCGTAATTTGTGATTTTTCCCAACTTTCGGGACCTGGACAAAATCGAAAATTTTTCTGGATAGAGATTTGCAAGCAAAAACAGTCTCTCATCGATGTTCTGTACATAAATACCTCATTGGCTGCCAAATGCCACATATCTTGCAACGAAGTTGCCTATGTTTTAGATCATCCGATTGTAGGTCTTTCGGTTCAACCCTTTTATTCTTTGTTGCCTATTTCACCCAGATGATCAAGGGAAAGGCGTAATTTGTGATTTTTCCCAAATTTCGGGACCTGGACAAAATCGAAAATTTTTCTGGATAAGGATTTTCAAGCAAAGAGTCTCTCTTTCATCGATGTTCTATACATTGTTCCATAAGTACCTCACTGGCTGCCAAATGCCACATATCTTGAAACGAAGTTGCCTATGTTTTAGATCATCCGATCGTAGGTCTTTTGCTTCAACCCTTTTATTCTTTTTTGCCTATTTCACCCAGATGATCAAGGGAAAGGCGTAATTTGTGATTTTTCCCAAATTTCGGGACCTGGACAAAATCGAAAATTTTTCTGGATAAGGATTTTCAAGCAAAGAGTCTCTCTTTCATCGATGTTCTATACATTGTTCCATAAATACCTCATTGGCTGCCAAATGCCACATATCTTGAAACGAAGTTGCCTATGTTTTAGATCATCCGATTGTAGGTCTTTTGCTTCAACCCTTTTATTCTTTGTTGCCTATTTCACCCAGATGAGCAAGGGAAAGGCGTAATTTGTGATTTTTACCTAAATTTCGGGACCTGGACGAAATCGAAAATTTTTCTGGATAGGGATATTCAAGCAAAGAGTCTCTCTTTCATCGATGTTCTACACATTGTTCCATAAATACCTCATTGGCTGCCAAATGCCACATAACTTGCAACGAAGTTGCCTATGTTTTAGATCATCCGATCGTAGGTCTTTCGGTTCAACCCTTTTATTCTTTGTTGCCTATTTCACCCAGATGATCAAGGAAAAGGCGTAATTTGTGATTTTTCCCAAATTTCGGGACCTGGACAAAATCGAAAATTTTTCTGGATAGAGATTTGCAAGCAAACAGTCTCTCTTTCATCGATGATCTATACATTGTTCCATAAATACCTCATTGGCTGCCAAATGCCACATAACTTGCAACGAAGTTGCCTATGTTTTAGATCATCCGATTGTAGGTCTTTTGCTTCAACCCTTTTATTCTTTGTTGCCTATTTCACCCAGATAATCAAGGGAAAGGCGTAATTTGTGATTTTTACCTAAATTCCGGGACCTGGACAAAATCGAAAATTTTTCTGGATAGAGATTTGCAAGCAAAAACAGTCTCTCATCGATGTTCTGTACATAAATACCTCATTGGCTGCCAAATGCCACATATCTTGCAACGAAGTTGCCTATGTTTTAGATCATCCGATTGTAGGTCTTTTGGTTCAACCCTTTTATTCTTTGTTGCCTATTTCACCCAGATAATCAAGGGAAAGGCGTAATTTGTGATTTTTCCCAAATTTCGGGACCTGGACAAAATCGAAAATTTTTCTGGATAGAGATTTGCAAGCAAAGAGTCTCTCTTTCATCGGTGTTCTACACATTGTTCCATAAGTACCTCACTGGCTGCCAAATGCCACATATCTTGAAACGAAGTTGCCTATGTTTTAGATCATCCGATTGTAGGTCTTTTGGTTCAACCCTTTTATTCTTTGTTGCCTATTTCACCCAGATAATCAAGGGAAAGGCGTAATTTGTGATTTTTCCCAAATTTCGGGACCTGGACAAAATCGAAAATTTTTCTGGATAGAGATTTGCAAGCAAAGAGTCTCTCTTTCATCGGTGTTCTACACATTGTTCCATAAGTACCTCACTGGCTGCCAAATGCCACATATCTTGCAACGAAGTTGCCTATGTTTTAGATCATCCGATTGTAGGTCTTTTGCTTCAACCCTTTTATTCTTTGTTGCCTATTTCACCCAGATAATCAAGGGAAAGGCGTAATTTGTGATTTTTCCCAAATTCCGGGACCTGGACAAAATCGAAAATTTTTCTGGATAGAGATTTGCAAGCAAACAGTCTCTCTTTCATCGATGATCTATACATTGTTCCATAAATACCTCATTGGCTGCCAAATGCCACATATCTTGCAACGAAGTTGCCTATGTTTTAGATCATCCGATTGTAGGTCTTTTGGTTCAACCCTTTTATTCTTTGTTGCCTATTTCACCCAGATAATCAAGGGAAAGGCGTAATTTGTGATTTTTCTCAAATTTCGGGACCTGGAAAAAATCGAAAATTTTTCTGGATAGAGATTTGCAAGCAAACAGTCTCTCTTTCATCGATGTTCTACACATTGTTCCATAAGTACCTCACTGGCTGCCAAATGCCACATATCTTGCAACGAAGTTGCCTATGTTTTAGATCATCCGATTGTAGGTCTTTTGGTTCAACCCTTTTATTCTTTGTTGCCTATTTCACCCAGATAATCAAGGGAAAGGCGTAATTTGTGATTTTTCCCAACTTTCGGGACCTGGACAAAATCGAAAATTTTTCTGGATAGAGATTTGCAAGCAAAGAGTCTCTCTTTCATCGGTGTTCTACACATTGTTCCATAAGTACCTCACTGGCTGCCAAATGCCACATATCTTGAAACGAAGTTGCCTATGGTTTAGATCATCCGATCGTAGGTCTTTTGGTTCAACCCTTTTATTCTTTGTTGCCTATTTCACCCAGATAATCAAGGGAAAGGCGTAATTTGTGATTTTTCCCAAATTTCGGGACCTGGACAAAATCGAAAATTTTTCTGGATAGAGATTTGCAAGCAAAGAGTCTCTCTTTCATCGGTGTTCTACACATTGTTCCATAAGTACCTCACTGGCTGCCAAATGCCACATATCTTGAAACGAAGTTGCCTATGTTTTAGATCATCCGATTGTAGGTCTTTTGGTTCAACCCTTTTATTCTTTGTTGCCTATTTCACCCAGATAATCAAGGGAAAGGCGTAATTTGTGATTTTTCCCAAATTTCGGGACCTGGACAAAATCGAAAATTTTTCTGGATAGAGATTTGCAAGCAAAGAGTCTCTCTTTCATCGATGTTCTACACATTGTTCCATAAGTACCTCATTGGCTGCCAAATGCCACATATCTTGAAACGAAGTTGCCTATGTTTTAGATCATCCGATTGTAGGTCTTTTGGTTCAACCCTTTTATTCTTTGTTGCCTATTTCACCCAGATAATCAAGGGAAAGGCGTAATTTGTGATTTTTCCCAACTTTCGGGACCTGGACAAAATCGAAAATTTTTCTGGATAGAGATTTGCAAGCAAAGAGTCTCTCTTTCATCGGTGTTCTACACATTGTTCCATAAGTACCTCACTGGCTGCCAAATGCCACATATCTTGAAACGAAGTTGCCTATGTTTTAGATCATCCGATTGTAGGTCTTTTGGTTCAACCCTTTTATTCTTTGTTGCCTATTTCACCCAGATAATCAAGGAAAAGGCGTAATTTGTGATTTTTCCCAACTTTCGGGACCTGGACAAAATCGAAAATTTTTCTGGATAGAGATTTGCAAGCAAAAACAGTCTCTCATCGATGTTCTGTACATAAATACCTCATTGGCTGCCAAATGCCACATATCTTGCAACGAAGTTGCCTATGTTTTAGATCATCCGATTGTAGGTCTTTTGCTTCAACCCTTTTATTCTTTGTTGCCTATTTCACCCAGATAATCAAGGAAAAGGCGTAATTTGTGATTTTTCCTAAATTCCGGGACCTGGACAAAATCGAAAATTTTTCTGGATAGAGATTTGCAAGCAAAGAGTCTCTCTTTCATCGATGTTCTACACATTGTTCCATAAGTACCTCACTGGCTGCCAAATGCCATATATCTTGAAACGAAGTTGCCTATGTTTTAGATCATCCGATTGTAGGTCTTTTGATTCAACCCTTTTATTCTTTGTTGCCTATTTCACCCAGATAATCAAGGGAAAGGCGTAATTTGTGATTTTTCCCAAATTTCGGGACCTGGACAAAATCGAAAATTTTTCTGGATAGAGATTTGCAAGCAAAGAGTCTCTCTTTCATCGATGTTCTACACATTGTTCCATAAGTACCTCACTGGCTGCCAAATGCCATATATCTTGAAACGAAGTTGCCTATGTTTTAGATCATCCGATTGTAGGTCTTTTGGTTCAACCCTTTTATTCTTTGTTGCCTATTTCACCCAGATAATCAAGGGAAAGGCGTAATTTGTGATTTTTCCCAAATTTCGGGACCTGGACAAAATCGAAATTTTTTCTGGATAGAGATTTGCAAGCAAAGAGTCTCTCTTTCATCGATGTTCTACACATTGTTCCATAAGTACCTCATTGGCTGCCAAATGCCACATATCTTGAAACGAAGTTGCCTATGTTTTAGATCATCCGATTGTAGGTCTTTTGCTTCAACCCTTTTATTCTTTGTTGCCTATTTCACCCAGATAATCAAGGGAAAGGCGTAATTTGTGATTTTTCCCAACTTTCGGGACCTGGACAAAATCGAAAATTTTTCTGGATAGAGATTTGCAAGCAAAGAGTCTCTCTTTCATCGGTGTTCTACACATTGTTCCATAAGTACCTCACTGGCTGCCAAATGCCACATATCTTGAAACGAAGTTGCCTATGTTTTAGATCATCCGATTGTAGGTCTTTTGGTTCAACCCTTTTATTCTTTGTTGCCTATTTCACCCAGATAATCAAGGAAAAGGCGTAATTTGTGATTTTTCCCAACTTTCGGGACCTGGACAAAATCGAAAATTTTTCTGGATAGAGATTTGCAAGCAAAAACAGTCTCTCATCGATGTTCTGTACATAAATACCTCATTGGCTGCCAAATGCCACATATCTTGCAACGAAGTTGCCTATGTTTTAGATCATCCGATTGTAGGTCTTTTGGTTCAACCCTTTTATTCTTTGTTGCCTATTTCACCCAGATAATCAAGGGAAAGGCGTAATTTGTGATTTTTCCCAACTTTCGGGACCTGGACAAAATCGAAAATTTTTCTGGATAGAGATTTGCAAGCAAAGAGTCTCTCTTTCATCGGTGTTCTACACATTGTTCCATAAGTACCTCACTGGCTGCCAAATGCCACATATCTTGAAACGAAGTTGCCTATGGTTTAGATCATCCGATCGTAGGTCTTTTGGTTCAACCCTTTTATTCTTTGTTGCCTATTTCACCCAGATAATCAAGGGAAAGGCGTAATTTGTGATTTTTCCCAAATTTCGGGACCTGGACAAAATCGAAAATTTTTCTGGATAGAGATTTGCAAGCAAAGAGTCTCTCTTTCATCGGTGTTCTACACATTGTTCCATAAGTACCTCACTGGCTGCCAAATGCCACATATCTTGAAACGAAGTTGCCTATGTTTTAGATCATCCGATTGTAGGTCTTTTGGTTCAACCCTTTTATTCTTTGTTGCCTATTTCACCCAGATAATCAACTGAAAGGCGTAATTTGTGATTTTTCCCAAATTTCGGGACCTGGACAAAATCGAAAATTTTTCTGGATAGAGATTTGCAAGCAAAGAGTCTCTCTTTCATCGATGTTCTACACATTGTTCCATAAGTACCTCACTGGCTGCCAAATGCCATATATCTTGAAACGAAGTTGCCTATGTTTTAGATCATCCGATTGTAGGTCTTTTGGTTCAACCCTTTTATTCTTTGTTGCCTATTTCACCCAGATAATCAAGGGAAAGGCGTAATTTGTGATTTTTCCCAAATTTCGGGACCTGGACAAAATCGAAATTTTTTCTGGATAGAGATTTGCAAGCAAAGAGTCTCTCTTTCATCGATGTTCTACACATTGTTCCATAAGTACCTCATTGGCTGCCAAATGCCACATATCTTGAAACGAAGTTGCCTATGTTTTAGATCATCCGATTGTAGGTCTTTTGGTTCAACCCTTTTATTCTTTGTTGCCTATTTCACCCAGATAATCAAGGGAAAGGCGTAATTTGTGATTTTTCCCAACTTTCGGGACCTGGACAAAATCGAAAATTTTTCTGGATAGAGATTTGCAAGCAAAGAGTCTCTCTTTCATCGGTGTTCTACACATTGTTCCATAAGTACCTCACTGGCTGCCAAATGCCATATATCTTGAAACGAAGTTGCCTATGTTTTAGATCATCCGATTGTAGGTCTTTTGGTTCAACCCTTTTATTCTTTGTTGCCTATTTCACCCAGATAATCAAGGGAAAGGCGTAATTTGTGATTTTTCCCAAATTTCGGGACCTGGACAAAATCGAAATTTTTTCTGGATAGAGATTTGCAAGCAAAGAGTCTCTCTTTCATCGATGTTCTACACATTGTTCCATAAGTACCTCATTGGCTGCCAAATGCCACATATCTTGAAACGAAGTTGCCTATGTTTTAGATCATCCGATTGTAGGTCTTTTGGTTCAACCCTTTTATTCTTTGTTGCCTATTTCACCCAGATAATCAAGGGAAAGGCGTAATTTGTGATTTTTCCCAAATTTCGGGACCTGGACAAAATCGAAAATTTTTCTGGATAGAGATTTGCAAGCAAAGAGTCTCTCTTTCATCGGTGTTCTACACATTGTTCCATAAGTACCTCACTGGCTGCCAAATGCCACATATCTTGAAACGAAGTTGCCTATGTTTTAGATCATCCGATTGTAGGTCTTTTGGTTCAACCCTTTTATTCTTTGTTGCCTATTTCACCCAGATAATCAAGGGAAAGGCGTAATTTGTGATTTTTCCCAAATTTCGGGACCTGGACAAAATCGAAAATTTTTCTGGATAGAGATTTGCAAGCAAAGAGTCTCTCTTTCATCGATGTTCTACACATTGTTCCATAAGTACCTCACTGGCTGCCAAATGCCATATATCTTGAAACGAAGTTGCCTATGTTTTAGATCATCCGATTGTAGGTCTTTTGGTTCAACCCTTTTATTCTTTGTTGCCTATTTCACCCAGATAATCAAGGGAAAGGCGTAATTTGTGATTTTTCCCAAATTTCGGGACCTGGACAAAATCGAAAATTTTTCTGGATAGAGATTTGCAAGCAAAGAGTCTCTCTTTCATCGATGTTCTACACATTGTTCCATAAGTGCCTCACTGGCTGCCAAATGCCATATATCTTGAAACGAAGTTGCCTATGTTTTAGATCATCCGATTGTAGGTCTTTTGGTTCAACCCTTTTATTCTTTGTTGCCTATTTCACCCAGATAATCAAGGGAAAGGCGTAATTTGTGATTTTTCCCAACTTTCGGGACCTGGACAAAATCGAAAATTTTTCTGGATAGAGATTTGCAAGCAAAGAGTCTCTCTTTCATCGGTGTTCTACACATTGTTCCATAAGTACCTCACTGGCTGCCAAATGCCACATATCTTGAAACGAAGTTGCCTATGTTTTAGATCATCCGATTGTAGGTCTTTTGGTTCAACCCTTTTATTCTTTGTTGCCTATTTCACCCAGATAATCAAGGGAAAGGCGTAATTTGTGATTTTTCCCAACTTTCGGGACCTGGACAAAATCGAAAATTTTTCTGGATAGAGATTTGCAAGCAAAAACAGTCTCTCATCGATGTTCTGTACATAAATACCTCATTGGCTGCCAAATGCTACATATCTATCTTGCAACGAAGTTGCCTATGTTTTAGATCATCCGATTGTAGGTCTTTTGCTTCAACCCTTTTATTCTTTGTTGCCTATTTCACCCAGATAATCAAGGGAAAGGCGTAATTTGTGATTTTTCCCAACTTTCGGGACCTGGACAAAATCGAAAATTTTTCTGGATAGAGATTTGCAAGCAAAGAGTCTCTCTTTCATCGGTGTTCTACACATTGTTCCATAAGTACCTCACTGGCTGCCAAATGCCACATATCTTGAAACGAAGTTGCCTATGTTTTAGATCATCCGATTGTAGGTCTTTTGGTTCAACCCTTTTATTCTTTGTTGCCTATTTCACCCAGATAATCAAGGAAAAGGCGTAATTTGTGATTTTTCCCAACTTTCGAGACCTGGACAAAATCGAAAATTTTTCTGGATAGAGATTTGCAAGCAAAAACAGTCTCTCATCGATGTTCTGTACATAAATACCTCATTGGCTGCCAAATGCCACATATCTTGCAACGAAGTTGCCTATGTTTTAGATCATCCGATTGTAGGTCTTTTGCTTCAACCCTTTTATTCTTTGTTGCCTATTTCACCCAGATAATCAAGGAAAAGGCGTAATTTGTGATTTTTCCTAAATTCCGGGACCTGGACAAAATCGAAAATTTTTCTGGATAGAGATTTGCAAGCAAACAGTCTCTCTTTCATCGATGTTCTATACATTGTTCCATAAATACCTCATTGGCTGCCAAATGCCACATAACATGCAACGAAGTTGCCTATGTTTTAGATCATCCGATTGTAGGTCTTTTGGTTCAACCCTTTTATTCTTTGTTGCATATTTCACCCAGATAATCAAGGGAAAGCCGTAATTTGTGATTTTTCCCAAATTTCGGGACCTGGACAAAATCGAAAATTTTTCTGGATAGAGATTTGCAAGCAAACAGTCTCTCTTTCATCGATGTTCTACACATTGTTCCATAAGTACCTCACTGGCTGCCAAATGCCACATATCTTGCAACGAAGTTGCCTATGTTTTAGATCATCCGATTGTAGGTCTTTTGGTTCAACCCTTTTATTCTTTGTTGCCTATTTCACCCAGATAATCAAGGGAAAGGCGTAATTTGTGATTTTTCTCAAATTTCGGGACCTGGACAAAATCGAAAATTTTTCTGGATAGAGATTTGCAAGCAAACAGTCTCTCTTTCATCGATGTTCTACACATAAGTACCTCACTGGCTGCCAAATGCCACATATCTTGAAACGAAGTTGCCTATGTTTTAGATCATCCGATTGTAGGTCTTTTGGTTCAACCCTTTTATTCTTTGTTGCCTATTTCACCCAGATGATCAAGGGAAAGGCGTAATTTGTGATTTTTCCCAAATTTCGGGACCTGGACAAAATCGAAAATTTTTCTGGATAGAGATTTGCAAGCAAAGAGTCTCTCTTTCATCGATGATCTATACATTGGTCCATAAATACCTCACTGGCTGCCAAATGCCACATATCTTGCAACGAAGTTGCCTATGTTTTAGATCATCCGATTGTAGGTCTTTTGGTTCAACCCTTTTATTCTTTGTTGCCTATTTCACCCAGATAATCAAGGGAAAGGCGTAATTTGTGATTTTTCCCAAATTTCGGGACCTGGACAAAATCGAAAATTTTTCTGGATAGAGATTTGCAAGCAAAGAGTCTCTCTTTCATCGGTGTTCTACACATTGTTCCATAAGTACCTCACTGGCTGCCAAATGCCACATATCTTGAAACGAAGTTGCCTATGTTTTAGATCATCCGATTGTAGGTCTTTTGGTTCAACCCTTTTATTCTTTGTTGCCTATTTCACCCAGATAATCAAGGGAAAGGCGTAATTTGTGATTTTTCCCAAATTTCGGGACCTGGACAAAATCGAAAATTTTTCTGGATAGAGATTTGCAAGCAAAGAGTCTCTCTTTCATCGATGTTCTACACATTGTTCCATAAATACCTCATTGGCTGCCAAATGCCACATATCTTGCAACGAAGTTGCCTATGTTTTAGATCATCCGATTGTAGGTCTTTTGCTTCAACCCTTTTATTCTTTGTTGCCTATTTCACCCAGATAATCAAGGAAAAGGCGTAATTTGTGATTTTTCCTAAATTCCGGGACCTGGACAAAATCGAAAATTTTTCTGGATAGAGATTTGCAAGCAAACAGTCTCTCTTTCATCGATGTTCTATACATTGTTCCATAAATACCTCATTGGCTGCCAAATGCCACATAACATGCAACGAAGTTGCCTATGTTTTAGATCATCCGATTGTAGGTCTTTTGGTTCAACCCTTTTATTCTTTGTTGCATATTTCACCCAGATAATCAAGGGAAAGCCGTAATTTGTGATTTTTCCCAAATTTCGGGACCTGGACAAAATCGAAAATTTTTCTGGATAGAGATTTGCAAGCAAACAGTCTCTCTTTCATCGATGTTCTACACATTGTTCCATAAGTACCTCACTGGCTGCCAAATGCCACATATCTTGCAACGAAGTTGCCTATGTTTTAGATCATCCGATTGTAGGTCTTTTGGTTCAACCCTTTTATTCTTTGTTGCCTATTTCACCCAGATAATCAAGGGAAAGGCGTAATTTGTGATTTTTCTCAAATTTCGGGACCTGGACAAAATCGAAAATTTTTCTGGATAGAGATTTGCAAGCAAACAGTCTCTCTTTCATCGATGTTCTACACATAAGTACCTCACTGGCTGCCAAATGCCACATATCTTGAAACGAAGTTGCCTATGTTTTAGATCATCCGATTGTAGGTCTTTTGGTTCAACCCTTTTATTCTTTGTTGCCTATTTCACCCAGATGATCAAGGGAAAGGCGTAATTTGTGATTTTTCCCAAATTTCGGGACCTGGACAAAATCGAAAATTTTTCTGGATAGAGATTTGCAAGCAAAGAGTCTCTCTTTCATCGATGATCTATACATTGGTCCATAAATACCTCACTGGCTGCCAAATGCCACATATCTTGCAACGAAGTTGCCTATGTTTTAGATCATCCGATTGTAGGTCTTTTGGTTCAACCCTTTTATTCTTTGTTGCCTATTTCACCCAGATAATCAAGGGAAAGCCGTAATTTGTGATTTTTCCCAACTTTCGAGACCTGGACAAAATCGAAAATTTTTCTGGATAGAGATTTGCAAGCAAAAACAGTCTCTCATCGATGTTCTGTACATAAATACCTCATTGGCTGCCAAATGCCACATATCTTGCAACGAAGTTGCCTATGTTTTAGATCATCCGATTGTAGGTCTTTTGCTTCAACCCTTTTATTCTTTGTTGCCTATTTCACCCAGATAATCAAGGAAAAGGCGTAATTTGTGATTTTTCCTAAATTCCGGGACCTGGACAAAATCGAAAATTTTTCTGGATAGAGATTTGCAAGCAAACAGTCTCTCTTTCATCGATGTTCTATACATTGTTCCATAAATACCTCATTGGCTGCCAAATGCCACATAACATGCAACGAAGTTGCCTATGTTTTAGATCATCCGATTGTAGGTCTTTTGGTTCAACCCTTTTATTCTTTGTTGCATATTTCACCCAGATAATCAAGGGAAAGCCGTAATTTGTGATTTTTCCCAAATTTCGGGACCTGGACAAAATCGAAAATTTTTCTGGATAGAGATTTGCAAGCAAACAGTCTCTCTTTCATCGATGTTCTACACATTGTTCCATAAGTACCTCACTGGCTGCCAAATGCCACATATCTTGCAACGAAGTTGCCTATGTTTTAGATCATCCGATTGTAGGTCTTTTGGTTCAACCCTTTTATTCTTTGTTGCCTATTTCACCCAGATAATCAAGGGAAAGGCGTAATTTGTGATTTTTCCCAAATTTCGGGACCTGGACAAAATCGAAAATTTTTCTGGATAGAGATTTGCAAGCAAAGAGTCTCTCTTTCATCGGTGTTCTACACATTGTTCCATAAGTACCTCACTGGCTGCCAAATGCCACATATCTTGAAACGAAGTTGCCTATGTTTTAGATCATCCGATTGTAGGTCTTTTGGTTCAACCCTTTTATTCTTTGTTGCCTATTTCACCCAGATAATCAAGGGAAAGGCGTAATTTGTGATTTTTCCCAAATTTCGGGACCTGGACAAAATCGAAAATTTTTCTGGATAGAGATTTGCAAGCAAAGAGTCTCTCTTTCATCGATGTTCTACACATTGTTCCATAAATACCTCATTGGCTGCCAAATGCCACATATCTTGCAACGAAGTTGCCTATGTTTTAGATCATCCGATTGTAGGTCTTTTGGTTCAACCCTTTTATTCTTTGTTGCCTATTTCACCCAGATAATCAAGGGAAAGGCGTAATTTGTGATTTTTCCCAAATTTCGGGACCTGGACAAAATCGAAATTTTTTCTGGATAGAGATTTGCAAGCAAAGAGTCTCTCTTTCATCGATGATCTATACATTGGTCCATAAATACCTCATTGGCTGCCAAATGCCACATAACTTGCAACGAAGTTGCCTATGTTTTAGATCATCCGATTGTAGGTCTTTTGGTTCAACCCTTTTATTCTTTGTTGCCTATTTCACCCAGATAATCAAGGGAAAGCCGTAATTTTTGATTTTTCCCAAATTTCGGGACCTGGACAAAATCGAAAATTTTTCTGGATAGAGATTTGCAAGCAAAAACAGTCTTTCATCGATGTTCTGTACATAAATACCTCATTGGCTGCCAAATGCCACATATCTTGCAACGAAGTTGCCTATGTTTTAGATCATCCGATTGTAGGT
The DNA here is from genome assembly GCA_905220385.1 of Xylota sylvarum. Lineage (NCBI taxonomy): Eukaryota > Metazoa > Arthropoda > Insecta > Diptera > Syrphidae > Xylota > Xylota sylvarum. The sequence goes on along the minus strand of LR999957.1, from coordinate 95,023,865 downwards.
CTTTTGCTTCAACCCTTTTATTCTTTGTTGCCTATTTCACCCAGATAATCAAGGGAAAGGCGTAATTTGTGATTTTTCCCAAATTTCGGGACCTGGACAAAATCGAAAATTTTTCTGGATAGAGATTTGCAAGCAAACAGTCTCTCTTTCATCGATGTTCTACACATAAGTACCTCACTGGCTGCCAAATGCCACATATCTTGAAACGAAGTTGCCTATGTTTTAGATCATCCGATTGTAGGTCTTTTGGTTCAACCCTTTTATTCTTTGTTGCCTATTTCACCCAGATAATCAAGGGAAAGGCGTAATTTGTGATTTTTCTCAAATTTCGGGACCTGGACAAAATCGAAAATTTTTCTGGATAGAGATTTGCAAGCAAACAGTCTCTCTTTCATCGATGTTCTATACATTGTTCCATAAATACCTCACTGGCTGCCAAATGCCACATATCTTGAAACGAAGTTGCCTATGTTTTAGATCATCCGATTGTCTTTTGGTTCAACCCTTTTATTCTTTGTTGCCTATTTCACCCAGATGATCAAGGGAAAGGCGTAATTTGTGATTTTTCCCAAATTTCGGGACCTGGACAAAATCGAAAATTTTTCTGGATAGAGATTTGCAAGCAAAGAGTCTCTCTTTCATCGATGATCTATACATTGGTCCATAAATACCTCACTGGCTGCCAAATGCCACATATCTTGCAACGAAGTTGCCTATGTTTTAGATCATCCGATTGTAGGTCTTTTGGTTCAACCCTTTTATTCTTTGTTGCCTATTTCACCCAGATAATCAAGGGAAAGGCGTAATTTGTGATTTTTCCCAAATTTCGGGACCTGGACAAAATCGAAAATTTTTCTGGATAGAGATTTGCAAGCAAAGAGTCTCTCTTTCATCGGTGTTCTACACATTGTTCCATAAGTACCTCACTGGCTGCCAAATGCCACATATCTTGAAACGAAGTTGCCTATGTTTTAGATCATCCGATTGTAGGTCTTTTGCTTCAACCCTTTTATTCTTTGTTGCCTATTTCACCCAGATAATCAAGGGAAAGGCGTAATTTGTGATTTTTCCCAAATTCCGGGACCTGGACAAAATCGAAAATTTTTCTGGATAGAGATTTGCAAGCAAACAGTCTCTCTTTCATCGATGATCTATACATTGTTCCATAAATACCTCATTGGCTGCCAAATGCCACATATCTTGCAACGAAGTTGCCTATGTTTTAGATCATCCGATTGTAGGTCTTTTGGTTCAACCCTTTTATTCTTTGTTGCCTATTTCACCCAGATAATCAAGGGAAAGGCGTAATTTGTGATTTTTCTCAAATTTCGGGACCTGGACAAAATCGAAAATTTTTCTGGATAGAGATTTGCAAGCAAACAGTCTCTCTTTCATCGATGTTCTACACATTGTTCCATAAGTACCTCACTGGCTGCCAAATGCCACATATCTTGCAACGAAGTTGCCTATGTTTTAGATCATCCGATTGTAGGTCTTTTGGTTCAACCCTTTTATTCTTTGTTGCCTATTTCACCCAGATAATCAAGGGAAAGGCGTAATTTGTGATTTTTCCCAAATTTCGGGACCTGGACAAAATCGAAAATTTTTCTGGATATAGATTTGCAAGCAAAGAGTCTCTCTTTCATCGATGTTCTACACATTGTTCCATAAATACCTCATTGGCTGCCAAATGCCACATATCTTGCAACGAAGTTGCCTATGTTTTAGATCATCCGATCGTAGGTCTTTTGCTTCAACCCTTTTATTCTTTGTTGCCTATTTCACCCAGATAATCAAGGGAAAGGCGTAATTTGTGATTTTTCCCAAATTTCGGGACCTGGACAAAATCGAAAATTTTTCTGGATAGAGATTTGCAAGCAAAGAGTCTCTCTTTCATCGATGATCTATACATTGGTCCATAAATACCTCATTGGCTGCCAAATGCCACATATCTTGCAACGAAGTTGCCTATGTTTTAGATCATCCGATCGTAGGTCTTTTGCTTCAACCCTTTTATTCTTTGTTGCCTATTTCACCCAGATAATCAAGGGAAAGGCGTAATTTGTGATTTTTCCCAAATTTCGGGACCTGGACAAAATCGAAAATTTTTCTGGATATAGATTTGCAAGCAAAGAGTCTCTCTTTCATCGATGTTCTACACATTGTTCCATAAATACCTCATTGGCTGCCAAATGCCACATATCTTGAAACGAAGTTGCCTATGTTTTAGATCATCCGATCGTAGGTCTTTTGCTTCAACCCTTTTATTCTTTGTTGCCTATTTCACCCAGATAATCAAGGGAAAGGCGTAATTTGTGATTTTTCCCAAATTTCGGGACCTGGACAAAATCGAAAATTTTTCTGGATAGAGATTTGCAAGCAAAGAGTCTCTCTTTCATCGATGATCTATACATTGGTCCATAAATACCTCATTGGCTGCCAAATGCCACATAACTTGCAACGAAGTTGCCTATGTTTTAGATCATCCGATTGTAGGTCTTTTGATTCAACCCTTTTATTCTTTGTTGCCTATTTCACCCAGATAATCAAGGGAAAGGCGTAATTTGTGATTTTTCCCAAATTTCGGGACCTGGACAAAATCGAAAATTTTTCTGGATATAGATTTGCAAGCAAAGAGTCTCTCTTTCATCGATGTTCTACACATTGTTCCATAAATATCTCATTGGCTGCCAAATGCCACATATCTTGCAACGAAGTTGCCTATGTTTTAGATCATCCGATCGTAGGTCTTTTGCTTCAACCCTTTTATTCTTTGTTGCCTATTTCACCCAGATAATCAAGGGAAAGGCGTAATTTGTGATTTTTCCCAAATTTCGGGACCTGAACAAAATCGAAAATTTTTCTGGATATAGATTTGCAAGCAAAGAGTCTCTCTTTCATCGATGTTCTACACATTGTTCCATAAATACCTCATTGGCTGCCAAATGCCACATATCTTGCAACGAAGTTGCCTATGTTTTAGATCATCCGATCGTAGGTCTTTTGCTTCAACCCTTTTATTCTTTGTTGCCTATTTCACCCAGATAATCAAGGGAAAGGCGTAATTTGTGATTTTTCCCAAATTTCGGGACCTGGACAAAATCGAAAATTTTTCTGGATAGAGATTTGCAAGCAAAGAGTCTCTCTTTCATCGATGATCTATACATTGGTCCATAAATACCTCATTGGCTGCCAAATGCCACATAACTTGCAACGAAGTTGCCTATGTTTTAGATCATCCGATTGTAGGTCTTTTGATTCAACCCTTTTATTCTTTGTTGCCTATTTCACCCAGATAATCAAGGGAAAGGCGTAATTTGTGATTTTTCCCAAATTCCGGGACCTGGACAAAATCGAAAATTTTTCTGGATAGAGATTTGCAAGCAAACAGTCTCTCTTTCATCGATGATCTATACATTGTTCCATAAATACCTCATTGGCTGCCAAATGCCACATATCTTGCAACGAAGTTGCCTATGTTTTAGATCATCCGATTGTAGGTCTTTTGGTTCAACCCTTTTATTCTTTGTTGCCTATTTCACCCAGATAATCAAGGGAAAGGCGTAATTTGTGATTTTTCTCAAATTTCGGGACCTGGACAAAATCGAAAATTTTTCTGGATAGAGATTTGCAAGCAAACAGTCTCTCTTTCATCGATGTTCTACACATAAGTACCTCACTGGCTGCCAAATGCCACATATCTTGAAACGAAGTTGCCTATGTTTTAGATCATCCGATTGTAGGTCTTTTGGTTCAACCCTTTTATTCTTTGTTGCCTATTTCACCCAGATAATCAAGGGAAAGGCGTAATTTGTGATTTTTCCCAAATTCCGGGACCTGGACAAAATCGAAAATTTTTCTGGATAGAGATTTGCAAGCAAACAGTCTCTCTTTCATCGATGATCTATACATTGTTCCATAAATACCTCATTGGCTGCCAAATGCCACATATCTTGCAACGAAGTTGCCTATGTTTTAGATCATCCGATTGTAGGTCTTTTGGTTCAACCCTTTTATTCTTTGTTGCCTATTTCACCCAGATAACACTACTCAACACTAAAAAATTATCTGATTCGGTTTATAATGTTCCATAATCAGGTTGACTAATAATAAATATCTGTATGCATTTTAACTTCCTATCACATCTAGAAGTAGAGAAATTCCACATTTATTGTTTTTACACGCGTTCAGGTTTAAAATCATAGGTAGACCCACAATATAACTGCATTTCCAACAAAACTTTGTTTTCCCGTTACTTTATTTGGTGTTCTTTAAAATGTCACGCGTGTGTGTTAACAGTCCCAATTTATTTTGCTATATTTGCGGTGAGTTTACGCCAAAATCGAAAAAAAAACACTTTCGGAGTTGACTAAAAAATTGTATCATGCTTATTTTAACCGTGAAATTAGAAATCAGGATAAGTCGTGGGTTCCTAAAGTTAGCTGTTTAAGGTGTTATACATATCTGAACGGGTGGCGCAATGGAAACATCGATAAAATGCCGTTTGGCTCGCCAACGATTTGGACTGAACCAACGAATCATGCTGTGGATTGCTATTTCTGTTTAACTCCACTAAAAGGATTTTCAGAAAAATCTAAACGACGTATTCAGTATGCAGATGTATCATCAGTTATAAAACCTAAACCACATTCCGACAATCTACCTGTACCTGAATACTCAGTACAATGTTCTGGTTTAACCCAAAGTTCACTAAATTCTAGTTCAACAGACTGTGAAGATTGCAATGATCAGGATTTTGTACAGGTCAATGCAGGACCACTCTTAATCAATCAAACAAGGCTCAATGACCTGGTAAGGGATTTAAACTTATCCATCGAGAAAGCAGAATTACTTAGTTCAAGATTACAGCAATGGAAGCTGTGCGAGCCAGATGTGAAGGTTACTTTATATCGGAAAAGACATAGTTCATTTGTTCCACATTTTTCCAAGCAAGATGGTTTAGTTTTTTGCAATGATGTGAATGGTTTAATGCGTCAACTTGGTCATGATTATGATGCTAATGAATGGAGATTGTTTATTGATTCTTCGAAAACAAGTTTATAAGCCGTTTTACTCCATAATGGAAATAAGCTCCCATCTTTACCGCTTGCCTATAGTGCTCATTTGAAAGAGACTTATGATGTCATGAAACTCATATTAGAAAAAATTAATTATGAACTGCATAAATGGCTGATTTGTGTAGATCTTAAAGTGGTTTCTCTCTTAACTGGCCTGCAGACCGGCTATACAAAATATTGTTGCTTTCTTTGCGAGTGGGACAGTCGAGCACGATCGGAACATTTTTTAAGAGAATATTGGCCGCTACGCCACTCTTTCGTACCGGGACAAAAAAATGTTAAAAATAAACCTTTAGTTGATTCAAATAAAATTATTTTACCACCGCTACATATCAAATTAGGACTCATCAAAAATTTTGTAAAACGCTTAAACAAAGACGGCCCTGCTTTCAAATTTCTCAAGCAAAAGTTCCCCAAGCTTAGTGAGGCAAAAATTAAGGAAGGCGTATTTGTAGGTCCAGACATTAAGAAACTGATTGAAGATTTATCTGTCACATCTACTCTAAGCCCGATTGAAAAAGAAGCATGGTACGCTTTTATTGACGTGACCAAAAACTTTCTTGGAAACAATAAATCTGCCGACTATTGTGAAAAAATAAGAGTGATGCTGGACTGCTACTATAAAATGGGATGCAATATGTCGTTAAAGCTGCATTTTCTTCACTCTCATTTGGATTTTTTTCCCGAAAATATGGGTGCGGTTAGCGATGAACAAGGAGAACGCTTTCATCAAGATGTTGCTGCAATTGAGAAGCGTTACCAAGGAAGATGGGAGCCTAATATGCTAGCAGACTTCTGTTGGAGTCTCGTAAGGGATACCCCTGAATCCCAGTATAAGAGGAAAGCCAGTCACTCCAAAAAAACATCACCATTTCAAACAAAAAATCAATAAAAATGAAAGTAAATACTTAAGTTTGTAGGAAAATCATGGTTTTTGATTTGGCGTTTTATCTCGTAATTGGAATGTGATGGAAAATTTTTGGTTATATATTCGGATTAGGGTAATAATAGGAAACAGTAATCACACGGTAAGATCTCAGATAATTTTAAAAGTTTAAAATTTGTTGAGTAGTGTAATCAAGGGAAAGGCGTAATTTGTGATTTTTCTCAAATTTCGGGACCTGGACAAAATCGAAAATTTTTCTGGATAGAGATTTGCAAGCAAACAGTCTCTCTTTCATCGATGTTCTACACATTGTTCCATAAGTACCTCACTGGCTGCCAAATGCCACATATCTTGCAACGAAGTTGCCTATGTTTTAGATCATCCGATTGTAGGTCTTTTGGTTCAACCCTTTTATTCTTTGTTGCCTATTTCACCCAGATAATCAAGGGAAAGGCGTAATTTGTGATTTTTCCCAAATTTCGGGACCTGGACAAAATCGAAAATTTTTCTGGATATAGATTTGCAAGCAAAGAGTCCCTCTTTCATCGATGTTCTACACATTGTTCCATAAATACCTCATTGGCTGCCAAATGCCACATATCTTGCAACGAAGTTGCCTATGTTTTAGATCATCCGATCGTAGGTCTTTTGCTTCAACCCTTTTATTCTTTGTTGCCTATTTCACCCAGATAATCAAGGGAAAGGCGTAATTTGTGATTTTTCCCAAATTTCGGGACCTGGACAAAATCGAAAATTTTTCTGGATAGAGATTTGCAAGCAAAGAGTCTCTCTTTCATCGATGATCTATACATTGGTCCATAAATACCTCATTGGCTGCCAAATGCCACATAACTTGCAACGAAGTTGCCTATGTTTTAGATCATCCGATTGTAGGTCTTTTGATTCAACCCTTTTATTCTTTGTTGCCTATTTCACCCAGATAATCAAGGGAAAGGCGTAATTTGTGATTTTTCCCAAATTCCGGGACCTGGACAAAATCGAAAATTTTTCTGGATAGAGATTTGCAAGCAAACAGTCTCTCTTTCATCGATGTTCTACACATAAGTACCTCACTGGCTGCCAAATGCCACATATCTTGAAACGAAGTTGCCTATGTTTTAGATCATCCGATTGTAGGTCTTTTGGTTCAACCCTTTTATTCTTTGTTGCCTATTTCACCCAGATGATCAAGGGAAAGGCGTAATTTGTGATTTTTCCCAAATTTCGGGACCTGGACAAAATCGAAAATTTTTCTGGATAGAGATTTGCAAGCAAAGAGTCTCTCTTTCATCGATGATCTATACATTGGTCCATAAATACCTCACTGGCTGCCAAATGCCACATATCTTGCAACGAAGTTGCCTATGTTTTAGATCATCCGATTGTAGGTCTTTTGGTTCAACCCTTTTATTCTTTGTTGCCTATTTCACCCAGATAATCAAGGGAAAGGCGTAATTTGTGATTTTTCCCAAATTTCGGGACCTGGACAAAATCGAAAATTTTTCTGGATAGAGATTTGCAAGCAAACAGTCTCTCTTTCATCGATGTTCTACACATTGTTCCATAAGTACCTCACTGGCTGCCAAATGCCACATATCTTGCAACGAAGTTGCCTATGTTTTAGATCATCCGATTGTAGGTCTTTTGGTTCAACCCTTTTATTCTTTGTTGCCTATTTCACCCAGATAATCAAGGGAAAGGCGTAATTTGTGATTTTTCCCAAATTTCGGGACCTGGACAAAATCGAAAATTTTTCTGGATATAGATTTGCAAGCAAAGAGTCCCTCTTTCATCGATGTTCTACACATTGTTCCATAAATACCTCATTGGCTGCCAAATGCCACATATCTTGCAACGAAGTTGCCTATGTTTTAGATCATCCGATCGTAGGTCTTTTGCTTCAACCCTTTTATTCTTTGTTGCCTATTTCACCCAGATAATCAAGGGAAAGGCGTAATTTGTGATTTTTCCCAAATTTCGGGACCTGGACAAAATCGAAAATTTTTCTGGATAGAGATTTGCAAGCAAAGAGTCTCTCTTTCATCGATGATCTATACATTGGTCCATAAATACCTCATTGGCTGCCAAATGCCACATAACTTGCAACGAAGTTGCCTATGTTTTAGATCATCCGATTGTAGGTCTTTTGATTCAACCCTTTTATTCTTTGTTGCCTATTTCACCCAGATAATCAAGGGAAAGGCGTAATTTGTGATTTTTCCCAAATTCCGGGACCTGGACAAAATCGAAAATTTTTCTGGATAGAGATTTGCAAGCAAACAGTCTCTCTTTCATCGATGTTCTACACATAAGTACCTCACTGGCTGCCAAATGCCACATATCTTGAAACGAAGTTGCCTATGTTTTAGATCATCCGATTGTAGGTCTTTTGGTTCAACCCTTTTATTCTTTGTTGCCTATTTCACCCAGATGATCAAGGGAAAGGCGTAATTTGTGATTTTTCCCAAATTTCGGGACCTGGACAAAATCGAAAATTTTTCTGGATAGAGATTTGCAAGCAAAGAGTCTCTCTTTCATCGATGATCTATACATTGGTCCATAAATACCTCACTGGCTGCCAAATGCCACATATCTTGCAACGAAGTTGCCTATGTTTTAGATCATCCGATTGTAGGTCTTTTGGTTCAACCCTTTTATTCTTTGTTGCCTATTTCACCCAGATAATCAAGGGAAAGGCGTAATTTGTGATTTTTCCCAAATTTCGGGACCTGGACAAAATCGAAAATTTTTCTGGATATAGATTTGCAAGCAAAGAGTCTCTCTTTCATCGATGTTCTACACATTGTTCCATAAGTACCTCACTGGCTGCCAAATGCCACATATCTTGCAACGAAGTTGCCTATGTTTTAGATCATCCGATTGTAGGTCTTTTGGTTCAACCCTTTTATTCTTTGTTGCCTATTTCACCCAGATAATCAAGGGAAAGGCGTAATTTGTGATTTTTCCCAAATTTCGGGACCTGGACAAAATCGAAAATTTTTCTGGATATAGATTTGCAAGCAAAGAGTCCCTCTTTCATCGATGTTCTACACATTGTTCCATAAATACCTCATTGGCTGCCAAATGCCACATATCTTGCAACGAAGTTGCCTATGTTTTAGATCATCCGATCGTAGGTCTTTTGCTTCAACCCTTTTATTCTTTGTTGCCTATTTCACCCAGATAATCAAGGGAAAGGCGTAATTTGTGATTTTTCCCAAATTTCGGGACCTGGACAAAATCGAAAATTTTTCTGGATAGAGATTTGCAAGCAAACAGTCTCTCTTTCATCGATGTTCTACACATAAGTACCTCACTGGCTGCCAAATGCCACATATCTTGAAACGAAGTTGCCTATGTTTTAGATCATCCGATTGTAGGTCTTTTGGTTCAACCCTTTTATTCTTTGTTGCCTATTTCACCCAGATGATCAAGGGAAAGGCGTAATTTGTGATTTTTCCCAAATTTCGGGACCTGGACAAAATCGAAAATTTTTCTGGATAGAGATTTGCAAGCAAAGAGTCTCTCTTTCATCGATGATCTATACATTGGTCCATAAATACCTCACTGGCTGCCAAATGCCACATATCTTGCAACGAAGTTGCCTATGTTTTAGATCATCCGATTGTAGGTCTTTTGGTTCAACCCTTTTATTCTTTGTTGCCTATTTCACCCAGATAATCAAGGGAAAGGCGTAATTTGTGATTTTTCCCAAATTTCGGGACCTGGACAAAATCGAAAATTTTTCTGGATATAGATTTGCAAGCAAAGAGTCTCTCTTTCATCGATGTTCTACACATTGTTCCATAAATACCTCATTGGCTGCCAAATGCCACATATCTTGCAACGAAGTTGCCTATGTTTTAGATCATCCGATTGTAGGTCTTTTGGTTCAACCCTTTTATTCTTTGTTGCCTATTTCACCCAGATAATCAAGGGAAAGGCGTAATTTGTGATTTTTCTCAAATTTCGGGACCTGGACAAAATCGAAAATTTTTCTGGATAGAGATTTGCAAGCAAACAGTCTCTCTTTCATCGATGTTCTACACATAAGTACCTCACTGGCTGCCAAATGCCACATATCTTGAAACGAAGTTGCCTATGTTTTAGATCATCCGATTGTAGGTCTTTTGCTTCAACCCTTTTATTCTTTGTTGCCTATTTCACCCAGATGATCAAGGGAAAGGCGTAATTTGTGATTTTTCTCAAATTTCGGGACCTGGACAAAATCGAAAATTTTTCTGGATAGAGATTTGCAAGCAAACAGTCTCTCTTTCATCGATGTTCTACACATAAGTACCTCACTGGCTGCCAAATGCCACATATCTTGAAACGAAGTTGCCTATGTTTTAGATCATCCGATTGTAGGTCTTTTGGTTCAACCCTTTTATTCTTTGTTGCCTATTTCACCCAGATGATCAAGGGAAAGGCGTAATTTGTGATTTTTCCCAAATTTCGGGACCTGGACAAAATCGAAAATTTTTCTGGATAGAGATTTGCAAGCAAAGAGTCTCTCTTTCATCGATGATCTATACATTGGTCCATAAATACCTCACTGGCTGCCAAATGCCACATATCTTGCAACGAAGTTGCCTATGTTTTAGATCATCCGATTGTAGGTCTTTTGGTTCAACCCTTTTATTCTTTGTTGCCTATTTCACCCAGATGATCAAGGGAAAGGCGTAATTTGTGATTTTTCTCAAATTTCGGGACCTGGACAAAATCGAAAATTTTTCTGGATAGAGATTTGCAAGCAAACAGTCTCTCTTTCATCGATGTTCTACACATAAGTACCTCACTGGCTGCCAAATGCCACATATCTTGAAACGAAGTTGCCTATGTTTTAGATCATCCGATTGTAGGTCTTTTGATTCAACCCTTTTATTCTTTGTTGCCTATTTCACCCAGATAATCAAGGGAAAGGCGTAATTTGTGATTTTTCCCAAATTCCGGGACCTGGACAAAATCGAAAATTTTTCTGGATAGAGATTTGCAAGCAAACAGTCTCTCTTTCATCGATGTTCTACACATAAGTACCTCACTGGCTGCCAAATGCCACATATCTTGAAACGAAGTTGCCTATGTTTTAGATCATCCGATTGTAGGTCTTTTGGTTCAACCCTTTTATTCTTTGTTGCCTATTTCACCCAGATGATCAAGGGAAAGGCGTAATTTGTGATTTTTCCCAAATTTCGGGACCTGGACAAAATCGAAAATTTTTCTGGATAGAGATTTGCAAGCAAAGAGTCTCTCTTTCATCGATGATCTATACATTGGTCCATAAATACCTCACTGGCTGCCAAATGCCACATATCTTGCAACGAAGTTGCCTATGTTTTAGATCATCCGATTGTAGGTCTTTTGGTTCAACCCTTTTATTCTTTGTTGCCTATTTCACCCAGATAATCAAGGGAAAGGCGTAATTTGTGATTTTTCCCAAATTTCGGGACCTGGACAAAATCGAAAATTTTTCTGGATATAGATTTGCAAGCAAAGAGTCTCTCTTTCATCGATGTTCTACACATTGTTCCATAAATACCTCATTGGCTGCCAAATGCCACATATCTTGCAACGAAGTTGCCTATGTTTTAGATCATCCGATTGTAGGTCTTTTGGTTCAACCCTTTTATTCTTTGTTGCCTATTTCACCCAGATAATCAAGGGAAAGGCGTAATTTGTGATTTTTCTCAAATTTCGGGACCTGGACAAAATCGAAAATTTTTCTGGATAGAGATTTGCAAGCAAACAGTCTCTCTTTCATCGATGTTCTACACATAAGTACCTCACTGGCTGCCAAATGCCACATATCTTGAAACGAAGTTGCCTATGTTTTAGATCATCCGATTGTAGGTCTTTTGCTTCAACCCTTTTATTCTTTGTTGCCTATTTCACCCAGATGATCAAGGGAAAGGCGTAATTTGTGATTTTTCCCAAATTTCGGGACCTGGACAAAATCGAAAATTTTTCTGGATATAGATTTGCAAGCAAAGAGTCCCTCTTTCATCGATGTTCTACACATTGTTCCATAAATACCTCATTGGCTGCCAAATGCCACATATCTTGCAACGAAGTTGCCTATGTTTTAGATCATCCGATCGTAGGTCTTTTGCTTCAACCCTTTTATTCTTTGTTGCCTATTTCACCCAGATAATCAAGGGAAAGGCGTAATTTGTGATTTTTCCCAAATTTCGGGACCTGGACAAAATCGAAAATTTTTCTGGATAGAGATTTGCAAGCAAACAGTCTCTCTTTCATCGATGTTCTACACATAAGTACCTCACTGGCTGCCAAATGCCACATATCTTGAAACGAAGTTGCCTATGTTTTAGATCATCCGATTGTAGGTCTTTTGCTTCAACCCTTTTATTCTTTGTTGCCTATTTCACCCAGATGATCAAGGGAAAGGCGTAATTTGTGATTTTTCCCAAATTTCGGGACCTGGACAAAATCGAAAATTTTTCTGGATATAGATTTGCAAGCAAAGAGTCTCTCTTTCATCGATGATCTATACATTGTTCCATAAATACCTCATTGGCTGCCAAATGCCACATATCTTGCAACGAAGTTGCCTATGTTTTAGATCATCCGATTGTAGGTCTTTTGGTTCAACCCTTTTATTCTTTGTTGCCTATTTCACCCAGATAATCAAGGGAAAGGCGTAATTTGTGATTTTTCTCAAATTTCGGGACCTGGACAAAATCGAAAATTTTTCTGGATAGAGATTTGCAAGCAAACAGTCTCTCTTTCATCGATGTTCTACACATAAGTACCTCACTGGCTGCCAAATGCCACATATCTTGAAACGAAGTTGCCTATGTTTTAGATCATCCGATTGTAGGTCTTTTGGTTCAACCCTTTTATTCTTTGTTGCCTATTTCACCCAGATGATCAAGGGAAAGGCGTAATTTGTGATTTTTCCCAAATTTCGGGACCTGGACAAAATCGAAAATTTTTCTGGATAGAGATTTGCAAGCAAAGAGTCTCTCTTTCATCGATGATCTATACATTGGTCCATAAATACCTCACTGGCTGCCAAATGCCACATATCTTGAAACGAAGTTGCTTATGTTTTAGATCATCCGATTGTAGGTCTTTTGGTTCAACCCTTTTATTCTTTGTTGCCTATTTCACCCAGATAATCAAGGGAAAGGCGTAATTTGTGATTTTTCCCAAATTTCGGGACCTGGACAAAATCGAAAATTTTTCTGGATATAGATTTGCAAGCAAAGAGTCTCTCTTTCATCGATGTTCTACACATTGTTCCATAAATACCTCATTGGCTGCCAAATGCCACATATCTTGCAACGAAGTTGCCTATGTTTTAGATCATCCGATCGTAGGTCTTTTGCTTCAACCCTTTTATTCTTTGTTGCCTATTTCACCCAGATAATCAAGGGAAAGGCGTAATTTGTGATTTTTCCCAAATTTCGGGACCTGGACAAAATCGAAAATTTTTCTGGATAGAGATTTGCAAGCAAAGAGTCTCTCTTTCATCGATGATCTATACATTGGTCCATAAATACCTCATTGGCTGCCAAATGCCACATAACTTGCAACGAAGTTGCCTATGTTTTAGATCATCCGATTGTAGGTCTTTTGATTCAACCCTTTTATTCTTTGTTGCCTATTTCACCCAGATAATCAAGGGAAAGGCGTAATTTGTGATTTTTCCAAATTTCGGGACCTGGACAAAATCGAAAATTTTTCTGGATAGAGATTTGCAAGCAAAGAGTCTCTCTTTCATCGATGATCTATACATTGTTCCATAAATACCTCACTGGCTGCCAAATGCCACATATCTTGAAACGAAGTTGCCTATGTTTTAGATCATCCGATTGTAGGTCTTTTGGTTCAACCCTTTTATTCTTTGTTGCCTATTTCACCCAGATAATCAAGGGAAAGCCGTAATTTTTGATTTTTCCCAAATTTCGGGACCTGGACAAAATCGAAAATTTTTCTGGATAGAGATTTGCAAGCAAAAACAGTCTTTCATCGATGTTCTGTACATAAATACCTCATTGGCTGCCAAATGCCACATATCTTGCAACGAAGTTGCCTATGTTTTAGATCATCCGATCGTAGGTCTTTTGCTTCAACCCTTTTATTCTTTGTTGCCTATTTCACCCAGATAATCAAGGGAAAGGCGTAATTTGTGATTTTTCCCAAATTTCGGGACCTGGACAAAATCGAAAATTTTTCTGGATAGAGATTTGCAAGCAAAGAGTCTCTCTTTCATCGATGTTCTACACATTGTTCCATAAGTACCTCACTGGCTGCCAAATGCCACATATCTTGAAACGAAGTTGCCTATGTTTTAGATCATCCGATTGTAGGTCTTTTCGTTCAACCCTTTTAGTCTTTGTTGCCTATTTCACCCAGATAATCAAGGGAAAGGCGTAATTTGTGATTTTTCCCAAATTTCGGGACCTGGACAAAATCGAAAATTTTTCTGGATAGAGATTTGCAAGCAAAGAGTCTCTCTTTCATCGGTGTTCTACACATTGTTCCATAAGTACCTCACTGGCTGCCAAATGCCACATATCTTGAAACGAAGTTGCCTATGTTTTAGATCATCCGATTGTAGGTCTTTTCGTTCAACCCTTTTAGTCTTTGTTGCCTATTTCACCCAGATAATCAAGGGAAAGGCGTAATTTGTGATTTTTCCCAAATTTCGGGACCTGGACAAAATCGAAAATTTTTCTGGATAGAGATTTGCAAGCAAAGAGTCTCTCTTTCATCGGTGTTCTACACATTGTTCCATAAGTACCTCACTGGCTGCCAAATGCCACATATCTTGAAACGAAGTTGCCTATGTTTTAGATCATCCGATTGTAGGTCTTTTGCTTCAACCCTTTTATTCTTTGTTGCCTATTTCACCCAGATAATCAAGGGAAAGGCGTAATTTGTGATTTTTCCCAAATTTCGGGACCTGGACAAAATCGAAAATTTTTCTGGATAGAGATTTGCAAGCAAAGAGTCTCTCTTTCATCGATGTTCTACACATTGTTCCATAAGTACCTCACTGGCTGCCAAATGCCACATATCTTGAAACGAAGTTGCCTATGTTTTAGATCATCCGATTGTAGGTCTTTTCGTTCAACCCTTTTAGTCTTTGTTGCCTATTTCACCCAGATAATCAAGGGAAAGGCGTAATTTGTGATTTTTCCCAAATTTCGGGACCTGGACAAAATCGAAAATTTTTCTGGATAGAGATTTGCAAGCAAAGAGTCTCTCTTTCATCGGTGTTCTACACATTGTTCCATAAGTACCTCACTGGCTGCCAAATGCCACATATCTTGAAACGAAGTTGCCTATGTTTTAGATCATCCGATCGTAGGTCTTTTGCTTCAACCCTTTTATTCTTTGTTGCCTATTTCACCCAGATAATCAAGGGAAAGGCGTAATTTGTGATTTTTCCCAAATTTCGGGACCTGGACAAAATCGAAAATTTTTCTGGATAGAGATTTGCAAGCAAAGAGTCTCTCTTTCATCGATGTTCTACACATTGTTCCATAAGTACCTCACTGGCTGCCAAATGCCACATATCTTGAAACGAAGTTGCCTATGTTTTAGATCATCCGATTGTAGGTCTTTTGGTTCAACCCTTTTATTCTTTGTTGCCTATTTCACCCAGATAATCAAGGGAAAGGCGTAATTTGTGATTTTTCCAAATTTCGGGACCTGGACAAAATCGAAAATTTTTCTGGATAGAGATTTGCAAGCAAAGAGTCTCTCTTTCATCGATGATCTATACATTGTTCCATAAATACCTCACTGGCTGCCAAATGCCACATATCTTGAAACGAAGTTGCCTATGTTTTAGATCATCCGATTGTAGGTCTTTTGGTTCAACCCTTTTATTCTTTGTTGCCTATTTCACCCAGATAATCAAGGGAAAGCCGTAATTTTTGATTTTTCCCAAATTTCGGGACCTGGACAAAATCGAAAATTTTTCTGGATAGAGATTTGCAAGCAAAAACAGTCTTTCATCGATGTTCTGTACATAAATACCTCATTGGCTGCCAAATGCCACATATCTTGCAACGAAGTTGCCTATGTTTTAGATCATCCGATTGTAGGTCTTTTGCTTCAACCCTTTTATTCTTTGTTGCCTATTTCACCCAGATAATCAAGGGAAAGGCGTAATTTGTGATTTTTCCCAAATTCCGGGACCTGGACAAAATCGAAAATTTTTCTGGATAGAGATTTGCAAGCAAAGAGTCTCTCTTTCATCGGTGTTCTACACATTGTTCCATAAGTACCTCACTGGCTGCCAAATGCCACATATCTTGAAACGAAGTTGCCTATGTTTTAGATCATCCGATTGTAGGTCTTTTGCTTCAACCCTTTTATTCTTTGTTGCCTATTTCACCCAGATAATCAAGGGAAAGGCGTAATTTGTGATTTTTCTCAAATTTCGGGACCTGGACAAAATCGAAAATTTTTCTGGATAGAGATTTGCAAGCAAACAGTCTCTCTTTCATCGATGTTCTACACATTGTTCCATAAGTACCTCACTGGCTGCCAAATGCCACATATCTTGCAACGAAGTTGCCTATGTTTTAGATCATCCGATTGTAGGTCTTTTGCTTCAACCCTTTTATTCTTTGTTGCCTATTTCACCCAGATAATCAAGGGAAAGGCGTAATTTGTGATTTTTCCCAAATTTCGGGACCTGGACAAAATCGAAAATTTTTCTGGATAGAGATTTGCAAGCAAACAGTCTCTCTTTCATCGATGATCTATACATTGTTCCATAAATACCTCATTGGCTGCCAAATGCCACATATCTTGCAACGAAGTTGCCTATGTTTTAGATCATCCGATTGTAGGTCTTTTGGTTCAACCCTTTTATTCTTTGTTGCCTATTTCACCCAGATAATCAAGGGAAAGGCGTAATTTGTGATTTTTCTCAAATTTCGGGACCTGGACAAAATCGAAAATTTTTCTGGATAGAGATTTGCAAGCAAACAGTCTCTCTTTCATCGATGTTCTACACATTGTTCCATAAGTACCTCACTGGCTGCCAAATGCCACATATCTTGCAACGAAGTTGCCTATGTTTTAGATCATCCGATTGTAGGTCTTTTGGTTCAACCCTTTTATTCTTTGTTGCCTATTTCACCCAGATAATCAAGGGAAAGGCGTAATTTGTGATTTTTCTCAAATTTCGGGACCTGGACAAAATCGAAAATTTTTCTGGATAGAGATTTGCAAGCAAACAGTCTCTCTTTCATCGATGTTCTACACATAAGTACCTCACTGGCTGCCAAATGCCACATATCTTGAAACGAAGTTGCCTATGTTTTAGATCATCCGATTGTAGGTCTTTTGGTTCAACCCTTTTATTCTTTGTTGCCTATTTCACCCAGATGATCAAGGGAAAGGCGTAATTTGTGATTTTTCCCAAATTTCGGGACCTGGACAAAATCGAAAATTTTTCTGGATAGAGATTTGCAAGCAAAGAGTCTCTCTTTCATCGATGATCTATACATTGGTCCATAAATACCTCACTGGCTGCCAAATGCCACATATCTTGCAACGAAGTTGCCTATGTTTTAGATCATCCGATTGTAGGTCTTTTGGTTCAACCCTTTTATTCTTTGTTGCCTATTTCACCCAGATAATCAAGGGAAAGGCGTAATTTGTGATTTTTCCCAAATTTCGGGCCCTGGACAAAATCGAAAATTTTTCTGGATATAGATTTGCAAGCAAAGAGTCTCTCTTTCATCGATGTTCTACACATTGTTCCATAAATACCTCATTGGCTGCCAAATGCCACATATCTTGCAACGAAGTTGCCTATGTTTTAGATCATCCGATTGTAGGTCTTTTGGTTCAACCCTTTTATTCTTTGTTGCCTATTTCACCCAGATAATCAAGGGAAAGGCGTAATTTGTGATTTTTCCCAAATTTCGGGCCCTGGACAAAATCGAAAATTTTTCTGGATAGAGATTTGCAAGCAAAGAGTCTCTCTTTCATCGATGATCTATACATTGTTCCATAAATACCTCACTGGCTGCCAAATGCCACATATCTTGAAACGAAGTTGCCTATGTTTTAGATCATCCGATTGTAGGTCTTTTGGTTCAACCCTTTTATTCTTTGTTGCCTATTTCACCCAGATAATCAAGGGAAAGCCGTAATTTTTGATTTTTCCCAAATTTCGGGACCTGGACAAAATCGAAAATTTTTCTGGATAGAGATTTGCAAGCAAAAACAGTCTTTCATCGATGTTCTGTACATAAATACCTCATTGGCTGCCAAATGCCACATATCTTGCAACGAAGTTGCCTATGTTTTAGATCATCCGATTGTAGGTCTTTTGCTTCAACCCTTTTATTCTTTGTTGCCTATTTCACCCAGATAATCAAGGGAAAGGCGTAATTTGTGATTTTTCCCAAATTTCGGGACCTGGACAAAATCGAAAATTTTTCTGGATAGAGATTTGCAAGCAAAGAGTCTCTCTTTCATCGATGATCTATACATTGTTCCATAAATACCTCACTGGCTGCCAAATGCCACATATCTTGAAACGAAGTTGCCTATGTTTTAGATCATCCGATTGTAGGTCTTTTGCTTCAACCCTTTTATTCTTTGTTGCCTATTTCACCCAGATAATCAAGGGAAAGGCGTAATTTGTGATTTTTCCCAAATTTCGGGACCTGGACAAAATCGAAAATTTTTCTGGATATAGATTTGCAAGCAAAGAGTCTCTCTTTCATCGATGTTCTACACATTGTTCCATAAATACCTCATTGGCTGCCAAATGCCACATATCTTGCAACGAAGTTGCCTATGTTTTAGATCATCCGATCGTAGGTCTTTTGCTTCAACCCTTTTATTCTTTGTTGCCTATTTCACCCAGATAATCAAGGGAAAGGCGTAATTTGTGATTTTTCCCAAATTTCGGGACCTGGACAAAATCGAAAATTTTTCTGGATAGAGATTTGCAAGCAAAGAGTCTCTCTTTCATCGATGATCTATACATTGGTCCATAAATACCTCATTGGCTGCCAAATGCCACATAACTTGCAACGAAGTTGCCTATGTTTTAGATCATCCGATTGTAGGTCTTTTGATTCAACCCTTTTATTCTTTGTTGCCTATTTCACCCAGATAATCAAGGGAAAGGCGTAATTTGTGATTTTTCCAAATTTCGGGACCTGGACAAAATCGAAAATTTTTCTGGATAGAGATTTGCAAGCAAAGAGTCTCTCTTTCATCGATGATCTATACATTGTTCCATAAATACCTCACTGGCTGCCAAATGCCACATATCTTGAAACGAAGTTGCCTATGTTTTAGATCATCCGATTGTAGGTCTTTTGCTTCAACCCTTTTATTCTTTGTTGCCTATTTCACCCAGATAATCAAGGGAAAGGCGTAATTTGTGATTTTTCCCAACTTTCGGGACCTGGACAAAATCGAAAATTTTTCTGGATAGAGATTTGCAAGCAAAGAGTCTCTCTTTCATCGGTGTTCTACACATTGTTCCATAAGTACCTCACTGGCTGCCAAATGCCACATATCTTGAAACGAAGTTGCCTATGTTTTAGATCATCCGATTGTAGGTCTTTTGGTTCAACCCTTTTATTCTTTGTTGCCTATTTCACCCAGATAATCAAGGGAAAGGCGTAATTTGTGATTTTTCCCAAATTTCGGGACCTGGACAAAATCGAAAATTTTTCTGGATAGAGATTTGCAAGCAAAGAGTCTCTCTTTCATCGATGATCTATACATTGTTCCATAAATACCTCACTGGCTGCCAAATGCCACATATCTTGAAACGAAGTTGCCTATGTTTTAGATCATCCGATTGTAGGTCTTTTGGTTCAACCCTTTTATTCTTTGTTGCCTATTTCACCCAGATAATCAAGGGAAAGGCGTAATTTGTGATTTTTCCCAACTTTCGGGACCTGGACAAAATCGAAAATTTTTCTGGATAGAGATTTGCAAGCAAAGAGTCTCTCTTTCATCGGTGTTCTACACATTGTTCCATAAGTACCTCACTGGCTGCCAAATGCCACATATCTTGAAACGAAGTTGCCTATGTTTTAGATCATCCGATTGTAGGTCTTTTGGTTCAACCCTTTTATTCTTTGTTGCCTATTTCACCCAGATAATCAAGGGAAAGGCGTAATTTGTGATTTTTCCCAAATTTCGGGCCCTGGACAAAATCGAAAATTTTTCTGGATAGAGATTTGCAAGCAAAGAGTCTCTCTTTCATCGATGATCTATACATTGTTCCATAAATACCTCACTGGCTGCCAAATGCCACATATCTTGAAACGAAGTTGCCTATGTTTTAGATCATCCGATTGTAGGTCTTTTGGTTCAACCCTTTTATTCTTTGTTGCCTATTTCACCCAGATAATCAAGGGAAAGGCGTAATTTGTGATTTTTCCAAATTTCGGGACCTGGACAAAATCGAAAATTTTTCTGGATAGAGATTTGCAAGCAAAGAGTCTCTCTTTCATCGATGATCTATACATTGTTCCATAAATACCTCACTGGCTGCCAAATGCCACATATCTTGAAACGAAGTTGCCTATGTTTTAGATCATCCGATTGTAGGTCTTTTGCTTCAACCCTTTTATTCTTTGTTGCCTATTTCACCCAGATAATCAAGGGAAAGGCGTAATTTGTGATTTTTCCCAACTTTCGGGACCTGGACAAAATCGAAAATTTTTCTGGATAGAGATTTGCAAGCAAAGAGTCTCTCTTTCATCGGTGTTCTACACATTGTTCCATAAGTACCTCACTGGCTGCCAAATGCCACATATCTTGAAACGAAGTTGCCTATGTTTTAGATCATCCGATTGTAGGTCTTTTGGTTCAACCCTTTTATTCTTTGTTGCCTATTTCACCCAGATAATCAAGGGAAAGGCGTAATTTGTGATTTTTCCCAAATTTCGGGACCTGGACAAAATCGAAAATTTTTCTGGATAGAGATTTGCAAGCAAAGAGTCTCTCTTTCATCGATGATCTATACATTGTTCCATAAATACCTCACTGGCTGCCAAATGCCACATATCTTGAAACGAAGTTGCCTATGTTTTAGATCATCCGATTGTAGGTCTTTTGGTTCAACCCTTTTATTCTTTGTTGCCTATTTCACCCAGATAATCAAGGGAAAGGCGTAATTTGTGATTTTTCCCAACTTTCGGGACCTGGACAAAATCGAAAATTTTTCTGGATAGAGATTTGCAAGCAAAGAGTCTCTCTTTCATCGGTGTTCTACACATTGTTCCATAAGTACCTCACTGGCTGCCAAATGCCACATATCTTGAAACGAAGTTGCCTATGTTTTAGATCATCCGATTGTAGGTCTTTTGGTTCAACCCTTTTATTCTTTGTTGCCTATTTCACCCAGATAATCAAGGGAAAGGCGTAATTTGTGATTTTTCCCAAATTTCGGGCCCTGGACAAAATCGAAAATTTTTCTGGATAGAGATTTGCAAGCAAAGAGTCTCTCTTTCATCGATGATCTATACATTGTTCCATAAATACCTCACTGGCTGCCAAATGCCACATATCTTGAAACGAAGTTGCCTATGTTTTAGATCATCCGATTGTAGGTCTTTTGGTTCAACCCTTTTATTCTTTGTTGCCTATTTCACCCAGATAATCAAGGGAAAGCCGTAATTTTTGATTTTTCCCAAATTTCGGGACCTGGACAAAATCGAAAATTTTTCTGGATAGAGATTTGCAAGCAAAAACAGTCTTTCATCGATGTTCTGTACATAAATACCTCATTGGCTGCCAAATGCCACATATCTTGAAACGAAGTTGCCTATGTTTTAGATCATCCGATTGTAGGTCTTTTGGTTCAACCCTTTTATTCTTTGTTGCCTATTTCACCCAGATAATCAAGGGAAAGGCGTAATTTGTGATTTTTCCCAAATTTCGGGCCCTGGACAAAATCGAAAATTTTTCTGGATAGAGATTTGCAAGCAAAGAGTCTCTCTTTCATCGATGATCTATACATTGTTCCATAAATACCTCACTGGCTGCCAAATGCCACATATCTTGAAACGAAGTTGCCTATGTTTTAGATCATCCGATTGTAGGTCTTTTGGTTCAACCCTTTTATTCTTTGTTGCCTATTTCACCCAGATAATCAAGGGAAAGGCGTAATTTGTGATTTTTCCCAAATTTCGGGACCTGGACAAAATCGAAAATTTTTCTGGATAGAGATTTGCAAGCAAAGAGTCTCTCTTTCATCGGTGTTCTACACATTGTTCCATAAGTACCTCACTGGCTGCCAAATGCCACATATCTTGAAACGAAGTTGCCTATGTTTTAGATCATCCGATCGTAGGTCTTTTGCTTCAACCCTTTTATTCTTTGTTGCCTATTTCACCCAGATAATCAAGGGAAAGGCGTAATTTGTGATTTTTCCCAAATTTCGGGACCTGGACAAAATCGAAAATTTTTCTGGATAGAGATTTGCAAGCAAAAACAGTCTTTCATCGATGTTCTGTACATAAATACCTCATTGGCTGCCAAATGCCACATATCTTGCAACGAAGTTGCCTATGTTTTAGATCATCCGATTGTAGGTCTTTTGGTTCAACCCTTTTAGTCTTTGTTGCCTATTTCACCCAGATAATCAAGGGAAAGGCGTAATTTGTGATTTTTCCCAAATTTCGGGACCTGGACAAAATCGAAAATTTTTCTGGATAGAGATTTGCAAGCAAAGAGTCTCTCTTTCATCGATGTTCTATACATTGTTCCATAAATACCTCACTGGCTGCCAAATGCCACATATCTTGAAACGAAGTTGCCTATGTTTTAGATCATCCGATTGTAGGTCTTTTGGTTCAACCCTTTTAGTCTTTGTTGCCTATTTCACCCAGATAATCAAGGGAAAGGCGTAATTTGTGATTTTTCCCAAATTTCGGGACCTGGACAAAATCGAAAATTTTTCTGGATAGAGATTTGCAAGCAAAGAGTCTCTCTTTCATCGATGTTCTATACATTGTTCCATAAATACCTCACTGGCTGCCAAATGCCACATATCTTGAAACGAAGTTGCCTATGTTTTAGATCATCCGATTGTAGGTCTTTTGGTTCAACCCTTTTAGTCTTTGTTGCCTATTTCACCCAGATAATCAAGGGAAAGGCGTAATTTGTGATTTTTCCCAAATTTCGGGACCTGGACAAAATCGAAAATTTTTCTGGATAGAGATTTGCAAGCAAAGAGTCTCTCTTTCATCGATGTTCTATACATTGTTCCATAAATACCTCACTGGCTGCCAAATGCCACATATCTTGAAACGAAGTTGCCTATGTTTTAGATCATCCGATTGTAGGTCTTTTCGTTCAACCCTTTTATTCTTTGTTGCCTATTTCACCCAGATAATCAAGGGAAAGCCGTAATTTTTGATTTTTCCCAAATTTCGGGACCTGGACAAAATCGAAAATTTTTCTGGATAGAGATTTGCAAGCAAAAACAGTCTTTCATCGATGTTCTGTACATAAATACCTCATTGGCTGCCAAATGCCACATATCTTGCAACGAAGTTGCCTATGTTTTAGATCATCCGATTGTAGGTCTTTTGGTTCAACCCTTTTAGTCTTTGTTGCCTATTTCACCCAGATAATCAAGGGAAAGGCGTAATTTGTGATTTTTCCCAAATTTCGGGACCTGGACAAAATCGAAAATTTTTCTGGATAGAGATTTGCAAGCAAAGAGTCTCTCTTTCATCGGTGTTCTACACATTGTTCCATAAGTACCTCACTGGCTGCCAAATGCCACATATCTTGAAACGAAGTTGCCTATGTTTTAGATCATCCGATCGTAGGTCTTTTGCTTCAACCCTTTTATTCTTTGTTGCCTATTTCACCCAGATAATCAAGGGAAAGCCGTAATTTGTGATTTTTCCCAAATTTCGGGACCTGGACAAAATCGAAAATTTTTCTGGATAGAGATTTGCAAGCAAAGAGTCTCTCTTTCATCGATGTTCTATACATTGTTCCATAAATACCTCACTGGCTGCCAAATGCCACATATCTTGAAACGAAGTTGCCTATGTTTTAGATCATCCGATTGTAGGTCTTTTGGTTCAACCCTTTTATTCTTTGTTGCCTATTTCACCCAGATAATCAAGGGAAAGCCGTAATTTGTGATTTTTCCCAAATTTCGGGACCTGGACAAAATCGAAAATTTTTCTGGATAGAGATTTGCAAGCAAAAACAGTCTTTCATCGATGTTCTGTACATAAATACCTCATTGGCTGCCAAATGCCACATATCTTGCAACGAAGTTGCCTATGTTTTAGATCATCCGATTGTAGGTCTTTTGGTTCAACCCTTTTAGTCTTTGTTGCCTATTTCACCCAGATAATCAAGGGAAAGGCGTAATTTGTGATTTTTCCCAAATTTCGGGACCTGGACAAAATCGAAAATTTTTCTGGATAGAGATTTGCAAGCAAAGAGTCTCTCTTTCATCGGTGTTCTACACATTGTTCCATAAGTACCTCACTGGCTGCCAAATGCCACATATCTTGAAACGAAGTTGCCTATGTTTTAGATCATCCGATCGTAGGTCTTTTGCTTCAACCCTTTTATTCTTTGTTGCCTATTTCACCCAGATAATCAAGGGAAAGGCGTAATTTGTGATTTTTCCCAAATTTCGGGACCTGGACAAAATCGAAAATTTTTCTGGATAGAGATTTGCAAGCAAAAACAGTCTTTCATCGATGTTCTGTACATAAATACCTCATTGGCTGCCAAATGCCACATATCTTGAAACGAAGTTGCCTATGTTTTAGATCATCCGATTGTAGGTCTTTTCGTTCAACCCTTTTAGTCTTTGTTGCCTATTTCACCCAGATAATCAAGGGAAAGGCGTAATTTGTGATTTTTCCCAAATTTCGGGACCTGGACAAAATCGAAAATTTTTCTGGATAGAGATTTGCAAGCAAAGAGTCTCTCTTTCATCGATGTTCTATACATTGTTCCATAAATACCTCACTGGCTGCCAAATGCCACATATCTTGAAACGAAGTTGCCTATGTTTTAGATCATCCGATTGTAGGTCTTTTGGTTCAACCCTTTTATTCTTTGTTGCCTATTTCACCCAGATAATCAAGGGAAAGCCGTAATTTGTGATTTTTCCCAAATTTCGGGACCTGGACAAAATCGAAAATTTTTCTGGATAGAGATTTGCAAGCAAAAACAGTCTTTCATCGATGTTCTGTACATAAATACCTCATTGGCTGCCAAATGCCACATATCTTGCAACGAAGTTGCCTATGTTTTAGATCATCCGATTGTAGGTCTTTTGGTTCAACCCTTTTAGTCTTTGTTGCCTATTTCACCCAGATAATCAAGGGAAAGGCGTAATTTGTGATTTTTCCCAAATTTCGGGACCTGGACAAAATCGAAAATTTTTCTGGATAGAGATTTGCAAGCAAAGAGTCTCTCTTTCATCGGTGTTCTACACATTGTTCCATAAGTACCTCACTGGCTGCCAAATGCCACATATCTTGAAACGAAGTTGCCTATGTTTTAGATCATCCGATCGTAGGTCTTTTGCTTCAACCCTTTTATTCTTTGTTGCCTATTTCACCCAGATAATCAAGGGAAAGGCGTAATTTGTGATTTTTCCCAAATTTCGGGACCTGGACAAAATCGAAAATTTTTCTGGATAGAGATTTGCAAGCAAAGAGTCTCTCTTTCATCGGTGTTCTACACATTGTTCCATAAGTACCTCACTGGCTGCCAAATGCCACATATCTTGAAACGAAGTTGCCTATGTTTTAGATCATCCGATTGTAGGTCTTTTCGTTCAACCCTTTTAGTCTTTGTTGCCTATTTCACCCAGATAATCAAGGGAAAGGCGTAATTTGTGATTTTTCCCAAATTTCGGGTCCTGGACAAAATCGAAAATTTTTCTGGATAGAGATTTGCAAGCAAAGAGTCTCTCTTTCATCGGTGTTCTACACATTGTTCCATAAGTACCTCACTGGCTGCCAAATGCCACATATCTTGAAACGAAGTTGCCTATGTTTTAGATCATCCGATTGTAGGTCTTTAGGTTCAACCCTTTTATTCTTTGTTGCCCATTTCACCCAGATAATCAAGCTAAAGGCGTAATTTGTGATTTTTCCCAAATTTCGGGACCTGGACAAAATCGAAAATTTTTCTGGATAGAGATTTGCAAGCAAAGAGTCTCTCTTTCATCGGTGTTCTACACATTGTTCCATAAGTACCTCACTGGCTGCCAAATGCCACATATCTTGAAACGAAGTTGCCTATGTTTTAGATCATCCGATCGTAGGTCTTTTGCTTCAACCCTTTTATTCTTTGTTGCCTATTTCACCCAGATAATCAAGGGAAAGGCGTAATTTGTGATTTTTCCCAAATTTCGGGACCTGGACAAAATCGAAAATTTTTCTGGATAGAGATTTGCAAGCAAAGAGTCTCTCTTTCATCGGTGTTCTACACATTGTTCCATAAGTACCTCACTGGCTGCCAAATGCCACATATCTTGAAACGAAGTTGCCTATGTTTTAGATCATCCGATTGTAGGTCTTTTGCTTCAACCCTTTTAGTCTTTGTTGCCTATTTCACCAGATAATCAAGGGAAAGGCGTAATTTGTGATTTTTCCCAAATTTCGGGACCTGGACAAAATCGAAAATTTTTCTGGATAGAGATTTGCAAGCAAAGAGTCTCTCTTTCATCGGTGTTCTACACATTGTTCCATAAGTACCTCACTGGCTGCCAAATGCCACATATCTTGAAACGAAGTTGCCTATGTTTTAGATCATCCGATCGTAGGTCTTTTGCTTCAACCCTTTTATTCTTTGTTGCCTATTTCACCCAGATAATCAAGGGAAAGGCGTAATTTGTGATTTTTCCCAAATTTCGGGACCTGGACAAAATCGAAAATTTTTCTGGATAGAGATTTGCAAGCAAAGAGTCTCTCTTTCATCGGTGTTCTACACATTGTTCCATAAGTACCTCACTGGCTGCCAAATGCCACATATCTTGAAACGAAGTTGCCTATGTTTTAGATCATCCGATTGTAGGTCTTTTGGTTCAACCCTTTTATTCTTTGTTGCCTATTTCACCCAGATAATCAAGGGAAAGGCGTAATTTGTGATTTTTCCCAAATTTCGGGACCTGGACAAAATCGAAAATTTTTCTGGATAGAGATTTGCAAGCAAAAACAGTCTTTCATCGATGTTCTGTACATAAATACCTCATTGGCTGCCAAATGCCACATATCTTGCAACGAAGTTGCCTATGTTTTAGATCATCCGATTGTAGGTCTTTTGCTTCAACCCTTTTATTCTTTGTTGCCTATTTCACCCAGATAATCAAGGGAAAGGCGTAATTTGTAATTTTTCCCAAATTTCGGGACCTGGACAAAATCGAAAATTTTTCTGGATAGAGATTTGCAAGCAAAGAGTCTCTCTTTCATCGATGTTCTATACATTGTTCCATAAATACCTCACTGGCTGCCAAATGCCACATATCTTGAAACGAAGTTGCCTATGTTTTAGATCATCCGATTGTAGGTCTTTTCGTTCAACCCTTTTAGTCTTTGTTGCCTATTTCACCCAGATAATCAAGGGAAAGCCGTAATTTTTGATTTTTCCCAAATTTCGGGACCTGGACAAAATCGAAAATTTTTCTGGATAGAGATTTGCAAGCAAAAACAGTCTTTCATCGATGTTCTGTACATAAATACCTCATTGGCTGCCAAATGCCACATATCTTGCAACGAAGTTGCCTATGTTTTAGATCATCCGATTGTAGGTCTTTTGCTTCAACCCTTTTATTCTTTGTTGCCTATTTCACCCAGATAATCAAGGGAAAGACGTAATTTGTGATTTTTCCCAAATTTCGGGACCTGGACAAAATCGAAAATTTTTCTGGATAGAGATTTGCAAGCAAAGAGTCTCTCTTTCATCGATGTTCTATACATTGTTCCATAAATACCTCACTGGCTGCCAAATGCCACATATCTTGAAACGAAGTTGCCTATGTTTTAGATCATCCGATTGTAGGTCTTTTGGTTCAACCCTTTTAGTCTTTGTTGCCTATTTCACCCAGATAATCAAGGGAAAGGCGTAATTTGTGATTTTTCCCAAATTTCGGGACCTGGACAAAATCGAAAAATTTTCTGGATAGAGATTTGCAAGCAAAGAGTCTCTCTTTCATCGGTGTTCTACACATTGTTCCATAAGTACCTCACTGGCTGCCAAATGCCACATATCTTGAAACGAAGTTGCCTATGTTTTAGATCATCCGATCGTAGGTCTTTTGGTTCAACCCTTTTATTCTTTGTTGCCTATTTCACCCAGATAATCAAGGGAAAGGCGTAATTTGTGATTTTTCCCAAATTTCGGGACCTGGACAAAATCGAAAATTTTTCTGGATAGAGATTTGCAAGCAAAGAGTCTCTCTTTCAACGATGTTCTACACATTGTTCCATAAGTACCTCACTGGCTGCCAAATGCCACATATCTTGAAACGAAGTTGCCTATGTTTTAGATCATCCGATCGTAGGTCTTTTGCTTCAACCCTTTTATTCTTTGTTGCCTATTTCACCCAGATAATCAAGGGAAAGGCGTAATTTGTGATTTTTCCCAAATTTCGGGACCTGGACAAAATCGAAAATTTTTCTGGATAGAGATTTGCAAGCAAAGAGTCTCTCTTTCATCGGTGTTCTACACATTGTTCCATAAGTACCTCACTGGCTGCCAAATGCCACATATCTTGAAACGAAGTTGCCTATGTTTTAGATCATCCGATCGTAGGTCTTTTGGTTCAACCCTTTTATTCTTTGTTGCCTATTTCACCCAGATAATCAAGGGAAAGGCGTAATTTGTGATTTTTCCCAAATTTCGGGACCTGGACAAAATCGAAAATTTTTCTGGATAGAGATTTGCAAGCAAAGAGTCTCTCTTTCATCGATGTTCTATACATTGTTCCATAAATACCTCACTGGCTGCCAAATGCCACATATCTTGAAACGAAGTTGCCTATGTTTTAGATCATCCGATTGTAGGTCTTTAGGTTCAACCCTTTTATTCTTTGTTGCCTATTTCACCCAGATAATCAAGGGAAAGGCGTAATTTGTGATTTTTCCCAAATTTCGGGACCTGGACAAAATCGAAAATTTTTCTGGATAGAGATTTGCAAGCAAAGAGTCTCTCTTTCATCGATGTTCTATACATTGTTCCATAAATACCTCACTGGCTGCCAAATGCCACATATCTTGAAACGAAGTTGCCTATGTTTTAGATCATCCGATTGTAGGTCTTTTGGTTCAACCCTTTTATTCTTTGTTGCCTATTTCACCCAGATAATCAAGCGAAAGCCGTAATTTTTGATTTTTCCCAAATTTCGGGACCTGGACAAAATCGAAAATTTTTCTGGATAGAGATTTGCAAGCAAAAACAGTCTTTCATCGATGTTCTGTACATAAATACCTCATTGGCTGCCAAATGCCACATATCTTGCAACGAAGTTGCCTATGTTTTAGATCATCCGATTGTAGGTCTTTTGCTTCAACCCTTTTATTCTTTGTTGCCTATTTCACCCAGATAATCAAGGGAAAGGCGTAATTTGTGATTTTTCCCAAATTTCGGGACCTGGACAAAATCGAAAATTTTTCTGGATAGAGATTTGCAAGCAAAGAGTCTCTCTTTCATCGGTGTTCTACACATTGTTCCATAAGTACCTCACTGGCTGCCAAATGCCACATATCTTGAAACGAAGTTGCCTATGTTTTAGATCATCCGATTGTAGGTCTTTAGGTTCAACCCTTTTATTCTTTGTTGCCCATTTCACCCAGATAATCAAGCTAAAGGCGTAATTTGTGATTTTTCCCAAATTTCGGGACCTGGACAAAATCGAAAATTTTTCTGGATAGAGATTTGCAAGCAAAGAGTCTCTCTTTCATCGGTGTTCTACACATTGTTCCATAAGTACCTCACTGGCTGCCAAATGCCACATATCTTGAAACGAAGTTGCCTATGTTTTAGATCATCCGATTGTAGGTCTTTCGGTTCAACCCTTTTATTCTTTGTTGCCTATTTCACCCAGATAATCAAGGGAAAGGCGTAATTTGTGATTTTTCCCAAATTTCGGGACCTGGACAAAATCGAAAATTTTTCTGGATAGAGATTTGCAAGCAAAGAGTCTCTCTTTCATCGGTGTTCTACACATTGTTCCATAAGTACCTCACTGGCTGCCAAATGCCACATATCTTGAAACGAAGTTGCCTATGTTTTAGATCATCCGATCGTAGGTCTTTTGCTTCAACCCTTTTATTCTTTGTTGCCTATTTCACCCAGATAATCAAGGGAAAGGCGTAATTTGTGATTTTTCCCAAATTTCGGGACCTGGACAAAATCGAAAATTTTTCTGGATAGAGATTTGCAAGCAAAGAGTCTCTCTTTCATCGGTGTTCTACACATTGTTCCATAAGTACCTCACTGGCTGCCAAATGCCACATATCTTGAAACGAAGTTGCCTATGTTTTAGATCATCCGATTGTAGGTCTTTTGCTTCAACCCTTTTAGTCTTTGTTGCCTATTTCACCCAGATAATCAAGGGAAAGGCGTAATTTGTGATTTTTCCCAAATTTCGGGACCTGGACAAAATCGAAAATTTTTCTGGATAGAGATTTGCAAGCAAAGAGTCTCTCTTTCATCGGTGTTCTACACATTGTTCCATAAGTACCTCACTGGCTGCCAAATGCCACATATCTTGAAACGAAGTTGCCTATGTTTTAGATCATCCGATCGTAGGTCTTTTGCTTCAACCCTTTTATTCTTTGTTGCCTATTTCACCCAGATAATCAAGGGAAAGGCGTAATTTGTGATTTTTCCCAAATTTCGGGACCTGGACAAAATCGAAAATTTTTCTGGATAGAGATTTGCAAGCAAAGAGTCTCTCTTTCATCGGTGTTCTACACATTGTTCCATAAGTACCTCACTGGCTGCCAAATGCCACATATCTTGAAACGAAGTTGCCTATGTTTTAGATCATCCGATTGTAGGTCTTTTCGTTCAACCCTTTTAGTCTTTGTTGCCTATTTCACCCAGATAATCAAGGGAAAGGCGTAATTTGTGATTTTTCCCAAATTTCGGGACCTGGACAAAATCGAAAATTTTTCTGGATAGAGATTTGCAAGCAAAGAGTCTCTCTTTCATCGGTGTTCTACACATTGTTCCATAAGTACCTCACTGGCTGCCAAATGCCACATATCTTGAAACGAAGTTGCCTATGTTTTAGATCATCCGATTGTAGGTCTTTTGGTTCAACCCTTTTATTCTTTGTTGCCTATTTCACCCAGATAATCAAGGGAAAGGCGTAATTTGTGATTTTTCCCAAATTTCGGGACCTGGACAAAATCGAAAATTTTTCTGGATAGAGATTTGCAAGCAAAGAGTCTCTCTTTCAACGATGTTCTACACATTGTTCCATAAGTACCTCACTGGCTGCCAAATGCCACATATCTTGAAACGAAGTTGCCTATGTTTTAGATCATCCGATCGTAGGTCTTTTGCTTCAACCCTTTTATTCTTTGTTGCCTATTTCACCCAGATAATCAAGGGAAAGGCGTAATTTGTGATTTTTCCCAAATTTCGGGACCTGGACAAAATCGAAAATTTTTCTGGATAGAGATTTGCAAGCAAAGAGTCTCTCTTTCATCGGTGTTCTACACATTGTTCCATAAGTACCTCACTGGCTGCCAAATGCCACATATCTTGAAACGAAGTTGCCTATGTTTTAGATCATCCGATTGTAGGTCTTTAGGTTCAACCCTTTTATTCTTTGTTGCCCATTTCACCCAGATAATCAAGCTAAAGGCGTAATTTGTGATTTTTCCCAAATTTCGGGACCTGGACAAAATCGAAAATTTTTCTGGATAGAGATTTGCAAGCAAAGAGTCTCTCTTTCATCGGTGTTCTACACATTGTTCCATAAGTACCTCACTGGCTGCCAAATGCCACATATCTTGAAACGAAGTTGCCTATGTTTTAGATCATCCGATTGTAGGTCTTTAGGTTCAACCCTTTTATTCTGTGTTGCCCATTTCACCCAGATAATCAAGCTAAAGGCGTAATTTGTGATTTTTCCCAAATTTCGGGACCTGGACAAAATCGAAAATTTTTCTGGATAGAGATTTGCAAGCAAAGAGTCTCTCTTTCATCGGTGTTCTACACATTGTTCCATAAGTACCTCACTGGCTGCCAAATGCCACATATCTTGAAACGAAGTTGCCTATGTTTTAGATCATCCGATCGTAGGTCTTTTGGTTCAACCCTTTTATTCTTTGTTGCCTATTTCACCCAGATAATCAAGGGAAAGGCGTAATTTGTGATTTTTCCCAAATTTCGGGACCTGGACAAAATCGAAAATTTTTCTGGATAGAGATTTGCAAGCAAACAGTCTCTCTTTCATCGATGTTCTACACATTGTTCCATAAGTACCTCACTGGCTGCCAAATGCCACATATCTTGAAACGAAGTTGCCTATGTTTTAGATCATCCGATCGTAGGTCTTTTGCTTCAACCCTTTTATTCTTTGTTGCCTATTTCACCCAGATAATCAAGGGAAAGGCGTAATTTGTGATTTTTCCCAAATTTCGGGACCTGGACAAAATCGAAAATTTTTCTGGATAGAGATTTGCAAGCAAAGAGTCTCTCTTTCATCGGTGTTCTACACATTGTTCCATAAGTACCTCACTGGCTGCCAAATGCCACATATCTTGAAACGAAGTTGCCTATGTTTTAGATCATCCGATTGTAGGTCTTTTGGTTCAACCCTTTTATTCTTTGTTGCCTATTTCACCCAGATAATCAAGGGAAAGGCGTAATTTGTGATTTTTCCCAAATTTCGGGACCTGGACAAAATCGAAAATTTTTCTGGATAGAGATTTGCAAGCAAAGAGTCTCTCTTTCATCGGTGTTCTACACATTGTTCCATAAGTACCTCACTGGCTGCCAAATGCCACATATCTTGAAACGAAGTTGCCTATGTTTTAGATCATCCGATTGTAGGTCTTTTGGTTCAACCCTTTTAGTCTTTGTTGCCTATTTCACCCAGATAATCAAGGGAAAGGCGTAATTTGTGATTTTTCCCAAATTTCGGGACCTGGACAAAATCGAAAATTTTTCTGGATAGAGATTTGCAAGCAAAGAGTCTCTCTTTCATCGGTGTTCTACACATTGTTCCATAAGTACCTCACTGGCTGCCAAATGCCACATATCTTGAAACGAAGTTGCCTATGTTTTAGATCATCCGATTGTAGGTCTTTTGGTTCAACCCTTTTATTCTTTGTTGCCTATTTCACCCAGATAATCAAGGGAAAGGCGTAATTTGTGATTTTTCCCAAATTTCGGGACCTGGACAAAATCGAAAATTTTTCTGGATAGAGATTTGCAAGCAAAGAGTCTCTCTTCCATCGGTGTTCTACACATTGTTCCATAAGTACCTCACTGGCTGCCAAATGCCACATATCTTGAAACGAAGTTGCCTATGTTTTAGATCATCCGATCGTAGGTCTTTTGGTTCAACCCTTTTATTCTTTGTTGCCTATTTCACCCAGATAATCAAGGGAAAGGCGTAATTTGTGATTTTTCCCAAATTTCGGGACCTGGACAAAATCGAAAATTTTTCTGGATAGAGATTTGCAAGCAAAGAGTCTCTCTTTCATCGGTGTTCTACACATTGTTCCATAAGTACCTCACTGGCTGCCAAATGCCACATATCTTGAAACGAAGTTGCCTATGTTTTAGATCATCCGATCGTAGGTCTTTTGGTTCAACCCTTTTATTCTTTGTTGCCTATTTCACCCAGATGATCAAGGGAAAGGCGTAATTTGTGATTTTTCCCAAAATTTCGGGACCTGGACAAAATCGAAAATTTTTCTGGATAGAGATTTGCAAGCAAAGAGTCTCTCTTTCATCGGTGTTCTACACATTGTTCCATAAGTACCTCACTGGCTGCCAAATGCCACATATCTTGAAACGAAGTTGCCTATGTTTTAGATCATCCGATCGTAGGTCTTTTGCTTCAACCCTTTTATTCTTTGTTGCCTATTTCACCCAGATAATCAAGGGAAAGGCGTAATTTGTGATTTTTCCCAAATTTCGGGACCTGGACAAAATCGAAAATTTTTCTGGATAGAGATTTGCAAGCAAAGAGTCTCTCTTTCATCGGTGTTCTACACATTGTTCCATAAGTACCTCACTGGCTGCCAAATGCCACATATCTTGAAACGAAGTTGCCTATGTTTTAGATCATCCGATTGTAGGTCTTTAGGTTCAACCCTTTTATTCTTTGTTGCCCATTTCACCCAGATAATCAAGCTAAAGGCGTAATTTGTGATTTTTCCCAAATTTCGGGACCTGGACAAAATCGAAAATTTTTCTGGATAGAGATTTGCAAGCAAAGAGTCTCTCTTTCATCGGTGTTCTACACATTGTTCCATAAGTACCTCACTGGCTGCCAAATGCCACATATCTTGAAACGAAGTTGCCTATGTTTTAGATCATCCGATCGTAGGTCTTTTGGTTCAACCCTTTTATTCTTTGTTGCCTATTTCACCCAGATAATCAAGGGAAAGGCGTAATTTGTGATTTTTCCCAAATTTCGGGACCTGGACAAAATCGAAAATTTTTCTGGATAGAGATTTGCAAGCAAAGAGTCTCTCTTTCATCGGTGTTCTACACATTGTTCCATAAGTACCTCACTGGCTGCCAAATGCCACATATCTTGAAACGAAGTTGCCTATGTTTTAGATCATCCGATTGTAGGTCTTTTGGTTCAACCCTTTTATTCTTTGTTGCCTATTTCACCCAGATAATCAAGGGAAAGGCGTAATTTGTGATTTTTCCCAAATTTCGGGACCTGGACAAAATCGAAAATTTTTCTGGATAGAGATTTGCAAGCAAAGAGTCTCTCTTTCATCGGTGTTCTACACATTGTTCCATAAGTACCTCACTGGCTGCCAAATGCCACATATCTTGAAACGAAGTTGCCTATGTTTTAGATCATCTGATTGTAGGTCTTTTGGTTCAACCCTTTTATTCTTTGTTGCCTATTTCACCCAGATAATCAAGGGAAAGGCGTAATTTGTGATTTTTCCCAAATTTCGGGACCTGGACAAAATCGAAAATTTTTCTGGATAGAGATTTGCAAGCAAAGAGTCTCTCTTTCATCGGTGTTCTACACATTGTTCCATAAGTACCTCACTGGCTGCCAAATGCCACATATCTTGAAACGAAGTTGCCTATGTTTTAGATCATCCGATTGTAGGTCTTTTGGTTCAACCCTTTTATTCTTTGTTGCCTATTTCACCCAGATAATCAAGGGAAAGGCGTAATTTGTGATTTTTCCCAAATTTCGGGACCTGGACAAAATCGAAAATTTTTCTGGATAGAGATTTGCAAGCAAAGAGTCTCTCTTTCATCGGTGTTCTACACATTGTTCCATAAGTACCTCACTGGCTGCCAAATGCCACATATCTTGAAACGAAGTTGCCTATGTTTTAGATCATCCGATTGTAGGTCTTTTGGTTCAACCCTTTTATTCTTTGTTGCCTATTTCACCCAGATAATCAAGGGAAAGGCGTAATTTGTGATTTTTCCCAAATTTCGGGACCTGGACAAAATCGAAAATTTTTCTGGATAGAGATTTGCAAGCAAAGAGTCTCTCTTCCATCGGTGTTCTACACATTGTTCCATAAGTACCTCACTGGCTGCCAAATGCCACATATCTTGAAACGAAGTTGCCTATGTTTTAGATCATCCGATCGTAGGTCTTTTGGTTCAACCCTTTTATTCTTTGTTGCCTATTTCACCCAGATAATCAAGGGAAAGGCGTAATTTGTGATTTTTCCCAAATTTCGGGACCTGGACAAAATCGAAAATTTTTCTGGATAGAGATTTGCAAGCAAAGAGTCTCTCTTTCAACGATGTTCTACACATTGTTCCATAAGTACCTCACTGTCTGCCAAATGCCACATATCTTGAAACGAAGTTGCCTATGTTTTAGATCATCCGATCGTAGGTCTTTTGCTTCAACCCTTTTATTCTTTGTTGCCTATTTCACCCAGATAATCAAGGGAAAGGCGTAATTTGTGATTTTTCCCAAATTTCGGGACCTGGACAAAATCGAAAATTTTTCTGGATAGAGATTTGCAAGCAAAGAGTCTCTCTTTCATCGGTGTTCTACACATTGTTCCATAAGTACCTCACTGGCTGCCAAATGCCACATATCTTGAAACGAAGTTGCCTATGTTTTAGATCATCCGATTGTAGGTCTTTAGGTTCAACCCTTTTATTCTTTGTTGCCCATTTCACCCAGATAATCAAGCTAAAGGCGTAATTTGTGATTTTTCCCAAATTTCGGGACCTGGACAAAATCGAAAATTTTTCTGGATAGAGATTTGCAAGCAAAGACTCTCTCTTTCATCGGTGTTCTACACATTGTTCCATAAGTACCTCACTGGCTGCCAAATGCCACATATCTTGAAACGAAGTTGCCTATGTTTTAGATCATCCGATTGTAGGTCTTTAGGTTCAACCCTTTTATTCTTTGTTGCCTATTTCACCCAGATAATCAAGGGAAAGGCGTAATTTGTGATTTTTCCCAAATTTCGGGACCTGGACAAAATCGAAAATTTTTCTGGATAGAGATTTGCAAGCAAAAGTCTCTCTTTCATCGGTGTTCTACACATTGTTCCATAAGTACCTCACTGGCTGCCAAATGCCACATATCTTGAAACGAAGTTGCCTATGTTTTAGATCATCCGATTGTAGGTCTTTTGGTTCAACCCTTTTATTCTTTGTTGCCTATTTCACCCAGATAATCAAGGGAAAGGCGTAATTTGTGATTTTTCCCAAATTTCGGGACCTGGACAAAATCGAAAATTTTTCTGGATAGAGATTTGCAAGCAAAGAGTCTCTCTTTCATCGGTGTTCTACACATTGTTCCATAAGTACCTCACTGGCTGCCAAATGCCACATATCTTGAAACGAAGTTGCCTATGTTTTAGATCATCTGATTGTAGGTCTTTTGGTTCAACCCTTTTATTCTTTGTTGCCTATTTCACCCAGATAATCAAGGGAAAGGCGTAATTTGTGATTTTTCCCAAATTTCGGGACCTGGACAAAATCGAAAATTTTTCTGGATAGAGATTTGCAAGCAAAGAGTCTCTCTTTCATCGGTGTTCTACACATTGTTCCATAAGTACCTCACTGGCTGCCAAATGCCACATATCTTGAAACGAAGTTGCCTATGTTTTAGATCATCCGATCGTAGGTCTTTTGGTTCAACCCTTTTATTCTTTGTTGCCTATTTCACCCAGATAATCAAGGGAAAGGCGTAATTTGTGATTTTTCCCAAATTTCGGGACCTGGACAAAATCGAAAATTTTTCTGGATAGAGATTTGCAAGCAAAGAGTCTCTCTTTCAACGATGTTCTACACATTGTTCCATAAGTACCTCACTGGCTGCCAAATGCCACATATCTTGAAACGAGGTTGCCTATGTTTTAGATCATCCGATTGTAGGTCTTTTGCTTCAACCCTTTTATTCTTTGTTGCCTATTTCACCCAGATGATCAAGGGAAAGGCGTAATTTGTGATTTTTCCCAAATTTCGGGACCTGGACAAAATCGAAAATTTTTCTGGATAGAGATTTGCAAGCAAAGAGTCTCTCTTTCATCGGTGTTCTACACATTGTTCCATAAGTACCTCACTGGCTGCCAAATGCCACATATCTTGAAACGAAGTTGCCTATGTTTTAGATCATCCGATCGTAGGTCTTTTGCTTCAACCCTTTTATTCTTTGTTGCCTATTTCACCCAGATAATCAAGGGAAAGGCGTAATTTGTGATTTTTCCCAAATTTCGGGACCTGGACAAAATCGAAAATTTTTCTGGATAGAGATTTGCAAGCAAAGAGTCTCTCTTTCATCGATGTTCTACACATTGTTCCATAAGTACCTCACTGGCTGCCAAATGCCACATATCTTGAAACGAAGTTGCCTATGTTTTAGATCATCCGATTGTAGGTCTTTTGGTTCAACCCTTTTATTCTTTGTTG
Source organism: Xylota sylvarum (assembly GCA_905220385.1). Classification (NCBI taxonomy): domain Eukaryota; kingdom Metazoa; phylum Arthropoda; class Insecta; order Diptera; family Syrphidae; genus Xylota; species Xylota sylvarum. Next base: position 94,985,813 of record LR999957.1, on the reverse strand, counting down.
CCTATTTCACCCAGATAATCAAGGGAAAGGCGTAATTTGTGATTTTTCCCAAATTTCGGGACCTGGACAAAATCGAAAATTTTTCTGGATAGAGATTTGCAAGCAAAGAGTCTCTCTTTCATCGATGTTCTACACATTGTTCCATAAGTACCTCACTGGCTGCCAAATGCCACATATCTTGAAACGAAGTTGCCTATGTTTTAGATCATCCGATCGTAGGTCTTTTGGTTCAACCCTTTTATTCTTTGTTGCCTATTTCACCCAGATGATCAAGGGAAAGGCGTAATTTGTGATTTTTCCCAAAATTTCGGGACCTGGACAAAATCGAAAATTTTTCTGGATAGAGATTTGCAAGCAAAGAGTCTCTCTTTCATCGATGTTCTACACATTGTTCCATAAGTACCTCACTGGCTGCCAAATGCCACATATCTTGAAACGAAGTTGCCTATGTTTTAGATCATCCGATCGTAGGTCTTTTGGTTCAACCCTTTTATTCTTTGTTGCCTATTTCACCCAGATGATCAAGGGAAAGGCGTAATTTGTGATTTTTCCCAAAATTTCGGGACCTGGACAAAATCGAAAATTTTTCTGGATAGAGATTTGCAAGCAAAGAGTCTCTCTTTCATCGGTGTTCTACACATTGTTCCATAAGTACCTCACTGGCTGCCAAATGCCACATATCTTGAAACGAAGTTGCCTATGTTTTAGATCATCCGTTTGTAGGTCTTTTGCTTCAACCCTTTTATTCTTTGTTGCCTATTTCACCCAGATGATCAAGGGAAAGGCGTAATTTGTGATTTTTCCCAAAATTTCGGGACCTGGACAAAATCGAAAATTTTTCTGGATAGAGATTTGCAAGCAAAGAGTCTCTCTTTCATCGATGTTCTACACATTGTTCCATAAGTACCTCACTGGCTGCCAAATGCCACATATCTTGAAACGAAGTTGCCTATGTTTTAGATCATCCGATTGTAGGTCTTTTGGTTCAACCCTTTTATTCTTTGTTGCCTATTTCACCCAGATAATCAAGGGAAAGGCGTAATTTGTGATTTTTCCCAAATTTCGGGACCTGGACAAAATCGAAAATTTTTCTGGATAGAGATTTGCAAGCAAACAGTCTCTCTTTCATCGATGTTCTACACATAAGTACCTCACTGGCTGCCAAATGCCACATATCTTGCAACGAAGTTGCCTATGTTTTAGATCATCCGATTGTAGGTCTTTTGGTTCAACCCTTTTATTCTTTGTTGCCTATTTCACCCAGATAATCAAGGGAAAGGCGTAATGTGTGATTATTCCCTAAATTTCTTGACTATGTCGTTTGTTTTTTTTTGGGTCGATTAATAGTTGGCCAGTTTCAAAGAGCCAAATAGTTGGAAGAAGTGGTCTTCCTTTAAAACTCTTTCAGGATGTATTGGAATAGTTAATACTTATTAGTGAAAGCTATGTCGAACTATTTAATTCATGGTTCTGAGAGGTCGGTAAAACAATCAATCAACTGATTACTTTAGAGCAGCTCTAACATTTTGTATGTCTAAGATTGTACTTTTACCTCAAATTTATGAGCTTGTTTGTTTCATTCTTGAAAACTTTAACTCCCCTATCTAAAGTTATGTCACCGACACAGTCTATCTTCCATGGTACAACAACTTTGACCTTCGAAAGGGAAACTTCCACCTGGAAAATCTTCTAACGAAGCTAGTCTACAACCTCCCGTTCATGGTAAATACAATTACTCGAAAGTAAAGTGCCCCCAAACCGCAAGTATCCTTATTTTTTGATGATGATATCCAAACAAACTAACATGATATCCTGCATCCATTATAAAGTTACCCACCTAAGGGCAAAACCCAGTAGTAGTAGACTACTGTTGGCTGTCTCCTTACCGGTTACCTATCCTTTTAAAACTCATTAGTCACGTTCTCTATCTTTCGTGCGCGCCGCACAAAAGTAGAAGAAGACGACAAAGGCAGGCAACCCCTCAGTGAAATTCTTTCTCTGAAGGACTCCAGCAACCAGGATCATTTTACAACTGTGTGACGACTTTTCGACAACATGTAAACATTTTAGTTTCCAAATAAGATGATGACTGGTGATACGATGAAGAATATGGTCCTCTTGGTTCTAGACATCGTCGTCGGTCGTCGTCGCATCTGCACCATGATACCAAGTACGAGTATATTTCACTTCTCTTCCCGTTCCGGTTCATGTAACATTCAAATTAGAATATTGGTTCAACCTGTGTGCGCTCGCTTTGCGCTGTGCCGGATCACCGAAGTGAGAATTTTAACAAAAAACGTGATGATGTCGCTTTGTGACTTTGAGTCCTTTTTTTTTTCCTGGCTTTCTCCGGAACGGAAGCTTTCTCTATTACAGTCAACAAAAATGATAAACAAATAAAATAGCAGAGGAAAAAAAAAAATATATATATATTCTCGTGTGTGTTTATGCAAAATTTAAATTGAATGTATGTACTATAGGTAAGGTACCTGCTGTGGTGGGGGTACTCACCCCGGTGGTGATGGGTGGACGAGATATGATTTATTCAACCAGAGTGAAAGCTTGACACATGAACATTTCATTGAATATTAATTTAGCGCTACTTGTTCAGAGATGTGCGACGCTTTGCTGGTTTTTACGAGAGACACAAACGTTTCTTCCGATTTGAAATGAGATTTTGTAACTTACAATGTTACCCAGAGGTGTCTGTGGTTAATTGCGAGAAACGTACTCGTACACATAGTAAGGTCAGGTGTGTTTGCTATACCGATTCTAATCGAATTGTTTCCTTTTCAAAATTTTAAAGTATGAAGAGAGTTTTTTTTTGTTTTGACGTCTGTATTCGTGCAAAGATATTGCAGACCAAGCGGCACTGTCTTGCATACATATGGTAAATTCGGGCAATATGCCCCTTCTCTAAAATTTTGGATCATGAGTAGCAATTTGACAAAGTTAAAGGATCTTCCATTGAGAACTTTCAGTTTAAATTTCGCGGTATCTTTGAAATGTCAAACTTAAGACTGTCATTTTTTACATCTGTCATTTCTCGTCATTCCTTTGAAAGCTGTCATGTTTAGAAAATTGAAATTGAACTTCGCGGGGACATTTCGTAAAATTTGTACTTTGTTCGGTCATTATGATGAACCTTCTTGCCCAGCTATTATGAATCTAATAAAAAATTTGAGTCAATCGGCCAGATTAGTGATGTTAAGACTGCAACTTGTTCAACTTGTCCAACTTGCTCGTAAGTCCAGGTCAGTCGAAAACATTGCTAATGATCCGCAATCGGCTCAAGCGCTCAGAGATAATATCAGAGCTGTTATTCGCGCAATCGAGCCGTAGTCATGTAAAATTTTCTCAAAAGGATGACCATTTACAAGAGAAGCCGAGGTGCTTACCAAACTTAGGAAGAAAATTAGAAAACTCTTCAACACTGCTAAACGCACGAAGAGTTGGAACGAATGTAGGGTCGCCCTTACGGAATACATTAAGAATTAAGACAATCTAAACGTGCTACATGGACGAAATTCTGCAGAATCATTGCTGAGATGCCAGTAGCGGCACGAATTCATGCGGCACTCATTAAAGTTGATGTAATTTGCGTAGGTTAACTAAATAGAACCGATGGCACCTACACGTCGGACGGAATGGATGCACTTAGAACCTTACTTCAGGTTCGTCTACTAGTGCACTTACTCCACACGTACCCGAACCCATCTGACCATAGGCTTTTCATTGCCAGTAGAGTAAAAAGTTTATCCGGTAAAATTTTCAATCCGGATAAGTTTTAATGAACAGTAGACTCCTTCAAACCAATCAGAGCTCTCGGTGGTGATGGTCTTCTACAGAAGTTAATCGATCTCTTCCTGCTGGGTGTGAGTGCTTTATTTAGAGCCAGCTACAATTGAGGTTACATTCATCCCCACTACCTGGAGACAGGTAAATGTAATCTTCATTCCCAAACCAGGCAACAAGCTAGTGAACTGCCTATATCTTATAGACCTACATATAAGTCTAACATCATTTGTTCTTAAAACTATGGAGAGACTCATTGACGTTCATATAAGACGCCCTCTGGACTCAAGTTAGTTAGCATTCAGGAAAGGTAAATCCACTGAAGGTGCTCTTTATTATCTTGTAAAGCAAATAGAAGGAACGCTTCGTTTCAAGGAAATAGCTGCGTGTGCCTTACTTGACATCGAGAGCGCATTCGATAACACTGGCTACGGCTCAATAGCAAGAGCAGCAGGTAGCAGAGGTATCGAAGGTGTGACCAGCCAATGGATAAGGATATTAGTTTCTGTTCTGTATTAGTGTCAGTATCTGTGATCGCAGTTAAGGGTTGTTCCCAATAAGGAGTCCTTTCTCCCCTTCTCTGGTCACTGGTCATCAACAATCTTCTAGTCGATCTACAGAGTTCAGGCTAATTTGCAATTGGTTATACAGATGACTTGGCGATTTTCATTAGTGGTAAACAAAACACGACCGCTTCTAGAAGGACTATCTATCAATCCTCGCGAAACCGTTCCAGTGTCGTTTACAAAAAGAAGGCTGGTCAATCTAGGACCTAACACCACTTTCGTTTATTCCAGTGAGGCTGAATATCTCTGCGTTAACCTTAACAAACGGCTTAGCTGAAATTCTTATATCAAGTCTGCCATTGAGCGCGCCACTTGGACAGCCAGGGCCGCGTGAATCAGTAGACTTGACAGCAGAACTTGGGGTCTAAATCCAAAAATGATACATCGAATGTACATATGTACGAGTATGCAATGATGATGATGCCCAGGGTAGGGACCAAGGCAACTAAGCTGTAGCAGGTCCAAGGAATTGCCTGTCTCGATATCACAGGTGCCACTGGATACGCTCTAAGCTAGAATATAAGTATGCATAAACCAAGTGATCATGTGGGGCACCTGAAAATTCTTGACTTTATTTCCAAAAGGTAGGTATATGTTTAGCACTATTCCTGATATCCTGGTTAGCGAGTACTCGTACTGTTTCGGTTGATGTAGAAATATTGAACCGTGCTACCTGATCTAATGGTGGCACCGGCACTAGACTGTAGAGGTCTGGTCCGGTTCACAGGCAGATCGAAGTCTGGAGTTAGAGCCTGTGTCTTTGCAACAGTAGTACGAATGTCCTTGTGGGTTAGCTTCAGTAGAACTATGGATCTCTTCCTATCGTAGACTTGCCCCAGCGATCTGGCTTATCGACATTAGCGTTTTTGTTTTGTTTTTTTCGAGTGACTCTATGTCTATGTCGAGCCTGCGTTTTCAATCTGTGAGACCAAACGTTGAGCTAATCATTCCAACATTCCTTCGCATGTGATCGAAGATCGAACTGGTTAGTACCTTTTCGACCAATTTCCCCTGTTCGAAGAAGAATTGTTGTTGTTCCAGAGGTCCAAATCATCAAGCTGCAAGGCATCCTTTTGGGATCTATCCCATTTTACTGAGAATAGATCCCTTTTTTCGCTAGTTGACGCAAACGTTCTACCTTTACCTGACTTATCGACTTTGGTGCCAGTTTTCTGACTCAGATTCGCCTTGTCAACGTTTTTCTTCGGTGTAGATGCTTTGTAATTATACTTGGACCGGGTTCATCGGCGTCGATTTCTTATGACCTGTAGGGGTTTTTGTTTTGAGTTTTGGTCCCTGATGTTAACCTAAGGGGTGACACTTACCCCAGTCTTTGACGTCTTAGCACCTTTTTTAATGTTTTTTGTTTCCTTCTTTGATCTACCCAAGGCGTCCTTTTCAATAGTCTCTTTGGCCCATCTTTCTAATATTCGAGAATACGCTTTAGATGTACGGCCTTCTTGTACTCCCTGTGCATCTGCCTAGCTTTGGAAATAGCCTCTTCTTTTTCCCTATCGCACTTTTACTTTGGTCCGTCTCTTCGGAGTCGGCAGTAAATGCTTCTCCAATGCCTTTAAGATCTTCTCGTCCATTATGATGGGTTGGGTTCATGTCTTTCTTGTCTCTTGTTCAGCGACCTGCATCGATTGCGTGTGCCACTGATCTAAGGAAGATTTCGTCTTCCGCTTCCCCTCCTTTTTGTTTTCGTTTTTGTTTTGTATATGTGCAATTTTGATCCTACGAATAGGTACGGCGGGAAAATTGAGTTCACTCCGACAGAGCCGTCGACTATCAGAGTAAGGCTGGCTGATCATAGGTCTTGCCTGTGTACCTATGAGAGTTCGTTTAGGGATAGTTTACCCCCCAACCTTGCATCCATGAGCACGTTTTTTGTTGCTCACACACCACTGGAAAGAGTGACATCTGTTATAACCTAGGATAACCAACTAAGCTCCAGTACTACGACAAGGTGGATAGTCTCGCATGACTTTTGTTGCCATAACCTACAGTAGTGGTTCATTTGCTATTTGCCGGGTATGTTAATACTTCGTTCCCAACTAAGACAGAGGAGATGGGTTTAACTTGGATTGGTAAGACCACAGTCTTACGAAACCCATACTTACACCAAACTTCAGATCGATTAAAATTTTTCGAAATTCACGTTCTGCCTGCTAAGCACATCCCTGGCATAAGATGTTGATTGGGTTTTGTTTTATTTCAGTTAGACATTTTAAATCTGAAACGGTGAAGGACCGTTTCTCAAATTGCCTAAAAAAAAAAGCGTAATGACTTCCTTTTAATGAAAATCCATTTAATGCTTCACGATGATAAACCCGCAACGCATAACACTTAAAGCTAAAAACTCACCTCAGGTAAACTGTTCCTAATCAACGATAAAACCTCCTCCCTTCACTGCGATAAAATCATCAAACAACAAAGAATCCCTTCTTGCCGTTCACAGCGAAACCCCAAGATAATGTCCATCGCCGACGACCCCACGAGTACCTACTTCTTGCACAAAAATTTTATTTGCCATTTGCGTTATTAGATAATTGGGTAAATATTGTCCCCAGGACATTCCAAACAAAAAACACAAAAAAAAAAAAACAAAACCACCTCGTCACCGTTCACACAACAAGGAATCTCCCGCCAATAGTGTTAAATTTGTTTGATGGTATCATAGCAGGATTCCTTGCGGCTAAAACAAAAAAGATTCACCAAAACAAAAGCGTCTCCCATTTCAAAGAAATTAAAAAAAAAAAGAGAAAAAAAAAATTGAAAAAGGACTCCTGCCTGCCTCCTTCTTTCCTCTTAACTCACAGATTAGTATGTCAAGTCACGTTTATTGCCGTATTTAAGCGGCACCAAAACGCAAATTTGTTTGCTAAACAGCGGCAACGAAAAACAAAAAAAAACACGAGAAATCCAAAGCAAGAAGTCGTGTCGTCCTGCGGCGAAAAGTTCCTTTTTACATAAAAAAAAGAATGCAATAATCATAAAAACGTTTGGACCACACCAAACAAGAAGTGCCGGCTTCGAGCAGCAACAGTCAGCATTATGTCCTTAGGCCTATATTATGGACGCGGCCATAATACCACCACGACAACGACGACGACGACTACGACGGTGTATAGCAGGAGAAACTGAACGACACAAAGGACAAAGTTCGGTGTGCTCTCACATAGATAAACGTTTCACAAAACAGAGATAAAGCGCCTCGGCGCGCACAGACAACAACGCCATCGTCGTCGTTGTCGTCGTAGTCGTGACAACCATTACGTGTGTTATGTTGGTTGGCACAGGCGACAGGAGTCATTTCATTGAATGCTTTTACCTTGATCCTGAGAACAGGACAATCTCCCAATTCACCACCAACCCAGCCAGCGCTTCACCTGGCATTCTAACCGCAGGCGAACACATGAAAAACTTAAAAAAACAAAAAAAAAAAAAAACCATCACTCGCATCGGTTAGCGAAAGTTGTGGATGCGGGCGAGCAAAATTGAAGAGCAAATGAATCCTGACGCTTCCCATTCCACCCCAGGTATATAGAGCGGCGGGTTTCTATGTGTGAGCTTAACTGCACAGCACACCAGCAACACCATCACATCGGACACTCGTCGAAGTGGTTGGCTAGAAGTTCTCTTCTCGTTCTTTGTGTCTCGGGGGATATTTTCAATCCTTGGAAAATTAGCTTCATATCCTGCGGGCTTGTGTTCTTTTAATATTTGTATATTTTTCACTCGAACGGGAATTCTTTTACATTGGGCACCAGGACCAGCAGCACCAGTACTGGCACCAACACCGGGACCGTGAGTTTGAGTTAATTTTGTTGTATACCGAGATTTTTTGTTCCTTCCTACTTGTAAGTTAGTTTATTTGCGGTTTCCTTTAATGGTATTAATTTATAATGAAACGCATACTAGTTCAGGTTAATTAGGTGGAGTTCTGGGGGCAAGACACCCCTGGCTGTTTGTTGTCACCCTGGTAGTTTCGTGTGTCGTAGCACAATGCGAGATAAGGAAACTTAATTTAAACTTTGAGGTTAGTTTTGATTTTATGATCAACTGACGAGTATCGAAGGATATTTTAAAGAAAATTGATGATTCCTATCATCAAAATTTGGTCCTTCGAGCCGGATAGTTATAGTGAATTCTAGATTGGATACGTGCCATTTCAAAAAAACCTCATTAACTATCCACGGAAGATCCTGTTAATCCAAACACTTCTTCTGTCCGGACACGTCCGCCTAAAACAAGCTTCACATACCCACCGGCTTTATTCGGACATATTTCAGCTCTAAGCACGCATCATTCGCAACGCTAGAAACGCACAGAAAATTCCAGCAACTGTTTGACACAATAAATGCTACTAATACCAAAAATATCAGCGCGCATAGAAACTTGCAGCAATCAACGCATCTAACGAGTCCTGAAATTGTGTAGAATATATTGCTGTTAGATCCCCTTTGCTGCGTCGCGCCCCTCCGCGTCGACCACTAAAGTGGAGAGCACACAAGACCTTGTGCGAGTGTGGGCAGATGCAACATTCCACACAAAGAGCTGCAAATCGAAAAACAAATACCACTCTAGTTAGTGGTTCCTTGCATAATTAAATTTGCGTGCATTAGGCGGTGGTGGTGGGTTGAGTGGGTGTATATGTGTGGCAGTGGTGGCGGTATGGGGCTTGATAAGAACCACTGCGGCCGGCATGGGGGTGGATGATATGACCCAATGAAGTCGACTTTTGGCCGCAGTTCTATAAACGAGTTGAACAATGATGGTGATAGTGTGGTTGCGGGGAATGTGTTTGCTGTCAGCTTTTTGGCCCGAATGATTCTCCGTTTGTTTAGCTATTCTGTTTTCGGTGTGTATGTGATGCCAATGTGTATGTGATGGCAAAGAGTGGAGTGGCCGTTTCAGGAATCCTTTGAATTTAGTGCTTTCGGGTTTCTATTTTTTAATGAACTAGGTTTTGCGAGAGAGTGTTTTTCGAGCGAAGCCTTTTGTGAGTGAATTTATTTAAGCGTAAAGGAGGACGGGTACACAACAAGTGCGTTCAGTATTCTACTACCATTCTACTGATTGTGATGATAGTTTAATGTAATTTCATGAGGGTAGCTATTCTTGAAGCATTTGATGTGGTTGATGGACAGAAGGACGGGAAATTTGTTCTTTCGTGAAGAGCGAGGTGTGTGAATCAGGTTTTATTGCGACTTTATGCATGACTACTATGCCTTTAGTGTACAGTTGGGTATAAATTCGGGCTTTGCTTGGAGAATCACTATCGCCGTGTTGTTTCACATGAAGAAGTTTTGTACAAATCGACACAGACTCAACCTAATGTACTGTCTAATCTGCCATCATCCAATCTCCCATCAGAATTCGTTAACGATCTCAACCTACGTCTTCATTCTATGGACTCGACTTTAATTTTGCTAGATTGCAGCCTTATTATCTGAGCACTGCAGCTGTTGGTCGATAGTAATCCATGAGGCCACCTATGTACCCATCGATCGATCGCTCTATGAAAAGTCATAGTTTTCCTTGGTAAGCAGTAGATACATTGCATATATCTTTTGCTTTCACTTGCAAGGCTACTTTTTGCGAACATTCGATGACGTCCCAAACTGGAAGCACGTCTAATAAAATGATCTGTTTGCGTCCTTTTCATATTTCCTATCTCTATTCCAAGTGTCCTTGATGTTGCGGAAAGGGTAGATGACTATTGCATCCATATTTTCAAAAAAACAAAAAAAAAAGCTGATCGACCTGGGTTGGATTTGGTTGAGTGGTTGTCTCCGCTTAACAGGGGCACACTTAGAGCAAAAGTAGGTCCATTGCGATACCGCTATAGAAAAACCGGATTACCAGCACCGGAACCTTCATGGAGACTTCCCTTGTGGGACAAGAGATAGGGCGACCAGTTTCAGTGTGAACCCATTCCGAAGAATTATGGTTTTTATTTTGCTTATGTCCAATCTAGCTGCATAGATACCTAAGGTCTTCAAACAAGTACTCGCTTAGGGTTCTCCTTTTCAAAACCGATAGGACAGGGCAGGTACACAGAATATGTGTCTTGGTTTCCTCCTTTTTCCCGTCTGTACAGCTTATACATAAATCGTTAAATACCAGATAATGTCCCGTAAGGGGGCCGAAAATACGTCTCCTGGTTTTCCTTCAACCCAGCTCTGGCCAGATTTATTTAAAAGTGACCCATGTCCTGATATTCTTCCAATTACTGTTTGGCTGCGGTATCTAATTAGAATTTTATCGATTTAATAGGTGTTGACGGTTCTCTGCTATTGTTAGGGAGGTTGCGGCCTGCACCCACTTAAGGTAGATCGTCTGGAATTTGCAATTGCATGGAATAACCTTGTGACCATGGGGGAGCATGGGGATATGTCGTATTATTGGCGATTACAAGGCTTTTATCGCTGCTTGACTGGACTGGACTGGACTCTATCGAGTTAATTGAAAGCCAGGCCGCGGTTTCTTGGACTGCTGTGATTTCCGCTTGAAATACACTACAATGGTTCGGCAGTCGTGTGGTGATACAAATATCCAGTGCAGGGAGTAAACTCTCGCACCTGGTTCAGATGCTGTCTTGGATCTGTCTGTGTATACGAATCTCTATTGCAGATGCGTTGAAAATTTCTCCTGATTTCCAAGCACTTCTGCTAGGAATCCTGGTTTTATACTTGAAGTTAAAGTCCAGATACGGGACAATGTGGTTCGAATTACTAAGAATATTGTCATGGTCTCAACCGACTTGGAATGCGCAACTGGAGGCAGTTAGCTAAGGACCGAGCTAAATGGATAGTCTTGTTGGTTGAGGCCCAGGTTTTATGGCCGTTTAGGATGCTGGCATGGTCCATATGTCCACGAGCAAGTTGCAAGGATTCTCTAAGCCGTAATGTTGCTTTAGCCACCATCAGCTTTCCAAAGATATTAACGGGAAGAAGCTGAAGTGCAGCTGTAGAAATATTTCTATAGGAGTGTTATCCACCAGACTAGTACTCAATGGATGAGGATGGATCTGACGACTGCCATGTATGTCCGGTGGACAATCCGGGGCTAAATACCCCAGTTTGGGCATATAACCCTCCTACATGGCCTCCACTCTGCACTGGCGATCTCCTCATTCCACCAGTATACATACGAGTAGCATCGATGCTCCGCAAGCATTTATTAACCTGATTTGGTTTGGAGTCGGTCAGCTTCAGACCTCTGTCAGTCAATAAATATGCCTCCAGTTGGGTGTTTCGTATGGCGTTTGTGGTGGGAGAACCTCATTCAACCATTGATCCTTTTGAATTGCCGCGAAAAATACAGAGCGGTGATGGTAATTGAAGAAGGATACATATGAACGTATTTTATAAAATTTTCTTGAAGTCGTTAGCCGTTTGTCCATATCCAGTCTTTGTCTATAATAACCACTCCTCGATCTCTCATGCTCAGTTGTTTAAGGGGCTACTTTTAATATACTTGTCAGATGTGGAAGTAATTTACCTTGCCCCTTTTGTAATAGGATTGGTGTAATTCCGTCCACCCCTGGTGCCTTGAAAGACTGAAAGAAGGCAATTGCCCATTTAAGCGCCCTCTGGAGAAGATTTTTATCGTTATTTTCCAGTTCTCTTTCCGAGGTCCTGGTGTATTGCTCCTGTTCCTATTGTGCAGTGGCAGCCGTGACTCAAGTGGTTAGTGCGTTGGACTACGGAGCGAGGGATTCGAGGTTTGATCCCCAGATAACATCTAAAATTTCTTTCCCATGTCCCATGTGCCTATCGCGCCAAAAATTTGTATTTGTCTGTGCTCGGAAGACTCCAGGAAAATGAGTTTCTAATAGAAGTCATACCCTGGCCGCTGCAAGAGTATTCGTGATTATCTCACACGACGTCATGTTTCGCTTTCGCTATTTCTTTGTTATAAGAGATCAGTGCCATTTCTTAGCTCTGCCACTGTCCAGTACGCTTCGCTGCGTTAAACAGTTTACGCTTTTTGGATTGAAGACTTGACAGATTGTTGCTCCACCATGGAACCCTATTACCTTCAGATTCTAGCACGCCAGTTCTTTGACTACTGCTCTCGGGATCCATGGCTCCTGAATTTGTACAACGTCCAGTTCCGTAGTTGCTATAGTATAAGGAATGCTCACCTGGACTATGTTTAATCTTTCGGAAGATGTCATCGAGCTATTCCACTTGCAGGACTGCTGCCCCACCCGCTTACTGAATTAACAAGTCCACTTCCATCTCTATCCGAAAGCGAGCTATCGTAGAGGGACATGTACTCCTCTTCTATCAATCCCTCAGCTAACTTTGTTAGCAGAAGAAGCAAGTGTTTCAACCCACTGCGGGTCTGATTGCTAACTCCGGGTTTTGTCATCTGCAAAGTTGGATTCGAGAGACTCTGCTCTGACATTTTGAGTCCAGACACTGCGACCTTGTTGAACATATAGTTAAGGAAATTTTTTGAGCCCTTTTGGCATCATAGGACTATTGATCGATTCCGAGGCCCAGTGCTTGTCCGGTTCCTATTTTCGAACATTCTAGATCTTCCACTATTTGACGTTCAAGCCATCATTTTGTGTTTCGAGGAGTGCCAGTGTGGTTTGGTGCTCCTGCTCAGCTTTAGGTGGGAAGTAAATTGAAATCGTAATCTCCTTCTCACACTTCGCAGTAGACCCGCTCCCTTCTAATTGCTAAGTCTAGGTGCCACCATCTTCAGTCATTCCACAGTCTGTAGAGTCTCGCAGCACACTTTCCTTTCAACCGTAGTTGCTGAGGATTGTGGCGTGACAGATTTACTAGCTTGGCTCGTTGACATCGCCGTAGTTTTCTCTTAGACTTGGAGAAGTTAGAGCTTGGTTCCCGCTTCCCAATCTAACAGCCTCAAGGTGTTTAGCCCACATTTGGGTCTACACAGGAACCTTGAAGGTATTTCTGACTTTTTGGCTGGCGCTAGGTTGCACTTACCCAATGCTACTCCCTCGACTTGTTCCAGGCCGACTAAGGAAGTCTTTCGTATAAAGCCATATCTTTATAAATCTGTTGTTGTAACAGGATCTTACATAAATCCTAGATCAAATAAGAAAAAGGAAAAAAAGTTTATGGTTATCTTATGAACGCTTACGTAATACGATAACGCTTATTCTCTACTACCTTGATACGAGAACAAATTAACTCCGAACAAATTCCACAACCGATCAACGTTGGCAGATTACAGGCATCCTGCCATATCTTTTAAAGAAAAAAAAAAAACCACCGTCCCAGACACATGGGAATAAAATTGTCATTTTCACAAACATTTATACTCCAGCATACGAATTACTGTAAACAAAAAGGAATTCGTAACCAATTACTTTCGCTAACCCCAAACAGGGGAAACAAAAAAACAAAATAGAACAGAAATCTGTGTCCTTTTAGGAGCAAACCCTATTTTTAGCCAAACGACCCCTTTCCACCATACCACCCTTGGGTTACGGAATAATAAATTTTCTAAATTTTTAAAATTGAAACAACTGTGCCGATTTTTTTTTTTCGTTTTGTCGTCATCCTAGCACAGATTTCGCAGGCAATCTACGTCACAATCATCATCATCATCATCAGCAACGGCCACAGGAAAACACACAGCAGCCGGCCTACCAAAATGTCCTTTAGCTTTTCTCTGTACTGTGTGCGTGTGTGTGTGTGTGTGTGTGTGAGTGTGTGTGTGTGTGTGTGTGTGTGTGTGTGTGTGTGTGTGTGTGTACACCTCTATCACATCCGTTTGTCCGTCCATTAACTATTAATTCCTGGTGATGAAAAATTTGATTCACCAAACCTGGAGTCCTGCTGTCAATATGTAGTATTTTTTTTTTTGTCCTCGTTTTTGTGTTAGATTCGTAAAAAATTCATTGAATCCGAGCGATAAAGGGGTTTGGATTGGCCCGGCTATCCTTTATTTTATTTTTTTTTTTTCGCATTCTGTTGGCCCTCTGTTACTTGGTGTCACAGGAACAGCCTCTGACAAGGTAATTGGGGTTTTGTCGTCTGCTCGGGTGATTGCTTTTATTCTATCGGCGCAGGACGTGCAACATACAACCAGTATCGGGGAGAAGGGACATTTCGTTATTTTTTAATGGAAGGACCATGCCCGCGAGTCTAGTTTTCGCTTCAATGAATGATGAGAGTGTACTTAATGCTAATTATGTTCTCTTTGGTTTTTATTTTTTTTTACTCTCGCTGCGCGTACGATGTTTTATGTGCCAACAGGGTGACAGATTGAGTGGGGGTGAGAGGCGCATATTGAGCACAGCAAGGATGTGTTCATAACACTAAAAAAAAAAAAAGTTGATTGCTTGGTTAAAAAAATTAAACCCGGGGTTATGTGTAAGGATGGGTATGTGTGTTTTTTTTAAGCAATAATGAAACTTTTAATTTAATTTTTTTTTTGCGTGCAGAGGCCACTGTATTTATTTTAATTATGAAAATTAATTATATAGGTATGCACTTCAATGAGATTATCCTCGGAAAAGGGTGGAAAGTATTTTTTTTTTTCGTTTGTAGTAGGCATGTTAACCAGAATGTGGTAATTTAAATTTACAAAGGAATATTTAGACTACGTGTATTAGGGCTTGACGGGTATCTATCATCGCTTTGGTCGAACTTCACTGCTTTTGACAGTCAAATTAGGTTGTATAGGTATCAGGATATTGTAAGCGTTCAGCAGGTAAATTGATGACATGCCGCAAGGGTACAGACACATTTTGTTAAATCTCTTTAATATCTCTATATATATGATGCCTAAACTATATTTCTCTATATACTCTACTGTGGGAATCCTCTAAGGTGTATTTAAAGACTCTCTTTTGAATGATTGTGTCTAGTTATTGTCATGTGAAGACTGTACGAGTCTTTCAAGGATGATGTTGAAGAAATCGCATTATCGCCTTGTATAAATATTTTTTTGAAGTCAAAGAGTTTAGTGAGGTCCTTTCCAACTTTGATGGAGCAGCGTTTATTCTCCATTGTTTGGCAGTGATGCCAAAACTAAACATGGCTCTGTGCAGCTCATCTCTTTCAATAGTGTCATGTTCCGTCCTAATATCGAATAAAAAGCTCAGGGATATGTGTCTATAATGGTCTTATGTCCCAATTAAGTGGGACATCGGTCCACAATCGAATTATGGACTTATGTCTAACCCCATCGCGGTATAAGTCTACAAAAGAAGTGTGTGGTTATGTCCTACCTAACCTATGTATGTACATGGACGTTGAGCTATCAAATTCTTCCGAAAATCTTTAAGGAGCAGTGAAGCGGAGTGAGCGATAAAATAGTTCTCAATCTTCCCAAAAATTGTGAAATTATGTCTCATTTTCGACAAAAAATTGTGGATCCATGTTCCGATGGAGTGAGACGTACATAAGTCCACAACTCTAACTGAACCGCAACTCCAAAGTTCGCAAGTACTCGCGTAATAGCCCTAGGTTCGACTTTGTTACAAGCTCCTTTGGTATCGAGTAGTGCTACCAGGGTGTATTCTTTGCAATCTAGAGATTCTTCAATGATGCGCACTAGCGTGCTGAGGACAGTTTCTAGCGATTTCGTTTTGCTATAGGCATGTTGGGAGGCTGATAGTACCTTTGGGTTAAAACTATAGCGAATATGGGCGTCTATCAGTTTCTCTAGAGTTTTCACAAAAAATATCGACGGACTTATGGGTTCGAGATCTTTGGGATTGACGTCCAAACCCTTTGCCTTCGGTATAAAAAGGACATTGTGTTAAGTTACACCTTAAGCGATGTAAAGTCTAAGATCTTCAGGATTGATGACACAAGATGTGAAGTAGTACTGGAGCTTTAACTGCTCTTAAAACTTCTGTTTGAAACACATTGCAACTATCTCGAAGACTTAGTTTTGAGTAAATGTCGAAACTCGTTTTTACTACCCAAATTCCCTGCACGCACGAATCTGTACAGGTACGACCTAGGTAGGTAGGTAGGTTGGGGGGTGACTGCACTTCTCAGTCTCACTCGAATCTCAAGTGATGCATTGTGTTCCCCGGATTGGGTTGGGATACCTGAAAAAAGTGAGCAAGACCATTATTCCAATACTTAATCCATGACGAAGGCGACCCTCCTGAATCATGTATCTTCCTCTACTTCTGTGTCGCCACAGCCTTTGCATAGCTCTGTGGTGCTGATTCTCATTCTTCTAAGGATTCCTATGAGGAGAGTCAGCTGTGGTCTATTTAGCGATAGAAGTTTTCTGATCCTGTTTTTTGTTGTATTGAGCCCACAGTTTTCTAGAGATTAGGCTTAAAGAGAGTGTACTCCACCTTACGTTGGCCATGTTGTAAAAGTCCGAGGTGATTTTAGACATTAGAAGACTGATGGGCGTTAGAACCGAGTGATCTGCTATTAGGTCGTTTGATTCTTGCCAGCTTATAAGCTATTTCATTCCCGTGAAAGCCCGTATCTCCCGTATCCAGCAGAGCGTGATGCTGTACATCGAGCTAAGCGATTTGAGTTCCTCTTTGCATCACTTGACCAGTTTTGACTTGGTTATGATAGAAGTGATGGCATTGGTGGCTGCTTGGCTGTCTTTGTCTGATGTCTATAGGTTTGTTGCTGTTCAGAGTGGATAGGTTCCGGCAGGCTTCGGTTTTTTCATATAATTCTGCCTGGAACACACTTGCGTGGTTGGGAAATTTTATGGATCAGGCAATTAATGGTTCCTCTGAGAATGTTCCTGATTCTGTACCTTCATCCATTTTTGACCCATCTGTGAAAATGGATATGGAAGCGGTTTTATGACCTCACCAGCTCTCTCTATAGGGAATTTTGGACTCGCGGTTGAGGCTGAAGTCCGTGTGGGAGGTATGGTAGTCAGAAGATGTTGCTGTGTCCGATTTGGTTGCTTTTCCACATCCAGGTTTGTCGGAGGCGTAGGGCGCTTTTCCCGCTACTTTTTTGGTGAAGGGGTCCAGTGGGCTTTAAGGCGGCGGTAGATGTTGTCCTAACAGCGCTGGTGGTACCCAAACACGCTAGACGTTGGATCCTTGTGAGGGTATTCAGACAGGCCCCAGACCAGACAGCCGTACGTGAGGATAGGTCTAACGATGAGAGTGTACATCCAGTGTATGGTGGCGAGTTTTGGCCTCCTTTTTTTACCGAAAATTCCGCTGCATGCTGCAGGTCTTCTTTGTACGTTCACGTATATTGTCTTTTCAGTTAAATTCTCGATCCAATATGCATCCTAGGTACATTGTCTTGTCTGATATTTGGAATTGGGCTCCATTCAGTCTAAGTGGCTCGAAGTCGGTTATTCTCCTCCTATTTGTAGAACTAGTTCATTTATTTGTTCTTTAAGATCAAGTCCGCAGCGTTTGGCCCAGTGGTTCAGGGCGTTCAACGTTGTTTGTAGCAGGTCAACGATTGCCGACATCATCGGCATAAGCGACGATCCTAACCCAGTTTTGGTCTAATCTTATAAGTATTTCGTTGATAACTAGATCCCAGACTAGTGCGGATAAGACTCCTTCTTGGGGGGTTACACACCAGGTAACAGCATGTGCTTGGCTACTACCCAGTTCAGATTTAATATTTCGTGTACTGAGTATACATTCTATCTAGTCTGATAGTAGGTCCTGTGCGTCTAGTCTAGTGCTGTTCTGGCTGATTTCAAGCATACCATGTTGAAGACCTCTTCAATGTCCAAGAATGCTACTAGTGTAAATTTGTTTGGTGGAACGATTTTTCGATGATTGTAACCGACTCGTGTAGCGCTGTCTCTACTGATCGGCCCTTCATATAGGCATGTTGGGTAGGTGCTTTATTATCTCCGCCCAGTTACCTAAGTTTGTGCAGGCATATCTACACAAGTTTAGATCTTATTAACATGGACGTAGAGAGCCTTGATGTCTGTCTGACTACCGCATTTAAGAAAACTTAGTGCTGTTTAATGACTTCTGCAGGAGCTTCGTGGATGAGAGGGAAGAGAAGACTCTCTCATCTCTTTGCAGTAGTACGGCACTGTTCCATAGAAGATTGCTCCAGATTTCTCCTTTCTTTAATGACCTCAACGAACTAGCGTCCTTCATTTAAAGTTCCGGCTGGTTTCATCAGACCCTGGGTAGATAAAATGGACAGATCCATGGTGTCGCGAAGGACTCTGGTTAAGGTGTGTCTGTTAACCTAACCTAAACTTGGGCAGTAGCAGGAGCCTCTGTTTCTTTCATCGATCAGTACAAACTCCCTCATTCAGGCAGGCGGTCGAAATGTCCTGATCATTTATAATAAATCTGTTTCACTCTCGATGAGACTATAGTAGACTGATTGATTTACTTCTTGGTACATCTGCACGAGATCCTAAGCATATTCATATGCACGTATATGAATAGCATAACTGCTACCTAAAAATACAATTGTGGGTGGTAGAAATATATGCAAGTCACTAAACAACGAGTCCTTTAACTCTCTTCTATTACACGAGACATTGTGTAAAGTAAACACTAATTTTGCTCTACCCTTACCCGCCCATGTCTTGTCTGGTAAGTAGGTACTCTAAAAATAGACACCTCCTATGCTAACATTCTACTAAAAATCCGATTATTAAACAATTAAACGTAAGCCACGTCTCCTCGCCACAAGTGCCGCCGTCATTACATTTCCGGCTAATTGACTTCAACCATAACCCCGGTTTTAATGAAAACGATTATTTCTTCTCGACACAACTCCCAACCAAGTCATGCACAAGCTTATCAGTTTCCTTGGCCTCCCCATTCCAAGTGAACCAACCACACTTAGCACACACTTAAGTTGTTAATAGTTACCATAAAATTGTTTAATGAAAACACCGTTAAGGAACACCACGCGAAAGCTGAAAGCGAATCCTTTTATTACTACACACCTACGAGAAGAGAAAGGAAGCAGCCGGCAAGGTTGACACGCTCCTTGGAGTTTCCTTTTCATCAAGAGCACAACCTCACTCAGGAATGAAATTAATTAACATCACACGGCAAACATTGGGAAAAATTCAACAAGGTTCTAGAAAAGGATATACATATGTTTAGTCGTATGTATGCAATGCAACACATTTGAGGTGGATGGTGGTGGTGCGCGCATAAAGTGTTCTAGTCTTAAGGATCTGTGAAAAGGGGTTCTATTCGGTATAAGGAAGGCATATTGCGCGTCGCGCACTCTAAATGTGTCCTTGCTACGAGGTCCTTGTGTTTTATTTTATTTTTTCTTCTTGTTTCTTGCCACTTGCCTATGCTTTTGTAGGATTAGGTAATCGTATCACGTCTAACCAAAGGATTTGTTTGTTAATGTTGCTATTAACACCATCGGCTGAGGCAGTCTGTGGTTATCCGCAGGAGTTTACCACCTGTAGGGTTTGCGACTCCCCGCACAGACACAGAAGAGTCGTTGAATGTAATGGCGTGCCGTTATCGGCTACATTTCGCGCGGTTGAAATAGCCTTGGATCCAATTTGAGAAAAACCAAAAATCGAAAGGATAATAGAAGAGCCATATCATCCAAGTAACCAGGATGATAATATTGAAGTGTAATATGGAAGGCGGAGCTATAATCTAAAGCTGTCCCCAAGGATATCCTCCCCATTGTCATTTGTCTTCAAATACGACCGCACTATGGTATTGGACAGGAGAAGTTCATTCATTGTGACACTTGTTGTTGAATTACGTTTCTTGTATGAGTACTCCCATACCCGCTGCGCGTTACTCCTGTCGTTATATCCTGTTATTTAATTCCATTTGATTGGAGATGTCGCCTGTCAGGTTGGTGGTTGGATATATGGATCAACAGATGAACACCTCACATATGTCACACGGAATACACAGAAAACAAAACACTGAAGGACATTTTTGTTGTGTCGTCGTCATGTTTTTCGTTTTTTTTTGGTTTTTTTTTTTGTGCGAGTAGGTATATTTGGTGCGAAGAAGACATTGGTCCCCAGGGTGGATTTGTAAAAAGAAATCAAAATGATGAATGACACAAGAATCCTTGCTGAAGGCATTTTGTAAGATTTCAAAGCTTGCGAGACTGTTGGTTGATATGTAGGCTTAGGTGAGATTAGCATTTATTTTCGCGCTTTGAACTTGTGTGCAATTTGGTTAATAGGTGTTTTTTTTTATTGTTTTTTGTTTTTCTTTTTTTATTGTTTTTACTTGGGAGTGAGAGCCGTAACTTGGGCGACTGGAGGGAACCTCGGAGGCATTTGAAGTGTAGAACGTAGTTTGCCAATTGTTGTTTTGACACTTGCTATTTAATTGGGTTCAAATGATCCTTGATTTAGTCCATAGAAGGCCCAGGTATTGCCAAAGATGCTGTAGATAATCGAAATTCGTTGCTTTACTGTGACCGGTACTGATTAATGGGTACAGACGTAGCTCAAATGTATCATTAGAATAGTTCTCTAGAGACGCCTCTGAGATCCACTTACTCTTTGATTTTAAACCAATTCGTACAAATTTACAGTGACTTGTTACATAGTACATACATCGCTGTGTGTCCTGCATAGAGTGTGTGTGTTCCAGACCAGCAGGTGGCAGGTAGTCGATAACGTTAGGAAGATGAGGGTACTCTATTAACACCGTTTTAATAGCTTTCTTTAAAGTGACTTACAATACTCAAAATACTTGGGGGATAGAAACAAACAACACTTCGAAGATCTTAGTTGTCCATGACTACTATCAGGAAACCAATGTTCGACTATCACGATCAACGACAGATTAAGTGTATGATACAGATGATGATGTGAAAGAATATGCGATCACAAAATGATGCCACAGGCTTCGGTTTTTGGGGTTCACTGTAGTAGAATGTAGAGGTGACCGAATGTCGCCAAGATAGAAAATGAGGATATATTTGGTAGGACAGTTGGTAAGCACAGCTTACATTACACCACGTCTGGCAACGGACTTATTGACTTTGCGGCGGGGCAAAACGTCCAACAAGCACATGGTTTCCTCATCTCAGTATCTACAACTAAATTGATCACATTGCGATTGACGCAAGGCATGCCTCCAGAATTCTGGTTGTCCGAGCCTTTCGAGTAGCTAACGAAATGCCGCCAGCAGCAAGGGGTGAGGACCAATGGTAATGCTGCCAACATGACATCAGATGTGCTGCAAACTTTCAAATTCCAGATAGAATCAGCTGTATGAATGTAGAAGTCTGGAGTCCTGGTTACAGATTGAGCGAAGCAGGAAATTGTGTGTTGGCTAAGGGTATTGGTTTTGAGAAGTTCATTTAAAAAATGATAACAGAAGGAGGTCTAATTTTAGACAGAGCTGCCTTTGATAAGCTTTCTTCATATATAGGAAAATCCTATTCATAGAACGATTTTCTGATGTTGGTAGGGCTGCCTGAGCAGAACGACAATCTTACTTACTTAGGTGGCGTTACATTTCGGGGTGAACCATCGCGATCCCTAGGGAACCTTTATGGTCGGAAATCTAAACCACTTCGCCCATATACTTAATTTCTCTGCAGATCCTAAATTTAGCCTTAATTTTGTTCAAGGAAACAACCTCTTCTTTAAATTGCTGAAGAAGTATCTTCCGTTCTGATGTACTTTATTCTTCTCCGAGCAATGGCTTGACATTGACAGACATGAAGGAAGGTCATATTGATGATTTTAACGAGAAGGGTTCTGTTCTCCCATTGATAGTTTTATGCCTTCACTTAGTAGGAACTCTTTTCCTTTTGGCCACAACGTCGGAAATTTCGTTACCCTCTATATTTCAGTGTCCTTGTCCAAGTACCCAAAGTAATCTGATACGGTTCTGCGAACAATAGGGCTGTGAGCATTGTTTGGCAACGCTTGACTTGTTCAGATTTGGTGAAGTAAGACTTAAGCGTCTTTAGGACAGCCTCTCAAGTAGTTCTGCAGCTTTGGTTACGACTAGAACCTCTGTATGGGAAACACTGGATGTGTCCGGAAGTATACGTGTAGGTCTATATCTCTCGAGAATATACATATGTATATACCTGACCTCGTTTTTGGAACCATCTGTATATATTGTAAACTCATTTTGTAGAGAAAATGTTTCCCTTTGCCACTGCTTCCTATCAGGATACAACTTACTTATTCAACGGGTCCCCGACCCGTGAAGAGTCTCTGCTTGAGACACGACAGCCTTATTTTTTCTTTGATCCCGGGCACGCTGCTTTCAGTTGTCTAGCCAAGCCTAGCCAAGCTCTCTGGCATCCGCGATAGCTTGATCTTTAAGACGGATGTTCGGTCATTCTTGTAGTTTCGAACCTGGGGGCTGTGTTTCGAAGATCCTCTTGGCTTGACCAGTATTGTCCATTCGCTCGATATGACCGAATCAGTGTAGTCGATGTGTTTTGGCTTTTTGGACTACATCCACATCTTGGTACATCTCATAGAGTTCGCGGTTGTATATTCTCATCCATTCGGCTTCCTCCATTCGGCCTCCTCCATTCGGCCTCCTCGCATACGGGACCGAATATTCGACAAAAATCTTTCTCTCGAAAGTGTTCAATATCTACTCTATTTTTCTGCCCAGCACTCGGCTACGTATAGCAGAACTGCTAGGATCAATGTTTTGTAAAGCATTGCGAGCATTGTAGAGCCTGCGTTCAGGGCTTGAAGCTAGCCGTCAGTTGCTTGGTTTTCCTAAGAATATCCGGATGTTGTTCCTATCGCAGGACTCTTCGATATCGTTGACCTGCGAGACTGTGGAGGCTCTTTTCTGTTTACGCTTCTTCAGGATGAAGGTTCTCTCTTCAATGTATGCATTTTCTGTCACCTTTTTCCGGCGTACGCATTCATCATCCATCCAAGGGTTCTTTTTGGGTGGTGCCTATGGTGGCCCCGGCTACGTCTTTGAGTGCACCGCAGAGAGTCTCTCGTCCAGTTGCTCTGGCTATTCCAGTCGTACTAAGGCTTCCAGCGTTGAATTTCTTTTTCTGGGCGGTTTGCAGCTTCTTCTCGTTGGATAGTCGAGCTCTGAATTTGACTGCAACGCGAAAATGGTCAGAGTCGATGTTTGCCCCTCTTAAAGTTTGTACATTCAGAATATTTGATAAGTGCCTCGTATCTATTAGCACGTGATCGATTTGGTTGGCTGTTCGACCATTTGTAGAGAACTGTGTAGATACGTAGTCTTGGAGAACTAGTGCCATATCATGCCTATCACCGTATTACGAGCTGCTCTTAAATCGATTAGCCGGAAGCTGCTTTCCTTACCGATTTTGGCATTGAAGTCCCCGAGGATAATTTTGACTTTATATTCCAGACAGGCTCCGTAGGCTTCGTCAGGCGGCCATAAAACTTGATAGAGTCTTCAGGTTCATTGGTAGGGGCATGTACACATATTATGCTGATGCTTGACGCTGGGACGCCACCGTTGACACCGTTGATAGTGAGAGTTCATCATGTGATAAAACAGCTAGACTAGGCATAGTTTTTTTGTTATGTATATATAAACCAAAGTTCCTCTATTCGAGTGCTATGATGAACTCATAACTCTACTCAACCTAACCTAAACTAAATAAATTGCTCCGCTATAAGAGCGATATCGTAGCCTCTCTCCCTGTCACTACATGCTTGCAAAGGTAGACTAAATTCGACAGCGATTCGTACCCAAACTTCGTGTAAATGTTTTCATTTTAGATTATCCAGGATATTTCAAAGGTATTCCCAACATCAAACGGCCAATTTGTATCATCTAAATACCCTAATTTTTATTCCTTTGCTAGAACATTCATTTCAGAAGATAAAAGCTTTGCGTCTCTGTGTATACAGTTCGTGATACTAGCCAACTTTCGAACACAACTATCGTTTCTTTTCGTGCAACGTGTCCTTTCCTTTCATCTACTTAATTATTCTTCATTCTTTCGTTTGTTTAGCTCTCATGTCTGTTGCACAATTTTCCCTGTTTCTCGATATCTCCACGCAGAGCAAACCACAAGAAAGTAAAATAAGAACTCACACTACCACTACCGACCAGGACCACCACCCCACCCCCTAAATGAAGACGCAAACTGTCATTGTAAGCACGAGGGAACGTTTTTCTTTTGAAACCCAACAAACTTTTTCCAGCGTGTCATTTAGAGTAGACACAGTAGTTAAGTCAAAATATCTTTAGGTAGGTAAAGTCCTGGAAGGACACCCCCAACTCTTGCTAGTACGACCAAGACAACGACGACGATAATCAACATGCAATAAAGTTCGAATTTTTCTTTCTAACTGAAACTCTCCTTCATCTGCCCGTGCCCGTCTCCTTAAGGCTTTAGCATGAAGCTGGTTCAATGTTTGTGGTACGATATGTGTATGTGTGTGGATAGGTTTGGGCGTTTAATCCCGGAAGTTTTGCTCTGTCATGAAGTCGGTTTTTTTTTTTTTTATTTCCTTTCTTCCATGAAAGGATGAGAATCCTTGATAGATATGTGAGCAGTGTATCATTTTTTTTATCCTTCTCGTCTGAAGGAAAAGAAGTGATGCCTGATGAAGATGAAGACGACAACGAAGCCAAAGAAAAAGAAAATGTAGGGTACTGTAAGCAAGTGCTAACGTTATGTCAAGATAAATCCGGTGATAAAAAATCGGTACTCACGCTTCCTGCGCGTGAGTCTATAAAGTTTTACATATCATCATCGAGGAATGGCAGCGCTAAAAGCCATAGTGGTGATGGAGGCCGATCCTGTGGGGATGGTGCATAGGACTTATCCTATTATAGATGAATCCTGAAGGATTCATATTTCCATTAGATGTGTTCAGTCAGATGATGCAAAATGCATGGGAGTCAGGGAGTCAGGGAATCGGTTCTGTTTTTTTTTTTTTTTTTCTTAAATTTCGTTAAGGGATTCGAAACTTTTTCGTTTTCATTTAACTTTATCGTAGATGCTGTTATTTTTATTTTTAATGTTTGCGTTAAGTTTTGAAAGTAATTTTGCATTCTGTTGGTGTTGGCATAAGAATGTGAGGAGTTGGCGGAATTCTCTCTCCATGTCGATCAATTGATTTTGTCAATACTTATCAGGTGAAGGTCCTTAATAGAAGAATAAATAAAAACCAAAAGTGTTTCTGTACTAAAATCCTTAAGAAGTTATGTATTTGAAAGAGATCTATTGTTAAGTTCAGACTTGAAGCCTTTGAGAATGCCATCAGAATGCTTCTCTAAAATTTTGTTGGACAAACATTTTGGACAACTTAGCTGTAAAGTTCTTAATTTTGCTTTCGTAATCGAATATCTGACTTATTTTTTCTACCATTCGTATGAAAAATAAAGCATAGAAAGCTTAGGTTAGGTTCGATTGGCAGACTATAGCAAATATAGCCCAATTTAGACCAGAATAGGCCCATTGTGATACCACAGGATCTAGAGTTCTCAATCTACCCGTTAAACATACAGGAGCTTAAAATCAAGCATTGGAGGCGGCTTCCTCTTTTTCATCCATGCAGCTTCTGCAGAAATCGCTTGTCCGGAGGTTTATCCTGAGGGCGTGCCTCCCAATGATGCAGTGTTTCGTAATGACACATACTAATGTTTTGATGAAGGATCTCTTTAATCGTATTAAACTGTTGGAGCGCTTCTGATACAGCTTGGGCCAGATCTGTTTCGTAAAGGAGCACGTAGTGCAGTTCGACCACCTACTGGTAGTAGCGTTAATCGCATTTTATCTGATTAAGAGTTTGCAAGCAGCGAGAGGCATGTTGAGATTTCTCCGGTAGAATCGACAGAGTTGTGCTGGGGAGTTCTATAGTTCGCCATCTTGTTAAGAAATAAGCGGTAATTAAGGCCATCTTTGGATTTGAAGGTGACCAATTACAGGGATTAAATCGTGGCTTGACATTCAGTAAAAATGGTGATATCCTTCGCAGATATCACATTGTACCTTAGCCATACTTAGATTTCCGGCTGGAAAACTCTACAGTGATTAAGTAAGCGGAAGGAAATCTTACAATTTGCATCTTGGGAGAAAAGAGCTCCACCTACTCCTGTTTTCGTTTTAAGCCTATCTGTATAGAAGCAAAGGGATTCCCTGCAAGACCCTACATCACCCTCCCAGTCACTTCTAGAAAGCATAAAGGTTTAAAAAATTTTGTTGAATAGGACCTGGGGGAGAGTATAATCAGTGTCTTTCGGAAGAAGTGACTGAATGTTCACAGACAACGATGATATTTCTTTTTCGTAGCTTCTGCAATAATTGTTATGAGTTATTACCAGACCCTCCCCATATGATGCAGGACACCTTTCGAGCGTCACTGGGACTAAACTCGACCAGAGAAAGTGTTCTCCTTCTGTCGTAGGTTGCTCAAAGGTTCCTAGTGGCTAAAGGCAATTTTCCCAATAGGGAGAGGCATATTCATATGCCCTGGTAGACAGTACAAGGTCACCGTACTAGCTTTAGATATCTCATCAAAATAGTGCTTGCAGATAACGGGCCTCTTAAGAATGTTTCTTTCGTAGACTGCTTTTGCAGGTTGTAGGACTCGACTGTGTACTCAGCTTAAAATACACTGCAGTCATTATCCATTCTAAAAGGGTAGTGAATCCATGTAGGCTGGCAGTAAACCCAGCTCTCGTACCGGCGTCCATTTTGGAACCATCAGCGACTCAGCCAGTTGAGTCCGTCAGAAATGTTGACAGTGAACCTCCTGTTAAGCTTCAGTATCGAGATCATATAGTTCTTTACGATCTGTCTATTTGTTACCTCCTTTCGACTCAAGAAGGACGCTTGTTTACAGTCTAAATGCCATTTTTTCCTCCTGAATGTCGCAGTAGAGATCCAGCGGAATGAGACTAAGCATGGTCTACATTTCGAATATCGTTGAGACTTGAAAGATTGTATATTTTCTAAAGTGCTTTCCACCACACTTTAGACCCATATGTTAGAATGAACCTTACAACAGCTGTGTAAAACCAAAGGAGCTGGTTTATGGGCCCGTGTGTTGTTGAATGCTCTCCTGCATGCGTGGAAGACTACACTGGCTTCCTTGATGCGATTTGACGGGTCTACTCCCAGACATTGGCTTCAACTTATTAGCTAGTAGTCTTTGAGTCTTTTTCTTAAAAGAAGAAGAACGTTTCGTCGAAGCCATTTCCCTTTAAATTTCTAAAATTTCATTCACTACAAGGAGCCATATACATAAGTGAGGAGAGAATGCCACCCTGAGGTATGCTCCTGTCAACTGTTTTTCTGCTACTTGTGTACCCAACTTTTGTCTAATCACAAAAGGCCGAGGCAGACGTAGACACGTTGCAGGTTGCTAATAATTGAATTTGCATTCACTGTATTGAAGGCTCCTTAAGCATCAAGAAACGTATCCTAGTTTGAGCCTCGAAATGTTAGTTTTTTCTAACTCTTGCAGCATCACAGGTCGAATGTTATCCATTCGTGGTACGTGGTGCATTTTGCGCCCCTTGTTGTTCCGTACATTAAAAAATCCCATAAGAAATGTCTAGGCTCACCTCATGCTCTTGATATTAGATGCCGGTATTGGCTAAGACTTTCCTTAAATGACACGCTTTAGTAGTTTATTCTATGAATCCGCAAAAATTTCTCCAGGAGTTTTTTTTTACGATTCTTGTTTCCTTCTTCAGGAGCTTTACGCTATCTCAATGACCTCTTCTCTAGCTAAATTCTAACTTAATCAAGAGCTGCGCAACTGCTTCAAAATCTTCATCCTCCACCATGGTGGAGGTTTCATCCTCAGTCTTATTCTTCGGACTTAATTTCTCGAAAGATTGGGAGCGCGCCGGTGAGTGCTTCGATGGTATCGTCGACTGTTTCTGTAGAGTTAAGACCTCTTATGGGCTGATATCCTGCTTATTAACTGAATGCTTATTAACTGAATCCCACCGAATTTTGCCCCACGTGGATCCTTAAAGGGGCATTTTCTGTTAGTGTTCAATCGAAGGCTGAAAAGTATCTAACAATGGTCAGATAAGACTTACCTTCACCAAGGTCCTTATTTTAATGTTCCTGTTGGACGCTAAAACAAAGTCAGATACTTAAGGCTATCAAGTCTCTTCCTTGTTTGGTAGTTTCTAGCGCCATTACATTCAGGAAACCCTTCGATTATTATTCATGAAAGAGCTATTGTTGTCCCCAGAACATCACTAGTGTTTTTGTTTACAAAACAATTTTGCTTCCCAAATTTTAGATCCCTTTTTCTGGAATTTTAATGGAAAAACTTGTTTTCAAGAGAAGGACAAAACCGACTGCTCCCAATCCCAATCACCGCTTTAATGGTTCTGTTTGTTTCCCGTGTGCGAGTTGACTTCATGTAAAGTCGAAAAAATCCAACAGAAAAACATTAAAAAATGCATTTTTATGGCACTTTTAACTGCCAATATACTTCCGCTATAACCGAATTGAAAAACAAAAGTTAATTGAATTGTTATAAACGTCTACTTGTCAATTCGGGGCGAATCAACGTTTTTAGGTTTATTCGCGTTAAATTACTTTTTTTTTTGCTTAAAGCTGCGAACGGCTCAGTGAACATTTTTTTTTGTTGTTCTACTTGCTCGGTTCACATTCAGCGCGTATACCAACCAATGTCAATCCACTGTGTTGTCATTTACATTTTAAATTCGATTGTTTGCATTATTTAGCAAATTACGCCCGGCGATGTCTGTTTGGTTAATTTAAATGATCAATAGCTACAGCAGTGGACTTAATACCGTCGTACACATGGGATACCGTTGTAGGAGACTGCAATCATGGTTGTTGCTTAAAAAAATGTAAAGTGAGTCCTTGAAGCACTGATGGTGACAGTGAATTGCTGAACAAATTTAGGATATTCCAACTAGCTTTATAACTCTTTCTACCAGCGCGACCTACATAATGTGCAAGCCAAAGCCTTAGTTTCTCATGTCCTTTGAACGTATTTTATACGAAGCCTTAAGTTTTCAGTGCAAGTTACAGTGCAAGTCAGCGAACATGACTTCTTGAAAGGTAGGCCAACTCCTACAAACCTCGTCGAATTTGTGGCCTTTACTTTTTTATCTCTAGAAAACGACAGTCTCCGGTGTTCCACAAGGCAGTCATCTATGTCCTCTTCTTTTCATAAACAATCTTAAAAGAGTCTTTAAATACTCCCATGTCTCCCTCTATGCCAATGACATCAAATTTTGTTAACCCTTTTCTTCACCAGAAGGCTCTAGTCTCCTACAACAAGACCTTGATAGTTTTTGGATGTGCTGCCCCAAAAATTGCTTAGAGCTCAACATCGCCAATTGCCAATCTATTACTTTTTATGTACTTACATATGTAAGTGCAACTAGTCGAACGAGCCGTCAAATTTGAATCCATAAGACTAGTGCTAAACCAACAAAGCGTAGACTCAGTTACTTTAGGCTGGGTTAAATTTCTGTTCAAGAGGAGACACCTTGCCTCAGAGGACAGGCAAGTTTGTCCCCACCATCTCTGAACTCAATACCCTCAATACCCTACAGGAATGAGCGAAAAGTTGGGGACTAAACGTCAACCCCCTGAAAACATAGGTGGTCCTCTTTACCAAAAAGAGAACAATCCCACAAATAGGGACTTGAGACTCAAAGGTACACTGCTCCAAATATCAGATAAGACGAGATACTTGGGCTGTATACTCGAGGGTGGGAAAGACAACACTTCGGATCCATGTATCCACTACATCGATCCATATAGTAAGATCATCGGTAAAAAAAATGAGGGCATACGGCCGCCATCATCCATTGGATGTATAAAGCCATCGTCAGACCCATGCTATCTTATGGGTGCCTAGTCTTGTGCCTAACAAGGTCACGTACCTAGCAAGGTCACGTACCTCAGGGAACTGATCAGTATCCAAAGATTCTCAAAACATTCTGGCACTGATTGCTTTTCTCTCGATTCCAGTCTAAAAGTTAAAACCATCTTCTCCTCAAGAGAGGATTGGATAAACGGTAGGGACATCAAACCGAACAATATTTCGATTTTCACGGACGGGTCAAAAATGGATGAAGGAGTCGGATCTTGTACATACTCATCTGAACATGAAATTGCTCTCTCAGTTAGACTCCAGAAATATGAGAGTAGTTTAAAGATTTCATGGAAGACTAGAGGCATAGGGCCAGGATGAATTACCTTATTGTGCTACCTTTGGAGTGAGTTTCGTGAGGGTATGTGAAGTGGGAGCCAACGTATTGGCATTGATTGTATTGTGGCATCGTATTGTTAAATTGAGTATCCACCTTGTGAACATGGGCTCTCCATCCATAGCGGAACTCAGTATACTAGTTCGAGCGCTGCTGTACCGGGTGTTGCTACATTGGATCCCCAGGTTGATCCAGTAAGTTTTCGGATGATGTCGTTACCGGTTTTAAGTCTTCTTACCACATCCGTAAAGTGTTTTGTGCATGTAAGCGACCTGTCTAAACTTACGCCTAGGTATTTCGGGTTTCGGGTGAACCATTCATGGTTGAGTGTGGTATTGTAGTTTGTAAGTGCGTTGGTTTGAATTCCGTTTTCGACATGCTAAGACATTGTCGCCAGTGTTTAAAATATGTGTTTAACTGCTCGATCTGCATATCTTGCGTTCCAATAACCAACCATATCAACATTTTTCCTATAATGTCTCTGGTATATCGCTGATGTATAAATTAAAAAGCAGAGCGGCGAGGGCAGAGCCCTGAGGTTGGTCGTTGTTTAGTTTTTTGACCTTGCTTTTACTACCATTGACGATCACCTGGAAGAGTAAATTTGATAGCAGGTTACTGATGAGTGAGGATATTCTTAGGCATGGGATTGCATTTATAAACGAATCCATTCTTCCATATGGTGTTGTATGCTGCAGTTACCTACGGCCCCATCTCAGGTAATAACACATGGTCTGTCCAGTTTCTACCTGCACGAAATCCGGCTTGTTCGAGTTTATTAATGATAGAGTTAATCCGGTTATAATTGAGGCGTTGGCCGATAGCTGTTTGGTTGATCGTTCGGCTAACCGGCTTGAGGATGGTTATTATTTTTGCCGGCTTGAGTGATTCCAAGATGTTATACATGGTCGCTAACCGCCGCTATGTACCTATGTACTTTTCCTATTTTGATTGCCAGAAGGGTCATGTTGGTCTTATCCGAGATAAAACTGGCCGAGAACCGTGATGTTTGTCGTGTACCTTTCTTAAGCTCTTTCAATTCGAGTTTTATTTTGGCTGTCTGTGTTTTGTTCTCAGCGACACGAGAAACATCTACAATGCGATTAGCAAACTTTGTTCGGGTGTTGTTAGGTATTGCTAGCTCCGAGTTTTCAGAGCAGGCTTCATGCCTTTCTGCTAGAGTGGATAAAGTTGAGACTGTTGACATCCATTTCTTTCTGCGGCTCTCGTCGAATGATGTCAGAAATTCGTCGCCC
Organism: Xylota sylvarum; assembly: GCA_905220385.1. NCBI lineage: Eukaryota > Metazoa > Arthropoda > Insecta > Diptera > Syrphidae > Xylota > Xylota sylvarum. The sequence continues at coordinate 94,954,098 of LR999957.1, read as the reverse complement.
ATTTCAGGGTCTCCAGATGTCTCAAAGTTGCTGCCTTTCACCACTCCAGACAGTGATATACTCTTTGCGAAAGCCACGGGGGATGTGCTTTTTAGCAGCAGCTATGACTATTCCAACAAATCCATCAAGCATGTGTCGATTCCTTTAGCAAAGCTATTCCAGTTTGCCTTTATGAAGTTCCATCGTGGTTGTTATGTCGAGGCGACTAAGGGGGTTTGGATTTCTATATCAGCCAATACTCGGCGGTGCTGACTACGTGGAAAATCCGGCATGGCTGGTCTTGTACATCTACGGTCGATGAAGCAAGTGCAGCAATTTACGAAATACAGATCTGGGTTATAGCCTCTTCGCTACGCAACTAGTCTCTCTCTATTGTTGTCGTTGTTTTCATATGTCCATAGATTATGGTGGCTGTTGAAGTCACCGATGATGATTGTTATTTGATTTAAGAGGACTATGAGCACATTGGATGGAGGCTTGTGTATATTATTAGGCTTGTTTTCCTACAGTATTCACTGATCAGTTTCACGGCTTCTATACCGTTTCGGCCACACGCGTCTGAGCCATATGGAGGGTGATTAGTTGTTCCGATTCGGGAGTATCCCGAATTCTAGCAGCATTTGATGCGATTATGCGATAACGTGATTAAAAATTTCATCAAAAGAATGACTATTTATAGGCAGGGTTTAGGCAAACATTTGCAAGATATTGTATTCTATTACTAACCTCAAAGTCTGTATTTTAGATTAAAATAAAAATATCACCACTTTTTATAAAAATGTTTCGCTTTTCCATTAATTTAAAATGACACCTCTTGTTGGATGAACCGAGATATATCGTCCTGCACAAATAGACAAGTTAGTTGTTTGTCTCTACAAATCCTAGCAGCTGATGCATATCTGATGTATAAACTTATTTAGGATTGTCCTACCTAATATTACTGAAAAGATTAATTGTACAATAGTTGGTAGAGTGTAGAAGGTGTTCTTTCAGCTGTTTATTTATTTCCGTGTCAATGGTGTCAAGGATGTTACATTTCAACTCAAATTTGCAAAAACTTAAGTACAATGGAACGGTTCCGAAAAGAACATATTGTACTTGCTCCAGTAGACATTGGAGAAAACGATTGCAAGTAATTGTCAGTATTTGACCTGCAATAGAGTATTGTCAATAAAACGATATCTCCATCGTTCTGTATCTTTTCGGGTTAAAGTTTTTTTCGATGACCTTATAATGGCACACCACAATCGCCACTCAATACGCTTGATAACTACATAATTAAATTTAATAATTTCCATGAAAATCACTTGCCAATCAATTACTTCCGCCTTTAATAGCTTTTTGCTGTTCGAACCAAAATATCATAATAATAACGGATTTCACCAGAATAATAAAATACAAAAAATGCGAAAATTCTTTCAAATTACACACACAATCATTGACATTTAATCCTTGCGGCATTATTCCCATCACGATCATCATCATCAGGGCAACCGAACACTGACATTAAATCAATTTGACGGTTATCAACCCGGCATCCGGCGTCACTTCGATTTAATGACTGTCTATGATCCGCAGGGGCCTATGGTTTGTACCTACATACATACACATGTATGTATTTGTATGGTGGCATACAACCACAATGGTCAACTTTTGTCCAGGAAACCGCAGATACATTTGTTATTATTCCACAGTCAGAGTGGGACACCACACTCGCCCAGCCAACAACAACGCTCTACAACAATGACTATAGGTTAACGAATCGTTATTTAAAATAATTTAACCATCCTTGTTCGCACAAAGGGAAGGATACATTAACAAAAAAAAAAAAAAAAAGCAGCAATAACAGACGCGCCACTGGTTGCACTGGGAAACGAATACATCCGGTGTTGTATATAAGTCCTGTCGTGGCATATTTCTAGGAAATAATTGTGGGATGGAATTTAATTTTTTCCTCCCATCCACTCCTCCGGTGAGGATGCCGGTCGAAAATTTATACCCAAACCTGGGTGTTAAGTATCAACTCGTTATTTTTAATAAATTAAAAAGCACTGCCCTTTTGTTGTTGTTTTTTTTATTGTTGCTACTGCTGCTGTTTTGGTGTTTTTTTTTTTTGTTTTATTCAATGAGATGCGCCGAATCCTGTAGAATTAAAATTTTTTTTTTTTTGGTTTTTTACTCGTACTCCATCGAAAGCGAGTGTTTGGTGTAAAAATAAAGCTGACTCTGGGAATTCCCTTTCACCTGCTCCAGGCGGAAAATAAAGATTAAAATTGAAAACTCACCGTGAATTAATCGAATACTCAGCATTTTTTCCACAACAGATTTCTTCCTCTTCAGGTGCGCCGGAATTCGACCAGAAAAAATCGTAAAACCAAAAAAAAAAAAAAAATTAAATAAAATAAGATATGCCTTTGTATCTTTTAGCGATTTATTACCTGACATTCATATAGGGTAGGCTCCGGCTCCTTCCCAGGTTGCGTGTTCAAAGGTGACTTTAACGCATAAAAATCAATTATGTAATTACTTTATATTTTTGGAAAACAAAAAAAAATATCAAAATGATGAAAATACGTCAAATTCCAGTTACAAGCGTTTTGGAGTTTTTATATATTTCGAGAAGTTTTGTAAAGATACGAATCGATAGAAAAGGGCATTCTTTCACCTAAAAGATACGAGAGTCAGACTATGTTAGAAGAAGTGGGGACTAGAATGATTGTTCCATGATTTGTCTTTCTAACATCGAAATTCATTTACCATATATTCTCCTATTTTTTTTATAAAGAGTAGTACTGTAGGGTCAGACAACAAGAGGTGTCATTTTGAATCAAAGAAGAACTGATTTTGAACCTATGACACCGAGGCAAAATCCTCCTTTCTACTGGCTTCGAGGATGTAGTGGCAGATAAAATTGCCTTGATATCGGCCTGGTTGTCAACGAGGATGGCTGATGGATGTTAAGGCGTATGGTTGTTTGCTTGACTAGTCGTCAAGCCTCACGTATAGTAAAAACGTCCGCCTGGAAGACGCTGCACGAGTCAGGAAGCCGGTAAGACATGAAAATATTGAGGAAATCAGGAAATATCCCCGCCCCTATTCCACAGTATATTTTGGAACCGTTAGGTGAAACTTGTTAGATTAGCTACCCGATTTCGTAGTAAAAGATTCAGGATGCTTTTGTGACCATAATGTTGCGTACACCAGCAGCCTGTTTCTCTAAATCTGACTACATGATGATAAAAACACAATATGATGGTCGAGTGGTAAAAGGCTTCGTTTATTACGTTTAAGGCTTCGGTTGGACATATTCTCATGGCGCCCGTTGGGCCTAGAGCCGCATTTCTTTGTACTTTGTTGATAAGTTTGATATTGTACCCTTTTCGCAACGCAGGCCCCCAGACCAGCGAATTATAGGAGAGAATAGAGCGCACCACAGCGGTGAACATCCATACGACCATCTTCGGGCGAATTCCCCAGTTCTTTACCTGCTGCTCAATGTTGAGTTTCCAGCTTAGTCGTGGATCAAGTACCACACTTATGTACATAGGTACTTGGCACTGGAGGATAAGGAAAGTAATTTGTTGTTTAGCCATGGAGGTGTGGAGGTCGGTATTTTGGTTTTAGTGGTAAAGAGCTTTAGTGCGTTTTGCTGGGGATGACGCTGAGTCCACATCTAGTGGCTCGTTTGCTAATCTTGGCCAAGGCGCCTTCCATAATCTTACTGATAACTGAAGGAAACATCCCTGATACCAGAATTACCACACCATCTGCATACGCTACAACTTTGACTCCATCTCTATCAACTCTGCACAGGATTTTGTTGATTACCATAATCCAAAGAATTGGAGATATGACCCCGCATTAAAGAGTTCCTCTTACGACAGATATGGTGGAACTGCTGTTACCGAGGATCGATTGAATGTTTCTAGTTTTTAGCATAGTCACTATTCATTTGCTAATAAACTCTTCCACACCTAGTTGAATTAGAGCTTCCTGAACCGATTCAGTGCTGACGCTATTGAAGGCGCCTTCAACGACAAAGAAGGTAGCTATGTAGGATATATTGTTTGTAGTGAATTGCATACATGTGCTGAGAATTGGATAGAAAGTATTGATCTAGGGTATTTCGAATGTGTGTGTCTAAGATACGTTCCAACGTCTTTAAGAGCAAAGGTGATAAGCTGAAGGGTCTGAAATTCTTTGCGGATTTATGTTCACGCTTTTCCGCTTTCGAAATAGGGAACCCGATAACTCCTGACCAACTCGGCGGAGTCGAAACATGGTAGCGGTGCCCCAGGAATTCCCAACAGGTACTTTATCGCCTTCTCCGACACTCTAGCTTCGATAGGGCGACTTGCAGATGGTCTCTAGCCACCTCGGAAAAGTGTCACGTCGTCTGGGTATTGCAGGCCGAGGAGAGGCCGCAAGTCCAGGAAGAAATCTTTTTATAGATTATAAAGGGACCGACTTCAAAACCAATTCTGCGGCTTAGTAATTCACCGCCTCTAAAAGGGAGAAATTCTTACGCCTTACAATCTCATTTAGGAGATATTGGACACCTTCTCGCACGAGATTGTATCCTCTACTTGCCTTTTTTGTGGCTTTAGCTAGCCTTTTCCTAATATCTCACCTAAGCTGAGTTAACCTACACTCTATCTCAGACATGTCTAATGGCCTTTTTCCGATTCTACTTTCCCTATCTAATGGCTTAGTTTCGCTATCTCTCATATCGGTTTCCCTATCTTCCACTGTTGAGTGACTACTGTCACTAACATTTGAAATTGTTTTTATCCGGCCGCCAGCGTAAGTAATTATTTCCCTATCAAAAGAGACCCTAAGTGCGTCGTGTTCGAATGTACGAATATTACATCCTACGTTCGTTTTACGTTCCCTACTCTGAAATTGAGGTAAAACGACATGGTCCTTAAGGTCTATATCATACAGAAGTCGCCGTCACAGACTTAAGGCGAAACAACAAAGGGAACTTAGTGAAATAATTGACGATGGTTAAAATATACACGAAACCCCTACTTGATTTTGGAAAGGGCCTACCAAGTTCACACAAATCATCTCCCTGAGATTCGAAATACCTCACCTCTAGATCATCACACCAGCTGAATTTTTGTTCACTGGCTTCACACTTTGGCATATCTTACAATTCCTAACGTATCAGGTAATATCTGACATCATCTTAGGCCAGTAATACCGTGTTCAAACTCTCGTTATCATGACATTCGCTAAAAACCTTAACTCTATCTACTTTTGGAACTAATTCCTTCTACTTTAAAGTATTGTCATGAACAACCAAGCGATTTGCTCTAACGAATTTGAATAAAACTCCCTTCTGCAGGCTGGAAAAGATAAAACGTTTGACTCTACTTTCGTGACAATCTTTGCGATTTACGGGCTATAACTTTGGTCATCTATATCCGCTACAACTGCTATCATAGAGAGCATATCGGGAACTACATGATCCTTTCCCTTACGCTGCACTATTTTGAAGACAAACTGCTGTAGCCTTACCGCTAAACGCGTTAATCTATCCCACGGATCTTTAAAATTAGGGCATTCTCGGGAATCGACCTCCTTCGATATACGGCCGGAACTTCTCAACTGCACACAGAACAGCCAGGCATTTTTTTCCTTGAAAACGACCTAACGACCTAATTCAACGACCTACTGAGATAACATATGATCAGTTCTTTTCCGTGATTAAATGTCTGACTGAATACTGGTCCGACCTCATAGTCCGAAGCGTCTGTTTGTACGATAATCGTCCGCTCAAAATTCGATCTACCAGTATGCGGGCTTGATACCCAGCGAAGACAGAAACTTGGCGTCCCTGAGCTTTGTCTAGGATGTCTGAAACGTATGGAAGAGGGTAAGCGTCTCACTATGTAACTTTACTATGCTTCCTATAGTCCACACGAAATCTGAAGGACCCATCCTTCTGCTTAATCACAACTCTAGGAGAAGTCGATGGACTACCTGACTTTTTTATTATTCCGGAGCATTAGTGATAGTTGGTACAGACGCCTCCATTTCTGTGGCGTTGCAACTCTCTGAAACAGAGGATAATTCACCACTAACCTGCTTCTCGAAAAGTTTAGAGTCAATCAGTTTCTCAGCTGAGTCAGAAACCAGCTTTTCTTGCCTCTCGTATACCTTTAAGTGGAGTGTCTCCAGCCAATAAAAGATCTCTTGTAGCAAGGAGCTCAATAAACTCCGGGTTCAGTAGTAGTGACCTTCCAATTATTGTAAGACGGAAGGTTAGAGCTCTGAATACGTGTGTGGCGAGAAATATCCTTCGAGTCACTAAAACTATGAGGTATCCAAACTCTGGTTCTCTTAGTTTGAATCGAGGCCGAGTGGGGATTTCGGCTTTATGAACAGCCTTAAGTTTTAAGCACCAGACCATATAGCACCAGACAGAGATTGTTGATCGGATATAGACAGCTGAGTTATCGTCACTGGATATTAATAGTTTGGCACCAGTCTGATACCAAACACCATGGTTATCCTCGTTCCAGTTAGCTCCTCCTTTCTTAAGGATACACTCTGCCATCGCACCTCGACGACTTAACACCCAATCCTTAGTGAACTCCTTCGTCGCACGTTCTCCTATTTAAGAATTCTTGCTAAATATTTGAGATACATATTTCAGCCATTTAAGTACACAAGAGATGTTTCGTCTGTCTGGTGCATTGGTGTGGTTTCAAGTGTTCAGTTCCTCATGTAAAGTCACACGGAGCATACGCATAGGGTCATCAACAAGAGGTGTCATTTTAAATCAATAGAAAAATGGAACATTTTTCTGCAAAGTAGTCTAATTTTTATTTTAGTCTAAAGCACAAACTCTAAGGTTAGTACTTGAATACAATATCAGCCAAATGTTCGCCCCGGCTTTACTTACAAATAGTTATCCTTTAATGAAATTTTTCACCACATTTTCGTATAGTTGCGGCTGTATTTCGCGAAAAACGGCTCTGAGTGCATGAATCGTTGCTAAAGCAATAGCTGTGTGGCGTTGTCCTGATGACCCACACTTTTTGTAGTGAATTTGCACTATTTCAACACGTTATGTGAGTATATATTGATATTTAATAACCTCCTATTCTTTACTTATGAAAAGTCATCCCAATGATAGTTGAATGTTGACAAGTCAACAATGGCGCAAAGTTTAAAATGACACCTATTTTTAAATGACCCTTTACTTTGGGCCATTCCTACCCACTTTATCCTTTTCCATAGTGCACTTGCTCACAACGAGGACTTACCCAAAACAGGCACACATGAAGTGATATCTTCCTGTAATAAAATATTATTGAACGCACTCAGCGTAATAAAATCGAAATGGCCCTCGATGTTGGCCATAGGAGCGCATTCAATTGAAATGTTATAAAATAAGCCACGTAACCAGTTTTACAATGTCAAAGGAATAATTAGTTTAATAACAATAATTGTGTCCTTTAACGTAACATAAATATTTAATACATTTGTTATCACTTCCATCCACGATATCATGCGGGGTTAATGAACCATTATGGTGTATCTACTCGCTCACCCATTGACATATCTATGACAAGATAATCCTCCATTAGCTGTATGGTGAATTTCCTATGCACAGCTCTTTGACGAAGGACGAGATCTTATTATCCTGTCATCACAATCAAATTGCAGAGCATATTTTTCGGATCGTCTAATCTAAGAGATTTGGTAATTGCTTTCGTGCAGCCATTTCTTTTGCTGGTATCTTTGCTTGGTCGACCGCCGACGCGTAGCTGAAAGGAAAACAACAACAAAAAACAAAAAAAAGGAACGTTTGCCCTTTGTTTTTTCTGCTCATATTTTTGTTTTTTTGTTTCGCAGCGATAAGAATTATAATTAATTTCGGATAATCCGGTTTCTCTATTCGGGAGCACGAAAAGGTGACTGCGATGATGAGCACGGAGCTGTGGGAAAGGACGAACGGAAATGAGAAGAGAAAGAATCATTTTCAAAAGTGACAGGCAACAGTTCGTGGTTCTGTATACCAGCCCGGGGGATGTGTGGTTGATTAAATGGATGGGGTTTGGTGGTTAACTTTGTTCCCACACATACCCAGTTTGACGAGGCAACAATGAATTCCTAGAAGTTTGCGAAGGAAATCGAATGTTTGAGTTAGAATGAAGTTGGGGCATTGCTTCTGCTTGAAAGTTATGTAAACCTCGGAGGAGGTCGGAGTTTGTCTACTGGTTAGACTGTTTGAGTGTTAATGAGTTCCATTAACATCAATTGAACAAAACGTTTGGATTAGATTAGTAAGATTTATTATTATTTCATGGTTTTCGTTGTGGGTTGAAGTTTATAGCGGAAAGTTGCGAGTCACCAAATAACGTTGGAGGTGTATACATACATATAATATATCTATAGTAACATTCGCCAATGCTGTGTGAATCGAGTACTGAGATGGAAAACTTCAACAGATATTGTAAATCCGAATCAGTTAGATGCCAACATACCAAAGACAACTTTGAGCATACTCCCTATAGGACGAGTGGTGAAAAGATCAGTCAAATTGGCTGCTCTTAGACTAAAGATTTAGGATATTTCAATGAACGGACTGCAATGGGACACAGTGCTATCTGGAAGGAAGTACAGACGCTCTTCAGTTCGATTCCCAAAATGCAAAGAATGGCGGCAGGGCCTTGCTTTTCCAAAACATGGATGGATCCCCACGTCGATGGAGAATGAATGCAAGGAAAATCTTAATATCTTGGCAACCTACTCCCAGGTGAACCTGATTTGGGTACCTGTTCACTGCAATATACCAGGGAACGAAATTACAAATGAACTAGCAAGATAAGGGCGGGAAACATAGATCAGCCTACTGTTCGGAGTAGTTTTACATAAAGATCATTGGAACCATACCACAAAAACATGTGAAAAGGACTGATAACCTGCAAATCTGTCAAACCCATGACTGAGCGCCCTTGCTACCGTCAGACGAAGAGGGGGCTCGTTCTTGGCCGGAGACAATAAAGACGGATGATCGGCCTATACATCGGACACATCAACCTGAACAAATAAACACACAGTTTGTCTAAAGTGGAATACAACGGGCCATGTCAACATATTTATTTCGCACTACTGCCGTCATCGTTAGTTGATGTCTAAAGTCTTTAGAATTTGCAAATCCGAATCCGAATCCACTAGGTAGTGGTAGTTTTTTTCTTTTCTACGCTCCTTGTTCTGTTGTTTATCTTTCACATCGCCACAGTGTACACCATTCATGTTCGAACCGATGCGATGTGGATGAACTAGGAAACACCCATGTGATGGTATCATTTGCACGGATCGTTACCTGCACGCAGTGCCCTCTGGTTTACCCAAGACTGGAAGTATCTATGATAGTTGGGTTCATGTGACCTACTTAGGTTAACCACCTGAGTTATTTGCTAGGAAACAGAAAAAAAACGGGCTTATAAAGAGCCAAGGACAAGATATTGAAAATCACATCGGTGGAGTGCTTCATTAACCTTTCTTGATTGATAGAACTGATTCATCTGATCCATCAAAGGTTTCTAAATATTAAGGATAACCAATCTAAGGAACTGCAGACCACTAGAATAAGGGAATACCTAAAAAACTACGTTTTAGGATAGATAAGGTCTCTTATTCTTCTTCTGCTCTTGTTCCCAAGTAATCTGGGGTTGGTTCTTTTAGTTCGTTGCCTCCAAGATATTCGATTCTGCTTTGTCTGGTTATCTACTACGCTATCTCTCATATCACGTTGCTTTAGGTCGTCTTTTTGTTTTTTGTCCTTCCTCGATTTTAAGGACCTACTGTACGAGCCTTTTTTCTTGATACATGACATACATTTACATCGTAGCCGGTGTTCGTTTAATTTTTCTTTAATAGGGGCTACTTTAAGCGACTCCCTCATGTGGACATTTCTTATTTTGTCCATAAGGGCGACACCACTCGACCATCTCAGCATTCGCATTTCTGCTGTGTGAAGGTTTTGCCTTTGGGTATTTAGTGCAGGTCACCATTCAGAGCCATATATCCATACGGCCGTACTATCGTCTTATAGATTTGGCCTCGATATTGAGCCCATTGTCATTTATTTTCCCATCTCTAGTGCAAGTACCTGACGCTGTTTGTTGTGGGGATAGCTTCTTCTTTAATGTACATCGTGGGTATTGGGGTGATGGCCTTGGGTTGACTAAAGGGGCAGTAAAGATATTCAGTCTTTTAGACGTTAATGCGTTGGCTATTACATTCCAGCGCTGAATGCAATAGATTAAGTTCACGCTCTAGCTCTGCCTTGTCGTCACCTATAAAAACTATGTCATTTGCGTACAAGAATTCAAGTTACATTTGGACTAAAGAGTGAACCCTATCAGATAGCAATTGTTGTGAAAGGCGCTCAAATGATCTCTAAAAGCAACCAGTCGTCAACGTATCCAAGCAGCTAGGCGGATTTGTTACGGATAGTGCCCTCCGTGTTAACATCTGCTATACGCAATATCTGATACAACAAGGGATTGAAGAAATCTCACAACCCCCTTGCCAAAATCCGATGCATGTTTGGTAAGTTGAGAAGAGCTATGTACTTTCAAACTACACGCTGCATAACGTTCTCTAGCGTTACGCGACACACCTGCCAGTTATGTCAGGATTCCGAAAAATTCTTTAATTTCGATGAAAAGGTGGTGTTCTGTGACTTGAAATTTGTTGCTCTTTTCAAGGATTTGTCGTAGTGTGAAGACTGATCTATAGTTGATCTACTGGGAAGGAAAAGATTAGTGTGTTCCAGAAAGGGATAAGGACTTTTACGCGATATTTGGCACCGATATGCCTTGATAGTTGGTGCTAGAAATAGGATCTCCATTCTTGTAAATACGGAGCCGATAGTTTATATCTACTTGGCTGACGGTTTGATCCATGCACCTAACCAAAATATCACCTTAGTATTTGAAAAGCTTGGCTAGTAAGCCATCGGAGTCGGTGGCCTTGTTGTTCTTCAGTGTTATGAAGAACAACTTCGGTGGTCGACGCGCTTCTTTCTATATAACTCTCTCAATATTATGCCCATTGATTCAGGAATTGCTGCTTAAAAACATTTACTATTCCCTTCGCATCGATGGTGATACTGAGTCCACTGTGTGTTAAGGTCATTATTGTGTGAATATACTCACTCACTCAAGTGTTTTTTTTTAGTCTAATGCTAAGGGGCCCAACGTTATGTCTCTTCTTTTTGGCCATCGAAAGCTTCTTCTCATTGGACACTCCCGCTCTGAATTAGAGTGTGAAGGGAAAATTGTCAGAGTCAATAATTGGTGATCATCGAAGAAGCTTGATACGTCGACGATCTGAAGATATCCAGGTTAGTATATGGTTTTGAAGTTTTGGGAACTAGTGCTACTTGTCACTCTATTACTAAGTAGTTGCTGTAAAGTCTATTAATCGGAAGTCATTTCGTCGAGACTGTATCTTTCAACTAACCCGCCAAAGGTGTTTTCTTTCTCGATTTCAGTATTGAAGTGCCCGAAGATAGTTTCAACTCTATTCTCTGTACAGGTTTCATAGGGTCTATTCAGGAGGTCATAGAACTTCTCCTTGATAGGGACTGCAGCCGCAGCAGTAGAGATGTGTGCACATATTTCGCTGATGTGCATGTGAAGCCATTTTCCCTTTCTGCGTACCTGACCCTGTCCATCGTATCTCCTGGATCGCGGCTGTATAGGGTCATCCAACAAGAGGTGTCATTTTAAATCAATAGAAAAATGCAACATTTTTATCAAAAGTGATGATATTTTTAATCTAATCTAAAGTACAAGCTCTGAGATTAGTAATGGAATACAATATCTGCCAAATGTCCATCTCCACTCTGCCTACAAATAGTCATTCTTGTGATAACATGTGTCATCTCATTGTTGCTACTGTATTCCGCGACCCAGTGACACCGCCAGCCCAAACACCACACCAAACTGTCACTCGTTGTAGAAGAAGAGGTTGTTCCACTATTTCTCTTGGGTTTTCAAAGCCCCAGATGCGACAGTTTTATTGTTTTACGTAAGCAGATAAATGGAAATCAGCCTCATCACTCAGAAGTTTATGTTAAAAATCATTACTTTCAGGACCCCATAAATTCGTCAATTCATATGCCAACTAGACTTTACAAGCATGTAGGCCATAATCTGTACACAAAATGTGGTCCAAAGTGTTTGCAGAAAGGCTCAATTCTTATGATCGTCTCGAAATGAACAAAAATGAGTTTTCAGTCACATTTTCATTTGCCGGACGAACACGAGTTGAAGTCTTCACATTACTGACGTTCAAACTTATTAATTAAATTCACTATAGCTGTGCGAGAAGGCGCTTGAAGATGACCAAAAGCATTACGAACATTACGAAACGTTTCCCAGATATTTCTATCGGGTTTGTAGTGAAATTTCACTACTTCAACATGTTGTGCGAGTACATGTCAATCCATATTTAATAACCTCCTAGTTTTTACTTATTAAAAGTCATCGCAATGTTTATTGAAAGTTGAGAGATCAACAATGGCACGAAAGTTAAAATGACACTCATTAGATAACCCTTTATATGTATGTACATTGATCGTGATCACTAACCAATCCTATTTCAAATAATCACCGAATATGATGTGATAGTAACCTTTTTCTCCCCATAGTCCGGAAGCTGACTGTCATAAGAAACAGATTTATCACAAATAATTTCGAACAGTATCCAATTTCCACCCAAATATGGCACAGATACTACATGTTTGCATTTATTGGAGAACTAATGGCACAATTTGTGTATATTAGGTTCCGTCAATACTTTGAAAAAAATTTCGTCATACAAAGGAATACGCATTCCGATCAATTATTCTATAACACTCTTCACACTCTTCACCCGTATCTGACAAATAGTTGTCAATTTATTTACATTTCCCTTGACAGTACAGTGAAATTAGAGACTACATTGAACAGAAAACTTTCAATTTCCTTTCAATTATAAAACAAGCCTTCTACTCCTCACAAAAGCCTTGTCATAAGCCGCGTCACTTTGGCGGATGTCACTACAATGAGATAGTACGGTTTTTTTTTTTGTTAATGGAACCCTTCCACAAACAGAATGTACCAAATGCGGAGGGAAATGTGATGCTACATTGTTTGTTACGATTTAAAAAGAAAATATGAATAAAAGGACCTAATTCCCTGTATCCCTTTTCAATTTCTAAAAAAGGAAAACATTCTCTGCCTCGTCTCATCTCCTCCAATCGAATGTTACTTACATTGCATCCTCGCATGTAGTAAATCTCTCTTGGAACGTTTTCCGTCCTGCACATACCAACCTACCTATCTACAACCGGAAGAAGAAAAATGTGCATTTGGCAATGCGGTACTTGTTAATATTCATAAAAGCATCGAAATAAGGACGAACGTCAGGAGTTGGATAGAAAAAAAAAATCTGCATATCGAACTTGAATCAGCAGTCAAATATCACGCGCTGAGCAGAAGAAAAAAACAAAAAAAAAACGAGAATAACTTGAAGGAATCTTGCAAGGATACACGGTGGTGTGCCTAACGTATCGATGTTCCTTAGTGTGCATGAGCAGCTTCCTATGCAGAGCAGGGGAGAAGTGGAAAAGTATTTGCGGCCGGGAAAATCTGTTTACATCCATGATTAAAGACGCATTTACGAAAGTAGCAGTTCATGGTGTGTCGGCACGTTTACAGAAACCTGAGAAAGAATCTTGAATGGGTAGAGACTCTTACTCACCTACCTACATATGTACATATGTATGTATGTTCAACCATCCACCCCCTCTCAACGGAGTTCCTTTCTTGTTTTGCTTGTTACACTTTCATGGAATAAAATTTATGCGATTTCATTTCGTAGATATCATCACTTCAGTCAATTTCAGGGAGTTTGACTCCCTGGATGCTGCAGCAGGGATATATTCCGGCTGCCGTTGGATTTGATTTTATGCCCGATTTTTCGATCGTGTTAAGCGGAAACCGGTGTGGAGAGTTATTTTTTGCTGAACGTTTGCCGAAACGAAAGATAAATGTTAAATTAATTGGGAATTTGATGGGGCGGCGACGACGACGTCGTGTCGGTCTGGTGGTACTGGAAGCGCGACAGGAAGAACTCTAAGGAAATTCAATATTAGCGCGATGGTGATAAAATTATTGACAGGCTTTGTGTTTATGAGTGGCGAAGAAAATTGGTTTTCTTTGTTGTCTTAGCACAACGTATAGGCAATCCTGTTCCTGTTTGTAAAATGCAAGCTATGTCATATATTTAATTAAAGGGAAATGTCATGAGTTCAAGGAAGTCTGTCGGAATGTTAGTAAGTCTTCCTAACTTGAATTGTGATACCCGATGTAGGGTTTACGTAAAGTTATTCACGATTAATGGAAGATTTCTTCCCAAGAGTTAAGTCCATCGGCCTTTATTTGATACGTTGTTCCATCGTTTAATGCTTCTGATAAGTTTGCTACTGGTTCCTGGTTCCTCGTTCAATATGTACTTATGACCTTAGCTCATATTGGCAACCCTGGCTAGAAGCAGTATTCAACTGCAGCTCTAGATACTCCATGTGGGACTTTGCCATTGACACAGATTTGACAACCAGATCCGAAGTAATTTTGTGACACCTGTCAAGATTGTTTCCTTCTATTTTCTGCTACTGACAAACGCAAGGGTTACACAGTCCTACTAGAGATTGATGACCTCTTCCTTAGTGTCAAACACCGTTGAAGACATCGACCATTACCATTGAGTCCAAAGGACCATTTTCGAACTTGTTCCTCCGATGTCATCACATCCATTTTAGCTTTGACATAGTAACAGGGTCCCTCTATATCTTTGTCTATACGTACTCAAGTACGTCTTGAGTGGACTTTAATTTCGCAAATCTCTTGACTTCATGTAGTTAGTATTCTGGCATAGTTTCTTGAGTTCACGTTTGCAATCGACCAACTGACAGTCATTATATCGGGACGTCGTCGTCGGCTTCCTTTCAATATACATACATACCTGAGCCTTCTACAACTATTTGTTCACTCTTTTACTAAACATTTGAGACACATTGATATACTTATCCTTTGCTGTCCTCCGTTCACTGTTGTCTCAATTTTTCTTTTGGAGACTGAAAGCTGGCAGTTGTCGGTTTTCATTTTAATGTCAAGTTTCTCCTTCTTCTGGGAAGTGTAGGTGCTTCCTTACCACTACCTATGGGAGCTTGAACTTTCTCCATTTTTCGGTATCAACTGGTTTCTTTTCAAGAAGGGCTTAAAATATCAAATAATCAGATCAGCATCAGAAGCAAATTTTTCCAGAGAGGATTACTTCTTTTGGTGGAGGATCGGTGAAAGAAGAGTATGATCATCGATCAGTCCAAATAGAATATTAGATACGTTTTGTAACAGTTTGGTGGGTATGTTCCACAGACCATCTCAAGTAACGCAAGCAATTGAATGACAAGATGAGGATCGCCTTTTACCATCGTCATTTGATCAGTCGTAGTTGAAGATCATGCGTTGCTTCTTTGGGTTATTATGGTCCCCAATTGGCATTTCAATTTCGTCAAGATCGCAGTCTCATTTACGGGTAAAGATCAATATTGGAAGAGGATCAGCTGATAAATTTTAGTAATAGGAGCTGATGCAATGTATCTGATCATATGCAAGCAAATTATTTTTTGACTTTCTATTTGAATGAACACTCGGTTAGGCTTAAGATCAGTATGTTGACGATCATATATGTAAGTGGATTGTGCGATCGCTTGGTCATCGGTTTCAAGTCATGGGAGTTTTACAAGAGGCATTCTGGGTTAAGGAGTAATATCGAAGCAGAATGATGCAAGGTAGGATATTCCAGGTCATTCGAAAGGTTTAGTGAAATAAAGAGAAAGAAAGGTGTATCACATTAGTCGAAAAAAGCTACATATCGGTGTTTACTAAGAGCTAGGGTGTGCTAGTTGACAATCAAATGCGTAAGAGCCACTTAGCCACTTAGACCACAGAGAGTCCATTATGACGAAATTAAATAAAACCTTTGGGAATGGTGAGAGGACTGAACCCTGGGGTATATCAGCATTGGTTGAGATCAAGGAAGATCCGTCCAATACAATTTATATTGACCAATTACTCAAAAAGTTTACAATTCATGATATGAATATGCTACCGACACCGAAAGTTTGGATTTAAGAGGGCACTGTGGCGGCACACTCTATCGATAGGTTCAGAGATATCATACTCGGAATACTTTGGTTCCATTTTGCCGGTAGGTACACCATAAATACCTGTGGAACGTTGTTAACGGAGACTGTACTGACGGTCATTTCTTTCAAGATATCTCATGAGATGCTTTCCATGACCTTAGAGAGCTCTGATGTAAGGACTTTGTGTAAGTGGTTTGAAGGGATGGTTTTATCGGCATTTTTAGGGATCGGCTGAAAGTTTGCGAGTTGCCACTTATCCAAAAAAAATACCTATACCTATGAAGAGCTTGCGTAGAGGTTTAGCCAGACAAGAAGAGCACCTCTTCAAAACAAGAGAAAGGATCCCATCTGAACCTGAAGATTAGTTACTGTTGAGATCCTTTAGTACAGTACTGAATCGGTGGCGGTAAAGAAGTATCTGGCAACGTGGAATTTGGAGCGAGTGCAGTTGCTAGCAGATTGGCTTTCTCTTGGGAGTCAGTGATATTTTGATCGTCAGTGATATTGGTAGGAATTCTAATATTGAATCTCCGATAGAGTGGTATGATGTAATCTATTTCCGTCCAGAGCTTCGGGATAATCTACCTGTTCAGAAAGAGGTCTAGATGTTGAAAAACCAGCAGACCTTAATCTTAGCTCAGTCTTAGTTGTCGATCTTTCTCCATAATATACAAGTGTGGCTACTCAACTGCTTCTCAGGGTTTTAACCACTAAGTCACTCTGATTGTTTGCAGATTCATTTTAAGCACTTAGTTGCATAGTTGTGTAGACAAATACATAAGAAATCTATAGTGTATTCTGATCTACGAGTATCCTCTTGAATTTCATTCTCGAATGCTACTTCCCTTTCTTATCCAATCAGGAAATTGATTTCCTTACTTTCCTACCTCCGTGTCTTCTCATCCGAAAATGCAGTAGGTACCTACCAACTTCTGAAATATGATTTCAAAATATATTCACAACACAACACTTCATACACACTCACTCTGTGCGACAAGCCAAGTCACATCCATAAATCCTGAAAAATATTTTAAGGCCAACTGCACCTGTACCACTACCACCATAATACTACGGCAGCAGAAGCACTACCAGACGTAGCACCAAAGTTTAAGTTAAAGAAAATTCCAATCGAGGTCCTGGTGAGTTTCAACACAAACAGACTTCTCTAAACTTAATCTCCCACACACACAGTTATGTACATGTTGTGTTGTTGTTTCCTTCCTCTTGCGACATCGACAGAGTTTCATAGAGTTGAGACTCGACTCCGGTTTTTGTTTATCCTCAGAGGTATCATAGAGAACTTTTGTGCCAGGATACACCTTCACAACCCACTGAGTGTGGTCGTCGCTCTCTATCCGTAGGGACACCGCAAACACTCACACCAAGGCAGTCCCATAAATGACTTTTGGGTACAATTAACTTAATTTGAGTGAAACATGGTAAAGTTTCTTGCTGCTCGTATCTAAATGATTTTATAGCTTAACGATGACTTTTCACCTTTTGTTTTGGGCTACGTACGACGACTATACGTGAATGTGTGTCCTGTGTGCACTGCATGTGGTTTCACAGATTTACTGGCTCAGAATTGTTGCTGAACAGGTGAAAGATATGAAGCTTTGGATTGCTAATTTAATTTTGCATTATTCTTGAACAATTCACTTTTCTTCTCTCCGGTCGGTGGGTACATAGGAATGTGTGAAGATTTATGGAAGCTGTTGCCATATTCCACATGTGGACTGGATCTGTAAATGAATTGAAAAAATTCACAGACACACGCACACAAATTTGTAGGTAAACCTAAAACTTGAGAGAATAGACGTTTTAATGGAAACTTCATCAACAGCCTTGAACTTCTCTGGTTTTAAAATAATTCTCTTTCGAACCCGATAAGGATGCACCCTTAAGCAATTGCAAAGTGGATCTGCTTAAGATGAACAGGAATAAAAAAAAAGAAAAAACTCAAAAAATTGTTTTCCATTTGCTTTTGCCTTGGAGTGAACGGGTTTTTTTCTTTCTTTTTCTTCTTCTTTTGGGTTACTTTCTTTTTTAACTGGTTCCTCAATAGCCCTAGACCTAATTTAGAGGAATAAAAAGTATAAACCTTTTTACTTTGATCTAATTTAAGATTTCTCGTTTTTTAAGGGGGGATGCAGCGAGATTTATGCTCTCGAAGAAAGATTAGAATAAATCAGCGGACTTTGGGTTCAAATTCAAATTTCTCCTCCTGTTGTTTTGGGTGTACTCCTGGAGTTGTATTCATTATTTATTGACTACTTATGGGATATTTATTCAGTCGATACTGCGTGGTGTCTAGCAATCTTGTCTGGAATGCCAGTTTTGAAGTTTGAGGGCCACGTCAACCCCGGACACTTATTAAAGCTTAGCACAACTTAAATTCTAGATAATTCTAGTAACAAAGTTGCTTAAAACTTACAAGGTTCCTTCAAAATTGTGGTGGTAGGTGGAATAAATGACTTTGTTAAGGGACACTTTGTTGAGGTGAAAGTCAAAGAGAAGGTGAATATCGTTGACTTCGCCTAGCACTCTTGACATTGGGTCCTGGTACCCATAATTTGTTTGTTCACTCGAAAAATGAGTAGAGATTTTAGATTAGTGTTAAGAGAGATTTGCTGAAGTAGAGAAGGCATATCAATGTTAACCAGGTTAAAGTTGATGCTCAAAGAGAATGTCAGCAACTTTTTCATTCCGGATAAGGTTAAATGGGCTGTAACCATTCAAAGCCTTCATATAGATCTATAAGTCCAACTTCGTTTGTTCTCAAAACCATGGAGATACTCATTGACGTTCAAATTAGAGGCCGGGTAGATTTGTCTATCACTCTGCACTGAAGTCAGTTTGCATATAGGAAAGGAAGAAGGATAGTGATGAAGGCAGAAGGAACTTTTCGTTCCAAGGAAATAGCTCTGTGTGCATTTCTTGGCATTAAGGGCGCATTCGATGACACTGTCAACGACTTAGCAATTAGTAGCAGAGGTATCGAGGATTCGACCAACCAATGGACAAAGGCCATGCTTGAAAGTCGAATTATTACTTCCTCCTCTGGGAAGTGCAATTAAGGGCCGTCCCAGGGAGGAGTCCTTTCTTCCCTTCTATGGTCACTAATCATCGACAATCTTCTAGTCGATCTAGGCGATTTTTATTAGTAGTAAACACAACACGACCATTTCCAGTGTCATGCAAGGTGCTCTACTACTCATGTTAGAATGGTGCAGCAGAGAAGGACTATCCATCAATCCGTGAAAAACCGTTCTATTGCATTTTACAAAAAGTAGACTGGTCTTTTATCAATCCTAACACCATTAAAGGCACCACTTTAGTTTATTCCAGTGAGGTTAAATGTGTTAAGGATGACCCTTAACAAACGGCTTGGCTCGAATTCAATATATATCAAGTCCACCATCGAGCGCGCCACTAGGCCAGGGCCATGTGGGCCAGTAGACGCCTTTACGGCAAAACTTGGGGTCTAAAACCAAAAATGATACATTGGATGTATACAATGATGGTGAGGCCCATTATCACGTAGGCGGCCATCGTTTGGTGGCCGAAAGTTCCTGAACGGACAACGTCAACTAAGCTTCAGAAGTTCCAGAGAATTCCCGGTCTCGGTATTATGGGTGCCATGCGTACCTGCTCTACCGCAGCATTAGCGGCTATTTTTGGGCTGTCCCCCTACAAATCTTCATTTAGGGCTAGATGCGCTATTACACTTACAAGTAGAAACCAGGTGACCATGTGGGACACCTGAAAATTCTAGACTCAATTCCCAAAACCGACATGTTTTGCACTATCTCCGACATCATGGTCAAAGAGTACTGTTTCGGTAGGTTATTTGAGGTAGAAATATTGGACAATGCAAACTCGTCTAATGGTGGCACTGGATTCTAGAGATCTGGTCTGGTTCATAAATGGATCGAAGATGGAAACTTGAGTTGGAGCTGGCGTCTTTGGACCCAACACCAAAGTTTCGATACCTATTGGAATGTGTCCCAAGGTTTTCCAGACTCCATGCCATTGAGATCTGCGCCAGGATAAACCTTAGTAAAAGTATTAAGGGCGCTAGGATATATATTTTTTCAGATAGCCAGGCAGCACTTAAAGGGCTGTCATCCAATTTAATGGAATCTGCATATATCAGTTAAATGCTGTTACGATGCACTACAATTTCTTGCCAGACATAACAGGGTGAAACTCGGTCGGGTCCCTGGTCATTAAGGAATTGCATGCAACGAATCTGCAGAGAAACTAGCTAGGGCTGGCTCAGAATCTGCGTTTATAGGACCTTAACCCTGCTGTGGTGTTAATTGGGCGCCTTCCAGTGAGGTTGGTGAGGTTTCTCACAGGTCACTATTGTCTGCGTTATCACCTTAACAAATTCAATCAGTGTCCCGAAAGCGAACGTAGGTTCTACAAGGTTGATGTTCAGGATTCTTTGCCCATTTTTGGTAACGAAAGTGGGATTGTTACCTATGTTGCACAGAATGAGGTTTGTTTGTTTGAAATGAAGTCAAAAAGTAGCTCACCTCTTTTGTTGATATCACAGCTTCCCCATAGCAGTATGATGAGCGTTATTGCTCCGGCCTATAATAAGACCAATTTTCTGCCTCCCTGCATCTGCAATGAATCTATCCAGGTTATTACCAAAAGGAGAGCCCATGCTATCATGCGCGAGATATGCCGATACCACTTAGTAGGAGACACCAGTAAGGTTACTTTTATGTTACGTTTTACCAGTATACACAAGACCAAGACGATATCTTCCCTGCCCTTTGAGAGATGAAGAAAAAGGCCGGCGGACGGCGAAATGTAGAGGTGGAGATTTATCTGAACTAACTACATCATTGGAGCTACAATTAGGCAGACTGCAGTGGAATTAAGAGCTTCTGAGTCTTAGGACGATTCCAACAGTTCGTCCTTTCTCAAACGGCTCTAATTTGTCGAAGTTGTCATCCGTCTCTCTCTTCTTGAGTTTTTTTTAAGGATCTGTCGAAGTGTGAAGATTTGATCGACTTTCCTGGTCTGAGACCATACTAATAGGGGTCAGTCAGGTTTTTGAAGATGGGTTTCAAACGGTCACACAATATATTAGATAGGATTTTGTACGCGCTGTTGAGGAGACTGATACCTCTGTGGTTGGTGCAATTCAGTTGGATTCCTTTCTTGTAGATTGGGCAAACGGACCAAATTTTAGAAATGGCGGAGGTCTTGGCTATCATCGTCTGTCTGACAGCGGGTTGTTGGTCTTTGTCGCCGTAATACAGTCTTTCAGAAGAAATTTTTCCATATTCTCAGCATAGGCTGTGAGTCTACTATGAGATTTCCATCCTCATCTCTACAGGCTTCTGTACGGGTCTTGTTGCCTTGATACGTTCTTTTAATTATTTTCTTCTTTCGGACAAGCCGAAGTTCCTCCCGTTTTTATGCGTCTTGTCTAGCTGTATGTATGCACTTCCCGGCATTCTTCATCAAACCAGGGGTTTCTTGGTGGTGGTCGGATGAAACCCAGCATATTAGCTGCGACACTTTTGATGGCATGTCGGCAGCGTTTCTACTGGTCTTCTACCCTTGATGCTGGCGGCATAGGTGTCGTTGAGAGATTTCGGGATACCTATTCGAAGAAGATTCTGACGATCTCTTGCGATCTCTTGTAGTTTTTGTTTGTAGTGACGCTTGGGATATCCGCATTCGTACCTTGGCTGCAACAAGGTAGTGATCCGAGTCGATGTTAGCTCCTCGGAAAGCTTGGACATCCAGAACACTGAAGGCATGCCTTACGTTGATCGCTCCATTTGGTTGACCATTTGATGATGAGGAGATTTGCATGTTCCCTAGAGATTAGAAAACCGTGTGCTTGCTATAGTAACGTTTCGCACCGTGCCGCCGCTTGGTTGTGCTTATCAACCGTCCTCCCAAAGTTGTCCTCCTTTCCTATCTTGGCCTAAAATCGCCTAACACGATCTTGACGATCATAGACGCTCATAGATTGTTTTGCAACTATTTCTATATATTTATTTATTAAGGGCCATTTCCCTTTTATTCCCTAGGATATGGGGCCGGATTCTCCGGAGTCTATAGCCCGCTTCGGTGAGCTGCCTTTTGCCTATTAAGGATTCATCAGCTACCAACTCTTTGCAATAACCTGGCTCAGTATTGGAGATCAATATAGACCTGGGATTCGAATATGTTAAAGCAGCTCATAGTATGAAACTAGATTGTTCGGGCTGACTGGAATTCTGAACGGCACCGTTCGATAGCCATAGAAACAGAGTTTATTGCCTTCCACAGAACACAAAGTAACTCAACTGAAAAACGTTCCGGTAATAACATACAGCCCTGTGCTGCCCGATATCTTGGGAGTTTTTTTAAAATCATAATAAACTCAATACCTATCTTGGGGACAAAAATCCTGTAAAGTTTCCTCACTGATCCACTCAGAATAAAAGAATTGTATTTGCTTTCACTCTTTATGAACTTACATTTTGAATATCCCGGCAGGAACTCAAGTTAGACATATGACTGTGCAAAGAACTGAAAACGTTTCGTTTTTCAATAAAACAGCACAAAATCTTTGCCAAATTGTAAATTTTCTCCTCCAACTAGGACGCGGGCAAAAGTTCAAAAACTTCTTAACCTCGATTTCTCTTAGGAAAAGGAGCTTAAAGAACCTCCCTAACCAATGTAAGCTGTGTTCGTATTTTTATACAAAATCAATTTGTTTGTCTACGAAGTAAAGCATTTGCTAATTGTTTTGACGCGGCGCGGTTTCAAGCCATTTGTCCTGTGACTAGTTAACTGTACTCCTAAAGCAGGACATAAATAAAATGGCCCAACGTCCAACCAACCACGACGACCGACGTGGAGTGAGTAATTTTCAAATCCTGCAATATGTCAGAAGTTTGCGAACATTTAAAATAGTTTTTTCTTTTTTTTTTTGTTGTTGCTTCTGTTCGCTCGTCCTTTTTCCACGTTTCGTGGCACCGACTTAATGTCCTGCCATGATGAAAAGCGAGGACCCTGTGCCATCTCGCCGTCGACCGAAAAGTTGGCTACAATGTTGTGCCACGTTTCACCCCCAACTTAACTCGTCCTTCAGCTCCACGTTTGCCACTTCAAGGGAGCGAACAAAACAACAAAAAAAAAAAACTGAATTTCTTCGCAGCCACGTTGTCTACGAGTCGGTATTTTAAGGCAATCAAAAGAGGATAACTAGAGTCCGGGTGCCTGCGCCACTACTACTGCACACTACTGGGTGTTGGTGTCAGTGTTTTGTGTTGCAGCTTCAACCGCAAACTCTCTACCCGCTTGCTGTCAGTGGAACGCCGCTTTCTCACTAAGTGGGCGTATGTCCGGACATTGTTGGTGGCATAATCCTTTGGCCTTATTTGAATCTAACTCAGACTCTCCCTTCCATTCGTTTATATCTTTCGCTTTCCCTTGTTTGGTTAAGTTAAAAGTTGCGACAGTTCACGGCGAAAAAAAGGGAAATCTGAGTAATTGGACTGCGCCGGGAACCACCGAAAAGAACATTCGAAAGGAAGACGTGGCCCCGAGGATGCTCAGCTAAAAACCGCAACGAAATTTTCTTAAATGATTCGAGGGTTGGTTGGTGTATTGAAGTGGAAAGAACCGGATGCGATGAAAGGTTAACAGCCTAAACTGGAGAAAGGAGTGTTAAAATCATGCAAAGCAATTGAGAGGAAAATCCTGGAATGAGCATTGCACTTAAGGGAAGTTTTAACGCCTTCACTGTGAAAGAGGAGTCTCAAGTGGCAGCGATTTAAGACATCTGCTTCAGTTTAAAGATATGATTTGGGTTGGATTTGGACGTCGCCGTTGGCCTTAATACTGCTAAAAAACAAGTAGAGTAAAAGTTTATTCTTTTTTGTCCTGGATACATACAAGTATCTGCATCAAACTCATAGTTTGATAGTATAAGATATTGTTAATGCCAGATTGCGTGATAGGACAATGGGTCTTAACCTGTGCTCTCTAACAAATTGTGTATATTAGATGACACACTTTGTTTTAAGAGTGCAAATTTGGACCCAAAAAACTAGTTAAAGTATATTGGGGTCATCCTGAATAGCAAGTTAACTTGTAGAAGAAATCTAAAAAACAGAATCACGAAAGCCAGAAGGGCGTATTGTATATGACCTAGGCCTTTTGGAAAGACGTGGGGTTTGAAACCGAAGCAAGTCCACTGGATCGACACTTGCATTGTCAGACACATCCTACTCTATAGAGCGTTTGTATGGTGGCCGATAGTAGAGAGTACCTGGATCCTAGTAAGCGCATGCGTCGTTCTAGCAAAGCGGGGCAGTGCCAGAGCAGATGTTGGATCTCCGTAGTTTCCACATAAATCGTTGCACTCTACCCTCCCTCAATGGAGAATGACTCCGATGGTGCAGTATCCTGTGATTCTGTAAATAGAGGATCGATTTTGTGCCAGAGAGCTCTTTATTTTCTTTTTGTCAAATTTCGGTCATAACGTACGAGAGGTGGCACAGTCCTCCCTAGATAATCAGGGTTAGTTGGCGTCTTCCTCTATTATGCCGTCAATTATGGTATACAATTTTCCAATTGGTGGCAGTATTGACTATTTTGGAACGAGTTACCGGCCTTAAGCGCAGCCTGACTGTCGCTCCGACCTAATCTTAACAATATACGAGTAGTCAGCACCCATTACGATAGCATAGATCTCCCCTTCAAAAACAAAAGTATGCTTGCCTTACGAATAGTAAAGTCTGGTGCTGTCGGTCTCCACGAAGACACCAGGACCAGGCCCTCGACTAGTTTCGGAGCCATCCGTGAAGATTCGTTTACAGCGCAGTCCAGGGTCAGACTCAGGAAAGTCGACTCTAAATTTTCCAGCAGCCAAAGTTCCAGTGCCATTGCATCAGACGGCATAGTCATGGAACCAGTGTCGTGGGATCGAAATTCTTGTACAGATGATACAAAAAGCCACCCCATTTAAGACGGTCGATTGGTTTGATAGTACAGCCCATAAAAAAAGTATCAAGGGGAGGTAAATCAAGCAAAGTATCTAAAGCAGAGGTGAAAGCACCCGTGCAGCCGAGATAGACCGTTTTTTGGAGAATGCAGAAGGCAGTCACCGATATATAAGCTAGTAAAGGTCTTATCATACTGTAAAGATCCAGAGGTCCTTTTTCGGTGATAAGCCTCATGTCGCCTCAAAAGCACTCTTGCACTGCTGGCAAACTGAAAGCGTCTTGAATGTCTTCGACTTGACATACTTGCCCAAAGAATTGTCTTATCCAATCACTCTCAGATATGTCGCTTCTTCGGAGATCTGGATAATAACGCCTTTTAGCACTAGCTGAGTCAGATCGGTCATAATCCCCCTTCTCGTGAAGAGAAGATCCTCAGTTTTCAAAGGATTGACCGAAAGTCAATGCCTAGAGCATCATTCATCGACCATGTCTATGAATGTGCAGATTCAACTCTAGGAACTAGATTTTTAAGCGCAGTCTCACAGGGTTTTCAGCAAGAAGAAGTAGACATCTCTTCCAATTGTTGACATAAAAGTCACTCGAACATTACGCCAAGGTATAGGAATATTTATTAGTGCCAGCAACTGGTTTATATATGTACTGTTGCAGCAAGGCTGGATACACTCCGTCTGTACCAAGCGATTTGAAGCTATCAGGGATGGGATATCTTAAGTATAGATGGGAGAGTACTGATCCAAGTATGCTTCCTTGGGGCACACCTATTTTATTTTCCCTCAGAGTCGAATATGCATGCTGTTCTTTTATGCCAAAGTATGTGGTTGTAATGTAGGATTCAAAGATCTTTATATATTGTTTGGGAAGAGCCGTTTTTAATTTATAGATCAATCCTTCGTGCCAAAGTGTATCAAATGCTTGCGCTGCATCCAGGAAGACTGTAGAACAAACTTTTTCCTCTCACAGTGTTTTTTCGATGATGTTACCAATCCGGTGAACCTGTTTAATGGTAGCATGTTCCTTTCGGAATCCAAACTGATGGTTGAGAATGATTTGTTGACGCTCTATCAAATATCTTTTGTCTTTTGAGTACCATTCTTGAGTGCTTTGACTCCAGCTTTAATGGAATATCTCGCCCATGGACGGGAGTACCTATAGAGAGCAAACAACTCTCTTTGGCCTCGACTTGGGTCGAGTTGTTTAATGTGATTTCTGATTTCAAAAGTCAATTAACGTTTGTCGAAGAACCTGAATCTATCTAGTGTATGGTAAACTTAGCTGTGATTGTGGATTGTGCCACATTTCGTCAGTTTGCTGGATTCGTATCTTTCCGTTTTTACCGATCTTAGTTGCAAGTATTCCCATACCTTTCAATGATTGTAATAACTTTCTGATTTTGTGAAGCTTCAACGCACACTCTATTTAATTTGGTTACAAATTTCAATCGAAATGGAGTTACTGCTTTCCGTACTCCACTTATTGCATCCATACCATAAGGACGCGATATGTGCACATGTTTAAACTCTTTTTTCTTTGCCCAATCTTTTTCTAAGAAAACTTCACCGCATCCACGGATCCTAGAACGTCTTCCTTAAGCTCACTGGATGCTTTCTCCCTCTTGTATTTTATTGAAATAATGTACCAATTACCCGATCAAAGAAACTTCCAACTCCCATCATCATCGTCCTGTTTCTGGAATAGAAATTTTACCATAAATTTAATTCCATGTCCTCCTCGAAAAGAATAAAAATTCCCATCCTTGTTATGGCAATCTGTTGTTGGCCTTTGATGCACGTATGCCGGATGGGAGTCTGCCACCGTGTATCCTTTTGCCATTTGGGACTTCCAGACGAAACAAACAAGTATTCATATTCCAAATCCCGATGGTGCCACAAAAGTTAAGAAAATTTGCTCTTCACCAAAAGACAATAGCAATACAAGAGCAAACTCCATCAGGTGGGAGTGGGGACAGACAACATCGTCGTCTTATTCTGAAATCCCTGTTTCTGGGGAAACCCATTCACAGTCGTGTGATTCCCATGTAGACACAGGCATCAGCTCCTGGGATTATGACAGTTCTTCGCATAGAGCACAAGCAAAATACGAAAGGTTGGATGCACTCGGTTCCTTGCTGACAAAATGAGGTCATGAGACTGCAAGCAGCACTACATACCCACATGTACAGTGTCATCGGCTAAAGCCACAAAGGATCTAAACCCATTCGATGTGTATGACTTTGGGTGAATTTTTCGGGAGTAAATGTCTGTTGTTTGTTTTCGTTATAGTAGAAGCTGGTGGGTTGATGCCAGTCTATATACAGTAATGTAAGCGAAATAATTGAGCATGCAGTAGCATGGTGCTGATGTTGAACTCTTACCGTGTATCCTTTTGCAAATAGTTAAACAATTTCATCGCATACATTCAGACATGCAGTGCTTGCGTTAGGTGAAAAGGATAGTCTATCTACCTTTTGGAAATTTGAGGTACCACCGCTGCCTGAGGGGGCATTCGCAGTTTTGAACTTACAACAGTGGCGCTGACGCTGGGGTGTATAGATTGTGGTGTTTTGTTTCTCGTCTGTATATCCTCGGGTATTGTTTTGAATTGTATTTCAGTAGCAATTCACATTTCAGATTTCGCTTTGGCAGTGAAAATCATTGTGTCGGTGGGATTATAGAGAAAACAGTGGAACAGCAGATATCAACGATATAAATGCCCTGTAACTCGTTCTGACAACATGCACTTGGTTTTATGCTTGGTTGTATGATTTCACAAAGAGGTGTGGAAGTAAGTTTTTCTCCTGGAGGATTGCTGCTTCGGATTCTGTTTTGAGCAGTTTCTTTCTTTATGAATTTACTCTTATTTTATTTTATTTTACACTTACATTAAGTATGTCTTACATGTCTTATAATCGATTAACCGTAATTGACAAGAAGTCCTAGACTTAACCCTTATCTCCGATAACCCATTTCATAAGGTAACTGACTGGAGAGTCCCTGATGAGCACTCCATTTCAGACTTACTCTAGATGACCACTTGTCAAAAAAAAATTTTTTTACCTAGGAACGTATGACAACGTTTATCTCCCTCCATTTCACCTACGTAACCTTTAAAAACTGAGAACTACATGGTGCATGCACTTACTGGGTTTTTCTCTTCGCAAACCTCGAGACAAGAAGAAACTACCTTTGTGGAATGCTAATCTCGGTGTTCTTAGGAAAGAAAGTAGGCTCCTGTTTAACCTAACTAAAAGCTCTTGACGACGTGACGGCAGATTGGGATGCCTTCAAGTTGTGTCGTAGTGCATACAAAACTTCACTAAAGAAAGAGAAACTACGTTTCTGGAAATTGAAGAGTTTTTCGAAGCCTCAAAGTTACAGAATATCCTCTTCAAAAATCCCTCTATACCCAACCACCTAATGCAGTCAGATGGCCACTGGACCACCTCAAGTAATTGTATCTTCACAGTTACTGTTTCTAAATTCGAAACCAATTTTTCTCTACCGTACAGCAACTCCACGAAAATAGTTACTACTGAAAAGATCCTTTGGACCAAATCATACAAGTCCTCAGGGCCGGATGGCATCATTCCTGGTAAGCTTCAGCAATCAGAGGACATAGTGCTCCCTTGGTTTAAAGCCATCATGTCTGGTTGTCTGTATCTAGTCTACATTCCCAAACTATGGACCGAGGTTAAAGTTGTCTTTGTACCTAAAGTAGGAAAAAGTTCGCATGTGGAACCAAATGATTTCTATCCTATAAGCCTATTGTCCTTTCTATTGAAAACATTAGAAAGATATCCACCTACGCCAGAACATTGGTCCGTCTGAGCGCTCTATGTCCAAACATTCGTATTATAAAGGCAAATCAGACGAGATAGCATTAACGAGTGCGTTAGTGTGCATCATTGAAAAATCACTGAGCATCAAGGAATTTACCATGGTACCATGTCAGATCTACATAGATGCACTTGGAAGCCAATTGCTCACACGCGGGATTAGCAACTCGCAGTTGGGCGATGCCGCGACGCCTAGGCTAGAAATGCCTTGTCCCTTCTTTTGTGGAATCGAGTTGTCAACGGGTTGCTTTGGGTATATATAGAAGGGACTAGTTGCAGAGTGGTTGCCTATGCAGATGACATTGGTATGGTCGCCTCCGGAAAACACCCTGATACTCTCACAGGAATCCTCCAATCTGCTCTCCTAGGGCTCACTAGATGGTTCCCAAAATTCAGATTAGGGGTTAACCACCTGTGACAGTTCAGTCCACTTCTACTGCTGCGGTGTCTTCTCTAACAGGCTCAATCTTGGCGATCAAGAAAGCCTTGTCCTGACTGAAATGTTATGCAATATCTGTCAGAGATATTAGAATTTTCATTGACAGTGAAGCGGAAATCAAACCCCTGGAATCCTGCTCCTTCACTTCAGAGGCCACATTTATCTGCCGTTTGTCTTTTCTAGAGATGATAGAGCAGTTCAACATTCACCTATGCTGGGTTTCAGAAATATTGCATGAAATAACAAGGCTGACGAGCTCGTCAGACAAGTTATGACTCATAGGATCCTGCCGAAATGGCGGAGCTTGGGTATGCTCCTCGCTACTTCTAAGCTCTAAACCTGAACACTTTTAGCAAAAGCAATTGCAGATTGGAGAATGTCTCTACTTGGAACATTTCTAGGCAGATCTGGACTGGGCTTGATTTAAAACGCAGTTCCGAGTTGGTTCTGTTGAAGCGATCACAAATCAGCCACGAGGTCGGCGTTTTTTGTGGACACTGTTTGATAGGGCCACATGTCTAAATGCTGAGCATATTTCACATGACTTCTGCTGAAGCTGTAGGGATGAGAAGGTGGAAGAAACCATTCTCCTCTGCCTGCTATGTACGTGCCCAGATCTATCCCGGAAAGATCCAAAACATGTGCTGGTGCCTTCTTCGAGCCCTATACCTCGTTAGATGAACAGTCTTTTAAATAAAAAATACATAAATGCTAGTGACTTAGTTGGATGCGTCGGACTACTGAGCGGGAGTTTCGAGATTTGATTTCCGGATAAAACTACAAGCTTATTCACGGTCGTACAACGCGTGAGTATCTGACAAACATCTGAGAGTACCTGTGTACCTATACCAAGTCCAGGGTCAATGCTAATAAATAAGAGACTATAGAAGAGCTTAGGACCAACATCGAGCGCCATATTGCTGGCATATCAGGCAATCCAATTTATTCGAAAATTCGTGGAAATTTCGGTTCAACGCATTAACTCGTGCAGGGGTTTCCGTGAAGGACATTTGAAACACAAGCCGTTTTATATAAAAAAAGGTCCGCTTTAAATGATAAACCCTTTAGTTCAATAGTTTGATGAATTCAGGCAAAAAATCATGCATTGTTCGAAAGGAAGTAGTCATTTGCTTGTTTGTCAATACATGAAATATGGTGCCTCATCTTCCATTCCAACGTTCATTCACAAAGAGACAGGGCCAATCTGCTTTCAATATTCGCTGCGAACTCCACACCGCCAGATTGTGCTTTGCTTCCTTCTGTACCTGAGCACGTTCAATAATCTATGGGACAAATCCAATTTAGCACTCGTACAGCAGCAAGAGGTCTTAAAGGTTTTAACATAAGCAAATCGGCTTGTCCAGATAGTATCTTATCCACAATTCTGAAAAGGTGTTCTTCCACGCAGGCTAAATCACTGCATACGTTTTCTGACCTGTCCTACTCTTCTGAACTCTTTCCGAGCAGATGGAAACAGCATTTGTCCAGCCCATCACTATAAAAGGCAAATCTTCTTCTCGAAGGTCATGGAAACTCTGATAAATCGTCAGCTTATGAAATACTTTGAATCACGGGTGATTTGATGGTATATCTCCACATAAAGTGGAACCACTCTCACGCTTGATATTTCAAAGGCATTTGATAGGGTATGGCATCAAACTCTTTTGAAGAAAATGCGTGCATTTCCCACAGCTGTACCTATCTCTTCTTCAATGGATGTGAAACTACTTTTCGAAACGTTCAACTCAAGTTGCCTTGAAAGGTTTCAAGTCTACAATCCACCATATAAATGCTGGCGTCACACAAGGCTCCGTGTTGTCTCCGACTTTCATAAAGTTTCATAAATTTTCATGAATGATCTCTGGTCTACAACTTTTAATCCAATACATTCCTTTGCTAACGACAGTACCCTCAGCTTCTCATATTCGTTCCCAGTTTCAGGTCCCTGCTCCTTGGCAAAGGAACTGGAGCAGGATTAAATTCCGATCTTGACAGCGTAGTAAAATGGGGTACAAACAATAGGATTTAACGTTTTCTTCTTTTCCCTTAAGCGAAAACTAAACCCTCTGTCATTATCAATGAATCGTCAAGAATCCTCCGAAATTTCTAGGATTCCTCCAACGATGCTTTAACCTTCAACCCTTCTGATCTGACTGCCATATATAAGCCAGTCTGAATAGTACTTCTGATTGTTTTCTTTCCAAGGGTAAGATGGTGACTTAATTTTTAGTACACTACGGCATCCTAAAGGAGTGGAGTCAAAGAAGAAGACTTACCAATTTGCCAGATATCTACAAACCCACGCTGAAAGTTTCCCCCAAACACACTCCGACTAGAACGTGTGTCGGGTTCACTCTCAAATAAATTTTCATGGTCGTGTATCACGTGTATCAATCGTCTCATTATTCACAAAATATTTAAATAAGCATCATCATAATGCTAACAACAGGTCAAGACTTTAACAAAACGAAATACTATATACCCACATCCGAGCATATACTCATGTAGTCATTACCCTTCAAAAAAAAAAAAAAGGAAAGACCAACAGTCCCATCGTTTGTAATAAAAATCCGATTAAATTGCACATGGCTTGTCCAGTCCATAGACTGGAAACGCAGCCCTTCCTCGTTCCCTTTCATGAGTTGGCCCAACACCCAAACAATAACCTAACACAAGGACAAAGAAGAGCAAAAACGAAACTTCTGTCAATGAAGCCAATAAATGTAAACACACAGGCAGCAGTAGGGCAAGGGCCTGGGAAAAAGGACATCCTCATCGTTCCAGTCTCATGAAACCCGAAAATTGCACATCTCTTTCTCTCTCTCTCTCTCTCTGCCTCTGTTACCATAGTAAAATCCTTACTTCCTGGGCGATTTTGCAAATGCCCGAATGGTTCTGTACCGACCGGTATGAAGAGTTCAAAAGTTGAATTCTTGATTATATACCCAAGGATCGGCATGGGATGATGATGATGATGGTGACAATGGGAGGAGGTTGGTGGTGCACAGGTGCATATATGTATGTACATACACAGACAGGATACCCGAAGATACACAAATAATATCGACTTGCAGGATGGGGCGAGACACATGACTCGAGGTGAATGTGAAGATTATTATCCTTAAACTTGTGTGTATCCTTATGGGAATAATTTTTGTCCCACATAGAAAATTTCGAAAATTTCCTCCGTTGATTTCTCATTGGACATCCAGAATATTGAGATAGGAATTCCAGAAATTTAAGATACATTCATCCTATTAATGGAATTTCAAATACCCTCTCCGGGAAGGGATCTTGTTTTTTTTTACATACTTTTTTATACAATGCGGTGTGGACAAATCTGGGTCCTGCGAGAGGATGCTACCCGTTCTCTCTGGCCCTCGAAACGATAGTTGAAAGTTACAAATTAAATAAAACGTACCTATGAAGATGTTTCCAATGCAAAGCACACGTACATAGATATAATCCTTTTCGATGAACGTGTGTGTGTATCTCAATTGGGAAATCAATTCAAGTGTTATTCCAGGACTATGTAGGGGGATGCAGGAGTCTTTGATCGAACAATGTTTAGCCTTGCTGATATGTGTAGCAATTGTACTCCTTAAATGGTAGCAACAAACTGCACGAGAGCACACATCCATCAGAATCACTCGGAAACACTTTGAAGTTGATTTTAAGATGGATCGACGTCCAATTCACTCCAGAAAACGAGTTGATCTTTCCCAGCCTGATGAGGAGGGAATCTATTTCGGGAGTTCTGTCATCTTCCATTTGAGGATGCAATTATTGGTGATGTTGCTGGTGGTCGATGTGGGAGAAGAAGGAAGTCGATGTGTACTCAGCGATGGTTTGGGGGGAATAATTAGAGTAGAGACAGATTGTAGTGCGGTTAGTTTGAAGCAGACAAGGCGGTTCTTTTGATTTAGAGTGGCAACCAAATGAGGTGATTAACTTGAAGGGTTTATTTGCTCGCATTCGTGGAACTAATTAAGGCAGACCGCCAGAAATATCAGATGACAAGTGAGAAGTCTTCTGAGCACTCTGTACCTTTATTTACTTATTTTTTGTATGAACCGCAAGACTTGGGCTTTGTTTTCGAATGATTTCTATCACCTCCATTCGACAACGACTCTGCGTAACCATTAGGGTCCCTTTTCTTCTCATCTCAACCATTCAAGTGTTTTCAAGTGTTTCAAGCTTCTTGTATTGACAACAGTGGCATTGTGCCCCACATGTTGATTCACTCAACAATAAATTGCAGCGCAAGTTCATTTACTACTACTACTACTAGATCTACCTCATTACCAGGCGGACCGTAAAACCCTCCACACAATGCAATGTAAATAAATATCCATAATACTTCAAATGGATTTTCCCCAGAGTTTTCTTCAAGTTCTAAAGAAATTTTCTGCCACTGTTAACAGCGGCATGCATTCGCATTCATGCAAGCAAACAGCAGAGTCCTAGTTGGGGGTAAACAATATGCAAGCTCCTGGAGCTATGAAGACACCGAGCCCTCTTTGTACTGGCAGAATGAAAAATGATTTAATAGATACTTTAAGTGAATTACATTAGTAAGCCGTCACTAAAGCGGGTCAAGTTCAGTGCTTTAAGTAAAATAGCATTTTCTACTTTGAGGCCCGATAAGCCACCCATCAGCACCGGTACCGGTCGGTGGTTGTTCAAAAGAAAATCCAAAGTTCAAGGTGGATTCCATTAGAGATGAAAACGGAGTTCAGCATGATTCACTAAAGCTCCTCTTATTCTTGTGCCAAGGGGGAAATAAAAAAAAAAAAAAAAAACTCTTCAGACTGACTTAATTGGAAGGGAATTTAAATATCTATTTGTATCTATAAGGATATGTTTTTTTTTATTTTTGAGTGGATCAAGGAATCCATCATTTTTTTTCCAGCGAATAGTATTCTAAGAAAATGTTAGTTTTCCTACTTTTGAATGGTGGAGGTGTATTTTTTGAAAAAAATTCTCAACTGAGATTATATGTATAGACAAAGAAAGGACGAAGGATAATTCAATTACTTGTTATGAAGCTGTTATCGAGTTCCTAGAATATCCTACACGTTATTGATGTACGTAGTCGTATAGTTCTAGAAGTATTTTTTAGTCTTGAAATGGAAGTTTTCGAGATGCGTGGTTGTACCTGTAATAGAAATATGTAAATACATATCTCATCTTCCTTGATGCATTGAAAATAGCTGCTTTACAAATGAACACTAGGCCTCGTACTTGATAAGAGACTAAAAAATAGCCACTATTGCTTTCCATATACATATCTAGTAGAATGTTTAAGAAAACATAGGAACCAAAACCCAAAATTATAGTATGGGTGTATACGGCTACAGCAAGACCTATTCTGACTTATGGCTGTCTTGCATGGTGGTAGTTCGCCAGAAAGACCACAAACTTAGAAGCTCTCACGAAAATACAGAGATTGGCTTGTACAAGCACCACAACTACTGCAGGACTGATGGCTATCCTCAGCCTGCTTCCGTTGGGTATCTTCGTTTAAGCCTCAGCAGTTATCAGGGCTCTGATAATAAGTTAGTCAGACAGTTGGAGGCAAAGGTCATTCTATGACCCTGAAAAAGTATCTTAAGAAATATATCTACCACGGATTAGACCGTTCCTAGATTTCAAGCTCTTTCCCGAGCAGAGAAGAATGGAAAAGCGGTCAGCTTACCAATACACGTACCATCTCTGTGTTCACAGATGGATCGAGGACTGATGGGGACATAGGCTCAGGCATCTTGTCTACACCGGAGGTCTTAGCAGTGACAATAGCCACCCTTAAGACTGCGTTGACAGCCAGGCAGCTATGAAAGCGATTTCTGCTATCGAACTGAAATCCAAGTTTGTGAAGTGCTGTCGTGAATAGCTTAAGGTTCACAGTACAAGGTCACATTGTGCTGTCTAGCTAGATCTGAAGATATACCAGTTATAAGAAGGCCAGAAGAGGCTCGAAATCCACATCCGAACAAGCCGACACCTTGCGTTTCATCCCGATTTACAATTTAACGATTGAAGCAGGGATTAAGACCCGAAAGGAAGATAACATCCGATGGTTCTCCCTAGACAGTTGTGTGATCACAAGAAATATATGAACCGACAGTATTATGCAAAATGATAGACAATTCCTTTGTACCCTGATAGGAGTCATCACGGGGTGTAACACTCTGCGGTACTACATGAATAAACTAAGACTAACGGAAGAGGACTTACATATGTCGTTAACCCACTTTCTCTGTCACTGTCCAGGTCTTATCGTTCATAGATTTAAATTTCTCGGGCGACACATCTTTTCATATGTACATGCATAGGTTGATTTCAAAAAGTGTTAGTTACAATTGTTAAATATACATACAAAGGAGTTAAAAATCTTCATCCTTGTTGGTTAAACTTAAGTTTAGGTTAGTTAGCTATCCTCCGCTCACGGTACGATAAACTTCAACCAAAAGAGATCACTCGTACCTACACAGGAGCCGGTTAATTCTGCTAACCTAGAAAGTAATAGTAGTTTCCAGATTTTATTATATCCGAATCGGCAATATCTACAAGATCATCCAAAGAGTATGAGAGATGGTGATTCCTCGTGCTCTTCATGCATACAGCTACGGCAGTAGACGTTGGCCGGAATTTTAAATCTCAAGCTCTGCCTCCTTAATGCACAGTGACCCATCAGTCATTCAAATAAAATGCTGATAAGTAGCAGACTTTTGAAACTTCAATACACACTGACCTGTAAAAATATCAAACACTTGATATTATCACTATTCTGCTACAAGAGCTTTTCTGTCAGCACTCTTAAGAAAGATACTCATATGTATATAGATAGCCAAACTGCAATCAAAAAACTCTTGCATTCACAACGATCAAGACAAAACTGATCAAACTACGAGTTAACATAGTCTTTTTGATTCTGGGACATAGTAGTATCCATGGAAAGGAGGGATACTGGACTCAGAACAGAACCAATCAATGGTAGAGCACTCAGTCCTGTAGCACTTTGAAAATGTCATTTTTAGACTTCCAATGCTTGTGATGATCGTGCTACATTTCAAAGAAACTATGAAAATGGCGTAACATCATGATAGGCTACAATTTATAGGCAACCAATCTCAAACTCTGACCAAAGATGGCTTAAAAACAATAAACAGAGTTCACTGTGCCTGATTTTTAGTCCAATAGTGATGGCGTCTCGACTTAAATAGTGTTAGGATATCCGTGACGCATCAGAACAACAAGCTACTATGTAACCGCATGTCCATAGAGGTTATACCTATAGCTTGCCATTTGGTGACTAGAATCGTCATTTGTCTTCGAATTTAAAATAAGAACGCTATATTTTTGGACCTCCTTCTTCTTTATCTTAGACTTAGTCCCATGTATCTTGGAGTCGACTCTCCTAGTACGAAATCGCCAGGAATTGTGGTCCTTGGTAGTCATGCCGTCAACTTATCCTCTCATCATTTTATTATTTATCAGGGTTATCCAACAAATTCGGGGTCTGCCAGGTCTCCTGCTTACTTTTCCAATTTTCATAACTTCCCGTTCCCATCACTTTTCGTACTTTGTCTAGCATCATTACACAACTCACGCATCTCAGAAAACTCGCACCGCATGTATTCAGTTTTCTGTCTACTAATGCGTAAGCCACTCGACTCCAAAGCTATTCCCCACTCGTCAAGGATCTTTTGAAGGTCTTCTATATTTTCGCTAATTAGCTTTATGTCCTCCGTGTAAAGTATGTTCCAAGGGGTAGGTCGTTGGGTTTCTCTTGTGAGATAGTTCATTACCATACTGAACAATAGTGGACTAGGTACTGAACCTTTATGAACGCCGACACGAGTTTTTAAATCTCCGCTGGTGCCTGCTTGCCTTTTGACACGGGTTGAGATGTCATCGTAAATATCAGCTCTGGAACAAGCTGTGCTCGTATGGAGTCCCATATTAGATCTCTAGGGACCCTGTCGAAAGCTTTATCAAAGTCTTTCTCAAGGTCTATACATGCCACTTTTTGGACTATTTTTTAAAAATGTTTACCATTTTCTATTTCAACTCTACTACTCTGTAAATTAAGTACATATGTATGTATCCCGGTTTTGTTCTATAAACTTGCGGAGTTGTGTATTTCATTTCCATTCGATTTCCAAAACTTAGGACTTGGTTAGTTAAATGGTTTGGTTAGTTAAATGTTTGCTTCTTTACTTACTTACTTAGGTAGCGCTACGTTTGCTTCTTTGGACAGGGCACCTGAATCCTCTTTAGAACTGTCTTCTAGTGACATAACACTGCCTAGATATCCAAGGCAGTCGACTTCCAACATGTGCTCTAAATATATGTAGTATAAGTCCTAGCTAAAGGTACGTGGAGTAACTAAGAGATTATTCCAGAGCGAGGACATCCCGAGTAAAAATCAAGTGAAAAAAAGACTGAAACTTGGAGATCTACGAGGTTCTAAGCTTTGCACTGCTCTTCTCATACTATACACAGATAAAATGCTAAAATATTAAAAAAAAAAAAAAAAAGTAAACCGTTCGCGATTGTTGTTTGTCACAAGTCAATACAAGAAGCAACGAAGATGATGCAGTCAGAGAGGTGGGAAAATTTGGTTATGATAACGGGCTTGTGATCAACGAGTGAAAAACGAAATTTACTTTAACTGGGTTCCATCAAAAATTGGTTTGTAGCTTGGATATAGTTAAGAGGCCTCCCTGAACCACCCCGACATTGTTATAAATTTTATGACGGTTACTGGTGGATTTCCAAATCTTCTAAGTGGTATTCACCGAGGGCCGTTTTTCCAGTTCTGCATTCGCATAGGAAGTCTTTTCTTCATCAGTGTTTAGTCGCATTCTATTTCGATGGGCCGCCAGATGGTTGTGGCTGGTAATAATTTCCGTGAAGAGCGCTAGATTGGGTCTGTTATGCGCTAAAATTTACTTTTTTTGTACTAATTATTGTCATGTTTTGAACAGAGTTTTCTAGAGACACGACAAGATAAGAGTGCACTCCATCTTTCATTAGTTAGTCTTGCGAACGCATGCTCTATATTGGATTTAATAAGAGCTAGGGGTAGTAGATGGTCCTGCCGTTTATATAATCCTCTCTTGAGGGGAAGATTGTTTTAACGTTTAGGCTGAAGTCATGGGATATTGATATACTTGTAATCTATCTCGGTACCCAAATGTGCCTATTTCGCAATAGTGCGGTGGCCCATGTCGTCCTCTTTCCAAAGGTTGGATTGTTTTAAGAGTAAGGCACTCATTGCAGCAGTTTCCTTTAGGTGTACGTCTAATGGTTTTTAAGGGATGCAGTCGGCGTTGTTCTGATGGCTCTGGTAGTCCCTTAACATGCTAATCTTTGTATCCTGTGATCATATCTGCTGCGAGCTAACAGACTAGGCACCCATAAGATAGAATGGGTCTGATGATGACTGTGTACATCCAGTGTATTATGGCGGTCTTGGGCCCCCATCTCTTCACAAAGATTTTGTTACACGTCTTTTAAGGGGTTATGATTACCCTTAAAGTGTTAAGACACAGCGTGAGCGGAAGTTGTTGACTTACGCCTAATAGGTGATGTTAGATTTCAGTTTTGGTCCATGGGTGGTGTCTGCACTAAGCTAAGTTGTTGCGAATTTTTGCATTCGTCATAATTCATAATATTTTTTCGAGTATGCAAGAGGCTGTTCTAGATGGAATTTAGGGGCGTGACATTTAATATCAATACTGTAAATATTGAACGGGTATGCCAAAGATCTGAAAAATAGACGAACCCATTACCACTACACCGTGGCCACCCATAACAAAGGCTATTAATGTCTTCCTGATCCTTTCTGA
Source organism: Xylota sylvarum (assembly GCA_905220385.1). Classification (NCBI taxonomy): domain Eukaryota; kingdom Metazoa; phylum Arthropoda; class Insecta; order Diptera; family Syrphidae; genus Xylota; species Xylota sylvarum. The sequence continues at coordinate 94,914,755 of LR999957.1, read as the reverse complement.
TATGTTTTCTTTCGAAGCCAGCCTATGGTCGAGTATACAACCCAAGTATCTCGCCCTATCTGAGATTTGGAGGGATGTGCTGTTGAATCTCAAGGGGCCGATTAGTGGAATTGTTCTCTTGTTACTGAAGAGGACCACCTTTTTTTTCAAGAGGTTAACGTTTATTCTGCATCTTTTCGCCCATTTGTGTAGGGTATTAGGGGCGGATTGAAGTATTTGGGTGATGGTGGGTATGAACTTATTTGTCACTTTTATGGAGACAATAAGGTTTTATCATGCCTCTAATAACTTCTGTAAAGATGACCAGAAGGAATGCACCTCAAAATATTATCTAAACTGAGATGTAGTTGAATACCTCAAATGTGTTATGAGTTATATCATCGACGTAGTATCCACTGTTCCCTTATTTCTCATTATTTGAGTATCAAATGTAAAACAACTTACTTTTTCTTAATAAATTTATTTCACTGTTTTGTTTTTTTTTTTTTTTTCTTTTTTTTTAATTTTATTACATTTTATGCTTGTTTCACTGCTTAGTTTATTTATACTGTTTCATGTGTTTTTTAACTTTTATACATTTCCAATTTTTAACATTACAAATTTTTATGTAATTTTTTTCTTTGTTTTATACTTTACCCTAACCTTTAGTTAATTTTTACACCCTAGTCGCCCTGCATCCTTAACTTTTGTATTTCTTGTGTAGCTGTGTGTTTTTTTTTTTTTAAATTCACAATTTAGTGTTGAGAATGAGAGTATACAATCTAAAGTGGTTTATATTTTGTATATGTATATATAGTTTCTTTAAGTTGTGTATTTAAGGATATTTTGTTTGTAGTAATATTTTTTTTGTTTTTGCTTTATACAAGTATTATAATGAACTTTAGGTGTGCATATCCTGTTAGATCTGTAAATTCTGACTGTAATGAATGGAATACTTATGCAATGCATAAGATATTTAAAAGTTTATCACTTTTTTTTTGTAATTTAATTTACTATTTATCGTTGTGTTTCGCTTGGATTTTTTTTTTTTTTTTGGATTTGTTTGCTGGTGAAGTTGTATTTTATTCTCTTAGGTAAAAGTGCGAGTTCTCTGTGTACAGTATAATATAATTTAATTAACTATATTAATGTAATTTCTATATTTTTTAAATCAACTGTAAAAATTATAAATAAAATATAAATATATCAATTTTTTATTTTTTTTGTATGTATTAACAATTTACATAATATTTTGATATTTTCTTTTCAATTTCAGCATTGCAAATTCATTCATTTTGAGGTGAGTTTTATATTTTAAAATATGTGCAGAGAGAAGATTATGCGACTTGTATTTTATTTAAGAAATTTAAGTTGTTTTTTTTAAATTGTATTATCGTTGAAAGAACGTGTGTCCGATTTGAAAGAAATAACATTTGAACGTATAATAGAATTTCGTAAAGACAATTTGTTGACAAGAAAAGTTACAAAACAAGAAATTTTTGTCTAAAAAATATTTAGATGTTCTAGCTCGAATACTTTACATCCAACTCAGAAGGATATTAGCCACGTTATCTAGTAACTTAATCACTTAGTCAAAAAGCCATTAAAGCACTTTATGACCATGTTGTTATATATTTATTAGCTCGGAAAGCTGAGCAGAAATGATAAAGTAAGGCATCAAGTAAGGTATAAGGTAAGGTTTATTTGACATACCCGCCTACGTCGGAGTAGAGAGTAAGAGTAATGAAACCGTATTCATTTTATTAATATCAGGAGCTACTTTATAGTTTCCTTAAAAGAAAATGTGCTATTGTTTCTTTAAAAGAATAGAGAAGTAAAGCACAGTCAGAACCCAGAGAAGAATTATTAGAATGCATTAACATCATTAAGAATAATGCTCATACTTACACAAAATACCTTTTGAAAGCAACGTAGTTAGACTCTGAAGGATATCCCTTAATCTCATGGGACATGGACACACTCAACAATAAAATATTTGTGCAGGACCCTAATATCGGAGAAGATTATGAGAACCGCTTTGCATACTCAGAATCCGTAGGAGAAACTATCCTTAAGCTCTTCAAATTTTATTTGTCTTGTTTGGGAATAGTTCTGTCTTGTTCTGTCATGATCCTGATGGCATTATATCGAATTATGGTAAAAAGTGACAATGGTTGGGTTAGGTAAATGGGTGCCCTTGTTGACAGGAATTGTCAACGACTCACTTAGATTAGCAAAAATTCTATTGTGCCCAATTATAAGACCACTGAGAACCACCGAAATATGTGTATGAATTTCAGGAGTTTGTTCAGCTCAATATTTCTTCGATTGTCCAGTTTTGCAAGGATAGCTCTCAAGAGTGTCTTTCATTTTGTTGGCTAAACCTGGACAAGCAAGTGGCGAATGGATTCTATTTCCTCTATATCCCTGCAATTTCTACAGAAGTCGTTATGGTAGCCGTCCTGTCACGACACCAACTGGTGTCCATATATCCCCTGCCCTGGATAGATGTGACCCTGCCTTGGCTAGTTCATCCGCTTTCTCGTTAGTTAGTATATCGATGTGACCAGGTAACCAACAGAGGGCCACCTTATTGGCTACTGAGATGTTGTCAAGTTTCTTGATCCACATTTCAACAAGTTTGAACCTTAACGGTGCTCACTGTAACACTTTAATGTCTGCTTGACTGTCAACATAGATATTGATTATCTCACCACAAATATTTCCTCGATATTCTTGTCCGCAACTTGTTTGTAGTGAGTTCAACTTAAAAAAACGCTCCAATTGGCTCTAAGTCTGAAGGACCGATTGGACTTCGAGACTCGCAGTACACGCCAGTATCAGTACTTAGATCCATTTTGGATCCATCAGTATTGATAGTTAGCTCATTCTCGGTACAAACTATACCATCATCCCACTCCTCCCTGTTAGGAATTGTTATAGCGCATCTCCGACTATAGTTTGAAAGTGGGACGATGTAATCCGTTTCCATCCGGAGTCTCGATATATTCCACCGGTTCAGAATTGAGCCAAGGCATATTATTGCTCTTTAAAAAGTGTATTAGTGTCCAATTTTTTACAATGATCGTTAAGGAGCAGTAAAAGGTAAAAAGGACGATAAAACCTCCCATTCAAACTGCCAGCCCAAAGCCCTAACATCAGTACTCTCTAAGGTCATGGAACTACCGTCCCGCTTTGAAAGAACGACGACTTCGCATTTCAGGTTCCAGGTTCTTCGCAAGCACTGCAGAGTTAGCAGGCTTCCATATATCGGATCTCCTCAATTTCATCAAGAGCACCAACTGGTTCCCAACCCAACCAGTGTCGCGATAGGTTTTTGGTTGATTGGTATGATTCTAGATCTCATTCCATCTATATTTTTAATATGGGATTCACAATGGACCTTTAAGTCTCCAAGTGGACGTGATGAGTTCTTTTGTCACACACCTAATGAGATCTTGAAAGGAACCGTCTTCTTAATGAGTATCAGTTTGGATTCCGTCAACAACGTTCTACAGGAGATTTTATGGTGTCACGTTCACCATCATGGTGAATGTAGAATAGTTCCCCTTGATATCTCTAAACCTTTCAATAGAGTGTTGCACAGTGCATCTTCGTAGTAGCATCTTCTCATCATGAATTGCACACTTTTCAAGTAATCGGTCAATACAAATTGTATTGAACTGATACACTTCTACCTCATTCTCAATCAAAGCTGGTGTACCCTAGGGTTCAGTCCTCTCACCGACTCTGTTTTTATATTTTTTTAAAGACCTTCTCTGTCTCACTCGCTATCCAATCCATTCCTTTGCGGATGACAGTACTCTTGGCTTCGCTTATTATTTGACGACTCCACGACTGACACCCCAAGCTTTGGAGTCTCAACTTCGATATTGATGCATTCATCAATTGGGGTACGAAAAACCGTGTTGCGTTTAATTTGTCAATTCCCAGTGGTATCTCCTGTCTACTAATGTAAACAAAATAAAAATTAATGGAGCTAATATTGCGGAATCTAATATTGAAAGTTACCCCATAATTTCGCTGGAATGCTCAGATTTCTGAAGCTGCCTCAAGAGCTGTAAACGTTTTGTCAGTCCTACAGACTTGGCTACTATCTATAAAGCTTATATTCGTTCAAAACTCGAATACAACTCATAAGTCTGGCCAGGTCTGTTTGAGTTTATTGGCCTTCTAGATTGATTGGTGACTTGTCAATTTGCAACCAAATCCCTTCTCTAGACCATCGTCGGAATGTTGGATGCTTATCGGTCCTGTACTAACATTTTCATCACAGTTGCTAGGATAAAATTTATAGTTGTGTTCCTGTCCGTCAGTTTAATCGTACTACACGAGCGGCCCCTTCCACTCACCTTTATCTTTTTTAACCTATTTTCGGTTTGTTATTTAAAAATAAAACTTCATTGACTTTCTTGAAATGATTTGAGGACGTTTAAAAGACAGGTGCTAACCCCGGAGGCTCCGTTAGTATAATATAGATTCTATTGATACATTTCGGGAATTTCGATCAAATTCGATCCTTTACTGTAACTCATGCAAACTCAAACCTATTCTTCTCTCTGCATAGTTTTAAATATCCCTCCTACATAATTATATGCACAAAATTAACATTATATTTATTTTATATTTATATATAGTTTAATATTTTATTTATTTATGTACATAACACCTTGCAACATTGGTATAAAATATTCTACAGTATGTTGTATATATAAATACTATATATATATATATATTTTTTTTTTATTATTATTTTTTTGTATTTTCCTTCCTATTTATAATTTATAAATACTTTCTTTAGGCAATTTTTTAATTGTATTTTTTATACTTAATGATTTCTTATTATTTATAGTGTTGTTCATTTGCATTTTGTTTTTTCTTTTTTTTTTAAATAATTCTTATTTAAAAAAAAAATAATAATTTCAGGCTTCCATGTGTATGTATATAAATATTTTTTCCATTTTTATAAATGCTAATCTTTTTCTTATAATATTTTTAATCTGGTTTTCTTGACTTGACTGGGGTTAGTTAATTGTGTAACAACAAAAACTTTGTAGATTTCTTAGAACTATTAACTGCGCTATAACCAATATGGTGGCATGCAATAAACTACTAAAACACAATACTACATTTGTGTAGGAGATGAGGATAGACGGCGTTGTCGTCGTCGCTGAGCTCTTATCCTTGGACCAGTCATAACCCTTTGGGTTATCACCGGTTAATTTTTGTTCCGATTTATCAATTTCATTTAGATTCGATTGGTATTTGGAACCTGCTAGGGTAGGGAAGTAAAAGTAAAACATTTGACATTTAAGCAAAATGAGAGGTGGCTCGCTTTAAAAAACAAAAACTTACTTTTATCCAAAACAACTATAGAGTTGGTTGGTATGTCCCCATAACTTGGAGTGTTGAAACCAAATCTTGTGGTTGTTGTCGTTGTTCGTCGAAGTGTTGTAGTTGTTGGTGGTGGTATTGTTGTTGGGGGATTTGATGCTGAGGAAGAAAGACAAGAAAAAGACAACTTTATAACAGCTGAATCTGACACTTTTTATGAACAATCTTTAATCTAAAAATACATCTCTCCAGTCAATGCATGAATTGACTTTAACCAAGTCATCCTGTTTAATAAATGGGCGACCTTGACCCAATACAATTAGCAGACCACTCCACTCACTCACCCTACACACAAAAGGCGGTAATTGGAAAATTGCTTACAAGTCTAAAAGCCTCTTTGTACATCGTCAACAACGTCATCACAACAAATTGCCTTTGCAGGACAATACCCTCATTACATGACCATTCCACAAAGAACATCTTTCTTTACAAAAAAAAAAAAAAAAATGTCCCACTACATATGGCAAAAAGGATAAAAAGTTATTTCTCCTTGGCTATTTTATTTCATGTTTCCTTGTCCACGAAACGATCGGTGAAGACAAAAAAAAAGAACGAATAAAAGTCATTCACTTCTCGCCCGGCCTCTTTGAAAAGTTAAAATCGTCGCTAAGGCCACAAAAATCCCATAAATTACCACAAATTGTCGTCAATAATCCAGCAGGAGGAAGCCACAGATACCGATGAACAGGAAAAAGAAGTAAGCGATGAGTAAAGTCTCGAATGGAAGGACTCTATTGAGGGCGCAGAGATAAATATCGACAAAGGAACTCATTGAACTTTCATTGCACACACGGATAGACACTAATACAAAGAGAGCCACTAAAATTGCCAGGACCTATCAGTAGACTCCTCACTTCATTGCCATCGTCGACGACGACGACGGGGACAAGTAAGGACGACGCCGCCGGCCGCCGCTACTCTATAGTGGAGGTGTTTTCAGTGGCACTTTACCACAATTGACACCACGCTGGCTGCTGGTATCCTGGCGGCAACAAACCAAAGCAAAAGCAAAAAAAAAAAAAGAAAAAACCAAATAGCTAAGGAGGAGTTGGGGGCGATTGGGTGTGAGAAAGATTTATCTATTTGCCGGGATTTCGACACTTTTTAGCCAGAGTTTATTTGGGTTTATTTCGGTTTATTTGGGATAAATCAGAGAGGTGGTGTTGGGTGTCCTTTATTGGGACTTTGATTTCTTTTTAGTCCTTTTGTAGTAGATGCTGAATTTGTCGATGGAATTTCGTGATTTAACAACCGATTTGATGGACTGTAAAATTATGATTTGCTTGTAATTTGGGTATCTTCATTGATTCATTGATATTGGTCTGCTATGTAAATACCATGATTTAGTTGATGGATCTGTGTGGTTTTCAGGGGTGATTTGTGATGTTTGTGTCTTAGTGAAGAACCTTCGAACTGGGTGTGCAAAGGGTGCGTCAGATACGGCATCATGTGTCCTTGTAGTCAGGATCTAGCTTAATGAAGAAATAATATGAATGTGTGGCAGGGTGTACTGACCTTCATACTGATGAAATGAAGTTGAGAAGACCGATAGCCTTTACAGCAAAGAGAACAACATTTAAAATTATTTTAAAGCCCTTAACTTAAAAGCGAGCAATGAACCCGTAGTGTCCTACTAAATCAATTTGTATCAATTTGTCTGTTTATTAAACTGGGAGTTTTAAAATTTAGCAACTCAGAACCTTTGTAACGTGCGTTTTTTTTCTATCTCATAGAGAAGTGAATAATTTACTAACTTAATCATTACGTCCTCTTTTATCATCAGCAGGAAAGCTAATTCACGTCAAACCCAGTTTTTTTTTCTGATCTGAAGAAATCAGGATAGTTTCTATGCTTAGCGCAGGAATTATTCAGGCATCTCTAGAACACAGAACCATAACCAAATTGGCTACTAGAGGAACACCTCAAAGCGATGTTATCTCACCTTTACTATGACTCATAGTAATTCTTTATATTTTGACAGAGAAAGAATTAAAGTAGTTGGGTATGCAGACGATATGGTGATATTAGTGTCGGGACTGTTTCCCTCCGTGAAAAGTGAGATCATGAAACGTGCTCTGAGTAAAGTGGCCGCCTGGGCCAAAAAGTGTGGACTTGGAGTCAACCCGGACAAAACATAACTGATGCTTTTCACTACCAAAACTAAAATACCTTAATGCACGCTTCCTCGACTAAACGATCAGTTACTCTCCCGATCGTCTTTGGAGTCATCCTAGATCCTAAACTTAACTGGAAACTAAACATAGATCTGCGAAAGAACCTCCGGCAAAAGATGAGGACTGCAACCAAAATTGACTCTGTGGATGTATACAGATATAGTACGTCTAATCCTCACATATGGGTCGAAAGTATGGTGACTGACCCTTAAAAAAAAGCCTATAACATAATCAAACTGAGTAATGTACAAAGAGCAGCGTGCAAAGGCACCACAGACGCGTTAGACGCTCTAACAGTCTTGCTATACCTTTTACTCACAGATCTACATATTAGAAACATTTCAACACACAGCGCAATCGGATTCAGAGAGTTCAACTGTTGGGCTTCAAAGCCCTATGGACACAGTAATATCCTGGATTCTCTACCAAGAGAACTCGCACCTACCGCGACGCCAACAAACTACATTATACTCACAATGAACTTTACAAGGGTTTCGAAGTGCAATTACCTACAAAAAAACGAATGGCACGATGAACAGGTGATTAGAGACTTCGATATAACAATCTACACCGACACTGTTCAAAAATGGACTGTGGGGTTGGTGCTGGTGTTTTTTTCGGATTTCCCCAACATTTCAAAATTTTATGGACTTCCGGACACTGCCAGCGTGTTCCAAGTGGAATTACTCGCTATCCGCGAAGTCTGTCGCCAAATCCAGTCACCCACAAATATACTAAGCTACTATCAAATCTATTGAATCGGTAATCATATGAAACTAGAATGCCGAAAGGAGCTATACTCGCTAGTCAATTTATGATAATTCCGGTCTGGGTTCCAGGTCACAGGAACATTTTTGGCAACGAATAGGCTGATGAACTGGCCAGGCGATGCTCAGCCGTCTATTGCTCACTTTTGGAACTAGTTCACACCCCAGTCGGGGCAATTAAGGCAACCATCTCCTCAATCTTTCTTAGAAAAGCCAACCTTAAATGGTTCAGGTTGACGAACTGCGTTATATCCTGAAGGATACGGCCTAGATATAACAAGATTAAAACAATCGCTCTGTTAAACAGAATGCCCACATATATCGCCCGAATAACCGCGATAATTACGGGATATTAGCCGATAGGAGATCACGCAACCAAATAAGGTATCCCATATAATACACACTGTCGTAGTTGCAATATCGTAACCGAAAAGAAACCATCATCCGATGTAGGGACTTGTCCAGCACTAGAAAGAGCTAGCATAACATTAGGCAAACTCTTTTTTAATTCTCTTGAGGTTAGAACATTAGTGAACGAATCTTCTTTTTAAACTCCACAGGTGAACTCTAGGTTCTCCTCATCAGTACACGTCAACATCCAAGTCACATGAACTGTGCTAATTAGATTGTATTAGTAGGGCCACCACTTCTACCTACCTACCTACCTCCCAAGGCATCAGGTACGGTCTTACGTCTGGCGTCCGCTCTTTAGCCATCTAGTCTCCTCTCAGATGAATGTTCGGAATAGTTCCATGCCTTGTCTTAATTAACTTTACGTCTTTGCCGTTTCTTCTCCTTTCCTTGCCTTGCTAACACTACAACCTAAAAGATCAAGCCCCCTTATAGTCTATACTACACTGTAAGTTAAATTCCACTTTCAAAGTTCACACTATGTCACCTCTCCGCAAACGTCTAACAAACGTCTGAAAGTATATCCGCCATACTACTATGAAAGCTTCTCACCTCCCGGAAGTAGCAATAAGGTAGTAGCATGTAGGCGGATGGCTGTAATCCTTATTCTGTTCACCTTTTGGAACTTCCAAAGCGAGAACTGCTGATGGATGGATCCATTTTGATTGTCTCAGCCCTGAGATATTTTTCCAGTGCGCCAGACGAAGTTTGGGTTCCCAATCATTAACCAGCGCTGTGGCGGTAGCTTAGTTAACACCACAGTAGGGTTCAAGTCCTATGAACGCAGATTCTGAGCCACCCCTAGCTAATTCATTTGCAGATTCGTCGCCTGCAATTCCTTGATAACCATGGACTCGACCGAGTTTCACCCTGTTATGTCTGGCAAGAGATTGTAGTGCATCGGAGAAGCATTATACTGATATGGAGTCCATTAAATTGAACGACAGAGCTTTAATTGCTGTCTGGTTATTTGAAAAGATATATATCCTAGCACCCTTAATACCTTTACTAAGGTTTATCCTAGCGCAGATCTCAATGGCATAGAGTTCAGTCTGCAAAACCGTAGGACACATTCCCATAGATATCGATACTTTGGTGTTGGGTCTAAGGACACTAGCTCCAACTCCAGTTTCCATCTTCGATCCGTCTGTGAACCAGACCAGACTTCTAGGATCCAGTGCTGGAACACCATTAGAATAGTTTGCACGGTCCAATATTTCTACCTCAAATAACCTATCGAAACAGTATGATGTCGGGGATAGTGCAAAACATGTCCTTTTTGGTAATTGAGTCAAGAAGTTTCAGGTATCCGACGTGGTCTGCTGGTTTATACTTGTATTCTAGCTGCAGCTTAATATCGCATCCTGACTTTTCAGCATTGGGTTAGAGACGTTAAGTATGGGATTATTTTGAAATGTCATTACAATGTTTATGTACCTCGTCGGGTTAATATCTTGGTGAGTCATGGAATCCCTGTAGTGTGGCTATAATTTCTTATATGACTGAATTTGGGCAAATTCGCTCCCAAGCCATCCAGAGTCATTATATCTTAACTATCGATTCACTGTTCCTTGAACCAAATACTCAGTCCTTCTTGACTTCATGAGTCCAAAAGCTTGGATTCTTTAAAATTCTTTATGATGGAGTAATGTTTTTCTTTCACTTTATCTGACACAATCATGATAGTTGATGTTGCTTTTGGACGTTATACACATGTTTGTTCAGCTCATTGAGGTCTAAGCCCTTCTGCCTTTTCTTCTGAAGGCACTTAACACCAAACTTTCTGCTTCTGACAAAATTTCTTGACTTGTCTCAGAGAGTCTCCACACCAGGTTAAGGCCAGCTGCAAAATTCTTGTTTTCGGTAGAAAATTTTCTGATGTGCTTTCGATTGCGTAACTCTTCATCGAATCCTTTTTTGTTGTACCTTACACCTTATCAGTTTGCACCTATACCTACTGCTAATGTTGGTTTCAGATACCTTTCCGATTTTATTGCGCATTAAATTATAGACGTTGGCTGTCGTTGGCGTTCTGGAAAGTTTTTCACTTAGGTTTTGCCGATTTTAGATGTGTTACAGCGTGCGGTTTCAATTTCCAGACCTTCACATCGATTCGTAACCGGGACTACTAGTTGAAAGCAATGTATACTCGTATTCCTATCTATTGTAACTAACCCAACCTATGTATGTATGTACTTAGTAAATCATTGTCAATCACAACTTCACATGGCAGTTCAAAGTCTATCGGAATTCGATTTTGAATTCTCTCTAAATTAGATTCAACGCCTCCAATCATCCTGTTTAAAATATTTATTAAGAGCCCCGCAGCCAAACATATAATCATGAAAACTCGATTCGCCATTCACAATGCATTTCCGGGCAAAAATCGTTCTAATTATCTCATTCAAATCTCATTGAATAAATATCCTGAATTCTCAACACACACACGCACACCTACTCGTACCACGCACCGCCGCCGCCGTCCTATGATTCGAAAACAAATACAGTTATTCATCCAATTATTGTGCCACAGGAAGGCAGAGAACATATTTAAATTGTCATCACACAAAACCTCCATAAATAACGGTATTTGCCAATTTTTGACATTTACAATATTGTGTCCTTCCTCCCTACTATCGTATTGTGACAACATTTTTCGCACACCGTTATACAGGCGCATACTGCAGCAGCAAATCCCCCGGAAATGGACAAACAAAACTTTGGAAAATAAGCGCAATAACATGAACTTGATCAGAGCCACCATTGCCAAATTGCCTCCTACCGCCGCCGTGCCGGCCGCCACCACCGTCAGTCCATTGTTTTAATACCGTCCTGGATGTGGGGGCTTATTACGTAAGTACCTAGCAACTAGCTCTCTGACTGAAAAAGGGGTAACAAAATATTTTAATGTGACACTTACTGTATAGTTTAATGGTGCCATCCATTTCACCACGAGGATTTTTGGCGACACACTTATAGCTGCCGTAATCACTTTTTTGAACTTCCGTTATTGTTAGCCGCATAGTTGCCTTGTATGATGGTACACCCGGTATGGTTTCGGTCCTGCAAAAACGAGAGAGAGAGGGGGACATGAAGAACGGAGTCATAAAACTAAAGATAGGCGCTGTACTTACTTGTACTTGCTGGATTCGGTGATCATTTGGTCATTTTCTCGAGTCCAATAATTGAGTGATGTCGGATTGGCCTCGATGAAACACTCTAAGGTTATATTGAAGTGCATTGGTATACCGACCAACTGATGGGGTATCCATACCATTGGGGAGACTGTACGTAGAAAGCATAGAAGGATGTTGGGGAAAATTTTAGAGAGAATTTGATTTGATTTTATGTTTCAAAAGAGGCCATCAGAGGCAAGGACCACTAACTAACTAGGAGACTAGGTCAGGTTAAGAGGGTTGGAGGGGACACTCCTCTTTTATTTGTTTTTATTACCAAAAATGAAACGAAAACTCACAATCCACACTAACTTTGATCCGTTTCGAGACACTTGGTGGTACACCATTCGATGCTATGCACAGATATGCACCCATATGCAGGCGAGAGATACGTTCCAGCTCTAAGGCTTCACCTTCCATGTCAATTACTGTTGGAAAAATAAAGTAATACCATACGTTTTCGTTGAGATAGGATAGAATAGAAGGAGAGTTGGTTTTTGAATGAAATTACCTTCCATGGTTTTGTTTATAACAATTTTATTACCGTCATCTCGTTTCCATTTAATTGAAGGCTCCGGGCTGCCTTTTGCCTTACAACGTAGAGTCACATTATCACCCTCACGTACGATGACATCGCTTGAGGTAAGCGAATCATCGATGTTCGGAGGAACTGCAAAGGAAGATGCATTAGAAACAGAATTTGCTGATTTGGAAAATTACTAACATTCACGCACAAAGGATACACACTCGTACATACCAAACAGTTTGATTCAATGAAAATGCCCTTCCCATGGTAACCCTAAAGGCTTTCATCAATATTTTTTCCAAAGGATAACAAATGTTTCATAGAAACTTTTCAAACGATGAGGTTAAGTCAATGAACCGTGCATTGGTTGTGATTGGCTACTCGTCATCAATTCCCAAGTCAAGCTACATACCTCCTGTGCAATTAGACTTGTTCAAAGCCAACACATATGTCACTCCTTTAGTTCAAGCCTTTCGGAGGACGCGAGCGATAAATTACTAAATCCCCCGTCAAATGTTCTTGCACTCCGCCCGACCATTAACCCATTCCTCTCTAGTGGTCAAGTTAGTCCGCACAATATGTGCAAAAAAAGTGAGTTTTTTTCCCGGTCATCTCTCCACAAAGGACGAATGAACAAACAAAAAGAAAAAAGATTTTACAGAGATTTCCTCCGCAAAACTGACGTTCTAGTATGAAACATCGCGTCCCGCATTGTTGTTGATGTGTGTTGTTGGTCTCTGTTTCCAATGTCTAACTTCTGATTCGGTTGTCCTTTTACATACCGACAAAAATTCGTAAAGGGATTTGCAAAGGACGGTGGAAAATATTCTGTTGACCGTATGCGACAGTTGGAACCAAAAAAAAATCGTCTCATCCAAAGGATATCGCAGGATAAAGCAGAGACTCAAACTGTTGCTGCGTTAAATTTTCATGTGTGAAATGCCTGCTGGAATGCAAAGCCGTCGTCCTTTTTTTTGTTTTAAATATAGAGCACACACATAACAGTGTTCAACTGACCCGCGTCACTGTGTTTTTCTCTCTCTTTCTATCGGGTTGCTGCTTGAAGTTTTCACACCACACCGCTGTCCCGTTTAGCATTTATCCTAACTTTAGTTCGAGGCGACTAATAAATTGCGACAGTGGTGGTGCTGGTGGTGCACAACACCGATGACCACCGTATGTCCTTCTCATATTTTATCCCACTCCTCTACAGAAACAAAAAAAATGCACAACCTATTCCATCTGAAGTGCAGGGTAAATGTGGAATGTTGTTGCTATTCCTGGTTGTTCTGGTGCTGCTAGTCCGTTCTAGTGTTGTTGGTTGTATAAACCATAACAAATGTGGTTTGCAGGATCCAAAAAAGGACGACTAATGGGTAGAGAAACTTAATTTGATTTTGAATTCGTGATTTAGGAAACAATTTTCATTGTCTATCCATCGCTCGTCGGTAGGTCGGACAACGACAACGACAACGACGACATGGTCCGTTTTTTGGGTGACAGAAGGACCTCACTGTTTTATTGTCATCAGGATAATTGAATTTAATAAATTGCCTCATTATGTTGGCAATGGAATTAAAAATATATGCACGCTTATGTGTATGTATGTCATCTCTCCGAGGGCACATTATGCAGAGAATTAAATGCAGTTCCGGAGCAGAAGGACCAGCAGCAGCCAGGAGGTGCAAGGGAAACGGTGCACTCGTAGGCTGATTTAATGAGATTCATTGCTTGTGTTTGGTGTGCGCTTGTGTCTAGTGGGGTGCAAGTAGTGTAAGTTGTTGTTTATATTTTTTTTTTCTGTTTCTTTTTTTGTGGGAATATTTTGGAAAAGTTTTACGAAAAAATATGGGTTATGTCCTTTGTATGTCCCTTTAGTGTTTCAACAACAATAATGCCATTACTGCCGAAAAGTTAGACAACAGAGTTTGTTTTTCTTTTATGCGTTTTTTTTTTTCAGGGAAAATCCTTTTGAAAAATGAATGCGTTACGGGGTAGAAGCAAATAATGGGGTGGGGGGTTTTTCCCTCAACGTATGTAAAGGCTTTGGAAGAAGAGACAAGAAATGTCTGAACTTATCTGAGAGTTGTGCATTCCAGCGGCAAAAATAAATTGTTATTTTGAACTTTTTGTTTTTCGTTGAAAATATCTTGAAAATGAATGTGTCATGTACATGGCGCTAGTAATTACTTAAATATTTTTTTACTGCACAGTCTGGCCAACGAACAATAAATATCTTTAAGACTAAAGTTATCTCAAAGATCCTTGCTATTAGGTTTAAAAAAAAGCCTAACGTTGAGTTGGACTTAGCAATTTATTATTTAAATATGACACCGAGATCTATACATATGTATGTACATTCGTACATATATACATGTATTCAGCTGCAAGACATTACACCAATCCAACAACATATCAATGCCTGACTTAAAACTAATGCAGTCAGCTATACTATTTACATGAGAATATATTTTTATGTTATCCGCCATTTCATGAACATCATTTACAAATATAATAAACAGCAACGGGTCCAGATGACTGCCTTGTGGGATGCACAACGCGAGATATCAAACCATTTTAAACGTATTTTGACACAGTATGAGACTTCGTCCTCTCATTAACGAATGTCGAATAGTTCTGTTATCTTCTTTCTAAACCTTGAATATTTCCAAATTTGCAAGTCATACTATCCATCTATAGAGGATAGATTCTGTTATATACTCTGAAGTTTCGTCAACAATTTTATTTCCTTCAAGTGTAGGGGGCGCCGTAGTTTAAGTGGTTAGTGCGTTGGACTACGGAGCAAGGGGTTCCAGGTTCAATCCACAAACAACTTCTAAAATTTCTTTCACGGCCTCACCTCTCGCGAGCGTCTGACAAACATCGAAGAGTAAAACTGTCATGAAAAAGCTTCCCAAAACAAAAAAACTGACGTTCGGATCCGGTATTAAACAGTAGGCCCCTTCCATTAGTGTGGAGAATATAACACGCACAGCACGAGTGGTTGTGAAAAGCTAGGCCTTTGGTCCCCTGGACCTGTCGGGCCAAAAAATGTATTTCTTTTTTTTTTCTTTTATCCTTGTGCCATGTAGCAATCAGAGTACATAATATAGAGCGGGTATTAAAGCAGTATGGAGTAATTTCTAGGAACAACTGGTTGTCAACATTTTCAGCGTAGCAGGACTATTTGTGAATTATTTTTTTTTTACATTTTGTATAAGTTTTTTAGTCGCGGGATGAAGCTTTACTTGGAGAACATTTAAACCTATTCCGAGTGATTATGAGTACCAAGGGTACTAAAGAATTCCTTAAATAGCATGACCGATATTTACCGACTAAACCTAATAAAACGTCACACTTCTTGACGTATTGCCAACAATCATTTTACCCCAAGGGAGGTATAGAGCATGTTTGGACAGTTCTTCTATTGTATTTTCTTTGGCTTTCTAAGGTTCTAGGATCCTACCTTGTGGATTGCGCTCCCTGTGACTGCGTCTCGAGCCTTCTTATGCACTTTGGCTTTTCAGCACTTCAACAATAATGTTTTCAGTGATTGTTGGATCACCCATTTCTCTTTAGAAGAACTGTATGCATTCAGACCATGCATCCTGGGTGAAGCCCGACAGTATTCGACACAAATTACAAATATTGGTAATTTGTAGTATCCGACTGGAGGAACGACATTTAAGGGTTGTTGTACATACATACATACATACATACATACATACACACATACATACATACATACATACATACATAAGTACTTTATACATATTCGACTTGGACTTGGTGATGTTCGTTTGCTAACATTACATTTGCTGACATTACATCGGATCTGTGAAATATACCAACATTGTCAACGATTTTATGTCATTTTGCAGACCTTTGGTTGGTTCTGGGTTTGTCGTAGCGTGACCAAAGCTTCCTTGTTATATTATTGGCTGTCTTTAGAATCTCACGTGCAACCCGCTCCCTGAGGATACACAGTGTAGGGTTAATCCAAATGAAGTGGTCGATTTTGGCCTATTGCAGACCGTTTTCTTCCAAGTTCGTCAGTTATCTCATTTTCGTTTATATCCTTGTGACCAGGTACCCGGAAAAAAGTAATATTTTGCTGCATGCCGAGAACCTTAAGATCCTCCCGATAGAGTCGCACTAGCTTGGATTTTATTTTAGTAGCAAAAATTGCTTTAATGGACTCCTGAATATCAATAAATATGGTGACATCGTTTCGCGATACTGCCATCGACATACGGATTACCTCTGTCACTGCCAGGACTTTCGCTTAAAAGACATTGGTAACATAGAAAAATAATAGTGGCCTTACAATATATACATATATATATATTCGTGATCAGTATCAATGGTTAAATCGATTCATCCATGTCCGTCCGTCTCTCTGTATATCACTCATTTTGAGTGATGGGGATGAAATTTCATGCCTGGGCGTTTGAGTTCACTATTTGCCTTGAAATCAAAATTTTTTTAAGACCAAGTATTTAGACTTAGATTGTGTACAATTCATCAATACACCGTATGTAGCCATGCCCACTTTTTGGGGGCGTTTACATAAAAAACTGATTTTGATGAAATTTTACATGTAACTTCTTCAAACGTTCGAAGTTATCGGAGTAATTCAATAAAATAATGCGCCACGCCCAATTTGTATGGTCTGGATAAGAAGATAGGCTATCATACGATCCATTCCAGAAGGATTGTATAATAGCTTTTCAGTATGACTTACTCTGTTATTGACATTATGAAAATTTCAGTTAAGTTTCTTGTGTAGTATGATTCCTAAGTATCTCACACTTTCCCTCAATAGCTGATAGTTTGAACTGCGGTATGATTCTTTCATTAGTGAACACAACGAGCTCCGTTTTACAGGGATTGACCCCAAGTCTACAATGCTTTGTCCACGTATTACGTGTGTTTAATGAATTTTTTAACAGTTCGCTGATAATGGGTAAGAATTTTTCTCTTGCCAGCAGCAGGAGATCGCCTGCATAGGCAACTATGTATCTTAACCCCTCTTACTCCCATTTTCAGAAGTATTTCATTGATAACTAGAATCCAAGGAGGAGACTCCTGCTCCCTGTGGCTTGCCTCTGGAGGTATTAAATAGTTAAAGATCTCTCGTCTTAAACTAAAGTATATATATTAGTAAAAGGTCATCCAACAAGAGGAGTGGTTTTAACTTTTGCACCATTTTTCAGCTGTCAACATTTATCATTCCGATGATTTTTAATGAGTAAAAACTAGGAGGCTATTAAATATAAATCAATACACACTCACACAACATGTTGAAATAGTGCAAATTCACTACAAAACGTCAACAGAAACAGCTGGTAAAACAATGGCTCTATTGCGTGACAAATTTCCTGGACGTGTGATTTCTCGAAATGGAGACTTTAATTTGGCGCCGGGATCGTGCCGCTTTAACACCATTAGACTTTATCTTTTAGGGTTATATTAAAGATATAGTTTACGTTAATGCAGCAGAACTGTTATTTGCGAAATACAGCCGCAATTATGCGAAAACGTGATGAAAATTTCATCAAAATAATGACTATTTGTAGACAGAACCGAGGTGAATATTCAGCTAATATTGTATTCCATTATTAACCTCAGAATTCATACTTTAGACTTGAATAAAAACATCACCAATTTTCATAAAAATGTTACGTTTTTCTACTGATTTAAAATAACACCTCTTGTTGGATGACCCTATACTAAGTAATATAACCATACATCAAAACCGTACAAGTAATAACAAAAACCTAAAACAATGGCCCACCTTCAAATCCTTATCATCGACAATAACGCAGTCTCGTCCTCTCATAAACCACCAATCGTAACATTAAAGAACCACTTTGTGCAAATCCACAACAAATATCAGATAAACCCGCGTCGTCGTCGTTGTCGTCGCCACCGCACTTGTCTCCATCGATTTACACACACGTTTATCCCTAAAGTACCACATTTAGGACTTTCCATCGCTGATCTTATCTCCCGAGGAGCAGCAAATCGTTTCGCTTTATCCCTGCAAGACCGCAATTCTCAAAGATCATGGCCATTTAATGGCAACTAGATGACATTCTCCGATAACCAATCATTTGGTTCCTGTGCTGTACACCCCCAGCAGAAGGGTAGTTCGTCCCACTTGCCAATCGCCCACATCAAAAATTGCAAACACATATTTCTCTTTTAGCCGGGACTAAAGTAATAAGAAACAGCAGCGCAAAGTATCGTTATCATTTAATTCCACAAAAGAAAGTTTTATGGCGTGCGTCCTGTTGGTCTGTCCTGCCTCCCTGCACAGCCGTCTCACCCCAACAGATGACTTGACATATTACTCAGCCACAACCAACACACAAGCAGGGGGTGGGGGGGGGAAAGAAAGAAATTTCTTTGACACTTTCTTAACTTTGTCCATTTAATTAGGATCTACATTCGCCATCGGGAGTGGGAGGCAGGCGGCGGCGACGGTCAAGATGATGTCCTCGTCGAAGCCGATGCACGAGGAGCACGAGTGTGTACAACAGAAGATGAGAGATAATGTCTTAGGACATCAGAAGCGTTAATAAAATGTAACGTAAAGGGCAACATATTGCGAGCCACCAGTTTACCTCCTGTGACGTCGTTTTTGTGTGCGCACACAGTCTCGGGATAACTTTTGATTATAATCGAGAGCAGAATAACAAATGAGGAGCAGCAGTAGCGCAGTACCAGGAATCCTGCTGTTCGATATCTGTCGTCTACCAGTGGATGAGGATGATGATGCCAGAGTAGTTTTTGGGGTTGTGCAATTCGAAAGGGTTGGTTGGAAAAGTTGCAGCCCCCTGCTGGTCCCTGTTATCCTTTTTTGCAAGTTAAATTTTTCCAGGAACCAATGATAGAGGCAAATACTGGTATGGAGTTGAAACAAATCAAAGGAAGGAAATCGAAATTCCTTGGAGTGGAATTTGAGTTTTCCTATGTATTCTCCTTTTTGTTTTTTTTTTTTTTATTTCCTTCTGGGAGTTGATGTTATTTTTCAGAAAGTTCATGTGTGAGGACACAAAGTGAACATGGACATTGCTACGAATTGGTTTTTCGAAATCAAGGAATTTGATTTGCGAATATATCTCGGTTTGGAGTTTTTGAATTATGCACGGATGGAGGAGAGAAATAGGTGAAACTTTAAAAAAATAAAAGGAAGGCTAGCCACATGCGAGACAGGAATGAACTTACTTATTCCCAGATTAGATTGATTTTGTTAATGCGAAGGATTGTGGAATTCTTTATATGAAAGCAGCGGTTTTCATTGTACCTGATGAATGAATGATGAATGGGTAGAGTATGGATTAGACTGAATCCGGCCATAAGGCTGTCAATCTCTCTGATAACCGTGTGGATTCTATAACTGGTAGAACTGCATTTGGGAAAAGTGAAGAGTTTGCTGGAATCTTCTACCATCAGATTGGTATGGATTCGTGTCTTTCTGTACTGACTACTGCATAGGAGGAATGTATCGATTGGGTTGTATTGTAGTTTGTGGAGTATTTGAGCTTGATTTGAATAAAGTGGATTTCGGTAGACATGATCCACTTTGTGGATTCATGGTACTACTTCCTAGCTTTCGGAGTAAACACCCCACATTTCTAAAAATCGTAGCTAGCCAGTGGTTTATCGAGTCTTGAGTCACTTCTAAGGAAAGAAGCTAGTAAGCTGTGAAGCCATTTCTACTTTCCTTGCTGATGGTCGCTCTTTTCAAAAAAATTTTCATCGTGTTTTCGCAGAACTGTGACCCATGGTTAGGGTAGGTAAATGGGTGAGCTTATTAACAAAATGAAAAATTGTCAAATTGTTAACTATTGTTAACGATTGCTGAACTAAACCACCGAAATACGTGAATGAGGAGTTTTGGTCAGCTCAATGTTTCATTGTAAAGTTCCGCAAGGAAGTAGCTACCAAGAGCGTCATTCTTTTTGGTGTCTAATGGCCAGACAATCGCATAGCAAGTGAAGAACGGATTCTATTTCCCCTTCGTTCCTGTAGTTCCTGCAAAAGTATGCAATGCTGCATAATTGCCTATCACGACGCCAACAGCTGTTCGAATATCCCTGCAACTGAGTTTCATGATATCTCCAGATCTGTTTCTTTTAATCATAGTGGCTCGTTGGATTCAGTAACTATTACCCTGTTCAAAGTGCTAAACGCAGAAAGGACCTGCGAGGAGTAAGATGTGACAATGTCATGACTAGTTCAAGCTGGGATATCCATGTTACCAAGTAACCAACAGAGTGTTACCTTACTGATCACTGAGATGTGTAGTTCGAGACTCGCAATACCTCCATTTATTTTGGATATAGATAGCTAACTCATTCTCGGTGCGCTCTATATCTTTATTTCACTCCTCCTTGCTAGAAATTCTGATGGCGACTCTCCGAGTACAGTTTGATTTCCGTCCGAAGTCTCGATATATTCCACCAGTTCAGAATTAAGGCATGTCCACAGGGTTTAACTAACCAATGTTCGGTTTCCTTTAATCTTAGCGCAGTGTAGCTGCCGCAGAAGATGTTAAGTAGAAGAATATTCAGTAATGTTTCCAAGGTTGCTGTTGGTGTTCATCTTGTTCTTGGTCGTCGATATGTACTTACATAAATTTTTTTTACATATGTGAATATTTTTATTTTTTATTTTTTTTTTTTTGTGCGGGGTTGGAAATGGCTGTTAGTAGTGTGAGACTTTAATCCTCTGCAACCGCACCCAGGCTTATATTTCCCCACGATACCTCCATTGTGAGTTGTGATCCGCTTATGCTTCTTTGTTTGTTACATAATATTGAATATATAATATATATTGTCATAATATTGAATCGATTCTAAACATTTACGTTTTACGTAGTGGCAGATGGCACTTCTGAAAGCATCCCACACTTCGGTCGACTTACCTAAGCATGCGGCTAAGAATCACAAGGTTTTCTGGGACATTTCTCATTTACCATTGCTCATTACTAGTGAATAAAGACCACACTACACGTTCCGCTTTCATGTCCTACTGTCCTGAATCATCCATATTTTTCGATTCATCCACATATGTATCTGTTCGATTTGTTCAGTCATGCCTGATGTTCCTGTCAATTGCTGCTAGGACGCATAATTCATCTTCTGATGCAACGCGAACAGTGTTACATATCCTTCCTCGAGTATCTATTCTCAACACCACTGTCATACAGATTTATATTACAAATATTAGTATTGATTGCGTAACTCTAGCTTTATCGGTATTCTTAGGATAGCAGCATAAACATACATATATGTATGTATGACTAGCCTTTCAGAAGAGCACTCGAGGTAATGTTTACGTAAGTTTTAAGATATCTAATCGTTGACTAGGACGTTACTTCGCATTTGTATGATCGTACTTTTCGAGTTTACTTTCAACGGTTTCAACATAGAACTTCCATAACACACACGCTTAGAAGACTGAATCAATAACGAAACCCCAGGTTCTCAAGATCCTACGTCCTCTTTGGTTTTTCCTCTTAGTTATTGGTATGTTTAGTTGGGTTTAATTGGCTTAAATTTTAGCCCTTTTTTATGGCATTTTACATTTGGTCCATAATTCTGCGTTGCCATTTACTATTAGGATTAAGTCATCTACATAGCCTTGACTTAGAAATCCGGAATTGTTTAGGTCGTTAAGAAGGCATCTACTACGTTTGACCATAGTAGGGGTGATAGAACTCCATCTTGAGGACAGTCTCTAGTAGTCTAATGAAAATCAAGAATTAAGTCTTTAATCTGTAAGTTAAGTCAGCAGCAGTTCTGATGGTTTGAAAAGACGTAATATCAAAGGTTCCGGAGTTGCCAAGAAAAGTGCATAAGGTTATTTCTTTCTTTGATAGAGACCTTACAATCGGGCTAACAAGATGGTGGAACACTAAGATAATACTGATAACCCTAAAAGCCATTTAGTCTGAAGGAGATATGATGGCAGCTTTAGGTATGAAAACTACTACTTAACTGCCCTCTAAGCTATTGGGTTTTGTATGACTTCTTTGTGAAGATAGGCCTTCTGATGGAGTGGTGGGAAAGCTTTACACACTTAGTAGCTGCATTGTGTAGAAGTATTCACCATGTTTCCGTCTTGTCCATTGTCTTAAGGAGAGGCATAAGGCTATACATATGTCCATCGGTCTTCACTTGCTGCGCTCCATTGTCATGCTCGTTGCTCCCTCTAATAGACTCCTACTTTTAAATCCTCCTACCTTAATTCCTCAGCTAGGATGTCAATTGAAGTAATCCTGCAATATCGTAGGCTGTATCTTCCGATATTGTGCGCAATGCACTGCATACTCTAATTGCGCAGAGTCAGTATGTCGATTCAATTTTACGCTTATATAATTTAATCTTCTTAAATTCAGCCCATATTGATAGTGATCCGTGAAGTATCACAGATATTAGAACTTTAGTTAAAAGCCCCCGTCGGCTCCATGATTTGGTATGATTCGCGTTAGTAACTTATTCACTCGTGAGCACTTGCCTTTACTAAAAGGGAGCCTTATACCAATCTTGACACCAGGATGGCTTGATGGCTTGCTTCGGTATTGGTGTTTTATCAGTCTTCCCGCATTTTCAACGACTGCTTCCAACCTATTCGTAATGATGCCATCTAGCACTTTTCTAGCCGTATCTAGCATACAAAGGGACGAATAAGGTAAGGTCCACACCTAATTTCTGGCTAATTTTTGCTTTTACCACGGCTTTGAGGATACCTTTCTATTCAGGCATGAATTAAACATATTCCTAAAAATGTGTCTTTCGATTTTTTATCGCAGTTTTGAGGGATATATTTCATATGCCATCCTGGTCCCGTTCCTTTTACGTCTTCGAATCTGTTGGTGGCTTCTTCTGAGGTGACTGCAGGAAATGGGCACGCTTCTTGTACTGGGTCGTCCTCTACTAAAGATTCCTGTCGTCTTGGGGACAGACCTCTCACAATTCTTTCCACCAGTCTTGTCTTTTCTTTTTGTTGCAATGCTACCCGAGTCCATATCCCCTATATGTATCTATATTTCTTTTCGTTTTTCACTATCGTTTCTATAAAGGAAAGTTTGCACATATCATATGTATGTATACGACGAATTTTCATCCATAAACAAGATATTTATGTT
Source organism: Xylota sylvarum (assembly GCA_905220385.1). NCBI lineage: Eukaryota > Metazoa > Arthropoda > Insecta > Diptera > Syrphidae > Xylota > Xylota sylvarum. The sequence goes on along the minus strand of LR999957.1, from coordinate 94,891,146 downwards.
AACCAGGGATTATACCTATCGTACTTCGTTTCCAGGAGTTAATTGTGGCCTGTGTCATTGTGATGTAGACCCTTGTATCAGTCAATAACATATCTCTGAAAGAAAACATGGCCACTGAGGTATCCGATATGTTGACTAAAGCTAACGAATTTTTCAGCTATCTTCTCATCCATGTATCATACAACGAAGAAGGGACTTCAGCCAAATACCTCTTATTAAGATAATTTTTCTAATTTTCACCAAGTCCAATCAATGACATACTTTTCCACATTCTAATGAGATGGAAACTCCCCACCCGTAGCATCAATTTGCCAAACTCCACCCGAAGGACAGCAAATATCACCCGACAAATTAAAAACTAACACAAATGCTCATGCATCCGGATTATGACCTCTCTCGTGCAGAACATATTTTTTGGCAACAATGCCAACAAATTACAAAACTTTGTCAAAGTTTCCTTTTCACCCCATATGTGTGGATGTAAAACATTTCAAATCCTTCTCCTGCTCCTCTGGAATCCCTTTACCCCCATCCAACTAACTGCACTCCAATATGGCTAATGCATGCACAGGAAAAATAAAAAAAAGGGAAAAGGGGGTTGCAAATAGCTAGACACATTGACAAAAAATGAGGTAATCACGTTATCCTTTTAGCATGCAATTCACATAAAAAAAAAACCTCAATCCACTTTCAATTTAATTCGAATGTTGTCCCCTTCATCCTTTGACTTTTGAGTGTTACGGCTAAGGGCTGTAATCGCCATATCAGAGGGATGATATTAAAACATTTTATAGATAATCCCCACATTGTCCTGCCGCTATGGCACATGGACACAGAGCAAAAAAAAAAGGTAAACAAGAAATAAAACGTGTGTAATCGGTTTTATTAGAAAAGTTTCTGGCCAAACCGAGTCGACAGACGGTGAATGCTATATGTGTAGTCTGGACAAGTGTCCAAATGTTATTGGTCACTCTCGTCGTCCTTTGTGGCAATTCAAAGTTTTCCACTCTCGCTCTCTCGGTGTATATTGTGTGTGTGTGTGTTTTATTCGGAAGCTATCTTCAGGGTGGACGACAATCGTGTATGTTTTGAAACATTAATCACCCCTCGTTAACTCCGGTGTTCGGTAAATCTTTCATGTGACAACTCAGCCCACAGCAGACCAGTAGCTATCCGCATTGGCCCAAAATGACTCCAAGGTAGGGAATGTTCAGACTATTCACTGTCGTCTAGTGGATATGTTTCTACCCTAATATTGACTTTTAATATCCACACAAACATCCACACACTGTCAACCATCAGCATCATACAGCTACCTACTACATATATGTATGCAATGACAGACAACCAAATGTGAACTTACCAACAACTTTGACAAAACCGTATTGCGTCTTTGCTGTCACTGTATTAATTTGACACATATAACGACCTCGGTCCTCCTCTTGGACATTATTGATATGCAGGAACCATGTTCGATGTTTGTCGTGCTTATCATGTGTCACACTAATGCGTGGATTACGTGTGATCACATGATTGTGTACGGTAAGGATTGCTGACTGTTCGAAATGCATCCACGCCACCTGAGAGAAAAGAAAAGAGAAAATTGGTTAAAATGAAATGAAAGGAAAGGTAGCCTTGCTTGTCAATAAAGGTCAAGGAGATGAAGGAAAGATATTGAAGTAGAATTTTATATTTGAGTTTACAATGTCCTCTGCAGGATATTTGATGTGAAAATGCAGTAGGGCCAAAGGTCTTCGCAGGATCTACGGCAGCATAGTGCTGGTATCCGGCGAGTCTCTAAAGTCCAAAAACTAAGAGATAGTCGATCCCTAACACTAGTTCCTTAAAACCGTGCAGAAGGATGAAAGGTTGGGGATCTTCAAATAAACCAACCACCAACGAGTTCCCACAGATGCCCTGGCGAAGTCTGTGGTATAAATCCCTAACCCCGGCATGGCGGCTCTGACGGCGTGGACCCACACTTCGGCCTTACTCGTGGGAAACAAATGGAAATAACAACAATAAAACGAATAAAAACCAAATACATAAAACCAGGTCTGATGCTGACATGCGACCACCAGAACTGATGGAACAGCATTCGTTATTGGCCGCTAAACCGGTTGAAGAGATCTCTACTAAGATGCAAGAGCTACTACTGGCAGATCCATTCGAGAGTCCCCGGAAGACGAATATGAGGAGTAAGGTCTCTCCAGGTATGGTGTGACGGGCGGCGTTTGTTCCGTAGAGCAACGCATCAACAGATCAATAAGATCTTGGACGCAAAAACCACTCTTTCGCGTAGCTTTTTACTCTTGCATATAAAAAGGCGTTCAGTGATTCGTCGGGCTTCAAACCAGGTGTGGTACACTGGCTGTATACGCCAATTGTAAATCTCATTCTTACTTATGGTTCACTAGTATGGTAGAAGGCACTTGAGAAGTAATATCTATATATAACCTTATAAAACTATAGAGGGCAGCTTGCATCGATATTATGGGATCACTTCCAACAACACCGACCGACAGCGGTAATGGAAACCATGCTCAGTCTCATTCCGCTGGATTTGTACTGCAACAGTCTGGCGGCCAAAACTGTTGTAAGACAATCATGGTCATCGAACCCTCATAACCACGCATCGATACTTTCTAGATGGGAGCCCACCAATGGATCGATGGTAACTGATCACATGAACCCGATGCTTATACTTGAAAGGAGTACATATAAGAATTGCTATACGAATTCCTGACAGAACCTTCTGGAAACAGCACAGAAACGACAATAAAAAGTAACTGGCCTTCTAGACCGACGGTTTTAAGATGGACATTGGCACAAAGGCTGGGGTCTATTGCGAATTTTTAAAAAAGGACCGTGCCTTTAGAGTAAAGACGATTGTAGTGTCTTTCAAGCCGAAATCACCGCCGTTACTCAGGCTGCTGTCATTATGTGTACGTGGGAGCTGTATTGCTTTCAAATACAATAAGGCTGCTGGGTATAAGGACATATGGATATCTTAGGAAATTAAAGAGCTGAGGAGCTTTCAAGGAAAGAGTCGACGCTGCATTTATCACAGGCTGGTCGAGTCAATCACCATGAACTCATCTAGATACAAGAAGAGATCTGTTTCTCTTATAAAGCTCAGTCGTCACAATATACGGGTCCTGTCTAGTATAATTACTAGGCACTGTACCATTGGTATTCATTCGGAGTGCCTCGGCATACTATGTACACAACGACTATTGCAGAAGTTGCAGGGCTGAGAAAGAAATTGAATCTGACACCTGCTATGTGACTGTCACGCCCTATCTGCCAGAAGAATGAGAACTCTCGGCAGTTACTTCTTCACTGGTTTTCTTTTCAGCGTTTCCTGGATTAAATAATTGGGCACACTGGACCCAATCCTGTTGGTCTAAGTAAGCAGCGATACTCTCGGTCACAAGGCACCCACAAACCTAAACCTAAACCATGTATCGAACCAGATTAGGATCTCTACTAGACTCTATTTTTATCTGTAGTTTGTATTGGTCACCAGCAAATACAAACACAAATATTTAGCACGGCAGGTCCGTACAGAACCCAAAGTCTAGCTACTCACAACCATTCGTAGTAATCGAACCTCGGACCTCCCACTCAGTAGACTAACGCACTAACCACTCAGTCAAGTGTGGGTCATTGACTCACAAGAGAATGAAATATGTGGGCAAGTACATACCAGTTATCGGAGAGGGATACGCCGACTAAAGATCCGCTTCTCATTCTCAGATTCCTTAAAGAAACCGCTGGAGAAGGTGCTCTGACGTGCAGTAGTCCTGCCGAGGATATCCATAAGTATAAAACCCTCAAGCACAGGACGAGTGTAACTCAAATGAGGGAAAAATCATCACCAAGGTAAAACAGGGGCAACAATAGGCTACTAGGTCGCAGTGTGAAATACTGAGCTACGGCGCTCGTTGGGCATCCCATTACGATCTACTGAGATCCTAGGCTTCGTTTGTTCAAAAGAGTCGTGTGAGTGACTTAACTCACTTCACCGGCTGCACGGATATTTTTAGTAATAATCCTGCCTCAAGGTAATCTGTTTAACTAATAACTTCTTTTGACCTACTAAGATGGGCGTAGATCCGAACTGAAACTATTACAAAAAAAAAGCTCAACGATGTCTCTTCGCCCTACTGGCATCGTCATCAAACAAATGGCTACCAGCTCAGCTAAAGAACTTTCACTAATTCTTTCTGGTGTCCCTAGAGGCCCCGGATCACGGCATTCAGTTTGCCTTATTCATTAAGCCTCTGCGTCTTTATTGTCACGGAGCGTGCATCCTCATCCTGCACAACCGAACAAATTTGGCAGGCATGCCAAAACAAGACATAGCTCTGTATAGCTCCTCTCTATAAATGATGTCATAGGCTGCCTTAAAATCGATAAAAAGGTGGTGGATATCGATTTGAAACTCCTGAGATTTTTCCAAGGGCTTAAAACCACACTGATATGGACTAATCAGATTGCTGACAAAATGTTCTCAAAGCGTTCACGCAGTGTAGCAGATAAGATCTTATAGGTGACGTTAAGGAGACTTGGAGCAGTTTAGAGGGTATCATTTTTTGAGACAATACTGAGGTTCGATTCATCGGCCATACTATCGTCCGGCCGTATTTTGCAAATGAGTTGATGCGTGTCATCCTTACTACTAAGTCATCCCCCGCTGTTTTAAATAGCTCGGCAGTCAGGCCATCAGGTCCAGTAGCTTTATTGGATTTTAGCTTAGATATCGTTATGTTACTTCATCCAGGTCGGGTGGACAGAAATGTTGGTTATCGTCGTCCAGATTGAATGGTTCCTTCTGCGGAATTAGCATATGGGTTATGTATAGTTCAGCTGTCCAAATTATCGGTCTATCCATGTCTCGGTGCTGGGTATGATTTTTCGTGTTCATCTGCCTTTGTTAGACTGGTCTTGTTGCTATTCTCTTGGCTTTTTACTTCTCCTAGGCTTCATTTGTCATCATGGCAGCTGAATAAGGGCCAACGTTCGATGATGTTCGAAAAGCGGCAATAGGCGATCTTAGTGCAATGGTCCACTATACCGCTTCGTCTTGTTTCTAACTTTCATGGTAGGAGTCTATAATTTCGCTGCTATGCCAAATCGAATTGTAGAGAGAAAACGAATGCCGAATTTTCTACCTCAGGTTTCACAGGTATTTCTAAGACCTTAACAAGGTATCTTGCTTCCTTTAACTGTAATCTCAATCGAGTCTTAAACCTTTTATCGTAATCAGCTTGAAAAGTACACGCTTAACTCCGATCGGACTGTAATACCCTTCTTAGGTTTGTTATCCTCTTGACTCCATCATTGGATGTGCCTAATGCAAATTGCCTTTACAAATCTAATTTCTCATCCCCGTGCTGACAATAAAATTCAATTTAAAGATGCTCCTACCAAAAAATTTTCCCAAAAACCCTTAAAAAAATACCAAAAGTTGTAAAAAAAAAAAAAGTTCCATCAAGTGAAATTAATGACTTGCCTCTCCTTGTTGATTTGGTTTCTTAACTTAGACACGCCATTCTCCATTTACCACCTACACGGGATGACAACACAAATACATATCTCAGGGTACGGTAGCAGGACCAGAAAATAAAAAGGATTCCTTTGATGTCCTGTCCGATAAGCTTTCTCACCCATATCTCTCTCTAATGCGACAAAGTCGTCGAGAAAATTCGACTAAAACCCCTCGGACAAGACGTAGACAGACAGACACGGAGCGAAACCTTTTGGGAAAAGCAGCCCAGATCACAAACAGCAACAATAAAACGAAGCGAATGTCCTTTAAATGGTTAAGCGTTTCACTATCTCTTACGGACGATTCTTTTCTGTCTGAGAAGGTGGGTGGGAAGATGGTTTGTCGAAGGATTTTTTCTAAATTAAACTTACTGACTGGAATGGGCAGGAGAGCCTGATGCATGCATTGAGAGGGAGGAGATTGAGAGTCTTAGAAAATTAATGTTCAACACTTTTTCATCGAATCCTTTGGTACGCGCCCGAAGGATGGGGGTAAGACAGTGTGTGAATCTATAATATGTATTACTTGGCTTAGAAGAACCCCACCACTACTTCCTCATTCGAGATTCCGTGGTGTGAGATTTTTCGTTGTGTATAGTGTTGTTTGATCGTCTTTTCTTTTTTTTTTTTTGTCTTCTTGGATATAGCGCGCCATGAATCGATTAAGGATTATATGGCATAGCACGTACATGACATGTGACTACTGCATAGGAGTTGAGAAGGAGTCTGTGTATGTACATATGTGGATGAAGCAAGAATGTTGATGTTGTGTTTGACTTTTATTCATTTTGTCAACATGTCGTGTGTGTTGTTTTGGATGCCATCATCAATTCACTTGTCGCTGAATGGTGTCGACAACTACGAAGACGACGACGACAACGACAACGACAATGTGATGAGGCGATGACATTTGATGGCAAAAAATTGAGTGAAATGAAATAAATATTAGAAGAGATGTTGCATGTGAGTGCTTGTCCCCAACGGACTGCAAGACCATCTCCAACAGCTGAAATATCTCTAAACATTGTGACAACCCATCCATGGCGACAGGATTCCTCCAAATTAAATTGTCGCCTCCTCCACTTTGGCATTTTATGTCAATTTCCTCACTTTTATCTCTTTCTATACCACAAATCACATTTGTGCCGCCCAAATGCCTACAAACGAACTCGCACAAAAAAGCATCCTCGCTGGCATCACTCTGCTGTGTGTGTTTGTGTGGTAGCTGTCTTTTTTTTTTTTTTTGTTCGTCCTTGCGACAGATCTCTCAGGTTTTAATGAAATTAATTAGGCCAACCAGATGAGATTTTCATCGTCAGCATCATCGTCCAGAGATCACTCATCTCATCCCTATCCCTATTGCTCTTCTTCAAATTGTCCAACGGTGTAAGTTTACTTTTTCATCCGTGTAATTGGGAAATTATCCTTTTTCCCCTTACCGCGCTCTGATGGAGACCAACAAAAAAAAAGGGCAAAAGTGTCTCACCATCCGTTGCATCGCTCTCACTCTCTTGGAGAGGATAATTAAAGCTGTAAAATGGCGCTTAAATTTGACGATGGGCATCACCATCAACATCATCGTCATCGGACTCATCCTCTGGCAGGATGCAAAAAGGGACTTTAAAGCCTTGCTGTGTATACAGAAGGCGAGTGATGCATTTAAAAAAAAAAAAAAAAACATCCCTAATTGGGTGAACGTTTCTTGTTTTTTTTTTCCCCCGACTGAAACCATCTGTTAAAGGAATAAAAATTGCGGTCTTTGTGTCACAGGATCATAATTTCTACTTATTCAGGAAAGCAGGAGACTTATGTTGCACGAGTTTTATGCTGAATTATGTATGTGTTGTGTTTCTTATCTTGTATCGTCCCCGAAGGATGTTGCTCGGTGTTGGGCTAAAAAGGTGGAATAGAATGCAAATATTTGTAAACCTAGGACTAATCAGCCAAATCAACCCCAGAGGATATGTTTGGAACGTGCTTACGCATTCATAATTATGAAAGAGTGGGGGCGGCCTTTATATGCGGTCGCGGTCGCGGGCACTGTCTATGTCTGGAGGGATGCATGTCGAAGAATTGATTTTTATCACGTGATTTGTGTTTTTGCATTTATTACAACAAAATCAGTCGTATGGAGCGCATTTGATAAGGTTTTGGAAAACAAGGGGCGTTTGCAAAGAGATATCCTTTCTCATCGGATTCCTCTAAATAAGACAAACATTGTTCCATATGGAAAGGCTTGTTTTCTATTGCAAATGTCTCTACTTCTCCAAAGGACAGTTGACACTTTATCCTAAGACCAGACACCTCTAGTTTCATTAGAATCAATCTCTATGGAAGACATTGAGCAAATGGTGAAGCAGTTCATTTCGATTTTTCCATTTAACACAAACTGGGAGCAAACCCTTCATGTCTTCTGTAAGAGATGACAATAGGGTTCATATGTATCGATAGGCCTCATATTTGAAGTAGCTACATAACTCTGAAAGCGTAAATCATGTCCTTTGTGTTGAGTCTCTTCTGTGCGCCTAAGCCCAGCAGGAAAGAAAGAATTAGTCTTGTCATTAAGAGTGGAGCTATTAATGTATACCTGCCTTTGTAATCAAATAAGTATGAACGTATGTTTAACTGCTGTTTCTGGACGCTGAACTACACTCTGAGAGCCCATATCAAACAACAAGTGTCTTCAGCAACCCCGACCGGTTCTTAGCTAATTTCGTCCAGATGTACACACCAAGTAGGTTGAGCTCCACATCTACTTGTGCCCATCACCTAAGGCGCGGTTTTCCTCTATTATGTTGTTTTTACGGGTTCGATCCAAAAACTCTAAAGCCTGGAGCGATGGTGTCCATTCGATCCACATGTTCTAGATATCTCTGGTGACTATTGAGCAAATTATTAACTTATTGACTAGGTTGATGTCGCTGTGTAGCTTGTATAGTTCCTTCTTCAAATCCTGTCCACGCAAACGGGACCGAACATCTTATTTTCTCTCGAAACGACCACTTTCAATAGAGTCTATTATTCCATGGTTCCATAATCTTTAGTTGTTCGTGACAGAGCCTTACCACTCAATTGAGTATGCTATGATATACAAACAGCCACTGAAAAAGTACAAAATTGGGCTGGAAAAGTACTAATCTAGATAAAGAGATGCTCGAGTATTAGCCAAACAAGTGACAACTCCGGTATCCATGCCACGCAAGGACAGTGGGAATGGGCGTACTCCGGTATACTGGTTGAACGATTGCATCGCCAAGGTGAGAGCAGACTTCCTCAAAATGCGAAGGCGCCAGCAGCGAGAAAGACAAACACAAAGCGAAGATTCCGAAGAGATACGAGAAGAATTCTTAAGTAAAAGAAAGGAAAGAAGTATTCGGAAACTCATTAAAAAAGTAAAATCGAATCTTTCCAATCGCTAAGAGAAGACCTCCAATAAAACTCGTGGGGAAGCGCCTATAAGATAAGCCAGCGGGCTATTCCCAACTGCCCCGCATAATGACAGAGGATGCGGAACCAATACAACCCGTCACAACTGTTGAAGTCCTCGAAGTAGAAGGCTCAATGAAAATCAAAAAGTCTAAGAATGGGCAGAATCCCAAACTCCGTCATTACGTCAACCATTAAAATCCAATCAGAGCCCTATGAAACATTATGTATGATGGAATACTTATACTTACGTATGCGGAGGCTGGAATGGACATAATCAGATACGCCGATGACATCACGGAGGTGGTAGTAGCTAAAACCCTAGAGGAGGTAAGGCGAAACTGCAACAACACTCCCTCAAGAGGTGTGGAATTAGCGGACTACAAAACTGAAGCAATCCTCATAAGCAGCCGCAAGAAAGTTAAGCACCTGGTAATAGAGATAGGAGAACACTCTGTCGAGTCAAAGCCCTACATAAAGTAACTAGGGGTACTGCTTGACCATAGGCTCAACTTTAGAGAGTACATAACATACACAAGCGTAAAACCTAACCAGGCTGTTGGCGTAATATCCAGGCTAATGCCAAATATTGGACGACCTATACGGCCAATAAGGCATCTGCTTGCGACAGAGAGCAAGTCACGTAAGCATGCAGGAGCATGAAGTCTGGCATATCTCGTAGTACGGGCTACCGAGTATCCATTAAGGATTCGATCCTCCAGTTCATCAAAACTTTTTAAGTTTTCTCCAGGATTTGTCCAAGTGTGAACATTTATTCGATTGTGGACTTACCTGGTCTGAAACCACATTGAGCGTCAACAAGTCTAAGTCAATTGCCAAACTAAGTCAATCTTGCATCAGTGGAGCATTAAAAAACAACCCAACAGCGGCTCTGGATATTTTGTTCCACTTGCCACCTTTAGGTGTCTATAGTAGGCAAGTTGCGCCTTGTGCACCCACTCGTTTGAAGGCTATATCTCTGTGGTCTAGTCTAAGTACTAAACACTCCTCTATTCTTAGTGATCTTGAATTATATCCCCAAGACACCGACTACGTTCTTCCACAACTTCTGTTCGATAAGCGCCTTGAAACGCTTATCCCCCCAAGAGAGGATTAGGAAGAGGACTTGTCACTCCAAAACACAGGATCCATAAATTTCTTTACGGACGGATCAAAAACAGAATCGGGAGTAGAAGGACGTGTCTTCTCCAACGATCTAAACATAAGTGTCTTCCAGACGAAGATCATGGGAAGCAAGAAGGACCCTGGTCATGGCTGAAGTATAGTGTGATATCCAATCGGAATATCCGGGGACAGTCAGTCCGCGATCAAATCTCTGGAATCCTTCACGTTTACCTCAAAAACTGCCCTAAATAGTCGCTTGTCTCTTAGCCAGATGGCTGACCAATTCAACATTCACCTCGTTTATGTGCCCGGACACAGTAATATTCCAGGGAAATGTATGGCTGACAAACTCAACAGGCAGGGTACAACCTTAGCAATTTTATCGGATACGGCGAACATCGGCATGCTTCTGGCTTCAGTTAGACAGCTACTTAAGCTAAATGCTGTGAATTTTTACCGATCACGCGGATGGCACTACGTACCTCTTTACTAGACAGAGCTGGATCAGCAACACTCCAACTGTCTGATCAGACAGTAAAGTTCGCTCATAGCAATCATAATAGGTGTCATTACGGGACGCCATCAGGATGTTTGTACTTCGAGTTAGATTCTACATATGTACCTTACACATGTATCTTATGAAGCGGTTGTTGAGGCTTCAAGGGAAAGTCCAATGTCAAGTCTTGAAGTATATTTGTTTAAAAAAAATAGTTCTTGGTTTCTTTTTTTGTTGGGAATGACTTGGCTTGTCAAAAGACTGGATTGAGGTTGATACCGCTAATGCCCACACCAACAGTAGCCAAGCAGAGCTCGTTTTTGGTCAGGATAAGGTTTATGTTCTTTACTAGAATCAGTATTTAAGGGCTTAGGGTGGTATAGGTTGCATCCTTCTCTGGTGAACTTTGAACGAAATGCGAATATCCTCCCACCCTCATTTCTTAATCATTTAAGCCATCAATTCTATTGTCTTCTCCGTTTCAGTAACCTACCAAACCCTATCCTTCTATCGATATATTTTTTTTAATCCACAGAAAAACCCATAAACTGGCCAAAGACCAACTCCGTATGTCTAATCCTTCACCAAAGAATAGCAGGGGTCCTCTGTCCGCACGCACATCCTTTAGCCTCGTACTACCAAAATATGATATACACCCCCCGGGTTGTGTGGTATTTGCTAGTCCTGTTTATCTTTTGGACTTTATGTTCTTCTTTGACTTCTTCGCCTCATCGATATATGAGAAGAAAAAGAAAAAAAAAAAAACCAAAAACGAAGAGATCTTAATAATAATACCAGCCTAAGGAATATCCAAACATCCGCCCATACTGTGTGGGTATACGCACACAACCACTGTCTTCCTCCCACCAAAAGACTTTTGTTTACATTTAGCCCAAATGTTTGCCTTGTTCATTTTGGCAAAAAGAAGAAGATGTCCTGCTGGGTTGCAGTTTATGTTGATTCTCACATTCTCTCTCTGTGTGTATGTTAGTTGCTGTGCTGCCTGCCGCCAGGTGGTAAAGCATGTCCTTATAGAATTCTCCACACAAACAACGTGGAACATATGGGAATTTGAATTCTGCCTCGAGGCGTATTTCTTGGAAACTCCACATTCTCTCGCTTTGGGATGCCTGAGCCTTCTCCAGATTTGTAATTCCACAAAGGTTGTCGCCTTTAAGCCAACTGAGATTAACTCAGTACACACACGAGCTAGAGAGAGCTAGCCAGACGTCGTCGTCTTTGTCGTATGGGTGCGCACATCTTCATCATCACTGGGAAGATAAGGACGTGCAGTGCATACTTAAGGAAACACATATGAACACATATGAGGGTGGTGGCGGTAAGAAAACTTCCCTTATGCCAAAATTGGTTAATTAATGCCTTGTTAGAGGGTAAAGTTAGTGGGGTGCCAGCAGCGCCACCGCACTAATAACAAAAATAATCACAAGGATATGTGACCGGGGAGCAGCAAGCGTGTGTTTGTGTGTTTGAGTGTGAGTATAATAATAATGAACTCACCTTGTATGAGCCTAAATTTTTGACAGAACACGCCAGTTTGACATTCCTTCCGGCTGGCACGGTGATGTTCTCTATGACATCCGTAAACTCTGGATCCTCCGTCACAACTGCAAAGGAAAAAAGAAAACGGAGAGAGAAACTGGATAAGAAAGGAAAAATAATTGATAAATCAGTTTTTTTTTTTTTTTTTTTCTTCTTCTTAGAATGCGAATGGTGGAGCACTGATGAGGGAATGTTTTTCGGAAGAAGGAAATTAATTAGGGAGTTCTGTTATGTTGTTAATATCAATTATTTTGAATATTCAAACGGAAATTTACTGCGTTGTCTAGGCCGCCCGCCACCAACGACTAGGGGGTGGGACCGAGGGTTGAAAGGACGAAAAATACGCGCGTTATTGACGACTTTCTTCCGTGATTCATTGGTTTCGCACGTAATTATTTACGAGGAATGTTTTTTTTTCTGGTTTTTTCTAGGTGGAGGTGGGCTTGGTAGGGTATTTGCGGGGGTTTAACAAAACGTGGTAGGAATTTTGACACAGGACGTTGGTATACTGGTATTGGTACTGGGGATCTAATTAGGCAACGGAAGGAACGATTTCAACTGTCGTCGTTGTCGTTTCAGAGCAAAGTATAACGGGTGAGGGGGTTGAAACAAGATGTTGAAACGGATGGCGGAGGGTCTTGACCATTGTGAGAAGCAACAGGATGATGGATGGCGTATTGATTTCAACCGATGAATTCGTTAGGTAGGTAGTAGGTAGAAGGGGTGGTTGCATATGCAGCTAGCACTCGGATTACCAATAGAGCCATTGTGAACCCAAAAAAACTGTGAACCCCTGTCGTGGAGTAACCTAAAAGAAAACAAAAAGTTTGAGTATGGCTTTGGTGTAGGTAAACGGCGTCCCTGTACCAAACGGAAATTCTTATAAATATTAGGATGGTTAATGGTGGCTTTTTTTATATGTCGCCCAGGTCTTCGAAATGGTATCCGGCGAGGGACGTTTTTCTGGCTCTGCACAGGCTTGGGCATTCGCTTAGGTAGTGCTCTCTTCGGAATCGGAACATGACAAGATGTGAGTGTGGTCCATCTTTTATTGACTAGTCTCACGAAGCCTTGTTCTATGCTAGGATTTAACAAGCGCAACAGGCAGTATAACAGAAGCAACGACCATTGTCAGGTCGGGTTCGGAGCCCTTTTTTACTAAATCGTCCGCCAGTTCGTTCCCCTGAATACCGCTGTGTCCTGGCACCCAACAGAGTGTAACATGGTGGTTTGCTGTGAGTACTCTTCTACAACTTTGTTGCGTTGTCCCTGCGGGTTTGATTTTGAAGACTCTGCAGCCAGAGCGATGGTGTCCATGAGTTTTTCATGCCAACGTTTCACAAATTTGGATTTGACGACCGTCAAATCGCTTTCATGGCGGTTTGACTGTCAATGTATGTGTCGATCATTTTTCTGGAATGCAGTTTAGGGAATAGTTCTCGTGCCGCGTGCTTGAAACCCACTGCCGAGCAATTTCGAGTTCAAATGAGTATATGTCAGATCCTAATCCTTCGTCAGTTTTTGATCCGTCCATGAAAATTGGAAGGATTGACCAATCCTCTCTTGGGGGAAGTTTGTTTTAACGTTTAAACTGAAGTCGTGGGATGGTGTTATATAATCTGTCTCGGAACCCAAGTTTGCCCATTTCGCAATAGTTCGATGGCCCGTGACGCCTTCTTTCCAAAAGTTGGATTGTTTTACGCCTAGCGCACTCTTTGCAGCTGTTTTCCTTAGGTGAAGGTCTGATGTCTTCAAAGGCTGCACTTGGCGTGGTTCTGATGGCAATAGTGGTCCTTTTTTTTTTATTAAAGACCCAAACCCAGTCTGAGATTACTGGTTCTACGTTTTGTTGCTCCAGTACTAGTCGTATAGATTCAGATTTTACATCGGTGAAGACTCCTTCTATAACTAGGAATTCTTTGTGGTGGAGTGAATTTTTGATCCTTGTTACCACCTTCGGCCTTTTGGCCTTAAATATAGACGTGTAGGGCTCAGGACATATTTCTAGGATTTAGTGAAGGTATAGATCCATTAGCCTGTCAAATGACTTAAGTAGGAGCGAGGTAAGTCTGTTGGGCTAGATGAAGTAACAATGTTCTTAAACTTCTGTAGATTCAGAGCTGACAGTGCCTGAACATGTTGAACATGTTCCCCTATCCACTTGAACAGATGTGACTAGCATGTTTAATAGCAAAGTGCATCCTGTTAGCACCTTCTAGTTCTCTGTCCATAAACAACTTATTAATAGCCCCTCCTCTTCCATTTTTGTGGGTTTTCCCCCCTAAAAACTAAAACGAACAAATACCAAGCAAGCACAAAGAAACAAATGAATACTAAGCATTATATGATATCTTTTGGAATAGTATGTGAAATGGTGTTTGTATCTATTAGTAGCCAGCGACATAAACAATAAATAATCGGAGCGTTAAATGGGCGTATGACAGGCGCACGAGCGGAATAGTATGTGTAACGATACAGCGCAGATAGGTACTTTGGTCTGAAAATATATATTTATTATAGTATCTCGTGAATGAGACAAACAAATTTTCCATCTTAATCATCATCTCCACCACACCGTCCCTCCTAAGATCTGATCCATATCCAGCCCCAGTGCGATGACAAAATGTCAAAATGTATCTTTTTCTCCACCCATTCCATTCTCTCTCTCACATTTAAGTGGAAAATGAGACAAACCTAATGGAAATGGAAAAATCACTAGGGCGCCCATAAAAGTTGACATATATAGAAGTTGCTAATTGTTTATGGGATGCGTTGTCGTCTGTCTATCTGTCTGCGATATGTGAATGTGATTCGATTCGATTCCTCGGAATTGATTTGTTTGTCAGTTGTTGTCGCGCATTTTCGTATAGAAAATGGATGGATACACATAGGGACCGATGAATGATGGCCTTTTTTTCTATTAGACTATTCGGTATAACAAATGATTGGGCGATAGTTTTTAAAGTTAAAAATTGTTTAAATTTTTGCCACACTATTGGGCACGTGATTTTATGATAAGTATCTTTGGGATGGTATTTGAGGAATTTTTCTTTTAAGGGACAATAAGGTGATAAAATATTGATGACGGTCTTCATTACAAGTTATGAACGTGCGAGTTGGAGAGAGTGGTGGTAAATGATTCGAAGCGATCATTGAACTTTTCATAGAAATCCTTACAAGGATGGCACTCATAAATAAATGAATTACGAGGTTGTTCTCAGACTAAGACATATTCGTCTAAATTTGAATTGTTCTGTATCCCCTTATGGGTGGTAGGGCTTCCACAACGCCTACGCGCCATCGTGTGCAGTTTCTGGCAATGTGCCTTGCTTTTTCTCAGTTGTCGTGCTTCATTCTTTACTGTTGTGCGCCATGTGCTTCTAGCACCGCCGCGTATCCTCTCATTCTGAGTTAGTGGGTTCCATTGCTTTGCATGGTTAGCAGTGGTTAGCTATGGATAGTGTGCCCAATCCACTGGTTCATGGCTGATAAAGCTGTTCGTTCGAGATACGGTTTGACCAGAAAATCCTTAAGGTACTGCATAGGCACCTACGAGTATTAACGAACAATTGCGGTTTTTTTCTGAATAACTACGCACCAAACGCTTTTTCAAAATCGATGAATAGCAGATGAAATGGTGAACGATATTCAACGCACTGTTCGATGATGATCCAAAAGGTTTTGATGTGATCGACACAAGAGGATCCAAAAGTTAGTCCTGATCGGCCGATAGAATTGGCGCTTTTCGAGATAGCTCCGCGAGTATGCCGTCAAGTCCTACCACCTTGTTGCTCTTCAGTGTTTTGATCGCGGTAATGATCTCATCCTTATTGGGTGGTATGATGCGAAACTCTATCAACTTCCGGATTCTGTCAGTGTCTTCCTCTTGGAGTTGCTGGCAAACCCAAAGTCAGAGAATCACAACCTCTTCCTGTGTTTTGGTCCGCCAATATTTGGTATGAGTATGATCTAAGCCGTTGCCTTTGGTGGGTTTTCTACTGCAACGTAATCGCCAAGATTACTTTTATAGTCTCTATGACTCGCCTGCTGCTACTACTTTTGTCTTTTCTTCTGCAAGTTGTAGGCCCATGCATACTAGCCAATTCTGGATCATAGCGATAGCTTCATTGCAGTCATGCTCCAACTCCATCTCCATCTTGAGATTCTAAGTCTGAGCACGTCATCATACATTAAATTCCACGGTAGTAGACCTAGTATGGACTGGAGCCTTGAGGAATGCCCTCTGTGATGTTATACTTCATTGATTCACCGTCGGTGTCCGTAGAGCAGTATCTTATTTCTGAAATAGTTCGTCAATATCTTCTGCAGGTATTCTGATACTCTCATGTATAACGAGTCAAATGTACATGCGCTTACAAGATGAGATGTCGCCTACTCTAAGTTTGAGTCTTAATTCCTATGCACCCTGAGCAGAAGAAACTTGTAACAGCCTTGGCCCTTGATCACTAAGCAATTAAAAACTCACTGTTCCAACATCCTTCAACCCATCCACGACTTGAAAATGCCCCTACACCGTGCTCAATTTAGTCCCTTTCCATCCGTCACTCGCACACTCTTCTAATTAGGTCAACACTCTCAAGTATCCACCTTTTTTTTTTTTTTCGAATTCCATCTCCCTATCTCATGTTTGGATTTCCCTCGAAATATTAATATCCTGCAATGAATCGTCCAATAATCCCTCAACCTTGACCTCTTCCAGCCTTCGGCGACATACCATCTATCATAACAAAGCCCCATCTGACCGAAACCCTCTCAGTTCCCTTCCCGACCAGTCGAACCCAAACGCTCAAAAAAAAAGGGACCTAGATACAAATTTATTAACTTATTCAAATATCTCCGTGACATTTATCTCATCCTGTAATTACGACTAGGATACAACGTACCCCCTTTCTAACGACGACTTCCCAACCAACAGGGGTGAGCTAAGCACAAATCCCTTCAAAAGTCAATTTTAAACGGAGCGAAACATAATGTTTCTTCTTTTATTCTCTCTACACAGTGCCCCTCGTTGCCCCGTCTTCCTCTGCCAGGCAGAGCTGGATGATGATAATGATTTTGACCCGTAGCAGCTCCTCTAATGCTGTACCCAAACAAATAAATCGACTTCTGGTGGCTGGGCTGGTGGAAAGCGCCAGTCAAAGCAGATGATGCTAATTAATTACCTCCAAATGAAGTTGTATAGCACCGGAGCTCATGGATACTGGAAACGGGGAGAGCAGTACAGGGTTACGATAATACGATTCGAGTTTGAGGCCAGGGTGTAGAAGAAAAACTCGGGGTGTCATGATGAGTTGTGATTCGAAAAAGTAAACTTTTTGCACCCCCCACCACCAAGTATTCGAATGGTACTCGAGTTTAAGCCGTAAATCTATCTAGACGCTGCCTTATTTAACAAAAAAATAAAAATGTGTATAGCATTGAATAGACTGCCAAAGGAAGATAGTCATGGATTCAATAAGTTGTGTGTGCATGTGCTGCCTTCGGGTGCGCTAAATGGAATCGCATTCGCAGTGAATTGACACAAGTGAATATGCTAAAGAGCTCCCCTTCTAAACGATGATGCATACATGCATCAAGAGTGAGCTGATTTAGAGTTGCCCTGCTATCGGGATTGAGAAGGAGTGAATAAATTTAATTCGCGCAGTTTCTCAGTGTCACGACAATGAATCTGTGAAATGTGTTTGAGCAGTCAATTGGTTTCTTGTGTCGGAAGAGGAATTCCGACGAGATGATGTGCCACTTCTTGGAACTTCTTGTGCGGCAAAGAATGTCCCAGTATTTAGATTTCGGCAAAAGACACGCGCTGTATTTTATCAGTAGCGGATCGGAAGGAATGTGTCACGATTAATTTATAGTTGTTTTTTTCTCAAGTTGATGACATTAACCATATGTCAGGTCTTGAGTAGTCTTTGACAGGAAAGACTTTATAAAGGAACTCGAATTGATGATGTTAGGTTATGTAGACCATTTCGAATAGTTTAATCAATGGTGTCTGAAGTGAAACAGGACCTAAGTCTGAAAACAGAATGTTTTACTTTCGTTTATATAAAGTGTGGAACTTTTATTTTTATTGTCACGTTAGCAAATAATCCCACTGGAGCACTCAGATGCAACTGGTCCAGTTACTGGTTTTTCTTCGAGTTTCGGCGATGAGGAGTATTACAGTATCAGTACTCACTACTAAAAGAGGACCATAACAACGGAAATGATTGAAAGCATCGTCGCTTTCTCCAAAAGCGTCGCACACAGTTGTGTCTCTTGAGCTTGAGATACTAAGGTGCTTAGCATAAAAAAATTGTCCTGTAAGAACGTCAATGAGTTGTCTACGATCTTTTCTGCTGAGAGACAACAAGAATGCTACTAATTTCTTACAAACTTACGAGTCCATACGTTTAGTCTGTCTCCACTACCACATCGTTAATAGAGACCCTAGCCGAGGCCGTGTCAACCCAGGTCCAGGGCACGGTAAATCATCCTCTAAGCCTTGCTTAGCAATCTCATCGGAGGTCTCATTTCTCTTAATGCCAGTGTGACCTAGGAGCCAGACAATAGTGAAAGAGTTCAATTTCGCGATCGAATTGATAGAGTTTTTACATTCTCAAACTATTTTAGAATAAGTTACAGGAGTAAGCAATTTCTTAAGCGCAGCCTGACTGTCGCTACAGAGCAGATAATCCGACCCCGCCACCTATTCTTAACAATATAGTCGGCAGCCATTGTCTAACAAGTAGTAAAGTCTAGTGTTGTCTGATCTGCACGGACCCTTGACTAGTTTTGACGCCATCCGTGAAGAATAGCCAGTGCATCATGCTGATTTTAGACCCCACTTTTCCTAATGTCTTCTTACAAATGAAAAGAGGCTCCCCATGGACCTCCATGCTCTCCAGGACCTCCATTCTTCTGCTAGCTAGTGCCGGATAATGACACAAATTATGTGCTGCCGTCCCGATTTCCTCCAGGCATATGTAGTTCATAGGTGTCATCCTCCACAACACCCGCCTTCCTTAAGTGATACCCGAAATTTTCATGATCTGTAGATAACGCTACATAGTTCCGGACCAGAGAACTCCGAGGTTGACCCTTGTTTTGCTAGAGAGTCCGCCTTTTCATTGCCCTCAGTCCCTATGTCCCCTTTCACCCAGAGAAGCGTCATCTCATTTCGAGATAAGCACTCATTGAGCTTATCCGCACATCCGCATAGTTAGTTCCTTCCTGCTGCCAATGATTAGAACCTAGAAAAGAGGGGATACAACGCCTTCCGAAGGGGCTCCTCCAGTGACAAACTTCCTAATTGAACTATAACAGAGAGTGGAATTGATGTTCCTTGCAGTGAGGATTTTACGGAGCCAATTGGTAATGCTATGCTCTACATTGCCCGTTTAATGCCACCCATTTGCATTATTGAAACCGCCTTCTATATGTCTTAGAAAGCAGCTTGTGCTAGCTCATTTCCATTTGCCCCAATACCTCATGTAATGGTGTTTCCACTGATTTATCCTTAAGATACTCATGCTAAGCTTTGCATAAGCTACCGGTGCAACAATTACTTCTAATGTGGATGGATATCCAGAAGCCTTTCCAGTGTCTCAGTGTCTCAGACTTATGAGTATGTAGTCTTTCACCTGGGTGCGTCTTGGTTTCGCTGCTTTATAGATTCATAGGAAAAGTAATCTAACGCAACGGCAAAGGTTTTTCATCATTCTCTTTTCATTTCGTAGCTTATAGCTGCAGCAATCAAATCCTGATTACAGAATTGTAAACTCTTCGTTATTGAGAAAAAGTTTGGTCCAATTAGACAAACTCTCGGTTTTTTGGGTTGTTCGTCACAGAGTACCATGAGCGCCACCCAAACCACCTTCTATATAGCTGTTATACGATTCTTATATAGCTGTTATATGAAAGTGTGGAACATAGTCCACATATTGACATCTTCTTTGAAGCAGCAAATGAAATCGATTAGATGGTCTCTTCGTCATTATATATATAGATCGATCCAGGAAGAGGAACCTTTTGTCACATTACTCAATAAATCTCGAACCGTAAAAGCAGTCCCTCAGTCCTTTACAAAAATACTACTAGGGAGCAACACTACATACTCCTCCATCTAAAGTGCCCCCAATAATTTAAGTAATAATCGATGAACATTGTTTCGAAATTCTTCTTTTCGAAAATTCCCACTTCCAACAGAGACGCATTAAAGGAACTTTTCATGCAAGCGCAACGATAAAAATCCAAAAATAAATCTGAAATATTTCATGTTTTCTAACAAAGCACAGACACAGCCTCAGAGACAGTCATGTGAATCGATAGATGCGTGATATTTCACTTATAGCTCCACAGATTTGAGTCATAAAAAAAAAAACTGTTTTGTAAAATATCCATCTCGCCCTGGATGTACATATTTTTTAAGTGATTTAATTGAAAGTCAAGAGGGGGCCTCAATTACATACATATTTGCAACATGTTTTCAAAATCGATTTCACAATACAGCGGAAGAGGAAATTTTAATTACTTTTGCTGACATGATATCCATTATTGGTGGTTTTTGGCAGAACAAAACAATAATTACTCTTCTCAGTGTGCCAACTCTGGTTAAATTAAACAGAGGCATACATACAGATGTGTGTGTGACAACTCTTCTAGAAGGGATAGCTTTATTCATATTGAACAGATGTATATGTATGTTTTCCAGTGAATTAGTTGAGTCGCTAAATGTTTCCATTGTTTTGAGTTTGACTTGACATGGTAGTAAAATTGATTTGACGTCGGAGTTCCGAACACATTGATCCCTGAGAACCTAAATTCATCGAGATACGTGATGAATCTCAGGAGTTTGTTCAGGCGAATCTTATGTAGATCATCCAGTTCCACAAATAAGTAGATGATCCAAGAGTGTCTTCCCATAACGATTTGGCTATAGCACATGTAAACGGACATGGTCCGACTGTTTGTGGACGCAATGGAGTCTCTTGAAGCACATGTGGGTTTTTTGCTGTCCAATAACGCATATCCTGCTTATTGACATGGCTTTGCCAAAAATGTGCTTCATTGCTGAAAAGGTACTGAGCATTTTGTCAGTCCACCTGCATATTTCCGGATCTATGTAGAGCTTACGCAGGGTGCTTGTAATTGTTTAACATTGTTAAATGGTGCTTCGATGTCGAAAAATCCACTTAGTGTGTATTCCTTAACTCGAAGAAAGTATGCTATTGTAGAGACCACCTTATGGAAAGTGGTATCTACTGATTCACCCTTTACGTACGCATTGTGAGATTTAGATTCCAGTGTTTTCAAAAAGAATGAGGACAAACTTATTGGTCTATAATCCTTGGCATTAGAGTGCTGAATTTTATCCGATTTTGATACAAAAACTATCCTAATTTCCTGTTTAGATTTTGGACATAGGCCACTCTGAAACACCAGCCATAAATATGCTTGAGCCATGGAATAATAGATTCTCTCGACTCTTGCAGCATCTCAGTTCTTGATAGAAGAAAGGCAACGACCTGTCTCGAACTAGCTGCCTATGTAGAATATTTAATAGAGCCGCTTTACTTTTTCTCTAGGTGTTGACCACTCGATAGCAACCTCTTTAGCAAGGGTTCCAGTTATGTCTTGAAGTACGCAAATGCTCAGGAATTTTCGGGTTCCATCAAGGTGGATGATTTCTGGCATTGGTACATCTGACAGAACAAGTCCTTCCAAACGAACGTTAGAGCTTAGTGGTAAGATACCTTCTTACTCATGCCTTCCGTGGATCTGGGCATTTCTTCAGGTTGGAGCTCAAGAGATCTGCCCGTCGTTCGTCGTTGAATCTAGAATGAGTTAAGAATTCATCCTAGGGAGATGACATATACCGTTGACCTCAAAAATCTAGAAAACTCTCTAGTGGATGAAACGGTGTTAGGATGGGAGCATAAGCTCAAATTCCATAGATTTATAGGTTTGGGATGCTCTTAGTCGACTGCGAAACTCCGGAGACTGCGGAAAGGCTGAAGATCGTAACACCCAGGCCAAGCAATTGGAATGGAGTGGACCTTACTGCGAAGTATGGGAAGGAGATACCACATGCCTATTCAATAACAATTTGCTTCCCACGAGGTGCAGACCATGAGCACCAAACCACTCTGGCACTCCTCAAAGAGCAAATCAACGACGGCTTAAACGCCGTCAAATCCTGCAAGGCCTTGAATGTTCGAAAATAGGGAACGGGGTAATTACTGGGCCTCGGAATCGATCAGCAGTCATGAGCTACAGGTACGGTAAGGTCGCAGTCTGGATTCAAAAATTTGTAGGAGAGTGTGGGTCAAACCCTCTTAAATCC
Source organism: Xylota sylvarum (assembly GCA_905220385.1). Taxonomy (NCBI): domain Eukaryota; kingdom Metazoa; phylum Arthropoda; class Insecta; order Diptera; family Syrphidae; genus Xylota; species Xylota sylvarum. The sequence continues at coordinate 94,868,641 of LR999957.1, read as the reverse complement.
AGAGGACAAAACCCATAGTGGAGCAAACAGATCTGCAGCGGATTGAAACACTTGCTTCTTCAGCTTAACAGGTAGCTCTTGAGGAGCTCGCTCTCAGATGAGGAACATGACATGAAGGTTATAGAGATGGAGGAGGACATGTTACTTCAGCAAAAGGTGGGCCCCACACGAGCTATAGCTCGATGACGTCTTTCGAAAGATTCTCATAGTGGCATCTGCTGTAATAGCACGGATGTTCATACATAACTAAGGAACTGGACGTTGTACTAATTCAGAAGCCATGGATCATGAGAGCAGCGGTCAAAGGACTGACATGCCAGATGGCGAAGGTAATTTGCACTTACATATATAGGACTTATGTAGATCCAGAAACACTTCTACTGCCTGTGCCCATGGAACCTTGTTGTGCTTACTATTTTGCCGTGCAATTCGCTGGCATAGAGCAAGGAATTTTAATTTTCCTTGTGACCAGGACTAGTTCAATTTTACTGATAGTCAAGTCGCGATTAAATCCCTGGATTTGGTCAACTTCAATTCCAAAGCTGCCCTGAATCTCCGCTTATATCTTAACAAAAGGGGGGCCAATCCGAAATGCGCCTTATTTGGGTGCAAGGCCATATGGATATCCCAGGTAATTGTATTGTAATTGCGGATAAACTCACCAGGCATAGCACAACTCTGTCGATTCTACCGAAGAAGGGGAATCTCAATATACCTCTTGTTACTTGCAAAGTCTTAATCAAACAAACGATTGGCGCAGGTGATCGAACTGCACCATGTGTTCCATCACGAAACAGATCTGGTCCAAGCTGGATCTTAAGCGCTCCAACAGTGTAATAATACTAAGGAGATTCTACATCAGTCCAATAGAAGGTGTCATTATGGGACATTGCACCATGCAAACGATTTCTACAGAAGCTGAATGGATGAGGAAGAGGAAGCTTTCTTAACTCGAAGAAAACTACACTTAGTGCAATACTTCTTCGAAAATCTCGGCGAACACCCTAACATAAACATTAGCCGCCTACAGACTTCAGCCGCCTTTATATTAAGCTCCTGTTGATTCAACGTATTGAGAATACTAGATCCTGTGACATAACAATGGGCCTATTCAGGCCTAACTGTGGCTGCATTTGCTGCAGCCTGCCAATCGAACCTAACCTAACCCAAGGACTAGTTCAATTTAGTTAACTTGATATGTTCTTTGCCTTCGCAGACTAATAAGTAGACTCACACCACGGCAGTTGGATGGCATAAGCATTTAACAACTGCTTTCTGCTTTAGGAATTTCCAGAATTTAAAGTTCTTTTTCAAAATTCATTCAGAGCTAGAACGCTGACATCGCCATTCCACTCGCTAGTCACGATTGTGGAAAATATCGTCGAAAGTGTCAAATTTTCCATAAAAATGATGTAAACACTCCGAAAATGTACACAAAATACAAAAAAAAAAAACCCCAACCCCTATCCAACGAAATTCCCGAAACTACCAACAGCAGGCGTGTTGAATATCCTTATGTTCCTCTAAAATAATAAAAAAGAAAGAAAAAAAAGAATCCTTAAAACAGTAACAGACACATCAAGCATTCTTTTTTTTTTTTACAAACACAGGCTAGAACAAATGATGAGGCTGTGGGTGGGTGGGTGGTTGGTGTATTAGTAAGGATGGGGTGAACACATATGCAGAACTCATTTCGTACGTTTGAATGGGGAATGGAATGGCAATGGAATTGTATATGATATCGTGTATCATCCCTTGAGGGTGTAGTTCTCGTCTATGTTTCCTTTTTTCATTCTCTGGTAGCAAGCCGTCGCCAATAACACCCCTTTGAGAGGTTTTTTTTTTTTTTTTGTATTTTTGCATCGCTATTCCCGTTGCCGGTTTCTTCTCAGCCATTATTTTGCAATTTTCCGTGTATGGTGTGAAGGAGTTTTTTGTTTCAGAACTTTTTTCGACAGCACTCTACATGACCACATGGAGATGACCCAAATTCTAGCAGAAGGGGGTACAGTAACTTATGGACATTAGGATTCGATTTGGAGCTAGTCACACATAGACCAATCGCCGATGTGTTTTTTTTTTGCCAACGTCCTGGGAGATATGTTATGTCTCTTGAGGCTGTTTTCTTGAAAAGGAATATTCTGAGATTGTAACTGCTTTTGACATTAGACAAGGAAGACAGACTGTGAAATAATTATTTTTTTAAGGGATTTCCTTGAGAAATATTTATGGCCTTCGAAATGGGTTATAGCCTGTGGAATGTTTTTTATTAAATTGAACCGGAGAGGGAAATTATGAGATATTTCGCATTAAATTTGAACAAATGGAGGAGAGTTGTTAAATTTTTAGAAGTAACTCTAGGTAATAAATTTTTTCGTAATCCCACTGAAAGGGTACTCAAGTTTTGAATGACAGTCATAGCTATATAGTGGGTAGACGCAGGTATTTGGCAAAGGAAACTGACGTTTTTAACTATAAATTTTGCGTCTTGTGGTTATTTTAAAAGACGCCAGCTTGAGTATTCTCTAAGTACCGAATGTAATATCCACAATTACCAATGGTATTTCAAACCGAGTGTTTTTGACCATTTATGATGTCATATGCTGCTGAATCCCTGTCATTACTTGTGAATCTTTTAGATTGACTTCAACGTTTTCCTGAAAATTTTTAAGGCTGTTGTATTGAACTCCATTTCCAAAACAATATATAATTTTAAGGCCAAGATTTCAAGGCCTACACTCTTAGGATAGTGAGTTAGCGATTATAAATGTTGATCTTTGGCTTTTGAATTAAACAGTGATCCACTACTCGACGTTTTTCAAGACTTTGAATTTCAATCAGTTTTAAACGATCTTCAAAAGGGGGACACATTTTTTACATCAGAAAACGGATGAACCTACGCTGGGCAGCCTCAATTTGAAAGGAATGCCATACAAAAATGAACTAGATTGATCTCATAACGTAAGGGTTGGACAACTGTTGGACGAAATCAAGCAAAGAACTAGTTGAGCTAATAATATTATCGATCCTATCTTTACCATCTTTATCTATCACAGATATGTAACACCCAAGTTACGCAAGGTACAGACTTTTTGTAAATGAAATATATTCTAGACGCCAACATTTACGGGAGTATCTGATAGCTTGGTATTCTTTGGTGTTGAGCTCCAGATGTCAATTTTGATGCCACCAGGTTGAAAATTTGTTCAAGTCGTCTTTTAATGGGCAAGAATTAGCAAGAGTGTCTATTCATGCCATCAGTGTAGATACATAGATAAATGTGAGTCATTAATGATGGAATCAGCATCAGTAATTCCCAAAATGAGTATAAGAGGACTAAGGTGGCTGCCTTGAGGGACTCCACGTTTGGCTTTAATAGGATTGAATATAGAGGACCGGAAGAGGACTTTAATCCACTTAATAAACCATATTTCAAAGCCCAGGGCTTTAAGTTTAAGAAGCATGTTTGCCTTTACTTCCTAAAATCGGTGACAAATACGTCACGCGCACAGAGTGGCAGATACAAATTCTGTTAAGTTAGTGGTAGTAGACCTACCCTTAAGAAGTCCAATCTGTCTTGAGGAAAAGTCGAGCTTCCAATGACAAAGCATCGTCTTATAAATAATGTTTTCAAAATGGTTAGGAATGCAAAAGCGTTTAGCGATGAGCAGATAGCTAGAAATGTCATTATAAAAGAGTTCTTCCAAAGCATGGGAAAAACTCTCTGAGTTGGAAGAGGTTCGTAAGGGGCTTGGATCAAGTAAGACTCACATTTTTTTAAACATTTGCTTTTAAGCCATAAGTCCTGGGATGCAACCAAGTTCAGCGTAAACTTATTTCGCCTAATGTTTATTAGTGTCACATACTCTTAACTCAACTTAAAGCAACTTAAACTTGAAAATCCTGAATTTACTGGAATTCGTTGGGGAAATTTAGTAGCAATCAGTTATGCCGAAGTGAAAGTAGAGAGTAGGCTTAATTTTTCAATCCTTTCGGAGGTGGTGACGGGAGACTGTTTCAGACGGGGGAGGCGGAACTTGAAATGGATGATTGAAGAGGGGGTGGTTTATAGAGGCGATTCTCAGGAAGCAGTTTAAAATTCGGCAAGTTTATTTAGTTTGTACAACACAGATTGCTGGTTGGTACATCATAGTTCTTGATGTTCAGGGTTCTCATTTCTTCAGCCATATCGCCAATCATCAGCCAAGTAGACAGGAGCTCACTCCTAATGCTATCCATTCTACTTAATAATTCAAGAAGGAGTGGATTTGGTTGGCAAAGGCGGTGGAGTAATGAAGATGGACTCTGGAAATGGATCTCCAGGTTGAAACGGAGGAAGTTGTGGAAGTTCAGGCGCATCTAATGAGTTGGATGGGCAAACTCGAATTGTCTATAGTCCTTTTGTCTCTGAGACAACAAAAATGCTTCGGCTTGTTACAAAAATTCAATGGCAATCGTCTAGTCTCTCAGCTTCTTGGAGAGTTATGCCTCAGATGATTATGTTCGAAGAGGAAACCTAATCGTTAATGGAAGAACAGACTGAATGTTTAGCAGAGTAGATTCAGGTCTTGAGAAGGTGTTCTTTGAGTCTTACCCAACAAGTTCATCAGAAAATTTATTTTCCATGAACTCATTGTGTTCTTTCTTAATAGTCATTAAAGTCAACCAATTCAAAGAGTTATTTTATTTAGGCCCTTGTGCGTGCAGCCAATCTTAGTATTTCTTTAATATTTAGTACTGACTAACGCACGTCTTCTACTTGGAGTAGTCATCTCTACCAATTTTTAATATGAAACCCCTTTCTTACTGTCTACAATGGTGTCCGAATGTGCCAACTAAAGGATTAAGAATCAATGATCACTAAAGAATTTATTTCAGGTTTGCAAGGAAAAGATCAAAATTAGGATTTTGATTTTCGTGTGGGCTGATCACCAGTCCAGAGTTTGTCGGCTATAACTTCAGCATGCCCTAAATGTAGATCCTCGATATAGTGCTGATCTTCAGCCGATCATTGATCGTTAAAAGGCTTTTGATCTTGATCCTAAGTACGATGCTTGTTTTTCGTAGTCTAAATATTAGTAGATATTAAATGAGTTCATGATTGCTGTTCCTAATCTTAGTGGTAGTGATCGTTATGTTGTATAAATCACTATTTGCAATTTTTTGGCAATACAATTATTTGTAATCCATTCGTTACAGAAAATTCGTAAATTAATGGTCAAGCTGATGATCATCAAAGAGCTTATCATGATCTTAAGTACACAATTTGCAGTTATTTAGGAACTATGTAGTTTCTAACGTTTGACTCTAGCATTTACTCCACGTCTACACTCTTAAAGGCAAAAAAAAATAATTTGCAAAACCGAATTTTTTCCAGCACTAGAAGCAACGCCAATCCGACTTTAATAGAAGTTTCCTTCGACGACCTTTACTACATGACTTCTTTTCAAATTACTTATAATTGCCACAAACCGCTTTTCGCGTTCCTAATTGCTCCATAATTAGAGAATTCAAATAAAAAATTGAAACGCAAATTAGCCAAGCCAATTGCAGTCGACGTATTGCGTTTGAAAAAAATAAAAATATTTTCCCTGACTCGTAGTCATAATGAGGATATGCCACAGCAGCAACCTCCCACTACTCGAAAAGTTAAATTTTTTCTGTCCAACTTGGCATCGAACGCGCGCGCGTTCATAAATCTTCCTCGTAGTCGCCCACGATAAACAAGGCCGACGGAATCACTATCGTTTGATTGAAAAATTGATTCCAAATTCAAGGAGACAAGCCAATATCCTCGGTCGTATCCTCAATTGTATCCTATTTCCTGCCGGCCGCAACTGCATGTGTGCGTAATATAGTCATAGTCTCTGCTCTCCGCCACCCCGTCTCAAAAGGGATAAAACCGAAAAGCGAAGAAATATGAAAATAAACAGAACCGTAAATAGCCCCTTGCTGGTCATCGAACACACACCGCCTAAGAGGGAGGGGGAGTAGGTCCACCCCCAAAGGAGATCCTTTAATACAGACGATGGCTTAAAAAAAAAAATGGGACGAAAGCTACACTAAGGCTACTGGGCGACGCGACGAGAATACTAAAAATAATAACTACCAAGACTTTCTTCGTCCTTTTTCGACGAATTTCTCTTATTCGTGATTTCCCACTCAAGATATGTATGTATGTGGAAGGCGGGGTGCGGTAGATGAAAATAAGAATAACCACGAAACGAAGATGACAATGATTGCGGCGGTGACTGTGGGGACACCAATTGGTGGTCGGTCCTTGGAAGGACGAGGAATTATGATTCAGTCATGTGAATTTTTTTTTATTCTTTTTTTTTTCAAAATTTATAGCTCTACGTGAATGAACAAAGTTTTGTATTGCTCTGCGCTTCGTTTCTTTATTCATCCTGCGCGCTGCTATTTCCTGAGTGATTTCTTGAATCCTTTTTGCCTTATTCTTTCTGAATATTCTTTTTTTTTTTTTTGATTTTCTTTCGTCATTCATTCAACATAGCTGCAGTTTTTGTTCCTCATTCTTTTCCTCTCTATGTTTTGCAAAAGTGAACAACTTTTAACTTTGTTCGGCGGCGGTGGTTCTTTATGTTTTTTTTTTTTTTTTCTTCTATCGTTTGGTCCTTTTTTTGTTTTTTTTTTTCTGATCCTAGTGAGAAAAAGTTTTCTTTTAAAATTCATTTAGCAATTCTTTTTTTTCCGGTCTTTTTGTTTTACTATGTGGCTACCAGTTGTATGCGAACGTGTGGGTGTGCATGAAGTTTACACCGGTGGTGTACGTAGCGTTGATACTTTGTTAAATTAAATTTGACCAAGTCCTGCGGAAAATGGGAAATGAAGAAATCCTTCCTTCCACTCAGAACAATAACAAGCCGGTAGAAAACGATGAGATAAAAAAAAAAAAAAAACAAAAAGCCTTAAACTCATCCTTAGTTCAGTCGTCTTGTGGGATTCTTGTTTCTATTGTAGACACATGGTGGGGTCAGAGCATATTCCATGGTCCTTTTCCTTAATGACATGTCCAGTATTCCACTCACAGGTCATCGTTTAAAGTTTTTCGACTTTCCAGCCCGAGGGGATGAATGGAAACCAATGACAGGAGTCAATTGGGACAGAAATGGGAAAAGTTCATCATTTGAAAGTTTTCATCAAAAGTGGACTCAATGGTTCTGATAGGGAGAGAGAGGCGAGGGTTGCTACGATATAGAGTTCCTTTTCAAAATCAATTGGTCGTAAACAGGGTATACTTGAGATGAATAGCAAATGGATTGCGTGTTTGTCCAGCTTTTGAAGAGTATTCTTTGTCAATTAGTGGTCATTTAGATAATGGGCGTATGTACCATATATGGTGTGGATGGGTAGGTTCGTTAGGGTTTTGAAATTGCCCAAGCCTAAGTTAGAGAGATATTGAACTTAATGCAAATACCAAATTGAATCTATAATACATGCCATGCCATGGTCAAACCATGTACCATCAAGATTGCAGTTAACAAAGATTCCAATAAAGCATCATTTCGATATTAAACCCAACTGGAGATGGTAGTTCTGAATTGTAAAAAATTTAACAAAACATTTCAACTTTAAAGTTGACGAAAATGCGCTATATGATTGAAGATTAAGGAACGCTCTAAAGTTTGTTTAAGACTATGAAACGCATAGAATGTGACTACTCCTCTACCTTCCCATAAGCAAAACATCCGCGGAAAGTAGCCGACCGCAGATCGGCTTAGTAAAGATCACCAATTTGGAGATCACGATCACCTTGTCAATTGTTCGGTAGTTTGTTGATTAGCAATCTCTTTAGGAAATTAGAAAGTTTTCGAATGATCTAGCTTATTAACGATCAGCAATCCACTCAGAATCTAGTGTCTAGAAACTCTTTCCTAACCATTAACCCAAAAGCTTGCAATGTGTATAATTAACAATGTCACTCAACTTTATTGCTTCATGATCACGATCGCTATCATCAGCATCCTTCAAGATCACGATTACCTAACTGACGATCACCAATTTATTTAAAATCACGATCACTTAGTCAATTGTTCGCTAGTATGTTGATTACCAATATCTTTACGAAATTAGAAAGTTTTCCAATGATCACCAGCATATTAACGATCAAGAATGCACTCAAAATTTAGTGTCTAGAAACGCCTTGCTAACTATGATCTTGCTTATGGCAATACACAAATTTTTAACCAACAATGTGACACCTGAATTGTTTCAAGATCACGATCACTACCATCAGTATCCTTAAAAGATCACGATCAGCAAATTAACGATCACCAATTTATTCATTAGGAGAGTACTGAGATTTAGCAATCAAACAACTCACTAAAGATCAGTTTCAAGAACTAGTCGGAAATTTGGTACTACGATCCATATGTCTATGGATTCCCTGGATTTCGATCAGGATCGGTGTTCTAAAAATTAATAGTTTACACTAAGAGGGTCTAGTTTATTATCAATCAGCAATGTACTCTGCAGCTGTAAACAAATATCATTGCTCATCTGCAGGCAGGTCTACGAAAAACATAACTTCCATCAAGATCATGATCAGGTTATGGAAGTTCAGTGATCTGTTGATTTTTAGCAAGAGAGTAAGGGAGTAAGTTTCAAAAGGGAAGGTAGACTCAAAGCTTCGAATCTTGAATATTTGGAATCAGAAGAGCAGTAAAGCTATGAAAGAGGTGTGAAAGGCTTGGTCTTTATGTTAAAGATCCTGCCTTATAAGACATCATATTGAAACAGAAACTGAAACTATAAACATTTTCTTGGCCCACTGGTATGTTCGTCCCTTGCTGTAAACATTGGATTTTGTTTTTTTGTTTTGTTTGAACGTCAGAGAAGTTAAGTAAGAACGTAAGAGAAGTTTAAGTCTTTAAAGTTCTTAGTAAGATGCCATGGATCTCTCGAAATTTGATCTTCAACTTCATTTTCATCAGACACTCCTGGCATTTAGTCCGAATTTTGCCATCCTTACATGAGAAAACGTCCTTTAACCGCTAACTTTTGTTTAGGTTTCCTCTGGTAGTTTAAAGTAAGAATAACACAAATTCTATGTCCTCGAACGAGCAGGAAAACATGGTGCTTATTTGGGTACTTTGAAACTAAAATCACATAAAAAGTTCGCTATCGCTTAGCGTTTGGTATAAATGGATAGTAGTTTCCGCTACCGTATCTTTCTTCCGTGAAATTCGTTTCCGATACCACTCCCACGTTTCTTTGAACGTTGGAACGTTAAAGTTTTTCCTTAAATATTATCGGAACCATCTCCTATCACTGGAAAATTCAAAAACGAAGGCAAATTTTACAAATTCCCCTATTCTGACAGCCGTCACATGGTTTCAAATCCATCACATCACGTCAGGAGAGCGCTTGTTTTTCAGTGTGTCTGATTTAACGCGCCTCAGCTCCATCATTCCTATCGACTTATGCATTCCTCTGCAAAACAACGAAACCTGTACAAACACATCGCGCATTCCATCGTCATCGTCATCAATTGAGCACGACCCATCACTACCCTCCCAAGGGAGCGTAATCATGCGGCACACACCCCTCCAAAAATAAAACAAAAAAAAAAAAAAAATACCCACACGCACTCGCGAGTTTAGTGCACGTCCTAGGAATAATTCCCCGTGTCACCATCACCATCACCATCCAGAGCAGAACAGAACAAATCACAGAATTTTACCCAAAACCGCATGCAAATAATTACCTCGAATGCGTTCGTTCCCTAGGATCACGATTTCCATTACGAGCCCCGGGGCTACGCGCATTATTTTACGTGCAGCGCGGAATTTTTCGTTGCGTTCAAGCAACAGCTGTGCCCGAAAAATCACTCTTTTTTTTGTTTTGGGGAGTTCCACTTCGGAGTGAGAGTTGTGTCCCTTAGTTGAATGTCAATCGATCGCAGTGGCAGCAAGGCGTCGTGCCGCCCAACGTCACTAGAACTATGCATAAAAGTACCCCCGATCCCTGCATGCATAACATATCTGAGGGGAAACTATTTTTGGACGCCCCCAGACGACGGAGTCTTTTTGTGTGTTAATTCCCAACTGAAGCCACTTATTGTAGATGTAGCCGTAGAGTAGTAGTCGTCGTCTTGGTGTTTCCTTGTCGATGTCATCTCCGATGGAGATGGAGAGCACTGAGTCCTTCTTCCCGAGTCTGTTTGTTTTGCGCTCTACGGCTTTTGTGTGTGGATTATCTCTGGAAAAGACTCCCTTCTGGAAATTTTATTTACGACACACAAAACAATTTCTCGTTTCTTGTATCTTGAAAGATGCAATAGACCAGGAGGAGGATAGGGATGACTTGGGAGTAAAAGCAATGATTATGGTTATCGGTATCTAGTTCTTTCTGTTGGATGGGGGGAACGCCGCCGCGCCGGTCCATGACGAAGATTTATTTTGTTTCCAATGTTTATCCGAGGAATGATGCTTTATGGTTGCGCTCTGGACTGGGTAGATGGAGAAAGATATTTCAATTGGATTTGGAACTGAAATTGGAAGTGCAATTGTTGTAAAACACCAGCTGCCCGGGCCCGAGTCCATTTTTGGTATACTCTGCTGCAGGGAGTTAGCATTTTTTAAGGGAAACAAAGTTGAATAAAAATAAACGTCAGTTGAGGTTTGTTTGTTTGTTTTCGGTGTGGGAAACTACGTGTTCCGTTTTTTTTGTTATTCTGTGGGTATTCGTTTCCTTTTTGCTTCACTCTATAGCAATGACGGCATGACGACATTGTGTCAGCATACCGTAGGAGGATATGTTTATTTTACGTCAAAATTATGACATTGAATCGATGACGGAGATGTCAGTGTGTTGACAGGTGTTTTGTTTTATGATTTTGACAGGAACCAATTGTGTTCTTGCAGGCGTATATTTGTGCATGGAACAGGGCGACATTTCATTAGGCCCCTCTCTTCACAAACTATTCAGATGTTAGCTTGAAGGGATATCGGCTATCATTACGGAAATCAATGAAAACAAGAAGAATGGAACGAAATTAGGATGGTTATTGAGAGACGTTTAACAGTATAACAACTCAATCCTTATTGCCACACTCTGACAAGTAGAGGCCTTCCCGCCCCTAAAGTATTTAAAGGCTGATCAACAGTCACGATCTACTTTTGACCCCATTAGTAAAAATTGACAGCGCTTTCCTGTTTAAAACATCCCTGAGCATTTCTTTCTGTTTTGTCCGGTAACAACGATCCGTAGCCCAAATTAAAATATAGTTCTAAGGCCAGACTACCTGCTGAAGATGTAGATAGTAAGTATTTCCTACTGACATTTACGTTAAAAGCAATGGCAGGCTTATACAAGGGACACTGAACTGAAGTGATAATAATAAGGAAAATATTTGTTAAATCTTTTAACGTTTGTTGATTGGTTGTGTCGATTGGTTCCACTATCTAGCTTCTGAAGAGAGTGTCCAAAAGGATATTTCTTTGGAGTAAACTCGTTGATATTGCTATTAGTAGGTAGACGTTTCCCACTGACCATGAATTCTAAATCGTCTTCAGATGCTGTTGTTGTAATACATTTTGTTTTAAGAGGATGTTTCCGTTTTTACGTTATTAAACCTAAAATGGATATTTAAAGAGGTAGTTACTTGAAATTCGTGAAACAGTGAAAAATTTACTTGGTATCTACGACTACGAATATTTTCTAGGAAGATGAGTTGACTTCGTCGAGAAACCTCTTCACAAACAGATCAACATTTCAGCAGAAATGTTGAAGAATATAAAATCCAAGTTTTCTCAGCTTTAGTAATGAAAACTACTTTCATCACAAGCCGGTATTTTTTTGCGCAACCTTACATAGTTAGAAACATTTCATCAAGCACAAGTTTCCTGCTTAAGCTTACTTACTTATTTAATTCCTTTCACCCATGAAAGCGACTGATTCATCTTCAAATGTTCTGCGACACGTTTGCCAAGGGCGTTCAGCAGTTCTGCCTGCTTGGGTGAGCAGATTCCACTACATGGCACATATTTCACATACATATGACATTTTTCACAAAGGTGTAGGATAAGTCCAATCCACTGACACTTTCTCTTTTGCATGTCTATGTTTACAGGTTCTTGCTCCGTTTTCTGGTAAAATTGTTTTTTGGAGATACGATTGAGCCAAAAATTGTGTTTCTGGTATGCACCCTCCAAAAACTGCACATATCCAGTACGATCCCATTGCCAGACTTGGTCTACAGATAGGTCTTCTTTTTTAATCTACTTTGGAAGGGCTCAGGCTCATTTGTTTTGGCTGTATGTTAATTTTAAGCCCCACTTTGTTTGCCTCAGCTTCTAGATTTTGGGCTAACAGAGATGAAAGTCAAATATTCGATGTGATGTCAGTGTAGTCGGGATGTTTCAGGTCAGATGTCATAGCCCCTCGAATTCCATGGTTACTTCCTATCACTCTCTGCATGGAATACAATCGTAAGGTGTTTATTTGGTCATGTGAAGAGTAGTCAGCGCAAAAGACTGTATGTTCAAGGGCGAGAGTTGAATACATGTAAGATTGGATTATAAACTTAGTACAACAGATTGATGGAAAGTGAGAATGTAGCAACTAAATGGGGTAATAGGTAGAATAGGGAAATAGATTTTTTTTAAAATTGTTTGTTTTACAAAAATAATACGAATAAATCATATTAAATAGTTCAGTGACTCTTCCGTATCCCTGTGGTACTTAACCAAAACAAACACACACGCACTACATGTCAAGATTAATTTACCACACCTCTCCCTACACCTAATTATGATACATTGCCAAAAAAAAATTTTAACTTACAAAAATCCAATTTAAATTCAAATTAATCACATGTGCACATACAGTTAAGTCTCAAATTACACATATCACCCCTTAGCGCCATCGGAGCACTTCCAAAAGCGCGCTTCCCTCTGTCGAATTCACCCCTTCAAGCGATACTTTGTGACACAATAGTACCCAGAAGAAACAGGACGGAAAAAAAAAACGCGACGCGAAAATGAATGTCAAATGTTTCACAAATTAAAAACCACTCACGCTCCTTTTGTAGCTCTGAAACGAGCCAACCCGAACCCAACACCGACACACACCAAGTGGTGTATATTTTTGGAAAATGAAAAAATAATGAGTACGACCTTGCGCGTCCTTTCAAATCAACCCTAAGTCAATGAAGTTACCCACAACACACAATTCATTTCTGTTCTCCTTCGTACTCCCGTATGTGTACAATTTGTCGGCCTGCAAATAGTAGTAGGTATGGTACGGTAGTAGACGCGCGTACTCATTATTTCTTCAAATTAAGGGGACCAAAGCCGCCTCTAGGGTATGTCCTTCCTTCAAATGAGAGAAAATAAAAACCCGACATAAAGACGGGTACACTGTATAATCATCATAACTGAGAAACCTCACATGAATTATTGAAAGAGGGCGCCACTCACTCTGGCCCGTAGTCAGCCATCACCGCGTGTCGAATCCTCACAGCAAGGTAAGACAATTTACAGACAAAAAAAAAAAAAGGATGCAATGATTTTTTAATGCAACACTTGTGATACAGCCCTTAAATAAGACTGCGCGCCACCATGCAGAATAAGGCGATGTATAGCATAGCAGTGGGTTGCGAGTGAGATGAAAGGGGCCTTGGTACTGGATGGGTTGAGATATCCTGCGGTGTTATTCAAGTTTCCGAGTTGGGGTGGCAAATTGTTGATACAACAGAGTTTTATATTTATTTTATTTTTTTTATTTATTTATTTTTTTTTTTTTTTAAAGTGCATTTTGCAAAGAGTTCTTCCACAGAAGTACATACACTCCGTAACACACCCCTTCTGTTGCAAAGGGGGTGAAAATAAATTAACTTATAAAAATCAAGAAGGGTTTCAAGTATGCAAAGTGAGAGTGAAAGAGAGTGGTGGCCCCGACCGGAGGTTACTCGTTAGAGGTGTGTGTTTATATATGTGTGTGTGGTGGTGGATTTGTTACTTCATTAACAGTAATTTGTGAGTGTTATTTCATTAATGGTGTACCAAGGCGAAAAGCAGAAGAAGAAGAAGCAAAACCGTTTTTGTGTGTAAATTGGTTGGTACACCATGGTAGAGTTGGCGCCTTCGTCAAAGAACAACGGAGAAATAGCCCCCAAACCATCGTTGCCACTTGGATATTCTCTTGTTATTCCGTTTTTGGAATTATTTTAAATTTTTAATTTTAATTACTCGAGTGAGGTGGAAACATGCAAGTTTGTATTTACAAGGGTTATGCCTTTAACTTACCTATTTGGCGGGAATTATTTGATGTTTTTTGTTCCAGTTGGTTGGCTGTCCGTGAAAGTCTGTGATTTGTTAAAAGGTTACGCAGTCCTTCGAACAGTAAAATGAAACAAGGCCGCAAATGCCTGTTTTTATGAGTGCCTTGACCGTGACAATCATTTCTTCTTGGAGATTTTTGATCCTCTTAAGTTAGCTCATATTTTCCTCAGAGTACTGCATCTGGCGCTGTAATACATGCTTTAGCCTTCCTGTTTCTTGCAAAACTGTCCACAAAATACTGAATGTCCTTTCTTTCTCTGCTAATTGTATAAGCAGAAGCATCCATATCATCCTCTGCTATCATTGTCGAAAACAAACAAAACTAGCCAATCGTTTCTGTTCTTTGGCGTGAGAAGGCAGTTGCGTAGTAAGGTCCTATCCGGAATAGCCAAGGAAATTCCTTGATCATCCCAGTCCTCCTTTATGGTGCTGATGCATGGATATTATCGAAAGCGGATGAAGATATCCTCGGTAGTTTCGAAAGAAAAATTCTTCGTAAAACATTTCGTCCGATTTGCGTTGATGGGGGTTTGGGCGAGGAAATTCAACGACGAATTATACGAGTACGAGCTGTACAGCGACCTAGTCAAGAAACTGCGCAACAGTCGGTTGAGATGATGAATGGACACCAGCGCACCGGCCTGCAAAATCTTCGGACCAAACCCGGAGGAACAACGTAAGAGAGTAAGACCTCGCCTTAGGCGGCAAGTCAATGGGGACGTCAACCAACTTGGGGTGCATTACTGGAGGCAGTTAGCTAAGGACATTACTGGGACAGCAAGGAAAGCTAAGTTTTTTTTTTCAAGAAAAAGACAATCAACGGATAATTCGAAACTGCACTCAAAAAATATAATCGACATACGAGTATACATATATCGACAGTCAAAGCGGTATGAAGGTTATCACATCCACAGTCGTCAAATCCAAACTTGTGAAACGATGCCGTGAAAAACTTACAGCACTCACAGTAAACCATGACGTTACAGTCTTTTGGGTTGCAGAACACACTGTAATCCTAGGAAACGAATTAGCAAGAAAAGTTTCCGTACAAGACCTAACAATGGTAACAATCACTGTTCTAACCCCTAGGTCTTGTTAAATCCAATATAGAGCAACCCTTCGGGAGCCTAGCTAATAAGAGATGGAATGCACTCTGATCTTGTCGTGTCTGCAGAAAACTCTGAACAAAATATGACAATTGCAAGATTAAATTTTAGCACTCTTCACGGGGACTATTACCGGGCACAACCTCCTGGCGGCCCATCGAAAAAAAATGCAGCTAGACACTGCTGACCTCTTCCGAGGCTGTGGCAATACAGATGCAGAAGAGGGTACATATCACTTCCTATGCGAATGCCCAAGCTTGTGCAGAACTAGGAAAACGGCGGTCGGCAAATACAACTTCGAAGACCTGAACGACCTATCAGGAAAGCCACCATTGACCATCCTGAAATTTATAACAATATCGGGATGATTCAAGGAGCGTGCTTAACTATCCGAAAGTTACAAACCAAGTTTTGTCTTCGTTTTAAAATATCCACGACAAGAATTCACAATGGATTCATTGGCGATCCGAGTGCTGGTTCTACTACCTTCTACCTACCACCTACCTGCCTAGGTAAGGACCGGGCTAACTGGAGAGGCTTGTTGGCTGAGGTCCAGATTCACCCGGAACTATAGCTCCACCTAAATACTCCACACTAATTTATTGTACTTATTGGAGTCCATTAGAGCCATCGCTTCTTAACTAAATTTTCTCATTTTTTTTCATGTTGAGGAAAGCCATCGTACATATGACAAACTGAAGCCCCAGGTTTTTGTTTAGAAACCAGAAGGAAAACTTCAATTACCTCCATCCAAGTGGTTTAAGCAATCAATACGCATGTCACTTGCGAAGTCATACTGCACCCGACTCAGCGTAATGGAATGCTTTAAGTGACATAGTGCTAAGCAGTGATTTAGTGGTCCTTTTCAATGGCTTTCATTCCCATCGGCCAATATGTCGAAGGTGAATGTTTTTCGTCAAAGATTTCTGTGTGAACATGACTGACTCAATGACACGATCCTTAGCCACATCGCTTACAGATTTAGACAAGCTTAGTAAGTTCTTTGCATCGTATTCGATACCCACTTTAAAAATACTACAACTCAGCGTAGTATCTATGTACATATCTGCTGTATCTATTCAGCTAAGGCCCACCTTTACCATCGTAAAGCCATTTGATCTGACATAAGATAATAGAGAAGCAATCATCTATCATAAAACATTCTCCAGTCTCCAGCCTTATAGAAGGACAACTAACTTTCTGACCTACAGACAAATATCGCGATGCATTGGTCGACAGACAATGCAGTCTCCAAATCGCGTACTCAGTAAATTTTGCTTTGATTGAAAAATTGCCAACAATTGCAAGCCAAGCGCACATGCAACAAGTCACACAAAATGTCACCGCTGGGACATAGGATAGTTTTTTTTTTCTTCAAAAACACGCATCCTATCGCCAATTAAAGCTCCAAAATGTAACGCCATCTGAATTAAACCCGAATCTACCATAACACTTGCATGTGACTCGGTACAGTCGCCAAACCCAGGACGAAGACCAACATCGACAGAACAAACAGAAAAGAGCTGCAAAGGGAGGGACTAAGGAAAAAAAAACGCACAAATCCCCAATTGAATTCAGAAAAAGTAAAGCTTAGTCCGGAACACATACTCGAGCACTCACACTCGCAGACATTAGCCTCGCAACGCAATTTTGCAGTATAGTAACAGCAACGGCATGTCCTGGCGTGATAAAAGACCTGTGAGCTATTTAATCCTTGTATAGTGTACACACCCCACACATGCACAGCATCGTCGTCGGGTAAAACGACCATCGAGAGTGGATATGCTAATATCGCCCTTGATATGCGAGGTTTTGAGCATGTAGGACAGCTTTTTTTTTCGTTCACCGTTCTGGCTCTAACCCCCACTGGGGTAACCCTGCCGCTGTTCGCATATATTTCTTCGGCGAAGCAGGAATTGCGCTCCTCTTGGTACTGTGTATTTTTTTTTTTTTTTTTGTCAGCTTCTACTACTCCATGCGAAATAGTCCGGGACCATTGCTGGAGACATAGGGAGGAAGCCGGTGCTGGGTTGAAAAAAAATTGCTCCAGCATAAAAATACCATTTCTCACATGGACGTTTCCTTTGGTCCTACTCGCTGAGTCCTTGCTGCATAGTAGGTACTCTCCAACCTCTCTCTCTCTTAGTACCAACAGCAGCAGTACAACAGTTTGCTATTTGCTTTGAGTGCAGTCATTTTTTTCCGACTCCAGCAGCTCTGGAGTTCAACTTCTGAATGTGATAGGGAGTGTCGTTCCAAGCCTCTTAGGTGGCTCGTTTATAACTGTAACAACACCACACACTTTGAGAATGAGTACCTACCTAGTCCGAAGAAAAGCAGGAAAAGCAGAGAAAAAGGATTGTAGGGCTCGAGATGAAAAATAATTATTACATTCAACATGTGCAAGTTGGCTTCTTTGTTTGAGCGAATCCTTTTTTTTTTCTCTTTGTAATGTCCTGGCCACCACTGTGTGTTGGGTTGGACAAATGAATTCTGTATGTTTAAGTGGGAAACACTCACTTTCTAATGGAATAAAGGATGCATTTTGATTTGTACATATTTTCTTTTTGGTGCTAGTTTCAGTCGGATGAAAATTGAAATTTCTTAAAGAAAAAGTAAGCAAAGGGTTGGAGAGGGTTGGTTAAGTAATCGATAGTTGGTGGAAATTTCTTTGAGAGCCAATGGTTTGCTTTATTAACTTTTTTTTTAAGCTTGAAACTCATTAAAGGCTCCTTGTTTGTGCTCCTTAATAGGATTTTGTTTTACACAAGTGGGTTAAAGAGGAAGTTGGATCAAAGTGATTGGTGGTGAAAGTTTTTTTTTTTTTTGAGTGGATGCCAGACGGCTATCCATCGATTTTTGATTTCACCAGTGTATAGGTATTTTGGGGACTTTTTCTATTTGAGGTCATTTATTTACTGTGGTATCCTGTCGCCCTACTTTAAAGGCTTAGTCATAAAGCATCTCTCACCTTGCAAACTGAAAATATTGTTTGAGCTTTATGATGTTAGGACAATAGGAGAAGGTCTAATGGGTAAATGGTGTAATGGGTAAATCATCAAAAAGATGAAGTAACCAGGACCTGCCATCACTCATCCAGATACATAGTCAGTAAAAACGTTATTGTTCTGGTTAAACCTCGATTACCTCAATTTGTGCCGCAACTTCCTTGAACGAGAGAATTCTCCCCCAAGAAACAAGTTATATTCAGATTTTGTTAGACCTTCAGTTTTTATTTTTTTTGTCTAAGTCGGCACTGTATCAGCTGCCTAATTGATGATACAAATAGATTCCGGTTCTAAGAACACGGTGGTCTCTGATACGGTCATCAGTGTATTTATGAACTCATTGCTTACAATCTCTTTGTAACCAAGCACCGAACTAATTTTAACCCCGTTTTGTCAGCCATAGATGGCAGGTCCAGTACCGCATTAAATTTTCGATCTCTTAGTGAAGAAGGTCAGACTACGTCCAGTAGTGGCTCTCCATCATCTGTCAGTTGTTGATTTATTGAGTCTGCTGTGAATTCTTGGATTCGCGTGTCCAAGAACTCCTCACTGATCAACTTATGGGAACGAACCAGAAATTAGTCTATACCCGGCTGATTTTGATTTTCTAGACCCCTGGGACTAGTATGGTCTCTATCGGTGAAAACTTTTGTCCTGCTTTAGTCATATACAGTTTCAGAGTGGACTTTGTCTGTGATTGAGACCAAACTGCGATGATTATGATATCGTTGTCCGTTGTTCTAATTGAAAAGATAGTGGTCATGTCATTTCCATCACTAATGATAATCGCTTGGTCATTAATAGAACCAATGGCGATGTAGTTCAGTCTATGACGGACGAAGAAATTGTCAATGACTAAAGATCACAGAGAAGTAAAACAGAGGTAGGCAATTCTGTCTTATAATGTGAATCGAAGATGAAGAACTATACCATGAGAGCTCATCGAACCTCTTAGTATTGAAAAAGGTCAAAAAGTCTCATGCAATCGTGCTGATTTAGAGAAACCATGTAATATAATGGACCACATTGTATTTGATTGCTTTGGGATTCGGATTTCCTTGTCTGAGACACGGCAGCCTTCCATACTCTTTAATCCCGAGAACGCTGCTTCCAATTGTCTAGACCAAACGTGATAGCTTGATCCTTAAAACGTAGATTCGGTATTTCTTGTCGTTTCGAACATGGGGGCTGTGATTCGAAGATCTTCTTTGCTGGAACATTGCTGTCCATACGCTCTTTGTGGCCGAGGCACTGTAGTCGACGTGTTTTGCATCTTTGGACTACATCCACATCTTGGTACCCTTCATAGAGTTCGTGGTTGTATCTTCTCCTCCATTCGCCACCTCTCATACGAGACCGAATGTTCAACGAAGAAAGTGTTTCTACTCTGCTCTCCTGCTTATCGTCTAGCACTCTGCTTCATATAGCAGAACTGGCAGAATCAATGTTTTGTAGATGAGAACCCATTTCTTTCGCCAAACGAAAGTAGTAGCGGTTTCCTGTGGTAAGGCCTCACAGAATCTCCACCAAGATGTCATTAGTGGAGCTGATATTTACTCCGAGGAAGGTAAACGCCTTCACTACTTCGAAGTTACTGTTACCAACAATGACGTTTTGTACTAGGCGGTGGACAGATGCCTTCTTTGTTTGTTGACAACGTGTACTTGGTTTTGCCCTCATTCACTTCAAGGCCAACTCGTTTCGCTTGTTCTTCAAATGCCGTAAATACCTCCATGACGTCGCGCTTGGAGCGACCGATGATGTCGATGTCGTGTGTGTATCCCAGCAAATGGACAGATTTGTTGAAGATAGATCCTTCCATGGAACTCGTTGGTCTTTTCCAAGATCTGCGTTAGTATGAAAATTTGGTCGATCGTCGATCTGCCGGGCTGGAAGCCACACTAGTATGTGCCGATTAGTGTGCTGCAGAAAGGCTTTAGATGTTCACACAGTACGTTGGGTAGGATGTTATATACGACATTAAGCAGGGATATGCCTCGATAGTTCTTACAAGACATAGGATCGCCTTGAAGATGGGGCATACAGAGCTGATAGTCTAGTCGTCGGGCATGGCTTCATCCACCCATACCTGGTTGATGGTTTGGTGCATATACCCTACCAAAGCATCACTATCATGTTTCAAAAGCTTCGCCATCAGAGCCATCAGAACCTTGTTGTTTTTTAGCTTTTAGATAGCTGCCCCAACCTATTTAAAACTGGGAGGAATGATGGGTTCTTCATTGACTGGATACATGTTCTATTTTTGCCCTATCACTCTCTCTACCAGATGCCCATCAAGTAGCTACGGAAAATGCTACTTAAACACATCTACTATTCCTTGTGCTTCAGTGACTAGCTTTCCTTCAGTGTTTCTGTTTGAGTCTGCGTTCCGGGCTTAAAGCCACCTTCCAGATGCTTGGCTTTCCTAAAAAAAACATCCGAATGTTGTTCTTTTCGCTGCACTTTTCGAGATATATTTGAGTTGGGAGATTGCGTTGGGCCTTTTCTTTTTACGTAGGATCTTGTTCTTCTACCTTCTTCTGGATCAATATTTTGCGCTGCAACCCTTGCATGTGTGGATTTTCTGTTACCTTTTTCCGGCAATGACACTTAATTATTGAAAATACATAAGTCATGACGGTTCGCATTAAACTTTTCTGCTTTTTCAACAAGCATAGATACAAATGTATGTATGTAACACCGTCAGGAACTTTAATACAGCGACACTTATCGATCACTAAACCAGACTCCAGCTGCAGCCCGTACATTTGCATACATGTATCTGTCCATCCACCTGTAAAACATTACATCCAGTTCATTAACTTGTTTAAAAAAAAAAAAATTAAGTCATTCTACAACGTTTTCAGTCTCCCTCTCGATATAACTGTCAAAACAGTGCAGCACAAGCATAACGTACTTTTTTTTTGTTTGAAAGGTCCCACCTTATACATACATATGTACATATACCCGGCCCTACACACAATTACATAATTCACAATGGAAATTTATGCGGATGCAAATTTAAAATCATAAAATAGGAAAATTTATATCACGTGTGCATCATCAACTACTCATTCTCGTTCTCGTCCCGGTCGTCCTGCCTGCCATTTCCATATCCACCCTACGCGCAAAATTATGCGAATTTCTTTCTTTTTTTTTTTTGTTTTATTCTTCAAACAAAAAAAAAAGTCCACAAAAATATAAAAAAAGATTTAACACAAATGTGCTTCCTTTTGTTTTTTGTTTTTTTTTTTTTTTGTCTCGAAAACGTCCTCTTTAAAGAAGTCGTCCCTGCAATGAACGTCGGACCTTTTTTTTTTGTTCTCTGCCTCTCTCTCAGTACCACCCCCATGTCTAAGGTAATAACAGCAATGCCTGGAATCACATTTGCATTGTAAAACATCAACTTAACTGTCATACCAAACAATTTCCGGAAGTGGTTTACCTTAACTGATGGCGTAAATAAAGCTGAAGCAACCTTGAACCGGTTTAAATCGCTTAAAAGCCATTAAAGCAGCAGTAGAGCAGAGCCGTAGAGAAGTACGGATACGGAGAACAAAAATAAGAAGACAACACGCAATGAAGGAAGCAAAAGGAAAAAGTTTAGAAGCTAATAGTCATGTTTTTCCTTAAGGAATTACATTAAAGCGTATCAACGTCATCCGTAAAAGAGATGACAATCGCGTGACAACAAGGGTTGAAACAAAAACACAGAAAAAATACGGTTGAAAAGATACGCCGCCGCCGCCTGCCGCCTGCCTAACAGACAGAGACAGCGTCCAAACGCAAAACCAATGCCGAGGGTAGTAGTTTAGTGGGGGGGTTCGATGCTGCTAAATGTCAATGTGCTCCATCGCTGATTTGTTTATAGGAAATAAAGGAAATGATCCTTAAATTATGGCTTTGTTTACCCGGGCGCAAAAGAAGTTGCTCGCTTCTGATTTTCTAGTCCATTCGAGGAGCAAGTTTTCTTGGCAATGAGGTTAGGGTAGCTAGAATGCTGTTTGTTGTATCTTACAGACAAATGGCAGACGGTTGAACAGATTTTCCTTTCGACTTTCAGTCCCCTTCGCCTCTGGACCCCCCTTCATGGGGTTGGTAATAGTTTTAAATAAATTGAAGGAAATTCAATAAATGAAGGACGAACGGGAAGGGTTGTCACAGAGTACCCTTATTTAGAACGAGTAATTTCTAATTTAACAATAGTGCGCGCCACGCGTCATTTATCCTCGACTAGCTGAACATTGAGGGTGTGAACACAACTGACAGTGCAATAAGCGGAAACGATTTTTGGTACAAGTATTGGTTAAGTGGGAAGGGTTTTTCATCATTTTGTGGTTTTTTGAGGGGTTGCTTGAATTTCTAATGTTATTAGACCAAAGTAACTAAAGAAAAGTTTACTTGAAGACTTTGATAAGTTCGCTACTTATATACAAAGTATTAGCACGAGCGTGGTTTAAATGGGTAGCGTTCGGTGGTGTTCACACTAGACGTTGGGGGTGGTCTTAGACCAGACGAGTTTCTTGAAATAACTTTTACAATGGTGAGATTGTGGCCCCAAGTTTTACCGAAGATCCTGTTGAATGTGTAGAGTGTGATCGATATCTTTTCTTACTCCTATCCTTCACGATAACTTACGGTTAAGGAGACATTCTAGACTGCTTGCTTTTTTTCAAAATTGTGAGGTGTGCTCCACTAAGTCAAAGGGGTTCAAAGGGTGATATCCTTCGTTTGATAAATATAACAAGATCTGTACTATGGGAATAGTAGAAACATATCTACTATTCCCATAGCACAGAATGCTAGCAGCATTTATAGGCAATATTGCGCAGGGCAAGTGTTTACAAGGAAGGAACTTACTTACTTATTACTTACTTAGGTAGCGCTTTAGAATTCACTATCTTCAACAAATCTGTCTAGCTGCTGGGATACACAGACGTCACCGATATGATCGGTCGTCCCCAGCACGCCGTCTTAGAGGATCTTACGGCAATTGAAGAACAGGCGAAACGAGTAGACTTTCAAGTAAATGAGCACAAAACCAAGTACATGCCAACAAACAAAGAAGCATCTGTCCAACACCTAGTACAAAACGTCACCGTTGGCAACAGTAACTTCGAAATGCTTAAGGAGTGTATCTACCTTGGAGTAAATATCAACTCCATGAATGACACCTTAGTGGAAATTCAAACAAAGATCTACCCTAGGATACCGCTGCTACTTCAGTTTGGCGAAACAAATGGGTTCTCATCACAGAGCAGATAGTCGAGTATTCGGTCTCATATTCGAGGAGGCCGAATGGTGGATAAGTTACAATCGCGAATTCTATGAGCTGTACCAAGATGTGTAGTCCAAAAAGCCAAAATGCGTCGACTACAGTGCCTCGGCCACATCGAGCGAATGGACAATAATAATGTCTCAGGCAGAGTTTCTTGACGGGTCCGGAGTTCGTTATAGTGTATCTTAAAAGATACATCATTGATAGTTTTCTTAAAAATTTTTAATATATTATTGGCGGAGTTCTACTTCCATACATATCATCTATCTTGCCACATGAAAGGTTAAGTTGTCTATGAACTGAGTGGATCTTGTTATCCAAATCGGAGGATCGGCCAAATCTTTCGATCAATTTATTGCCTTACAGTACAAACTTCGTTGAACCCTTCCGTTTTTAAGGACATCATTCCTAACTACGAAGTATATATTTATTTCATATCACTTTGTTAAAGAAACAAAAATTTATTTCTCCATACAAGACAGTTCAAAGGAATCGTCTAAGTAAGGATAATGTCGATCAAAACATGTATACTGCCCCAAATATTGAAAAAAATTAATACCAGTCAAAAAGTCTGTCTCCTTAAATAGTCTTATAAAGGGTTTTTCATTAAGTACTCCCTTTTCTCTTTTAAATAAAAGAGCTTGTGTTTTAGATATCAAACAAAAATTTATTTCGATTTAAAGTAGAGTCGATGAAATACTCCACGGAAACGCCTGCACATGTGAATGAACCCAACGAAGCCATTGAGCCAGAAGGAGGCTTCATCGCTGAGAATGATTGTGCGGTGAAAATTGGAAAATGGCGCGTGTAATGTTGTCGCAATTGAACAAGAACTTTAATACAAAAAATTTGCATAATTTGCAAACGGTATTGAAGTGCGTACTGTTCCAAGGAGTAAGACCATACCCCCAAATAGTCGAAACAACAAACAAACCCCAACTAACTTCACGCATAGCTAGAAAATCCAATTGTGACTGTGATCGTGTATTAGCTGAATTCCTTCGAATTAGTCCCAATTGGTTTAGTTGGATTTAGTGGATCTTAGTTAGAAACCCATCTTCGTTTCTAAACTGAACTTGTCAGCAGAAAATCTTTGTGTCAAGGGATGTTTCCTTCGGTTTTCAGTGAGATTATGGAAGGTGCCTTGAACAAGATTAGCAAATGTGCCACTGGATGTAGACTCAGTGTCATCCCCAGCAAAACGAACTAAAGCTCTTTACCACTAAAACCAAAATACCGACCAAGTACTCGCTTTATCCTCCATTGCCAAATACTTGATCCAAAACTAAACTGGGAACTCAACATTGAGCAGTGGGTAAAGAACGCCTGCGTGGCCATGTATGCTTGCAACAAAATCTTCGGTAAGAATTGGGGACTTCGCCCGAAAATGGTCATATATGTAGATGTACACCGCTGTGGATCGTCCTATGGATCGCTACTCTGGAGGTCTGCGTTAAGGAAAGGATACAATATCAAACTTATCAACGGAGTGCAAACAACAGCGGCTCTAGGCGTACCGGGGGCCATGAGAATATGTCCAACCAAAGACTTAAACGTAATATTGCACCTTTTACCACTCGACCTTCATATTATGGTTTTATCATCATGTAGTGCGGTCAGATTAAGAGAAATAGGATGCTGGTGTACCAAACCTTACGGTCACAACAGCATCCTGATTCTGTTACCACGAGATGTGGTAGCTAGTCCAATCAACTACATAACTCCCAGAGTGAACTTCAGAACGTCACGGTCAGATTGTAACAAATGAGTTCAAACAACAATTTTCACCGACGATTCAAAAATGAACTTTGAGGTAGGGGAGGGGATATTCTCTAATTCCCCCGATATTTCCATGTCTTCCAGGCGGAAGTTCTTGCTGTAAGTGAGACTTGCCGCCTAGTCAAGCAAACCAATTCCCCCCTTAACACAATAGCCACTCTCATTGGCAGCCAGGCCACTATTAAGGCAAATGTATCTGCCACTCGAAGCTAGCAGAACAGAGTAAGAAGGAACTTGCCTCGCTGGGTCATCGGTTCAGGATCAATCTACTTTGGGTGCCGGGTCACAGTAACATTGACGGAAATGAGGGAGCTGATGAACTAGCAAGTTGGAGATCTGTCCTTGATGGTTCCTTTGCGGAGGAGGTGAACGTCTCGCTGAGTACCCTTAAGGGTAGAATCTTTGTGTGGCATCTATTAAAAACGAAGGGTACGAAACTGTGTTGTATTCAGACAGATGTGGCCCAAATACTACTTGAATAGAACATAAGAACTATGAAATTGAAACCTTGCAGATATTACCAGCATATGTGTTGTTATGTTGTCTCTTTCAAGGCGATGATCTGTCTGAATCTGGCTGAGACCACAACAAAGTTCAACTTATGATAGTTTGTGTGGCGTTGAGACGTAAGTTGTTACCAGCGTATTGGATCTTTCATTTGCTAAAACCACCCAGCTTTCACTTCCTTTTACTGTCATATTGCTGATTTAGCATTTAATCGCAGGCACTGACTTATGAGGTCCTAGCATTATTACACGAGTTCCGTTTTCAATTTTCTTGTAGTTGGCACCCCAAGTTTATGTCTGACTGTCTACATTTCGTCAAGGAAACATGGTCAATGGCACATCACGTGTCCAGTGTCTTCTTGGAAGGTATGAATACTTTTATAGAAATCCAAATCCACGGTTGCATGGTACAAGTGGGTACGAAGTTCCATTACATGTCTCATACTTTTTCGTTCATCTTTTAACAACTGAGCAACCATCGGGCTTACTGGACAATAGCGGTACGAATAAGCATTGATTCGAATAATCGCGAACTGTAGACCTCTATACGAAAAATCTCAGCTACCTCTCAGTTGTGAAAACATAAAAACTCGCAAAATTTAGTCAAAAAGTCTGTGCATCAATTATATTTACTAAGTCATGCCACAAAGTCCAATCGCTTTCGATTCCAATTAATCATTTCATGATTCCACTTCACGTAGAATTTAGTCCACGAACCCTTTACAATCCTCGCTTGTACCTCCTCTCCCGCTTAACATTTCAGTAAATTAACCACAATGTCAAAATAAAATCCTTGAAAACCTGCAACAAATGTTTTAAAAATCCCACTAACAACCATCTGCTTGCAACCCATCAAACAAGGGCAAGGAAATCAAATAAAACCCAAAACTACCACTAAACTCCCTGTTCACAGCTCTCGGGCCCTCTTCGCTTCCTTTTTCCTTTTCTTTTTTTTTTTGTGTTCCAAATGACGTCTCACGTCACTGTGCTTTGTCTAATCAAATTGTTGTGGTATGCTGGGTGTTAAATTACCCCTCATCAAAGCAATCACATCGTACACACTTCTAAAAATATAACAAATAGAAAAACCTTCGACAGGAACAAAAAAAAAAAAACACAAAACGATTGTTTAAGGGCGCACTACAACCACACATACACCCAGGGGGTTGAACGAGAAATAGCAACAACAATCTTCTTTTTTTTTTGAACAAATGGTTACATCGGGTGTCGGATGTCGGGATGTCGGGATGTCAGCGACGAAGAAGTAAAAAATAAAAGTGAAAAATCAGGAAAAAATGAGAAAGGAAATCCACGCTTACATAGAGAGCACATCTCACATCCTGCAAACAGCGCGCGTTGAACATCAGCCAGGATTACAATCGATTTTCCGTTAAGGGTTTTTTCTTTAAAACAAAAAAACAAAAAAAAAATACAAAAACGTCCAACTGGAGGATAGGCCCTAAAGTCGAAAAAATAAAAAAAAAAAAACACAACAGCCCTCTAATGAAATGATAAATGAGGAATCCTTGTTACGTTCTTCAAGTTCCCTCTTACAGGAGATAGACAAACATTCCTTTAGTCCTTACATTTCAATGAGACGAGGGATGATGATGAAGATTCCACTTTCGGTTGGGAAAAGGTATTTATCGGATTTTCGGTAAACAGAGATGTGTCTCTCATTCCGGGTAAGTAACGAATTACCAATTACCCTCAAGGATGGGTAAGAAAAATCGGACCGAGCGAGGAGGGAAGAAAGATACCCAGTTCTCGGGTGGCAATGACACTAAGGCGCTAAAGTAAACAACACTTGATATAACCCGCACAAGGAGGGTGAGTGTGTGATTCCGTTTGATTGACAATTTATTTCTTGACACTTTTTTTTTTTTTGTTCCGTCTTCTCGGTGCTTGGGCCTCTTGGAGTGGCAATAATATGCCACACACTCGGATCGGAGTGCGGGGGTTATATGTAGTTGTCGCGTGTGCGTATGTGCCAAGTGTTATAATGATTAATTGGGATTAATAAATGTTTCGGGAGCGTATGGAGCGTAAAGTGTTAAGTGGAATGAATGTTGCACTAAATGAGATACTAATGAGGTTGAGTGGTGTCAGGATTGTTTTGTAGTTTATTACGGGGACTGTTGAGTGGAGAACTTGAAAGTGACTAATTGTTGTTGTTATCGAGAAGATAACTCTTTCTTCGGGGAGATAGAAATGGACACATCGAAGGATAATTAGGACGAGGTGATTTGTTCTTTTGATCATTTGGATTGGAGAGGGAATATTCAGAACAGATGGTATGGTATGGCCTGTGGTTGGTTGGGATTTTGTTCTTTTGCAAAGTTTCACAATTGATGATACACTTCGATTGAACAATTTGGGGTGGTAGGCAAAGGAGATGACCAGCACAGGATTTATAATCAGAAATTGGTCATGGGGATGGGTCTCCTTTAAAAGGAGAGATAGTCGTTACGATTGCTGAAAGGTTCCATTAAAATTGGAAAACAAAATGTGCTTTGATCCTCTCTTCTTCTGTTTGACACTGGACAAGTTTTCTAAGGGATGACTTTACTGTAGATACCTAGATTGGAACGCAAGTAGGTATGTTACACTAAAATTCGTTTAAAACCATCAATAACAATTGAGACTGAACCATACCGTTGAGCAAACTTACTTGAAGGAGTATTCTGAAAGATTTCCAATCGCTAGCGCACTTGCTGATAGTATTTGGATTAAGTAGTTAAAATTAGCGCGAAACTAATCGAAAGCTGGTAGGTTCACAAAAGAAAGATCCAATACCTCCTGAGTCAGTATTTTCACACACTTTTGAATGTCCTGCGAGAATTGCAATAACTTTTTTGCAAATCTGTATACTGCCACACAAGAAATTCACGATTTCAAGATCAAATCCATTATTTATGCACCAACAATAGCAGTGCACCCACATATCACTAGTAACAGTATCTAGCAAATAAATTAAACTGTGTACTATCTGTATCCTGTGAACTATTCCAAAAATTCACTGAATTATAGAAAGGATGATTGATGATGATTGTCAGATTATTTTGGGTACCTGAACACTGACGTATATTTCATAATATTCCATATTTCAAAATCTTGGACGGAGGTCAATATGGTATTTAAACCGGAGGCAGGTAAAAGCTCTTACGTCAATCCCAAAGATTTCAGACCCATAAATTTATTCTTATTGGCTCCATGTATCCGTCTGATGGACGGCTTCACAGAAAGCCTTCCGCCTAACTCGTCTTAGCCAGGTACAAAGATCGGCTTGCCTATGCATGGAGTAGGAGCACTAGCAACCACCCTAAAAGCATCCCTGGAAATTTTGTTTCACTTACCACCTTTAGATATTTAAGTAGACAAGTGGCGGGTTATGCATCCATTCGATTGAGGGCTGTATCATTGTGATCTAGTCTAAGTACTGGACACTACTCTATTCTTTATGATCTTGAATGAAACTTGACTACGTTCTTTGCCAACTTCTGTTCGACAAAAATTTTGAAACTCGTATCCCCTCAAGAGATGATTTGGCGAAGGATCTGTTACTTTAAAACACAGGATCCATATGTTTCTAAACGAACGGATAAAAAACAAAATCGGAGGTAGGAGGAGATGTTTTCTCCAACGATCTAAACATATGTATCTCTTTCTGCCTTTCCAACCATTATCGGATCTTCCAGGCGAGATCATAGCAAATAAGGATTAAGATATCCTCATTTTTACGGACAGTCAAACTGCGATCATATCTCTGGATCTATCATATTTAACTCAAAGAATTGCCCTAAATTGTCACTAATCTCCTAACCAAAGACTGAATACTGAACAATTCAACAGTGCTTCATTTGGAATTGTATGACCATCCATCAATTCATCATCTTCTCTGTACATGTCATGCTCTCTCCGCTCGTAGAAGATTGCACCTAGGTGAATCTTCTTCGAAAATTTAGGCGAATTGACTAACGCCAATATCAATAGTCTGCAGCTCTTGAAATTAAACTCCTGCTGGTGCCTGGGTAGTGCAAATTGATAATTTCAGATCCATGTGACAGCGCACGCGACCTGCCAGTATAAGCTATACCTGCCTATACCAATGCCGACGTACTAAACAAAAAAGGAGCAGAGCTCCCACTACATGACATAATTGAAGACAAAGGCATAAGACCACCGATATGGCTGTGGCTAAGAGTATTATTCTGGATAATATCATCAATATGAACGGGACACAGGGTTGGTGGCTATAGGGATATCTCGGTACCCAAGCGTAGTCCACAATTCAGCCTAACTCACCTAGAGAAAACAATCAGTGCTCCCGCTTTAGATCTTTACTCTTTCCCTAGACTTTGTGGCCAATGTGTTTATTTGTGTTTCGATTCTTTTGTCTAGCGTATGGCAGGGTCTACCATAGAAGGAAGACGATGGAAGGCCGGAAGTAAACAATATTGCGCAATCATCACGCTAGATGTCAAGAACACCTTCAGCATCGGAAACTGGCGAAACATCCTGCGAGCAGTTACCGCCAAGAGATTACCAGAATACCTGCAGAATATAATGACGGACTACATACATATTTTAGAAATAGGATACTGCTCTACGACAACAACGGATGGAACGAGGTAGTACAAGCCTCTGCTATTAGGTCCGCTACTGTGGAATCCAATGTATGATGACGTCGTCAGACTTGGAAATAATAGGTTTCGCCGATGACATAGCAGTCGGTGTAGTGAACACACTCCTTGAGGAAATGAAACATGACTGCAATGAGCCTCTCGGGATGGTCCAGTACTGGCTAGTACGCATGAGCCTACAACTTCCAGAATGAAAGGACCGAAGAAGTATTCATCAGCAGCAGGCCAGTCATGAAGACTGTAAGAGTAACCGTGGGCGATCACGTCCTAACTTCCAAATCAAAGCTGAAGTACCTTGGCATTACCATAGATGCAAGGCTAACGTATAAGCAGAACCTGTAGCATGCCGTTGATAAGGCAGCAAAGGTAACGGCTGCACTAAAAATGATTAGAGATTACAAAAAGAAGAGATTACTCCTAGCGAGAGTTCCTGCATTAATAATCCTCTACGGCTGCCAAATATGGGCTGGTGCCATGAAGAAGAAATCATACAGAAAGAAGGCTGAAACACCTTACAGAACCGACGCGTTGAGAATATGCAGCGCCTTCCAAACAACGCGGCATGTGTAGTGGCTGGCATGGTATCAATAGACCTTCTTGCTAAAGAAAAGCAACGGAAATACCGTGGCAGCAGGATAATGGGTACAGCGACGACTAGAAGTAATATTGAGGTACCACCAAGGATAAATTTGAAAAAATGGCAGGCGAGATGGCTATCACTCTGATAAAGGCAGGTGCACGCGGAGATTGATACCCAATATAGACAACTGGATCAATAGGAAGCAGGAAGAGCTGGATTTTTACCTGCCCTAGATGCTTACTGGCCATGAATGCTTCAGAGCCTACCTGCATAGGTTTAAACACGGCGACAACCCCTATTGCACAATGTGCACGGAAGCATGGGAGGATGAGGAGCACATCATGTTCCACAATACATTAACATTGTAACGAAAAACAAAAAACAATACAGAGATTATTCAAGCTATTCATTGTCTTCCATTTCAGGAGTAGAGCCGTCCAGCCAATTAAATCTTTGTGTAATAAGATCCCTATCGATCATTGTTTGGCATATAAATCAAACCATAGATTGTCCCATTTATGCTGACAAATTCGATTACACATTTTGACTTACAAAGGTCACAATAAAAAAAAATAAAAAAAAAATAAAAACTAATAACCAATTCGAGGCCATAAGTCATAAACCGAACTCGAGTTTCATCTCCCAACAGCAATGACACTCTTCATCTGAGAAACCCCATTAAAAGGCCATCAAACCGCCATGCCCGTCTCTAAAGTGTAAAATCTGTAATCAAAACGACATCGTAAAGCAACCCCAAGACCTTCCTACAAAAAAAAAAAAAAAAACACAAAAAGGAGTAAAACTCTCGTTCTCCCCCAGCAGTAATCTGCTTACCCAATAAAATTCAAATTTCAGAAAATTTTCCCAAAGGGACTCTCGCTCTAAATCTTATGTGCACAAGTATAATTAATTCCATAAGATGTCACTGTAATTGTGCCATCGTACTCACCATTATTGGCTATAATCGCATTCGATGCGGCTACTCCGGAACCGGCTCCATTGACACTGTTGCTCATTGAAGATGACGTCGAGTCACTCGTAACTATAAAAACCGTCATGAAGGATACTCCCAGAGTTATGTAGAATGACGCCATTTGTGCTGTCATTTTTACACACAAAAGTTTTACTCTAAGTTATTAATTTAAATTTAAAAAACAAAAAAAAAAAAAACCGAAAAAGAAAAGGATTTCTCTTTTTTTTAGGACATTGATTTTTTTTTTTCTATTTCAATAATCACTTTTTTTTTTAACAAAAGATTATTATTTTATTTTTTGATTTGAATATAAAAGTCTTTTAATTGTTGTAGCGCGTGAGTTTTATTTGCTATCCTGTCTTGTGTGCGCAGTGACCCTTGTTATTGAAAAATTTTCATTTTTGTTGCATCCGTTTTGGTCCTGTGGAAAAAAACAAAAAAAAAAAGAGTGTTGGTGAGTTATTTTTTTATTTTTAAAGAGGATGGAAATAATTAAAGGATTTCATTTCACAATTTGTTGCCCATTTAATCGGATTATATGTGAAAATAGTGATGCGGCGAAGGAGAGAGAGAGGGAGGCAGGATGAAAGACCTCTAACAAGGCGAAAAAGCAGTTTTTTTTTTTTCATCGTAGAATGCAACAGGATACTACGCGCGAGTACGCTGCTGTAGGTGTGGATGCATATGTGGTTTATGCAAGGCCCTGGGATATGCGGTGTCCTCGAGCGAGATAATGAATTATTTGCTCATCAGAATTGTTATTTCGGCCGACGGGGTTATTTTACGCTTCCTCTTTTTTTTTTAACATTTTTTTTATATGAGATTGATTGATGTGTCGAAAAATTGGTTTCGAAACGAGTTGTAGAGGAGTAGTAACCCCGCCGCCGATGAGAGTGAGTAAATTGTCCTTTTGTTTGGGCTTAATGCGAAACGTTTTCACAGATTAACAACTTTTTAAACTCTTATGGGGATGTAAAGAGGTTGATTGCTTCAAAGAGATTATTGAAAGTGAGAGGTAAGTGGCAAAAAAAGGACTCATTCAGTGGAATCGTAAGGATTTAGTGGCAGGTCAGTAATTTTAAAAGGTAAAATGTATTCTTTTAAGGCAGCGGTGTGCAAAAACTGCAAAACTCTGAAATAGGCGTATAGTTTTAAACAATGGAGCAAGAGGTCGGGACTTGAAGTTCGAGACAGGCTTTGATTTAACCAACTACCCGACAATTAGACTTTTCTCAAAGACAAATTTGGTATTTCGGTGTTTCAGAGAGACCTATTATACCTACCCATAATGTTCTATAGTATGTTATTTAATCCAGGGGATTTCAGGAAGTTCATAAACTTCTCAGGGTGTGTTGCAGCATGGGAAGTCGATGAGACAAGTCTCCGTCTTATATAAAGAGCGGGCCATCTGTTGGTTTCTTTTTGAATCATGTGTTATTTTGACACTGACAGCGCTCAAAGAATTGACAGAAACTCAGTATTCTGTATTCTGCGGTACGAAATAACGTTGAGCAACGTTGGGAAATATTGAAAAGTTACTTCCAAAGTGAATGCTGTGTTGCCGAAACAGTGTGAGTTTTGAAAAGAAATTTCGATCGAAATAATGCACCAACTGCAGCTGGTGTGCACAAGTTTGTGATGAAAGTTCGCGAGACTGGTTCGCTCATTGATAACTGAACATATTACCGTGTCCGTCCTGTGAGCCCAACAGAGAATATTGAGGATTTTTGCATGTTTCTGGAGTGACGGCATTATTGGCCCATTTTCCTTCCAAGACGACAATGGAAGAAACGTTGCAGTCAATGAAGAACGCTACTGAGGCATGATAACCGATTTCTTATGGCCAGAAATTAAGGATTTGGACTTGGACGAGCTATAGTTCTAGCAAGATGGGACTACGTGCCACACAAGCCGTCCAACAATCGATTTATAGCAAACTAAGTTAAATAGTTGTGTAATCAGTCGTTTTGGTGATGTTGCTTGTCCGCCACGGATCTGCAATTTGACGCCGTTGGACTTTTTTTTGTGGGGTTCCATGAAAAATCGATGCGAACAATCCAAAGACGATTCCGGCACTCAAAACCGATATTGGTCAAGCCGAGACCATCGAAAATGTATTGAAAAATTGCCAAGTAGTTATTCGAATGAAATAATATTCCATAATTAATCGAAAGGCTTACTCTTTTCAATAAAGTAACAATCATTGCAAAATATTGAACAGTGTTTCTATAGCCTCTTTCAAAAGAAATCAACAGATGATCCACCCTATAGACGAGGTCTGTGCATATTTAATATCTGCAAAGTCAAAGTCAGTAGTAGAATCCAGTGATTTATTGAATCTGTAGAGATACTAATTTATACATTTCTGTTCAGGAGTTGTTTAATAAGCATAGGACATGGTTCTTTACTCATGGTTTTGAAAAGCTCTTGCTTACTAGACAGAACGGCTATTAAATGATTATGTTAGCAACGAGTCAGCCTCGGTGAGCAGAGATCCAAGCCTTGCTAAGATCCATCTGACAACCTAATCCCAGTCCTCAATTCCTGCCACAAATGCAACAGCATACCCAGAGGACTTAGGATTCTAGCGAGTTGTGGATAGAATTGGTTAGATTTGTCAGATTTTTGACGAACTTTAGAATTTCTCCGCTCAGTTATGGCTTTGGCAGCTTTGAAGATTTGCAATACTTTCCACATGTTTTGTGGCCTATGCGAACAAGCTAATGTATGCGGTTTTAACAACCTTTAAGGTTGTAATTGCATGTACATATATCTGCATATGTTTCCCGTGCCCATCCTCGCCAGATCATCCACAGTTTTGTTACCTGGTATATTGCAGTGACCAGGTACCCAAATCAGGTTGACCTTGGAGGAGGTTGCAAAGATATTAAGTTTTTCCTTGCATTCCTTCACCAATGTCGAGGTGGTTCTTGGATTTGTTAATGCCTTTAGGGTTGCATGACTATCCCAGCAGAAGTTAATACAGTTGCTTTAGGTCAAGGTAAGGTAAGGGTCCCCGCCCTTCAGTATAGTAAAAATCTGTATCTGAAGACAAAGTCCCTTACTACATATCTTAAAGTTCTAGCTGTTGACTGTTACGTTCTATACAATTCATTGATGTTGTGTTGACATTTTCGTTGGGGCGTATACTTAGTTTGGCCCTCGTTTATCACTAAACCCATTTTGGTAGCTTCTGGTATTCAAACACAAGCGAACTCACAAGTGTCATCCCGCTGAGTTCTGCCATTTATTTCAATAGCGTCGGTTAGTAGTTGCACTCACTTTTGAAAGATTGTGCCTCCGGTGTTGCCTTGTGAGTTTCATACAATTCTTTCAATATGATGTTAAAGAAATCACATGACAGCGCGTCACCTTGTCTTTATCCCTTTTTGACATCAAAGGTCTCGGTGAGATCGTTACCGACCTTAAGCACCGAGCGTTCTCCATCTTCATACTCCACAAACGAATGAATTTGGCAGGGATGCTCTCTACCAAGTAATTTTCAGTTGCTTTGAATAGCTCGACTGACAAGCCTTCAGGTCCAGCAACCTTGTTGGATTTGAGCTTGGATATTGTTATCCTCACTTGGTTTTAGTCAGGTGGATGGAAATTTTGGCTAGATTGAATGATCCATACTGCCTGACAGTGAGATGTTGGTCTCCGTCGCCGTTATACATTCTGCATAAGAACTTTTTCCATATTCTCAGCAACGACTGTGACTCTACTAAAAGGTTTCCTCCTTCATCTCTATAGGCTTCTCTGTACAGGATTTCATTCCTTATTTTCCATTGTCTTAATTTTAGTAGACTAACAACGACTACCACTCATTTATCCATTTTGGTGTATCGACAAACGTAATGGAATGCCGAGCTATGTTAGACAAAATGAATACTAACAAACTTTAGTATGGAACCTTTTATATAATCCTCATGGTAGCTCTTGCTGTTTATTTGAATCATTGCAAAAACCATATCACCGGTTTAATCCACCAATTAGTTTCGATGCATGTACTTGTAGATTGGAGAACACAGATGCGATCCTTTCAAAAGTCTTGTTTAATTTCCAGGACTATCTTGACTCCTACGACGCACGACTTGGTCTATGAAAAATGATTGTAGATTGATATGAAAACTATGTATAATTGCGAATGCTCTAAATGCGAATTTGATTGTCTTGAACTCTGTCAACAACTCAGTTCTTGCCGGACGAAATATGCCTCCTTTGTCACAATTCCCACCATGAACCTTCATTGATCTCAAGTCCACCTACTTTTGATGTTTTTGAACTTTCACAATTGCATTTTTTTGGTTTGTTACGCTCAGGAGTCTTATGAACTTAGCGCTATGGTCAGCAGCTTTTAATGTCGAATAATTTTCATTTGGAAGAATCCGTTTAATGAGTCCAGTCTGCAATCAGCTCTGTTAAAGTCTCAAATAACCAAAGGGACAATCAAAGATGAAATAATCCTATTAGCAGAAACGGCTAGTACTGTGATATATTTTTTTTAAAGGAAATCCAAATCCCAGAAGTACTCAAACTCCGATTAGGTCCATTGTGCTTTCAGGTAGATTCCCTTTTTGATGCAGTGGTTCGAGAAACTTTAATTTTATCCGTTTCTGTCACACAGTTTGGTGGCTGTGTGTTACTGTTCCCCGCACCAGCTCGAACCTGCCTAATTCGGGTCATAAGCAAACACACTATCCACTACACCATTACCACTTTTGATACCTAGTATCATATGGTAAGAAAAATGTAAACTCACTGCAAGCAATGGAATACTACTAAGGTGACCTTGTCATTCAAAATTACTTGTAGCAATAATTACAAAAATCAAATACACCTTTCTTAAAATTGAAAACAAAGGAGATCCGTCCTTTACGTTCCAGTTAAAGGCAATTTAAAAGGGCATGTCAAGAGATATGCAGCCAGGAGTTACCGATCTGTTCAATCTACCTATTAGTAGACAGTATTATCCTTTCACTTCTTGAAAATATTGAAACATCAAAGTGATTAGCTTAAAGGTTTTCAGGATGAGTGATGAATGGTTCCGAGAAAAGTTTCACTATTTGAATTTCGATACAAGTCAATAGATTTGATATTGCAACTGGAACGGAAAACGCAGCTGCTCGCCCTTCACACAATGTTTTCAGTAAAAATACATCTACTGTTTGAATTGGAGATATTCAAATCTCAATCACTACATCAGATACTATTGACTGACTACTCCTCTCATTCTCCATGAATGAAAGTAATAATTTTAAAGTAAATTGGCAACATAATGCAAACAAGAACCTTTAAATCTTTTCATCGTATAGTACGAGTCTACTTTACTAGGGCAAACAAGTTGCTTTTCAAATTTAACTAACCCACCAGAAAATCGCATCCTTTTCTTCTTCTCTTCATCAATCTGCCTGCCTCTACCTACCCTCCACAGTATCAAGAAAAACCACTCTAGTCTAAAGTGTCGTTTTCATTTTTATTCTTCCCGCAAAATTTGTTCGCTACATCAAATTTTGCGCGCTCCCCTGTCTCTCTTTCTTTCTTTTTCCTCGGGTTAACTGCAATCCTTTAAAAACTGTTA
The DNA here is from genome assembly GCA_905220385.1 of Xylota sylvarum. NCBI lineage: Eukaryota > Metazoa > Arthropoda > Insecta > Diptera > Syrphidae > Xylota > Xylota sylvarum. The sequence goes on along the minus strand of LR999957.1, from coordinate 94,830,881 downwards.
TCCTTTCAACTTGAAAAATACGAAGATGCAAACCCATCCCATGGTGTAGGAGTTCAAATATTCATCTGTAGCAACAACTGTGTTCGCGTTATTCGTATATGAGAACTGCTTTCCCCATGGCAAAAGCCCGTCAATCACTCGCGGCTCCTTCGCGACACATAAACCAAGTTTTCTATCTTTTCAGTTCTCCTAGCAACATCCTTACCGTGTCGCCGTCGTCGTCATCGTCATCGTCATCGTCGACAGAGTCGTCGTTGAAAAATCCTTGAAACAATAAAAAATTTTAAATTTTTACTTAGTCCTTCTGAAGAAAAGGACTCAACTCAATTGCCACTATCTAAGACCTGAGACCCTTGGAAACCAGTTCTGATCAAGTGTTCACTGTCATACATGTGTGTAAAATACATTTTTTCCTTTTTTAGAATTCCAACTTCTAGTAGGTGTATGCAAACAAGGATAAATAATGATCAGTGGCAGGAAAAAGAAACGCATGCTGTGATATTGTATTTGTAAACCCGAACAAAATGTAAATCCTTAAATTATTATCCTTGAGGTGATTTTGTTTCCCGCCTCTCCCCGTTCGCATTGCATTAAAAGGATAATAAAAACCGAAGAAAAGAAGCAGAAACGCAAACCCTCTTAGCGTAGTCGGTTTGGTAGACCTAACCGTCAACATTGCGTGCCGTCTTTTGCACTAATTGAGACCTGTCATCCGCGTGCTATTTTTTGCAGCAGCAGCGCCTTGTTTCTTGATTACATTCATCTGAGTCATTATCCTGTTTGAAAAGGGTTAAATTGGAACAACAAACACGTAGAGGATAGGGGGCGGCCTTTTTTTTTTTTTATTTTATAGAGAAAAATTGAAAGACCGACGACGCACAGCCAGCGCAGTGAAGAGAAAAATCTGTGTATGTAGTTGTGTTCCTCTTTATAATGAGTGCGCAATCTTCCGTGGAAAGACTTTCCGTAGCGGGATATGCTGATAATTAGTGCAAGGATTTGCATTGATATTGAAAGTTGTAAGGAAAGCGACACGCGGTCATGTCCTTGTAATTTTACATTCGGTTCATTTGTAATTGAATGGAAGGTATGATATCAAATGTGTGGAAAATAGGACACGTTTTGAGGTAAAGGTTATCGCCTGGTCTTGTTTGCTGTTTTAAAGACAAAATTGTGAAAGGATTTAAACGAATTCCTGCCGATGACAAGGGGCTTCTTTAAATTTAGAAAAGTTTTAGGCTAAAAATACTCATTGGACCTTATGAAGAAGGTAAAAGAAAAACAAACCGGAATAAAATTCTTTGAGTAATGGCTATGCTTATACATAGTGGCGTGGGACTTGGTTCTATTTATGTGGTGGCTTACGCGTATTCTATTCTTATTTTGCAGCCATATTATCAGCTAAAATTATTCTTATAAGTTAACTATAAATGATGTTCTCTAAAACAAAAGCAAGAGAGGTGAAAATCATTTTTCTCGCTAGATTGTATCCAACTCATTGAGGGCTGCCCTATTTGTCGATTTCTTAGAAACTGCATTCCAATTGTTTGAAGACGAACTTGTAGCTGCATTCAATTCTAATATCTTCCATTAGCCAAACAAGTACATATGCATCTCATTAAGACTTAAATACTCGATATCGTATATCCGATGTAAGACATGTCATCGAAATTGTTACATTTCGCTGTTTTAGTTCTTATCCAAGAAAGGTTCACTAAAGTGCAGTTGTTCATGGTATTGACTGGTCTGAAACAAGTGGTTAATACCTTTTAGTCTTAGTTTGCTCGAGAGAATATGTAGTCAGGTAAAAGAGAAATTAGAGCATACGAATTTGTTTCCACCTTAGTAGGACGGTGTCTTACAATGCATTTCAAATGTTTCCAACCCCGAAATATATGTATCCTCGTGTTGCGTAAACATTGACTCCACATTATCATTGAAGCATTTACATCCCTTCTTTCCAAAGTCATGGAAACGCTGATAAATCATCAGCTTCTAAAATATCTTGAAGCATGAAAACTTCTCAATGACCTGCAGTATGGTTTTCGTAGCAAAATGTCCACTGGGATTTGATGGTATATATCACCGAAAAGTGGAACCACTATATGCATCATTCTGGTGAATGTTAGATTGTTTCGCTTGATATTTCAAAGGCATTTGACAGAGTTTGGCCTCAAACTCTTTTGTCGAAAATTCGTGCGTTTGGCATCGATGAATATCTTCTTCAATAGATAAGGAACTACCTTTAGGAACATTAAATTCAAATTGTTTTCTATGGTTTCAAGTCCCATCATATACACCACTGGTGTCCCGCAAGGTTCCGTTTTGTCTCCGACTGTCTTTCTTATTTTCATAAATATTCTTCAGAGTCATATCTCTGCTCTTCAGCCGTGGAAATAGAGTGGGTTCATATGTTAAGCGCATTAGATTGCGATGTTGCCAGCATATAAACAACAGAGTAGAATTTAATGCTGGCACTTGCATCGCCGAAACCGAAAAAGTTGCCATTGTCTGTTAATGATCATCTTCAATGGAATGACCAAGTAATCGCAGACGCCAAAAATGCTGCGAATGTCCTTAAGCGATACAGGAAGTACTTAACCCCTCTAATCTGCCTGCAGTATACAATGTATGTATAATATATGCATCCGCCCCAAGCTCGAGTATAATACTCATGCCTGGTCCGGTGCACCTGATAGATATATAGTTTCGCTTGAACACCGCAAAAATATTTCCTGTCTCTCATTATTTTATTGCTTCCAACAGTGTTCTAGCCAGTTGCAAGCCGCTCGTTTAATTTTCCTGCAATACACGTAATTCTCTGAATGCTCATCAGTTTACCCTTAAGGCTATCATTGGAAGTACCGACCAATATAGGGACTAGTTCCTAATGCTTTAAAGCTCTACTTTTCCTTCACATTAGAATCCCCAAACATTCAAAACCAACGTTCGTCGGTATCTCCTATCTTCTTTTCTTACCTCCAACGCTGTTTCTTGACATTTTTAAGGTAGGTATAAACCCTTGAACGCGTGTGAATAATTAAAAAAAGATTATGTAATCCCGAGTACTAAAAATTTCGTTTCCATCCCGGCAAAAAATAGACGCATTGGGCTTGATATCCTAGATAATTCCAAAAAGATATCACAATCATACATTTTACCAAAAGTCTGATAAAGATACCATCTGCTTCGGATACAGAAAGAAATTATAAGTCCTATTAAGTCATAGAACATAAATCACTGATCAAATACAGAATCTATGTGTTCTCCCATGACCAAGGTAACTTCCTTGTAGGTACGGTTATTTCATAAAACACATCGTGTTTTCCAGCATTAAGCTAGACCATTTGATTCTTTCTGTAGGGGCTTTATAAATAACCAACCAGTGCAGACTGATTGCTTAACTGGCGTAAATTTTTCGTCAATTTTGGTTGGTCATTAAAAATTTCGTCGTATATTTCTCACATCATGTTACATATGTGTGAATTTAGAACGTCTTCTCCGACACTTGGAAATTCGTACCGTGGCGTTCTAGAAAAAGTGTCAAAGTATGCATGCATATGCATCAAAAGTGCAAACATACTCAACATTTGACACAATGTCCAATCTGATGACCCTGGGTGTTTTCGAGAAGTTTACAAGTTTTTTCACAGCAGTCTTACGACTAAACTGACAATTCCTGGATTATAAATCAAGTAAATTTAAAATTTTACATCAATCCACCGCATCTGAAATTTGATAGAAATGTCTAGGCAACAATTCTTCAACGCAGTTTTCCTCTTATTAAATGCCACCAATGGAAGTTCTCTTATGGTACTAAAACTGTCTATATATGTCAAGTCTTGTTTACATGTACGCTGCTAACATCTCATAGAGTCATTTTTAGTTCAGATAGTATCTAGCTATCCCCATTGGTTAAGTTGAAGTCATTCATATATGGATAGGTTCTTCCATTAAGAGCTGTCAAACACAAACCTGTCATTCCTTGATAGCTGTCAAGTAATACCTATGCATATGGTTCAAGAAAATGAAACAATGAACGCGTGAGCAACGCCCATAGAAATTTTGAAAAGTTCGGAAAGACATTTCGTGAAGTTCGAACTTATTTCCACCTTCTCGCCCTGCTATGCTGGATTAAAAATTTGAATCTATCGCCCAGGTTAGTGATATAAAGACTCCAATTCGTGCTTGTAAAGGCTGATCTAAACTATATAGCTGGAAGCTCATGTTTGTCCATAAAACGCAGCTCGCTACAATTAGGCATATTCCAAACCAGACTACACCTCATTTTGCATAAAGATCTTGGAATTCATGGTTACAAAGATAAAAGTTAGTTCAGTTGACTCAAAAATTTAAGCCGGTGGAGTATGAACAACGTAAAACTTCGATAACAAGAAGAGCTATCGCATCTGGGACACCTAAAACCCGAGGGTGATTCGCGAGCAACCTTCCCATCCAAAACGAGTGACAGCTGGGTGTGATTTTTGGACTTGCAGCATCATCGGGCTTAATCTCCATGAAATTGAGGCCGGTGCAGATAACACAGTCGCTGTATTGCGCTACCGAACAATTCTGGCCGATTTTTTTTACCTGAAGTAGAAGTGTCTACTAGACTTAAATGTTATTTATTGGCAGCAGGGGCTACGAGCCACACAAGCCATGATACAACCGCATTATTGCACCAGACTTCAACTGGCCGTCTAGATCGTTCGATTTTACTACGCTAATTTCTTTAAAGATATGGTAAGGATAGGGTCCACAATGATCCACAAACAATTCAATAGCCAAAAATAATATCAGCTGTTATTTGCGAAATCAAGCCACAAATGTGCGAAAACGCACAAAAATTTCCTTAAAAGGATGTCCAATTGCAAGAGGCCCGTAGAGTCTTCGAATCAAACCTAGAGAAACAGCGCAGTAGAGGAAGACCTCGCCTTAGGTGGCGCGCACTAGTAGAAAGGGACCTCAACCGACTTGGAGTGCGCAACTGGAAGCAGTTAGCTAAGGACCGGACTAACTGGAAAGGCTTGTTGGTTGAGGCCTATGTTAACCCTGAACTGTAGCGCCACCTAAGTAAGTAAGCAATTGCAAGAGAAGCCGAGATTGGCATTGGTATAATGGTATAGTCTGTACTTTTTTACAATTTTTCGTAAAAAAAGTCTCTTTTTTACTAATTTAAAATGAAAGCTCTTAATGGAAGACCCTACATATTGCATTTGCATTCTGATGTGTTATTTCATTTGTTTGATAATCCGTCCACTTTTTGAAAAGGTTTGAAAAGTCTGTTGCGACTCACTAAATTGCCATATTGGTATTCTTGAAGAAGCCCCAGTTAGTAAGTTTATTTTTTAAAGCCTCTTTGAAATATTGTTTAATTCAAATTCTAGGACATTTCACTATTTATTGCCTTTGGCTATATTTTTAAGAGGATCAATGAAGTACTCCCCCAACTAGAAATTATCTACAAATAAATTTGTAGTGGTTTGCTAGGTTTTATTATTCCATGGACTGGGACTAATCGTGGAAAATTGTTGTCTCTACATACATTTCTTCATGACTCAAGATTATCCTCTACTCATTCTTAAGCTTGTAAAATATAGAGTTTCATCTCTGCCACACCAACTACTTAGTTGGATGGATGTGTCCAGTATACAATTTGAGAACTACCCTAACTATATGTATAATGTCCATTCTTTAAAAGAAATTCTATGATTCAGATGTTGAAGGTGCAATGTCAAGTTGTTTTGGTACAAAAGCCAAAGTTTTCAAAGTTTTTAAGTACAATCTCAATGCAATGGTCAATACAAAGTCCTAGTGTACGATATAGTCGTATGTGAGTTCAAGTATCCACATCATTGTATTTTTTATTTTGCAGAATTGAACACAGCGGGGAGCTAAAAATAAAACAGAAACAAGAAAGAGGAATTTTAAACAATATTCGCGAATCCTTTACATTGTTCTGATCCTGTTGCCGACATTGTAGAATTTAATAAACTTACGATTATATATTGAACATTAGTATGGTTTCCTCGAAAGCATCAGGTATTATTATAGACCATTCCCGTTCTATTAAAACGAATTTTCTTATTCACTCTGCAGTAAGGTAAGACAAGTATGGAATGCAACGAGCGATAGAATACGTTCTTGGAAGAGAACAAAGCCACAAAGGACTCGCATGTCATTGTCAATACTTAATCCCCCTTTTCGTGTGCATCAAGAAAATGCTTGCTACTCTGAATTCCTAGTCACGTTCCATAAATGCTAACAGTACCTACCTACGTATAATCGAACACTGTTTTTGAAGCGTGTAACTTCAAGTGGAAATTCGAAGGATAACTTATTCTAAATGTAACTTGTCCTCCAAACAAAGCAAAAAAAAAACAAACAAAACTAGTACCATTTCCAGTCAATAAAATACATAATTGGGGATTATATTTTTCACTATAAACAATTATTATGTACATTTAGATACCATTTAGTGGGAACGAAATTATTTTGCAGTTATTTTGTTAAGGTCAAGAGCTAAAAGATTACGTTTGTGTTTTCTTGGCAACAAATCTCTTTTTAATGGTACATCCTTGACACTAACCTACAACAACAACTAAACACTGGAGGATCCTTCTCACGTCAGAATCTAAAATAATCCGCGGACAATGGTTTACCAATTAACTAGATATTTTATTTCAATTGCCACGTAGTCATGGATACGCATGGATAGCAGAAGAACTTTCCACCCCATTAGTTGACGGTTGTTATTTATTTATTTTTTTTATTCATAAGGGGAAAATATTAAATAATGTTCTAGGTACTTAACGATTGATTTTTGATTCAATAGCAGAAAAATCAAAAGCAATAGCAGCAAAAACAAAACCTCATCCGACCCACACTTACACTGAAAATATTTCACTTTCGTATCATTGAATCAGTTTTCCACATCAATTTATTAATCCGTTTGTTTTCTTTTTTTTTTTAATTGCACGCGTAATTAAGCTACCCTTCATTAAATTATGCGCACAAAAAAAATAAATAAAATCGACCGGGAGTCAAACAGACAGGATAAAATCCTTTATTGGCGATTAATTGCCATGAAAAATAATCGAGAGGAGAGGATTGAATTTTTTTTTTTTTTTTTTGTAATTATTTTCAAAACAATACAAAAACAAAATGATAAACAAAAACTTGAGTTTAATCAGCGCACATTAATCGCGTGCCCGTTTAGCCCTTTGTTCGTAGTTAGATGAATCATCCCCGAAACAGGCTTATTTTACCCCCGTCTCGACTCTCGAGTAGCGCACTTAATTTAAAACAGGCAAATCTTTTTCAAAACAAAACACGAGCAATATCTCATTTAACTGATTCACTGCAATTCTCGCGAGAAAACACCGCAACAGAAGTTTAGAATTTCTTCTCAAGTGGAGCACAACACGTGCGACAGATCATTCCCGACAGACCGACAAATACTCCAACATCCAATTGTGTAGACGACCGAAACGGCACTAACTCTGGCTGGCCGAACAGAAATCTCGTCGGTCGCATGCATCACATCCGAAAAGCCGAAATGTTTTCACATCTTTGAGATACAAAATGGATGGGATTTACCATGGCCACCGTGTGATGCTGCTGTAGATACTGTTGCCTGTAGTAGTTGTGCCGATGAATTTAGATACTGTGTGTAGCATACTTTACAGTGAGAGAGCGAGTTTCGTTTAACAGAATGAAATTGTCGTCGCCGTCATCATCATCATCATAATCATCATCTTCAGCATCAACATTAGCATTAACAGAGTCGTCATCAGCATCATCTGCTCATGCCATAGATGAGCATCATTGTCCGCAACCAACAAAGCATCTAGAACCGCATATTTCTGGAATCAAAGGTGTATGGTGTGACTGTGGCAACCCTCAGTTGTGGAGTAAAAGTCAAAAACATTCTCTCTCACACTCTCTCTGTCCAGCAAACACCCTCGTTCGGTGCAACAAAATCAGAACAATCTTGTTGGCTGTAAATAACAGAGAAGCTATAACAGGTGAAATCTATGTTTAAGGGATGATAAGAGAAATTTTCAGACTGAAGAGTGCAGACTGTTTGTGTCTGCAAGGAGTTACAGTGAAAGAGAATTGTTATGTTATTTTACATTACCATGTCATTGGTCGTTAGATGATGTTTAGTGTTGCAGCAAAGCTATAGGGCTCGTCTGATCTTGATTTCAACTAAAAAATCTGAAACATATGTACAACATACAAATGGGCGAATATAGAATTTGCTTTCCCTTTGTGGCTATCGAAGAATCCTTGCGTTGGCAAGCGTAAACTACTAATGACTCGAATATAGTCCCTGGCGTCATTTTCTTTCACAAGGTCGCCCTAAATGACAAACTGACGTGAAAAGCTATTAATTTGCTTTCAACTCAAAAACGGAGGCATTACCAAAAATTGGTTTTCTCTGTATAAAGATTTTAAAAAGATACAGAAGTCAGCCTTGAAAAACGTAGTCATTGAGTAAACTTTCCTGTATACACCCTGTATGGTATACGGTCTGTAGTCAGTTTTTGTTGTACATTGTCTTATTTTCTTGGCTTTTAATCACTTTTATCCGTTCATACCTTAAAGATAAATTTATTCCTACTGACATTCAAGTCATCATCTGCAGCAGTTCAGATTTTTAACGACTTAAGCTGGTAACTTTGTTTGACTTAAAGGAATTGTAGCTTGGTTTTGGTAAGGTTGGAATATTGTGTAATATCCCGATTCTAACGATTATTAACGTTATTATCCTTCCTTTACAAATCTTTACTCCTTCATGATTTCTTCGTTTTTGGTAAAATCCTTTCTCAGGAAAGACGAACCTACATATAATGCTTAGACAAAACCCTGGGATGTCTACAGGATCTCGTTAATTCCGCTCTTGAATAGCTAAAGACTTCTCGATTCTCTATCCTCTAGGATTATATTTCAAAGTTTAATGAAGAAAAGTTCGCGTGGTTGTACATTGAACTAGCGAACATTACATTGAGTTTTCGATCATCTACCATGGACGATCATATTATGTGTACGTTAGTGACCTTATGGGTTCTTATATTGTTATTTGCCTTCACATAGTCGATGCCAAATCAAAAGAAGTGTTCCCATCTGAGTTCTCATAATGACTAGTTCGCAAGTCCTAGTTTTTGTTACTTTGTGTTTGGCGTTTGGTATCGATCGGCAAATGTCATGGCAGTCTGTTTGGAATTACAACCTTCAATGCTTGATATATCGACTGGATTAGCCTTTGCTTGAAACGGTTTATGCCTCTATTGCCACTGAAGCGGTCTCCCACATTGCTAATGCCCATGCAGCACACTACCATCATCTATTTCAATACAAATTTGAGTGTCCTAAATGGAGTTGTGTAGACTTTATATTTTAATAATCTAACCAAGGACATCCTTATCAGATTTATCTATTCTTAGGAAGTACCGAAGTTCCCAAGTTTGCTCTAGAAACGTGCTGGAATTTGTGTTAATTGTTATATGACTTTCGCATTCTTATTTGGGCGATCAACCTGCTTAGCTTCAATGCAAAAATATACAAATTAACATTTTGGTTCAAAAAAGCCAGCTTTAGTGTTATTTGACTTTTTGATATTTTCAAGGATTTGAAACTAACCGCTAAACCACGTAACCCCTTATTTGTAAAACTTTAATAAGATGCCTGTATGCTTTTGCTAGTATCTATAGTCAGTTGCAAGGCCATCTTCATTATTGTTTCAGAACCATCTTATGTATTCTAGTATTCCTTACTGCATTAGGAATAACTAAGCAGTATTTACAACGAATTCGACCACAGGATCATTATGTTCCCCTTGAATAGTTGGAAAGTATTTTAAATTATACTCGTACTGTTTACATGCACTTGACATTTTCCGGGCCACTATTCCGTCCACAAAACAAACAAACATTATGTCAAAATTATAGAATTCAACTCAAAAACCATACGGTACCATCTGTTCATGTTTAGAATATTCGATTTAACTTCTACTTTTGCTTATAAAAGCCGAATTAAAAATTATATTTAGAAACAACATATGTACGTTTTGTTTCGTCTTCCTTTCCGGTATTGAGAAAAGTCTTGACCTGACTTTGTTTATAAAATAATTCCAACGACAACAAACAACATCTTTAATATCTTTTTCACATTAAAAATATTTCCTAGGGGAAAATTGGACATTTTTTGAATACTGGGAAAAAACATTTTGTACACTCTTTACCTTTGAGTTTGAGTATCTCTTAAAACTGCAGCATTTCCCCTATTTTCGAAAATGCAAGAGAAATTGTTGAAGAGATGAAAAAATAAATATTTCCATAATATGGGACGAATTTTCAGAATAGTCAGTACTGGTTTTGAAATTGAAAAGTCACTATTAGAGAACTTATGTAGTATTATGATGCTACTTGTGTTGGTTTGATTTTTAAACTAACACTTTTGACACTTACAGGCCTGTTCGTAATACTATCATTAAAGCCACCGGAAAGTTTTGATTTTGAAATACCGGGACAGGTACTGTTTGTAGAAATGCTTACAAAAATATTTGAGTGCAGCTAAAAATTTTACGAGAAAATAATAGCGCAAATTGTATTCATTTCATTGCAAGATTTACACTTCTGACACTCGAAGGTTCTCATAATTCAGAAAGACTACAGGTTGTGTATTTGATTGCGATACGACTCACGAAAAGAACTATTCTATTTTATAAAATCTACTCTCCAGATCGGATTCTGAAAGTCCACTAAGACAGACCTTACCTTACTCTTTTTCTTGGGTCGGTAACATTCAACCAAAGACTGTCAAATTCCTTGTAACGTGGTGGTTTTTGTTTTTACAAATTGTCACAATGTACCTAAAGTTTTCGATTTTGCCGATTTCTGTACACGTTTTCTAAAAAATTGCTTGTTCTTTGAACCGCAGGATCGGATCCTTCTAGTTTCTGAGAATTTGATATTTACGAGCGATGCTGTTTGAGTATGCCTGAATCTTGGTACATTCTTCTGTGTTTCGGAGACCTTGCTACAATTTTTTCCTGATGCTCCTAACACTAACTAGAATTACCTCTTTGAAAGGATATACATATGTAAGTTTGTAGTTCAGGTCTTGAACTCAACTCTTCTATAAAGAAAACTATTTTATAAGTATTTCGTAATGCTAATTTCTGTCCTTTCGTCAGAATTAAACCACACAACAAATGCATAACTTTTATTTTCTAAAATATCTCTTTAGCTCTCCCCTTCCAAAGTTCCCCCTAAACAACATCCCGAATTCCCCTCTAAAACAAACCTCATCAAATACGAATAACCTTAAGTTCGAACATAAACTACCTAATGTTCGAAAAATAAATAAATCATGTTCGAAAAAAAAAGTGAAAACCAGCCGGCAAATAATATCACAAATAAATAAAAGAAAAAAAAAACTCTGCACACCAAAAAGCTATCCTGCGATTATTTGGGAAATGAGTATGCGTCGTCGTGGAGAAAAATCGGTGGGAATCACTTGAAGACGGGGTAGCGCCAAACACATGTCAGTGGGGGATGAAAGTTCAATCAGCTGACCAATGATATGCCTGTAAAGTATCTTCAAACCGTTCCGTTGGGTCTTGTGGTGGGGGAACATGAGTAAAAGAAAATTACACATACAGATGGATGGCTGATTTGGAATTAGTTAATTGTTGGTATTATGTGGGACTTGTGGGGGTTAGAAGACTGTATGGGTATCGCGTTTGGGTGGTAGTTGTGTTTAGAGAATTTTTCTTAGAGGCTTCCCTGTTTTTTCTCGTTGCCACCTACTATTAATACAAGGGGAGGAAACCTGTATCTGTCGGTTGTACTTTCAAGGAAAGAAAATTTATGAAATATGTATGTATATACGAAAATTTTAGTTTACATACTTGTATGTTGATACTCAAAAATGCTACTCGTCTATACCTACACATATTTTTACCATAAACCATTACAACAGCACCTTCTCGTAGGATTTTAGAGTTCCTAACTTTGAGACTCAACACCATATGTGCTGCTTGACTATCAGAATAAACTCCCGCCCGAAACATGGTTCTACGTAAAGGCTTTACGATTTTAGGGCGTCTAAACACACCCGCAAATGACCCGAAACCACTTTGAAACCACAGCTAACAATAAACAATTTCTTTGTTCTGTTACTTACCCAAGATCCCGATCTTAGACTTTCTCTCAAATGAAAAAGACTTGGTCATAAAGTGAACTCCTTTGGGTATCCCAGCATGCGTGCAGCAAGTGAAAATCGCTAAAGACTGCTCTGCACTCGTTGTTTGGTAGCATAGTGAACTATGGTATCCTTCCTTGCTATTGAGGGTGTTTTCAACAATTTCAAAACAGAAGCTACTTACATAGGTATATCTGCTCCACTTGGCGACTATCTTTTCTATTGGATCAAGCAAATGCTTAAAAGCAGACTTATCCATGCTCGGGTGCTATGGTACAAAAAGAGATCGGTGTTCAGTGGTACACCCCATAGCGGAATACTATCATTACCTTGAATAAAGAGACAGTGTCAGTGTCATAGCTTATGTGGATGACATTGCTGTAGCGATATCAAGAAAGCTCCTTCTTACAGTAAAAGACGTGATGGAGTCTGAACTTGCAAAGTCGACGGATAGTGTTGGTCTCGGAATTATTCATCTAAGACCATCAAAGTATAACTCCTCCTAAAACTCACAGGTATTGAACTGCAATTCGCAGATCACGTCAGATATTTGAATGTGAAAACTTATTATTCAAGACTATTTCATGAAAGCATCAATTGCTCTTTATTCATATAGGAAAGTAATGAGCTCGAATCGGGGCCTTCAGTCCCGAATCGTCCATTGAATATATGTACATACATACATGGCAGTCGTCAAATCCATCCTCATGTACCGAGTACTAGTCCGATGGAGGGTACTTGACAAAAAAATAAATATTGCATCACTACAGAAGGTTTTAATGTTATCCTGCCTCTGCATAACAGGCCTGATTTCCATTGACAACTTTGGGAAGCTAATGGCGGCAAAAAGAGCATTACGGCTTAGGTTATCCTCGCTTAGGTTATTTACTTATTCTAATATGTGCCACGTAACTAAACCTAACCGGCCTTTGCACTATTCCCAGTAATTCAGACAGTACTGTCCCTTATTTAGACATAAACGCCAAGTATAAAACCAGTATTTCTAGGAGAATTGCTTGGGAATCTGAAGCAATTTAGAATGAGTCGACGAAAGAGATGTACACAGATGGATCCAAGACACCAGTTGGTACAAGTGTGGGAGTCTTCTCCAGCTTGCCGGAGTTTTTTGACACCACACGATTGCCTGACCACTGTAGTTTGACAGCAGTCCTAGAAGCCGCAGCTTGGTTTTCAATTAACACAGTAAATTGCAGCGTTATCGTGTCATACAGTCAAGCAGTAATAAAAGCCTTGGAATTGCCAATAATACGACTCAAGCGGATCTCTTAACGTGACCGCTCTGAAATGCGGTTCTGGGTAATGACAAAGCGAATGAGCTCTGGCTAAGGAGAGTTCCTCAGGAGAGTAACCTCACTGACAATAAGGGAAGACCGTCAGCCCCTGTTAAATCATTAGAATGGCAAATAGTAGGTGGAATAGCTTCAGTCTCTCATCAATACAAATCTGGCCAAAATTAGATTCTAAGAAATCTAGGAGACTTATTGTCGTTAGAAGGGCACTCTGTAGTACGCAGACATGCTAGAAAGTTGTATGGTCCTTTCAACTATTTCTAACGAAGAAGAGGAAGAAACTATGACGCACCTTCAGGTTTAAGAATGAAAACAATTGGCCAATACTTCTTCGGTTATCTAAGTGATCTTCCCAGACAAAATCAAAAGATGTTTGTCTCTGGGCCAAATTGGTTTCATGCCTGAACATCAAATCATCTCACGGCATAGATTCACATCGAACCTGGCTACCCGGCCTCTTATCCCGTATGGGAAATTTGTATGTACATAGGTATGTAGTTCCCGGTTATTTCCCTTGTGGTATCACAATGGACCTTCAATTATCAAATGTTTCTCACTCTAGGGATAACTCTCGAATTCTCAGAAGTTTTAGACCGTTAGTGTTCATCCATTTTCATTCATCTTATCTTAAAACAATCAATCGCGACCTCGTCCATTCTTGACAAAGTCCCTTCCTCTAATCTATAGATCGATGTTTGTAAATCTGCATTCGTTCCTGAACAACGAAAGGATAGTGGTCCAAGTCAATCCTAGCCGTCTTACTGTGGAAGTGTCTTGTGTCGATTGCTATGCGCAGGATATTCTCTCTCAGAAAACTATCAAAGTTTTATTCTCCAATTAGCGCGGTCTTTCGCTAGCTGCCTTCAATTGCGGACTATAAGTTGGTTGCGATCCTCCTTTACTTGTGCGCGTCACCTAAGGAGAGGTCTTCCTCTACTGTGTTGTTTTTTTGGGTTGGATACGAGGACTTTTCGGGCCGGAGTGTTGATGTCCATTCGTACTTTATGTCCTAGCCATCTTACTAATGGGTACTTCTCTGATCAGGTCAATGTCGCTGTACAGAGATTGCTGTTAAATCTCCTCCTCCAAATCCCGGCCGAAAATTATCTGAAGAATTTTGCGTTTAAAAACGACTAAGGATATCTTCATCCCCTTTCGTGCTAACATGCCTCTGCATCATACAGTAAGACTGGGATGTTGAGGGTCGTATATAGAGTGTCCTTAGTATTTCTCCACAAGGCATTGCTACTCAATTGTCTTCTTAGGCCAAAGAAACAGCGATTGGCAAGTGTAACTCTTCATTTGATTTCTGATATGGTGTTGTTGTCAGAATTTATAGCGGAACCGAGAAAGACAAAGTCCATAACTATCTCGAAATTATAGCTATCTATTGTGACGTTCTGTCCGATTCTTCGATGTTGTCTATCACAGCATATACTTGGTCTTGCCCTCATTCACAACTAAACCCATTTTTGCGTATGCAAGAAATTGGACAGACTATTGGAAAAATGTGCCTCTGGTGTTGGCTTACGATTTTTGCACAATTTTTTCAAGTATGATGTTGAAAAAGTCGCATGAAAAAAACCTATCACCTTGTCTGAATCCTTCTTTGACACCAAAGGTCTCGGTGAGATTGTTTTCTACCTTTATGAAGCAGCGAACGTTCTCCATCGTTATTCTGAACAATCTGTCGAGTTTGGTCCAAAACTAGCCATGGCTCTGTTCAGCTCGTCTCTACAAATTCTGTCCTATGCGGCCTTAAAATCGATAAAAAGATGGTGAGTCACGATCTGAACTTACTGCATTCTCGCCAATGCAGAAAAATGCTTCTCGAGAGATTGCGGGATACACGATCGGCAAAGATCTTGACGGTTTGTTGCAATTGCAGCCGTTCAACGTTAAAGCTCCTTACAGTAGTTTTCCGTTGTTGTGGCGTCTGAGGTATCCGTAGACATACCTTGAATGCAACTAGATAGTGGTCGGAGTTTATGTTACTTACTTACTTACTTAACGGGCTCCCGACCCGTGAAGAGTCTCTGCCTGAGACACAGCAGCCTTCCACTCTCTTCGATCCCGGGCACGCTGCTTCCAGTTATCTAGACCAAGCGCTCTGGCATCCGCGATAGCTTGATCCTTAAAACGGAGGTTCGGTCTTCCTTGTCTTCTCGAACCTGGGGGCTGTGATTCGAAGATCCTCTTTGCTGGAGCATTATTGTCCATTCGCTCGATGTGGCCGAGCCAGTGTAGTCGACGTGTTTTGGCTTTTTGGACTACATCCACATCCTGGTACAGCTCATAGAGTTCGCGGTTATATCTTCTCCTCCATTCGCCCTCCTCGCATACGGGACCGAATATCCGACGAAGAATTTTTCTTTCGAAAGTGTTCAGTATTTGCTCTGCTTTCCTGCTTATCGTCCAGCACTCGGCTCCATACAGCAGAACTGGCAGGATCAAAGTTTTGTAGAGCATACATTTCGTCTTTCGAGTTAGGAGTTTTGACCCCATTTGTTTCGCCAAACCGAAGTAGCAGCGGTTTCCTAGGGTAAGTCTTCGTCGAATCTCCACTAAGTTGTCATTCGTGGAGTTGATATTTACTCCGAGGTAGGTAAACTCCTTAACCACTTCGAAGTTACTGTTGCCAACAGTGACGTTTTGTCCTAGGCGGTGGACAGATGCTTCTTTGTTTGTTGACAACATGTATTTGGTTTTGTCCTCATTCACTTCAAGGCCAACACGTTTCGCCTCTTCTTCAATTGCCGTAAAAGCCTCTAACACGGCGCGCTGGGAGCGACCGATGATGTCGATGTCGTCTGCGTATCCCAGCAACTGGACAGATTTGTTGAAGATAGTGCCTTCCGTGTTTACACCTGCCCTGCGCACTATCTGTTCCAGCACAAGATTGAAGAAGTCACATGATAGCGCATCCCCTTGCCGAAATCCGGTGCATGTTTGGAATAGTTCAGAGGAACTGTTGCCGAATTGCACGTTGCACCGCGTGTTATCCAGCGTCACGCGGCACAGCTGGATCAGTTTAGCCGGGATCCCGAATTCGGCCATCGCCTTGTAGAGCTCAAGACGATGAATGCTATCATATGCGGCTTTAAAGTCGATGAAGAGATGGTGAGTCTCGACTTGAAATTCGTTGGTCTTTTCCAGGATTTGCCTTAGTGTGAAAATTTGGTCGATCGTCGATCTGCCGGGCCGGAAGCCACACTGGTACGTGCCGATTAGTGTGCTGCAGAAAGGCTTCAGACGTTCACACAGTACGTTGGATAGGATCTTATATGCGACATTAAGCAGGGATATGCCTCGGTAGTTCTTACAAGACATAGGATCGCCTTTCTTGAAGATGGGGCATATAGAGCTGATAGTCCAGTCATCGGGCATGACTTCATCCACCCACACTTGGTTGATGACTTGGTGCATGCACCCCACCAAAGCATCACCACCATGTTTGAAAAGCTCTGCTGGTAGACCATCAGAGCCGGCGGCCTTGTTGTTCTTCAGCTTTTTGATAGCTGAGCCGACCTCTTCAAAACTAGGAGGGGGAATGGATTCTTCATTGACTGGATGCGGGTTCTCTTCTTGCCCTATCACTCTCTCTACCTGCCCATTAAGTAGCTGCTGGAAATGCTGCTTAAATACATCTACTATTCCCTGTGCTTCGGTGACTAGGTTTCCTTCACTGTTTCGAAGAGCCTGCGTTCCGGGCTTGAAGCCAGCTGCCAGTTGCTTGGCTTTCCTGAAAAACATCCGGATGTTGTTCCTATCGCGGGACTCTTCGATATCCTTGAGCTGGGAGGCTGCGTGGGCCCTTTTCTTCTTACGCAGTATCTTCTTCTCCTCCCTTCTTCTGGTTCGATACTCTTCTCTCGCTGCCCTTGTTTTGCGTTGCAGCGCTTGCAAGTGTGCATTTTCTGTCACCTTTTTCCGGCGTACGCATTCATCATCATACCAAGGGCTCTTTTTGGGTGGTGGCTGGTAGCCTATGGTGGTCTCTGCTACCCCTTTGATGATGTCGCGATACTGGTTCCACAGATTGTTGGCGTTTGTGGATGGTGAATGCACAGCGGAGAGTCTCTCACTCAGGCGCTCCCTGTAGGCTCTGGCTACTCCAGACGTGCTAAGGCTTCCAACGTTGAATTTCTTTTTCTGGGCAGTCTGCAGCTTCTTCTCATTGGATAGTCGAGCTCTGAACTTAGCTGCAACAAGAAAATGGTCAGAGTCGACGTTTGCCCCTCTGAACGTTTGCACATTCAGAATGTTGGATGCGTGCCTCGCATCTATTAGCACGTGGTCGATTTGGTTGGCGGTTCGACCATCTGGAGAGCGCCAGGTTGCTGTGTGGATTCGTAGTCTTGGAAACCTAGTGCTACTTATCACCGTATTACGAGCTGCTGCAAAATCGATTAGCCGGAAGCCGTTGTCTGTTGTCGTGTCGTGGAGGCTGTGCTTTCCAACTAATCCGCCGAAGATGTTTTCCTTACCGATTTTGGCATTGAAGTCCCCGAGTATGATTTTGACATCATACTCCGGACAGGCTCCGTAGGCTCCGTCCAGGAGGTCATAAAACTCCTCCTTGATAGAGTCTTCAGCTTCGTCGGTAGGGGCGTGTGCACATATTATACTGATGTTTTGAAATGTAGCCTTGATGCGGATCACAGCCAGGCGATCGCTGATCGGCTTAAAGTCAATTATCATTGAGCGTAGCCGATTTCCCACGACGAATCCGCATCCTAACATGTGCAGTCTTTTGTGGCAGCTGTAATAAATGTCGCAATTTTTCCGTTTTTGCATACCTGATCCTATCCATCGTATCTCCTGGATCGCGGTAATATCTGCCTTGTACCGCGTGAGGACAGATTCAAGTTTTTGAATAGCACCAGGAGTGTACAGTGTACGTACATTCCAGGTGCATACTCTTATATCATAGTCCGTGTACGTTCCGGGTCGTGGTATTAAATGAGGGGGTCCATTATCCGAGGCTTGTGTCTCTCTCATAACTAAATTTTTTTTACGTGGTAAGGAAGTTACCCCGACGGCACAACCCCCAACCTGGAGGGCCAGTTCCATTTTTTGAAACCCCTAGGACGAGGGGCCGGTTTTAAACCGAAGTCAGTATCCCGCTTCGGGGATATGAGCGCTGCCGTTGGCCCAATAAGGGCTCATCCGCCACCATCTCTTTTCCAAAAACCTGACTTATTCTTGGAAAATCTTTATCGGCCTGAGCTCCGAATATGTCGAAGTAGCCCAGATAAAGTGTTGTGCTTCCGTTTGAAGCTTTAACGCCACCGTTGACTCCATCGAGAGAGTTCGTCCGCTGTCGTATTTATAGTGCTGCAATTTTCTCTTGGTCAACACTCGCGCTTATAAGTTTAGCAAGTCGGGTCCGGATGGACACCAACCAGTACCCGATGGCTACCACTAGGAGGTAAAATAAGCACAATTGATGCGCAGTAACAGTTACAACACTGGACGTCGCCAGGTTGACGCCAGTCAGTGCCTACCCTATTCCTACAGCATCCAACCATCCGGAGTTTATGTTGGTCGCCCGAAATGTTCAGACATCTAGAATACTAGAGGAGTGCCTTGCGTCGATCGCGACATGATCAAATTGTTTGACGGTTTGATAATCTGGAGACCACCATGGCCTTTATCATTGTTGAGGTGAGGAAAGTCTATGGTAGCTATAATACCATTACGTCCCGCAGTATATGCATAAAGCCTAAGTTCGTTGCCAGACCTGGTGTCGTGTAGGCTATGCTTTCCAATGGTGGTACCAAAGATGTTCTTCTTTCCTATTTTGCCATTAAAATCGCCTTAGGTGGCAAATGTCATATTTAAGACATTGCTCATATGCCTTGCCAAGGAACTCCTAGAAACACTCTTTGGTAGCATTATATCTTTCCTTTGTGGGGGCGTAACCGCATATCAGTCTGATATTGGCAAATTTAGCTTTCATCGGGATTGTTATAAAGCGTTTACTGACGTGAACTATTGCTGGAGCTTACATTTTCTTTCAAGCAGATTGTTCCATTGTACGTGGTTTGTTGAAGTGATTGTCCCTATATCGTTTGTGTGGTTCCTTACCACTAAATTTGGCACAGTTCGAGGACCATGAGCGTTTCGTAAAACGGAGCTTCTAATGGATTCACTTTCAGATTCTTATGTAGTTCAACCTAAAGAAGGAACTCAACTTTTCGATCCCAGTAACCGGCTTCAAGAATATGAGTTTTACTGTTGAGCTACGTAAAGTTGAGTATCATTCTAAAAAAGAGAAATAAAGTACCACATTGACTATATCGTACAGGATTAAACATTTTTTGGCTTTTAAACCAACTATCAGTTTTTTTTTTTTAATTTATTAGCATTCATTTAAAAAAATTAAGAAAATTATTTATATAATTTGCACACCATCCTGTAAAACCCCTGAATAAAACAGTAAACGACAACACTGGACCAAAATGACATTTGAAAATCGTGAACGAAAGCAATTCTTAACGAAGCCCCAACCACCCACCTAAAGGTGATGTCAAAGCAAACTAACTTTATTCTACCTCCCCCGCATAACAGGAAAAAAAAACAACCAGCCGTCAAAACATTGACAGAAGGCATGCGCCAAAAATCACCACCCTTGCATCGCTACCATTCCGCACCCTTAGCTTTTGACAGACAATACTTTTGCTCCATCTTTGTCTACTAATCAGCTGGCAGGCTAGCTGTCAAACCAATAATTTTCCAAATTCATCATCACTACATAGTTTGCAGTCATTTTTGGTCATCATAAGTCATTCATCTAGACAAACGGACGAAATAGTCGAAAAGATTCAACACTCAACATCAGCTCAGGGGGGAAATTAATAGTTCCAAGCAGGTTTTCTTTCGACTTCATACATATCCTTCACTAAAAGATTCTATTACATGGCTTTGTGCTAAAACCAAGATGTCACCATTACTCGGATGCAAGAAAATTTAGCCACACCAAACAGACTGCTAACCTGTACTTTGAAAGATTCTTCAAAAGGATGCCAAAAAATGGACAAGCTTGAAATCGCTAATGGATTCGCAGCTGGATAAGAGCCCAGATATACCAACACCATTAGCACCACCAATACCCGTTAGAATGGGAGCTTGCATGGGTCGCTGCATTGCGGATAAGAGTTCCTGTTTGAAACGGTGAGTGTTGAAAGACCAATGACCGTCTTGAGATGTCTCAAGTCTGTCAATTCTCTGATTAAATCGATACCCACACAATAGGCTTTTCCCTTTTTTTTTTTACATTATCCCATATGTCGTCCCAGTTCCTGTGATGTACTCTGTCCCTGTATTAAATTATAATTAAAATATCTCTTCACTTCCTGTTTAAGTGCCGGCACAAAAGCGCCTGCAATTTAATTAGAAGAGAAATTACAACTCGAACAAAAGTGGTTTCTTGCGTCGCGTCGCATGGTACCGCACTTGTTCTTGTTATATGTATTTGTAGTGCGCTTTTAATTAAGTTAAATGCGGCTGGGAGTAGTTTTGAAATGCCTCCTCCACGCTTCATCTGAATTTCCACCCCTTTAACCAATAACCTCACACTCTTTCTCTCTTTTGACCCTCTTGAGCATCCTTGAACTGATTTTTCCATTATACTCGTACTACGTATCTATGGTTGGTCTTTTTTTTTATTCCTGGTTGCTGATGCAGATTTATTTTTCTGTTTTCTCTTTTCTTTTCTTTTTTTTTTCTTTCAATCACCCATCCGCCTCCCCCAATAGATGGCGTTCAACAGATGAGCACGAGACTGAATTGATGACAGACGAAGAAGAGGGCAAAACACAAAGAAGAAAGAAAAAAGAACGCAAACTCATATTTAGAATAATTAAATTTAAACGAAAGGTGAGTGAGCTATTGGCTGAGATTTCCATGCATAAGTTGGTTACCTACTTTTAAAGATGAAGATTTAGGTTGGTATTATGGGAGGGGACTTAGTGCCATTATGGCAGGTCTTATTTTATATTGACTGACGTAAAAGAATCGGGACTAAAAAGGACTTAGGCAACAGCTCCTGGCAGAAGTAGCAATGACTTATAAAAAGATGGTCACACTAACCTTCTCTCTCGATTAGCAGAGAATTTGTGTTAAGTTTAGGTCTAAGCTGCCAGCTAAGATGACAGATAATAATAGTGATTGACGTGAACGGACTCAGTGCTTTATTGAGGAAGATTTCAGGTACCAAGGACCTTTGCTTCTGGACTAGAATGACTTCAGACATATATAAGTGATTTTTATCCAAGATCAACGATGTGAAGTATCTACTACCGAGTGATTCAAGAGACGACTATCATTAAATAGCAGCGAGGCTTCTATATATACTCTAAATCTTAAAGTTAAAAAGAATAACGCAGAAGATGGTCCATTGAGGCACTCCAAAAGTGCGCCACTTGCTCTTTCTAAATAGGTTAATGAACATATGTATGTATGTAGCCAATCTTCATCTATGCAGGCAATTTCTCATCACATGCTCATATATATGTCTCAAGTCTGCTGAACTTTTCCAGAACCGTAAGCAGTTTCTAGACAAGTTCCTGGAACGTCAGGATTTAAACTATTCAAGGCTGAGCAGGGCACCGACAACAGAACTGTAACGAATCTTACCATACTATTTATCCACACATAGACCTTTGAAATTAAATTATTTTTCTAGAACGGATATACAACTACAAAGTCTTGACGCCCAGACCCTTTTAGTGACAGCTGCAAAAGACATCACCACGACCAATACCTTTGTACCGGCAGCGGCATCGTCTCGCACGAGTTCCTCCCTCGATTTAGAATGGGAACACGAATACGGTCAACATAATCATCGAGTACTATCACGTTCGTGGTTGTTCATAGATGGCGCCGCGGCTGATGCACCCGCCGATGATGGTGACAATAGTGACGATAACAAGCCACTCTTCAATTCACCACCATCTGATGACGGCGGCCTACGAGATGAACTTTTACCCAAACAACATAGAACTGTCAATGGACAAACATCACTGGCCAAAAGTAACTCTAATCAACAACCGAACTTCACACGTACCTCGTCGCGAACTAGTTGGTCGCACATCTCGACACCGGAATCTCTCGAATGGGACATAGATGAGGAGCAAAGGAATCAAATGCATCTGGAGGATGACAATCTGGACCATGAAACGTTGGAATTGCTGCATCAAATCGAAATGCTGAAGAATAAGGTACTCAATGAGACTGGTGATGGTCTGGAAGGAATTGAATTTCCCAACAATGGTGACAGTTGATTGAATTGGCTGTTGTGAGACTGCCACTGTTATACTGGGGTGAAGTGGCTTTTAAGTGTTAATTTCTTTAGTTGGTTAGTTTAGCATTTTTTTATTTTTGCGAATCTCATCTTTTGTATAAATTCATTTCATTATTTTGCTATGCCGTCCAATACTTAACTTACATTCTCATTTCAAATTCATTTCTGACTGCTTATAATTGTGGCTTTTTAAAGACTGCTTTGTTTGCAATGAGTTTGGGTTTAGCTTATTAATTGACATTTATTTGGAAGAGCTTTTTCAAACGTATAAATATGCAAAATGTTTTAATAGAGAATGACCCATGGATTCACCGAAAGAGGACTTATCTGCAGGAATAAGAATAAATATGAGAAATTTTTGTATTCATCCATCTTCTCTAAACAGGTAGTGGAAGCTAGACTTATCACAATCGTTCCATAATTAATTACCTGTTTTAATTAGAAGTATAAATGTTTGGTTCCACTTGCGAAGATGGTAAAAAAAATCGGTTTCAGAGGGATCGTATCTCAAGCATAGCCAGGAGTTCTGTACCACTGGTCGCAACAGTCTAAGTCTAAATAAGTTCAACGTATTGTTACACTCCTACCTTCATCATACATTTTTATATTCTCTTTTCCTTCTAACCCCATCTTTAGTACATAGGTCTAGGAGAAGGACTATGTTGCACTGCGACCTTTTTGGTCTATTGTGACCCAACTAATACCTTGGAGAGGTACGTGTTCTCATTAGAGTTCCCCTCGCATTAAAATCTCTTTCAGAATCATCTGTAAGGTCATGTACACTTACTATGCCTTGCCGAAAGAAATCTGTCTTAGAGCAAAATTTCTAATCCAGTTTCCTTTAAGAATCTAAGGATGAGAGTTGGCTGTAGTGACAGTATTTGTTCATCCAATAATTGGTACTAGCCCAAATATTTCAGTCTTTTGTAAGTCAGTGCCTTACAAGATCCCAACACATGTCTGTGATTTTACTGAACTCATCACATAATCTGCCAAGGACTTCTTCAGATGTACCTAGTTTCCTTATGTGCTCCTTAAATTTACAATGCCACGTAAGGAAGCCCGTGCTCATGCTTCGAATCTTTTTCGGTTATGTTGCCCTACAAGTTTCTTGGCTTGTCGCATGCCCTGAGCATTATTCCTGAATTCTTCTTTGTGGGTATGATCCCCTATTCCCCGGAATGGTTCAGGGCCTATGAAGGTTTTTGACTATTCTTGTTAGGTAGTCGGGCATTTCATTAACCTCTAGTCCCACATGGCCAGGTATCTAACAGAGGCTTGGCATTCCCTTAATGACATATGAAGCTGGTGCCATGATAGCAGCTTCGCCATCTGACAAACGATCCTCTTAGTGTCTTTTGATAATTTCCACCTACCCTCGGAGAAAAAAATATTCTAGACAGGTAGCCATCGTGTCGGATTCTGTAAAGGCTCGACAGTAGCTCTAATGGTGCCCTAGCAAAATGTAGCTAAGATAGGGCTTGGTTTCTTTCATCATACCTGACTGACGAA
Organism: Xylota sylvarum; assembly: GCA_905220385.1. Classification (NCBI taxonomy): domain Eukaryota; kingdom Metazoa; phylum Arthropoda; class Insecta; order Diptera; family Syrphidae; genus Xylota; species Xylota sylvarum. Next base: position 94,806,542 of record LR999957.1, on the reverse strand, counting down.
AGCCAACATCCGGCCATTTAAACGGTTTCAGTGCATTATGTCTCCAACTTTTTCCAGGAATTTAGCGAAGTTTCTAAGTATCCGGATGGGATCGTAAATTGTGTTTTATGAAATGAGCCCTTGTACAAAGCCTTTTGGAACACCACCAGATTTGACGTGATTCGAGGCAACCATCTTCTTTTACAGTAGGATATCAACATTTTAATCAGATACCATAATGCTCTCATTATGTAAAGTAGTTTTTTATAAGTCTAGATCTATTCTCTTAACATTTTTTTGTTTGTTCGTGAATAGAACTAATTCTGTTTTAGCCGGGTTAGCATTTTGCCACAGCCTTGAGTCCATACGACCACTTTGGTGAAAGGGAATTGGTTTATACATGCAACCTTCATATATCCGTTGTTTTTAAGCTAAAGATTTTTTTTAGAATTAGTTGTCTAAGTAATGAATGCAAAACTTCTCCTTGTGCAGCCCTTGAATCCGTACTAGCACTGATCACATTTAGACCTACACCTAAAGGAAACAGCTGGAAAGAGCGCCCTTCGCTTATGATCGACATATACATCGTCAGTTAAGTTGCTATGAAGGCCATTTCATCCACAATTGTCAAATCCAAACTTGTGAAATGATCCCGTGAAGAACTCACAGCACTCACAGCAAACCACGACATTAACGCCAGTTCCCATAGGCTGTGAAAGAAGTGAGCTCCTAGATGGAGTAGTTTTTGTTAGGACAGAGCTGAGCACGTACATACGAGGTGGAGAAATGTGTCTTCCTCCTCCTCATCCCTATAGCTTCTGCAGAAGTCATGTAAAAAGAAAACCAACCTTTAGGCATGTTACCCTATCAGACAGTGTTCAGTAGGAACACCGATAACGTGGCTGATCTGTGATCGCTTCAGTAGGACCAACTCAACACTACATTTCAGATCCAGCCTGCGTCAAATCTGTCTCAAGATGTTGCAAGTAGAGAGATTTTCTCATCTGGTTTTGCTAAAAGCGTCCAGCTATACTAAGAGTTTATAGGTAGCAAGGGGCATACCAGGTTCCGCCACTTCGGTAGGATCCTATGGGTCGTAACCTGTCTATCGAACTCATCAGCCTTGCAATTCCCTACAATGTTTCTGTAGCCTGGCACCCAGCATAGGTGAATGTTGAACTGCTCAGTCATCTCCAGAAGTGACAAACGGCAGTTCAAAGCAGCCTTCACTTTAAAGGCGCACGATTCCAGGGATATGATTGCCGCTTGACTGTCAGTAAAACTTCTAATATCCCTGACAAATATTGCATTGCATTTCAGCCAGAACAAAGGTTCCTTGATCGCCATGATTTCCGCCTTAAAAACGCTTCAGTGATCTAGGAGACGGAAAAAGATGCTCAGATTAAGCTTATCGGAAAAGACACCTAAACCCACCCTCTCGTCAGTCTTGGAGTCGTATGTGTAAAAGTGGACTGAGCTGTCATCAGGAGAGGGAGCAGTGACGCATTCACTTCGGTCAGAGGTGCTCGTACGAAAGTTTCAGTCAAATAACAAGGGTAAAATTGAGGGGATCAATGATCGAGAAGTGGTCCTCGTGATAGCTAGACCACTGTGGAGGCTTTGAATCGGATAGCAGCACCCACAGCCAATTGCTGCGTTCCCAGAAATATCTAAGGGGAACAGGTGAAGGATAATGTTCAGAGACGAGCGCGCTATACAGTAGTAAAGGCCTAATAACGGACACGTACATCCAGCGTATGATATGAGTTTAAAAACCCCAGCTCCTACCTATGCTATTTTTACAGGAGTATAAAACCACAGTTGCTTTCTTTACCCGTTTAAGTAGATGGGCTTTCTAGTTTAGCTTCCTATCCAACATGGGGCCCGAGTTTTTTACATTATCTTTAAACGAGGGACTGCTGCCATTAATCCTGAGAGGGTTAATAAAAAGAAGTTTATACTTCATCGTGGAGAGGACAAGTTCTGTATTGAGGGGGTTAACTCCTAGTACGCATTTTGAGGCGCATCTGGTAAGCCATAGGAGAGTACATTGGGGAATATCAGTGTGTTTTCCAAATGCAGTAGCGATGTCAACTGCATAGGTAACAACTCTGCATCCAGTCCTTTCTTAAGGGTATAATCTAGTTTCGTCTGTTGAATAAATTAGGAAAGATGATTTTATTTTTGTTCTCCCAACAAATGTAACGAGAGTTTGGGGAAGGTTTTTGATGCATTATGAAGTTATCTTTACTCTTAAAAGTAGCTCTTGACCACAAGAACCTACTAGCTCTTTGCGCCACCAGTAATGATCTTTCCAATTCTGCTATTTTATTATTTTTACAGTCCGAATGACACCAATGGCAATATCGTATGAGTTTTGAAAGAAATGTGATCCGTTTTATAGTTGTTTGTTCTAAAATACATTCGAGGTCATTAAGGCTAAGGCTTTTCTGAACCAAAAACTGAGTTTTAGGTTGTTAAAGGCTACTACAGAATGAGGAACAAACACTATCTCTCGTTTTAATACATGCATTGGTCGTTGGTAATATCCAATAAATCCAAATCACTTTCGGTGTGTCCTGATTAGGGATAATTCTTGTAAGACTTAAGCCTATCTATGTATTTGAAATAAATAGCCAGATACCGGATGCTCCTCCGATAAAATCACTATTCGCTGTTAAAATCATTTTTTGTAAAGAAAACAACATTACAAACTTGCGATTCTTTTTTTATTGCGTTTTTTTTTTTGTTTTTCTTAAAAACATTTAATGTTTCTTTTTTTTCTTCTTATTTGTGTTTGACACATTTTTTAAATTTAAATAAATAAAAATGAAAGTGTAACATATACAGACCACCAGCCATGGTATGTTACCTCCCATACCATAGTTAGGTAGTCACTCTGCTAAGCACATCATTTTACAAAGCAAAACCAAAACAAAAAAAAAAGTTAAAGTGCCTAGAATAAGAAAGCATAAAATGAATTCAAGATATTTAGAAAAAAAAAAATATATTATTTATGAAACAAAAAGAAACACTTTTGCCTTTTGAATCAATTTTAAGTTTACATTTTAGAAAAAAAAATTCTTCCAAGTATGTATCAAAAAAAATTATCTAATAAGAGAAAGATACATAGATACAAGTGTTTAAGGTATAATTGAACGAAACGGTTTTCAGAACCAATATCAAAGAGAGGGATTTTATTTGTTATTAAATTAGAAAGAATAAAAATATATATCCTTTTGTTATTTTTCCTTGCATTGGATAAATGTATATCTTGAAACCCACCCCTAAGAAAATAAATATCTTTGAATAGAAATTGTAAAAAATTTAAATATAAAATCCTACCTGTCTAGTTGTTAATTGTTCTTCTTGCCTAGACCTTAGACATATCTCCTGTTTATTTCAATGAAAATGAAAACTAAATATTCTAATCATAAACCATTGACACAATTATTGGATGAGAGTATTTTACAATAGATTGTAAGGAAAGTTCAAAGGACATGAAATGGTTCTCATATAAGAATTTCTTTTTTTGTTATATTTTTTTTTGCTTAAGAAAAAAAGTATTACAAATATTGAATACCATTATAGTATAATTATGTTTTGGTTAATTCTATTTAAATTTAAAAGAAAAACATAATAAACTAAACAAATGAAATAGAAAAGAGACAAAGAATCGTAAATATTTTGTATATACGAATACATATTCATATTTATTAAATAAAAAAATATTTGAAAATAAAATAAGGGAAGGGATTTTATTTATTAGCAAATGAACGAGGCTTTTGGTTCGTTTAGTGGTTAGTCCGTCGAGCTACTGAGTGTAATGTTCGTTTCCCAGACAACACCAAAGGTTTTTCTTGACCGCAAGCCTTTGATAGCTGTCATTGTGCACACAGGAACATTTTTAACAAAGCCACTAGGCTACCTTGTGACTGGGAAATTTCAAAGCAGAAGTTCGGAGGCCAAACGTAGATCCTGGCGCAGTTTTTGTCAGAGTATTGACAATACGTCACAATTCTCTAGACTATGCAAAGTCCTTTCCAAAACACCAACCGTACCGAGTGTCCTCATGAATTCAAATGGATCATAGGCAGAATCTGATGAAACATCGGTTAACCTGCTTATAGACACCCATCGCCACCTCCTGAACTTATCAGCGAGGATAACCTGAAATGGGCGGTGAGCAATTACGAGCCTTTTAAGTCCCCAGGGCCGGAGGGCAAATTTCCGCCACAAGTCCAGGCGGCATTCAGCATAATAGTGCACAACCTATCTTGTATCATGAACGGTTGTCTGGAGTTAGAAACAATACCGGCCGCCTGGACCTAAGTAATAGTGCTTTTAATACCCAAAGCAGGCAAAACATGGCATACCCTTCCCAAAGACCTTAGACCAAGATCTCCACATTAAGGCCATTATTGTTAGTACCCAATTATCCACGTCACAACATGCTTAAAAAAAAGATAAATCGGTCGAAACAGCCCTTCACTCTATTGTCCAACCCATCAAAAAATCTCTGTCAATCAAGGAATTCATATTAGTATCTTTCCTAGACATCAAGGGAGCTTTCAACTACATTGAAACTAATTCGATAATCTATCCCCTACGAAGGCTTAACATCTGCTGCATATGCTTAAAAGCAGAAATGAAAGACTGCCGCGTATCTCTTAACGTGATAGTTAGACAGTACAACTTCATCCTTGGCTGGGTACCAGGTGACTTAACATACCAGAGAATTGCGAGTTGAACAAACTGGCTTCTAGTTTAGGCGCGGTGAGTGAGGCCAATTATCGATAGCATCATAGACATAAGAATGGAATACTCTCCAAGATATTTAACACCCTCTGCGTACATTGTGCTGTAAGAAGACATGCTCAAAGATTGAGCATTTCCTACAACGGCTTCTGTACACTCCTGATGTAGTCCACTATGGTTTTCAAGTCATCTGATACCTTTCTGCAGAACGTGACACTTACCACCCTCGTAAGTAACCAGAATAATATCTGCAATTTGTCCGGGTTATCTCTCTTGTGCAAGGATACACAGATAGGATCTCTATTTAAACTAAAACCCTTTTCAAAATCATTGAGCAGTGAGAACAGAACTCGACGCATTGCTCAATGATGAATCGCAAGGTGTCGCTGTCGTCTTAATTATTTAGCGCATTCGCGAAATGTTCCCTCTATATGAGCTAATACTCATCGCAGACTGCCATCTAACCCTTCACTGGATGTTGTTGAGAACTTCGACCAACAGTAACTTCTTTAGTTAGAAGTTCGTCCTGTCCGCTGCATCTTCAGCCTTCGAAACCAGTGAGTTGATGTATGAACACTTATCACGTCTGACACTACGCTGCACTTCCTTCCTCTGCACACGATGCTGGGCTTCTATCTCGGGCTTCACTACTGCTGATCCCTCTACTAATACTGTCATCGATCTATCTCCAGGTATATTTGCTAAAAGCCATGTGATGTGACTTTTCTGCCTTTAACCAATGTAGACAACTATCACAGATACGAAAACATTTTTCACAGCATTCCAATGGTCATCCATGTCTTCATTCAGCTCCAGCTGCTGTTTCCGCTTCTGTGGCGAGATGGTCCCTGAAATGTTGGCGCACAAGGGGATCTTGAAGTCTGTCAGTATTGTACCTAGTAACACGAAGCAAATTTGAGTGGTTGCTCTTGGCGGATGTAGTACGAAGGCGTACAGTGACTTATTCCGATATCGGCTCTACGTTTGTTCCGAACTTCTAGAATGCAATTTCTGAAGCTCCTATCAGGGCCTATTAGGCCCGGTAAGCCCACAACCGACCAAATATTCCAAATCGATACATACCGTCATTTAATCGATTTTAAGGCCGCATATGACAGGATTTATAGAGACGAGCTATACAGAGCAAGTCTATAGTTTTGGCATCACTGCCAAAGTCGTCAGAATGTGCAGAGTGACGATGGAAAACGCTCACTGCTCCATATAGATAGAAAACAATCTCACCGAAACCTTTAGTGTCAAAGAAGGATTCGGACAAGGTGATGCGCTGACATTCGACTTTTCCAACGCTATATACGCTGATGGCAATGACATACTTGACAAAATAGAGCGAGCTGTCACTGTTGCGCTTGCAAATAACAAATGCACCAACGAAACAGAACTTTTAATTCAGCTTTTTAGAAGCCCACTTTTAAATTCTTAATTTTCGCTTAAAATAATTTCGTTTATTAAAAACAAAAAAAAAACATAACTACAACATTTCACTCATTAAAATATTTCTTAATTAAATTTTAGTTTATTTTTTAATCGTTAGCAACGAATCGTTTACTTAAATTTAGAGTTATTACAAAATGTTCATAACATACAATATAAAAGGTTTCTTGCAGTCTCCTTCTTAACCGAACCATGACTTTGCTGAGGTTTTTAGTTTGCCCCAAACGCCCTTGGGTTCCTCTGTAACAGATTCAGCGGCAACAATCTGTAAAGGAAATGCAAACGTCAGTAATGACAGTCGAATGTGTCACAATTTGAATTGCTTACCGTTTCTTCTGCTGCTGCTTTACCATCAGTCTGTGTACTGTTCAGCGAAACTACATTCGATGATTTATGACTAGCACTGACCTCATCCACTTGGAAGTCCTCGTGTTGAACTTGCTGTTGGCCGAGATCTTCTGCGGTGTATTGATTCAATTCCACTTGTTGCTGTTGACCGAGATCCTCAAGTTTCTCATTCTTTTGACTAGCTTCGGGATAAGAATTCCAGTCTTCGACTAGAACCTGTTGTTGGCCGTCATCAGCTTCTTGATCACTCTGTGTTGTGAGAGAACCGACTTGCATTCTACCATGATGTGGTGGGCCACGACCATGGGAATAACGATTCTGATAACCATAGCCTGGGTTTGTGGGTACTGGCTCTGGTTCGACAGGAATATCTACAGAAGGAGCATCTACAGGAACAGTGAAGCTGTATTCCTGTTTGCGGTGAACTCTTTCGGATTGAATGCGGTCATGTGGTGGTCCACCATGGTGGTGACCAAATGGAGGACCTCTGTTCCCATGTCCATGTCCATGTCCATGTCCATATCCGTGTCCTTGGCCATGTCCGTAGCCGTGTCCATGACCACGAGGTGGCCATTGTCCACGATTGGGTTCGTACTGCTCGTCTGATGTCTGAACCATCGGAGCATTGTGATCTGAATGGGTTCCTAAGCTTGGTTCTGAATCTTCGAACTCCTCTTGATACACTTGTGGTGGCTGATCGCCACGATCCTTGCTGATCGTCTCATTTCGTTTAGCAGAAGCCGATGTATTGGTGTCCAACTCGATACCTCCATAACCACCCTCGTTAAAGTCCAGATCGATTAAGCCCTGTGCGAGTAGGAATAACTTTCTACGCCACTTGGCCAATGCAGGTCCTGACAAACCAGTGCGAGCTCCCAGAGCATTCAAACGCGCCTCTTCGCGTGCGAACCATTTTGCATATTCATCCTTAGAGACGGAGTCCTGATGAGCAGCAAACTTCAGTCTTTCTAGCTCTCCATGCCTAAAGTCCTCTAGGCGGTTCAGGGTCATTTTGTAGCGTTTCGCCAAGTCTTCGATCCTCTGCATTTCTTGGTACTGCCAGTTCTTTATTGTATCAGCTGGAATGCGATATAGCGAGCCAATCATGGTTAGTCGATCGCGGCTCTGCCAGTCTCTGAGATTCTTCAAGGTAAAGCTTTGAGTGCGGATCAAACTATAGAGGCGATCACGTTCACGACGCTGCCAATCTTCAAGGTGCTTCAAAGTGATGATCTCAAGAAGGCCATCATTTTTCATGCTTTCTAGTTCCTGCCCTTGGAAGGATTTAAGTTCTTCTAAAGACACGTTGTATTTTTGAGTCAAGTTGCCTTGGAAGCTCGTATCGGCTCCCAAGAATTCTAAAAGCTCTTCCTTAGTGATGATTATTTCGATTACGGTGGGAATCTTTCGAAGACGTTGCTTCTCAACCTTCTGCCAGAAGTTTAGATCTTTTGATGGCTTTCCGAATCCAAGATTTCCCAATCGTCCAAGTTCCTTACGTTGCCAGATAGTCAGTTGCTCGATGGTAATTCTGTATTGAGCAGCAAGTCGCTTCAGCGCATTACGATCTCTGGCCAATTGTCTTTCAAGTTCTTCAATACTGAGTCTTTGCTGTTTGATTGTCAAATAGATGCGCTCCTTTTCACGTGCTTGCCAATCTGTCAGATTTTCTGTGTATATAGTTTTTTGTTGAAGCAATTTCTGGAGTTCTGTGCGGTACCAGTCCTCGATCTGATCGATCGTGATGCGATACTGTGTGGCAAGTTGCTGCAAACGGGCACGATCGTCACGCAGTTTGCGCTCCAGCTCTTCAATGGACCATGTGTGTTCTTGCAATAGTTGCTGAATGTGTTGCTGCTCTCCAGCTTGCCATTCAACAACCTGGTCGAGTTCGTCTTCACCCTCCGCAAGAAGGTTCAACTTTTTCATACGCTCAGCTTCTTGACGAAGGAACTTAATGATCTCTTCAACGCTGACATGGTAGTGATTGCCCACATTTTCTATTCTTTGCAAGTCCTGACCGAGATGCTTTTCGAAGTTCTTTTGTGTCACTAGATTAGTTTGAGCCAATGCAAGAAGATATTCTCGTTCGTGCTGCTGCCATTGAGTCAAGTTTCCGCTGGTAATAGGCTTGATGAGTCTTCGGCCCTCGTTGATGATCCATGCTTCAATTTCTTCGATAGTCACATGGTATTGGTATGCCAACTGCTGAAGACGTCCGCGATCGGCTTTTAGTTGTTGCTTGAGTTGTTCGATCGTGAGGTCATTCTGTTCGATCAGTTGGAGGAGACGGTCTCTCTCGTTGCGTTGCCATACGGTAAGCTGACCCGGTTGGGTAAGTTTTTGGCTCTCGTTGATGATCCATTCTTCAACTTCCTCTACGGTGATATGGTACTGGTTTGCTAGTTGCTGAAGACGTCCGCGATCGGCTTTTAGTTTTTGCTTGAGTTGTTCGATAGTGATGTCATTCTGTATGATCAGTTGGAAGAGACGATCTCTCTCGTTGCGTTGCCATACGGTAAGCTGAACGGGTTGGGTAAGGTTTTGGGCCTCGTTGATGATCCATTCTTCCACTTCCTCTACAGTGATATGATACTGATTTGCTAGTTGCTGAAGACGACCACGATCGGCTTGTAGTTGTTGCTTGAGTTGTTCGATTGTGAGGTCATTCTGTTTGATTAGTTGGAGGAGACGATCTCTCTCGTTGCGTTGCCATACGGTTAGCTGAGCAGGTTGGGTAAGTTTTTGGGCCTCGTTGATGATCCATTCTTCCACTTCCTCTACAGTGATATGATACTGATTTGCTAGTTGCTGAAGACGACCACGATCGGCTTGTAGTTGTTGCTTGAGCTGTTGGATCGAGAGGTCATTCTGTTCGATCAGTTGGAGGAGTCGGTCTCTCTCGTTGCGTTGCCATACGGTAAGTTGAGCCGGTTGGGTAAGTTTTTGGCCCTCGTTGATGATCCATTCTTCCACTTCTTCTACGGTGATATGGTACTGGTTTGCTAGTTGCTGAAGACGTCCGCGATCGGCTTTAAGTTGTTGCTTGAGTTGTTCGATCGTGAGATCATTCTGTTCGATCAGTTGGAGGAGACGGTCTCTCTCGTTGCGTTGCCATACGGTAAGCTGAGCCGGTTGGGTCAGTTTTTGGCCCTCGTTGATGATCCATTCTTCCACTTCCTCTACGGTGATATGGTACTGGTTTGCTAGTTGCTGCAGACGTCCGCGATCGGCTTTTAATTGTTGCTTGAGTTGTTCGATCGTGAGATCATTCTGTTTGATCAGTTGGAGAAGTCGGTCTCTCTCGTTGCGTTGCCACACGGTAAGCTGAACGGGTTGGGTAAGTTTCTGGGCCTCGTTGATGATCCATTCTTCAACTTCCTCTACGGTGATATGGTACTGGTTTGCTAGTTGCTGAAGACGTCCGCGATCGGCTTTAAGTTGTTGCTTGAGTTGTTCGATCGTGAGGTCATTCTGTTCGATCAGTTGGAGGAGACGGTCTCTCTCGTTGCGTTGCCATACTGTAAGCTGAGCCGGTTGGGTAAGTTTTTGGCCCTCGTTGATGATCCATTCTTCAACTTCCTCTACGGTGATATGGTACTGGTTTGCTAGTTGCTGAAGACGTCCGCGATCGGCTTTAAGTTGTTGCTTGAGTTGTTCAATCGTGAGATCATTCTGTTTGATCAGTTGGAGAAGTCGGTCTCTCTCGTTGCGTTGCCACACGGTAAGCTGAACGGGTTGGGTAAGTTTCTGGGCCTCGTTGATGATCCATTCTTCAACTTCCTCTACGGTGATATGGTACTGGTTTGCTAGTTGCTGAAGACGTCCGCGATCAGCGTTTAGTTGTTGCTTGAGTTGTTCGATCGTGAGATCATTCTGTTTGATCAGTTGGAGGAGGCGGTCTCTCTCGTTGCGTTGCCATACGGTAAGCTGAGCCGGTTGGGTCAGTTTTTGGCCCTCGTTGATGATCCATTCTTCCACTTCCTGTACGGTAACATGGTACTGGTTTGCTAGTTGCTGAAGACGTCCACGATCGGCTCTAAGTTGCTGTCTAAGTTGTTCGATCGTAAGGTCATTCTGTTTGATCAATTTAAGTAGACGATCTCGCTCGATCCGTTGCCACTCGTTGAGTTGTACGGGTTTAATGAGACGTTGACCTTGGTTCTTAATCCATTCTTCGACTTCTTCGATAGATATTTGATATTGTCGAGCTAATTGCTGAAGACGGTTTCGATCAGTTCTTAATTGATTTTCCCATTCTTCGTACGTGATGCTGGGCTTCTTGTTCAGCTGCTGTTGAAGAATTTGCAGCTCATTTTGCTGCCACACAGTAAGGGACTCCGGCTTAATAAGACGTTTACCCTCTTTTCTGATCCATTCTTCGACTTCTTCGACTGTGATATGATATTGCTGAGCAACCTGTTGCAGACGGTATTGATTAGCCTTGAGTTGCGCTTCCAAATTATCGAGTGTCAGGCTATGAGGTTGTTGAAGTTGTTGCAAAAGGAGTTGTTGTTCATTCTCCTGCCACACAGTTAAGGGCGCAGGTTTGATGAGACGTTTGCCCTCCTTTCTTATCCATTCTTCAATTTCCTCAAGTTTCACATGATACTGCTGAGCTACCTGTTGGAGATGAATTCTTTGTGCCTTCAACTGATTCTCGAGATCTTCCAGGGTGACGTGCTGAGACTGAATCAAATCTTTAAGTTTTTGCTGTTCGACCTTCTGCCAAGCTGTTAGTGGTGCTGGTTTTATTTGGCGATTTCCCTCCTTCAGTATCCATTCCTCAACCTCTTCCACAGTTATATGATATTGCCAAGCTAATTGCTGAAGCCTTCCGTGGTCAGTCTTAAGTTGTTGCTCAAGTTCGTCAGTCGTCAGGTTGCTTTGCTTTATTAAGTCTTGAATCCTCAAACGTTCCACCTTCTGCCAGTCTTGAAGGTCGCCGATGATACCCTGGTTTTCAAGGCGTTCGGCTTCCTTTTTAATCCATTCTTCGATTTCTTGGATAGAGATGTGGTACTGGCTTGCTAGTGCTTCCAAGCGCCTGCGATCAGCGATTAATTTCTCCTCAAATTCAATCGCGGTGAGCTGACTCTGTTGTTTGGCGAACTGGAGAAGACGGTCACGTTCAGACTGCTGCCAAGCAGTTAGATTATCGATTTGAAGTTGTCCATCATTTCTTAGCCGTTGTATCTCCTTCTTAATCCAAACAACGATCTGCTCTACATCGACGTGGTACTGGCGTGCAAGTTGTTGAAGACGGTTGCGATCGGCCTGGAGTTGATTCTCCAACTCTTCAGCGGTTAAGTCACTGTTTTGTTTGATAAGTTGTTGGATTCTCTGCCGCTCATTCACTTGCCAGTCAGTTAGGTTTCCAATGTGAAGTTCGGCCTGATTTCGCAGCCTCTGGGCCTCCTTTCGGATCCATTCTTCGACTTCCTCGACTTGGATGTGGTATTGCCATGCTAGTTGCTGCAGGCGATTGCGATCTGCCTTAAGCTGATTTTCAACCTCGGCTGCACTCAATTGGGATTGTTCTTGGATAAGTTGTTGGAGACGGTCACGTTCTGCCACTTGCCAGGCGGTAAGGCTTTCGATATGTATCTTTCCTTGATCGCGTAGCTTCTGTACCTCTTTCCTGATCCACTCTTCGACTTCCTCTACTTCAATGTGATACTGCCAGGCAAGTTGCTGTAAGCGTTTCCTATCAGCTTGAAGTTTCTTCTCTAATTCAGCAGCGCTTAGATCACTTTGTTGCTGCGCAAGGAGCAGTAAACGATCACGCTCGTTCTTCTGCCATTCGGTCAAAGTCTCGATTTGGACCTGTCCCTGATTCTTCATCCTTTCCAGTTCTTTGTGAATCCACTCTTCGATTTCCTTCACCTGGACGTTGTTCTGCCAGGCGAGGTTCTGTAAACGCTGACGGTCTTCCTTGAGTTTCTTCTCAAATTCATCAACAGAGAATCCACTTTGTTGTTGGGCCACTAAAGCCGTCAAATGATCACGTTCAACTTGTTGCCATTCTTTTAACTTTTCAATTTGGACAACTCCTTGGTTTTGAAGGCGTAGTAGTTCCTTTCTGATCCATTCCTCTATTTCCTTTACCTGAACTTGGTATTCTTGAGCTACACTTTGGAGATGAGCACGATCATTCTTCAAGCGTTCTTCCAATTGATCGAGTGACAACTGATCTTGTCCCTGAACGACTTGAAGAACATGATCACGTTCAACCTCTTGCCATTCCGTAAGTGGTGCACTGGGCTTGATCAATCCAAGGCTTTCAAGGCGATCACCTTCATTTTTAACCCATTCCTCGACCTCCTCGATCTCAACATGGTATTGCATCGCCAACTGTTGAAGATAGGCGCGATCGGACATGAGCTTTTGAGTGAATTCTTCGATAGTCAGATCATTCTGGTTGACCAACTTGGTAAGTCGTTCTCTTTCAACCTTTTGCCAATCTTTGAGGTTAGCAGCTTCAATGAGGGCTAGATTCTGGAGACGTAGCACCTCTTTTTTGAGCCACTCTTCAATTTCTTCGACTCGTACTGAATATTGACGGGCCAATGAGTAGAGATGGACCTGATCAGTTTTAATTTTCTTTTCCAAATCATCGATTGATAACTCGTTCTTCCTAATTAGAGCTAGTAGGCGATCGCGTTCAATCTTCTGCCACTCGGTGAGTTTTTCTTGTTCAATTAATCCCAGGCTCTGTAGGCGATCAGTCTCTTTGCGAAGCCAAGCTTCGATATCCTTCAACTCTACGTGATATTGTGCAGCCAACTTCTGGAGGCGGTTTTTATCACTTAGCAAGTTCTTCTCAAAGTCATCAACAGAAAGCTTGTTGTCTTGAACTAGTCGCAGAAGTTTTTCCCTCTCAGCTCTCTGCCAATCCTGAAGATCTTCGAGCTTCACTAGACCTTGACCCTGCAAACGAAGAAGTTCCTTCTTCAGCCATTCCTCAATCTCTTCAACCCTCACTTGATAGGTGTTAGCCAAAGCGTATAGCCTAGTCTGGTCATTCTTAATCTTATTTTGCAACTCCTCAATTGTAAGATCGTTACTCTGCACGATCAATTGGAGTCGGTCGCGCTCTTGCTGCTGCCAAATAGTTAGGTTCTTCTGAACGTCAGAGAAAACTCCTTGAGTTTTCAATCGCTGTGCCTCCTCTCTTAACCATCTTTCAATCTCCTCCACTTGAACCTGATACATGGAAGCTAACTGCTGCAATCTTGCGCGATCATTACCGATCTTCGACTCGTACTCCTCAATTGTCAAATCGTTCTTCTTGATGATTGCCAACATACGGTCTCGTTCTTGTTGCTGCCAAACTTCCAGTTCCTTCTGAAGATTCGTTTTTCCAGTCTCATGAAGTCTGTCCAACTCCGATCGTTGCCATTTCTCTAGCTCCTCCAAACTGATGTGGTATTTTTGTGCCAGACCCTGTAAATAGCTACGATCTAGCTTCATTTTCTGCTCTAGTTCCTCGACGGTTAAGTTATGATGACGAACGATATCCTCCAAGCGGGTCCTCTCCGATCGCTGCCAGTCGGTGATCCTCCTCATCTCTTCCTGTTGTTGATTGATTATGCCTGTCAAGCGCTGGAGTTCATTCTTGAAGAATGATTCCATATCTTCAACGTTGATCTTGTACTGCTGGGCCAGTTGCTTATAGCGCTCCTGATCACGTCGAATCTGGTCCTGCAACTGATCGACGGTGGTATTGTGCTGCAATAAAATACTGTTTAGGCGATCACTCTCTTGGCGCTGGAAGACCTGTAGGTTTCCACTGCCTATTTGAGAGTTCTGGTTGTTGAAAATTATATGAAGGCGTTCTAATTCTCGGCGTTGGTATTCCTTGAGTTCCTCGATCGTGATGCGATACTGTAGAGCAAGGATGTTTAATTTCTGTTGGTTCTCTTTCTGCCAGCGTTCCAGATCGTCTCGAGTAATTCCATTCTGATGGATCAACCAATCAATGCGGCCACGTTCACTCCTCTGCCAATCGGTGAGATCAGAGCTTGCGACATTGTATTGATTGACAAGGACCTTGTAACGTTCTAATTCTTGTCGTTGCCACTCCTCAACCTCTTCCAATGTGGTGTTGGATCGATAAGCAAGGGCGAGTAGGCGTTCTTCTTGATTTCTCTGCCATTCCTCGAGGTCGCGAATGCTGACCGATCCTTTCTGGAACAACCAAAATAGTCTTTCGCGTTCCTCTCGCTTCCACAAATCGTCCTTAGTCCAGCTAACATTTCCGAATGGTGCATTGTAGTTGTACACCAACTGTCCATTGTCCCAAATGTACTTGCTCTCACTTCCTGTAACAATCGGCTTGCCATCGGGACCCGTTATGATTGTTCGGTTATACTTCCTGATGGTTACGGTATGGCCTGGACGCCCTACATATTGGTTTCCGATTCCAAATGCTTCAGCTTGGTCACCGCCTTCGACGGGGATAACAATAGGAGGAGCGTAAGTATTCATGTGGTTAAGTCCGACAACCAAACTGTCATCGACTGTCACTTGGGGGGAGTAGTCTGGAGCGCCAACTTCCTTCACGTGGTTATAAATACTATGCTGTTGATTATTGATAAAGGGCTGCGAGACACTGGTTCCCTGGGAGACGTATAAAGGAACAGTCGTGTGCGTTGTGGTTCTATTCACACGAACAGTTGTGATGATTGGGTTTCGAGCAGATCCGCCATGCATCGTTGCAGTAGTGAAATTCTTGTTGGTGATGTAGGTCTGTCCGTTGACCACCTTCACTTCGGTGGGTGAGTTCGTATGCCGAACCTGGTCGAAGTTACTCAAATCAGTGGACTCGATTTGAGGAAGTCCTGATTCGTAAAGCTCAACTTGTTGCTGTTGCGCATCAATAATCTCAGATTCATCAGTCAGTCTCTCCAATGCGCTAGCAGCCTGGGACTCGAAGTAGTTGGGTTGAGCAACTACGCCGTAGCTAATCCGTCCACCTTGCATATCAGCAAAAATGCGATCTGATATCTGTCGGCAGATGGCTTCCACTTCTTCGTTGGTCTTGCCAATCAAGTTGGTGAAGCTTTCTACGATAGAAATAGTGTTATTCTTAGAAATTCTTTCATTTTATTGATAACTTACCACTCCACGCCTGGTTGCTATATCTTCCAGTGTTTGCTCCAAGTCTCGACCTGAGATTGTAGTCCTGCCTCAGTCGATCGGCCAGCGGTCGAACAACATCCATATGCTCGTACGCCCATGGTGACAGCTTGCAACAATTTCCAGGCGAAGATGATGACGAAGACGATGTCATAGAACTGGATCTCTGATATGCGCTGTATGCATCACTCCAGCTGCCAGTGCACAACAGCACCAGAGCAAGGATTAAGGACTTCATTGCCGAAGTACCCTGAAACAAGAATAAGGAAATATATTCTCTTCCAACAGTCCGACCACTTTAGCAGCCTCAGTAGTCCGGTGTTTCTTTTCGATTGTGCTCCAAGACGAGATAATGGAACTTTAAATAGAAAAGATTCACCAGAAACCGCCGCCAGATTTATGACAGCCGCCTAAGATCAGGAGGCCATTGAATGAGGCAGATAACATACAATCAATTATTTTTTTCCTTATTTCGCTTGAATTTTATGCCATCAACATTAATAATAATAACTCAGGAGTAGTGTTTTTTTTTAGTTGATAAAGATTTTAAAGTAAAAAAAAATATTATCGCATATTTTTGACTGTCGTTTGACGTGCAAAATTTTGACGCCAATCGTAATTAATAGATGCAATAGAGGAAAGAATATTTTTTGACGTACAGCAGGAGTTGGCGGTACATTGATAGATTATTTTGACACACAAGTTGTATTTGTAAAAAGAGTGGTAGGTTGCATCATTTTTTTTTTCATCTTAAAGGATTGTAAAGTAAAAAGTTAAGTCTCGAAACCTATTAAAGGTATATGTAATGTATTTTTTCTTTGAAGCATCAAATAACTAATTTCTGTCATGTGAGTGTGTTTGATAATATAGAACTGGTTGACATTTGACATCTGTCACATACATACATCAACATTCAGGTCACTGAACTATGCAAGATATGTTTTTCCGCACCGACAGGAATTAGTTGCACCTACATTCGTTTATTGACCAGCAAGTGATAAGTTGAATAAGAAGTGAATGTTTGAATAAAAAAAGTGTATTAATCCTGTCGATTGACATTTAACATTTGACACTAATGTGAACATTGAGGCCATTGAACTGAAATTCATGTCTTAAACTTTTAAGGAATGTACATATGTATAAGTTGAAATGAAATGACATTTCACAATTTGAATTGATGTCCGGAAAACGTTGGGGCTTTAAATTGCTATCTCGTAAGAGTTGTTTCCATGTGAAAGCGACAAAAAACATCCAAATATGCACGTAAGCACCAGTTATCATTTCTTTAAAAATCTTAAAATAGCTCACATGTGAGATAACTACTTGGGGTGCATCAAGGTTGGCGCTTATCAACTGTAATATTTTAGCAGCACTTTAGTTTTTATTTACCAGCAAGTGATAGAAAAAGTTTAAATTTGTATGCTTAACCTTACGTGGCTGTTGTCATTATCACTTCATAAAACCACTATCAAAGAGAGTAATACCTCCTCTCTGTCCCACTATGAATGCTCTACTTCGTTTTACGATCAAACGTTCCAAAATATCCATCGAATTTCAAATGGAGTTTTGTGTAACACATTCCTTACTCTCAACACCCAAATCGTATGGTTTTCCTCTATTTTTTTTTTTTTTCAAAAATAACTCAGAATATAGCGTAAAAGAATTTACAAATAAATTTCCGAATGCGTGCAAGATAAACTTGTCATTAAATATAGAACTGTCGCGTGCATGTCGCTTTGGATTTATTTTTAAACTTTACACCAAATAAATTTGAAAAAGTGACTCCGGATTCTCCCATTTTTTTTTATACTCTGACACCATCAACACCTCATCTCGCGGATAGTCACGTATTTCATCATGCGATGAGACATGATGTTTCACCTTTTTACTTGCATCTACATGTGTATACCTTCAGGGCAAATATTGGTTTCTTAAAAAATGTCGAACTCGAGATATGTATATCTAAAAAAGTGAGTACCCCAAATTACGTCTGTCTATCTGTTCGTTTGACTGCATCCTAATGGACTAGACGGATTTGCTTTATATCTGGGTTCTATGGAGCCAAATTTGAGACAAAATCGGAATTTTCATTCTAACCTGAACGTAGAACACTATTTCGTGAAATCTTGCAGATAATTCCATCAAAACTATAGAATACCAGACCCCTTTTATTAGACTGCAATGCACACCAAGCCCCTAGGTGCTTGCTTTCCTATTAGACAGTGTCCCGTGATAACACCTATTATGACTAGTGTAGTGCTAATATGCATATTAGCATATTAATATATTCTTTACACGTATTTTTGAGAACCTTTTTCATGACAGTTTTACTCTCGGTTGTTTGTCAGATGCTCATGAGAGGTGGGACTGTAAAAGAAATTTTAGGTGATGTCTGCGGATTGAACCTGGAACCCCCGCTTCGTAGTTCAAGGCTCTAACCGCTTGAGTCACGGTGCCTATATTTAACTGATATAGAGTGCATTAAATTGGACGATCTATATCCTAGCGCTCTTAATACCTTTACTAAGGTTTATCCTAGCGCAGATCCCAATGGCATGAAGTTTCAGTCTTGAAAACTGTGGAGCACATTCCCATAGGTATCGAGACTTTGGTGTTGGATCCACGCCAGCTCCAACTACTGTTGCCATCTTCGAACCATCTGCGAACCAGACTAAACCTCTAGGATTCAATGCCGGAACACCATTAGACCAGTTTGCACGGTTCCCTACTTCTACCTTAAATAACCTACCGAAACAATACTCCCTGACCATGATGTCGGGGATAATGCGAAACATATCCTTTTTGGGAATTGAGTCAAGAATTTTCAGGTGTCCCACATGGTCACCTGGTTTGTACTTGTATTCTAGCTGCAGCTTAATAACGCATCAAGCGGCCGTCTTCCTTATAAAGATTTGTATACATCCAATGCATCATTTTTCAATTTAAACTTCAAGTGCTGCCATAAAGGTGTCTACTGGCCCATATGGCCCTAGTGGAGCGCTCGATGGCGGACTTGATATGTAAAAGCCCTTTGTCAAGGATGACAAAGAAATATTTAACCTCACTGGAATAAACTAAAGTGATGCCTTTGATGGTGATAGGTCCTAGATTGACCAGACTTCTTTTGTAAAAGGCACTAGAACGGTTTTGCTAGGATTGGTAGATAGTCCTTTTCAGCTGCACCATTCTAATACGTGTAGTAAAGCATCTTGCATGACACTGGAAATGGTCGTGCTGTATTTACCACTAATAAAAATCGCCAAGTCATTCGCATAATCATTGGCGATGAAGCGTAATCTCTGTAAATCGACTAGAAGATTGTGACCACAGAAGGAAAAAAAGTAGTCCTCATTGGGGACAACCCTTAACTGCGGTAACAGATACTGATAAGTAATAATTTAACTTTAAAGCATGTCCCTTATCCATTGGTTGGTCGAATCCTCGATACCTCTGCTACTAATTGCTCTTGCTATCGAGTCGTAGCCAATGTTATCGAATGCGCCCTTAATGTCAAGGAATGCATACAGAGCTAAGTTCCTTCCATCTTCTTCACAAGATAGTTAAGTGCACCTTCTGCGGATTTACACTTTCTGTATGCAAACTGACTTAAGTGCAGAGGGATAGACAAATCTAGCCGTCCTCTAATATGAACGTCAATAAGTCTCTCCGTTCTTTTGAGAACAAATTATGAAAGACTTATAGATCTGTAAAATTTAGGCCGCTTACTGTGCCTATTGCCTGGTTTGGGGATACAAATTACATTTACTTGTCTCCTGATAGTCGGGATGTAACTCCTGTTGTAGCTGGCTCTAAATAAAGCAATCATACTCTGCAGGATGAGATCAATTGCCTTTTGTAAAAGCGCCGATGATATATCATCACCGCCAAGGGCTTTTGAAGTACCCTTCGGCATATTTAATCGTATCCGGAGTGAAAAAGTTACCGGTTAAACCATTTGCTCTGCTAGCAATGCATTCAGATGCATTCGGGAAATGAACCTGATGTAAGGATGCACGGATTTAGAATGATTGCGCAGAAAAACCGAAAATATAGCGCTTCTTCCATTTATGATTTCTCACAATATATATTTAGATATTACCTCAATGAGGCACCAATGCAATTTACATAGCAAACAGCTTGTCTTAAGCGTACACCTTCCTAAAGTAGCTCTGGCCAATTAGAAGAGTGTAAAGCCTGGAAACTTTGACTAACTAAGTTTAACCAACTTAACTAACTTGGTATCACGTGAGAACTTAGTAATAAGTCTTGCTGCAGTAATTTGGTAAACTATTAAAAAAACAGAATTATGCTTAAAACTGGACACAGATGGGCTAAAGTATATTAAGACAACACTACAATTAAATGAATGCCTTTACATATTCTCATTTAAAAAAAATTATTTTAAAGTAGAATAAAAGCTTATTTTGCTTTATGTAAAATAGAAGACTGCTTAAAAACATTTACGGTCGCCAAAACACGTATTGCTTTTCTCCACCGAAAAATAAATGCTTTTGGTCTGTGTCTTTAAAATAAAGGCCATTCAAGGAAACCCAAGGTCAGGAAACATTTACTCCTTCTATTCCCTACAAGTTTGTGAAAATTTCTTATTGAATATTGAACACATTTTCAAACCACTTATTTCTTATTTCAAAAAACAAATTGCTTTTTTAAAAATTGGTGTCAAACGATTTGATTGCCTTCTTTCCACTGAGATACTTTTCACTGCAACACAAGCTTGAGCATTAAATCAGCATGCTCCTTTATTTGCTTATTGGAAATAAGAGATACAAAAAAAATATTTTATTATAAATTATGAGGACTCTTTTGTTTTACTCCGAAACCTTTTTGGACGCTTTTCAAATTTTTACTACGGCAAGCCTGCCTTGTACAGCACTGGACATTTTATTTCATTTGACTCTCCTGGGCATTTTCGGTTTGCCTGCTAGTGCAAAATTATAAGATCCTGGTTTTATCACAATGGACCTATTACTGGTCTAGTGTGCTGGCGATAGCTGATAGTCACTTTACCGAAACCTAACCATATATTCTTTGTTTTACAAAATGTTAAATTTTGCTTGAAAATTTCCCAAGTATAGACCAATCAATCAATTTGTCTCTTCACCATAAAGTGTTAATTTTGAAAAAAAAATATTTAACATCGAAATTTTTCCCAAAATCTCCAAATGTTTAAAAATGGACTATATTGTCCCAGGTTCGTGATGTGAATTAAATGCCAAATGGCGTTTTAACATGAACAACGATATTCCTGATTCAATATAGAAATGGGTCAGAAGGTGTTCCAGTTCCAGTAAATCCCTTGTAACGCGCAAAAAGTCTCACAACTTCTCCTATTTAGAGTGTATTGCTTTAAAACTTATTCAAATTCATTGCAATAATTCTTTCAAAAACAAGTTAACTTATAAAAAAAAAACACTCCTCAATTCGTGCCATTTATTCCATGCACTTGATATAAAATCCACAAATGTACATACATGCAATTCTATAAAAATTTCTACAATAATGCACCAATTATTCACTTGCTGATAACAACTAATTAAAATACGCAACCGATAATGTAACAACTTAGAGAATTGCAATCTATTTACAGATTCTTTTCAATTAGTAGGGCACATGGCTCTCCAAAATAAAAAAAACAGACATCTTCAATCGTTTGGAAGGAAAACTCACTTTTAGCACCACTATCGATTCAAATCCACAATAGTTCGTTAGAATAATTTTTCCCCGATATGTTTAAAAGTATCTCATGCGAGTGAGAGAGAGCTTTTTGTTCTTTTCAAAAATTCAAATCGCGATACTTTTTCTATTTTCTTATTCTGAACCGTTCGAATTAGATGCAAGTGGCGGACTGACTGGATGTACGACGATGTCTTGGAACTTAAATAAAAATCTACACGAGATGGATAGCGCCTGTGCTTTTAGTTTAACTCTGAGATTGTAGTATAGTTAATGTTTTGTTGTTTTTTTTTTTTTTTTTGTTGGTTCGATTTTCTGGAACTGAAACCAGATTAGATGATGCTGCTGTACGGATGAGTGAGACACTGTAGCACATTTGTATGGTTAATGTGAAGGAAACGATGGTTTTTAGTTGAATCTCATGAATCAGTTGGTGTTGGATATAAGAATGGAGGACAAAAGTGAGTAATAAAAGGTAGACTGTGCATGACGGGGGTATTTTTGAATGATTTCGTTTTTGGGACAAGTTAGTTTGGTGTTTTTTTTTTCTTTAATATTTGTTTTCTGGTGAAGTATAAGATTTATTGCATTGAGTTCATTGTCAGACTATTTTGTTGGGAATGGAAATAATTAACTGTGACATTTTTAACAAATTATGTATGGACTTCAGGAAAGTGTTTTGAATACATTGTTTTCGGCATATTCCTAGAAATCTCTTTACGACCATATGCATATTATTCAACTGAACGGATAAAAGAATTTTTGGATGCCACTTGTCTATCGTTTAAAACGAATCTTTTGATTCTATCTATACTTAGTGTATGAGTGTTTTCAGAGAGAAATTACGTTTTAGGCTACCACTCTTATAACCCCTACTTATGCACATACATATGTATATATATTATTAATATAGATAATATCAACATCGAATTGTCTATCGTTATCATTTTTCATATCCCAAATGTATGATAATGAATAATGGATCACTATCGTTTAACACGTTATTAGTGAATTAGAATAATTAATGAAGGTAAGTGTTATATCTACTGTTTTGATTGATACTGTTCAAACATGTACTCGAAAATAGTCTGCGTCATAATGAAAGTGTCAACTATGTGTTTTTTTACCCGTGAGGGTTAATTCATGAATCAATCCTTTCCCTTGCTGTAAAGAAAAGTAGAATCCACAAAGAAACGTAGGTTCATATACCAACATATTATAAGCAACAACTTGAGTCAGTCCATCTTCATAACTTTAGTAAATGAAATTGGTCTTGTTGCGAACATACAAATATATTAAATACACCAACTATACCAAAATGGTGGTCTTGAATGTCATTTGAAATATCTATCTTGTTTAAATCGCCATATATTTGCATATTTGGACAGCAAAAGTCCTTAAAAACCAAACACCATAATTACTTAGGTGGCGCTACAGTTCGGGGTGAACCTGGACCTCAACCAACAAACCAAACAGTTGCACTTTCCAAGTAGGTTGAGGTCCACTTCTACTGAGGCGAGGTCTTCATTAACTGCGTTCCGATTCAAAGACCCTTCGGACCGGAGCTCTGTTCTCCATTCACTCTACATGTCCCAGCCATCTCAAACGACTGGTGTTAAATTTTTTGACTAAGTCGATGTCGCTGTAGAGCTCGTATAGTTCGTCGTAGAATCTCCTCCTCCAAAGTCCGTTAACGCAATCGGAACCGAGAATATGCTTCATGCTTCATCGCCATAAAGGAGGACTGGGATGATCAAGGTCCTATATAGAGTCTCAGTAGTTGTTCGGGATAGGGCCTTAGTACTCCATTGCTTTTTGTGCCCAAAAAAAAAACAGCGATTGACAAGAGTTATTCTTCATATTATTTCTGCTCAGGTGTTTTTACAGAATTAATAACAAAGCCAAGATAGACCAAGTCCCTTACTCCAATTCATCAATGTTGTGTGTTCCTTCTTGTTGACAGCATATACTTGGCTAAACCAATTTTGGCAGCTTCCGTTTCAAGCCTAACGAATGCAATGCGACAGCCCGTTGTGTTCTACCAATTATGTCAATATTGTGAACATACCCTAGTAATTGTACAAATCCTTTCAATATGACGTTGAAAAATCAAATGACAGCGGCACTTTGTCATAGTTACCGACCTTGATGGAGCAGCGAACGTTCTCCATCGTCACTCTGCACAAACGGACGAGTTTGGCAGGAATGTCAAAACTAGACATGGTTATGTATTGCTCATCACTACACAAGTAGGTGCTGTCATATGCGGCCTTGCATTCGATGAAAAGATAGTGGGTATCGATTTGGACTTCTAGAGTTTTCTCGGATATCTTTGCGATTATTGTTGAACTCTTTCAGTCGTCTACCAAATCTATTTGCTCTGCATTTATAAATATGTTAGAATGAACAAATCATAACATTCTTAGCTTAATGTAAAGAACTGAACGATATGGGTACTTTAAGCCCAGAAAATGTAATATCCTTATTTACTCACTTATGTAAAACTACAGTTCGGAGTGATTTTGTATCTAAAATAGCAAACCTCTTCAGTAAATATTGCCCTTACCTAATAGGCTTCAGTTGTATACTCCGAATTGCTTGTGTCTTGTATTCTCCTTTTACTATTGCACTGAGTTGTCCTTCTGGATTTGTTTCTGGCCAAGTAGTTAATATTCATTCCTTTTTACCAATGATAAACGTGCAGTATTTTCACTAGAAGAGGGCTGCGATGATGAAGGTTTTCTTAGTTATCCAGGTATAGACATTACTATTCAATTACCCCCTCAGCAATTTTCAGAAACAGGTTGCTTTTCTTGTTGGCAACATGTACTTTTGACAACATGCACCTGATTTTGTCCTCATTCACTACTAAACCCACTTAGGCTGTCTTGCAAAGCCACTGAGATCTACCAACTATTGCAATATTGTTGGTATGTCGTTATTTGCACAGACTTGTGAAAGATTGTGCCTTTGGTGTTGGTGTATGCTGCTGAAGAAGTCACATTACAGCCTGACCCATTGTTTAAATCATTTTTTTTTATCAAAAAATTTGGGGAGGTCATTACCTTGATTCAAAAGTCAGTGTTTCAATTGTTCCCGTACGAACAAGCTCAGGATGGATATCAGAATTAAACATGTCTCTAAATATCCCGTCTCTATTAATGCTACTATAGGAGACCGTAAAATCGATGAACAAATCGCAAATCTACTATAGCGAGCAAATCTGGTCGACTAGTGGCCATCAGGTAATTGACTAATAGCTTCAGGCCAAGACTGATGCATCTATACCGTATTAACATTGCTGAAAGGGTCTCCTTTTTCGTGAATTAGGTAAACAAAGCCAAGATTCAATTCATCGAATATACCTACCTAGGTACGTGTCACCAAATCTTTGAATTGCTTTGGGGCACACTCTCTATTACTAAGTCAACTCCAGCTGCTTTAATTAGTTTGTCGGGTAAGATATCAACTATAACAGTCTTGTTGGATAGTAACTTGGATATTGGTATCCTCATTTCGTTTTGATGAGGTTGATGGATGTTTTTATCATCTAGATGTACTAATTTATTCTACCTCCCAGTGGACTCATTGATCCTCGTTATAGGAATGTATGTACTTATAGAGAGTTTACAGAAGTGTTTCCATATTCCAAGCACCTAATACAGATTTCTTTAACAAAGATCCTTCTTTACATCCATGGAAGTGTTTTGCTCATCTCATACGTTCTTCTTATCTTTTCGTAAAAACTCCGTTCATGATTTCTCATCCCTTTTTTTCTGATTTTATAAAATGTTTTCAGTCTCTATTGCCCGTAGAGGTCGGAAGCTGCTTGCTTCTTTGCAGCACGTCTTCCGGCAAAAACTGTTTTGGAAAATGCTGCAGGTTTCTTCAAAAGACGCCATTTCATTTCAAGGAATCTCGAGTTAAGGACCACGTATCACTTGCTTAAATATTTCATATAGTTGGAGAAGATGGTACAAACTACATAATATAATTTTTAAGTATACTTTAGTAGGCGTTGGCAATGGAAAACTGCACATTGAGAATTTCAGAACATACTTGAAATTTCGGTTTAATCATCATGTGTGCTCCAGTTCATTCCAGTCTGTGTAAATATCATTTATTATTTTTCTAAGTTCCCCAAGACATTCCTTATAGAATTCCTTCTATTCTGAAACAACATTTTGACCGATCTATGGTAACGTTAACCTAAAGTGGATGCCTCTTTCTACCCTAAAGCTGAAAAGCACCAGAAAACAACTGATTTTGCCCACTTCTACTTAGGTGTATAGTAAGTACTTGCATATAGAAACCAAATAGAAGCTTACGCACACAGTGACATCGTAAAGGGCATTTTAATGGGCGCAGCCATTTTGATGTCAAAAATTCACTACTAGGGTATAGTATAATTTGTGGTTATGCGCGTTATATTCTTCACACTAATGAAACGGCCTACTATTTAAGGCCGTGTCTGACGAAAGTCTAATTTTGTTTGACCAGCTCTTTCATGACAGTTGTTCTCTAGGATGTTGGGGGCGTAAAACAATTTTTAGATATTGTCTGGGGATCGAGCCTCGAATCCCTAGCTGCGTACTCTAACGCACTAACCACTTGAGCCATGGCGACACCCGAGCTCCGAAGCACCTTAGGCGAGAAAAACACATTTCATGAAACACCTTTTTTAAATAACCCCATTCCTGTCTAAGTACGTCCCTTTGTGTTATTACAGCTAAGAATTATCCTTTCCGGTGTGGTTTATTATTTTTTGGTCAAAAAAATCATTTAACCAAACCACACACAAAATAATCGATCATCAATCATTTATAAAACGAGTTCATTGATTTATTTCGACACTTTATTCAGTTCATCGATCTATGAATATGCTTCTGAGTGGATGTATCAGTAATACTAACAAGAATTTCACTGACATATAAACGAGCCACAAAATATCCAAATCACCTAATTAACCACTAAAATTGTTTCGTTTACTTTAGTCATAAGACTAACTAAAACAAACAATAACGTAATATTTAAATTCAAGCGTAATGACCATTACACAAATCGCAATTGCGGTTCGACATAAATGGCTGTGAATTCGAATTAAACGAGTCATAAACGATGATAGTGAATCACAACCACCTACCACCTACAGCAGATGTACCCCGAACTTGTTAATGAAACTGAAATCTTGCACGAAATCAAAAGTAGTCATACAAACAACAACACCGGGTTTAATGAATGAAATAAAATATATTATAGATTCAGATTTTCTCATGGTGACTTTTGCAGCAGATACACCGTATACCTCATCTTCGTCACGCAGATACTTTATAAGCGGTGAAGAGTTTTTGGGTTTTTTTCTGTTTTGCTCCCTTGACCTTAGACATGATTGATAATAATTTAACAAGTTCCATGTAAATCCATTTTAATGGAAAAATTGGTCCTTGGTCAGGTCTTTTCCAAGAATAATAATTGTGATCAGAGCTGGAAGACTTCGTTTTGTGAGAATATTTCCCAACCGCAGAATATATGATAAAACCTACAACTTGGAATCCATGCTTTCGCTATTAAAAATATGAAAATGTAAACAAATGCTAAATTAATTAACACCATCATTTCGAGATTAGCTTCTCGGAAAGAAAATTAATCTGTGTACAGAGCTCACAAACCGGAAAACTAGTATTATTACAACGAATGGGGGCTGTAAGGTGCTGATAAGCTATTGTAAGCTGTACAGCAAGATTAGGAAAGCGCGTAAAAGTTTAATGTAGACTTTTGATCTTGAAAATAATTCTTTTTGAAGATTGGAATTTCTGTTTATATTAGAGGGGATTTACTTGTTCTGAGTTTATTTGCACGAAAGGTGCTAAGCACGAGTGTACATATGCATTTGCTAATGATTTGGGTTTACCTCCGTTGAAGTGGTTTTCTATTTAAGGATGAAAACTTAATTTTTGGGATTGGCTTTGTTAATTGAAGTAATTTTGTTCTCTAGTATTTAGTCACAGCCTTTCACATTTGCGTGTCGAGTTTAAGCTACTCTTGTGACTCTTCTAAATCTGTAGATCACTGTTTTTTTCCTTTAGGAAAGGCGAAGACTGCATCATGCACCGTCAAGAGGTTTTCGGTCTCTTCTCTTGGTATGTCAGACTCAAACTGTGTTCTCGTACAGTACACCTACTGACTAAACTCCACCTCTCGCTTTGCCCCCTGGTCAGGCGAAAGATCTCCGACTTCTCCGTCGTTAGGCTCAGTCTGTGGTATGTCATCCAAGTAAGCACCCATCTCATGACTTGGTTGAGTTTTCTCTCTGCGTCCACCGATGTCGTCTGCAAGAAGGTATCTTCGGGCACCTCCATGCGAAAAAATTCATCGTTGGAGACGTTCCACAAGTCAGGTCCCAATATTGAACCTTGCGCTGCTCCTACTGTAATTTTTCTTCTGCGAGATCCATCTGTGCTGTCCTACATCAATATGTAACCTCTGAGGTAATCCCTTACTAGGAGATATTGCGGGAACCTAAGGGTGTTTTCCAACGAGCCTATCATTCCTCAAGTCTAAAGCTGCCAGCACTACAATCTTCCTCGAATAGTGGTTGGTTGCCCTGTTGAGCGGTTTGGACTGTCTTAATATTTTCCTCGCGGAGCAGCCTTTCTTGAATCCGTGTTGTCTTGCTACTTAATTCTTTCTTCTTTTTAGTCCAAAGAAACAGCAGAGTTATTCTTCGTTTGACCCTACATCTGGTGTCTGAATTAACAGCTGGTTCTAGGTAGATAAAATTATTAAGACTCTGACGTTTGAGAAGTGCTAATTTTAAGTTGTCTTAGTATCTAAAATCTTTATCGCCGTTTTATTGATTGCATAGTTTTTGAAAGTTAAAAATGTCAGCCATTTGACCATAGATGAGATATTGGCAGAGCATCCTTGTCTGAGGTAAGCGAGAATCTTTAGTGTCCAGTTTCATGACAATGTAAATAACTCACCTAGTTCCTTTACTGTCACATCTTTAGCTTTTTTCTATTTCTTCGATACGACAATGTATCTCCGAAAGGGTCTCGTGTATATTTTCTGATCTCGTCTGCAAGAATATCCGCAAGCATTATGCCGGCAACACTGAATATGGAATATCATTGGAATTTTTTGTCACGGCAGATATTGTACTTTAAGCACTTTAAAATTTTTCTAAGTAGTCTCGATCACAATTTTGCATGACAGATTGCGACTCACTTTATTGACTCTAAAGTATCTTTCCTACAGTAAATCATTACTATACTGTTGACGTAATCCGGAACACTCATTTTCCGCGACCACAATTCGCAGAGTCGAAGGCATTGTCACAACTTCGCATTATTTATTTTTGTTTCTCTTCTACCCTACCATCTATAACACAGCTACCATTGCTTTGATGACAGCCGTTTGCCGACCTGGCACCTACCTGTCTGGTTGCATGCTACGCTTCATATTTTTCATTGATCTAGTTAAATAGTGTACCACTCGAATCTTTCAGTAGTAATTTTAATCGACTACATAATAAAAGATACTCTTGCTCTTCCAACCATGATTACGTCATAACATAACCTAGAAGTCCAACTGAATTTCTGATTTGTTCTGAATAAACAAGAATCAGTCAATAAGATGGCTAGAGTTTTCTTAAAGTATCTTGTTGATTGGCCTTTCAATAAACGCTGCTTCATGGCAAGAACATTGATATCAAAAATAAAGTCAGATCACCAATGAGTACTTCTGTACTTGTGTAACGAGTGGCTTGGATAAGTCATTGTTTAGTGTTTTTTTGAAATCCTGTTCAGCTCTTATAATATTACAGGTCAATGAAAAATCACATCTATCTACATATACGAGTGAGTCAGTCGTAGTAGTCAGTGGTTAATGCGTCCGAACAAGTTGGTCTAATTTCTGCACAAAGAAAATTACCCAATTCATCATGAACAACACAACTCAAAGCTGTTGTTCACCAATCTTCGGAGAATTAGGCATAAACTCAATGACTACCTACTGCCTGTGTACAACAAAATAATAGTTACCTATCCCACGATCAGAAACAAATACATATTATCAATGCCAAAGTGTAGTTCAAATATTTCCTTAAATATCAAACTTATGCATATCTGACCATCTTGCAGGAAATTACTGATTGAATGATTTACGTAAAACTAGATGGCGCTTGTCAATGTTAACATTAATAACATTCAATTCATCATCTTCTACAGCGCCCATCATTCATCTATTCATAAAAAAAAAAACCGCCCTACTGACCGCACGACTGCTCATAATTATCGAAAAATTTGCATTAATCGACTGAAATGTCAAACAGGTTCTGATGTTGACTCACTGTATACCTTGGAAGAGATCAATTGATACTTCTTGAATTCGTTAGAAATTATTTGCTTATCAATGAGTTAAGAGTGGTTTCAGATGCTAATCATCTCAGGGAAGTAAGTGATAACATGTTTTATTTAAGATTCTAGAACAAGTTTTGTCAAATTTTTGTTTTTCGAGGAAATGGTAATCACATTCTTTCGTTGATGATGTGCATCCGTTTGTTATGTTTTTATGGAGAATCCCCCAACTGAATGTCGGCATTTGAATGTCTTTGTCAAACGAATCAATATACAAAATCTGTCAAATGATTATCTCATAATATTTCCCCAAGAATTTGCAATTCGTTTTGACTGACTAATGACAGGTAATATATTTGCTCGAGTGACACGATGTAACCAGGTTGTAGGTGGTGCGCGCAGCCGCCACCGCCATCAATAATCCGAAACAATTACCGGATGGATAATGATTCTATCCTACTCGCCTTTGCCTGCCGCCAGCGCTTGTCCTCTTTCAGTCTGTCAAGTGACTTATCATTCTAAGTTGAATGTCGCATATGATTCTGAACTTGAATATGGATGAGCAGCATCGAGAGTGCGAGACAAACTCACGCAATCACCGCAATTGCTAAATTTAGAACTTAGGTAATTCTAAAGCATGACCTCGGGGAGCGTAATACGACAATACTGGAACTTTCATTACAACACATTGGTGGTGCCTCTCTAGAGAGTGGTGAACTGGAAGTTCCCAACCGCTAGCGGCATAATGAAACATGATTACCAATTCGTTGTGTTAGTCACTCGATTAGTAGGTTAGGGGGGGTCAGATCGATGACGTTGTGATGTTGTGCATACAGTGCGTCACTTAGAATGTCAATGAAAACAATTCGACCGGTGGTGGTATTAATTCGTAACACGGATCTAACCAGTTAATCAATTCATTTTTTTTTTATTTACTTGACGTTTAATGTCGGTGAAGATGTTTATAGGTCTTGGGAACTGAATGCTAATGAATTGTTCTTAGAAGTTTGAGGTTTTGTCGTTAAAAGCAAAACAAAATTGTCAAAGACTGCAGTATTATGTCATGTTTTAATTACTCCTATATTTAGAAAGCAAGTTTGTTTACTTATAATTCTGTGTACCTGATTAAATATACAAAATTCTTTAAAATATCTGGAAAACAAGCGTAATGGGCCATAACTGACTGAATTAGAAAGGAAATTAATTGGTTAACGTCAACTAGATGTGAAAACGATAATCCTCACAGTCCCTTTTTTACAGGATCAGATTTTTCTTCGGGATGTACTACTCAAATGCCTTCTCGGCACAAATAAACAGCGATTTGCAAGAGTTATTCTTCGTTTAATTTCGGCTGAGATGTTAATATCAGAGTTTAAAGCAAAGCCGAGGCAGACAAAGTCACTTACTACCTCAAAGTTATATCTGTCAATTGTGACGTTCTGTCCAATTCGTCAATGTTGTGCGTCCCTTTTTGTTGGTGTTATACTTGGTTTTAACCTTGTTTACTGCTAAACCCATTTTGGTAGCTTCTGTGTCAATACTAGCGAATCGGTGCGACAGCCCGCTGAGTTCTACCAGCTTTGTCAATATCGTCGGCGTACACTAATAGTTGCACAGACTTTTGAAAGATTGAGCTTCCGGTTCTGGCTTACGATTCTTTCAAGTATGATGTTAAAAAAATCACATGACAGCGGGTTTCCTTGTCTAAATCCTTTTTTGTCATCAAAGGATCATTACCGACCTTGATGGAACCGCGAGAATTCTCCATCACCATTCTGCATAATCAGATCCAACGGCCGTGTTGGCTTTAAGCTTGGATATTGCTATCCCCGAAATGTTGGTCTTCGTCGCCGTTATACAGTCTGCAGAAGAAGTTTTTCCATATTCTCAGCAACACATCGCAATGTGATCAATTTGGTTTCATGATTAATAGACTGCCATGTCCCCTTATGAATATTGAGTATAGGCTATACTTACCAACTGTTCTACCAACGATGTTGGTTCCTATCTTGGCGTTATAATCACCCAATACGATTTTAACGTCATACTCATTACCTCGCTTATATGTTAGATCGAGGAGCTCGTAGAAATATTCTTTGGTGGCGTCGTCCTTGTCCTCTGTGAGGGCATGAGCGTATATTAGGCGGATTGTCGTAAAACGCTCGCTTCCGTGTCGAAAGCTCGAAACTTCTTGTCTAAGTGTGCTGCGTATGACGAATCCACATCCAAATAAGCGCTGTTTTTGCTCCCTATAGCAATCACCTTGGTATACGTCACAGTTTTGCATCTTTTTGCCCGGCCAATCACATCGTACTTCCTGGATGGCGGTCATATCTGCATTATGGCAGCTTACGGCCTCTGCTAATTGTTCGGCTGCACGTGGCCTGTTAAGGGTCCGAACATATCACGTCGTCGTCGTCGTCAGGGTCGTCCTTATCCGAGGCTCGTTGTTGCTTCGTAACTAATGATTTTTTACGTGGTAGGCAAGTTACCCCGACGCACAATCCCCAACTTGGAGGGCCAATTCCGTTTTTTTGTCCCTAGGATAAGTAGCCGGATTGTCCAGAGTCAGTAACCCGCTTCAGTGATACGAGCGCTGCCGTTGGCCCATTAAGGGTTCATTCGCCACCAACTCTTTTTCAACACCCTGTCTCAGTATTGGAGATCCCTATAGACCTGGTATGCAAATAAGTCGAAGCAGCTCATATAGGGATGACACTAGATAGTTTGGCCTAACTGCAACTGTAGGCACCACCGTTGATTCAATCTAGAGAATTCGTCCTCTGCCGTTCGGATCAAGAGGAAGTGCACAAGCGTGAATACACTCTCTCGTCTGCTACCACCAACAACCTTCCAAAGGGTTTGGTAACCCAATGTCCAGTCGAAGTACTAGGCACCCAGCAGCCACCAACGTGGATGTGTAGAGTAGGGGTTGTAGCATCCACACTTAGGCTCCACTGGCAAAAAAACTGTGCCCTTGTTCTTGTGTATCATCACAGAAATGCTATTGCAACTTATGAATGCCTACTTCGTCCTTTGGAAGACGTCGTAGGTCAATTTGTGATTTAGCATGTATATATGTATGTACCTATCTTGCCACATATCCTTTCCAAATTTACTATGATTGAAACTTTTTTCATTCATGTATGCACTGTAGTTTAAAACTATGTAGAAGTTATTGCGCCTGAATTCCGTCTATAACATATGGCTTGTCCCTCCTAGTGTCTACAAAAAAGAACGGTTTCTGTCTATACTAAATACAAGGAAAATTTCCAACAAAAAAAATCCCACTTTTTTCCCATCTGTTCTCTCTGACGTCTGTCATCGCCTAGACACACGTCAGTTTTACACCCCCGATTTGCAACGTAAACTATTCGCGTTTAGAACAATTTCGCTGTGGATTGTTTTCCACTTGAATTATTTTCGTGTACTCGTGTGATATCGCAGTGGTATAATGATCTTGAGAATAACCCCCAGTGAATCGAATACCAGTCATGATTTTAGCAAATTTTAACACAAGTCGCGTTATTGAAATTTCACGGAAGATGATTCAATCGCACTTCGTTAACGTCCTCATATTCCTTTCGGGCACCTTTGTCGCCCTTGTTTTCTATGAATATTTCCGAAGTGGGAATGCGCTGAGGCAGAGTCAGTTAATGTACATCCCGGAGGAACGATATTTGCAAGTTATCGATGAATTTACAACACTTTCCAAGAGGGCAGCACCACATCTGGAAGGTGGTCTCGATGACGATCCATTTATAGAGGGACAGGAAGTTAATATCAAGGAAGCTCTGGGTTCACTGAAGTTGGCTCAGGAAATGAAAACATCGGGGAAAGATGACAAAGCGATGCGGTTGTTTCAACACGCGTTTGCGTTGGCACCCAAACATCCCGAGGTGCTAGTAAAGTATGGGGAGTATCTGGAGCACAATCGAAGAGACATTCTCACCGCGGATCAGTTTTACTTTCAAGTAGGAGTTTCTATCATTGATGGATATACATATGCATATGTATATAGCGAGATTGAACTCGAAACATTTATTTACAGGCTCTGACAATCAACCCTAGCAATAGTGAGGCATTAGCTAATCGCCAAAGAACTGCATCAATAGTCCAGACCATCGACGAGAGACGTCTGCAAACCCTCGATATTAAGCGGGATGCGCTCTCTGGAATTCATGAATCTAATTCCGCGCTAAGACGAGCGAAGAAAGAGGCCTACTTTCAGCATATTTACCATTCTGTTGGCATTGAAGGGAATACCATGACTCTAGCACAGACAAGATCTATTCTGGAGACGAGAATGGCCATCGATGGGAAATCTATTGATGAGCATAATGAGATTTTGGGGCTAGACTTGGCAATGAAGTACATAAACGCTAGTTTGGTTAACAAGTGAGTGGTGTCTATTGAGATTTAAACAAGATGCTCATGTGCGGTGATTTTAGGATGGAAATTACTTTGAAAGACATCATCGAGATTCATCGGAGGGTGCTAGGTCATGTTGACCCTATAGAAGGTGGAGAATTTCGACGGACACAGGTGTATGTAGGTGGACATACTCCACCAGGACCTGGTGATCTATCGATTTTAATGCGGCGCTTCGAGCGATGGTTAAATTCAGACGAAACCATGTCTTTGCATCCAATCAAGTAAGTTTGCACTTTGATGAACCACAACTACATTCATCTATCTACTTATATTGTTAGGCATGCTGCATTAGCGCATTACAAACTGGTGCACATTCACCCATTCATCGATGGAAACGGTAGAACTTCTCGTCTCCTAATGAATACAATGCTCATGCGAGCTGGCTATCCACCTGTAATCATACCAAAGCAACAGCGGTAATACACATGTCCCATGTATCTCTACATTTTACTTATTTTTATTACATCTCCCCATCAGCCATAAATACTATCACTTCCTCCAGCTTGCGAATGAAGGTGATATCCGCCCATTTATTCGTTTTATTGCGGATTGTACGGAAAAAACTCTTGATCTGTATCTGTGGGCAACCAGTGATCTTCCACATCAAATTCCAATGCTAGAGCAAACAGATTTTGTTGGCGAAACAAAACCACCAAATAATTCCGGTGCTAGAAATAAAGAAACGGATGGATCTGGTTCTGGATTTTCTGAATCAGATAATTTACTATAAAATGAACCCGCACGCACATACATACATACATGCATCTTCTCAGACGATTACCAGGTAAACTCGTGATATTTCCAACAAAAATCAACCATCGTAACAAATAAAAACACAAACAAAAAGTAAAAATGTCTGTGATCTTAAACTTACATGAAAATATGTAATCCACGCAAGGATATAAGAGATAAACTATTTATTATTTATTTATTTGTTTCCTATTATTCATCTATAAAGTAAAACAAGCAATTTTACGATTCCTGACCCGAGAATCAATTGTGATTTTTGTATGTAAATTGTAAATTCTTGTTGTAAATAAAGTTTATATATATACATACATATTGCATCTAATTAAAAACCTTTTAGATCAGTATTCAAGTGTTTTTTTTATTTCAATTAGATCTTATAAGTAGCCCCTCAAATGTTTTCTAATTTCACTTTTATCCGAATTGTCGTGGCATCTACGCGACCCTAATATACACGTCATTGTGGACGGAATTGTTTTTTAAGTACTATTACTTCTGCTTAGCTTTTACGGTAACGTTAATTCAAGTTTATATGGTGATTCCAAGGTTTATTACGAAATCACAGCATCAAAAATTATTTGTACTTATTTCGATGTAAAGTAACGTAAATTTACTAAGAAAATGATCATTGTTGGACAGTTGCAATATGCAGTGTCCTTTCAAAATTAAAGGCTAGAAAACTGGAAGTAGTTCTGTGGTATATTTGAACCATTCTAGGAGTTCGTAGATCTACGAATTAAGCAAAGCTATAATATAAAATGAAAAGGAAGTGCATTCTAACCACTACAGCCCAATGCAGACGCTCGATTCTCCGCGAAGTCACTTATTCAATCCTTTCAGCTGCTGAACTTAAGGCTATAACTGGGATCACTATATCGAAAAGAACAGTGCTTCGAGTATTATGTACATAATAGTTATAACCTTTTGCGTCGAATGGTATAAAAAAAATACAACCGTTTATAGAAGCTAAATATGTTTGGCAAAAGGAATGTTCGGTACGACACTAACTAAACCCCGGTGTCAAAACTTGTCGGTATAATAAAACAAAAACAAACGTATTCAATAAAAAAATCTTTTATTTTCTATCTTACTCGCACCCCAAATTTAAATATAAAAAATTGCATTTTGCTATTAAAACAATTATATACAAAAGTATAAAAAAAATCAACAACAACTGTTCTCCCTAAAATATATCGTCATCTATATTGCATGTCACAATACCAACTTATATTTTTGCTTTCAAAAACTGTTTGTAAGTGACTTCTTGCCACCAACTAGGGCGCTCCAGTACTCCCGGTCCTTGCATGATAGTTCGTTGCAAATGAAGGTAGACCTGATTTGAAAATAGGTACGTTAAAGACTTTCAACTGAATGTAAGGTAAAATAAGTTTTCGAGTACATTTATTCGAATGCTTTCAGTTAGAAGTTTTCGTGTAAAATATTTACTATTATAATTCTCAAGATCATTACTTACATTTCCATCACTCATTCCCAATGGTGAATTTAAAATGAAATCGCTGGGAGCAATAGCATCAATTAAGCTCACAGCTTCATCTTTCAGGATCGGCAATAGCGTTATAACTCCTCTCTGATAGAGATCAGCTTGGTTGTTATAGCGGAAATAGCTTCCCTAAAGCACACAAAGATGATTCTTTTTTATCATTCATCCCTAGTTGGAGAATATTTTTACCTGATATAATATAGCAATATGTTTCACTATCAAATTAGCTCCATAGAACGATAAAACTTTGGTGAGGACATCTTTTTCTGGACCATTTGGAAGCTCACTTACGAATTTGTAGAAAACATAATATATTGTTCGCTAGATAGAGAAACAATGTTCATGAAACACTTCACAAATTACAGGCACAACCATCCTTACTTGAGCATAAATGATTGACAAATTGCCAGCGGTGAACACTTGTGAGTTGTTGCGCACTTCAAATGCGCTTAAACCATTGCTTTGAAGTTCTTCTACTCGTTTAACAGCGACATCTAACTGATAGGCACACAACCAATTAAGTGTAGATAGGAGGTCTAAAGAATAAATACAAAAATTAGTTGCGACAATTTGGAACCTCAAACTTACTCTCGACATTCAAAGCCTCTTCAGCAGTGCGGAATTCGGCCTTGTGTTTCAGAATTCTATCCATGTCCTTGAGAAAACTAAGGGAACCCAGAGGCGATAATTCCACAAAGTTGCTACCGCTGCGACGAATTGAAATCAACCAATTCGATGCTTGTTGAATCAGGGTATTATTTTCGCCCTCATATGTACAGTTAGCATCATTGTCATTCCTCAGATCACCGATTCCGGTTGCCTTAAGATAACCATGTCCACCGCAAGCCTCACGGCACTCTTGAATGCCATCGCGTGCCGACCATGTGCACACAGGTTTGGCAGCCGATGAAAGAGCATGTATCTCCATTCCTTCAACTGAGATATCCTCACCCATGAAAGTTTTAACTTGAAGATCTACATTTTCAGTGCCCAGCCAAAGAGAGAAAACTCGTAAAGCGTACGCTGTAGCCAAGTGAGGTAAGATGCGGTACTGTTGCGATTGATATTCTATAACCGGCCATTCGTCTGAACTCTCATCAGGACCGAATTGCTTACGGCAAGCTGAATATCTTGTGGCGATAGTCACTGCCTTGTTAAGCGCGATATAGGCCAATCCTAGGTGAAACAAAATTATTAGGTCAATATTTTTATTTTCTTTAATTTAACTTACCACAAATGTTAACTCTTCCCGAGGAAAGTGCACCCAATGAGGCTCCCAATCGCTTGCGACTATCTTTAATCGGACTCGAGAAATTACCTTGTGCATCTACATCTCCAGTTCTTGACAGAAGGTTCTCCTTTGGAATTCGGTACTTATTGAACATCAAAAATCTACACCAAATTCCATTAGGACCATATTTATGATTAAAGCTCCACTTCTTACCCATTATCAATACCATTCAATCCGATCTTTTCACCTAAATCTCCTACAGTAACTCCAGGAAACGATAGTAGGGTATTTGCATCTCGAATCGGAACCAAAAAAGCATTTAAACCCTGATAACTTCCATCAGGCACATACAATTGAGCATAGACAATAGAATGTGTACACGTTTTACCAAGATTTCCAACCCAGCATTTCGCCGCTTCAAAGTCGGGAGTATGTAAGACAAATTCCTCAGTCTTCGGGTCGTAGGTAGCTCGAGTTCTCATGCCACGAGCGTTTGTTCCATGAGAGATTTCCGTTAAAGCAAATGCACCTCCAATCTTACCCTCTGTTATCATCTCTGCATATTTGTGCAAACGGTCTGTGCCCAGGGATAGAATTGTACTAGTGAACATTGCAATCGACAGAGAGTACTTTACGGCAAAACTAAAGTCATAGCTGAACATGCCTTGAGCCATGGCAAGAGAGAGTTTTGGTTTGGAAACAAACTAAAAAAAGTATTTTATTAAAATTTGTGATTAAACTTATATGTATATTCGTTGGCTTACATCGTTAATACCGTAGAACTGCTGACTCCAAACATGCATCATTCGTTTGTTCGCCAATTGTCGGAGGCGGTCCAAGGTGGGTGTTTCTGGGTCTCGTTGGAAATCTGGATGAGATTCCATATAGGCCCATATTTGATTCTGCAAAACAAAACATTTGTATAATTGTTTTTTATAAAGAAGACAAAATAAATAAACAAATATTTGCCCAGACAGGTCAATGGGACCTAGGGCCTAGCTACTCACAACCGTTCGCGTTGTGGGTGTTAAATACTTCACACGAATGGAAGGGCCCTACTGTTTAATGCCATGTCCGACCGAAGGGCAATTTTTTGTTTTAAGAAGCTTTTTTGTTACAGTCTTACTCTCTGATTTTTGTCAGACGATCGCGGGAGGTGGGGTTGTGGAAAACTTTTTGGTGTTGTTTGGCACTCGAACCTTGAACCTCCTGCTCAGTAGTTCGATGCACTAACAACTGAGACACGTTGGATTAATGGCCAAGAGATCACATGACTTTAGTATTCAAAACAAACCTCTTTCGAGCAGGTTGTGTAAAGTGAACCTAACTATATATTCGTCTGCTGGTCTGCTACCTATAGTTTTGTTTGGACAAAATTGTTCTAAATGTTTTTGCTTTTAATTTCCTCCACATTATAAGAAAATAAATCACCGTACACCTATAAAATTCCGGTCCTGGTGCTCCACACACTACGGCTCCAATCGAGGCAAATATGTATCTTTCTCCAATGGATCTACGAGTACAAATACACGTGGCTCCGGACACATGCAATGTGTTCCAGGCAGAGGCTCTGGCCGTACTCAAAGCTGCGAAACTACTTGAGATGGGATTACTATCCAACAAGAATATCGCCATCTACATTGATAGTCATGCTGCGCTTAGGGCGCTAGAGTCCTATATCACTAAATCTGAACTATTCAATAAGTTGCCGCACAATGTTCAGGGCATTATGTTCGCAGAACCGAATCAGATTATGTTGGGTATCTGGACACTGCGATATAGAGGGTAACGAAATGCCGACGTACTAGCCAAGAAAGGAGCAGAGCTCCCGGTAGATAATATAATTGAAGACATACGACCACCGATGGCCGTGGCTGAGAGAATTATTCTCGATAAAATCATCAATATGGCCGACCTAAAATATTCAAACTTAGAAGGGCACAGGGTTTCTAAGGCCCTGTGGCCTGAGTTAGGTTAGGTTCGATTGGCAGGATCCCAGCAAGACCACAGTTGAACAAACATGAACTTATTATAAAGCGCTGGAGGCGGCTAATGCTTATGTTAGCTAGTTCGCCAAAGTTGTCGAAGAAGTACTCTCCTAGATATAGTTTTCTTCGAGTTGAGAGAGTATGACTGGTCCATAGGAGGTGAAGAATAGTCTCTTCCTCTTCCTCATCGATTTAGCTTCTGCAAACACCGTTTGCCGGAAGACCCAACCTGAGGGCATCCTCCCAATGATGCAGTGTCCTGTAATCACACCTACTGTTGTGCTAATGAAAGATCTCTTTAATCTTATTAGACTATTGGAGCGCTTGAAATCCAGCTTGGGCCATATCTATTTCGTGTTAGAGCACGTGGTGCAGTTCAACCACCTGCGTTAGTAGCGTTTACCACATTTCATTTAATTAAGGGTTAACACGTAGCGAAAGGCATGTTGAGATTCTCCTTCTCTGGTAGAATCCACAGAGTTGTGCCATGCTTGGCGAGTTCGTCGAACTCTCAATTTCCTGGAATGTCCGGCATCCAAATGAGGTAAATTTGGAATTGAAGGTGACTGAATCCAGGGATTTAATCGCAACTTGACTATGCGAATTTGCTGCCACTTGTTTGCAATAGATACTGAGCGGAAGCATATGGAACAGTGTGTCTATAGCCACAGTTGGAGTGCTCCTCAGGGCTCCAATCTAATAATGCAACCGTATGCCGTTGTTTGCACACGACTGAGGACGTTGTAGTGGATGGCTTTATTCAGTAGTCCACCAGACAATCCACCAGACAATCATGTCATACGTAAGTACGGGCCTAATTAACGGATACATGTAATTTGAGGCTAAAGTCCCCACTTACTTCAAAGAACTTTCTTACAGCAGTATAGAGCCATGGTGGCTTTCTGAATTCGGTCCAGGTTGTTGGGTTTCCAGCTTGATTTACTAAGATTAGGTCTAAGTACTTGCCCATATTTGTGACCACCACGGGGGGTGCCTTCAAGTTTCGGTGGAACAATGTTGTAAATTTTATACTTCTTTGTGAGGAGGACCACTTTGTTTTTCCGAGGATTGACCCCCAGAGCGTATTTTTTAGTCCAATTAGAGAGCTTACAGAGGGCATTCTGTAGAAGATCGATAAGCGTATTGAGGTGTTTCTCTGAGACAGCAAAAGCAACTTAATCTGCATAGGCAACTACCTTGCACCCTTCCTCTTCCAGGATTAGAAGTAGTTCATTCACCACTACGTTTAGAAGAAGAGTGGAGATTATACCTCTTTGTGGTGGATCCATACAGACGAGCCTCCGAACTGAGATCTCGGCCAGCTTTGAGTTGATGAACCTGTTAGTAAGCAACTGGTTCATCAGTGCGCCAATCGACGTCTCAATTCCAACGTTCGACATACGCCTATAATTGCCTCTGGTTCGACGTTGTTGAACGCTCCCTCAATGTCTAGGAACCCTACCAAAGTATATTCTTTCCAATGTAAAGATTTTTCAATAATGCTAACTAATGAGTGTAGGGCTGTTTCAACCTATTTGACAGAAGATTTGGATTAACAATGCAGCGTATATGGGTGTCTATCAATTTCTCTAGGGTTTTTAGGAGAAACGATGATAAACGTATGGGTCTAAGAGGGTCTAGACTTGAAGATCCATAGATTTTTCATACGTTCTATAGTATGGGAGGTATAACCCCTAGGGCATCACAATGGATCTACATTGATCTAAGTGTGACGGGTGCAAGTTTCTCTTGCCCCGTCAACCCATTAACCTATTATCTATGGGTCTAAGATCTTTGGGGTTAACGTGCGAACTTTTACCTGCCTTGGGAATAAAAGCCACATTGGAAATTGAATAAATTTTTTAAATTACAGTTAACCGAGGACGAATAAGGTTCACATTAAGCTGAAGTTCGGTAGACATAATACCATCTGGTCCAGGAGACTTGAATGGCTTAAAGCCGCTTATTGCCCAAAGAACTTTGCTGTTTGTAACACGATAAGAGGAACTGCTTTACATTGATCTTGCCGAGATTTCAATAGGACCCGATTGCAGATGTTTGGTATGCAGTAATAGATCCAGGGATCCCACACTAATGGTGGTCTACGAGCCATCTGCTCTTTTGAGATAGCTAAGCATTCTGGGAATGGCTGCAAAGATTTTTCGAAACCTGGATCTTGCTTGAGTTAAGTCGGAAAAAAATTGGAGAATTGATGAAACTTATCAGATCAAAAGGCGTTTTTCTTTTTTAGTTCAGAACAGAGCTCTGAACAGAGCCTGAACATGTCGAGCGCGCTCTGATTTATTTAAGAAACACGATTGAGCAGTACCTGTCATATGACTGCAAAGTTGATTGAAGATTCATGTTTTTTGTCTTCTTAAACACTGAAATAGCGTTTATACACAAATAAAGTTTTTATTTAATTATTAACTGCTAATAATTAATTAAAAACAAAGCCTCGAACTCCATTTCAATTGTTTTCGATTTCGTTTACTCATTGCACCTCATTACCCCTTGTTAAACGTCAAATTCACTGTGCTCAATCAATTCATGCTGAGCTGATAGAGCGCGCTCTGAGCACGCTCTAAACGAAAAAATAAACACGAATTGAGTGCTCTAAGCGCTCTGAACTAAAAAAGAAACACAAACATTTTTTTGACAACTCAGGCTCTGCCTAAAGCTAAGACTCTGGCCTTTGACTTCTGAGGAAGCATGCTATTCGATTAGGTTTTACGAACAGGGACACATGGAAGCATTGGGACGACCTATGTACTTGTCGCAGAGAATATTACTCATCTACTCTATGAATCTCAAGCCATTGATCGGAGTAGAATAAAGTACCTCGAAGAATAGTTTTTCAACAATTTGGAGGAGGTTGTTTCCTTGAACAAAATTGAGACTCTATTGAGGTATTGTACGGAAATTAAGTGTAAAGGCGGATTGGTTTAGGTTTCTGATCGTGAACGTTGTCTAGGAATCCCGATGGACCTACTATGGTGACGAGCTCATAACCCTACATATGTACATATGTATGTAACCTAACCAAACCTATAAAATCTCAAGTGCATATCTCAGAAACGAATGCAATGAATAAATCAAACGCTTTTAATGCATAAACTGAATTCAATCCAATAATATGTGTATACATATGTATTCTTACAAGAAATAAAAAGAATAATGGAAAATGTATTGAAAAAAAAACAAATATCTTACAATATACAAGTTAAATTAGTTTTCCTTAAATTAAACTAATAACTTCAATCTTTCATAAGAGTTTCTATTTAAAAGCTTAAATACCTCATTCATGCCAATACCACATGCCGAGTTGAACTTTACTCACAATAATCATATAAGAACGATTAAGCGTCATTAATCGTGCACACAACCACACACATTGTTCTGTACCTATTAATTAAGCTCTTAAAAATAATGTAATACGTGTCAAATCAAATGTTTGTATAAATATTTACTCCTACTGTTTCTTATCGATACAACCAGAGAATAATAGTCGATAAGATTAATTATTTTAGGCTACTGCTTTGAATTAAAAACAAAAATTTGTCGGCTTCCATTAAAATGAATTATAATTGTTTTGTTTCTAATTAAACCATTGAAATAAAGATTAGTTCAACACCGTTGACCAAATTTAATCTCCTACTTAACAGGTTCATTTTTAAG
Organism: Xylota sylvarum; assembly: GCA_905220385.1. Lineage (NCBI taxonomy): Eukaryota > Metazoa > Arthropoda > Insecta > Diptera > Syrphidae > Xylota > Xylota sylvarum. The sequence continues at coordinate 94,763,234 of LR999957.1, read as the reverse complement.
TATCATTAGCTACACATATATGTACATGCTTACCTTTAGACGTATGAAGTCCTCTCCCTCCAAAATGACATTCAAGCGTTTGTAACAAAATGATGACTTTTTTCTGTACACTGTCAATGGACCCGTTTTAAAGTCAGGAAAAATGCTTTTGTCATCAAGGATATTGACATTGCTGAAATATAAGAAAAAGATAAGAATCAGTTCATCGAACTTCCTATATACATACCATACACATACATATTTATATATTTGGACTTTCCTACATTTAACTAATCTCAATTTCGATAAGGATTATTTTAAGTGCTATTCGCACTTGACCTTGAATGAGGTGAGTCTACTAATTAGTTATTTAAATCCAGTACAGGCAAGTAAAACCTAAACTTTGGGGCGGTGGATTATACGTGTGTAGATTGCATATACATATATTTCTAAAACAAAAACAACCCTTAAGGGTTATCTGATCCGAAAAATGATATGTATGTAATCCGTCTGAAACTGAGTCGATATTAACTTATTAAGAACTTTTAATCAAAAAGTTTACATGTGGCGAATTATAAAGAAATCCATATATGTACATACATATATACAAACCTTACAGGGTCTACCACTATTCTATCTCTATATTACAAGCTATTTGTTAAACCTAACTATCCTAAAGATAAGGGAAGAAGAATCAATTTGCGGCATGGTTTCCGCGGTTTTTGGTTTGAGGTTGTATTTTTCATTTCGGATGAAAGGAGACACCGTGTCTATACGCCTATTGCCAGTTGATAAGATTTGACTTTTGGACTCGTCGTGATGTGCATTTTCTTTTTTTAATTTCATATTTATGTATTTAGGAAATATTTGATGTACAAAACGATTCAAAAGCTACGGATCTGGTTGAATTCAACAGTATTTCAGTCTATTCTATAACTTACAAATGTAAGTACAAAATTCTGCAAATTTAGACTTGTTATAAATTTTAAGGAAACCTTTGAAACTATTGAGTTGCGACTGATAAAGCTGTTTGAATTTTTGGATCGACATCTTAAGAATGATCAAAATAATGTGGCCAATATTCGACAGAAGAACAATAGGGTTCCTACTGATCAAATTTTTCGTCAAATCGGAATGATGACCCTAGATTTGATGAATGTGAACGCAAATTTACTTGGATTGGATGGTTTGTCAAACCGCTTGTCAAGCAAATTGGATGAAGAATTTGATCAGTGTGAACCCCCTTATGATTTTGAGACTTAAAGAATTCATTTCATTCTAGTTTACAACTCTGCATTAGGTCTATTGCCTTACCTAAAAATTCGTACAAATTCCATAGAACCCAAAGTCCAACTCCGTTTCCTAACACAAAAAAATCGTAAAAAAAAGTACACACGAGGGAGTAAAGCATTTTCTGTCAGTGACAAAAGCTACGAATTTTGAACCCAACAAATTTTTGTGAGTAAGCGGTGTACGATTTGTCAAAAGCATTATACATACAATTAACTACCAGTTTAGGTCAGATATTTCTTCTCCTCCTTGGAATTAAATTTATTCAGGATTTCATTTTTATTTGATTTGAAAACATATGTATGTATATTTGTGTATATTTCATTGTCTTTCTTGTGTTTCATTCTTCCCTTCCGCATTCATGATATTTCAGTTGTGTAAAGGTTTTGTTGTGCGATGCGTTCCCTAACTTTTATGAAATTTCCATCATTCTCTGAGAGAATTATCACCCACTCCGAGAAATTTGTGATTTTACGATTTTTAGTGCAGAAAGTAAAGGAACAGACCTATTACATATGTAGGTCATAAGTATGACTTTGACATGACTTCTCTCATTTTCTCTCTCTCTCTCTCTCAAAATACTCACTTTTCACTGTTGTTTGTAAACGCAGTCATATTACTTTGTTTATCTGTCACGAACGTCTGTCTTCTTAGGTACTTTACGAAACGAAAAGGTGACAAAAGTTCAAACACCACAGTTCACAGCACTAAATGTATGACCAGTAGAAAAAGAAATGTAAATTTTATTTAATTTTATCACAATCAATTTCTAGTGAACTGCAATCCTTCTAGGTTCTCAATGAACTGACAAAACTATATCACAATTCTAGTTATTTCGCACCCAAAAGCACTAGTTTTGCCTTATTTTCTGATATCGTTTATCAAAAATAAAGATTATACTATCGATTGATTGCAAATTCTTTATAATTTTATTGAAAGATTTTCAAAGATTAAGCTAATATATAGTTGAAAAGGCTAATGATAAGTAAACTCAAAGAAAAATAAAAACAAACAAACAGAAAACAATGGACACTGATAAATGACCACCGCCGATTGGAAACAGCGACGACAAACTGACAGATACACCGCGTACAAGTAAATGGGCCAAGTAGGAAAGTTTCTATAGACTCATAGTTTGTGTTTATAGTTTTTTTATTCAACACGCTTGGAGGTTCGCGGTATTTTTGTTGGTGCTAGATGTTCAACAATACTACAGTTTTGAAACTTTTTAATGTCATCTCATAATTATGCGCACTGAATATGAATGAGAGCACTTGCAATCGCTATAATGCATTTTGAATTTTGGAATTAATTACGTGTAGGCACAGTGAGTGTTTTAGGTCTATTAGTTGGCAGTACTTTGGTGTGACTGAACTGATTTGAAATTTATATTTGTTTATTTTGCCGGTTGGCTGGTCGTATGTATGGAATTTAACGGAAAGTTAACATTGCCACTTTGTTTGAAGTAAATGAAGAGTGTTGAGATACATATGTAAGAAATTGTTTTATAAATTTTGTAGGTCTTAAGTAAAATAGTGTAGGTAAGTAATTATTTTCATATTTACATACATGCATATGTATGCAGACCTACATACATACATTAACATATTGTATTTAACTAAGATAGATCTGATTCCTTCTTTGTACACCCTTAAGGTTGGCTAACCAGAAAAAAACAGATTTTGGGTTTTTTTTAAGTAGGCGTTCAGGACAGGACGGAATCCTGTTCTGACACATTTGAAAGAACTTATCTACACTCCCTTCCATGGCTGCTCCTTCACCAACTGACACCCCACAGAGACGGTCAGCAACTTAATGACACCAAAAAGAACACAATCAGCCGTTTAAATTATTGACGAAAAGAAAGTAGCATTGGCCATTGACACCTTCTCCTCCTAAAAATCGCCGGAAACCGATGGGATTATTCCCATGATATTGCAAAGTTCAAAGGCATATTCCGTTCCATGGCGCACATAGATTTTCACAGTATGGTTAAGTTGCACCTATGTACATATGTACCCCAATCATAGAAAGAAGTCAACGTCATTTTCATCCTCAAATTGGGAAAGCCCAGGCACATCACAGCAAAGGATTATAGACCGATCAGTCTAATATCTTTTCTGCTCAAGACCCTAGAAAGAATACTAACACATATAAAAAGCCGATCAGTAGAAACAGCGCTAAAAGAGGTGGTTACAATCATCGAGAAGTCACTCCACCGAACTCATCCGAACTAATTCTCTTTACAAATAAGAGGAAAATACCCGAGTTCGAGCCACCTAGACTGAAAGGAGCCAAACTCTAAATATCAGATAAGACAAAATACCTAGGGTGCATATTAGATACATTGAACTGAAAAGACAATATACTTGAACGTACAAAGAAGGCCTCGATTACTTTTCACGCATGCAGCAGAATCTTCGGTAAAAAATGGGGGCCAAAACCAGCCCCCATCCACTGGATGTACACCTCCATCGTTTGACCTATCCTCACGTACACCTGCCGCAAAGCTGTACACTCTCACAAAGATCCAATCCATGCTCGGGCTTTACCCACTGGACATCTTCACCAATGAAATTCCGACAATAAGCAAACTACGCCTCCGACAAACCTGGATGTGGAAAAACAAGCAAATCGGACACAGCACCATCACCAAGTGGTCAAACGTTAACAAGTCTTTTGACTACCTTACCCTGACACGGACTTCAGCCTCAACCTCGACTTCAAATTTCCCTGGACAAATGGTGAGGTCATTAACCCCGCCTCCATATCCATATTCACGGATGGGTTAAAAATGGACGAAGGTTCGGGCTTGGAAATACTCTTAGAGGCACCATCAATTACTGGGTTCATAAAACTTCTCAACCAGGCAAGTGTGTTCCAGGCGAAAATATATGGAATTACCTATCGACTCTGAACAGCAACAATCCTATAGACATCTACATAGACATCACTTCAATCACAACCAAGTCAGAACTGGTCAAAGAGCTAGTAGTTGTATAGACTTTTGAAAGATTGTGCCTTCGGTGTAGATTTGTGAGTGTCGCATAATCCTTTCAAGTATGATGTTGAAAATATCACATAACAGCGCGTCACGTTGTATAAATTCTTTTTTGTCATTAAATGCCTCGGTGAGATCGTTACCGACCTTGCTGGAGCAGCGAGAATTTTCCATCATCACTCAGCACAATCTGACGAGTTTGGCATGGATGCCAAAACTAAACATGCTAAAAATGCTGTCATATGCGGCCTTAAAATCGATGAAGGGATGGTGGGTATAGATTTGGACTTCTTAAGTTTTCTCCAGGATCTGGCGAAGCGTAAAGATTTGATTGATTGTGGACTTTCATGGACTGAAGCCACACTGATAGGGGCTAATCAGAATGTTGACGAAGGATTTCAGGCGTATGGCAGATAAGATCTTGTACGAGATGCTAAGGAGACTAATACCTCTGTAGTTGGCGGAATTCAGGGGATCTCCTTTTTTGCGGATCGGGCAAACGATGCTGATCTTCAAAGTCATCTCCAGCTGCTTTGAACAACCCGGCCTTTAGGCCATCAGGTCCAGCAGCCTTGTTGGACTTAAGTTTGGATATCGCTATCCTAACTTCGTTTTTGAGGGCATGTTGGCATCGTTCCCATTGGTCTTCGGTATTTGGTGCTGGGGGCATAGGTGTCGTAGAGAAATTTTCATCCAGACACAGACTTAAGACTAAAAGTGCTTAAAGTGTTGCGCTAAATAAAGTTCGCCACATACTCTATTTCATGTAAAGCTTATCCTCCTTTTCCGTCAATCGACCTGATGTTTTTGCGCTGATTTCCCAAATTTAAAAATTCGTAAAACAACTTTAGATTTTAAAGTTGGCTGTGATACCAATGTACAACCGCGCATGTTACTTTTATAAGAAAAGTACGAAGCTTTTCATAGTATGATGAAATAATTATCAAAACCGATTGCAGTGCAGTTGAGATTTGTACTCTTCTCACAGTAAATCAGTGTCAAAATGGTGTTATCTAGACTCTTAAGCAGTAAGCCACTTTTATCCTTTGTTCCTTCATTAAAAGTTCGTTATCTTACCAGATGGTATCCAGACGAAAATTTTATGCAGCAATTTAACTCCCCCGTAATGTATCCAACTCCAGAAATGTCAGCATGGAAAGTTCCACCATGGAACAGCAAAATATTGCCCACAGAGAAATCTGTTCGCAATTTAACATTAAATTTTGGACCGCAACACCCGGCTGCACATGGAGTCCTTCGACTTGTTCTCGAACTGGATGGAGAGACTGTAGTTCGAGCAGATCCCCATATTGGTCTTCTTCATCGTGGAACTGAAAAATTAATTGAAAACAAAACCTACGCTCAGGCATTGCCGTACTTCGATCGTTTAGATTACGTGTCTATGATGTGCAATGAACAATGCTACGCCCTGGCTCTGGAAAAGCTCCTAAACATTGATATACCCAGGAGAGCAAAATACATCAGAACTATGATGGCAGAGTTGACAAGGATTATGAATCATATTATGGCCGTTGCTACCCATGCAATTGATATTGGAGCGATGACTCCTTTCTTTTGGTTGTTCGAAGAACGAGAGAAGCTGATGGAGTTCTATGAGCGAGTATCTGGAGCACGAATGCATGCATCTTATATACGTCCCGGTGGAGTGGCATGGGACCTACCCATCGGATTGTTAGACGACATATATGATTTTGTAAAGAAATTCCCTGAGAGATTGGATGAAATAGATGATTTGTTGACCACAAATCGCATTTGGATCCAAAGAACCACTGACATTGGAGTGGTGTCAGTGGAAGATGCTCTGAACTTTGGATTCAGTGGTGTGATGTTAAGGGGATCTGGAGTGAAATGGGATCTGAGGAAACAGCAGCCCTATGATGCATATGAAGCTTTGCAATTTGATATTCCCGTAGGTACCAAGGGTGATTGCTATGACCGATATCTCTGTCGAATGGAGGAAATGCGTCAATCGGTAAAAATCATCGAACAGTGTTTAAATCAAATGCCAGAAGGTGAAATCAAGATAGATGATCATAAAATAGTGCCACCAAAACGGTCGGAAATGAAAACATCCATGGAAGCACTAATTCATCATTTTAAATACTTCTACCAAGGATATCCAGTACCAGCAAGCAGTACCTATACAGCCATTGAGTCCCCCAAAGGAGAATTCGGAATATATCTCGTTTCTGATGGCACTTCTCGCCCATATCGCTGCAAAATAAAAGCACCTGGCTTTTGTCATCTTTCAGGACTAAATAAAATCGGACAGCAACACATGTTGGCGGACATTGTAACCATAATTGGAAGTTTAGATGTTGTTTTTGGCGAGATTGATCGTTAAATAAAAAACATAATTACATATAATAAATATCATAAAAAAAATGTATTTTGTATCTTTATAACTATCATTCGGAATCAGATTTTTCGTTACTGCTGTTGCTGTGGCAGGATTCTTCATGTTCTTCTCGCATATTTCGTAGAATCTTTGCTTTGTAAAGTGCGTATGCGGTTCCATAGCGATCCACGTCTCTAAAATCGACATCATCTGCAAATGAGTCGTCCGCAGCATCGATTGAATAGACGTAATCGTCTTCATAAGTATGGTATTCGTCTTCGCTAGAAAGATCTTCATCTTCATCAGAACCTAGAGCAGATAATTTTGATAAAATTATATAAACAAATAAATTAAAAATATGTAAGCTTAAGAATACTTACCAAGATCTAGACCCTCGACTGCTCTTCTCATGTCACGCTCGCCAATGGATTCATTATCATCATCTTCATCGGGATAGTCATTGCCGAAGTGGTTTTCTTGATTTGAGTCTTCAGATTCACCGCCATCGGATTCGTTGTTGTAACGATCCTCATACACCAGGTCATCGAAAGCACGGATACTATTAAAGGTGAGACAACGTGAGTTATTTTAATGCCGCATACGATGGTGTATTCAGTCCATAATAGTTGTCGAGTAGTGTAATAAAATATTAATAACTGCCTGGACGAAGATATAGCGAGTACAATAATATTTATCTACAATTGACCTTGTACAGTCAAATTCGGTGGAAGGAAACGAAGTAGTAAGTTGTTTGAAACACACTAAAAAATTATGTTTGAATATTAAATGCAGCGAAATTGGCTAAGGTTTGAGTGACTTTCTGCATAAAAATTTAGTTCAGAATGGATCTTTGCCGAATAAGTTAGAACTCTATATGAAGGACTTCACCAAATAGTATTTCAAAGTATCGGCATAAAGGCAATGAAACGTACAGCCTAATTCAATACTTCACTTAATATGGTCAAGTAAAATAACTGCAACTGAAACAGAAAGGTTCATCACGAAGTGTAAACTATGTATTTAATGGGAGATACAGGTTTATTTTTTTCGTTTTAAGAAATAAAACTTGGCCTACATATGAATATACAAACCGTCGAGCATGTATCTTACGTAATCCTACTGCAAACACCTCAACGATCTTAAATAAAACAAATATTTTTTTCGATTTTTTTCATACATACATATACAAATGCACATATGTATTCGACTTTTAAACTTTATTTCTGTTTATTCTTTCATTTCCTTAAGTACTTTTGGTTTTTCCATTTTGATTTAAACCAAGAATTATTTCCCATAACGAAAACAAAAGCAATACCCTCACTGTGTCGCTCTGTGCGGCTTTTTTCTGGCAAGTAAACCAACCCAGAGACGACGCCGAAAAACAATAAAAAGTAGTTACAAACTTAGCTTAACAAAATACAAAAAATTCTTCATAATAAAACTTAAGTTCTAGACTTCATTGATCAGTAAAAAAAAAAGAAACTAAGGAGGAGAATCTATCTAAATGGCGTTTCTCTAGATTTCAGTTCGTTTAAATTTTCATAGTCGAAGAGACGCAGAAGTGTATGTGTGTGTGTGTGTGTACTTGACCGACGGATATATAGTAGAAGTAGTAGAACTTTTTGTTTGTATGTTAGTAGCGATAGTAGTAATACGGATAGTACAACCTAAATGAACCGACTGGTGAAATAAATCTGATCGACTTGAAAAACGAACCTTAAATAGTTGTCCGTGTAGTCGACATTGTCCGCTTGCTGCTCATTCTCTGGCAGATACAAATCATACACATAACCATCGCTATCAGTCGGAGTAAAATTCGCTGCTGCTTGTGCATTGTCATTTCGACTGCTATTTGAACTAGTGCTGGCTGTGATTGTTGTATCCACAATGGTGGAAGGCTGCTTCTCTATGTCCACGATGGTGATTTCTTTTGGTGTAGATGCCTCAGCCTCTGTGTCTATGGTGCGGAAGCAATTGACTACTTTAAAACGATTCTCGTGGCCATGAGCACGCATTTCTTGTCGAGCACGCTCTGTTGCGTTGATTGGTTGGCGATGTTTTTTTGCCAATTCTTTGGCTTCATCTTTAGTCAGACGTGCAATTTGTGTCGTCGCCTTTTCATCCTAAACAAGATAAAAACGTTTATAAATAGCGAAACGTTATACTATGCAACTGTACATACCTGTGACTTAACAGTGCCAGCGAATTTGAGAATTGTGGAAATTTCATCTTTGGTCTCGAAGAGATTATCAGTTTCTTTGGAATCAATTGTGGAATTTTCATCGATGCGACGTTTCTTTCCGTTTAAGACAAAGGCTCCGAGGGGCTCTTCATCTATGCGACGTTTTACACGAACCACGGCTGGCATTTTGATTGGTTTTTTTCTGCTAAAAATGGACAACTGAGCTTGCTATGTATATGCACTGAATGCTTAATGGTAGTGTGACGATTTTAGGAACAATTTATATGTTTTTCTGAAAGCAGCATGCGGCACAATGATTATTTTCTGTACACAAAAACGATAACGATTCACACGAAGTTGCTGACTGACAGACAAGGCGGACAAAAAACGATGGCTGACTGCTTAGCATGTATGAATGGGTGTATTCAGTGAAAGTATGCAAACGAAAAGTGTTTCGAGACTTGGGAATTATTTTATATATTATATTTTCCGGTGCATTTAACTATATATACATACCTAATCGTCCTTTTTATAATTTTAGTCTTTATTTTGGTCGATTAACTGTTAGTTATGAACATTTCTTTGTGTGTTGACGCTGAAATTACCTTATCCGCAATTTAATTTCTCCGGACAGTGTAAGTAATCGAAACATACCCAAAGAATTTATTGATCTAGTATTGCTAATATGGATTTATTACCAACTAGAGGAAAACTTAGATTTTCATAGATAAGACCCATATTTGGTAATCCTCAGGATGTGTGAGAATGCAAAAAAAAAATTTATCTCTACCATGGAAACGGTATTCGTATTCTATAATTATTAGAAGACATTTTGAAAATTAAATGGCCAATTATAACTTAGAATTTTCTTTGTTATTGTTAATCTTCATAACTAATACATAAGTTTCATGTAAAATCATTTAACAAACCATCCACTCATGTTTGATATGTCATGTGTTGTTTTGTAGGAATACCTCATATCTAATTCAGGATTCACTGAAAACTGTTATAAGCTTAGGGTTCTCATTCTCTGCTTAAGATCTAAAATTTAAAGAAAAGTTGCAGAATGTAGGGCTGCTCAAATATTTTCTTACGAAATTTGATTTTTGCTTTCCATTTATACAACTTAAGGAATTTTCCACACCCTTTCTATGAACACTCTTAACCGCAGCCGCTGTACTGAGCACATACCACAGCTGACATTTCATTTGCTTGCTGGTTGTCACTTGTCAAAGTCAAACTTCGACGTTCATGGAACTTTTTGTTATTTTCATCGTATCTACATCTACACTTTCTCGCAGCGTAAATTTATTTTGTTGTTTACGATGTTCTGGGGTAATTCCACCACACCTCTTGATATTTTCTAAGAAAAAAAGTACGCACAGTCATAGCTGCACAAGTTTTAAATAAAATACAGTCTGCAGCCTGCAAGGAGACGAGAAAAACAATGCACAACAAATGAGATTAAGAAAATTGAAAATGTTAACAGCTAAGCCTTGGGTTTGGATCATTTTAACAGGAATTCTCGTCACCACCTGCTGTTATTGGTTTTTGTATCGGTCGGAAGTGCGCCTGGAAACATTCCATGATGGTATGATAATTGTTTCGATAAATATTCAAAAGCCAGTCGTGATTAGATTGAAGAATTTAAAAGTTGCTCATTTTGTATTTTACTCACCCACCCAACAGTACCAGCCAAGGCCAATCAAATAGTTAGCAACAACATTATCGTGGACTATGACTATGATGAGAATCTGGTAATCCTGTACAATCGTGTACCAAAAACTGGATCGACCAGCTTTGTGAATATTGCCTACGATTTGTGCAAAAAGAATAGATTCCATGTCCTGCACATTAATATTTCGGCTAATACGCATGTACTGTCATTACCCAATCAGGTGAGACTTGACTAGTGGAATTTACAATGAGTAAGACACTTAACATTTTCTTTAGGTAACCTTTGTACGAAACGTAACACAGTGGCGAGATATGAAACCGGCGCTGTATCATGGTCATATGGCCTTCCTAGACTTCTCCAAGTAAGAGATCCTCTTAATACTTATTGCCGGTTATTATTGAATAGTTCCTTCCTTTTGCAGATTCCAAATAGCCCATAAACCAATTTATATCAATATAGTCCGTAAGCCATTAGATAGATTAGTTTCGTATTATTATTTCCTTCGATATGGTGATAATTATCGACCGAATTTAGTACGTAAGAAGGCTGGCAATAAAATGGTGAGTCAGTCATAGTCTGTTTTTGGTGTGAGCAATGGGCTTGAATTGTTTATTTTTTTTTTTTTATAGACATTTGACAAGTGTGTTGAGTCAAAGCAACCTGAATGTGATCCAAAGAATATGTGGCTACAGATACCGTTCTTTTGTGGCCATGCTGCCGAGTGCTGGTAAGAAATAGGTTTTTTTTCTTTCAGATATCAGGGTACCTAATGTTCTACTCTATAAATATTTTGATATCCTATAAAATACAACTGAGGGACCTGCAATATTTACAGTTTTTTGCTTATCCGTGTTTAGTGAGAATTTGGGAGTATGAGGAAAGCTAACTAAAGTTTTTTTTCCAGAAATATTCCATGGTTATTAATATCTTATAATGTGAAATAACAACACTTCTATGATTTCTGAACCTTGAAACACAACTATGTACTTTAAAAAAAAAAAAACGGTTTTTCATAAATTCTTCCGTGTACATACAAGCAAACTAGCAAGTCGTGCCTATATATTGTTTTAGGTTTTTTTTTTCGTTTTGGAGCAAAACTTTTTTTACATTTGGGTTCGCATTCGATGCATTTCCCGTTCCAGGCCTTTGTTACATCAGGAATGATAGTAATATTCACGGAATGATTGTTTTTGGATGTTGATGTTGAACTACATGTATACCTATGTATAAGAGTATGTACACATTCACGTGGTTCTGTCTGTAATATAAACCACCAGATAAGTTTTTTGGGTTGTTGCATTCGTAAGTAATGTCAGACGTTTTAATACTCTTTCTTAATAAATAGCATTGATGTTATTTTGCCCTAAATGATAAAACTTTGAAAGAGTAGATTTCATTCTCCATGTCAACGCCAAAACGTCCAAAACATGTAGTTTACAGTGTTGTCTGACGGTATGTTATGTTCGACATTGTCTTGTTATTGTAAAATATTGCCATGTAAACTATTATATAACACCAATTCAATGTTTTATCTTAATGTAAAAGTAAGTGGACAGTAAGGATTTGCAAATAATCTTAAACTCCTATCCTCCTATCTGTGCCAATGCGAGTTTAAGCACAAATACATAAGTTTATTTTTACAAGGTGTAGTGTGAATGAATAAGTTGCCTTAATGTGTGTATGTGAGTGTGATTTTTTTTTGCGGTGAAACATCTTTATTAAAACTTACATCTTTCAATCATTCATCACAATCAATCCACAGGAAACCCGGCAGCGATTGGGCACTGAATCAAGCAAAGCGTAATCTTGTCAACGAATACTTCCTCGTTGGAGTCACGGAACAAATGGAGGACTTTGTTGACCTTCTTGAACTTTCACTTCCTAGGTAAATTTAGAAATACTTCCACACTTTTGCCACCAGATAAGACTTCCTTTTTAAGCATATTTAAAGGGTTTCGTGAACACTACCAACACTCAAACAAGTCTCACTTGCGACAAACATCGTGGAAAGTCGACCCCAGTGAAGAGACTATTGACGCTATAAAGGAATCCAAAATATGGCAAATGGAAAACGATCTGTATGAATTTGCCCTCGCACAATTCCAATTCAATAAGAAGAAACTGACAATTCCAGATAAAAATAACCGTTTACAAAAGTTTATGTACGAAAAGATTCGACCAAAGTAGGATAGTTTCACTTAATGTATTTTTATTTTTTATTTTTTGTCCGTCCGTGGTATAGTATTTTTATTTTTTCATGTTTATTGTATTGGTTGTATTTTTTTTTTTTATACTACATCACTTTTATTTGTAAACGTAAATCAAAAGACTTCCCCACACTCATGCATTACAAAAGTGAATTCCATTTCCTAGACAAGTTGTTAAGTGAAAAAATTCCCTGAATTTAAATGACAAAAACCTGAGTGCTTGACATGTACTTATTATTCTATGTAAATAATGATATTATGTAGTAGTTACTTAATAAATGACACTAAATAATTAAAAAAAAAAAAAAAACGCGGCAGGTGTATACGCATTGCACTGCCATATTTTTAGCTAAATTCTTTGTTTCCGTTTATTCTAGCTTAAGTAGGTACCTACTTTCCTAAGTAAAAGAAATGTAAATAATTTTTGTTTTATTTAGTTTATGCAATATCATAATGAAATATACTGACATTTTAAAGTAAATACGAATGTGTTTATTTGTTCAAGTGTACGTTGGTTCAATGTATTTTGGCGTTGAATCAGCTCTGACGTAAACCACACGAGAAGGGAAGTAGCTAGCAATGAATGACATTGAAATAGTCGAAGCAAAAAACGCGATAATAAATAGAACAAAATTTTGCACGCAATGTAGGTCACTTCAGTAAATAATACGTTAACTGTTGAACTATTTATCAAGAGCTGACGAAAATAAGTGCTGAGTAGAAGAGGTAATAAATATTTTTTAGAAGAACCAAAGAAGCCGTGAAGATTTGATTGAAATAGACAGGAAGATAGTGGAGTGGCTCAGCACTCTTATTAACAAAGTTTCGACAATTTGGTGTATGTTACTATAATTTAACCTCGTTTAATTTAACCGACATCTGGATTACCACCGCCTATTTCAGTGAACTTTAACTAATTTTGTAAACCTATTGATAAATTATCCTTATTTCATTTTCACACCTTTCACATACATATGTGTAGAAGAGTGAAATGTATGGAAGATGTAAGAATCAAAAGAACATCAGTGTGAAATTAACGTATAGGAAATAACAGACACTAAAACAATATAGGTAGAATCCTGTTGACTAAATAAACTAAAAGGTGTAAATAGCTCTGCATTTGTTTTTTCACTTTCAGTGTGAATAATTCAGCCAGGATGTAAAAACACGTACAACGAATACTACAACGATGTAAAACTTGTTCTACTGGATATTTGTCACACTCGAAGGTGGTGAAACAATCCTGTCTTCACTAAAATCGTATTTAGCTTGTAATAGCTATTAACTATAGGTACTTTAAGCTTCCCTACACAATTATTATGAAAAAAAATTCTTTTGAATCTTAATTGCATGCCATTCTAAGCTTTGTTTCACTTATAGGGCGACAATTAACAAGTCCATGCAAGTCCGCACAACCATTCAAAATATTCAAAGACTCGCCGTCTTAGTGCTGTAAACATTGCTTTTCATCCGCTTAAACAACATTCCCAAAGCAGCTTTTGTTTTTCCGATTCTTCTACTAACATCGAGTTCGGTGCCGCCGGCAGTCGAGATGGTGCTTCCCAGATAAAGAAAGTTCTGCACATTCTCGATCTCCTGTCCAGCAATGTTAAGTTGGGAAAAAGAGCTCGAAAGTCGAAGGACTTTGGTTTTAGCTGCATTTGTTAGAACCCCTACTCTACTGGCTTCAGCTTCCAGATTCTGACTCATCTGGTATAGATCCAAAATCCTATGTGCAAGCAAGCAGATATCGTCAGCGTTATCAAGATGTCATTGTCCATTAAACACCTCTGCTTTTCTTCCACAGTGCTGCGCGAATAACATCGCTTATTATCACCAGGAAAAAAAGCGGCGATAAAATACAACCCTGGCGAACTCCGCTTTGGACTTCAAAGACTTCTGATAACTTACCATTGTGTAGAACACGACATTTTGCACTTTCATACGTAGCCTTTATAATAGCAACGATTTTAGCAGGAAAATGCCCCTCCTGCTAAAATCGTTGCACCTCTATCTGTTTTGATGTTCTTTGCCTATCAGATGAGACCCAGCTGATCTTGTGGGCATGCCACGTGCCACATGGGTTCTCAAATAGAGTGCATCCAGGTGGTTGGTGTTGCAAAAATCTGTCCAACTGTGTCCAACTTGTATCGCGTATCTGAGGACCTTCTTCTCGAGAGTCGAGGAGGGTCTTCACGTTCTGGGCCATAGATCAACTGGCACTTGTCCTGTTTTGTGGCGCAGGAGACTCGCCATTTGTCATCTCCACTTCTCAATCTCCGAAGAGAGTCACAGATGGCGCCATGAGGAGGTGTGAAGTAGGGCTTACTAGCATAGCTGCAAGGTGTTCAGCTGCAGAGGCTCTTTCTCGTTTTTTTAACGAACCAACACCCGCCGGAGGATGTCAGCCCGCTTTCTACGAGGTCAATACTAGTCATTTGCTATCCTAAAATGTTGAGAAAAGCATGAAAATAGATCTAAGGCACTCCAAGAAATTAAATAATTTTTCTACAAATAGTTCGGAAGAGATTCCATCAATGAATAAGGGTAATGCCAAGATCTTAACTGACTTCTTTATCCTCCTACCAAATTGGCATTAGTCAATCTGAGGTCTTGATGACCCTGAAACTACCGAACACACTATGTGTGAATGTCCTGACATTGTTCGCAGGAGACCATCTGACCTCATCTCATCCTCAACCCAAGAGATCCTAACTCCTAAGTTTCTTTCGGGACATATTATTTTAGTTAGAATGTTTATAAAGATTTTCTAGGGGACTGCGCAAAAGATCTATTAAAGATCGAAGTGCTTTGTTCAGTCTTTTTAGGGACACTAATCACCTTAGACTTTAATCACCCCATTGTTAAAACAGCGTGTATGTATTGTTCGAATGTTAATGAAACACAGCAGCAATAATATTTTCTTACTGGTTCCTGGTTGAAACGCAAGTATCTTTAATACCTATCTTCAATGTCAGAATTTAATAGGCAAGGCATCTCTCTTCGTACTTAGTATTCCCTCATAAAATTCCATTTGCTTACATTTTTTGAGTTACTTAGCTCCAGTTTTAATTGCGCCGGTTAAATGTTATGGTCCATTAGATCATATCGCGTTTCAAAAGCTCTTACTTGATTGCAAATTAATGCCTTAACGCGGAGTGAGCCATAGAAATGAACGCAAAATTGCCCCCGCAAGTTCCATTAATTGATTACATTCGATTATTATAAACACGTACATATGTATGTATGTACTTACAGCAATGATATTGATTGTTATTTAGCACGAAACTTAACTCACACGAAATCAATTTTCTGCCCTCAAAATTGAAATGTGCTTCCTCTTCGGTAATTGAAAAATATGAAAACAAAAAAGAAAGTGGGAAAAACAAAAAAATAAAGTAATACTAAACTAAAGAAAACTCTAACAAAAAAAAAACAAAACAAAAAGGGGTGAAACACTCGACTTGCGCTTAACTATCCATGAAGGTCTCATGCCCTCCTGCAGTTAGTACGCAGACATTTCCCCAACAAGGCACCTGTTGTAGTGATATTGAAACAGTGACTATAGCTTTTTAATTGTCAGCGATCTTTATACACCAATTAGCATAAATCTTCGTAGATCTAGTGACTAATTTGCGTTCACCTTTGACACCGTTAAATATCAAACATACAAATATAGTTCTAACGACCAATGAGTAGCAACTAAGCTAGATTTGAAATAATCTATTGTATCTACAACACATAGAAAAAAGCCATCTAAGTGAATACAAAATAAAAAAGACTCCTTGTATGTAGAGGTCGTTATATAAAACCTAAACGCACCTAATTAATTCCTTCAGTTTAATTTGTGCCTGCGCTTTGAAGCAGTCGCGTGCTTCTTTAGTTCCAATTTCAAATTCAATTTTAGTCACATACGAGTCGGGTCTGCCATTTAGAGGTGACTATACAGCCAGCTTTGGAGTATTTTTGGATTACATATTCGTCTTTTGAGGAATAAGAAAGAGGTAAGTGACGAATTGAACTTAAACTTCGTACGAGTAGTATGTTATAATTTTGTGCAAATATGATTATACTGTAAGGCTTCAAATTATCGCAAATAAAATAATTAAATGTATCTAAGCCAGCAATTCGATATTGCGGTCAACTAAATGAGTGAGTCTAAGTCTAATGGAAACCTATCGTATGACATGTGTCGCGTGTGTCTAGAAAATATTTGATTAAAAGTGACATTCTAATATGATAGTTTCTGTTTATGGTTTAATTTGATTTGTAGTTAATTTGTGGTGTTTGAAGATTATTTGTCAAGCTAACAGCGTGTAATCAAATTTGAAGGTTGTCTTACGTTAAAATTCTCAAGCTGAATGTGTAATTTAAGGTTTGCACTTCACACTGTTTCTGTTTTTTTAATTAATGTGCGAGTACGCTACCTACAATAAATTTACAACAATTTAGTAAACGATGAAATTGTGGTCGCTATGTGTCACAATGCATGTGTATATTATATACATACGGTCAATTAATTTCTGGAAACATAATGTAGTAAATAGTATGAGTTTCGTCCATATAGAGCTCTGTTCGATGAACCCTGTTAAATGATTCCCATATTTGTCATTGTA
This sequence comes from Xylota sylvarum, assembly GCA_905220385.1. Taxonomy (NCBI): domain Eukaryota; kingdom Metazoa; phylum Arthropoda; class Insecta; order Diptera; family Syrphidae; genus Xylota; species Xylota sylvarum. The sequence continues at coordinate 94,745,922 of LR999957.1, read as the reverse complement.
ACTAAATTAGTATTTTCGTTCTAATTGTTTGTTGTTCACTTAAATAAGTTAGATTCATATTTTACAAAAGCAGTACCGTCTTTATTTTTCAACATGCATACATATGTATGTATTTGTTCATTAGTTGTTACTTCTATGCAATAGGGTGTACTTCAAATTCATGATTAAGACCCTTGAATATGTAACTTGATAGACATGTCGTCTTACGTTTGCTAGGTTTTAAGCAATTTTCTTAATGCTCTTATAGACTTGTCATTTGTCTTAATTTCATTAACCTCCTGAAGACAGTTGTGAGTAGTTACATATATACATATGATTAGACACAGAATGGTATCCTTAGACGATTGCATAACCTTGTTTGAAGATGCAATGTTTGCTGAAAAGTTTTATTATCCACCATTTGAGTAAAAACAATGCTTCTAAATGGCTTTTGCTTGAAAGTAGGTATGTATAAAAATACGAAGCCCAAAAGCAATCAAAACTGAAAGAGATAACGTCTTGAGATCAAATAAATCAGGGCCACCGAAATACACTAATAAAAAACTTAAAATTACGTAAGATTAACAGAGTTGCGGAAAACAAAGCGTGGTTGAAAGGCTGGAGTTTTTGGCATTAACTTTTCCTTTTTCACCCGAGAGTAGGTGAAAATCTTCTATAGACACTATGAGAATAGTAAGCGGGTACTTATAGTATTGTCAGATTTTTATTGACTGAAAACACCACCCTTCGATATAAATTGTTAGATACTGCAACTATGTAAGATACACTCGTAACTTATCAAGCAATTTTTTTCAAACCGAAACAAAAACTTTCGGCAGGTTGCTTTCCAATGAAAGATCCTGCATGTTACACAATTTAGACGCGGTTAATCCTTATCTCACCAAGTCGAAAGGTTTCGTTCCTTATAGTCGGCGTAATAAATTACTCTCATCCAAAATTTGTATGACTGTACTGTTGGTATATCCGATTAGTCAGTTACATATATCAACAATGGTCATCTTCCATCTTTCGATATATCACGAGTATATAACAGATAGAATAGCGGCCCAAACACGTTTCCTTGCGGTACTCCGGTCGAACTTTCTATGCGCTCCGAATAACTGTTTCAATATCTAACACAGAAGAGTCTAATCCCGAGATATAATTCTAGAATGGGGTGAACTTGTTTGTATTTTCCATTTTAAGTCATGCATCGTGGCACACCTTTTCAAATGATTGAACATATCTTTTTTTCTTCAAGCGCTTTCTCGATTACGTTAGTAATTCCATACACCTGGTTAATCGTCGAATGCTAACTTCTGAAACCAAAGTGGTAGACAGGGATAGGATTATTATTATTTTCCATAACCGGTTATAGACCTTAGTAATATCCTCTCAAAAATTGTGGATATGACTAGAAGAAGCGAAATTGGTTTTAAAACAATTATGATTTCTGCAACTTTCCATTGGCTAGGTACGTGTTTTAATTTAAGCGCAGTATTTATAATATGGAGAAGTTTTCTTAATAGAACTTTGAGACTTTCTCCGAAGATCAAATCATAACCAGGAGCATTCTTAGGTTTTAGAACATCGATTTTGTGTTTTATTTCTCTTAGCGTAGCACTTGTGGGTGTTAAATCATCCGGTAGGTGTTTCGTTCTACTGATTTAGTCGTAAACTACTTGACCATCGTACGGTTTAAAGGTTTCTTCCAGATGGGTCCACATTCTCTTCAATTCCGTTTCTGAAGTCTTCCCAGTTAGTTGTTCTACCATATAATCTCGCTAGATCTAGGTTATATACTAGTTTTTCTGTCAATATCAAAATAACTGGGGAATTATCAGACAACAGATCAAAGCTCTCTTCAACTTTTATGTGGTTGGTAGATATTCCTTTCACAACGAAAAAATCGATGAGGTCAGGTATTTTCGAAGTATTAGCTGGTCAGTAAGTCGGTTTGCCTTTTTGCTTTCTACCTTTTTGCTAGATGCAAGTATCTAGAACCCCAAAATGTGTGTTTCAGATTGAAATCAACGCCTTTAATGAAATTAGGTTGAATTTTTGGCAGCCGTAGAGCCGACCTCCGAAGAGGGTGAATTTTTCAGTAAAGCCACCTGGGGTAACTAATCTTACCGTTTTGTTCATTGCATCATTGCATGTTTTGTTTACACTATACACTCGGTATATGGAGGTTGGATTTTACGACAGGCATGCCTACATCGGGTATATTCCAATCCGTACCCGAAGGGAGCTAGAATTACTCCTAAATACTTATAGGTACTCAGCAATAATTTGCAACAGCACCACTTCTCTTCTCTTTTGATTTCGCTAACCTAAATGCAGTCCCCCCCCTAGATGTTCATGCATATCAGACATCCTTGCTTCACGCCGATATGTATTTCAAAGGAATCTGAAAGTTCACAACCTGAAAGCACACTACCGAGTTTGTTCTACACACTTTGTAGAAAGATTTTGGAGGACAAACTCATTTTCAGAAGTTTGTTCTTTAGGAGCACTTTTGGCACTCAATCGAACGCCGCACCTCCTTGTTTTCTGCGAATTTTAGTTAGATTATTGCCATTAATTTATGGATATTATTTGCTATTGAGTATTGTTTGCGAAATCCAGCTTGTTTTTCGAATATCTTTCTATATTTCTCCACCCATGCTGTTCATAGAGGATATGGCTCTGTAGCTTGAAGATTGATTAACATCGCTCCTATTAAATATGGGAAAGACAATGCTTAGTCCAAAGGTCTCATCTGCGTTACTTCTAATTACGGCCAGATCAAACGCTAGATCTTAATCGCTTTGCTTGAAAGTACGTAGGTATGTATGGACAATTCGAAGCCGAAAAACAATGAGAACTGAAAGAGATAACCTCTTGAAACCGAGCACATGAATTAAGGCCATCGAAATACTCTATTAGAAAAACAGAACTGCTTATATTGTAAGACTAACAGAGCGGAGTAGTTCAAGGCGGTTTTAGAAGGATTGGCTTAAGAATTTAAAAAAAATTTCGATGTAGTTAGTAATTGCTAAGACTAGCTAAAATTGTATTTGTTTTTTTTTTATCATCTACCTAAATGACGTGCAATTTCAATAAATCAATTATTGTACACGTAACAGTTTAGGTGTTTAGATTTCCCCGACTACTATTTTTCTTTATTTATTTAATAGTACATGCAATTCCTAACACTATTGTAACTAAGCAATCAAAATAGAAACATGTTAACAGTTGACACTAGAATGTTATCCAGTGTTGCTATTGTTTATCTCAGGAATAGGGATATATAAAAACAAGTCTTATATAATCTTGCCACCCACCCAGTAGGAGTTCTACGTCATTTAGCTTACTTTGGTGGTAGAAAAAATAAATCGATTTGCTCTAGTTTCATATGGCGCAGTTCGTCTTTACCACGTGCTTGTGTCGTTGTACCCCACGCAAACTCACACCCTCGAAAGCGGTATCCACCACTTTCCTTCAAGTTTATGTATCCTGCAATATAAAGTGCAGTATGTATTCATCTTTCATTCATGAAAATACGTTTCATTCAGTACAAAGTTTGTGACATCGTTTGATATTGACCTACATATGTACATACATACATATATATGTATGTACTTGAAGGATAGTGAATAGTGTGACTTTAGGTGTTCTATTTATTTTTCTGTGGCTCGTGTATGAAAGTCAAGGTGAGAATTTTAAATAAGATTAAGGATTTTGCTGTGTAAATAAAATTAAAAACAGATTAGTTTAAGTGTTGAGTCATGGCCGTATATTAAAGACCATTGTGTGCTTGAAACACGTAGTGAATTGTAAATGAAATAAAAACTTAATCGTGATACAAAAGTTAAAAATTTCCGGTGTTGTTTATATAGTGAAAAAAAATCCCCAAGATGAACTTGCATCACGTTGTAACGCATCGTCGCATCGAATTGCATTGCACACAGGAACCTTGACAGTCATTATTGAGTCTAGGGAACGGATGGCATTGGAAAGTAAAACCTGAAGATAAACTCATAAAACTCACTGTCCTTCGGAAATATTCGATAAGTGTTTATTGTCATTGTCTTACTCAGTTAGGTTCAAGGAACAAGCAGCTTGTTGCTTCCAAGAAGGATTTAATGATCCTGAATTAAGAGAGATCCAGTAATTATTTGGTATGCAGTTTTTCTCCATTTACATATATAGTTAAATAAATTAACCTTTTAGTTATGTACCTTTGTACTCGTAATAGAAAAAACTAATATGTCATAATAACATCCACATTTTCATTCCAGCTCCTTCTGGGTTGGCCACTTTTTTAGTTTCTTTTTTGAATTCAAAGATTCGGTGAACGTCGCTTTTTAAATCTGGTATAAATTCTTTTTGCAGATATTACGTATGTACTTATGTATGTATATACTTAAAGTGCCTTACCCTTTCCACTGCAACAAAGGAAGGAAGAATATAATCAACCTTCAACCAGTTATCAATCCCAAAACACTCATTGCAAGTTTGTTACGCCGCCTGACTCACATACCACCTGTAATAAATTCTGCACAATTAATCAACATTGTTGCTAAGTTATCAACTGTTTTTAGTGCTCATAGTGTCACTATGGGTCAGTTTCTAACTTTTACCCTATTGTCACTGTTCAAGTGATGCCAATGGGTTGCTTCTGCCAATAGATATAAACAAAAATGCGCAAGCAAATCTCGTAACCGAAAGCGATTTTCATGTGAATGAGCAAGTCAACTTCGAAATGGCTCTCTTCTCTCATCAGATCAACTGATCAACACAAAAGGAGAAAACCGAAAACCAGATTAACAACTATCTTCCAGCGACAGCAGGTACGGTTTATTAAATTTAAAACGATTCACATAGGTTCTCGTGTGCCCAGTACAATCTTTAACTTCGTCGGACGCGAAGCTTAACTCCCGATCAGTTCAGTCGTGTTGTTCCCACCTTTCATCCGGCTCGAGATTATAATCACAGTTTCCCAAATCTCTCGCCCAGTTATTAACCCGGGCGAAGCACCACAAAAAAACAAAGTAAACAACACCATAACCGATTAACAACATTACGTTGTTGTTTTTTTTCTTCTTCTTTTTACTGCTGATACTGACTGATGATCGGTTTCAAATAGTTTGGTACTCTTGCTTCAAAACCACACGGAGAGAGAAGGCTAAAAGGTTTTCTTTGTAATCTGTCCGATATTTCAAAAGACACAAAAAAAATGGCACTGTCATCAGAAAATAGCAACAAATCGTTCGGATGATCTCCGTTTGCATTTCAAGACCTTGACACAGTTTTCTTCTTCTTTTCTTTCTTTTTTTTTTTTTTGATGCAGTTTTCCATATGGCGGGGGTAGGTCAAGAAAAAGTAAAAGAAGAGAAAGAAAGAAAAGAAAAAAGATAAAAAAAAACATGTTTTATTTGCATGTTGTGTAATTTATTTTGTTGGTAGTTATAATTTTATGCTTTTGGTAGAATGGCCACTCTTAAGGCCATTAACACCGGTTTGAATATTTAACAAAACCAGAGAAGAATTCACTTTAAGGTGCATTACAAGTTTAATCGCAGTGGTCAGTGGTAGACTATATAAAAGTTAGCCAGTGAGCTCAGTAAAAAAAAAATTTATAATATTTTTGTTTTACCATAAATAAGGAAAGAAAAAAAATTAAACCACGGTTAAGGTCTTCTCCGTCGGTCTCAGTCAAGGCAAGCAGTGATTTTATATATCCGGGAATGCTTCTATTTTTTTGCATTCGTTTTTAAACACTCATTTCGAGTAGATTTGGCATTTTTTTTTGTTTTTGTTTAAAGTTTATTTTCGATTTTGTATTTAAGGAGATTGAGCAAACAGTGTAAGGGAAATACATATAGATACATACATATATTGAAAGTTCTCGTGAATTGAATTGGGATACAATCAGCTAAAATGAGTAAGTATTCCTTTTAAAAAAAAAAAAAAAACTGCTAATGGTGTTTAAGTTGCTTCCATTGGTAGAAAATAGTATTTACTGGCACAGGATGATAAATCCACCATAATGCCACATGTAGGACTAATAATACAGACAAGTGAGAGTCGGTAAAAATAGTGAGACACTTTGGATGTCAACTATGTACATAGTATGTATTTACTTCACTTTTATAAAGTGCAGTTTAATTAGCAATACAAACATGTACATTTTATAAAAATAATCTTCTACTCCTTGATAAAAAAAGAGGTGATAGTTCAATCCCAGTTAAATATAATTATTTTAAATAATTGTACTAAAAATTATTATTTGTCTAAACTGGTGATGCCACTTTTAGAAATAATTAGGTGTATAGGTCAACGAAACTCAGTAATGATTTATAATCATTCATTTCAGTTAATTGCAGAGAATTTACGTAAATTTGACCCTGCTTCCTTCATAACCGACATTCATCATTACGTTATAGACTTATGACCCGATTCGATAGATCATAAGTCAGTTCAGTTGTTAACCTGTTACCTGTATGGACTTATGATCCTGCGCCATATATATTGAATGGTGGTAAACACAGAATATTTGAAGTGAATGTACTCATATGAACAAACCAAAGGCAAGAGCACGTAGGAATGTCTGGAGATTTGATATTATTTAAAAAAATAGATCTTTGTCAAATTCCAAATTCCACTCTATTGTTTTTTTGTATCATGACATATTTTATTTGAGCTGTCGTAAGATGCTATTAGTTTTTGACCTATAATTTGACATCCACCTCTTATTACTAACTAATTAACTACGTTAAACTGATCTTCAAACTATGATCTCAGGATTATATAAAATTACTCTATGATGATGTACAACATATTAGTTCAGCAGAGCAACAGGTCACATAGCAAGTGCAGCTGATTTGTCATCTCCAATATAAGCATATTGTCTAAGATGAGATTATTTTTTTCAATTATACTAAACTAATTTCATTACTTTTTATGATTCAAACGGTGATAAGTACGTGTTTTCAAAAATATTTAAGTGTAAAGAAACCGGTTTGAGAAACTGCAGAGAACAAATAATTTATTTTTATGGATAGTCATGGCTTTAGCCACCAACGCTTTATTTAATGAACATTTCCTGGTCAGTTTCCTATATCAAAATTTCTTGGTTTTTAGATCATAGCCGATTAGGTAAATCATAGAGAACCAAATAGCGTATCGTATGCGCCAGCGATTACGTGTTCTGTTCAGTGCACAATGCCGTCAAACGATATTAATTCTAGACATTTCAAACCACAAGACGTGTAACTTGAATATTTCTGATTGCAGCATTTTTTTTTCTTTTTAATTCCATAATCTAAATGCTAAACACTTAATTTTATATTTATCCCACAAAGATGTGTCGGTTGTTTAACACAATGACGATCAAGCACGTGCATAAAATTATTAAGTCATAGTACGTCGTATTCAAGTTAAATATTTTCCATGCTTCTGACGACATAGCAATATTTATTTTAATATATGTAAGTGACAGAGTATCTAATGGTCTTAAACAAAACAATAAAATTTAGATGCGCAAATGAACCTCTTGAAAAATAAGGAAATATGTATCGTAATTACATTTTAAGTGTGGGTTGCAAAATGAATATGTATACACGAACGAATACTTGTAGAATGTCCGGTTCGACTGCATTTTATGTACATTAACTTTAGTTTGTCGAAACTAATATTAATTTAATGTTAATTTAACTTTTAATTTCAGGATATCCAACAATGCTGTCCGAATTACCTGACTTGCCGTCAGTCAAATTTGGTGATTTTGTTTTGAATTTTGAGTTGAACGATTTGTCAGACCATGGCCGTGAAGTGGCTGAAAGAGAATTACGTGAGACACCGGAAGTCAAAAAGAAAGCCATTGAAGATCTGAAGCGATTGCTAGAAGGTGAGTAAGAGTAATCAGAATGACATGTAATTATATAAGGTTGTTCATGGAAATATGGATGTTACAAAAAACACGTTGCTCGTAGTACAAACCAATTGATGATGTAATTACTTTGCTCGTGCTATCAGAACGTGCTGCAATAGTTTCCAGTATCAGTACTGGTTTTACCACTTACTGCCAGCTTCGATTACATTTAAGGAAAATACCTCGGCTTTGTGATGTACACTATGTAGATAAGTAGAAAGTGATATCTCTTTTAAAGAAGACTTTCTTGTATACTGGTTTCTACGAGATGTCTGTTCTCATATTTCTTGTATTTTTTTCTCGAAATTTGTAACTACATTTACATACGTTCCACATCAGGTACATCACATTTATTTTATCGATACCAGAACATACAAAAGCTCGTCAGAACGAATGACTGTCAAACAGGACTGTGAGTCATTTATTTCTCAACTTGAATTCACAATTATTCACTCTTTTGAAAGTCATGTATGTATGTATTTTCTACTATAGAGTCATCCAACAAAAGGTGTCATTAATGCAATATTTTTATGAAAAGTGGGGATATTTTTACTTTAAAAAAAAGGTTAGTAATGGAATACAATATCTGTCCCCGCACAGTCTACAAATAGTCATACTTTTGAAGAAATTTTTGAAATGAGAAACGTTAGTGACATTTTATATTTTAATAACAAAAATAGTGTTAAATGTCACTTCAAAAATAGCTTGGCTTCATTATTAAATCATGAAATTTTTCATCATGTTTTTGCATAATTGCGGTTGTATTTTCCGAATAACAGCTCTGATATTTTCTTTTAGTGCATGAATCGTATTGACGTAGACTTTATCGTTAACATAGCTCCAAAGAAAAAAGTCTGATTGTATTAAATCACACGATTTTGGTGATCAACTAAAGTCTCCATTTCTCCATTTAATTTGTCACGGAATAGGACCATACGAAACGTTTCCCCGATATTTTTACCCTTTATGTAGTGAATTTTCACTATTTCCGCACGTTATACGAGTGTGTATCGATCCATATTAAATGACATCCTAGTTTTTATTTATCAAAAGTCTTCGCGATGATAGTTTAATATTGACAGTTCAACAATGGTGCAAAATTTAAAATGACACCTCTTGTTGGATGACCCTTTATAAAAGATGATTTGACGCCCAATGTTGAAATTCATAATAGCATTTGTTCCATTCTATTGTTGCTATCCAACTATAGTTTAAGTTTTGATTAGATCAGAGCTTTGGTTCTATAAATCGATTTAAGCTGTTACAAGGTTGGCCAATAGTGACATACACCTAATATAGACAGAAACGGTTGTGATTCTCCCAGGGAACATTTTAGAATGCATGCCTTAGTACAATACAACATACAGGACATTATCCATGAAAATATATTGAATCCCAACTCTATCAAATGCCTTAGAAATATCAAATGTATTAGTCTTGCGTTTACCACAGCGAAATATAGTTTAGTTTCACTTTTTGGTACTTTTTAGTACGAAAATTTATACGTCATGAGGTTGCATGATATATGTATTTCATAAGTTTATGATATTTAAACATTTTTTATACATTGATGTACTGAAGAAGAAATACACACATTCGTAGAGAGCCTAAAATACTGACGTCATATTAAATTAAACGAGTCTTTAAGTGCATCTTAATATACTAAATAAAATACAATTCAAAAATAATACTGGAAATACTGGAAATGCACTGCACGCTGTTGAAAGACCAATTTTGCGTCCAAACTTGTTTATCACTTAGCAGTTACAATTACTCGTAGTCTGTGGGTATTTAGCTTAACAGTCAAAACTCGTTTCGTAATGATAAAAACCTTATTGACTTTTTGGGTATTCGAAAACTAGTCCATGGAAAAAGAAAATGTCCGAAAATAATGATTAGAGGATACGCGGAAATCGGATAATTCCTCTGATACTGTTTTTGTAGTTGCTAAGCCTACTCTACCGTTCTGAGACTATATAAAGGAATAAGTTTTCATATCAGCAAGTTTAAACAAATCACGATTTTTGCTGGTAATTCCAAAAGAACAATATTTTTGAAGTGATGACTTCATCCCTTCCCATTTATTTTGTCGCTTATATTTTTTATTAAATAAATAACAAATAGAATTACAACTTTGACATGTCTGTAGTCTGGTGTTGGTGAATGTTATTCTTAATTTAGTTAATAATGTTTTCAATAAGTTGTGTCCTCCGTTATCTAATAATTGAATTCATTTATAAGTCTTTTTCCGTACCAAAAAACCACATTTATGAATTTGTGTAGCGTGTTCCATTGGTCCTCAGATTCACCATTTAATATCTCCAGTATCTTGTTTTCTTCAAGGACATTTCTAGGGAAATAGTTCATTCGTTGTTTTGCAATCACTGGACATTTTCTCGTTAAGTGCGCCACATTCTCCTCATTCAGGTTACATAACGAACATTTTTTTAGATTCTCCTCTCCTAAATTTGTTGGCATTAATGTCAAGTAAACTTGTTCTGATATTTGGTTCTTTTTAAAAATGTAGGTATCCCCTATACATTGGTTTAAAACATATAAACTATTTTGAGTTTCTTCCACAATTTTTCTGATTTGCTCCTCTCTCACAGATTCTAATGTAGCCATAGTGTTTTTGCTCCATTTTGTAGAGTTCAAATCGCCTCTACCATTTTGCCATTTTTCGAACCAATCTATTTTTTCCTCGACAACAGATAAGGCAGACGATGTGCTTCATATTGGAAGAGAGTTTTTTGGTTTGGTTTGGTTGGTTCATGTGAAGTTGTAATGAAAACAAATGCAGATCTGGTACTGGAGTGAAATCGGGTAGATAAACAATTTATCTACTGAACGAAACTACCGAAGCCACATTCCTGTGCTGCATAACTATCTTGTGTCACAGCTCTGCAATTTTAAAATTTTGCTGAGAGTTCAATACTTTTTTTATCAATAAAGTATTTCCACGTACTTAAAACTAGATTTGACAATTTATTCTCTTTCTTACAAGTGTGCTGTAATCGATAGTGTAGGTGTCAGTATAATCACCAGTTATTTGTATTTGGTTACCACCAATTTGTATCTTTACCATCAGTGCCATTTTTCTGCACTAGCTCTCTTTCCAGATTTTTCTAATTTCATTATTTTGCACTTGTATAAGGTAATTCTAAGGTTCCAAATATCGCAGTACATTTCTAACCTGTTTACTTTAGTAATACTTATATCACGTCCGCCAGTATAATGATATCATCTGCATACATTAAGAGTCTGATCAGAATTTCATTGATGCGCAGGCTACCCTTTAGAGAGTCGTGAAGATTATTCAGTATAAGAGCTAATAACATCCTTGCTTTGCATCCATGCTGGTTTCAAAATACTCTGGCATTTCTTCCCCGTCTCACAATCCCGCTTTTGTCTTAGTATACATGTTTCGTAGCAAATTAAGGTACGTTGTCAATATGCCCATTTTTCTAAGCTTGTAGAATAGAGACCTTCTATCAATACAATCGAATGCGGCTTTAAAGTCTACGAAGAAACCACATGCTTTCTTTTTTCTGTGTTCTTGATTTTTATTATGTTAATTTAGTTGTGGTCGAATAGCTGTTTCAAAATCCTGTTTCAAAATTCATTGAGAATTTTAAGTTTTCTTTCCTATCTACTGAGTCAGTTTTGCATCAAATACAAATATCATATTTGGCGCAACAGGTCCATGGGATCCAGGGAATAGCTTCTCACAACCATTCACGTTGTGCGTAATATATTCTTTACACAAATGGAAGAGTCCTACTGTCTAGTGCCGTGTCCATAGTCCAATGCTTTAACCATCCGATCCACGGATCCCACGGCTTTGCATCACTTCGGTTAATATTTTTGAATTTCAGATCCTTTTCTTGTAAATAGGAAATACAATTGTGTGGAAAAAGTTGTTCTCGATTGTTTCACTTGCTAACATATTGAAGTAAGCTTTAGGTAGTAGTTTTAGAAAGTTTTCTGGAGAATTTAGGAACATTTCATAAGGGTTTCTATCAGCGCCTGATGGTTTATTTAGTTTTACCTTTTTCAAAAATTCTCTTATATCCTCTGCAGCAACCTCGACGCCCAGATGTGAATCGCATTTTCATAGTTCTGTGTATTAGATCGGTGGTCATAGCTAAGTACATTTATGGGGAAGCTCATCGGTTGGAAGAATTTTATTTTTCATTGCCTCTAAAGTCCTATTGCACAACAAAACTATTAGCATTCCTTGCTTATCCCAAATTGATCTTCGCAATCTGCCAGCCGATAATTGCTACACCAAAATAAATTTTCTCAAAACATCGAATCCCATTCTTGCCGAAATCATGTTATTTCTTAATTATCCAATTATCAAACTACACAAACCAGTTGGAAGAATTGACTGTCGCATTAATGGAACGTGTAATCAAATTTATCGCTTAGGACTTTAATGAAGCACAAAACAAGTTCACCCCCAGTATAATTTTGTTCACTCATACTATTGATTTAGTGTAAAAAAAATATGTAGTTTTTATTTTTATAAATTGCTGGAATAATGTGTGATTAAAGTTGTTTAGAATATTAATTAACCAGTCCAGAGAAAATCTTGCTATTAATGTATTCAAGTAACGAATTTCAATACTCATATTTTCACATTAATTCCTCTCACAAAACCGCAGAAAAGTCAAAGGCGAAGTAATTTCCATTTGTATTCTTAAAACTGATGAGTATTTTTAATTATTCAACTTTTATATAATAGGTCGTATGATTAGAACACTCCGTTTCAGATGACGTTAAAAATACTGATGATATTTAATTCAGATAAAATAATTGCAACAGTAAAGCCATTTCAAAGTCTTAAAATCAACGGGTTGTCATGTACTTTCAGCTTTGTTAAATTCTTGTATCAAAAAAAAAAAAAATATAGAAAAAAGCATAGTAAAATCACTCTTAAAGAAGAGTGCAGACAATCAGTTTTGAACTGACATTTCTAGACTATCAGTTCTCAACATTCCATTTCAGTCTACACACTATCATTTCAAGAACAGACGTGTTTTTTTTTAGACCTCCCCAGCCAGTAGTAGCCATTAAATGCAAATTTTACACGTAAAACAAATACAACAATCTACTGGCGACAACTGTTGATTTTTTTTCCAGTATGAAAGCTACTGGCTAGGAATTCATCAATATGTTCGCTGAAAGCAATCCTTTTTATTTGCAGACATTAGTGTCACTGCGAAATTATTCGGTTCAATAGAAAGTGTTCGTAACCAATTATAAATTACCTTGCACAATGCTCCTGATTGGCCGAAAAATAAACTGCAGTCATTTATACAATTTAGTGGAATATATTTGTTCCATTTTGTATCAGCAATTTAGGAAAATGAATATTCATACATAAACCAATCAATTTTCTAAAAAAGTTTGAATTCAATATGCATATTTTCTTCAGTGCATTGAGCCACACATCAATTTTAAATTCAATGTGTTTTCTTCTGTTAAGTGAAAGACGAGTATTACGTATCCGTTTTTCTAATCGCCTCAAAGAAAACTGAGGTGGAGTCATAACAATGTACATACATACATGCAGCCTGTTATTAAAAAATTGGATGCTGAAGGTATAAAAATAAGTCAAGAAAAATGCCAACAATTGTCCAATTTATTTTAAGTCTTCTGATATTTGAAACCTTCAAATTCTTGTTCTACTGAAAAAAGAATATCCATTTCGGTGTATATTTGAGGAAGCTGAAGGAAAAATAGAGGATGGTAGCAAAAAACATAAAAAGTGTTATAACCCACGAATGGTGTGGAATTTTTATGTTGTCCTAGGAACAACATACAGCTGGTCCAACTTTTTACAACACCCTGTATTTCGGAGTACTTACCAAAAGAAAATTTGTCAGAATAATGGACTAGAATTCAGCCATTACCACTCCACGATAATTTTTATTTTAATGAGTATAACTATTCTACTCTTAGAAAGCATAATAGTGTAGTACTATCTCGATAAAGTAAACTTATTGAAACATGGGTAGTTCATATTTTCGGGGGCTCACATAAATGGATACGAAAAGATTCATTCCACTTATTTCATTTTTGAGCAATTGGATTTGCTGTTAATATATCGAATTCCTTTTTCTTGGGCCAACAAAACATTCGATCCAGACCAACAAAACATTCGAGCACTGATTAGTCCGATAGTGAGAAACTCTTGCATCGTGGATAATTCATTGCTTCCTTAAGTGTACATCATACTTTTTGAACAATGGCTGAACATTATCCTGATTCGCAGACATTTTTTTATCTCATGCTGCGAAATCTTTGAATCCATCAGTTGCTGACTTTGAAATTTGGCGCCTCCTTAAATTGCTCATTGAATATAATATCATTAATTTTCAGTAAATTATTTGAAATGAGTATGTTTTTTTTAAAACTGTTGTTAGCCATCGAAATAAAGTAGCTTCCATTTGGAGCATTTCAGAGGATCTGACAGTTTTCCTTTTTTCACAAATCCCAATTTATTTAGAGTTTTTCAACTGTAGTTATCGTGGATTTAAAGACACTGTACGGCTCCGCTAAAAGTAAACTTTTCTTTTAATGTAAGAAACTTGTACATAGTCGCAACTTTTGAATATAGACGAAAGCGAATGCACAAATGATGAATTTCTCAAATGGGACGCATAGTTAATCGAAATGGGGGTGATTTTTCCTGCGAAGAAGAAAAAGTTCACATATTTTTCACATATATCATAATTGGTTTTAAGTTTTTAGTAAAATTGGCCTTAAGTAAAGTATCCTCAAATTTTAGGTTAGAATGAAAATTCCAATTTCGCCTCTAGGTATCACAGACATTAGATATGAAGTTTGTTCTAAATCCGTCCACCCGTTCAGGCTGTAGACTGGTACACAGACAGATAGACGTCTTGCGACTTCTCTACAATGGTAATGTCCAAATTCATCAAAATCTCTTAAATTGAATCCAATGCTTGCCATATGTTATACAGCTGCGAACATGCTTGTGTTCGTATCTGAAGTCAGTCATCGAAATGAATGCTTTCAGAGCAAGCTTACAAATTATTGGTAAGATAATGCAGAGAATGAACAAGATTATCTGTCAAAGGAAAAGCTAAAGGTAATTGTTGATCCTCAATGTTCTGTAGGTGTAAGTAAAAATAAAAGTTATTTACAATCCGCAATTATTTTTACGAACTTATGCACTTCACGAACATAGCCACCTATTGTCATATGTAGGATCGAAATCATACGTACCAACCTGGGCATAAAAATACAACTGGCTATAGTCTGCTGAGGATTGTCCAAATGAACTACTGACTGGCTATGTTTAAAAAAAACACGGCTACTATCATTCCAATAATGTCAGTTTTTCTAAAATTGTTTTGTAATGCAATTACCCAAAGCACTCTTGCTATCTGCCGAATAACGAAACTCGCACATCATCATCCCCTATGTCTGCGTCATTCCACCAAAATCAGTCTTGTCATCATTCCAATCGTCAGTTATTATTTCAAGCTACATGTCAGTCCAGCAAAACTGTCAGTTCAAAAAATGTCATAAATTACCAAAAATAACACAAAAGGCCACGTCGAGATAAGTAACATGACCTACAAAATATGTACACTCCTGTGTATGTTTGACATTGATTTAGGAAGGTTTTTTTTTTTTTTAATTTGGATGTGCAGCTTATTATAGAAACTGCTTTACGGATGTACATATCCGCTTTTGATTTTCATATAAATAATATAATAGTTTGCTACTATGTATCTACTTAATAAAATTTCAGTGCACTCCATAATGTCCGTGACAACTAAACGCTTCATTACAATCCATCAAACTACAGTCTTGATGACACGTGGACTACCACTTTGTGCAAATCATCGCATTAACGTCAACCTAATTACCCAACTAAATTACCCCTAACACTCTGTGAAAGTAGTTTAAATCGTCGCTCTGTCTGACTTAAGTCAATTAGCACAATCTCATCCGTATGAGCTATGTACCTTGTACCAGATCAATTATTTGCATTCTTTTCCATGTATGTACTAGATTTCCATGTCTTCGAAATGAACCACATGGAGATTGTGAAAAAATAAATGCAATGCTAATATACATATGTATATCAATTTACAGTTTTGTAATGTCTCATTACCGCGAAAAACAATAGACAATTTTACTTTTACGTTTCCATAATCTTGACAGACCGGCCGGCTTAATTGCACAAATTGTAAGCTTGGCCATGAAGATCGAACAACGAAAGATCAAAGCTCATGTCAGGGCTGATATTATTATACAGATAGGGTCCGCGTGACAGCCGAAGTCGCAATTAACAAGACAGCACTAGATATACAGAAAACTGTTAAATAATTATTTCTTAAGTAATGCTTGAAATAGGATTTAATGGGCCTTACGAGGTGATGCACTTACTTACCTGTTGTTTGCATGGCATTATGAGACACTCATTTGTTTTGTGAATGTTATTATTATCTTAATGCTTTACTCTGTAAGCGATCTTACAGCAATTAATGTCTAAGTACAAGGTGAAGGAAGTTTCCCATGGTAATGGTCAACAACGTTGTTAATTAAAGACCACGTAATTTTTTGTTTATTTTCCTAAACGTCACTGGTGATGAGAGACGTGGTATCCAAAGTCCATATTCAGCGTTTTTTTTTTTTCTTCTTCTGTTTCTCTTTTCTAAACTCACTCACACAACTCTGTGCAGGTATTCACTTGACCTTGCTCTTTGGGAGTTCCATAACAAGGTAATAAAATGTGTCGTGGTAGTAAGAAAAAAAGAAACAAAAACAAAAGCAATAGAAAAAAAAAAAAACAAATCAAGAAATTCGTTAATTCGTTTGCATTGGATTTTCCATATTGGCGTTTACTTAAATGAGCAGACTACAGCGAGACATCGTTAAATGGTACCCGCTTTTTGAAGAGGTGTTTTGAATTACATAGATTAAAATTAAAAAAAAAATATTTATGCTAAGACGGTTTTTTGTGTTAAATAGAAAATTTAAATATTTATAAGTTGCATTGCCCTGTCATTTTGTAAAGTAATGAAATTGTATTCAGTTGTTCAACAGTTGTGTGTAAATCTTTGGAAGTTCACAATAGGCGTGCTTAGTTGTGAAATGTTTCTAAAATATAATCGTTTGCTAATGATATGGTTAGTCAGATTAGGGCTTGGGTGTGCTCTATTGAAAGCAAATATAACAACTGACTGCTAACTATTTGGAAAGAATTGCATTGAATGGTAAACAGGCATAACATTTTAAAGGATGTCAAACATACACTGCACGTCATTTGAATAATGCCGAATCCATTAGGCGTGTTTCTTTTTTTGTTCAGAGCATGCTTCAAACGCGCTCAATCATCTCAGCGTGAATTGACTGAACATCCTGAGCAACACCGGAGCACGATGAACTTGACGTTTGACAGGAGGAAAAGGAATGAAAAAACAAAATCGAAAATAATTGAAATGGAGCTCGAGACTTTGTTTTTAATTAATATTAGCAGTTAATAATTGAAAAAATTTGTTTTCTGCATAAACACAATTTATTTGTTTAAGAAGACCAAAAGCATGAATCTTCGATTAACATTCCAGTCATATGACAGGTAATACTCAATCGTGTTTATTAAATAAATCACATCGTTCAGAGCATGCTACGTTCAGTACGCGCTCGACATATTCAGGCTCTGTTCAGAGATCTGCTGCCGCCTATTGGCATACTGTATACATACATATGCATGTACTGCTAGTAGGCAACTTTGCACTGGTTCCAACATTAGCACTAGCGGTCCGAGTTCGTAGCGGAAAATTTGAAACTCACTTTGAGGTTTGGAAAATAACTTAAAGTAAAAATAATGGAAAATGAAGTGCTGTGTAATTGGTTGTAAATTGCGATGCAATTCATCCACCTTTAAAGTAATAAAAAACATAAATTGCAACATATTATTCAAATTTATTGGCGACAGCTACTCGAGGGGATGGACGCAACAATTTGAATTTCAACGGTTTTACTCAATAAATCAATTCAGCATCAAAGGCGCTCCTAGTATTCTATGAAGAACTACAACGTGGTGGCCATTTTTGTTTCCCATTTGTGACGCTCCGAACTCCGCACTTTTTGCACAGAGGTTGTATGAAAATAAAATTTCAATAGCAGTCCATGTTTAGTAAGTCAATGGCCAAATTATAAAGGGTGACGGGTGAGCCATCTGTTATTTTCTTTTTGAATCATAATGTTATTTTGACACTGACGGCTTTTATGCGATCAAAAACTTGACAGAAACTTAGTAGTATATTTTCGCAATACGAAATGGATCGATGTACGCTTGAACAAGTTTGGAAAATACTGCAAAGTTACTGCCAAATTGGTGCTGTGTTGCCGAAACAGTGCGAATTTTGAAAAGAAATTTCGGTCGAAATAATGCACCAACTGCATCTGGTGTACGCAAGTTTGTGATGAAAGTTCGTGAGATTGGCTCGCTGAATGATAACGGAACATATTTCCGTATTCGTCCCGTGCGCTTGACAGATATTGCAGGTTTTTGGAGTGGCGGCATTATTGGCCCATTTTTCTTCCAAGATGACAATAGAAGACCAGTTACAGTCAATGGAGAGCGCTACCGAGACATGATAATCGATTTCTTATGGCCAGAAATTGAGGATTTGGACGAGCTATGGTTGCAGCAAGATAGAGCTACGTACCACACAAGCCGCCCAACAATCGAATTATTGCACTCTAAGATCAATAATCGTGTAATCAGTCGTTTTGGTGATGTTGCTTGGCCGGCACGGAGTTGCGATTTGACGCTGTTGGAATTTTTTTTGCGGAGTGCCATTAAAAATCGATGCTATGCTCATAATCCAGAGACGATTCAGGGACTCAAGAACAATATTGATCAAGCTATTCGTGAAATAAGGGCCGAAACCATCGAAAATGTATTGAAAAATTGGCTTGACAGGATGGCCTACTGCCAAGCCAACCGAAGCTCTTTTCAATAAAGCAACTATCATCAGATAGCCCACCCTATATTACATTCCTTTCTTGTAACAAGCCTTAAATTATTAGTAGCAAGGAATCGCTCACAAATCGAAAAAGACTTTTCGTCAATCATTTGTCTTCCATTCCTCTTCCTAGAAAATATCAAATAAGCAAAGTTCCATATTATGATATGGTTTTGTAAGCATAAGTGAATGCAAGGCTAAGAAACTACGATTATACCTTATTTACATTTAAATTGTAGCGAATGAGACGAATCTAAAGCAAAAAATTAATTACTATCGAGTTTTTTTAGGCAAGTATACGACCCAGTATCCAGTAGATACCTTCGATATTATATGTGATTTTTTTTTCTTGCGTTCAGGTGTTTTGATCAGCAACCAAATGATTACTTTATTATAGACGTCATTATGTCTAATTCTAATTCAACCGTATATTTTCTTTTGCTTTCAGATGAAAAGGATCTTAAATATCCAAAAGACAATGAGGAGTACTTCGTTAGATTCCTGAGACCATGTAAATTTTATCCAGAAAGTGCGAGGGACTTGGTAAGATGAACAAACTTTTTACTATGCTTATGACAACAACACTTATTTGTAATTACTTATGTCCTGTATCCTATTATGGATCCTAGGGCTGTTTCTGGCAATGGGCCTCTACTCCCCTAAGCTCTTCCCAGATTTTTCCCAGTTGCCGTGCTTGCTTCTCTATTGTTCTGTGTCATGTGTTCCTACGACCGCCGCGTATCCTCCCATGCTGAGTTAGCGGGTTCTATTACATCGCGTGGTTAGATATGGACCTATTAACTTTTCCAAAAGTGTGTCCAATCCACTCTCACTTCCGTTGTTCTATGGTTGTGCCTATTGGTTCATAGCCCGTTCTGTCATACAGTTGCTCAAACGAAATTTGGTTTAGCCAGAAAATCCGGCTGTTACCCTTAGTAAATATGAAAAGTATGACATCCAAATAACAACACGGACTCAACGTTTAAGCTAATGGCATTACTTCCCCAAATATTGGCAACAATCCCAAACACAGACTTTGCTTTGCCGATTCGGCTAGCTATATCCAGTTCAGTTCCACTATCGGTTAAGATAAAACTCCCAAGGTATTGGAAGCTCTGTACTCTCTCAAATGTCTGTCCACCAATGCATGTAAGAGCTGACGAGTTCGATTGCAGGCTGATCATTTTTCTTTTTGCCAAAGAAACGAAATTCAACATTCGGTATTATTTAGTAAAGGTCCATTATCATCAGTGTAATCGAGGTGTTTGAGTTCAGATGTAAGAATCCATTTAATTTTTCCATTTCCCATCCCACTTCACTAATCATCAATAAAAACAATATTGGTGAAAGAATACAGCCTTGATGAACCCCACTTGGAAATTCGAATTCCTCAGACAGCCTTCGTCTATCCAAAACGTGATATTTATAGATCCATCGTATGTAGCCTTGATAATTGGTATTAGTTTACATGGAATACATCTTCTGCGCAAGGCATCCCAAATAAATTCCCGATTGACACTATCAAACAAAATACAAATATTTGGCGCCAGCCAGGGTCTAGCTTCTCACAACCAGTCATGTTGTGTGTGTTATATTCTTTACACGAATAGAAGGGATCTACTGTTTAATTCCGTTTCCGAAGGGCAATTTAAGAAGCTTGTTTATGAAAGTTATACTCTCGGATGTTTATCAGACGCTCCCGAGAGGTGGGGCCGTGAAAGAAATTTTAGGTATTGCCTGGGGATTGAACCTCGAACCTCTCGCTCAGTAGTCCAACCCACTAACCACTTCAGCCCAAACTATCAAACGCCTTTTTTAAAATCGATAAATTGCGAGTGAAATGGTGCACGATATTCAACGCACTGTTCGATGATAATCCGAAGGGTGTTAATGTGGTCGACACAGGAGAATCCAGAACAAAAATCTGCTTATTCGGCATCTAGTGTATTTTCGAGGTGTTCTTTGATTTATTCAAACATAATTCTAGCTATTATCTTAGCCACTCGCCAGTTTTTGCACTTCATTAGGTTGCTTTTTTTAAGGGAGCTTGACGATCATTCCCTCCCAGTTATCCGGAAAGTCCTCGGCTTCCCAGGCTTTCCCAACAAATGGGTGCAGTAAATCGGCTGATACTGTTGGCACTGCTCGAAATAGCTCCGCGGATATGCCGTCAAGTCCTGCTTGCCTAAAAAAAACTCGACCGGCTTTGATCGGGGTAATGATCTCATCCTTACCGGGGAATGTAGTGCGAATTCGGGCATTTCTTGCTTCGGACACCACAGTTTGACTTGGTGCATATTCCTAGCGAATACACGATTAAGAACCTTATCCGCACCTTCCATCTCTTTAGATGATCCTCAACCGACATAAGCAAAGAACCGTCTAAGTCTTTCACCGGGTATTAGGTAGAGCTGCGGCCATTTATTAGGCTAGCTTTGCTTGTTCTGCTTCAAAAGCCAGCGCATTGATGATTTGCTTTCATCTTTATGAGAAATAGGGACTCTAGGTCGATCCTCCATGCTGTTGAAGTTGCGGCAATTCGAACTCTAAGTTGTTTTGTTCGTCAATCTTTCTCCAGGTATCATCAGAAAGCCACGCCCTATGTATTCCTTGCGATAGACCGTCAAGCACCTGATGTGAGAACGAGATTCACAGCATACCAATGACCTTGTATGGTGACGTGTAGTGAGCTGCTGATTGTTTGTTTCCTACTTGTAATGAGCATGAATATGCCAAAAACCTTTCAACTTAAGCGTCGTTTCACACAAGCTATTCATCCTTTGTTGTTTTCCATCACTTAAATATAGTAAATAAATAAAATGAAATAAGGCCGGTGCAAAACAATAGAAATTAGCGATCAGAGAGATTGCTAAATCAGATTCATAAACAAATATTATAATATTGATTTTGTCGATGAGCTATGGTTTGTACATGACATTAACAGAAGCGAGTTATTGCATTTAGTAAGTTCCTTTTTGGGTTGGAAATTACTTACAAAACTTAGCTGATTGACTTATATGTACGTCATATTATATATATAAATACATATGTACATACATGGTATTTCAGTATGACAGTATAAGGTAACTTACAAGAAAAGTGATAATTAATTTAACACTTCTAACGGGCGAAACGTGTATTCCGTGAAAATGTTGTGGTGCACCAAAATAGCTCTTAGCTAATACATATGTATGTGGCCGTGGCCGTGAAAAAACCTGGTTAGCATTATAACAACAGAAAGTTGTATGAACCCTCGAAAGCGTCTTACTAGATGTGTGTACACATTTGCATGCAACCAATTGACCAGTTGATTTGTTTGTACCCAAACTTAGAACGTTACTAGAAAACGTTTCATTAATTCCCCAGTTAATATTTGTTTTCTTATTTTCATAATAATTTCCCAAAATAGACTAGGGCTTGAATAAATTAGACCGCATTTACTTCGAACATGCTTTAGTTTTGTTCCAATGGTTTGCTCAATATCTATTCATTTAACTCTATAATTTTAAGAATGAGCTTCAAGCTGGTCCTGTATAATTATTGACAAGCTTCTAATTTTTCAGTTTTTTTTTTATTTTTGTATACATATTTTACTTTTTCCTCAACAGACCCATTAAGGCTTTTATCTTCATCAAAGAATTAGTAATAATCTCACAGTAATTTCTTTCTGTGGCGCTTTAGATATCCGCATTCATACCTTGGCTGCAACAAGTAGAGATTCAAGTCCATGTTGTTCATGATCGTTTCATGAGATGAGGAAACCATGTGCTTGCTATAATGACGTTTCGCCGCTCTGGATAGTCAATAGTCCATTGCTAGATGTAGTGTCTTTAGGTTATGCTTACCAACTGCCCTATCAAAGAAGTCCTCGTTTCCTCTCCTGACGTTCAATTTCAACGTCATATTCGATATATTGCCCATACTTAGTATGGAGCTCATAGAGACACTCTTTGGTGGAGTCGTCCTTATCCTCTGTGGCAAATGTATCTCTGATGCAGATCTTTCATAAGACGCTCGCTTACGTGTGAAAGCCAAAATTTGTCAAGACTTCTTGCCTAAGACTGACGCGAATGAAAAAGATCCGCTTTCAACTAAGTGCTGTTAGTAGGAATCACCATAATATACTTTACAGTTTTCATGGGCCTTTTGGCTGGCCTATCCCTTTGTGGTTTCTGGATAGCGCTAATATCTGTTTTTTTTTAGCAATGCAGGGTATCTGCTAATTCTTCGGTCTCCCTCGCCGTGTTAAGGTTTCGAACATTCCACGTAAATGCTGGTCGTTGGATCCGAAGGTCATTGCTCTTATTTCGGTAACTGTAGGGTCATACGTATGGGTTTTTATTGCTTCGTAACTAGTTACCCCCACGTACAAACGCCAATCTGCAATGCCAGGTCGTTGAATCAAGCCCCCAAGGGGCTGGATGAACCCACTACGATGTGAACGCTGCCGTTGGCCCATCAAGGACTCCTTCGGCACCATTCCTTTTCCAAAACCCTGTCTCAGTCTTAAAAGCTCCTTATTGACCTAAGCTCCGATTTTGTTGAAGTAGTTCAAATAAGACATCCGCACGTCTGACTGTAAACCTCACTATTGATTCCATCAAGGGAATTGTTCCGCTTCTATTCTAATAGGAATAACTTAAACGTCAGCATTGGATGGGAGTATGGCCCGACGTGCCATATCTTCAGATAGATTTGGATTAGATTAGGTCCAAAACGAAGCATTGGTTATATTAAAACGATCTTAGATCAGTAACTTTATCAGTAACCTATCTGAACACTGTCTTGTTCTACAGGAAAACGATTCTCCATTTTCTTTGTAGCTATAAGAGCCCACTCCATATTGCTTCATCATTCTCTTCAAAGACCTCAGAGAACTGAAAGATTATAACAGAATAAACCTTCCAGGAGATAAAATGCTCTACTTTATTTAATTATTCCTCAAGTTGCTTAAAAGTAGTGATAGAACGTTGGCATCACAGTAAAGTTTCTTAATCTCCATCACCTTATCCGAACATAAAATTGTTAAAAGAAACAGTAATGTTTTTAAATCATTCCTTAAATCTCCTTTAGGCAAACTTTATACTAAATACACCGCCTTGTATTTATTTTTACAGATCAAACGCTACTATGCATTTAAAGTGAAGCACAACAACATGTACGATAACCTCCTGCCAAGCAAAGAAGAAAACATTTTCAAATCCAATGTGCTAACAGTTTTCCCTAATCGCGATCAACTCGGAAGGAGAATTTTGCTTTTGGAGCTTGGAAGTAAGTAGCAATAAATAAAAGTTTTTGTATATTCGAATACCCTAGAATCTAACACTTGATTAAGAATCATTAGTGTCCGGCATCAGATCATAGCTATACCAAAAACAAACGTTTCACGCCAAATGAAGAAAAAAAAAATACCATATGATTTTTGACAGCTTTATTTTTTTCTCCTCGACAGAAAAATGGAAGCACAAGGAAGTCTCACTCGATGAAGTATTCAAGGGTTGCGTCATCTTCCTCGAAGCCGCCATGTTGGAGCCCGAAACACAAGTAAACGGTGCTATTGTGATATTCGACATGGATGGCTTGAGTATGCAACAAACCTGGCAATTCACGCCGCCTTTCGCCAAAAGAATTGTAGACTGGTTACAGGTGGGTTGTATTAATTTCAATTTCATAAAATTTAATCTAACTTTTTTGTTTTATTTAATTTAGGACTCAGTCCCGCTTCGCGTGAAAGCTATTCACATTGTGAATCAGCCAAAGATATTCAACCTAGTCTTCGCCCTCTTCAAGCCATTCTTCCGCGAGAAATTGCGCTCACGTATCCATTTCCATGGTACCGACCGCGAGTCATTGCACAAACATATTTCAGCAAAATGCTTGCCGCCAGTATATAATGGCATTCTGGAACAGAAACGTATTAATGGTGATCAATGGTATCAGTTGTTAATACTCTGCGAACAGGAATACGTTGCGATCAATTCATATGGTTATAAGAAGTAGTAGTTATTTATGTTTTAAATTTGAAAGATGGTGCTGTGTTTTTTTTTTTCTATTTATTTGTTAAAATTGTTTAAAGAATTTAGTAAGTGATGATGAGGCATTCACTTATCGAGTTCCTGTATTTTACTAAGCATATTTATTGCTTTTTTTTTTGGCCTATGGAACATTAATAATTTGTTTGTTATAATTTAATGATATGTACTTATGGGAATTATGAAACCATCACGCACAAATTGTGTTAAGAAATATTTTAATGTAAACAAAAAAAAATAATGTTGGGATTGATAAGATATAAATTATAGTTGTACCTTTTTATAATGTAGAATTAAAGAATTACTCTTAATATAAGTCATGTATGTACATCACTCCACTGTAAATCAATTCACAAAAACTGCCATATGAACAGGTTTAAATCTGAACTAGACCGCCTGTGAAACAAAACGTAAGTTTCGGGTGGCGTTTACCATAAGTTAGCCTAAATTTAAACCATTTGGTACACCAACCAGAAATACGTTATTGTAGTTTCTTCTCTGGTCTTAAAACAGGCTAACTTATGGTAAAGTTAAACCGGAAACCAGAAGAGCTTAATGGCTTTATGACAGTTGAAATTAAAACTATTGGTATATTGAATGGTTGTAAACTAGAGTAGATTAGTCCAATCGGAAACTGTTACTAACCCACATGGAAACTTCGACGTGACAGTTGCACTTGTGTTTAGAATGAACGAATCAGGAGTAAATCAACATCAAGATTCAACAATACATGGACAACAAAACTTTCCACGCCGGCATACAAACACATTTATTTGTCAAAATCACCAGATCACCCTGTACTACATTCGCTAAAAAAAAATAAACTACTCTTTATTACCTACATTTTGGTATTTGTTTTATTTCCCTATTCCACTTAGAATTGCCGAATTCCTGGATCCGAAAATATCAGCTATACAAAAATCGAAAAAATCTCCACAAATTTCCGCAAAACACCAGGCCAACAGAAATTCTCAGAAAACAGTAGGTATACCACCGACTACTATTTCTGCAGCAAATTTGTTTCGGTCATAACTTTTTAATTTATTGACGGATTTTGACGATTCAGGTGTCAAATTAAAGAGAATTCCCTGGAGAATATGTATATTTATGTTTTATAAAAATACAATATGGCGGAAACAAGATGGCCGCCCAAATGTTTTCACTATTCTCTTTCAACAACTGATTTAAATAACTAAAACAAAAATCATAACTCGCAGAGGTAAGCTATTTCCACCTGCTAGTAGAGCAAGTGAAATATATTCATATGCGGTAATGCAATTACTTACCTTTTAAAATGTTCGTAAGGAACCATTCGATAGAAAAAAAAACTTACGATCCTTCCTACGTGGTAAAGATAAATTAAAATACATTTGGTTTGCATATTTTTTATAATTTGATTTATTTTTCTTAATAATATTTTGTTTTGTTTTTGTTTCTTTTTTTTTGCATATTTTTTTCAATTTTTTTTTTTTAATAATTTTTATCGTCATCATCAATCAGAGTTTCTATTTGAATACATAGCGTTTTTGTTGTTGTTTTTAACTAATTTCACTTGCTTTCTTTGTTTAATAGTAATAATAATAATATAATAATAATCAACATATTTTATTCACGCATTTCATGATTTCCCGTCTTCCACATATTTCTTGTTTTTTGTTTTTTTGTTTTTTTAAATAATATTTCGCAAACAGCTATAATGTTCTATGTAAGTATTTATGTATGTATATTAAATATATCCACATATATATGTACATATACATATGTATATATCTGTTCCTTTTCTCATATAAGTTTTATTTATTTTTTTAATGAAAAATTTCCAAGCAATGTTTATATGCAGCATTAAAAGAAAACATTTCTATTGGAAATTTTTCATGCGCATCATAATCAAGTGAGAGTGTGTATACAGAGTAAAGTTTGTAGTGTCATCATAGTGTATAATATATAATTTTGTGTTAAAAATTTGAATAATTAATAATGCATAATAATAAATTGTTTTCCTTTTTTTGTTTATATAATAATAGTGATGAGTAAAAATGCATTCTTAAACAGATGTAGGAAAAAAAAAAACGTTGTCTTGTAGCTTACATATCCATATATGTATGTATGTATGTATGTATGTAAATATGTGTTGTAGGTTTAGTTATTCAATTTAATTTTTGCTTTCATTTGGATTTGATTGGCTTATTATTTTTATAGATTTAGGAGAGTTTAAGATTTGAATAATTTAAATGAGAAATAACATAAATTGATCTTAAACTACACATGTTTGCTGTTACTGTTTTATTTTATTACATTGATGTATTTTCTAGAGTGTTACACAAGTTTAGAATTTTAATGAATTATACGTATATTTTAGTGCTTTCATCTAAATACTATAGAAATAAGAAAAAAGAAATAAACAAAATTCGGTTCAATTTCAAAATATAATTTTAAATATATTTTGAAAGAGCTAAATTTTTTTTTTGTTTTGCCTAAAAAATATGTGACTTGAAATTGAAATTTACAAACAGAAACATTTTCAATATTTAAATAAACTTAAAATTAAAAACAGTTTGTTCATAAATTTAATAATTTGAAATATATGCAACAATTATAGAAAAAAAAACTATGTGTGGAGTATTTTACAAAAAGTTGGGATTAATGTAAAACACTGCAGACATGTTTTTTTTTTGTTTTTCTCTCAAGCAGTAGAATGCTGAATCAATTCATCACAAAAATTTAAATGAAGATAATTTTCTTCTGAGGTTATAAGTACGTTTTACGGTTTGTTTTTGAAAGCACTTTTTTTTTTTTTATTATTTCTCGTTAGCAAGTGACCCAATGTAAGAAATATGTAATATTAAACAGAGGTGAGAAAATTATTTTCATTTACATAAGCGAAAGAAGAGCCTAATAAGTAAAATTAAAATTTCTTTACGGGCATAGTATAATCCTATTTAGTTTAACGTTGTGTTATCTTTGAGTCAAACGAATAGAGGTCTCATATACTTTCAAAAAGAAAATAGAAGAAACAAATCCAATGCTTGGATTATATTAGAAAAATAAAAAGATTTAAACAAAAATTAAAAAAGTGATAGAATCATATTGAAATCATAATGCAAAACTAAGATTCCTACTTTTCCTCAAGATAATCCTGCTTATAAGTGTTTCAGGTGCATAAGTGCTTCACATTTTATGTTTGGATCGGGTTGGCTAAACAAACCACAAGATAGACTGATTAAGACTGCATTGTAAAAGCGTTGCGAAAGATTATTTTCCTTAATCTGTAACATTAGTAGTTTTATGCTTGCTAAGGAGACATACACTAAAATACTAAGGAAACTTCAGCATACGAAACTGAATCATAATTCATCGTAAACATCATAAACAGTCTATTCTTAATGCTGTTACATAAAGCTAACCAAGCATATCAAAATGAAGTTGTGTGATAAAGATACTTTATCCACAATAGCTTAGCACTTGAGAGGTGCTTTGTAACTAAATTAGAAACATATTTATAAATTGTTTTAATGTTTGGCATACACTTAATCGATTTTTGATGAAATACTACAGAAAAACATACAGATTATCAAGATTTTGATCAGTGAAAATCCACAGCATTTTTTTTAAACAAATTTTAACTGGGAATCAGTTGTGAGCCGGTTATAATGAACGCATAATTCTATCTAGTATTTCATACCTGTACTTTCTATTATTTTAGTCGTATTGGCACCTTGACCGACAATGCGCATCCTCACAAAAGTAAAGCTAAAGCTAGTCGGTTAACCTATTAAAGAATTATCAAATTTCTTTATTTCTTTTTAATTTCGTGAACAAAATTAAAGAGAATTATTTAAAGACATGGGAGGCAAATAACTGACCATTTTCCGACAAAAAAAAAATTAGATCTTTCCCTAAAAAACACCACCTAACCGCCGATGGATCGATGGCTAAGCGGAAATGTATCTTTATAAGTTTTTATACGTAAACGTTAAGAAATAAATAATTAAATACTATTCATTTAACAAACTTTTGAACGAAAATAATGATATACTATGTAAATATTGAATACAAAAATCCTGAAAAAAAAGAACATTTTGCAACGTTTGCAGTTTATTTTTTTGTTTGATGCGGAAACTCTCCTTCTTCTATATGTGTTTTGCAAATTATTTTTATTTTATTTAACATTTCTCTCTCTCTTATGTTCGTTTTGCATTTTCAATTCAATTAGTACATTCAGTCGTTTGCTGTTGTGTATTTAAATTATTTGAGAGAATACCTGGCGGCATTGCAATTGAGAATTTATCATTGTAACCGTTCAATGGGCTATTAACAATATTATTACTGTTATTGGCTACAAATCCGTTTGCTAAACTATTCATGAATAGGTTTTGCTCGTTATTAAGCCAATTAGCAATTTGTGGATAATTTACCTAGAAAATTAATAAATTTCTTGAGAAAACCAAAATGATCAATTGTGATAACAAGTGAGACAAAGAAAAAAATAAAATACAAAACAAACAATTTACAACAAAGCAACAAACACCGATTTTTGTAAGATGAAATGTTTGTAACTAAAAATATTAATATTCATTTGTCTTATCATTACAGAAAGCACATCATTTACCCCATATTTAAGCAGAGAGAAGTGTTAGAAGGTAGAAACTCAAAGCAATAATACTCTATTCAAAAACCATCTCTTGTTGCATGCCAGGTATCATTTCTGTGTTACAAATCCAATTGATTTTTTTTTTTATAAAAGAGAAAAACACATAAAAATAAATAAAATCCAAAAAAAATTATATTATAAAGAAAGAAAGAGATTTTTTTTTAATTTTCAGTGATCTTTTGATCTATTTGTCTGTCTTTGTATATGTATGTACGGGAGGGAGTAGTGTGTAATTATTATATTGTTTCAAAAAAAAGAAAAGAAAAAACAATCATCACATAAAAAATCTACACAAATTGCCTATTTTTGAGGTATTCTAACATTCCTTGAACGTTGGCATTTACCTGTGCTTGAGAATTCTGTTGAGGGTTTAGAAGATTATTTGGTAGATTGACGCCATGGTGTTGTGGTTGTTGGGGCCCAAAACCTGCAAACAAGTTGTTTGGAAAAAATGAAAATGCTGAAATAATGATAAAGGATGAATGGTGATATTATTAAACTCTGGGTAAGTTTTCCGTTTTCCTAAATCACAACATTCGTGTAACTTGACTGCGGAGACATATAATAATTGATATCATTTTTAATGTCGCAGTTGTGGTCGATATGGAAGATGGAATCGATTTTTGGATATCAACTTCCAAGATCAATTGTCAAAAAACATAAATGCCTACAACGTGCAATTTATTTGGAGAAGTTTTCATATAAATGTAAACGACGTAAGAAAATTGCTCTTCATGGAGTACGTTAGAAAGCTATGCATAGCAGCTTTTCTCGAAAATAAATTTGCCGCCTACCAGTATACATAGTTGTAAGTGAACCACAAACCTATCTCCGAACACAGATATAGTCCTACTACTTTGGAGCGATGAAGGTTTCCTCTCTATGTGTCTAAACGTCTCTTATGAGACGTAAACGACAAAACAATTGACACATTTCCAAAGTCAAATCACCAATTTGACTGCAAATATAATTCAAATAACGTACCTTGACCGTTCTGTTGTGTCAAATGCTGCATAAACATATCTGGTGCAGTATGTTGTTGCTGCTGCTGTTGTGGTGGTTGTTGGGGATGATGCTGCTGTTGCTGCTGCTGATGTGGAAATGAAGAGAATTGACGGAATGATAGTATAGCTGGATCCATAGCTGTCCAATCAGGCACATTGCCATAACCTATTCAAAACAATGTATCACCAAAGCCTCTAAATAAAAACAACCATAAAACATACCCTTATTGTGATTGCCACCGTTCTGATTTTGTTGGCTCATATGCATTTGAGGATCATGGGGATGCTGTTGTTGCTGCTGCTGTTGCTGTTGCTGAAAGGCTGCTAAGTGTGGATTCCAATTGTTTGGTTGTTGCTGTTGCTGCTGTGTAGGCATAGGTGGCTGCTGCTGTCCACCACCAGTACCGCCGGTAATATTCATAAATGGTAATATCTTACTACCTTGTGCTCTGGGTACACCAAATCCAAATGCATTCATATGATTAAAACCAGGTGGCGGCATTCGTGTTCGCTGCACATTATCCAATAGGTGTTTCTGATGGCTAACGTTCTGTTGCTGAACCATTTCATTCTCTATTAACTCAGCTAAAGCTTTTTGTGTCTCAGTGAAGGGATCGAAACCTACAAAAAATATTTGATCTGAAATAAAATGTAAACTGAATTTTTTCGGTGCTTACCTAATTCATCGTCCACAGATGAATTGTGTGTGCTAAATTGATTAAGGAGACGTGATGGCGCCTGTTGCTGTGGTTGCTGCTGCTGCTGCGATTGCGACTGTGGCGGTTGTTGTTGTGAATTTGTAGGTTGCTGCTGTTGCTGTTGATTACCACTATTTGCTCCAACACCTAAAAGATTGTGTGTACCCATAGGATCGTATTTACCGGGTAACCTTTGCTTTTGTAACGGTTGTTGTCCTATAAGGCCTGAAAAGATTATCGATGTTGGACTTTTATTTTGAAACCTTTCTATTTCTTACCATTTGTGTGATCTAAGAACTGTGAATTGATTCGATTGTTCTCTAACAGAGACGCCATCCGTAGGTGGTCATTTAATGGACCATTCCCACCATGACCGTTTATCACAAACTGCTGCCGAAAAATAAATATTTTCTTAATTCAGCACCCAAAGAAGATTCCTATGATTATATGTACCTGATGAAGTTGCTGTTGTTGCTGTTGATTCTTATGGAAATCAAAGAACCTCGACATGTTCGTACCAAACATATTGTTACTAAGTAAATGGTCACCTTGTTGTCGTTCCTGCTGCTGTTGTTGCTGCAGAAGTTGCTGTTGCTGTTGCTGAATTATCGCAGTTTGAGAAAGTCGGCTTAGATCAGTTCCACTATGGAAATTGTTACTTATGTTGGGGAAATCTGTAAGATAAATGAAAAATTATTTAAAATATTTTGAACATAATACATACATATGTAAACTGTTGTACAAAAAATATGGTGGCATGATCAAAACAGGACAATTAAATAATGTTTTTAAAATAATAAAAGAGTGCTCTCTTATAGATCAGTACTAAATTTCAACAAAAATTTGTTTGTTTTCTTTTCATTGAACCACCGAAAATAGATAGTTTCATCAAAGCTTACATGATATACACGATTAACATTTCGTAAAGTTAAAAAAGTCTCAGTGATTAATGTCACCATTTTCAAAAAGATGATAGCGAAGGAAAGCATAATAAATTTAGCTAATTTCTGAATTTTAAAGTCGTTTATCTATGGTATGAGAATTTAAATAAAATTCAACAGTTCCTAAAGTACAATCGCGTTATTTATTTATTTTTTATAAGAATTGAAGAGTGTGATTTAATTAATAGAACTTTAGCAGTCAATGGTTACTCATAAGCCCACATCCTCGACTAACTTAATGTGCAAAACACTGTTCCTAAGCCTTCACTATTCATTCAATCATTTAAGACCAACTAACGCATTCGAAAGACGCACCAGTTCATAATCAAATGGGGGAGCAGTTAGTAACACAATGACTCGAAATGGACTTAACACAACTTACTCCTCAAATTTATGCGAGTCACACATCAGATTTTTTATTTATTTTATCAACGAATTATAAGCAATTCAACCAAAGTGTATTAGCCTACCCTAAACTTTTGACTCAAGAGGAATTCGCATTAGAATAATAGATGACATTTTTAAACTCAATGCCACTGACAACTGCTACGTACTTAGCCACCAATCAGGAGATCTACATATTTGCAAATACTAGATAATCAATGGCTAGTCCCACAATACTACTAAAATTTAAAGAGCTCTTAGATATACTAGGGCTAGTTACTATAATATAATTAATACAACTTGTTACCTAAAATTACAAAAATTTAATTATGAAAACCTTCGGCTAATTGGGCATGTCTATTAAAATGAAAGCAAAGCCATAATTATTCTTTTCATTATTCTGAATAGCAACCTTCTGAATAGACATTGCTCGTCACCTTTGCTTTAAGTCCTGACATTACCTTTAAGTTAATGTATTTGATAATGACTTCCAGATGGTTGGTTGGTTCAAAAAAAAAAAAAAAAATCGAAGACTAACAAAACCTTTGTAAAATATTTGTCATTTTCCCAAAATTATTGTCCCATGCAATTAAAAACAAATCAAAGGAACTGGTGTTCAAAACTTCTATGAGTAAAAGCAAAACTTCAAA
The DNA here is from genome assembly GCA_905220385.1 of Xylota sylvarum. Lineage (NCBI taxonomy): Eukaryota > Metazoa > Arthropoda > Insecta > Diptera > Syrphidae > Xylota > Xylota sylvarum. The sequence goes on along the minus strand of LR999957.1, from coordinate 94,712,647 downwards.
TTAGAGCTATTATCTATCCTAGCATCTCCTACTCTAAGATTCTACACGCAATTAAGCAAAATCGAGAATAAAATTCAACCCAGCATGAATAAAATAAAATAGAAACAAAATAAAATAATAACAAAACAAACTTAAAACAAAAACAAACGAAAACATACCGTGTGGTCCGTTCATTTGTGATAATCCAATATTATTGAGTAAATTGCGTTTTTGCATTTCTTGCATTCGAAGGAACTCTTCCTGCTGCTGTTGTTGTTGTAGTTGATGATGTTGCTGTTGGTGAGGCATTTGATGTTGATTTTGTGGTAGGTGTTGATCTTCCATTTGTTTATTGTTTCTCATTACAAATTTGAAGGCGTCCTCCCAATTTTCTGTGATTTTCGTTGTTGGATTATATAGGTAAGGCACGGGTGATGATGAACATAACGACGACAGGGAGGATGAAGAGGAAGAGAATAAATATTTTTCGGGATTTGTCATAAAATGTATACCATTTGTTGTAGCAGTGCCATTTATTGTGCTATTTTGATATCCATCGATGCCTGGATTTGCATTTAAATTATCGTCGAAATTTTGTAAAAAAAGAAAACGTATTTTTTTTAATAGTGCGGAGTTTTTTTTTTATTTTTGCAGATGCAGGAGGAGTTGCCGGAAACAAGAAGAGAATAGTTTTGATTTGATCGAATTAGTTTTTTTTTGTAATGATTTTGCGACAATGTTTTTGATTTCAATTTGTTATTTTTTTGTAATTTTCCATTTTTAAACAAACAAACGAACACACACATTTATAATTTACATAATCTACTTGAGTTTAAATCTATTTACTGTGAAGTGAAAGTATCTTACATAATAGTGTCAAATATGTAGTAGTTTAGAGAAGAAGCAGTAATTAGCAAACATTTTAACATACATATACATACATAAGAAATAATGATACAGAAACTTTTGAAAATGAAAAATAAACACTTAAAAAACATGAATTAAAATTAAAATGCGCTTGGTAGATGTGTAGTTCTATTAGTTCTACTAGTCTATTTCCAGATTACAACTCTAAGCTAATAATAAACTTAACCAACAAAGAATATTGTATTGCTTGAACTAATCTAAAATTTATTTATAAAAACGATTTTTTCGGATTTGAGAGATTCGGCTTAATTCTGGCTTAATGATCACCTAGCATTTAAGATAAAAATATTTAGCTAAGGTTTAGGTTTGTTTCAAATCGTTTATGCTTGCTATTTAATCATGGAAAAGATCACGCTCCAACAACCTTTCCAAGTTCGAGTTCGTTCGGGCAAAATTATTTTCAGCGATGAAGCCCATTCCTGACTTCGTTTATAAGCACATTTGCGAAATTTTATAACACCGACAAAAATTTACTGTTTGGCAAATACTTCTTCTTCAATTATGCTAGCAACATAGTCACAGTCAAAAGAGATCGCTACCGGACCATGGTGACTGACTACTTTTGGGATAAATTGGAAGAGGATGGCTTAGATGCCACAGATGCCCAAACAATCGAGTTATTGAAGTCGCAGTTCGGTGACTGTGTTATATTAAGAAATTGGAGGTATACTATGCATATCAAGTCCATGGTGTGCAACAATAAGTCAGATATTTCAGACGGCGAAATCCCCCGATTTATGAGTAAAAATCAAAGAAAATGGATTCGGCTCATATACTCGTATAAGCAATTCTGTGGAGGACATTTGATTGATGTATTTTGAAATAATTTTTTTTTATCTCATACACAAGCTGTTTTATTAAAAAAAAAAATTGGGGCACTCTACACAATATTGGTCAAACCTGTAAGACAGGGTCTAGCTTCTCACAACCATTCGTATTGTGCGTGTTATATTATTCACCCGAATTAATGGTGCCAACTGTTTAATGTCTTGACCGTAGGTCAATTTTAGTTATCAGGAGAACCCCTTTAATGACAGTTATACTCTCGGATTTATGTCACGCTAGCAAAAGGTGAGACTGTGGAAAAAAGTTGGTGTCGTCTGAGAATGGAAACTCGAACCTTCCGCTCAGTAGTCCCTCGCACTAACCACTTTCTGTTTACGTTATTTAGCAAAGAACTACTCTTGCCCATCTCGTTTATTTCTTTGGACAATCGGGGCACATGATTCTTTTTAGGTTTTACTTTCTTGACCCTGATCAACCCAATCTTAGTAGTGGTAAAACAATATGTAAGATACCACAGTTGAACTTTGAATAGGAACTTGTCATATACTTAAGTAAAACATGTTAAGTACTCTAAATAACTTATTTAAGGGCAGGAGAAATTTCGTAACTAAAGTGACAAACGCCTCCACCGAACTATTTAACGAGTATATTCCTCATCAACTAAAGAGATAATGAGAAAAGAAAAACTACAGGCTATCTCCTTTAATTGTATCCTTCTACTACTTTATTGGACTCAATAATTTAAACGCTAAAATAAATAGTTTCAATAAAAAAAATAACGCCATTCACCTCTGTGATATCAACAAATCAAGATCACTCCAAAGTAACAAATATGTCGCTCGAAATGAGTACGCAATCTTCATTTAGATGGACATTTGTAAGGAATTGCTAATAGTTTAACAAAAGCATTACAAGAACGACAGCAATAAATTAGGAAGTAAAAACATGACATCGATAAAAAACGGCGGAATGTGTTTTAAGTTTTAAGTGTATTGCGTCTTAAGTTTATTGTCTATGAATTAATAAGCGCTTAGTCAGCGTTTCCAATTTTGTTCTAATAAGAATGTACTATAATTCACTGAATAAAAAAATATAAATATTTGGCCCAACAGATCCGTACGGGATTCAGGGCCTAGCTTCTGTCAACCATTTGTGTTGTGCGTGTTATATTACTGACACGAATGGAACTGGCCGGGCCTACTGTTTGGTACAATTTTTGTTTGAGAAACTTTTTTTATGACTGTTGTACTCCCGGATATTTACCAGACAGTCGCAAAAGGTTAAACCGTGAATAAAACGTTGGTATTGTCTGGGATTCGAGCTTCCCGCTCAGTAGAGAGACGCAATAACTACTGAGTCACAGCGCCCAAATTCACCAAAAACAATAAGGAAATTATTTATTCGACTGACAAAAAAAAAATATTCCCAAACCTATAAAAACATTCTAATTAAAAGAAACTACAAGCTAAACTACGAAATAAAGCTCTCAAAATAAAACCAAAATACATAATATGAAATGAACTCACCATTGAGAAGATCCGGTAGATGTGATGTAATGACACTACTCAAATGATTACTCTGACTGCTTCGCATATCTGCATCCAGTTTGCCTTTAAAGGGTTGAAATGATGACGACGAGAAAAAACTGTTGTTGTCATCAAATAGATTCAATTTTGAAAGACAAGCTATAAATAAAAACCAAACATTAGCCAACGATTTTGAATCATGAACCTTATCCAAAAGGAGTAACAACCTGTTGTGTCGATTATATTACTACTATTTTCAATATTTGTTAGTTTTTGTGTTGCCACTGATGTTGGCGTAGGTGAAACAATTCCATTTGTCTCACTTGTTCCATTCAGTTCAACCGCCGGACTAGCTGGCGTCGACGATGACGATGATGATGACGACAACTTACTGTTTGTGTCTTGATTGCTGCCGCTGCTACTGCTGCTGCTGCTGCTGCTACTACTACTGCTACTATTGTTAATATGATTTTCTAAATGTGTATCTGTTGTCGGTATGGTTGTATGATGATCTGGGAAGCTGCCTGGTGAGCTATTACCGCTAGTACTGCTCTCACTTAAAAACGGTGACACACGGTGATCGCTACTATTGCTGCTTGATGAACTGAAATGAAAGACATACAGAAATTAACTCAGCTGCTTAGCAAGGAAAAAGTTATTCAAACCTTAATGATCTAGCATAGGCATTCTTTCCATTTACACCCACATCCTCACAACTGTTTTCCTTTTCGAAGTCTTCGATTAATTTCATCTCATCGTCTACACTTAGATGATTCGATTTAGTGTCGTTTTTCAATTTGCTTGCTGCTGCTGCTGTTAAATTTTGTTGTTGCTGCTGCTGTTTATCGGATAATTTTTTATCTGTTGCGGTGGTGGAAGATTTCGTTGCAAGTGTTGTCTCCGCACCACCGATCGTCGAAGAATCCTTTGTACCATTCATTTGCTGTGTCGAGTTACTTTGTTGCAATTGGTTTTCTTTGCTGTTGCTGCTATTGATGGTTTGATTGCTATTATTGTTGTGATTGTTGCTATTTTTCTTTGCTTTATCCCCTTTCGATTTCTTGCCGCGACCCTTTTCTTTTTTGCCACCAATGACAGAACCATTTGTAAGTTCTTTATTGTTTGTGGGTGACACTGAGAGACTAGGCCAAGCATCTTTAACAGGACCACCTCCTGTGCCATTAGCTGTTGGATAAAAATTCAAATAATTCTCTTTTGTGATTATTATTTATAAAAGCTACCATTTGTTGTTGCTCCTGACCCAGGATTTCCACCTGTAGACGTTCCTCCACCTGGCGCACCGTTCGGTCCAGAAGAGGCTATCAGCAAGTCGTGCAGCCTCTTCTCGTACTCCTGATGCTTCCCTTGGTGCATTTCCTATAAAATTATTTAATAAAGCAATCTAATATGATTGATTATCAATTTTATTTTACCTCCTTGGTAAAGCTAGCTTCCGGATCGCCCAGTTCATGCAAATACATACAATCACCCTTCGGGCATTGTTGATTTTTCATAAAGTGACTACAATACTTGGTTGTACCTAAGCTAGTCTTAATCAGTCGGCCATCTATAGATATATTATTCACACTTTGTATTGCTCTTAGAGCGTCACAGTTATGCACATACGTAACATACGCTGACGCCGAAGGACCCTGTATAAACAAACGGAACCACATGAGAAGTATAATTTTCCAATTTAAAACCTTTAAACTTACTTGCACACCTGCATACGCGGTGCTGGGGTTTATCACAACTTTATGGATTTTTCCGTATTTCCCAAAATACTCATGTCTCTTGAGAATCTATAATAGACAGACATAAATACATATGTGCACAACATTACAAAAAAAAAAACAAATCATCGACAACAATATATGTAGGTAGATACGATTGAATTAGTTTCTCACTTTTGCACTTACATCGGCATCTGCCAGTCTGGGTGGTAGACCAACAACAAATACCAAATTCTTTTGCACAACACGCACATTGGCTAAGTGCTTTCGGTTTTCGGTAATTTTTTGCTTTCGTTGCTGATCCCGTTGTCGTTTTTGCGACTTAAGGGCAACCATCTAAGAAAATGGAACATAATTATGGAGTTTTAAGTATTTGATTTACTCTTTCCAACATACTTCCTCTTGAGTCAAAGGAGTAAAGTCCGCTGGATTCTCCGGGTATGCCTTACGACACGCTGGACACAACTCATTTTCGTCCGTGCGAATTCTGTGCCAGCAGAATCTACAAATCTACAAAAAAAAAAACAGAAATATTATATGCCATCAGTACTACTTCTAGTAGTATAACAAAATGTACCTGATATCCACAAGTGCACGGATAAAAATTCAAATCATCGACTTCCAGTGGTTCCATACATAGTGGGCATTCGGCCACATCATCGCTACTATTGTTCATACCGTTCATAGTTGTTGTCACGGTTCTAGTACTTAAATCACCTTTTTAGTAAAAACTTTCAATTAATTTCCCAACAAATTAATTGAGGTTTCGTTGATACAAGACACACAAAGTGATGTGAAATAGAACTTTCTGAACAGTTGCAGTATATAGTTTACTTTTGTTGTTGTTGTTTAACACGCACAGACACACAACGTCTTCAACTTTGGGTGTAGCACTTGCTGCTTGTGCTGCTTCCTCCGCAAAACGACGATGATGACGAGAGAAATTAGAGGTGTTAGCGACAACAGGTCCAAACAAAAATAAATTGGTGTTTTGTTTTTATTAGCAGATCAAGATAAAGATGAATGAGCCCAATGCACACAGACTAACGTACAATAGCTATTGCTGACGCTTTTAGAGATGTGCAAAGCAATTTTCTTCCTTTTATTTCTAGAGGACTTCTATTGCAAAAGTGGCTGAAAAGAAAAAAATGTAAAAAAATAGTTTAATTTAACTCCAAATAAAACAATGAACTTCAGTGTTGAAATATTGTGTATAAATTGTCTAATTTAAAATGAAGATTCAAGTAAAACTCCTAAATTCTATATGTAATTTCTTCCAAATAATATGTACATACATATCTATATATGTATATAGCATTAGGTCAACATTTCAATATAATCGAGCATATTCCTATGCCTGTAAGCACATGACCTATTCTCCAAGGCTTTAATCAATATTTACATCGGTACCTTTTTATTTTTTAGATATAACCGACTTCAAATGGTGCCCACCAGCATTGTTCACTCAAATTGAAACCTAGATCTTTCATTCACCCGTAAACGCGAAATGTCCTATATGCATTTCTAGATAGCAAACTGGCGATGAAACAAAGAAAGTAGTAAATTTTAGTGTACTCAGGATGTCTTCATACATATGCATGTAACTTATAGTCATCGGGTATAGCATTCTTTACATCTGAATGTTAAAATGTTAAACAAGGGAGCATATCACTATGCCGTTGATATTCGTAAAGTAAAATTCAGCAAAAGAGAACCTTCCTAAATACATCACTCAACCGAGCTACTAAAATTCTTGTGCCAAGGTTATTTGTACATAAATATTTAATCTCTCAACTTCGAAGTCAGGATTTCGTTTTAATTCAAACACAACCTACTACCTACCTTGTCACTGTCTCCTTTTCAAAAGAAGATATGTATGTAGGTAGAAGTAGAATTCTATTAAGATATTATGCTATACCATATAAACAAATGACTTTATTTTTGTTTATTCTTTCGGACGAATGCAAATTTTCGAAAGTACATTTTTTTTTTGCTAGCAGTGCATCAAATCTCATCACTGCACAAATCTACAACAATATTATCAAAAGACATTTCATTGTAACTACACTACCGAACCTTACACATAAAAGCAAATAAGATAAAATGTTGTATACGGTTATACATGGAATAAAAACATTTGAACCTCCTTCAGCAAAAAAAAAAAAAACAAAAAAGAAGGAGGAAAAACTTAGAAGCTACATATGTATGTATGTATGAAACACAAACAGCGAGATACGAGAAAATTCGAAAAAAAAAACAGATTTCGTGCAATTTCAAAGTAAACTGCACACAGCACAGAAAGCAACAGATACAGCGCTACAAACAATCAACTAACAACTAGGTCAACGACTTGAGACTAGTTTGTGCTTCTTTGGAGTCTTTTTCTTTCAGTACACACTCGTACGCGTACACACAATATCTGTGTGTTTAGGTTTTTCGATAACGCACTCTAAATATTCAATAATTGAAAGCAGGCTACTTCATTGTTTTCCGAATTTTAAGTCATTAGCTCCATTGAGGTGCTGAAGAAAAGGTCCAACATCTACCAAGGTCATACACAGTAATATGATAATTACTTACAGTAAAATATATCAATACAATACCGACAAAGGTACATTGCTTGTTCTGTTGGCTTTAAAGGTGAAGCAGAGAGAATGTTTTAAGTAAACACCACTACATGTCACTTGATGTGCAGTGCAGCAACAATCTGAGGGGCATTTATGCAAAATTAAGTGGATTTGCTGTACGTTATTGCAATTTGATTGGAGCCAGTATTGCTGTTGCTGCTGTATGACCTTCTACCATCAGAGAATACAGCTACAAAACGGTTTTAGACTTTCAAATAGATGAGTTGTTTTGCTGAGTACTTAGTACATACTATTATAAGGTCACAGTGAGTAAGTACACGTACAATGTGCATTAAATATACCAAGTTGGATATTTTCGAGTCCAGCATAACCGTTTAAAATTGCGATTTCTTCGTCTAATAGTAGGTATGTTGCGGTAAATTACATTGCGTCATTGTTATGTAGTAGAAATACTGATTTTATATACTGGGCACTTCAAGTATAGCACTGTTTCATTCTCTTCATAATTTTAGAGAAAATAGCAATATGGTTTGCTCTGCAATGTAGTTTCAACACTAGATACGTATTTCTGTCAGAAGATCGACTGCGAAATTCAATATTTGCGTAGCAGGGCTTATGCAACCTCAGTCACTAAGCGCAAAAAAAAGTGGAGCGGAGAGCGTGGAAATGTGTGATACTTAGTCTTGAACACATTTTAGACTAGTTAAGTATTTATATTGAGTAAAACGCTGGAACTACCAGTAAAAGAATTCTTTGTACGTACACACACATGCATCTAGCATTTTTGCATTGTTTGAGCGAAGGATTTTTGTACTGAATAGACTTATCTCCAATCAATTTAAACAACTGTCGCTAAACGTGCTCAAATAAGCTCAAGTAAGTGCAGTCAAATTTCACTAAAGCATGCGAATCATTTTAAATTTTACGCGAGCATTAACTTTTGGATTTTAGGCAATATACAAATGCATTTAAAGTGTATATGTACGTACATATGTGTGTATGTGTTAACGGATTAAATTGAAGTGAATTTCTTCATCGATCGATGAAATTGAGTGGTAATAGGAAGCTCTATGTATTACAATAACCCAACAATTTCAATCTCTTTGCTAATATGAATGCAGAAACACTTCAAAACTTAAAATTGAACCATATTTCACACTAAACAAGTAGGGTAAAAAAAGCTAATTATCTCCCTAATTGGAATGTTCGACATTTCTTTAACCTTCATAAATTATACAACTCTTCCCGTTCTTCTCCAACTATGTACATATATGTATGTACATATTTCTCAAGACCAGCAAATTCTTATCGTAAAAAGATTCGGGTCACTTATCTTTAAAAATTATAAAAGAACTTACACATACTATACACACATATGTAATAAAGTACTCGTATGTATCTCTATTTTTGTGTATATTCTTCGAAATTAGCAGATTACTTAATAACATCGAATCGGACATTAGTTTACATTTTCCACCGTAAGTGGCAACTGTATTCTTATTATACGCATTTTAGAAAAGTGATTTCCCTACTCCTATTTTTTGCACACATTCATTGAATGGAATAATTGTTACTAATTGCATAAAGTTGGTGCCGTTTTGGATTATCATCATCTGCTGCCCACTCACCCGCTCCGCAATAAATTTTATCTCCAGTAACACCCTATCAATTGCAAGCAATTAAAACGTAATTCAAGACGTATAAGGAAAGCAAATTCCATGACAACTTTGAAAGCTTTGCATATAATCAACTAATTCTCTCCATTAGCTTAGTGTGGGTAGAGAAAGGGCCTATTAGATGACATAATCAATTCATTTCTGTAAATTCGAATTTACTTTTCAATTTTGCATAAACTAGAGTATCCGCTTTCAGTCATTCATCACAACCAACCATGTGCTTCATATATATTTAATCCCCTAAAGCCTTGTCAAGTCTCGTGCGTACTATCAGAATAAACACTCTCTCTTTCTATGTAGCATATAGTCCATCGGCAATTAAGCTGACGTAATTGAAATCATGTTTGTTTACAAATGTTTGCACACAAATTCGGTTTGAACAAAAATATAGTGATAACAGCTAGTATTTAACTTTCGAAAATGATAACGAGTGAAATAGTCTTACTTTGTGTCAATATGTCTTACGAGTGAGCTGGCGAAGACAGCAACACGTCAGTTGTTTAATTGGTCAGTGTATGCGCATTTTATTTTATACATAAACTGAACTTCGTATTGTAGTTATACTTGATATGGAAAGTTTTATCGCAAAGTAAATATTTTAAATGTATTGACAGTAATTGAAACAATATACACGGAAGAATATGCATATGTAAGTATATATGTATGTATGTACGTAAATCGGAACCGGAACATGACGCATGTTTAGGTAACTATTATGTGGGGTTTTGTCCCTATTGATGGATTTACGAAAGATGGGATAAAAGTAGGTCGACATCATGCATTAGTCACTGCGATGGATTTTATTACTATTTGTATGGGTAAACAACTAAGGGTAAGGGAAAAGTAAAAACTGACGTAAGAGTGTAATAACTGTTAATATGCGCTATAAATGCATTTATTACATACAGTTATGTACATATGTACATATGTATGTATAACAATAATGACAATATTGCACCCGCTTCCTACTGCAATCGCGTTGGACGAGCAACAAATGTACATAAACGATTTTTTAATGATTTAATACAGAATAGCTTTAAGGTTTTGAATGTATAGGATTAATTTTACTATCAGTTCTTTCTGATTGAATTGCCAATAAATATACGCGAATATTATAGACAGAAAATTCCTTAGAAGTAGCAGACAACGTAAACATATACAGTGCTATGCAAAACATTTGCAACTAGAATCACAAGGCAACAGAATAACGATTTTTACATAAGGAAATTTGGAATATGGAAATGACTCATATCATTTTTCAATCTGAATATATTGCAGCTATTTAAAAAAAAAAAAAAAACATACTTCAGTTTTTTTCTAAAAAAATTATATGTCTGGCTCTAAAGGAAGTAGCGAATTTGCTTGTGCAAAACTTTTGCAATTGATAGCACTACTTACTTTAAATCTACCATGGATGTTTTTGCATAAGTTTAAGCCAGATTAATATTCTGTAGCAAAATGGGTGGATATAAATGGGTGCCTGCCTATTCGACAAAATTCATTTCGCATATCTTACTTCACATATATCGAAATAGATTTTGTTGGTCTCGCAATAGTTGTTTCGCAAATTTTCAGTCGGCCTTTGATTTATCTCGCAGTCTGACCATTTCGCCATGCTTTTTCTGCGCTTTTCCATTTCACATATTATAAATATTAGGGACCAATTTGTTGTTTTGAAAGAAATTACTGTTAATTCCCATTATTCTACGTCGTTGTTAATGTACATACATAATTGGCAAAATGACACTTGGTATTCATTAGTTTAGTAAACCCCGGCAAGTTACCTCCAGCGTTTGTAGTATTCCACATCAGATTAGTATGAAAATGCCGACTACTTAAGGTTTCTATAAATTAATTAAAAAAACAGGGGTGATGATATTCCACAAAACATAAACAAAAAGTTACATACAATTCGTCAGGAATGGTTGGTATACTATACTATCTTTCTTCATCTGTATCAATCCTAATAAAAAGGGCGTGGCTGTATTATTTTTTTAAATTCAGATGTATGTACATATGTAGTACATAAGACGTTAGTTGCAAAAAAGCTTAATAATGCTATGTAAAATAATGAAAAGCGAAATAATACAATGCAAAATAGCAAAATGCAAAAACTTCACATTCTTGCGAGACGATAACTTAGTGTAATGAGAGCTTGCTTAATAAAAATTGCAAATGAATGATTTCGGAAATAATTAAAATGCTAGACAACAAATTGGAAAATTATCATGGCGAAAAGATAATAGATCCCTACCCAAAATAAATATTTCTCTGAATTATGAATTATGAAAATAACTCAAAACAAATTTTCTTAAAATGTGTAATCCAAAATTCAACAGTTTCCCGGATTATCCAGAACGAAAGCGTGCACTCGTATCACAAAAGAGGGCAACTGCCCAAAACAGATACAAATGACCGCAAAATATAAAATGTTGTACGGAAACATCCTCAAACCTCTCCTAAAGAAGTAAAGCTACAACTGCATGTTACTGGATGTTAACTCATCAATTAGACGAAGTATTTTACAGGCGGGCTGTATTTAATCATTTCCATTATGATGATTATAAATATATGCATCCAAAAATTTTCAACGACCGAACACAAAGAAATTTTTTTTATAAAACAATTATAAAAGGATGATGTAATATTAAATTCTGAAATCGCTTAATTAATAGGTAGCAAAGAAAAAAAATAAAAATTTCAAATTCAAACTGTTTCATTTGATTTCGCCTAAAAACCAGTTTCGGAGTACAACAGGAATCTCTATGTTCTGAATATTAAATTAGGTCTACCAATTTATGTAGCAACGAAGCAGACATACTTAAATATAAAATAGTACAGATATTTCCAAATGACTAATAGAATTGCAGTAATATAAATAATACCTAATAAATTAATATGCAGATTTTTGTATGCAACTGTTTTATTTTAATATATCCTCTTTGAGGTGGGACAGATAATTAATTAATGATAAGATAGCATGCGCAAGTATTTTAATTGCAGTTTATTTCGTCGTAATTTGTAGAATATGATACAAAACGCGAATCTTTTCTTAATTACAATAACAGAAAAATTACAATAATTATTAATGAACACTACGATTACCGCATCCGTAATATAGTAGGAGTGGTGTGGTATATTTCCTGAAATTTGCGAGCAGAAAAGCTCATACTCAATTTTTTCATATGGCAAAATGAGCAATTAACAGTTGCTATTGTAAACTTACATAAATTTAAATAAAATCAACCACTATCCTGAATTGCTTTGCAGAAAGAAATATGATTTTAGAAATTAGATTATGAAAACTTAGGCATGAATTTCTACTGTATACATTTGTAGAAAAAAGCGAAACCACTGGTAGAGAGTGTAAAGATATTATAAATATTAATTATGCATTTATGATTAATAATAATACATACTAAACAAAAGTTTTTCAGTGTTATAGTGGCGAGTTAGTGGGCTATTGAGTAAGATGTTCAAGGCACGATTCCAAGAAAATAGCCTATTTCACTTCTTTACATCTTACAAAAGTCTGACGAACATGTAAAACTATATTTGTCTTGAGAAAGCTGTTAAAGATACAAAAACACATATTAAAATTGTATATCCTTTCGAATCCTCTGAAAGATATAACCCGCACAACAAGAATGTTTGTGATGCATTGGCTCTATGAGTGCCTGTTGCGCCAACAAACATGTTTATTTATTTTGGGGTGATACATGTGTAATACTTTGAATTCTGAAAAACAAACGAAACGACCAAACTTCATAGAAAAACTCTCGGGACAATACCGAAGATTGTCTGAAAATTTGAGATCTCTCGATTCGGCGGTTTTGTAGTCCACAGCTTACAGCCATACATACATACATTGTAGGTACATTAAGTTTTATATAGTACGTACATATGTACATACATACATATAGATTATTGTATACATATAACGATATGAGAGTATATCTTGCAGACTAATATGAAACTTGAAACTACCTGTATTTGTAAGCAAAAATAACAGGTAGGTATGATGTACATACCTATACATCTATGAATACATATCTGCTGGAGCAAAATGGGCTTATCGCAAAATTGCCCACTCTACGCTGAGAAAATGTAGAATATTCTTAATTATAGCAGCTAGATTTGTGTGTATATGAAGGATTACGGTCAAATAGGGGAACGGCAACCTTTGTTTAGGCACTGCACCAAAAAATGAGTCTTCCCTGTTAGTATAATAAACCAAATCGGCGTTTAAATGATCTGTAACAGAGATTTCCAAAAAAGAAACAATTTTATCAAACAAAGATCACCAAAATGCAAAGCTATGAATTTGTGTGTTTCGTGCGATTTCTGAGATAGGAGATAAAATTGTTTTGGATCGAATCAAAGTAGGTTTCCGCACGAGATCTTACTGCATCCATCACATCAACACCCTTCGAATTATGGTAGAGCTCTGCATCGAATATAAATCTGCGTTTCATCTGTTATTTATCGACTTACAGAAGGTTCACATCGTGTTTTTTTCTTGAACCGCTATCTCGACAACATTGAAGTCTCTTATCTTTTGTCCAGTAATAACATAGTAAAAACACGAAAAAGGGTATACCTATTCAAACTGGCCGACTTAAATTAAATATCGCCTGAAATTGAAAATAATCATAATTCATTAAAAGTTCATCAACTAATGCCTCTTGGTGCACTCAAACCTAAACATTTAACCAGGGTAAAAATGCCAATTAAAGAAATCAAAGAAAGCAGACTATCCGCCTGACTTTCAGACTTTAGAGTCCCACGCTACTATGTGCTCACATAGCGTCTTACGAGATTTTTACCCACCCATATAAAAAAAACCTTTCAAACACTGTCAAATAGTTACACTGCTTCTATTTAACACGGCACGCACGGAAACTTTACTTCCGTGAATGAAAGGGTCCTGCAGTTTTATACGATATTATGTTCAGAAGTTTTGAGAAACGTCCTCATAGAGTTTTTTTTGGACTGTATGGGACCGTAAAACGAACCTCTCGTTCCACCAAACCAGTGGCATTATCATATGGTGCTTTAAAAGAGACAGATCCATTCGAATGTTTGTACCTACATATATCGTAATTTTGCAAAATCAAAGTCCACGGCAAAAATTTGTATAAATGTCTCAAAATGCTAAGGCTTAGCATTCCAAAATCTACCTAAGTAAGTCTACAGTACTAAAACAAAAGTAATTGAAACAATTTAGGCATATTAATTTAACAAATTCTACCATATGCCTAAACTGTCTACCATATGTTATAATGGAAGTCCATCAAATACTAGAGCACGCATCGCACGCAAAACAAAAGAAAAATACTTTCACCTAAACCCAATCTATTATTTTATTTATGTTTCAAATAAATCAGTGATGTAATTAAATGAAAGTTTACCTTTGCACCACAATAAACAAAGGAAACAAAATCAAAGTATGTACATACATATATGTACATATGTACATATTTTGCAAGAGTAATAAAAATCTTCCCACATTCTTTGTGCATACAGGTGGAGTCTCTATGTGTATCTGCATCACTTAGCAAATTAGATAATAATTTCAAACCAATTAGTCACACAGTCCAAACCATAACAAATAAATGCAGATTGAACTTTTTACAAAAATATGCGGCCATGATTGCTAACAAAACTGCTGCTGGTAACTCTCTCGTAAGTTTTAACTGTTTCTTCTTTTCCTTTGTTTGAAGGAACTATTGTAAAGGTGTATGATCAAAATGCTAATGATTTTATAAAAATAAATACAAAGCAAAGGATTTCCAAATAAAACAAGTGTTTGTATTCCATTCGATCCGCAAAAGCTATGAAAGGTCTCTAGCGACACAAACACAGAAAAAAAAAACTTCGTTTCTTGTTAAAAATAGAATGCGTGAGAAAATCAAAGGAAAATTTTCAATTTTCCCCAAAAACTAAGAAATACTTGTTCTTGTGTCTCTCTGGGGTGGTGTTGTTTATACTTCTGCACAGGTGAAAAGATTGAAATTTTTAGCACTAACTCATGGGAGAGACAAAAAAAAACTATGATAGGAAATTTCCCAGACGAGGTCTTCCACAGTGCAGTGGCCACCTCAGCAATGTGCCATTGGAAAAAATCAAACTCAATGGCTTTTCTACAAAAAAAAAATTGATTTTTAAAATTAATATTTGAACACTTTTAGGGCAAAATTAAATGCAAAAAACACTGTTCTTGAGAAATTCATCACATTTTTTCTAAGAAAATTTTATACATAACCCATTCACAGTGTAACACCCTCTCCCCTTCTTCCTACATTCGCTGTATAATCTTCAGAAAATCTGTTTTTCACTTTTTTACTCAATTCCACTTGGACGAACACAAAAACTAATTTTATTCACACCAAATCAATCAAATTCACTTGTACTCATGAAAGCCATTAAAAATTGCTGTAAAAAATATATTTTTTACCTATTATTTACTGTTATTGGTTTTATTGTGGGGGAGATGATTTCGAAAAAAATAGTTCAACTTTTTTTGATTGCGATTGCTCTTCGAAGAAAAAAAAGACTACTGCTTCATATTTTTGATTAGAAAAAAAAGTAATCCCTCTTCTATCTTCTTCTCGTAACCAACACACATGCAAACATGGCTATTGTTTTACATTTTGCCACTTCTTTCCTATTTTCTTTTGCAGTTCAAAGAGGAATTCGACAATAACCGAATATATTCAATCTCTTTCAACTCCTTGTTGACTGTCAAAAAGCATATATTGCGATTTCATTCACTTCATATAAACACTGCATTGTAAATGTCACTTCTCGGGGGGAAATTCGAAGTCGAATGTCACCTATTACATGGCACAAAACAACTTTTTAAGAAAGAATTTTAGAGAACTTACAATTTTCGCTGAAGATTCGTTTTATATTCCAAAAATTATTTCTCAAAACATTTTTGTCGAACTTCTTCTGAAATTGGAAAAAAAAATCAATTGCCAACGTCAAAAGGGAGAAAACAATCGAACATTGTTTTCTCCCTTTTCTCGGAAATATTTCAAAACACTATAAGACCAAGACGACAATCGTATATCCCCAATACACCTAGGGCAAATGAAAGAGATAGATAGGATGGCAGCTTATATGGATGTCTCTTTTATACACTTCATCACGGAACAAAGACTCGGTTACATGCCGTCTCTTTCATTACATTCACTTGTTTTTTTTTTTTATTCGCACGTATGTACTTACAAGAAAAAAAAATCTCGAACAAAATGAAATCAAAAAAAAAGAAAAATTTTCCTTCGGTTTGAAATCAATAAAATTTTGGTTTGCCTATTTTTTCACACTAAAGGGACTTTTTCTTGTGAACAAAATTTGAACGTTTCATACGTGAGATGCTTTACCTTCGATTGTAAACGAAATTTTTGAAAATAATTTGTAATTGTTTTATGCGTAAAATTGAAAGTTGCAAAATTTAACAGAGAGAGATGCTGCAAGAAGTATACAAGACACTCTTTTGACTGAAGAGGGTAGTATTGTAGATTTCCGGTTCATATCGGGTTCGAATTGGGGAATTTTTTTGATAGTATGTGGGGTATTTGTTGGTGGATTATTGAGGAAGTTTTGACAGAAATGTCAAATCCGTAAATATACTGTGGGATATTTCTTAACTTTATTTCGTTGTGGGAAATTTAATCATAACGAATGTAATAGATGTTGTCTTTTTTTTTTTGGGCGGGTTAATAATCATTTTGATAAGTATTTTAAATTGATTTTAAGAAAAATTTTATCAGGCTCTGAAATTTATTTTCGGAAATGAATACAGTCAGCTCCCATAACTGTCGATTTGTCGATTACTTCTTTTAATGCCTATAATAGGGAAACTATATGCGACAACAAAAACGTCAATTTTTTCACTGTTCCACCTCTCGCGAACATTTGACAAACATCCAAGAGCACGAACTAGCAATAGTTTTATTTAAAATATTGAATTAATCAAAAGTTCGAACAATTAATGAAAATAAAAATGTAATAGAATACATTTTAGGAAACTATTTCTAGTAAATATTATATTAAAATCCTTTTTGAAAGGGTATTACACAGGGACTTAGGTAATCAATCAAGAGTGAAAAACAAGAAAGGAGCTAGTTAAGTGTCGTGCTGTAACAATAGCTGTGTATATATTTATATATTTTATTTCGGAGTAGAATTTACATACCCTACCGCACATTTTACAATTAATTAACGAAATATACAAGCTTTTTGGAGAAAACTGCAAGAGAAACTTCTAATTTAGTTTGACCTGCGAAAATAAAAAAATTTAACGAAGCTAGGCGACAAACCTTTTCATTTAAAACTGGTATTTATGTATGCATTTAAGGTTCGAATACGTCCAGTGCCAATCAAATTATCTACCAAATAAGAATATATTCTGAAACTGATATTTTCCATTTGAATTTAATATAGTTTCAGCATATTGTTCCTAAACGATTTGCTGTTGCTTGCTCTGTCACTACTGCTACATGTTTCTATTGAAATTTGTAGATATGAATTGTAAATGAAAATCAATTGGTATAATTTGTATCAAGTAACTTCATTATATAGAATAAAAAAAATAATTTTTTTAGAATTCAATAAATAATTCTTTTCCAAATTATTGTATTTTTTTTTTTCTAAGAAAACAACCCACTATTCAAATGCATTCAAAATTTACAGTGAATTTGGTTTTATTTAACAAAGCTCTTTTTATTTATTTTATTTTCTTTAAATTTTTGTACACAAAAAAAGTTAAAATGATATTAGGAACAAATAAAATACAATTAATCAACTTAGGAAAAAAAAAAAAAATTAAAAAGAATGAACATAAGTACATTGTTTTTTGTTTAATAAATTAGTTAAATATTTAATTACAAAAGAAAATGCAAGAAGAAAACATGGCGATTGGACCCAGCCGCTGACTTGACAAAGAATATATATTTCACGAATTCTTAGTACTTTATCACAACATCATGAAAATCCAAGGTTTTTGAAACTTTTTCCATCTTCTCTCGAATCTCACTGTCTAGCTCCATGAAACGCTTCAAACGCGTACCATTATAAGGAGAGTCACTGCCAGGTGGAAACTTTCTCATCTGTGAACAAGAACATAAACGGCTAGATAAACAAAATACCTTAAATGAATGAAACAAGTGTGAATATCCAAAAGAATTTGTGTTTTTTTTTAGTTTATACACTATACCTTTTGCAAATCCCCCCGCTTTTCTTTAAATTTAATTTTTTTTGTTTCAAAAAGCGTTTATTAAGTTTTGTTAACGTTGTGCGATCTCGTTTACAAATCTGACATTGATGTCAGTCTGTGTGGAATAAGAGTGAAGCTTATTGTTTTTTTTTTTTTTTATTTATTTAATAGAGTCTCTGTAAGAATCCATTTGTAATCCTTGCCATTGGTTAGGGTCCGAGCTTTGTTTTATTTGTTTGAGCATTTCAAGAGGCAGTTTGAATTTTGTTAACAAATACATTGAGCCAAATTATTTATGACAGGTGACAGATAGAAATGTAGACATAGAATGCTTTTAAAGCATAAAATAAATGGTGACAGTGGAAAAAACAAGAGTAATGAGAGTGCTACCGTATATAATTTTACAGTAAATTGGGAGAATTTTCGGAAATCAAAACGAAAATCAAAATAAAAAAAGAGAGAAAATAGCTAAAGTTAAGTATTTGTATATTTGATTTTAAAAGAAACACCTATCCCAAATTGCATTTTTATCTAAATAAATCCTAGCACATTAAAAAAAATAATAAAACATGTTTAGTATTGTATAATAGTTACAGTAGTGTTAAGTGTAAAAGAAAGTGAAAATAATGAAGTGTTAGTGTGTTCGCAAATTAAGTTTTCTTAGTATTCATTTATTTTTTAGATTTGTTTGCTCGCGGTGTTGGAATCATCTTTGGAAAAACGTTTCTGTAAAAAATAAAACCGGCAACCATGTTTAAATCTTTTTAAAAAAGTTAATCTTGTTTTTTTTTTTGTTAAACTATCTACTAATATTATTGTTATAGATTTAAACCAAAATATTTCAAATGTTGCATTTGAACGTCTGTCTTTCACAATTCTGATATCTAATCTTTCTAATTTCTAACCAGTTGTGGCATCGTGGAATTTGAAGCCTTAATATTCAAAGTCAAATGCCCATCAGTGAATCGTTTGGGACCATAAGTATGTTTACGTAAAGCGAATGTCTGTGAATACATGAATGTCCGGCAATTTTTAAAGCCTAAGTGTATGGAAAGATTTTATGTAATGCGTGCTTTATGACACAAGAAGAAGACTGGAACTAACCTTTAAATTCTATATTTCTTGCATCGATGAAGCGCAATATATTGTGAAGCATAAAAAAGAACTGCTGGCTAAACCGAAAGGCTGTATGAAATAAGTAATTGGTTATCTTATGGGATACCTATAATTTCAAAATGAAATTTAATGTTCAATAGACAGACTATGTCAATACTCCATATTACATGGAAAAAAATATCAAAATCTATAGAATACTTGCTCGTAAGGAAATATTACGAGCACTTAAGCTTCACGGTATAAAAATTACACAGTATACGAATATGGTATGTAAGTTTGAAAATTGTGTCCATAAAGTATGGGACTTAAATATTATGCATCTCAACTGCTCTTTGATTAGATGTTTTAAAATTTACACACGTAAATGATGCAAGAACTATTTTCAAAATCACCTCAAATGTATTTTTATTGACTTCAAATTATCGAAGACAACTTTTAAAACCTTGAAAATAAACTATTTTCAATGCATACATTAGAATATTTGAAAAATCTTTTTTTCAACTGGTATTCAGCGTGTTAAGTGTTTTGTTTTTATTTCAGCTGTTGATTGGAATGTTAATTTGTTGAGCGGCAAGCAATCTGGTTTAAACACACTCACCATAATCCTATATTTCTCCTTGCATGCGTAATCGGATTCATCGAGATCCTGGTAGCAATCCGATTTGTAATCATCTGGCAGTGGTTGTCCTTCAAATTCACAAAGTTTATGCAATGGACGGGATCTATTCAGAAATAATCTATACTTTCCACTACGCTCTCATTATAATTTCGCTGTCCCTACCTCACAATTAGTTTATTCATTGTCGATGGTTTTTGCATTGGGCAATAGAAGACATCGGGTGTCTTTTTATCGAAAACTATTGATTTCCTCATCATGTCCTTCTCTTTCACTGTAATTTTATCGCCAAATTTCGCTGAAACACTCCAACTGCAAGCGAGCACTAGCACCGCTGCTATTATGAATCCACGATTTGCCATTTGCTCGCAATTAACAGATGTATCTGAAAGTATTAAATAAAGTCTTGTAAGTTCATAGTCGGTCGGTTCCATTGATTCGAGGAAAGTCCTTGGAGTTGACACCCGTTAACTACCTGCTTATCCAGTTTGTACCTGTGTGTAGCTTTAACCAAATCAACAAAAACTACTTTCACAACTTAACAAGAGCAAACCACAACTGGGAGTGCTTTGAGTTGATTTGAAGTGTGCGCGCAGATACGTTTTGTGTGCTGTTTCGTCGATCGTGGAACTTGTACAACTGCCGGAATTTTCAGTGATCAATGAGTAGTAGCAGTGTCGGTAATATCATGCTATTGTACGACTCTGACTCCTAACGAGGTTTACGCTCTGTGTCGTGTAAGATCAGTGCATTATAGAAATCTTACAAAGGTCATACATATTCAGTAGTTCAATGCAATTGAGGTGCAGTAAATAATAAGGGTAGTTCTAATATTGTTGAGTGTAGAATGAGGAAGTGGTACATAACAAAGTTGATTCGAAACCCCAATGCCTTATGCAAGAGGTCAAGAAAATTGCACAAGTTAATCTGGAAAATGAAGTAAATAGGAAAACGTGACAGACCTACCTTAAATTGAGCTGTCATTGCTGCTATGTAGGGCAAGAAGAAAAAAGATCACAAATTAAATCGACTTAACGATATAGATATCTAGAATATGAATCTAAAAAGTGAAAAAGCAGACCTTTCGAAAAATTCGTGCATTTTGGACTACTGAAACCTTCCTTCATTGCTGAAGCTGAAGGAAATGATTGTCCAAAAATATTTAAAAGCAACGGCGACAATAAACTTAATATACATATGTACATAATAGTTCGATTTTTTTATTTATTTTTATTTAGAAATCTTAGTCAAATAAACCGACTTATTACAAAAAAAAAAGTTGACTTAACTTAAAGTCATAAATCACTGCAGCCCCTACTAAAGCAGTAGGCTATAAGAAACGCTTAAGATTCTAATAGGTAGCTAAGTGGGAACATATAGGGCTTCAAGTCCTGACTTCTTGCAACCATTTGCATTGTATGTGTTACACTTTTCCAACGAATGGATATGACCTATAGTTAATGCTATTTTAGAAGGGTTGATATGTGAAGTTTAATTAAGACAGCTATACCCCAGAGAGTACAGCTATACCCCAGAGCGATTTACCCAAAACGAAAACAATTAATAGCGTTATGGATATTCCAGGCGATTGCAAATCAGACAAGCTAGTTAAGAAGGGTGCAGACCGGAACATCCCTAACAATAGGGAGGTACCGTCCGCACCTATTAATTCGGTAAAATTTGAATTAAATGGCAAACAGTAGGAGGAACAATATCAGCACATGTCTTTATTCTTAACAAATTTGGTCACAAGCTGGATTGTGAAAAACCAGTAGACTTATTTTCGTCAACAGTTGAGTGACAGGGCACCGTCAGAAGGCTTGTTGCTCCCTTCAAAGTTTTTTTTGTAGAAGCTGTAGAGACGAGGAAGATGAGAAAACCATGATACATCTACTGTGTCCTGCCCTATCGGTTTTGAGAAAAAAAAATCCTAGGCGAGTAATTCTTCGAAAATCTTAACGATCTAGCTAGACTTGACTTAAAAAAAATGAAAAGCTTCACACCGAAACTGATTGCCTCCTCTTCCATTTGGGAAGTTTCCATGTAGGTTTCCGGACCGTCTTTTGGTCTAAGTGTGTCCCAAATGAATCGTGACAACCGTCCAACCCAATCCAACCAATCCAAGCATTACTTAGTTTCTCAGTAAGATAGACTATAGTCCAACGTCTCGGCCAAAGATCGTGTCGAGTACAAGTCGAATCAAAAAAGCTAAAGAAGAGTTCGATAGGCCGTCTAAAAGAAAAAATTTAAGGCTTTTTACCTCGCTACAACACTTCCAAATAAATTGGAAGTAAATTGTAATATTGCAGTAGATTGATAAACTAGCACATGATCCAGTAAACTAAAAAAAATATTGCCTAAATATTTATAAGTGCTATTGATTCAAGTTCAGCAAATTTTCTACATTTTCAGTAAAAACTTTCAATATCTTCTTAATATTTATTCTACTTTACACTGAGTAATTTAAGAAGAGACAAAATATGATTAAGAAGTAGCACAAATGCCTTCTTCACCTACAATGACTGACTCTTCGTGCAGTACTCGAGCTGTTCAATGCTTTAAATGATTGATGTATAAACATCTCGAAGTCAACCATTAGCATTAACAATTAATAATTCTTATGAAAATAATGATTAATTATTGAGTCAATCAAGAACTTGTTGACCTTTATTGAAGAAATTTGGCAATCAATCGTTGATCATTTGCCGTGATTATGTTAATTATTTTATATCGATACTGGTTTCACAATACAATCAGATCGAAGTCTGATTAAACCTGTAATTGTCATTTGCTCTTAATCTAAATTTTTTTCCAATTAAAACTGCTATCAGGCAAACAGATCCTCGACATGTTTTCAAGTTCCTGGAACCTGTCCCATAAAATATGTTATACATATGTACTTCTCCGTTCTACATTTCTACTCAACTCCTGTCTAATTTTGAACAGCTTTATTAAGAAGTATAATTATAGGATGTAATCGCAATATTAGCCGTGGGCGGTCACATCCACAAACCACGAACACTTCTTCTTCATTACTATAACCAAGTCAATGCCATACTGGCCAACCACTTCGCCCTCGCAAAGAAATACAAACAAAAAAAAAAACAAAAACAAGATGACCAAGTTGAATCACCAACACACTAAAGTGGCAACTTGAGAATTGGTAACGCAACGTGTCTGTCCAAGGAGGCGCGAACTGCAAATTAACTGCCACAAAGATGTTTCCTAAGAAAAAAAATTCAACGATGCGACTTTAAGTCTTATCTCAAATTCTAATTGCATACTATGTTTTATGGTAAAAATAAAAAATAAACTTTGTATACATAGATACCTAACAATACACCTCATACTTATGCTAATTCGAAGCAAAATGTCTACTAAGGTCCCAAGTCGGTTTTATGAGGTGTGGTGAAACCGTAGGTCGCTGCTGTTTGGGCCTCGATTTCGGGCCTATTGTTTACACAATGAAAAGTTAAGTGCAGAATATTAAGAGTTTATTTGCCTTTGGGTGCATGTTTTTCAATTATGTATGTGTCTCTTGTTGGTTACGATGGAATGATTTGTTACCGGCACACTCGATTGTAACTGAGGTAGTGGGGAAGGAGGCAGATTATGAGTAAGACGAACCAAATGACGTTGACACTTTGGTTTTTCATAAATGGATTGAA
This sequence comes from Xylota sylvarum, assembly GCA_905220385.1. Lineage (NCBI taxonomy): Eukaryota > Metazoa > Arthropoda > Insecta > Diptera > Syrphidae > Xylota > Xylota sylvarum. The sequence continues at coordinate 94,688,809 of LR999957.1, read as the reverse complement.
AATGGCCGTCTTTTGGATCTTTATGGAAAAGTAAGTATGGTAATGACATGATGTTACGTAAATTGATGTGTAGGAAGATATTTTGCAAACGTTTTTTTTTTAACAGACCAGGGAATTTTACCGTATAAGGTCTGTACCATGGTTTGAGCTGTGTTTAAGACCATGACGAGAGATGTTCAAGAAAAATCAAGCTTTGATACATTGTGAACGAAAAGTTGAATGATTGGATCAAATGATGAAATGATATATACATAGGTACATATGTACATATGTATATTTATTGGGCGTGAATAAGTGATTTGAGAAATTAACCGTTTGGAAATGTACAAATTGGTTATTGTATACTCTGTCTCACAGAAAATAATTACAAGCCAGTTTTTAAAATTGATCTTGTAAGAAGCTTGCGATCAAATACAATTCTAACAGAACAAAAACCAGTTCAGTTGGCAATGCGTAATCCGGAACACCCACAATGTTCACCATACTTATTTTACTCCCAATTTATTTTAGTGGGTTATATCCATAGCATTTGTTTAATATCGATCGCCACATCCGGTACTGTTCAGAAGTGAAATACACCCTTAATAGTGTATTGTAGGCATAGGCATTGGTCATACAGAGAAGAGGTGACATAATGTTGACTACAATGAAGTAATACTTCGAATTAGTGACAACCTATCCAACCTTACATGTAAGTATTACTGGATGGCCGAGTAATTCTCTGGCAGATATAAAGGGTTTATGTTGATAGGATGATGATCAGGGAATATGGAGAAACTGTGTAAATAGTGAACCACCAAACTGGGATTGTTTCATTACAACTTTTGTTAATCGGTATCACAGAAAGACACAAACGTCATCAGAATGAATGAATGTTGTACAATGATCACATCATGCAACAAGATGTCTATAAGATACATACATGCACAAATAGGAAAGTATGCCTTTAAGGCTTGTCCACACCAAATACACATTTAAGAAAAAAATTCCAGAAACCTTTTGAAAACGTTTTAGAAATGTTTCAAAAACATTTTAGAAAAAAAAAAAATGTTTTCGAAACGTTTGGCCGTTAGCCGTTTTGCCGTTTTTAAAATATTACGTTTTTTAAAATATACGTTTCAAAAACGTTTCAAAAACGTTTCAGAAATATTTATGCTTCTGATTGGCATGTATTGACATTTGAAATTCAAATTTCAAATTGATGGGAACGGCTTTCGAGATTTCGGTTAAAGTGCATCGATACCTCGAGGTTTCGGTTTGGTGGGAACATTGCATTAGGAAATGTTTTGAAAAGTATAAAAAATGTTTTCAAAACAATGTCTTCAAAATATTTGTTTGGTCTGGATAAAACTCCAAGGCTGCACTGTTAAAGTTTGGTGCTAGTTGTGCTGAAGGTGTTATAACCCGAAGTTCGGTTTCGGCTAAAAAGTTAAGCTTCAGTTGAACTCTGGTTGATGAATGCCGATGACGCTAAGTATATATATACATATGTACATAGTTACAACTAAGACTACCGAAAAAAAAAACATGAAATTTTATCTAAAGTAACTTATGAGATACGATATATGTATATGTTTCATAACATTCAAAGTAAACTAAGGCAAGTATTTCTTCAATGAATCTTTCACATTTGTACTCTTACTATAATAAAACTTCTTTTTCATCCAAAGTAAAATAAAAACTTTAAATTTGTTTGTTCTACGTCAAATTCGTATACATTACATTGTCGTTATTAATTTAATCAAAGTTTGTTAAACAACTAAGATAGCTTCCAGTGGCAACTAGCTCCTAACAACACTTTCTCCCTTCCCATTGATTAGCATTTAAATGAAAGCGAAAGTGATAATTAAATTTGTAAGCATTACAGGAGGTCTGCATACATACATAACACATACATATGGTTCATTTGGACAGTAGCCATACAGATACTTCAAAAGAGGTATTCACCTGGTTTATGTTGGAAAATGAAAAATTTTCCCGTGCGCAGTGAACGATCACTGTTTTTTTTTTTTAAATCATTCACATAACACCATTGTACCATTATGGTTCATATCATCACAACGTCACATAGTAACTCATCATTATGACTCGATGGCTTCTTTTTATATTACGTGCACGATGAGTTGCAGATTTTTTTTTTTTTTATGTACAGGTACATCGTTATTAGCCACATGATGGTACAGGTACTCGTACTCGTATATACTCATCTTGGGTCTGGTGATTTTTTAGTCCATTGTCAAATTGTGACTATTATTTCCTTCATTTATGAATACACGGTAAGTGAAGAAAGGAAGATTGTATCTCTATACTGTGTGTTGCTTGTACTACAGAAGCAGTTATGAATGAAAAATAACTGCATATGTGGGATAAAAAGTATAAAACAAAACAAGTAGCACAATAAGTGGGGAATTGCAAGAAATTTGCTCTTTTGAATTTTTTTTTTTTTAGAGAGGAATACTCGTTTTTATTTGGGATCACCGATTAGAGGTGCCACAGACTGTAATGGGACTTTTATATATATCGGTGTTACCCTGTTTATAGATATGTATTTCCAAATTACTTAACAGATTGAGTGTTTTGAAAATCTGACACCTTCTGCCAAACATGTAGCGCATTTTAGTGTCGTTTTAGAATAGTAGAGTTAGCAAGCGACTCAGCGTTTACACTTGAAAGATTCGAGACCAAAAATTGATATTCATCGTCTCTTGATCGATTTAGATTGCCTATGGCAAGTCTACCCCGATATCTAGAAAAATAAAATATAGAAACCAAAAATCTCGAAAAAAAAACTAGAATAAAAAAAAATCCCGAAACCAAAATCTCAAATATTAGATTTTATTATTAGAATATTAGATTTTACTCATTCTAGCTATGTGGGCGCCGAGGGTCCACGTTCTGCGTTGGACTACGGGGCGAGAGGTTCCAGGTTCAATCCCCAGACAACACCTAAAATTTCTTTCACGGTCTAACCTCTCCTGAGCGTCTGACAAACATCCGAGAGTAAAAGTGTCATGAAAAGCTTCTCAAAACAAAAAATTGTCCTTCGGATACGGCATTAAACAGTATAGCCCCCCATTTCCATTTGAGTAAAGAATATAACACGCGCAACACGAATGGTTGTGAGAAGATAGGCCCTGGATCCCATGAACCTGTCTCGCCAAAAATCTGTTTTTTTTTTTGTAGCTAACGTATTGATCGTAATGAAACCAAACTATACATAGCCATGTCCTATTTTGACAGAAAGCCAAATGCTCGCTTATGTGTAGAAAACGTTTATAGCACAAATTCAAGCAAATTAGACCGTTTTCTTCCTTAAAATGAGAACTACTGTAAAGTAGTATCCATTTGAAAGTGACTGCCGCTGTCAAAGATGTACAACTTCGCATCAACTGAAATTACAATGTTTGGAAGAATCCTACTCATGTCATAACTCTTACGTACCTTCTACAAATATGTAGATTCAATTTAATCAATTCAATCATAATTCTGTGGTCAACTGCACACAATCAAGTCTACCTTCTCTCCATACAATAATCTGCATTCAAAAGAATTCCAATCAAGCCACAAAACTTTATCGAATGTCGAATCTTACATAACTAAATGAACAGAAATGATGAATGAAACCACTACATAATTGGATTACCTCTTTTCTTTGAGTGCGATACAAGTTATACAAAAGGATGATCAGAAATGCGGTTAGTTGAAATGTGATAAAATTTCCAAAGTAAATTACCTAGGTAATGTTTTACTAACCTGGTTACGTGTAGTGCATACATGAGAATGTAAATGATCTACCACCTGTCAAGTAAAGTTCAGCTGTTAAATGACAACTTTCCTACCCACTTGTTAGCAATTTGTTGTCACTTAACAACTCAAAGATAGTTGATTTTATTTGGCATTGAATATTACTTTTCTGTCTACTTTGAAGCGAACAGCAATGACGTCATACTGTCAAGTAGTTAAATTAAATAAACAAAAGAGAAACCTATGTATGTAGTATAATTGTGAAGGTTATATGCTTCAAGTGATTGTTTTTCAATTTTAAAATTGCATTATTTTACATTTGAATAGGACGAAGGCTGTATAAGGCATAAAATGGTAATAAAGATGTTTTAGTTTAGTGTCTAAACGCTTTTGAAATCTAATGATCTTTATAAAAGAATATTCAGTTGTTAGACTAAAATGATTTGACATACATAGATACATTTACCTCTTGAAAATTGAGACTAATCATACCGACCGTTACATCATCAATCATAGTCCACTGGCATGGCACAAGCCATTAGCTTTTCCATTAAATTGGTGTTGTATACGTAAACGTCAAATGCGGTAAAAACAAAAATATGTATCTTGTCGCACAATTACATAAATGTTGCAAGTTTAATTATGTGTACAACAGGCATAAGACTATAAATCAGTCTTTGTTTTGCAATTGATAATGGGAATTGGTAATCATTTTTCCTGTACGGGGTTTTATTTTGATTTTTCTTTTGATATGACCATCAAAATAAAGCCCTTAAGAGTTGTATGGTGTATCTAACAAGAATTAGTGAGGCCAGTTGAAAGGAATTAAGGGATTAGCCTTCAGGGCGTGGAAGTGTAGCTGCTATTTATGGGTTTTAATTTAAGTTTTAACAAAAGATTGCTATTGAAGAATTAATTTTTTGTTCAACCAAGTAATTTAAAATAAATTTATACGAGCGTTAACAGAACCTTTAAGTTAAGTAAATTTAATCATTAAACAATCGTTTTAAGTTTCATGTCATACAACAGGGTAATATCTAATCTTTTAATCAATAGTCAAAAGGTAAATGACTCAGTTATTATAAATATGTGAAATAGAACAGCTCCTGTTAACGTATGACGAGAGGCAGATATAGAATTGCTGTAAACTCCCAGAAGAACTTAAGTTAATAGGACTAAAGCTGTTTATCACCTTGTACATTGTGATGGAAAGCATGACAATGTATGCAGCACTTCAAAACGAAACAAAACCAAGTTCAACGATTTTTAAAATTTTACTTCAGCCTCACACAAATGATGTACCCGCACAAAGACCTAAACCACAAAACACCCGTTGACATTTACGAGTTGACAACTTTCTTTATTGCCTTTTTGATTTTTGTTTATAGAAACATTTAAAAAGTCAATAGTGACGTAAGTTGCACAAAACAAAAACCAAGCAAACAAATCACAGTTACGCTGACTAATTTAGTTTGCTAATTTTAATCCATAAAACAAATACTGGTTCAGATCAGTTCATTAATTTAACGGTAGCAGGTTCATTAGTTAGATCCTTTTGTTTTTAGCTTCACATGATTTATTACCTGACACCACATTGTCCTTATAATTAGTCCATTCATTGATGAAAAGTTTGATGAATGTATAAATATACAAAACAAAAATTGTTCACAGTTATTTTGAGTAGCACGATACAAATATCTATACACATCAGTCAAACTAAACGTCTCTAATATTCAATCCGCATGTAAACAATGCTTAGGGCATGAATTAATATGAATAAAATATTAAAGTGAAACCAAAGGAATGTGCACACAATGCATCCACTCAGCCATAGTATGAGAGAAAAGAAAATGTTTATGGAAGCGTTACACTATTTAATGCGCGCACACTGTATACAAATATTATTCCATTCTTGCTCAGTTGTGTTGTGTGTGGGTGAAATGATATGAATAGAACTGAAAAAACAATTCATTTCCCAATAGGTTTACGAAGAAGAGTTGAAAGAGTTGAAACTCGGCCAATTTCAAGAGTGGTCGACTGACTGCCACCAATTATAGTACGTTGCATTTTTTGCGCTGTCTTTCTCTCCATCTGGTCTATCTGCCTATTTCTGGCGGCACCATTTACATTGTATGTATTACAGGCCACCTATAATAGCGTTGCTCTACTCCAAGTACCACACTCTACTCCAAACACCGTTGTTACTTACACTAGACCGTGAGACGATAATGAGGTTAGAACAACATTAGTAATTATATCAATGAACTGTGTTAATTGCTTGTCGTTTTTAAGGTCAAAAGATCCAGAAAGGTTCGCCGGCCACACATACCTTAAAAAATACTTGCAACTTTGCCTAAAGCTACACACACTTGAAACCAATTTAATTCACAAAATGCTAATAAACGTTTTCAATATAAAATCTTCACTTTACTCAGAGTATAATTCCAATAAATCACCTTTTCCAAACACGAAATATGAAAACTCCGCGCAAATGAGTATCTTAAGCCTAGCTCGTTTCTCGGAATACTAACTCTGTGGCTCAGATTTCTGATTCACAAAGGTGATGTCAGATAGAAGTTCCGTCAAAGAAAGACTGTGCAAGAGAATTTCAGAGCTTGCCGAGAGTGTAAAGAGTGGTTCTCTTAAGACAACTCAATTAGATAAGATAAATATTTGTCCCCATTGAATGGGAATGGGATGTGGAATCTGAGTACATATCAGGAAAAGCCAACACAATTGGGGGGAAACATGAAAGAAAAATGGAAATTATTTCATTTATCACTGCTGGCAAGTGCATCTCTTTGAAGGATCGATGTGATGTGCCGCTTTCAGACCAGTACGTGATTGGATTATAGATAATTGAGAATAATATTTCCGGTGTGGATTTCAATCGCATTCGAAGATGAGAATGAAGCAAATGCGAATAGAAGCAAAAAAAAAAACACAAAACACAAAACATCATGGAAATATAGTAGGAATTCAAGTTTTAACGTCAAGTCTTTTGTTTTGATTATTTTTTTCGGTTACGCTTTAACACTTTTGAATTATAAGAAAATTAATGTGAAGGAGGATTAGTGATGGACTATTAGTGATTTAATTTAATGAAAATGTTGTTAATTAACTATGGCTCAAGGGATTTTTGGCCCACAGCAATATTTTTGGTTTTTTTTTTTTATTAGTTGGTCGTTGCTATGAAGACGGTTATTTTTTTGCGTTGATTTTAATGTTAGAGTTATGTTTCTAATGAATAATTGTATTCAACAAGACACCTAAATATACTAAATATACAATGGCCATATTATACTTATGTTCTGGCATTCTTCAAGAGTTAAGTAAGACGAGTAGACCTTTTTTTGAACACAAGTGAATCGAAAACTAAAACTTTACAGAGCTTCAGAGCTACAGAAGAAAAAAAATTTCAAAATGGGATGAGTTCCGTCATAAGGCTGAGACAAAACTCACTACAGTTCATCTTTGAAAATACATATGTACATATGGCCAAATTCGTAAGTCGCCGATTGCATGTAGAGCGGAGGGACACAAATGCTCCGGCCCGTTGAGTTTTTAAAGAAATAATTAATTTGGCTTGCGCAACTGAAGGCAGTTAGTTAAGGACGAATCTAACTAGAGAGGGTTGTTAGTGGACGGCCAGGGTTGTTAGTGACTCACGAGGAAAAAAGGAACAAATACTCAAAAATTTTTCTCGAGCAAACAGTCCTTGTCATTATTTTTATTTCAATCAAGATGTGTGTATCTATAAGCGACTACATAATTTACTTTTGATCATCACAGGGATTGTACATTTTAAGATGCCACTGAACTGTTTTATTGCATTCATCTAGCGCAAGGACCTCATAAAGGAAACATAACTTTTAGGGGAAAAAACAAATTTTCACTCGAACCTTCTACTTTATAATATCGATGGCCTTCCTGAAATTCGACAGTTTGAATTATAGCATGCTACTGAAAAATATCTGTGAATATTAGACAAGCCAATTCAATAAAACTGCCAGCGGCGGTGTTTGACATCTTTTAAAAATGCATGTCATCTCTCACTTAAGAGAGGAAAAATACCACTTTCTTGTCAGAAACTATTTTTTCTTTAGACAAAGTTGTCCCTTCCCTAGGAGTTTCTGTATACAATAATATTTGTACACTGAAATTATTGCACCGCTATGCTCCGCTGCTTGATTCACTTTATCTTCAAGAGCGGTACTAGTAATTTGTATAAATAAATAATTTGTGGAGGTGGAGGCGAACTGAAATTGCCTGTTTTTGTGAATTTACTTCACTAAATTTCAAATGAAATTATTGCTCACATTAAGTGGGGAAATTTTGAACTTAAAAAAAGGCAAATATTTGGACTCAGAGCCTAGTTTCTTACAATCATTCGTGTTGTGTGTGTTCTATTCTTCACTCGAAGGGCAATTTTTGTTTTGAGATGCTTTTTCATAGCAGATATACTCTTAGATGTTTGTCAGACGTTCGCGAAAGGTGAGAATGGAAAAAAATTTGGTGTTGTTTGGAGATAGGACCAGTAGTCCGATACACTAACCAGTGAACCACGGGATCTACAAACACTCCACCAATCTAAATGTGAATTTATTTTCTACTAAGTGCGCAATAAATTTCCATGTTGAGTAGATTTTTGTGTTGTTTTTTCCTGCCAACCCCAACGGCAGTCATATACATGTGCAACACTACACTAACGCCGCTACAACTGACAGTTCAGTAGGAAGCTCAGTGACAGGGCATTTGAGGATATTGTAATACTAGTGCATTCTGCATAACCTAATTCTTTAGAACTTACTCGAGAGATTTCTCGAATTTAGTATACAGATGATTTTAAATTGGAAACTGGCAGCACTGTACCTGGGGTAATAAAGAATAGGCTTTCAAGTAGAGCCCCATGCTGATAAGCTATGAGCGCGGGATAGCTTGGGATGAAGACTGAAATAATCCGCAGCATCATAATCTTTTCAAATATTCAAGCAGTGCTCTACCTACATAGTAGAGTAAAAGGTTGTCTGGGACGTTCGCAAAGATTTTGCATCCACAAACGAGGTAACCATAGCCTGGATTCTAGGACTTTAGGTTTTCAAGGGAAACGCATGAGCTGACAATGTGGATAACTTGTGCCCTGTTTTCCAGTACCAGCTGGCAGTGCCCACTCCACAATAATACAGTGGGAGTCCGACGATCAGATTGAAAACTACTTGAACAAAGACAGTAGAACCTTGAAGGGTTAACTAACTGGTCATTGTGCACCGTAAGCATAGATAATAGATTCCTTGTAATATTATTTGACCCAACGCGGAAAATAGAACCTATAATAGAATTAAGGTTTACCAAACCTTCAACATAACTTTTGGCTAACAATCAGGACAGCGCAATAGATCTTATACATCGCAGTGCATATTTAAGGCTCTAGGTATTCTCGAGACTGCTAAAAAATGAGGTGAAAATGGATTTAAGGTGAACGAAACCAAGAACACGCTTTAACCAAAAAGTCTATCATTGAGGATTTAGAGAGAACGTTACAATGGATATGAACAACTTTAAAGTGTTTCAGGACCTTACCTACTCAGTCAAATCAAGCAACTATTAGACTATTATTTTTCGACATAGGTTTAGGTTTAGTTTAAAGTGGCTGTCTGTATGAGGATGCAGGTACGCTTAGTTCTGGAGAAGCTTGTCGTGTTAGCAAAGACTAGCTGAAACAACCGGACGTTTTTGTGAAGCCGATGAGATCATCGAGGAGAAGAAATTTGTAGTAATTTTTGATCCAAGGGAGTTTGGAGAGCTATAGGACTACGTTGGACTGGTTAAGAATCTGAGATGGCTAGGACCTATCGAGCAGATGAACGTCAATGCTTCACCTCTGGAATGTGGAAAAGTAGATACGAATCTCAACCAACTTTTGTGTTCGAAATTGGAAGCAGGTAGCGAAGGATGGCTATATCTGGAGAGAAGAAACATAAATTCACCACGAGAAGAGGTCCGTAAACGTTTATCACAATTTGTGGATATGAATGTTATATATGAATTCAATGTTAAGTGAGACAAGCAATGAATTGTATCCATCGAGAAATCTCACTTGTATCTATCACCGGGCTCTGAACAAGCATCAGGGTGCCAACAATTAAACTTCTCACTCGTGTACACTGATTGCTCTAAATGGAATTTTAAAACGAAAAATTGCTCGTTTCGTCCGATTACCCATTTTATTTCTTCATTTTTGCCATTAAATGTGATTTTTTTGGTTTCGCATTTTTATTTTTATTTTTGGCCCTATAGGGCCACCTAAGTAAGTAAGTAAGTTACTCTGTCAGTGTGTCCTAATCTCCTGTGAGTGACACCAAAACACATAGAAATGTTGAAATGAATAATTATCTATGGTAATGGTCACCGAAGGAGTCAATAAAAAGGCTTGTATTGCACTTTTTCAGAACTTTCAGTTTTATTCTGTTCGTGATATTAGAACCTCCCGCCGAAGTATCACTTCATCCCGTTTATTGAGGATATCTTGTACAACAGTGTTACATAAATGCGAATGAACCCCTAAAATAATAATTCACCTTAAAACAACTTTTCCATAAAAAATAAGTCGCCCTAAGGTAATCCTGGATTATTGTGCCAATGGACGGAATGCACGTGGAACTTGGAAGTAGGATTCCGGGGTGGGGGATGAAAATTAATGTAAATTACATGAATGCGTAAAGTGGGTGAGTAGAGTATTATTACTGGGTTCCTATGTGATATGGAGGGAATGAGTTCCCTGTTATTTGAACGGGAAGCCAATAAGACGATGAGAATCAGAAATGATGATTAAATTAATATTGTGTGAATGAAAATGAGAGGGAGGCTATTCATTTTCTAAATAAATAAAATATGAAGGTCCGACGTTCAGGGAAATCTAATCAATTACAAGAATACTTTAAAAAAGTCATCTGCACAACAGAAGTAGTACATCAAGGATCGCACCGAATAAATTATTTAATTAAGTAAGAACCAGAACAGTGAAGGCGTTTGAGAAGTAGGCATGTGTCCAACCTCTGTTTGTTTATTTTGAACTTGTCTGGGACTGGGTCAACAATCCCATTGGGATGTCGTTGGTGTTGCGACATAAATCGAAGGAGACACGGAGAGAAGTCAATTACACCTATTTTTGTCCTGATTAACAACCATTTTAGAGAGAGGCTTTGATCCAGCTGGATGGTTTGCTAGTTCATAGGAACCACATCTGTAGAACTAGGGTTAACCAATGGGCGAAGGACATCACTCCCCTATTGGTATCATAATGGGTCTGTATTGACCTGAGTGTGGCGTTGGGGATCTCTTCCACTCGCGTACCTAGCCTAAACTAAGTAATTGTTTGCATGTAGTAAGATGATTGCCATGATTACCCTTTTGCGGCAGAATTTCTATGGTTGTACCACGTTTGGCGAACTTATCAGAGTTCCTGGGAAATATCTTTCTTTCCCGGTACAGAGCGTTCCACAAATTCCGGAAATATGGTTTGGAACCTGTTGGAGAAAATACTGCCAACCACACCTCTAGTAGTCTGGAAACGATTCATATGGAAGTGTACCCCATCATATTTCTCTTTACGTCTAGATGGAATAATGAACTCGAATTTGTTTCTTCGCAGAAAATTGGGGTAAAGTTACAGTTCCTGTTTTCTGAAACGAATTTTACTCAGTTCCTGTCACTCCTCGAAGGGTATAGGGCATTAACCTTCACGCTATCTTTTTCGGAGCTCCCAAGCTCGCGTGGATTTTGCAAAAGGAATTGTCTTCGTGTTTCTTTCTGCTCCTATACATATGTTCTTGACCCGTTCTTGGCTACAGACCTACACATATGAAATATACATACATATGTATCTTTTCAATTATCGAACTCCATGAGATATCTGTATTTTGGAAGCTTGACAATCATACATTCTCTCCATTTATCGGGGACTCACTCATTTCTCCATGCACGAGATATCAATGGCTGCAGTACATAGATTTGTCGATGTATTTACCGCCATTTAACCTTTGTTTTTCTTAAGGACCTTATAGCGGTTACTATCTACGTGCTCCTGGGACATCCAGCACGTATGTATATTTGTAGCTACGGGAGGTTAATTGAAATTTGTGGTCATAATGCTGTCATTTAATCTCTTCATCTTATGAGCTGATCCTCGTCCGAGACCAGTAGGCTAATCACTGGGCTCTTCAGTAGGTGTTCCTTGGAGCTGAGACGATTTGTAAGCTTTTTTGTGATGCAATTGGTTGCTGCATCCTCAGTCTTAGATGGAAGCACTTTAATACAGCACTTCTTTTTTTAGCGACTCAGGGGTTCTGCTTCGGATCTCTCTACTGCCGTGACTGCTGTAACCCGAGGACTGAGTAAAATACGCCGTCGCCAGGTGTCTTTTGAAAGCCATGTACTGTTATGACGAAACTATCTACCACACTTGCAAAAATATTTTTTACTACTAATTGCCTTCACTTTTACGGCAAGATGGTCCTTGAATCGTTGGCGTAGTATATCGTGGTATATACCTTTCGGTATTGTAAGTTGATATCATTAGTAGGTTCGAGCGGTTGATTTTGACGGTACTATAGACGTTTATCAGCAAAATGGTGGTCAGGATCCATTCTGATATCAGCTCTGCGCTTGTTTCGGATGTCCTGGAAACAATTTCTAAATCGTCGGCAAAGGGACTCAAGACCTATGATTACACGAAGTGTATATATCGCTACTATAGAGCAGAAAAAGGACCTTGTACAGACTAATTTTCGTTATTCCACAGATGGTGTTGTTAGTCGAGAGTGATGATCTGTCTAAGACATCAGAGAGCGTGTACTTTGATGTCGCTCATCGATCCTAACGCCCATGTTACTTATATAAAAGTGTATTGTCCTAATGGGACACCTTTTGACTTAAAACTATCGGTCTCCTCAAAAATTTAATTTCCAAAAGCTCCCTAACCTTTTTTTCGCCAAACAACGGAAAAGATTTTAAATTTATCGAAGCAAAAAATCCATGATAGTTCTGTGGACTTTCTTTGAAATTCAATGAAAAATGTGTCAATTCCTAATGTGTTTGCAAGTACATAGCTGTCTGTGAAAACAGAAAATCTAATTATTTGCAAACAACATGCTACATGATTGATTTTAGAGGAAAACAGCTGATGAATGCTACCATGTGAGCGATTATGAAAGGGAAAGCTATACACTTGGAAACTACTAAAGTCGTTGATACACCGGATATGGGGTTGATTTAACCACCGACCAATGAAGACAAATTCATGGTACCGTGCTCTTAGTATGTTAGAAACAAAGGGGGTTATCAGGCTCCCATAGGTGGTGGTGGCGGCTGAAAAAACTCTTCTATTGTCGAAACTACATACTCTATTCTATGTTCGCAACAAGCAATACACAATTTTCTACGAAGCAATACAAATTTGAAACACTGCTACCACAGTATTAATTCTATTTCAACTTTAGATCAAAAATGGGCGTGACCCGACATAATGTTCACATGAATTATAAAGAAAGTAAGTAAAAGACGACATTTTTTTTTGTTAAGTAACATTTTCTGTAGTCTAGTAAAAAACTTTTAGAAAATTAGATTTTCTTAGTGGGCGTGGCTATAGGCGGACTTAGAAAATATTTTTAAATCCATCTCATGAGATTCCTAGCAACCTAAAATCTAAATCTAAACCCAGCAAAATTAATCAGCGGGACATGGCGACGTAAGACCTGTCGAATTGCAGATGGCATCGGACATAATCTTGCTGGTGCTTGAAACAATGTTAAGAAATTGTCTAAAGCTGGTGTATATCCCAAAGATATGGAGAGAATTTAAAGTTGTAATCGTCCTCAAATGCAAAAGATGTCAGACGGCGACTTTAGTTGGCGCGAATACATATTTGGTGGAATTAAATTCGGAGTTGAGTATATTCATATATTTTTTGTTGTTGTAATTATGAAAAAAAAAAGAATTAAAATAATTGTATTTTCCAGGTCTCATCGCGGGAGTCAGACGGCGCCCTTAGTTCTCTTTTCTAAGCAAAAATTTGGAGTCAATTGAGTAGATATAAAAAATAGAATAGATGAATATATATTTTATTTGCTTTTACTAATTATTTTATTAATAATATAATATTATAAACCTCTGCATAATGTTGAAAGGGAAAAACTTAAAATATTGATTATTATAAAATACGTAAAGTAAAATGAAAGTGTTATTTAAAAAATATTAAATGTATAAATATACGTATTATAGTTTGTAATATTAATTTATTTATTAATATTAATAAATACACTTGTTTTTGTTAAAAAATATTGTATTAAATTATGTCTTTCTATTATTTTTAATTTAGTTGTGAATCACACCGCGAACTGAGTGGTTGCAATGTTCCACTCAAGATACTCAATCTAAATCACTCACACTCAAACCAGTCTCTCACACTGAAACCACTCTCTCGCACTCAAACTCAGTCTGTAGTGAGTGGGTGGGGTAGTCCTCGATTGTACTCGGTGACCGGTGATCAGTATTCAATGAAGCTCCATTCAGAGCAGTTGTGTGTCGCTCGTCATCGGTGGTAGGTGGGTGGTGGGTATAGGGTGGTCGGTCGGTTGGTGGGTGGATGGGTGGGTGGGTGGGTGGGTCGGTCGGTCGATGAGCGGGTGAGTAGGTGGGTGGTTGGCGTTGGTGGGGGGTGGTCGGTCGGTTGGTCGGTGGATGGGTGAGTGCGTGGGTCGGTCGGTCGATGGGTGGTCGGCGTTGGTGGGTGGTGGATGGTCGTCGGTCGGTCGGTCGGTCGATGGGTGGGTGAGTGGGTGGGTGGTTAGTGGGTGGTCGGCGTTGGTGGGTGGTGGATGCTCGTTCGGTCGGTCGGTCGATGGGTGGGTGAGTGGGTGGGTGGTCGGTTAGTCAGTTAGTCAGTTAGTCATTTGTGGATGGTCGGTTGGTCGGTCGGTGGATGGGTGGTGGGTGGGGTGGGTCGGTCGGTCGATGGGTGGGTGGTCGGTTAGACAGTTAGTCATTTGTGGGTGGTGGATGGTCAATCGGTCAATCGGGTGGGTGGTGGATGGTCGGTTGGTTGGTTGGTTGGTTGGTTGGTTCGGTCGGTCGGTTGGTTGGTTGGTTGGTTGGTTGGTCGGTCGGTCGGTCGGTCGGTCGGTCGGTCGGTCGGTCGGTCGGTCGGTCGGTCGGTCGGTCGGTCGGTCGGTCGGTCGGTCGGTCGGTCGGTCGGTCGGTCGGTCGGTCGGTCGGTCGGTCGGTCGGTCGGTCGGTCGGTCGGTCGGTCGGTCGTTCGGTCGGTCGGTCGGTCGGTTGGTTGGTTGGTTGGTTGGTTGGTTGGTTGGTCAGTCGGTCGGTCGGTCGGTCGGTCGGTCGGTCGGTCGGTCGGTCGGTCGGTCGGTCGGTCGGTCGGTCGGTCGGTCGGTCGGTCGGTCGGTCGGTCGGTCGGTCGGTCGGTCGGTCGGTCGGTCGGTCGGTCGGTCGGTCGGTCGGTCGGTCGGTCGGTCGGTCGGTCGGTCGGTCGGTCGGTCGGTCGGTCGGTCGGTCGGTCGGTCGGTCGGTCGGTCGGTCGGTCGTTCGGTCGGTCGGTCGGTCGGTTGGTTGGTTGGTTGGTTGGTTGGTTGGTTGGTCAGTCGGTCGGTCGGTCGGTCGGTCGGTCGGTCGGTCGGTCGGTCGGTCGTTCGTTCGTTGGTGTGGTCCTGCAGCACTGCGTCGCGAGTGATATTGTGCGTGTGCAGCAAGCAGAGCTGAATATATTCAGAGCTGAAGCAGAATTTTGAATCCTTTTTGGAGAAGCAGCAACAAGGGTATTCTTGAGGTACGTACACCAACACAAAGAGCAAAGGTACATTTCTTATTTTATTTTTTCACTCAGCCCTTTTAACAACAGATAGTGTTCACAGATCTATAACATTAACTAAACAGTGTACTTAATTGAATATCCATTCTTTTTCTTTAACATCAGTTTACAGTTCTAATCTACTTCCATTTTTAAATTTTTCTATCGGCAGTGGGAGGTGGTGGGTGCTCGGTCGTCAGTGGCCCGTCAGTTAGTCGTTTGTAGGTGGTTGGTGGTAAGTTGTCGGTGCTGGAGTGTGTGGAGTCGCGAGTGATATTGTGTGTGTGCAGCAAGCAGAGCTGAATGTATTCAGAGCTGAAGCAGAAGTTTGAATCCTTTTTGGAGAAGCAGCAACAAGGGTATTCTTGAGGTACGTACACCAAAACAAAGAGCAAAGGTACATTTCTTATTTTATTTTTTCACTCAGCCCTTTTAACAACAGATAGTGTTCACAGATCTATAACATTAATTAAACAGAGTAAGTGTACTTAATTGAATATCCATTCTTTTTCTTTAAGTTTACAGCTTACAGTTCTAATCTACTTCCATTTTTAAATTCTTCTATCGGCAGTGGGTGGTGGTGGGTGGTCTGTCGTCAGTGGTCCGTCAGTTAGCCGTTTGTAGGTGGTTGGTGGTAAGTTGTCGGTGCTGGAGTGTGTGGAGTCGCGAGTGCTGTTGTGTGTGTGCAGCAAGCAGAGCTGAATGTATTCAGAGCTGAAGCAGAATTTTGGATCCTTTTTGGAGAAGCAGCAACAAGGGTATTCTTGAGGTACGTACACCAAAACAAAGAGCAAAGGTACATTTCTTATTTTATTTTTTCACTCAGCCCTTTTAATAACAGATAGTGTTCACAGATCTATAACATTAACTAAACAGTGTAAGTGTACTTAATTGAATATCCATTTTTTTTCTTTAAGTTTACAGTTTACAGTTCTAATCTACTTCCATATTTAAATTTTTCTATCGGCAGTGGGTGGTGGTGGGTGCTCGGTCGTCGGTCGTCAGTGGTCCGCCAGTTAGTCGTTTGCAGGTGGTTGGTGGTAAGTTGTCGGTGCTGGAGTGTGTGGAGTGTGTGGAGTCGCGAGTGATATTGTGTGTGTGCAGCAAGCAGAGCTGAATGTATTCAGAGCTGAAGCAGAATTTTGGATCCTTTTTGAAGAAGCAGCAACAAGGGTATTCTTGAGGTACGTACACCAAAACAAAGAGAAAAGGTACATTTCTTATTTTATTTTTTCACTCAGCCCTTTTAACAACAGATAGTGTTCACAGATCTATAACATTAACTAAACAGAGTAAGTGTACTTAATTGAATATCAATTTTTTTTCTTTAAGTTTACAGTCTACAGTTCTAATCTACTTCCATTTTTAAATTTTTCTATCGGCAGTGGGTGGTTGTGGGTTCTCGGTGGGTGGTGGTGGGTGCTCGGTCGTCGGTCGTCAGTGGTCCGTCAGTTAGTCGTTTGTAGGTGGTTGGTGGTAAGTTGTCGGTGCTGGAGTGTGTGGAGTCGCGAGTGATATTGTGTGTGTGCAGCAAGCAGAGCTGAATGTATTGAGAGCTGAAGCAGAATTTTGAATCCTTTTTGGAAAAGCAGCAACAAGGGTATTCTTGAGGTACGTACACCAAAACAAAGAGCAAAGGTACATTTCTTGTTTTATTTTTTCACTCAGCCCTTTTAACAACAGATAGTGTTCACAGATCTATAACATTAACTAAACAGAGTAAGTGTACTTAATTGAATATCCATTTTTTTTCTTTAAGTTTACAGTCTACAGTTCTAATCTACTTCCATTTTTAAATGTTTCTATCGGCAGTGGGTGGTTGTGGGTTCTCGGTGGGTGGTGGTGGGTCCTCGGTCGTCGGTCGTCAGTGGTCCGTCAGTTAGTCGTTTGTAGGTGGTTGGTGTGTGGTTGGTGGTAAGTTGTCGGTGCTGGAGTGTGTGGAGTCGCGAGTGATATTGTGTGTGTGCAGCAAGCAGAGCTGAATGTATTGAGAGCTGAAGCAGAATTTTGAATCCTTTTTGGAAAAGCAGCAACAAGGGTATTCTTGAGGTACGTACACCAAAACAAAGAGAAAAGGTACATTTCTTATTTTATTTTTTCACTCAGCCCTTTTAACAACAGATAGTGTTCACAGATCTATAACATTAACTAAACAGAGTAAGTGTACTTAATTGAATATCCATTTTTTTTCTTTAAGTTTACAGTCTACAGTTCTAATCTACTTCCATTTTTAAATTTTTCTATCGGCAGTGGGTGGTTGTGGGTTCTCGGTGGGTGGTGGTGGGTCCTCGGTCGTCGGTCGTCAGTGGTCCGTCAGTGGTCCGTCAGTTAGTCGTTTGTAGGTGGCTGGTGTGTGGTTGGTGGTAAGTTGTCGGTGCTGGAGTGAGCTGAATGTATTGAGAGCTGAAGCAGAATTTTGAATCCTTTTTGGAAAAGCAGCAACAAGGGTATTCTTGAGGTACGTACACCAAAACAAAGAGAAAAGGTACATTTCTTATTTTATTTTTTCACTCAGCCCTTTTAACAACAGATAGTGTTCACAGATCTATAACATTAACTAAACAGAGTAAGTGTACTTAATTGAATATCAATTTTTTTTCTTTAAGTTTACAGTCTACAGTTCTAATCTACTTCCATTTTTAAATTTTTCTATCGGCAGTGGGTGGTTGTGGGTTCTCGGTGGGTGGTGGTGGGTGCTCGGTCGTCGGTCGTCAGTGGTCCGTCAGTTAGTCGTTTGTAGGTGGTTGGTGGTAAGTTGTCGGTGCTGGAGTGTGTGGAGTCGCGAGTG
This sequence comes from Xylota sylvarum, assembly GCA_905220385.1. Classification (NCBI taxonomy): domain Eukaryota; kingdom Metazoa; phylum Arthropoda; class Insecta; order Diptera; family Syrphidae; genus Xylota; species Xylota sylvarum. The sequence goes on along the minus strand of LR999957.1, from coordinate 94,670,420 downwards.
ATATTGTGTGTGTGCAGCAAGCAGAGCTGAATGTATTGAGAGCTGAAGCAGAATTTTGAATCCTTTTTGGAAAAGCAGCAACAAGGGTATTCTTGAGGTACGTACACCAAAACAAAGAGAAAAGGTACATTTCTTATTTTATTTTTTCACTCAGCCCTTTTAACAACAGAAAGTGTTCACAGATCTATAACATTAACTAAACAGAGTAAGTGTACTTAATTGAATATCCATTTTTTTTCTTTAAGTTTACAGTCTACAGTTCTAATCTACTTCCATTTTTAAATGTTTCTATCGGCAGTGGGTGGTTGTGGGTTCTCGGTGGGTGGTGGTGGGTCCTCGGTCGTCGGTCGTCAGTGGTCCGTCAGTTAGTCGTTTGTAGGTGGTTGGTGTGTGGTTGGTGGTAAGTTGTCGGTGCTGGAGTGTGTGGAGTCGCGAGTGATATTGTGTGTGTGCAGCAAGCAGAGCTGAATGTATTGAGAGCTGAAGCAGAATTTTGAATCCTTTTTGGAAAAGCAGCAACAAGGGTATTCTTGAGGTACGTACACCAAAACAAAGAGAAAAGGTACATTTCTTATTTTATTTTTTCACTCAGCCCTTTTAACAACAGATAGTGTTCACAGATCTATAACATTAACTAAACAGAGTAAGTGTACTTAATTGAATATCCATTTTTTTTCTTTAAGTTTACAGTCTACAGTTCTAATCTACTTCCATTTTTAAATTTTTCTATCGGCAGTGGGTGGTTGTGGGTTCTCGGTGGGTGGTGGTGGGTCCTCGGTCGTCGGTCGTCAGTGGTCCGTCAGTGGTCCGTCAGTTAGTCGTTTGTAGGTGGCTGGTGTGTGGTTGGTGGTAAGTTGTCGGTGCTGGAGTGAGCTGAATGTATTGAGAGCTGAAGCAGAATTTTGAATCCTTTTTGGAAAAGCAGCAACAAGGGTATTCTTGAGGTACGTACACCAAAACAAAGAGAAAAGGTACATTTCTTATTTTATTTTTTCACTCAGCCCTTTTAACAACAGAAAGTGTTCACAGATCTATAACATTAACTAAACAGAGTAAGTGTACTTAATTGAATATCCATTTTTTTTCTTTAAGTTTACAGTCTACAGTTCTAATCTACTTCCATTTTTAAATTTTTCTATCGGCAGTGGGTGGTTGTGGGTTCTCGGTGGGTGGTGGTGGGTCCTCGGTCGTCGGTCGTCAGTGGTCCGTCAGTGGTCCGTCAGTTAGTCGTTTGTAGGTGGCTGGTGTGTGGTTGGTGGTAAGTTGTCGGTGCTGGAGTGAGCTGAATGTATTGAGAGCTGAAGCAGAATTTTGAATCCTTTTTGGAAAAGCAGCAACAAGGGTATTCTTGAGGTACGTACACCAAAACAAAGAGAAAAGGTACATTTCTTATTTTATTTTTTCACTCAGCCCTTTTAACAACAGAAAGTGTTCACAGATCTATAACATTAACTAAACAGAGTAAGTGTACTTAATTGAATATCCATTTTTTTTCTTTAAGTTTACAGTCTACAGTTCTAATCTACTTCCATTTGTAAATTTTTCTATCGGCAGTGGGTGGTTGTGGGTTCTCGGTGGGTGGTGGTGGGTCCTCGGTCGTCGGTCGTCGGTCGTCAGTGGTCCGTCAGTTAGTCGTTTGTAGGTGATTGGTGGTAAGTTGTCGGTGCTGGAGTGTGTGGAGTCGCGAGTGATATTGTGTGTGTGCAGCAAGCAGAGCTGAATGTATTGAGAGCTGAAGCAGAATTTTGAATCCTTTTTGGAAAAGCAGCAACAAGGGTATTCTTGAGGTACGTACACCAAAACAAAGAGAAAAGGTACATTTCTTATTTTATTTTTTCACTCAGCCCTTTTAACAACAGAAAGTGTTCACAGATCTATAACATTAACTAAACAGAGTAAGTGTACTTAATTGAATATCCATTTTTTTTCTTTAAGTTTACAGTCTACAGTTCTAATCTACTTCCATTTTTAAATTTTTCTATCGGCAGTGGGTGGTTGTGGGTTCTCGGTGGGTGGTGGTGGGTCCTCGGTCGTCGGTCGTCAGTGGTCCGTCAGTGGTCCGTCAGTTAGTCGTTTGTAGGTGGCTGGTGTGTGGTTGGTGGTAAGTTGTCGGTGCTGGAGTGAGCTGAATGTATTGAGAGCTGAAGCAGAATTTTGAATCCTTTTTGGAAAAGCAGCAACAAGGGTATTCTTGAGGTACGTACACCAAAACAAAGAGAAAAGGTACATTTCTTATTTTATTTTTTCACTCAGCCCTTTTAAGAACAGATAGTGTTCACAGATCTATAACATTAACTAAACAGAGTAAGTGTACTTAATTGAATATCCATTTTTTTTCTTTAAGTTTACAGTCTACAGTTCTAATTTACTTCCGTTTTTAAATTTTTCTATCGGCAGTGGGTGGTTGTGGGTTCTCGGTGGGTGGTGGTGGGTCCTCGGTCGTCGGTCGTCGGTCGTCAGTGGTCCGTCAGTTAGTCGTTTGTAGGTGATTGGTGGTAAGTTGTCGCTGCTGGAGTGTGTGGAGTCGCGAGTGATATTGTGTGTGTGCAGCAAGCAGAGCTGAATGTATTGAGAGCTGAAGCAGAATTTTGAATCCTTTTTGGAAAAGCAGCAACAAGGGTATTCTTGAGGTACGTACACCAAAACAAAGAGAAAAGGTACATTTCTTATTTTATTTTTTCACTCAGCCCTTTTAAGAACAGATAGTGTTCACAGATCTATAACATTAACTAAACAGAGTAAGTGTACTTAATTGAATATCCATTTTTTTTCTTTAAGTTTACAGTCTACAGTTCTAATTTACTTCCGTTTTTAAATTTTTCTATCGGCAGTGGGTGGTTGCGGGTTCTCGGTGTTTGGTGGTGGGTCCTCGGTCGTCGGTCGTCAGTGGTCCGTCAGTGGTCCGTCAGTTAGTCGTTTGTAGGTGGCTGGTGTGTGGTTGGTGGTAAGTTGTCGGTGCTGGAGTGTGTGGAGTCGCGAGTGATATTGTGTGTGTGCAGCAAGCAGAGCTGAATGTATTGAGAGCTGAAGCAGAATTTTGAATCCTTTTTGGAAAGCAGCAACAAGGGTATTCTTGAGGTACGTACACCAAAACAAAGAGAATAGGTACATTTCTTATTTTATTTTTTCACTCAGCCCTTTTAACAACAGATAGTGTTCACAGATCTATAACATTAACTAAACAGAGTAAGTGTACTTAATTGAATATCCATTTTTTTTCTTTAAGTTTACAGTCTACAGTTCTAATCTACTTCCATTTTTAAATTTTTCTATCGGCAGTGGGTGGTTGTGGGTTCTCGGTGGGTGGTGGTGGGTCCTCGGTCGTCGGTCGTCAGTGGTCCGTCAGTTAGTCGTTTGTAGGTGGTTGGTGTGTGGTTGGTGGTAAGTTGTCGGTGCTGGAGTGTGTGGAGTCGCGAGTGATATTGTGTGTGTGCAGCAAGCAGAGCTGAATGTATTGAGAGCTGAAGCAGAATTTTGGATCCTTTTTGAAGAAGCAGCAACAAGGGTATTCTTGAGGTACGTACACCAAAACAAAGAGCGAAGGTACATTTCTTATTTTATTTTTTCACTCAGCCCTTTTAACAACAGATAGTGTTCACAGATCTATAACATTAACTAAACAGAGTAAGTGTACTTAATTGAATATCCATTTTTTTTCTTTAAGTTTACAGTCTACAGTTCTAATCTACTTCCATTTTTAAATTTTTCTATCGGCAGTGGGTGGTTGTGGGTGGTTGTGGGTTCTCGGTGGGTGGTGGTGGGTCCTCGGTCGTCAGTGGTCCGTCAGTTAGTCGTTTGTAGGTGGTTGGTGTGTGGTTGGTGGTAAGTTGTCGCTGCTGGAGTGTGTGGAGTCGCGAGTGATATTGTGTGTGTGCAGCAAGCAGAGCTGAATGTATTGAGAGCTGAAGCAGAATTTTGGATCCTTTTTGAAGAAGCAGCAACAAGGGTATTCTTGAGGTACGTACACCAAAACAAAGAGCGAAGGTACATTTCTTATTTTATTTTTTCACTCAGCCCTTTTAACAACAGATAGTGTTCACAGATCTATAACATTAACTAAACAGAGTAAGTGTACTTAATTGAATATCCATTTTTTTTCTTTAAGTTTACAGTCTACAGTTCTAATCTACTTCCATTTTTAAATTTTTCTATCGGCAGTGGGTGGTTGTGGGTTCTCGGTGGGTGGTGGTGGGTCCTCGGTCGTCGGTCGTCAGTGGTCCGTCAGTTAGTCGTTTGTAGGTGGTTGGTGTGTGGTTGGTGGTAAGTTGTCGCTGCTGGAGTGTGTGGAGTCGCGAGTGATATTGTGTGTGTGCAGCAAGCAGAGCTGAATGTATTGAGAGCTGAAGCAGAATTTTGGATCCTTTTTGAAGAAGCAGCAACAAGGGTATTCTTGAGGTACGTACACCAAAACAAAGAGCGAAGGTACATTTCTTATTTTATTTTTTCACTCAGCCCTTTTAACAACAGATAGTGTTCACAGATCTATAACATTAACTAAACAGAGTAAGTGTACTTAATTGAATATCCTTTTTTTTTCTTTAAGTTTACAGTTTACAGTTCTAATTTACTTCCGTTTTTAAATTTTTCTATCGGCAGTGGGTGGTTGTGGGTTCTCGGTGGGTGGTGGTGGGTCCTCGGTCGTCGGTCGTCAGTGGTCCGTCAGTTAGTCGTTTGTAGGTGATTGGTGGTAAGTTGTCGGTGCTGGAGTGTGTGGAGTCGCGAGTGATATTGTGTGTGTGCAGCAAGCAGAGCTGAATGTATTGAGAGCTGAAGCAGAATTTTGAATCCTTTTTGGAAAAGCAGCAACAAGGGTATTCTTGAGGTACGTACACCAAAACAAAGAGAAAAGGTACATTTCTTATTTTATTTTTTCACTCAGCCCTTTTAACAACAGATAGTGTTCACAGATCTATAACATTAACTAAACAGAGTAAGTGTACTTAATTGAATATCCATTTTTTTTCTTTAAGTTTACAGTCTACAGTTCTAATCTACTTCCATTTTTAAATTTTTCTATCGGCAGTGGGTGGTTGTGGGTTCTCGGTGGGTGGTGGTGGGTCCTCGGTCGTCGGTCGTCAGTGGTCCGTCAGTTAGTCGTTTGTAGGTGGTTGGTGTGTGGTTGGTGGTAAGTTGTCGGTGCTGGAGTGTGTGGAGTCGCGAGTGATATTGTGTGTGTGCAGCAAGCAGAGCTGAATGTATTGAGAGCTGAAGCAGAATTTTGAATCCTTTTTGGAAAAGCAGCAACAAGGGTATTCTTGAGGTACGTACACCAAAACAAAGAGCAAAGGTACATTTCTTATTTTATTTTTTCACTCAGCCCTTAGATAGTGTTCACAGATCTATAACATTAACTAAACAGAGTAAGTGTACTTAATTGAATATCCACTTTTTTTCTTTAAGTTTACAGTCTACAGTTCTAATCTACTTCCATTTTTAAATTTTTCTATCGGCAGTGGGTGGTTGTGGGTTCTCGGTGGGTGGTGGTGGGTCCTCGGTCGCCGGTCGTCAGTGGTCCGTCAGTTAGTCGTTTGTAGGTGGTTGGTGTGTGGTTGGTGGTAAGTTGTCGGTGCTGGAGTGTGTGGAGTCGCGAGTGATATTGTGTGTGTGCAGCAAGCAGAGCTGAAGCAGAATTTTGGATCCTTTTTGAAGAAGCAGCAACAAGGGTATTCTTGAGGTACGTACACCAAAACAAAGAGCAAAGGTACATTTCTTATTTTATTTTTTCACTCAGCCCTTTTAACAACAGATAGTGTTCACAGATCTATAACATTAACTAAACAGAGTAAGTGTACTTAATTGAATATCCATTTTTTTTCTTTAAGTTTACAGTCTACAGTTCTAATCTACTTCCATTTTTAAATTTTTCTATCGGCAGTGGGTGGTTGTGGGTTCTCGGTGGGTGGTGGTGGGTCCTCGGTCGTCGGTCGTCAGTGGTCCGTCAGTTAGTCGTTTGTAGGTGGTTGGTGTGTGGTTGGTGGTAAGTTGTCGGTGCTGGAGTGTGTGGAGTCGCGAGTGATATTGTGTGTGTGCAGCAAGCAGAGCTGAATGTATTGAGAGCTGAAGCAGAAATTTGAATCCTTTTTGGAAAAGCAGCAACAAGGGTATTCTTGAGGTACGTACACCAAAACAAAGAGCAAAGGTACATTTCTTATTTTATTTTTTCACTCAGCCCTTAGATAGTGTTCACAGATCTATAACATTAACTAAACAGAGTAAGTGTACTTAATTGAATATCCATTTTTTTTCTTTAAGTTTACAGTCTACAGTTCTAATCTACTTCCATTTTTAAATTTTTCTATCGGCAGTGGGTGGTTGTGGGTTCTCGGTGGGTGGTGGTGGGTCCTCGGTCGTCGGTCGTCAGTGGTCCGTCAGTTAGTCGTTTGTAGGTGGTTGGTGTGTGGTTGGTGGTAAGTTGTCGGTGCTGGAGTGTGTGGAGTCGCGAGTGATATTGTGTGTGTGCAGCAAGCAGAGCTGAATGTATTGAGAGCTGAAGCAGAATTTTGAATCCTTTTTGGAAAAGCAGCAACAAGGGTATTCTTGAGGTACGTACACCAAAACAAAGAGCAAAGGTACATTTCTTATTTTATTTTTTCACTCAGCCCTTAGATAGTGTTCACAGATCTATAACATTAACTAAACAGAGTAAGTGTACTTAATTGAATATCCACTTTTTTTCTTTAAGTTTACAGTCTACAGTTCTAATCTACTTCCATTTTTAAATTTTTCTATCGGCAGTGGGTGGTTGTGGGTTCTCGGTGGGTGGTGGTGGGTCCTCGGTCGCCGGTCGTCAGTGGTCCGTCAGTTAGTCGTTTGTAGGTGGTTGGTGTGTGGTTGGTGGTAAGTTGTCGGTGCTGGAGTGTGTGGAGTCGCGAGTGATATTGTGTGTGTGCAGCAAGCAGAGCTGAAGCAGAATTTTGGATCCTTTTTGAAGAAGCAGCAACACGGGTATTCTTGAGGTACGTACACCAAAACAAAGAGCAAAGGTACATTTCTTATTTTATTTTTTCACTCAGCCCTTAGATAGTGTTCACAGATCTATAACATTAACTAAACAGAGTAAGTGTACTTAATTGAATATCCATTTTTTTTCTTTAAGTTTACAGTCTACAGTTCTAATCTACTTCCATTTTTAAATTTTTCTATCGGCAGTGGGTGGTTGTGGGTTCTCGGTGGGTGGTGGTGGGTCCTCGGTCGTCGGTCGTCAGTGGTCCGTCAGTTAGTCGTTTGTAGGTGGTTGGTGTGTGGTTGGTGGTAAGTTGTCGGTGCTGGAGTGTGTGGAGTCGCGAGTGATATTGTGTGTGTGCAGCAAGCAGAGCTGAATGTATTGAGAGCTGAAGCAGAATTTTGAATCCTTTTTGGAAAAGCAGCAACAAGGGTATTCTTGAGGTACGTACACCAAAACAAAGAGCAAAGGTACATTTCTTGTTTTATTTTTTCACTCAGCCCTTTTAACAACAGATAGTGTTCACAGATCTATAACATTAACTAAACAGAGTAAGTGTATTTAATTGAATATCCATTTTTCTTCTTTAAGTTTACAGTCTACAGTTCTAATCTACTTCCATTTTTAAATTTTTCTATCGGCAGTGGGTGGTTGTGGGTTCTCGGTGGGTGGTGGTGGGTCCTCGGTCGTCGGTCGTCAGTGGTCCGTCGTTAGTCGTTTGTAGGTGGTTGGTGGTAAGTTGTCGGTGCTGGAGTGTGTGGAGTCGCGAGTGATATTGTGTGTGTGCAGCAAGCAGAGCTGAATGTATTGAGAGCTGAAGCAGAATTTTGGATCCTTTTTGAAGAAGCAGCAACAAGGGTATTCTTGAGGTACGTACACCAAAACAAAGAGAAAAGGTACATTTCTTATTTTATTTTTTCACTCAGCCCTTTTAACAACAGATAGTGTTCACAGATCTATAACATTAACTAAACAGAGTAAGTGTATTTAATTGAATATCAATTTTTTTTCTTTAAGTTTACAGTCTACAGTTCTAATTTACTTCCGTTTTTAAATTTTTCTATCGGCAGTGGGTGGTTGTTGGTTCTCGGTGGGTGGTGGTGGGTCCTCGGTCGTCGGTCGTCAGTGGTCCGTCAGTTAGTCGTTTGTAGGTGGTTGGTGTGTGGTTGGTGGTTAGTTGTCGGTGCTGGAGTGTGTGGAGTCGCGAGTGATATTGTGTGTGTGCAGCAAGCAGAGCTGAATGTATTGAGAGCTGAAGCAGAATTTTGAATATTTTTTGGAAAAGCAGCAACAAGGGTATTCTTGAGGTACGTACACCAAAACAAAGAGCAAAGGTACATTTCTTATTTTATTTTTTCACTCAGCCCTTAGATAGTGTTCACAGATCTATAACATTAACTAAACAGAGTAAGTGTACTTAATTGAATATCCATTTTTTTTCTTTAAGTTTACAGTCTACAGTTTTAATCTACTTCCATTTTTAAATTTTTCTATCGGCAGTGGGTGGTTGTGGGTTCTCGGTGGGTGGTGGTGGGTCCTCGGTCGTCGGTCGTCAGTGGTCCGTCAGTTAGTCGTTTGTAGGTGGCTGGTGTGTGGTTGGTGGTAAGTTGTCGGTGCTGGAGTGTGTGGAGTCGCGAGTGATATTGTGTGTGTGCAGCAAGCAGAGCTGAATGTATTGAGAGCTGAAGCAGAATTTTGAATCCTTTTTGGAAAAGCAGCAACAAGGGTATTCTTGAGGTACGTACACCAAAACAAAGAGAAAAGGTACATTTCTTATTTTATTTTTTCACTCAGCCCTTTTAACAACAGATAGTGTTCACAGATCTATAACATTAACTAAACAGAGTAAGTGTACTTAATTGAATATCAATTTTTTTTCTTTAAGTTTACAGTCTACAGTTCTAATTTACTTCCATTTTTAAATTTTTCTATCGGCAGTGGGTGGTTGTGGGTTCTCGGTGGGTGGTGGTGGGTCCTCGGTCGTCGGTCGTCAGTGGTCCGTCAGTTAGTCGTTTGTAGGTGGTTGGTGTGTGGTTGGTGGTAAGTTGTCGGTGCTGGAGTGTGTGGAGTCGCGAGTGATATTGTGTGTGTGCAGCAAGCAGAGCTGAATGTATTGAGAGCTGAAGCAGAATTTTGGATCCTTTTTGAAGAAGCAGCAACAAGGGTATTCTTGAGGTACGTACACCAAAACAAAGAGAAAAGGTACATTTCTTATTTTATTTTTTCACTCAGCCCTTTTAACAACAGATAGTGTTCACAGATCTATAACATTAACTAAACAGAGTAAGTGTATTTAATTGAATATCCATTTTTTTTCTTTAAGTTTACAGTCTACAGTTCTAATCTACTTCCATTTTTAAATTTTTCTATCGGCAGTGGGTGGTTGTGGGTTCTCGGTGGGTGATGGTGGGTCCTCGGTCGTCGGTCGTCAGTGGTCCGTCAGTTAGTCGTTTGTAGGTGGTTGGTGGTAAGTTGTCGCTGCTGGAGTGTGTGGAGTCGCGAGTGATATTGTGTGTGTGCAGCAAGCAGAGCTGAATGTATTGAGAGCTGAAGCAGAATTTTGAATCCTTTTTGGAAAAGCAGCAACAAGGGTATTCTTGAGGTACGTACACCAAAACAAAGAGAAAAGGTACATTTCTTATTTTATTTTTTCACTCAGCCCTTTTAACAACAGATAGTGTTCACAGATCTATAATATTAACTAAACAGAGTAAGTGTACTTAATTGAATATCAATTTTTTTTCTTTAAGTTTACAGTCTACAGTTCTAATTTACTTCCGTTTTTAAATTTTTCTATCGGCAGTGGGTGGTTGTGGGTTCTCGGTGGGTGGTGGTGGGTCCTCGGTCGTCGGTCGTCAGTGGTCCGTCAGTTAGTCGTTTGTAGGTGGTTGGTGTGTGGTTGGTGGTAAGTTGTCGGTGCTGGAGTGTGTGGAGTCGCGAGTGATATTGTGTGTGTGCAGCAAGCAGAGCTGAATGTATTGAGAGCTGAAGCAGAATTTTGAATCCTTTTTGGAAAAGCAGCAACAAGGGTATTCTTGAGGTACGTACACCAAAACAAAGAGAAAAGGTACATTTCTTATTTTATTTTTTCACTCAGCCCTTTTAACAACAGAAAGTGTTCACAGATCTATAACATTAACTAAACAGAGTAAGTGTACTTAATTGAATATCCATTTTTTTTCTTTAAGTTTACAGTCTACAGTTCTAATCTACTTCCATTTTTAAATTTTTCTATCGGCAGTGGGTGGTTGTGGGTTCTCGGTGGGTGGTGGTGGGTCCTCGGTCGTCGGTCGTCAGTGGTCCGTCAGTTAGTCGTTTGTAGGTGGCTGGTGTGTGGTTGGTGGTAAGTTGTCGGTGCTGGAGTGTGTGGAGTCGCGAGTGATATTGTGTGTGTGCAGCAAGCAGAGCTGAATGTATTGAGAGCTGAAGCAGAATTTTGAATCCTTTTTGGAAAAGCAGCAACAAGGGTATTCTTGAGGTACGTACACCAAAACAAAGAGAAAAGGTACATTTCTTATTTTATTTTTTCACTCAGCCCTTTTAACAACAGATAGTGTTCACAGATCTATAACATTAACTAAACAGAGTAAGTGTACTTAATTGAATATCAATTTTTTTTCTTTAAGTTTACAGTCTACAGTTCTAATTTACTTCCGTTTTTAAATTTTTCTATCGGCAGTGGGTGGTTGTGGGTTCTCGGTGGGTGGTGGTGGGTCCTCGGTCGTCGGTCGTCAGTGGTCCGTCAGTTAGTCGTTTGTAGGTGGTTGGTGTGTGGTTGGTGGTAAGTTGTCGGTGCTGGAGTGTGTGGAGTCGCGAGTGATATTGTGTGTGTGCAGCAAGCAGAGCTGAATGTATTGAGAGCTGAAGCAGAATTTTGAATCCTTTTTGGAAAAGCAGCAACAAGGGTATTCTTGAGGTACGTACACCAAAACAAAGAGAAAAGGTACATTTCTTATTTTATTTTTTCACTCAGCCCTTTTAACAACAGATAGTGTTCACAGATCTATAACATTAACTAAACAGAGTAAGTGTACTTAATTGAATATCAATTTTTTTTCTTTAAGTTTACAGTCTACAGTTCTAATTTACTTCCGTTTTTAAATTTTTCTATCGGCAGTGGGTGGTTGTGGGTTCTCGGTGGGTGGTGGTGGGTCCTCGGTCGTCGGTCGTCAGTGGTCCGTCAGTTAGTCGTTTGTAGGTGGTTGGTGTGTGGTTGGTGGTAAGTTGTCGGTGCTGGAGTGTGTGGAGTCGCGAGTGATATTGTGTGTGTGCAGCAAGCAGAGCTGAATGTATTGAGAGCTGAAGCAGAATTTTGAATCCTTTTTGGAAAAGCAGCAACAAGGGTATTCTTGAGGTACGTACACCAAAACAAAGAGAAAAGGTACATTTCTTATTTTATTTTTTCACTCAGCCCTTTTAACAACAGAAAGTGTTCACAGATCTATAACATTAACTAAACAGAGTAAGTGTACTTAATTGAATATCCATTTTTTTTCTTTAAGTTTACAGTCTACAGTTCTAATCTACTTCCATTTTTAAATTTTTCTATCGGCAGTGGGTGGTTGTGGGTTCTCGGTGGGTGGTGGTGGGTCCTCGGTCGTCGGTCGTCAGTGGTCCGTCAGTTAGTCGTTTGTAGGTGGTTGGTGGTAAGTTGTCGGTGCTGGAGTGTGTGGAGTCGCGAGTGATATTGTGTGTGTGCAGCAAGCAGAGCTGAATGTATTGAGAGCTGAAGCAGAATTTTGAATCCTTTTTGGAAAAGCAGCAACAAGGGTATTCTTGAGGTACGTACACCAAAACAAAGAGAAAAGGTACATTTCTTATTTTATTTTTTCACTCAGCCCTTTTAACAACAGATAGTGTTCACAGATCTATAACATTAACTAAACAGAGTAAGTGTACTTAATTGAATATCCATTTTTTTTCTTTAAGTTTACAGTCTACAGTTCTAATTTACTTCCGTTTTTAAATTTTTCTATCGGCAGTGGGTGGTTGTGGGTTCTCGGTGGGTGGTGGTGGGTCCTCGGTCGTCGGTCGTCGGTCGTCAGTGGTCCGTCAGTTAGTCGTTTGTAGGTGATTGGTGGTAAGTTGTCGCTGCTGGAGTGTGTGGAGTCGCGAGTGATATTGTGTGTGTGCAGCAAGCAGAGCTGAATGTATTGAGAGCTGAAGCAGAATTTTGAATCCTTTTTGGAAAAGCAGCAACAAGGGTATTCTTGAGGTACGTACACCAAAACAAAGAGAAAAGGTACATTTCTTATTTTATTTTTTCACTCAGCCCTTTTAAGAACAGATAGTGTTCACAGATCTATAACATTAACTAAACAGAGTAAGTGTACTTAATTGAATATCCATTTTTTTTCCTTAAGTTTACAGTCTACAGTTCTAATTTACTTCCGTTTTTAAATTTTTCTATCGGCAGTGGGTGGTTGTGGGTTCTCGGTGGGTGGTGGTGGGTCCTCGGTCGTCGGTCGTCAGTGGTCCGTCAGTGGTCCGTCAGTTAGTCGTTTGTAGGTGGCTGGTGTGTGGTTGGTGGTAAGTTGTCGGTGCTGGAGTGTGTGGAGTCGCGAGTGATATTGTGTGTGTGCAGCAAGCAGAGCTGAATGTATTGAGAGCTGAAGCAGAATTTTGAATCCTTTTTGGAAAGCAGCAACAAGGGTATTCTTGAGGTACGTACACCAAAACAAAGAGAAAAGGTACATTTCTTATTTTATTTTTTCACTCAGCCCTTTTAACAACAGATAGTGTTCACAGATCTATAACATTAACTAAACAGAGTAAGTGTACTTAATTGAATATCCATTTTTTTTCTTTAAGTTTACAGTCTACAGTTCTAATCTACTTCCATTTTTAAATTTTTCTATCGGCAGTGGGTGGTTGTGGGTTCTCGGTGGGTGGTGGTGGGTCCTCGGTCGTCGGTCGTCAGTGGTCCGTCAGTTAGTCGTTTGTAGGTGGTTGGTGTGTGGTTGGTGGTAAGTTGTCGGTGCTGGAGTGTGTGGAGTCGCGAGTGATATTGTGTGTGTGCAGCAAGCAGAGCTGAATGTATTGAGAGCTGAAGCAGAATTTTGGATCCTTTTTGAAGAAGCAGCAACAAGGGTATTCTTGAGGTACGTACACCAAAACAGAGAGTATAGGTACATTTCTTATTTTATTTTTTCACTCAGCCCTTTTAACAACAGATAGTGTTCACAGATCTATAACATTAACTAAACAGAGTAAGTGTACTTAATTGAATATCCATTTTTTTTCTTTAAGTTTACAGTCTACAGTTCTAATCTACTTCCATTTTTAAATTTTTCTATCGGCAGTGGGTGGTTGTGGGTTCTCGGTGGGTGGTGGTGGGTCCTCGGTCGTCGGTCGTCAGTGGTCCGTCAGTTAGTCGTTTGTAGGTGGTTGGTGTGTGGTTGGTGGTAAGTTGTCGGTGCTGGAGTGTGTGGAGTCGCGAGTGATATTGTGTGTGTGCAGCAAGCAGAGCTGAATGTATTGAGAGCTGAAGCAGAATTTTGAATCCTTTTTGGAAAAGCAGCAACAAGGGTATTCTTGAGGTACGTACACCAAAACAAAGAGCAAAGGTACATTTCTTATTTTATTTTTTCACTCAGCCCTTAGATAGTGTTCACAGATCTATAACATTAACTAAACAGAGTAAGTGTACTTAATTGAATATCCATTTTTTTTCTTTAAGTTTACAGTCTACAGTTCTAATCTACTTCCATTTTTAAATTTTTCTATCGGCAGTGGGTGGTTGTGGGTTCTCGGTGGGTGGTGGTGGGTCCTCGGTCGTCGGTCGTCAGTGGTCCGTCAGTTAGTCGTTTGTAGGTGGTTGGTGTGTGGTTGGTGGTAAGTTGTCGGTGCTGGAGTGTGTGGAGTCGCGAGTGATATTGTGTGTGTGCAGCAAGCAGAGCTGAATGTATTGAGAGCTGAAGCAGAATTTTGAATCCTTTTTGGAAAAGCAGCAACAAGGGTATTCTTGAGGTACGTACACCAAAACAAAGAGCAAAGGTACATTTCTTATTTTATTTTTTCACTCAGCCCTTAGATAGTGTTCACAGATCTATAACATTAACTAAACAGAGTAAGTGTACTTAATTGAATATCCACTTTTTTTCTTTAAGTTTACAGTCTACAGTTCTAATCTACTTCCATTTTTAAATTTTTCTATCGGCAGTGGGTGGTTGTGGGTTCTCGGTGGGTGGTGGTGGGTCCTCGGTCGCCGGTCGTCAGTGGTCCGTCAGTTAGTCGTTTGTAGGTGGTTGGTGTGTGGTTGGTGGTAAGTTGTCGGTGCTGGAGTGTGTGGAGTCGCGAGTGATATTGTGTGTGTGCAGCAAGCAGAGCTGAAGCAGAATTTTGGATCCTTTTTGAAGAAGCAGCAACAAGGGTATTCTTGAGGTACGTACACCAAAACAAAGAGCAAAGGTACATTTCTTATTTTATTTTTTCACTCAGCCCTTTTAACAACAGATAGTGTTCACAGATCTATAACATTAACTAAACAGAGTAAGTGTACTTAATTGAATATCCATTTTTTTTCTTTAAGTTTACAGTCTACAGTTCTAATCTACTTCCTTTTTTAAATTTTTCTATCGGCAGTGGGTGGTTGTGGGTTCTCGGTGGGTGGTGGTGGGTCCTCGGTCGTCGGTCGTCAGTGGTCCGTCAGTTAGTCGTTTGTAGGTGGTTGGTGTGTGGTTGGTGGTAAGTTGTCGGTGCTGGAGTGTGTGGAGTCGCGAGTGATATTGTGTGTGTGCAGCAAGCAGAGCTGAATGTATTGAGAGCTGAAGCAGAATTTTGAATCCTTTTTGGAAAAGCAGCAACAAGGGTATTCTTGAGGTACGTACACCAAAACAAAGAGCAAAGGTACATTTCTTATTTTATTTTTTCACTCAGCCCTTAGATAGTGTTCACAGATCTATAACATTAACTAAACAGAGTAAGTGTACTTAATTGAATATCCATTTTTTTTCTTTAAGTTTACAGTCTACAGTTCTAATCTACTTCCATTTTTAAATTTTTCTATCGGCAGTGGGTGGTTGTGGGTTCTCGGTGGGTGGTGGTGGGTCCTCGGTCGTCGGTCGTCAGTGGTCCGTCAGTTAGTCGTTTGTAGGTGGTTGGTGTGTGGTTGGTGGTAAGTTGTCGGTGCTGGAGTGTGTGGAGTCGCGAGTGATATTGTGTGTGTGCAGCAAGCAGAGCTGAATGTATTGAGAGCTGAAGCAGAATTTTGAATCCTTTTTGGAAAAGCAGCAACAAGGGTATTCTTGAGGTACGTACACCAAAACAAAGAGAAAAGGTACATTTCTTATTTTATTTTTTCACTCAGCCCTTTTAACAACAGAAAGTGTTCACAGATCTATAACATTAACTAAACAGAGTAAGTGTACTTAATTGAATATCCATTTTTTTTCTTTAAGTTTACAGTCTACAGTTCTAATCTACTTCCATTTTTAAATTTTTCTATCGGCAGTGGGTGGTTGTGGGTTCTCGGTGGGTGGTGGTGGGTCCTCGGTCGTCGGTCGTCAGTGGTCCGTCAGTTAGTCGTTTGTAGGTGGTTGGTGGTAAGTTGTCGGTGCTGGAGTGTGTGGAGTCGCGAGTGATATTGTGTGTGTGCAGCAAGCAGAGCTGAATGTATTGAGAGCTGAAGCAGAATTTTGAATCCTTTTTGGAAAAGCAGCAACAAGGGTATTCTTGAGGTACGTACACCAAAACAAAGAGAAAAGGTACATTTCTTATTTTATTTTTTCACTCAGCCCTTTTAAGAACAGATAGTGTTCACAGATCTATAACATTAACTAAACAGAGTAAGTGTACTTAATTGAATATCCATTTTTTTTCTTTAAGTTTACAGTCTACAGTTCTAATTTACTTCCGTTTTTAAATTTTTCTATCGGCAGTGGGTGGTTGTGGGTTCTCGGTGGGTGGTGGTGGGTCCTCGGTCGCCGGTCGTCAGTGGTCCGTCAGTTAGTCGTTTGTAGGTGGTTGGTGTGTGGTTGGTGGTAAGTTGTCGGTGCTGGAGTGTGTGGAGTCGCGAGTGATATTGTGTGTGTGCAGCAAGCAGAGCTGAAGCAGAATTTTGGATCCTTTTTGAAGAAGCAGCAACAAGGGTATTCTTGAGGTACGTACACCAAAACAAAGAGCAAAGGTACATTTCTTATTTTATTTTTTCACTCAGCCCTTAGATAGTGTTCACAGATCTATAACATTAACTAAACAGAGTAAGTGTACTTAATTGAATATCCATTTTTTTTCTTTAAGTTTACAGTCTACAGTTCTAATCTACTTCCATTTTTAAATTTTTCTATCGGCAGTGGGTGGTTGTGGGTTCTCGGTGGGTGGTGGTGGGTCCTCGGTCGTCGGTCGTCAGTGGTCCGTCAGTTAGTCGTTTGTAGGTGGTTGGTGTGTGGTTGGTGGTAAGTTGTCGGTGCTGGAGTGTGTGGAGTCGCGAGTGATATTGTGTGTGTGCAGCAAGCAGAGCTGAATGTATTGAGAGCTGAAGCAGAATTTTGAATCCTTTTTGGAAAAGCAGCAACAAGGGTATTCTTGAGGTACGTACACCAAAACAAAGAGCAAAGGTACATTTCTTATTTTATTTTTTCACTCAGCCCTTAGATAGTGTTCACAGATCTATAACATTAACTAAACAGAGTAAGTGTACTTAATTGAATATCCACTTTTTTTCTTTAAGTTTACAGTCTACAGTTCTAATCTACTTCCATTTTTAAATTTTTCTATCGGCAGTGGGTGGTTGTGGGTTCTCGGTGGGTGGTGGTGGGTCCTCGGTCGCCGGTCGTCAGTGGTCCGTCAGTTAGTCGTTTGTAGGTGGTTGGTGTGTGGTTGGTGGTAAGTTGTCGGTGCTGGAGTGTGTGGAGTCGCGAGTGATATTGTGTGTGTGCAGCAAGCAGAGCTGAAGCAGAATTTTGGATCCTTTTTGAAGAAGCAGCAACAAGGGTATTCTTGAGGTACGTACACCAAAACAAAGAGCAAAGGTACATTTCTTATTTTATTTTTTCACTCAGCCCTTTTAACAACAGATAGTGTTCACAGATCTATAACATTAACTAAACAGAGTAAGTGTACTTAATTGAATATCCATTTTTTTTCTTTAAGTTTACAGTCTACAGTTCTAATCTACTTCCTTTTTTAAATTTTTCTATCGGCAGTGGGTGGTTGTGGGTTCTCGGTGGGTGGTGGTGGGTCCTCGGTCGTCGGTCGTCAGTGGTCCGTCAGTTAGTCGTTTGTAGGTGGTTGGTGTGTGGTTGGTGGTAAGTTGTCGGTGCTGGAGTGTGTGGAGTCGCGAGTGATATTGTGTGTGTGCAGCAAGCAGAGCTGAATGTATTGAGAGCTGAAGCAGAATTTTGAATCCTTTTTGGAAAAGCAGCAACAAGGGTATTCTTGAGGTACGTACACCAAAACAAAGAGCAAAGGTACATTTCTTATTTTATTTTTTCACTCAGCCCTTAGATAGTGTTCACAGATCTATAACATTAACTAAACAGAGTAAGTGTACTTAATTGAATATCCATTTTTTTTCTTTAAGTTTACAGTCTACAGTTCTAATCTACTTCCATTTTTAAATTTTTCTATCGGCAGTGGGTGGTTGTGGGTTCTCGGTGGGTGGTGGTGGGTCCTCGGTCGTCGGTCGTCAGTGGTCCGTCAGTTAGTCGTTTGTAGGTGGTTGGTGTGTGGTTGGTGGTAAGTTGTCGGTGCTGGAGTGTGTGGAGTCGCGAGTGATATTGTGTGTGTGCAGCAAGCAGAGCTGAATGTATTGAGAGCTGAAGCAGAATTTTGAATCCTTTTTGGAAAAGCAGCAACAAGGGTATTCTTGAGGTACGTACACCAAAACAAAGAGAAAAGGTACATTTCTTATTTTATTTTTTCACTCAGCCCTTTTAACAACAGAAAGTGTTCACAGATCTATAACATTAACTAAACAGAGTAAGTGTACTTAATTGAATATCCATTTTTTTTCTTTAAGTTTACAGTCTACAGTTCTAATCTACTTCCATTTTTAAATTTTTCTATCGGCAGTGGGTGGTTGTGGGTTCTCGGTGGGTGGTGGTGGGTCCTCGGTCGTCGGTCGTCAGTGGTCCGTCAGTTAGTCGTTTGTAGGTGGTTGGTGGTAAGTTGTCGGTGCTGGAGTGTGTGGAGTCGCGAGTGATATTGTGTGTGTGCAGCAAGCAGAGCTGAATGTATTGAGAGCTGAAGCAGAATTTTGAATCCTTTTTGGAAAAGCAGCAACAAGGGTATTCTTGAGGTACGTACACCAAAACAAAGAGAAAAGGTACATTTCTTATTTTATTTTTTCACTCAGCCCTTTTAAGAACAGATAGTGTTCACAGATCTATAACATTAACTAAACAGAGTAAGTGTACTTAATTGAATATCCATTTTTTTTCTTTAAGTTTACAGTCTACAGTTCTAATTTACTTCCGTTTTTAAATTTTTCTATCGGCAGTGGGTGGTTGTGGGTTCTCGGTGGGTGGTGGTGGGTCCTCGGTCGTCGGTCGTCGGTCGTCAGTGGTCCGTCAGTTAGTCGTTTGTAGGTGATTGGTGGTAAGTTGTCGCTGCTGGAGTGTGTGGAGTCGCGAGTGATATTGTGTGTGTGCAGCAAGCAGAGCTGAATGTATTGAGAGCTGAAGCAGAATTTTGAATCCTTTTTGGAAAGCAGCAACAAGGGTATTCTTGAGGTACGTACACCAAAACAAAGAGAATAGGTACATTTCTTATTTTATTTTTTCACTCAGCCCTTTTAACAACAGATAGTGTTCACAGATCTATAACATTAACTAAACAGAGTAAGTGTACTTAATTGAATATCCATTTTTTTTCTTTAAGTTTACAGTCTACAGTTCTAATCTACTTCCATTTTTAAATTTTTCTATCGGCAGTGGGTGGTTGTGGGTTCTCGGTGGGTGGTGGTGGGTCCTCGGTCGTCGGTCGTCAGTGGTCCGTCAGTTAGTCGTTTGTAGGTGGTTGGTGTGTGGTTGGTGGTAAGTTGTCGGTGCTGGAGTGTGTGGAGTCGCGAGTGATATTGTGTGTGTGCAGCAAGCAGAGCTGAATGTATTGAGAGCTGAAGCAGAATTTTGGATTCTTTTTGAAGAAGCAGCAACAAGGGTATTCTTGAGGTACGTACACCAAAACAGAGAGTATAGGTACATTTCTTATTTTATTTTTTCACTCAGCCCTTTTAACAACAGATAGTGTTCACAGATCTATAACATTAACTAAACAGAGTAAGTGTACTTAATTGAATATCCATTTTTTTTCTTTAAGTTTACAGTCTACAGTTCTAATCTACTTCCATTTTTAAATTTTTCTATCGGCAGTGGGTGGTTGTGGGTTCTCGGTGGGTGGTGGTGGGTCCTCGGTCGTCGGTCGTCAGTGGTCCGTCAGTTAGTCGTTTGTAGGTGGTTGGTGTGTGGTTGGTGGTAAGTTGTCGGTGCTGGAGTGTGTGGAGTCGCGAGTGATATTGTGTGTGTGCAGCAAGCAGAGCTGAATGTATTGAGAGCTGAAGCAGAATTTTGAATCCTTTTTGGAAAAGCAGCAACAAGGGTATTCTTGAGGTACGTACACCAAAACAAAGAGCAAAGGTACATTTCTTATTTTATTTTTTCACTCAGCCCTTAGATAGTGTTCACAGATCTATAACATTAACTAAACAGAGTAAGTGTACTTAATTGAATATCCATTTTTTTTCTTTAAGTTTACAGTCTACAGTTCTAATCTACTTCCATTTTTAAATTTTTCTATCGGCAGTGGGTGGTTGTGGGTTCTCGGTGGGTGGTGGTGGGTCCTCGGTCGTCGGTCGTCAGTGGTCCGTCAGTTAGTCGTTTGTAGGTGGTTGGTGTGTGGTTGGTGGTAAGTTGTCGGTGCTGGAGTGTGTGGAGTCGCGAGTGATATTGTGTGTGTGCAGCAAGCAGAGCTGAATGTATTGAGAGCTGAAGCAGAATTTTGAATCCTTTTTGGAAAAGCAGCAACAAGGGTATTCTTGAGGTACGTACACCAAAACAAAGAGAAAAGGTACATTTCTTATTTTATTTTTTCACTCAGCCCTTTTAAGAACAGATAGTGTTCACAGATCTATAACATTAACTAAACAGAGTAAGTGTACTTAATTGAATATCCATTTTTTTTCTTTAAGTTTACAGTCTACAGTTCTAATTTACTTCCGTTTTTAAATTTTTCTATCGGCAGTGGGTGGTTGTGGGTTCTCGGTGGGTGGTGGTGGGTCCTCGGTCGCCGGTCGTCAGTGGTCCGTCAGTTAGTCGTTTGTAGGTGGTTGGTGTGTGGTTGGTGGTAAGTTGTCGGTGCTGGAGTGTGTGGAGTCGCGAGTGATATTGTGTGTGTGCAGCAAGCAGAGCTGAAGCAGAATTTTGGATCCTTTTTGAAGAAGCAGCAACAAGGGTATTCTTGAGGTACGTACACCAAAACAAAGAGCAAAGGTACATTTCTTATTTTATTTTTTCACTCAGCCCTTTTAACAACAGATAGTGTTCACAGATCTATAACATTAACTAAACAGAGTAAGTGTACTTAATTGAATATCCATTTTTTTTCTTTAAGTTTACAGTCTACAGTTCTAATCTACTTCCTTTTTTAAATTTTTCTATCGGCAGTGGGTGGTTGTGGGTTCTCGGTGGGTGGTGGTGGGTCCTCGGTCGTCGGTCGTCAGTGGTCCGTCAGTTAGTCGTTTGTAGGTGGTTGGTGTGTGGTTGGTGGTAAGTTGTCGGTGCTGGAGTGTGTGGAGTCGCGAGTGATATTGTGTGTGTGCAGCAAGCAGAGCTGAATGTATTGAGAGCTGAAGCAGAATTTTGAATCCTTTTTGAAAAAGCAGCAACAAGGGTATTCTTGAGGTACGTACACCAAAACAAAGAGCAAAGGTACATTTCTTATTTTATTTTTTCACTCAGCCCTTAGATAGTGTTCACAGATCTATAACATTAACTAAACAGAGTAAGTGTACTTAATTGAATATCCACTTTTTTTCTTTAAGTTTACAGTCTACAGTTCTAATCTACTTCCATTTTTAAATTTTTCTATCGGCAGTGGGTGGTTGTGGGTTCTCGGTGGGTGGTGGTGGGTCCTCGGTCGTCGGTCGTCAGTGGTCCGTCAGTTAGTCGTTTGTAGGTGGTTGGTGGTAAGTTGTCGGTGCTGGAGTGTGTGGAGTCGCGAGTGATATTGTGTGTGTGCAGCAAGCAGAGCTGAATGTATTGAGAGCTGAAGCAGAATTTTGAATCCTTTTTGGAAAAGCAGCAACAAGGGTATTCTTGAGGTACGTACACCAAAACAAAGAGCAAAGGTACATTTCTTATTTTATTTTTTCACTCAGCCCTTAGATAGTGTTCACAGATCTATAACATTAACTAAACAGAGTAAGTGTACTTAATTGAATATCCACTTTTTTTCTTTAAGTTTACAGTCTACAGTTCTAATCTACTTCCATTTTTAAATTTTTCTATCGGCAGTGGGTGGTTGTGGGTTCTCGGTGGGTGGTGGTGGGTGGTGGTGGGTCCTCGGTCGTCGGTCGTCAGTGGTCCGTCAGTTAGTCGTTTGTAGGTGGTTGGTGTGTGGTTGGTGGTAAGTTGTCGGTGCTGGAGTGTGTGGAGTCGCGAGTGATATTGTGTGTGTGCAGCAAGCAGAGCTGAATGTATTGAGAGCTGAAGCAGAAATTTGAATCCTTTTTGGAAAAGCAGCAACAAGGGTATTCTTGAGGTACGTACACCAAAACAAAGAGCAAAGGTACATTTCTTATTTTATTTTTTCACTCAGCCCTTAGATAGTGTTCACAGATCTATAACATTAACTAAACAGAGTAAGTGTACTTAATTGAATATCAATTTTTTTTCTTTAAGTTTACAGTCTACAGTTCTAATCTACTTCCATTTTTAAATTTTTCTATCGGCAGTGGGTGGTTGTGGGTTCTCGGTGGGTGGTGGTGGGTCCTCGGTCGTCGGTCGTCAGTGGTCCGTCAGTTAGTCGTTTGTAGGTGGTTGGTGTGTGGTTGGTGGTAAGTTGTCGGTGCTGGAGTGTGTGGAGTCGCGAGTGATATTGTGTGTGTGCAGCAAGCAGAGCTGAATGTATTGAGAGCTGAAGCAGAATTTTGAATCCTTTTTGGAAAAGCAGCAACAAGGGTATTCTTGAGGTACGTACACCAAAACAAAGAGCAAAGGTACATTTCTTATTTTATTTTTTCACTCAGCCCTTAGATAGTGTTCACAGATCTATAACATTAACTAAACAGAGTAAGTGTACTTAATTGAATATCCACTTTTTTTCTTTAAGTTTACAGTCTACAGTTCTAATCTACTTCCATTTTTAAATTTTTCTATCGGCAGTGGGTGGTTGTGGGTTCTCGGTGGGTGGTGGTGGGTGGTGGTGGGTCCTCGGTCGTCGGTCGTCAGTGGTCCGTCAGTTAGTCGTTTGTAGGTGGTTGGTGTGTGGTTGGTGGTAAGTTGTCGGTGCTGGAGTGTGTGGAGTCGCGAGTGATATTGTGTGTGTGCAGCAAGCAGAGCTGAATGTATTGAGAGCTGAAGCAGAATTTTGAATCCTTTTTGGAAAAGCAGCAACAAGGGTATTCTTGAGGTACGTACACCAAAACAAAGAGCAAAGGTACATTTCTTATTTTATTTTTTCACTCAGCCCTTAGATAGTGTTCACAGATCTATAACATTAACTAAACAGAGTAAGTGTACTTAATTGAATATCCACTTTTTTTCTTTAAGTTTACAGTCTACAGTTCTAATCTACTTCCATTTTTAAATTTTTCTATCGGCAGTGGGTGGTTGTGGGTTCTCGGTGGGTGGTGGTGGGTCCTCGGTCGTCGGTCGTCAGTGGTCCGTCAGTTAGTCGTTTGTAGGTGGTTGGTGTGTGGTTGGTGGTAAGTTGTCGGTGCTGGAGTGTGTGGAGTCGCGAGTGATATTGTGTGTGTGCAGCAAGCAGAGCTGAAGCAGAATTTTGGATCCTTTTTGAAGAAGCAGCAACAAGGGTATTCTTGAGGTACGTACACCAAAACAAAGAGCAAAGGTACATTTCTTATTTTATTTTTTCACTCAGCCCTTTTAACAACAGATAGTGTTCACAGATCTATAACATTAACTAAACAGAGTAAGTGTACTTAATTGAATATCCATTTTTTTTCTTTAAGTTTACAGTCTACAGTTCTAATCTACTTCCATTTTTAAATTTTTCTATCGGCAGTGGGTGGTTGTGGGTTCTCGGTGGGTGGTGGTGGGTCCTCGGTCGTCGGTCGTCAGTGGTCCGTCAGTTAGTCGTTTGTAGGTGGTTGGTGTGTGGTTGGTGGTAAGTTGTCGGTGCTGGAGTGTGTGGAGTCGCGAGTGATATTGTGTGTGTGCAGCAAGCAGAGCTGAATGTATTGAGAGCTGAAGCAGAATTTTGAATCCTTTTTGGAAAAGCAGCAACAAGGGTATTCTTGAGGTACGTACACCAAAACAAAGAGAAAAGGTACATTTCTTATTTTATTTTTTCACTCAGCCCTTTTAACAACAGAAAGTGTTCACAGATCTATAACATTAACTAAACAGAGTAAGTGTACTTAATTGAATATCCATTTTTTTTCTTTAAGTTTACAGTCTACAGTTCTAATCTACTTCCATTTTTAAATTTTTCTATCGGCAGTGGGTGGTTGTGGGTTCTCGGTGGGTGGTGGTGGGTCCTCGGTCGTCGGTCGTCAGTGGTCCGTCAGTTAGTCGTTTGTAGGTGGTTGGTGTGTGGTTGGTGGTAAGTTGTCGGTGCTGGAGTGTGTGGAGTCGCGAGTGATATTGTGTGTGTGCAGCAAGCAGAGCTGAATGTATTGAGAGCTGAAGCAGAATTTTGGATCCTTTTTGAAGAAGCAGCAACAAGGGTATTCTTGAGGTACGTACACCAAAACAAAGAGAAAAGGTACATTTCTTATTTTATTTTTCACTCAGCCCTTTTAACAACAGATAGTGTTCACAGATCTATAACATTAACTAAACAGAGTAAGTGTACTTAATTGAATATCCATTTTTTTTCTTTAAGTTTACAGTCTACAGTTCTAATCTACTTCCATTTTTAAATTTTTCTATCGGCAGTGGGTGGTTGTGGGTTCTCGGTGGGTGGTGGTGGGTCCTCGGTCGTCGGTCGTCAGTGGTCCGTCAGTGGTCCGTCAGTTAGTCGTTTGTAGGTGGCTGGTGTGTGGTTGGTTATAAGTTGTCGGTGCTGGAGTGTGTGGAGTCGCGAGTGATATTGTGTGTGTGCAGCAAGCAGAGCTGAATGTATTGAGAGCTGAAGCAGAATTTTGGATCCTTTTTGAAGAAGCAGCAACAAGGGTATTCTTGATGTACGTACACCAAAACAAAGAGCAAAGGTACATTTCTTATTTTATTTTTTCACTCAGCCCTTTTAACAACAGATAGTGTTCACAGATCTATAACATTAACTAAACAGAGTAAGTGTACTTAATTGAATATCCATTTTTTTTCTTTAAGTTTACAGTCTACAGTTCTAATCTACTTCCATTTTTAAATTTTTCTATCGGCAGTGGGTGGTTGTGGGTTCTCGGTGGGTGGTGGTGGGTCCTCGGTCGTCGGTCGTCAGTGGTCCGCCAGTTAGTCGTTTGCAGGTGGTTGGTGGTATGTTGTCGGTGCTGGAGTGTGTGGTGTCGCGAGTGATATTGTGTGTGTGCAGCAAGCAGAGCTGAATGTATTCAGAGCTGAAGCAGAATTTTGGATCCTTTTTGAAGAAGCAGCAACAAGGGTATTCTTTATGTACGTACACCAAAACAAAGAGCAAAGGTACATTTCTTATTTTATTTTTTCACTCAGCCCTTTTAACAACAGATAGTGTTCACAGATCTATAACATTAACTAAACAGAGTAAGTGTACTTAATTGAATATCCATTTTTTTTCTTTAAGTTTACAGTCTACAGTTCTAATCTACTTCCATTTTTAAATTTTTCTATCGGCAGTGGGTGGTGGTGGGTTCTCGGTGGGCGGTGGTGGGTGCTCGGTCGTCGGTCGTCAGTGGTCCGCCAGTTAGTCGTTTGCAGGTGGTTGGTGGTATGTTGTCGGTGCTGGAGTGTGTGGTGTCGCGAGTGATATTGTGTGTGTGCAGCAAGCAGAGCTGAATGTATTCAGAGCTGAAGCAGAATTTTGCAGGGTATTCTTGATGTACGTACACCAAAACAAAGAGCAAAGGTACATTTCTTATTTTATTTTTTCACTCAGCCCTTTTAACAACAGATAGTGTTCACAGATCTATAACATTAACTAAACAGAGTAAGTGTACTTAATTGAATATCCATTTTTTTTCTTTAAGTTTACAGTCTACAGTTCTAATCTACTTCCATTTTTAAATTTTTCTATCGGCAGTGGGTGGTTGTGGGTTCTCGGTGGGTGGTGGTGGGTCCTCGGTCGTCGGTCGTCAGTGGTCCGTCAGTTAGTCGTTTGTAGGTGGTTGGTGTGTGGTTGGTGGTAAGTTGTCGGTGCTGGAGTGTGTGGAGTCGCGAGTGATATTGTGTGTGTGCAGCAAGCAGAGCTGAATGTATTGAGAGCTGAAGCAGAATTTTGGATCCTTTTTGAAGAAGCAGCAACAAGGGTATTCTTGAGGTACGTACACCAAAACAAAGAGCAAAGGTACATTTCTTATTTTATTTTTTCACTCAGCCCTTTTAACAACAGATAGTGTTCACAGATCTATAACATTAACTAAACAGAGTAAGTGTACTTAATTGAATATCCTTTTTTTTTCTTTAAGTTTACAGTCTACAGTTCTAATTTACTTCCGTTTTTAAATTTTTCTATCGGCAGTGGGTGGTTGTGGGTTCTCGGTGGGTGGTGGTGGGTCCTCGGTCGTCGGTCGTCAGTGGTCCGTCAGTGGTCCGTCAGTTAGTCGTTTGTAGGTGGCTGGTGTGTGGTTGGTTATAAGTTGTCGGTGCTGGAGTGTGTGGAGTCGCGAGTGATATTGTGTGTGTGCAGCAAGCAGAGCTGAATGTATTGAGAGCTGAAGCAGAATTTTGGATCCTTTTTGAAGAAGCAGCAACAAGGGTATTCTTGAGGTACGTACACCAAAACAAAGAGCAAAGGTACATTTCTTATTTTATTTTTTCACTCAGCCCTTTTAACAACAGATAGTGTTCACAGATCTATAACATTAACTAAACAGAGTAAGTGTACTTAATTGATTATCCATTTTTTTTCTTTAAGTTTACAGTCTACAGTTCTAATCTACTTCCATTTTTAAATTTTTCTATCGGCAGTGGGTGGTTGTGGGTTCTCGGTGGGTGGTGGTGGGTCCTCGGTCGTCGGTCGTCAGTGGTCCGTCAGTTAGTCGTTTGTAGGTGGTTGGTGTGTGGTTGGTGGTAAGTTGTCGGTGCTGGAGTGTGTGGAGTCGCGAGTGATATTGTGTGTGTGCAGCAAGCAGAGCTGAATGTATTGAGAGCTGAAGCAGAATTTTGGATCCTTTTTGAAGAAGCAGCAACAAGGGTATTCTTGAGGTACGTACACCAAAACAAGGAGCAAAGGTACATTTCTTATTTTATTTTTTCACTCAGCCCTTTTAACAACAGATAGTGTTCACAGATCTATAACATTAACTAAACAGAGTAAGTGTACTTAATTGAATATCCTTTTTTTTTCTTTAAGTTTACAGTCTACAGATCTAATCTACTTCCATTTTTAAATTTTTCTATCGGCAGTGGGTGGTTGTGGGTTCTCGGTGGGTGGTGGTGGGTCCTCGGTCGTCGGTCGTCAGTGGTCCGTCAGTGGTCCGTCAGTTAGTCGTTTGTAGGTGGCTGGTGTGTGGTTGGTTATAAGTTGTCGGTGCTGGAGTGTGTGGAGTCGCGAGTGATATTGTGTGTGTGCAGCAAGCAGAGCTGAATGTATTGAGAGCTGAAGCAGAATTTTGGATCCTTTTTGAAGAAGCAGCAACAAGGGTATTCTTGAGGTACGTACACCAAAACAAAGAGCAAAGGTACATTTCTTATTTTATTTTTTCACTCAGCCCTTTTAACAACAGATAGTGTTCACAGATCTATAACATTAACTAAACAGAGTAAGTGTACTTAATTGAATATCCATTTTTTTTCTTTAAGTTTACAGTCTACAGTTCTAATCTACTTCCATTTTTAAATTTTTCTATCGGCAGTGGGTGGTGGTGGGTTCTCGGTGGGTGGTGGTGGGTCCTCGGTCGTCGGTCGTCAGTGGTCCGTCAGTTAGTCGTTTGTAGGTGGTTGGTGTGTGGTTGGTGGTAAGTTGTCGGTGCTGGAGTGTGTGGAGTCGCGAGTGATATTGTGTGTGTGCAGCAAGCAGAGCTGAATGTATTGAGAGCTGAAGCAGAATTTTGGATCCTTTTTGAAGAAGCAGCAACAAGGGTATTCTTGAGGTACGTACACCAAAACAAAGAGCAAAGGTACATTTCTTATTTTATTTTTTCACTCAGCCCTTAGATAGTGTTCACAGATCTATAACATTAACTAAACAGAGTAAGTGTACTTAATTGAATATCAATTTTTTTTCTTTAAGTTTACAGTCTACAGTTCTAATTTACTTCCGTTTTAAAATTTTTCTATCGGCAGTGGGTGGTTGTGGGTTCTCGGTGGGTGGTGGTGGGTCCTCGGTCGTCGGTCGTCAGTGGTCCGTCAGTGGTCCGTCAGTTAGTCGTTTGTAGGTGGCTGGTGTGTGGTTGGTTATAAGTTGTCGGTGCTGGAGTGTGTGGAGTCGCGAGTGATATTGTGTGTGTGCAGCAAGCAGAGCTGAATGTATTGAGAGCTGAAGCAGAATTTTGAATCCTTTTTGGAAAAGCAGCAACAAGGGTATTCTTGAGGTACGTACACCAAAACAAAGAGAAAAGGTACATTTCTTATTTTATTTTTTCACTCAGCCCTTAGATAGTGTTCACAGATCTATAACATTAACTAAACAGAGTAAGTGTACTTAATTGAATATCCACTTTTTTTCTTTAAGTTTACAGTCTACAGTTCTAATCTACTTCCATTTTTAAATTTTTCTATCGGCAGTGGGTGGTTGTGGGTTCTCGGTGGGTGGTGGTGGGTCCTCGGTCGTCGGTCGTCAGTGGTCCGTCAGTTAGTCGTTTGTAGGTGGTTGGTGTGTGGTTGGTGGTAAGTTGTCGGTGCTGGAGTGTGTGGAGTCGCGAGTGATATTGTGTGTGTGCAGCAAGCAGAGCTGAATGTATTGAGAGCTGAAGCAGAATTTTGGATCCTTTTTGAAGAAGCAGCAACAAGGGTATTCTTGAGGTACGTACACCAAAACAAAGAGAAAAGGTACATTTCTTATTTTATTTTTTCACTCAGCCCTTTTAACAACAGATAGTGTTCACAGATCTATAACATTAACTAAACAGAGTAAGTGTACTTAATTGAATATCCTTTTTTTTTCTTTAAGTTTACAGTCTACAGTTCTAATTTACTTCCGTTTTTAAATTTTTCTATCGGCAGTGGGTGGTTGTGGGTTCTCGGTGGGTGGTGGTGGGTCCTCGGTCGTCGGTCGTCAGTGGTCCGTCAGTGGTCCGTCAGTTAGTCGTTTGTAGGTGGCTGGTGTGTGGTTGGTTATAAGTTGTCGGTGCTGGAGTGTGTGGAGTCGCGAGTGATATTGTGTGTGTGCAGCAAGCAGAGCTGAATGTATTGAGAGCTGAAGCAGAATTTTGGATCCTTTTTGAAGAAGCAGCAACAAGGGTATTCTTGAGGTACGTACACCAAAACAAAGAGCAAAGGTACATTTCTTATTTTATTTTTTCACTCAGCCCTTTTAACAACAGATAGTGTTCACAGATCTATAACATTAACTAAACAGAGTAAGTGTACTTAATTGAATATCCATTTTTTTTCTTTAAGTTTACAGTCTACAGTTCTAATCTACTTCCATTTTTAAATTTTTCTATCGGCAGTGGGTGGTTGTGGGTTCTCGGTGGGTGGCGGTGGGTCCTCGGTCGTCGGTCGTCAGTGGTCCGTCAGTTAGTCGTTTGTAGGTGGTTGGTGTGTGGTTGGTGGTAAGTTGTCGGTGCTGGAGTGTGTGGAGTCGCGAGTGATATTGTGTGTGTGCAGCAAGCAGAGCTGAATGTATTGAGAGCTGAAGCAGAATTTTGGATCCTTTTTGAAGAAGCAGCAACAAGGGTATTCTTGAGGTACGTACACCAAAACAAAGAGCAAAGGTACATTTCTTATTTTATTTTTTCACTCAGCCCTTAGATAGTGTTCACAGATCTATAACATTAACTAAACAGAGTAAGTGTACTTAATTGAATATCCATTTTTTTTCTTTAAGTTTACAGTCTACAGTTCTAATCTACTTCCATTTTTAAATTTATCTATCGGCAGTGGGTGGTGGTTTGTTCTCGGTGGGTGGTGGTGGGTGCTCGGTCGTCGGTCGTCAGTGGTCCGCCAGTTAGTCGTTTGCAGGTGGTTGGTGGTAAGTTGTCGGTGCTGGAGTGTGTGGAGTCGCGAGTGATATTGTGTGTGTGCAGCAAGCAGAGCTGAATGTATTGAGAGCTGAAGCAGAATTTTGGATCCTTTTTGAAGAAGCAGCAACAAGGGTATTCTTGAGGTACGTACACCAAAACAAAGAGCAAAGGTACATTTCTTATTTTATTTTTTCACTCAGCCCTTTTAACAACAGATAGTGTTCACAGATCTATAACATTAACTAAACAGAGTAAGTGTACTTAATTGAATATCCATTTTTTTTCTTTAAGTTTACAGTCTACAGTCCTAATCTACTTCCATTTTTAAATTTTTCTATCGGCAGTGGGTGGTTGTGGGTTATCGGTGGGTGGTGGTGGGTCCTCGGTCGTCGGTCGTCAGTGGTCCGTCAGTTAGTCGTTTGTAGGTGGTTGGTGTGTGGTTGGTGGTAAGTTGTCGGTGCTGGAGTGTGTGGAGTCGCGAGTGATATTGTGTGTGTGCAGCAAGCAGAGCTGAATGTATTGAGAGCTGAAGCAGAATTTTGAATCCTTTTTGGAAAAGCAGCAACAAGGGTATTCTTGAGGTACGTACACCAAAACAAAGAGCAAAGGTACATTTCTTATTTTATTTTTTCACTCAGCCCTTTTAACAACAGATAGTGTTCACAGATCTATAACATTAACTAAACAGAGTAAGTGTACTTAATTGAATATCCATTTTTTTTCTTTAAGTTTACAGTCCACAGTTCTAATCTACTTCCATTTTTAAATTTTTCTATCGGCAGTGAGTGGTGGTGGGTTCTCGGTGGGTGGTGGTGGGTCCTCGGTCGTCGGTCGTCAGTGGTCCGTCAGTTAGTCGTTTGTAGGTGGTTGGTGTGTGGTTGGTGGTAAGCTGTGGCTGCTGGAGTGTGTGGAGTCGCGAGTGATATTGTGTGTGTGCAGCAAGCAGAGCTGAATGTATTGAGAGCTGAAGCAGAATTTTGAATCCTTTTTGGAAAAGCAGCAACAAGGGTATTCTTGAGGTACGTACACCAAAACAAAGAGCAAAGGTACATTTCTTATTTTATTTTTTCACTCAGCCCTTAGATAGTGTTCACAGATCTATAACATTAACTAAACAGAGTAAGTGTACTTAATTGAATATCCACTTTTTTTCTTTAAGTTTACAGTCTACAGTTCTAATCTACTTCCATTTTTAAATTTTTCTATCGGCAGTGAGTGGTGGTGGGTTCTCGGTGGGTGGTGGTGGGTCCTCGGTCGTCGGTCGTCAGTGGTCCGTCAGTTAGTCGTTTGTAGGTGGTTGGTGGTAAGTTGTCGGTGCTGGAGTGTGTGGAGTCGCGAGTGATATTGTGTGTGTGCAGCAAGCAGAGCTGAATGTATTGAGAGCTGAAGCAGAATTTTGGATCCTTTTTGAAGAAGCAGCAACAAGGGTATTCTTGAGGTACGTACACCAAAACAAAGAGCAAAGGTACATTTCTTATTTTATTTTTTCACTCAGCCCTTTTAACAACAGATAGTGTTCACAGATCTATAACATTAACTAAACAGAGTAAGTGTACTTAATTGAATATCCATTTTTTTTCTTTAAGTTTACAGTCTACAGTTCTAATCTACTTCCATTTTTAAATTTTTCTATCGGCAGTGGGTGGTTGTGGGTTGTCGGTGGGTGGTGGTGGGTCCTCGGTCGTCGGTCGTCAGTGGTCCGTCAGTTAGTCGTTTGTAGGTGGTTGGTGGTAAGTTGTCGGTGCTGGAGTGTGTGGAGTCGCGAGTGATATTGTGTGTGTGCAGCAAGCAGAGCTGAATGTATTGAGAGCTGAAGCAGAATTTTGAATCCTTTTTGGAAAAGCAGCAACAAGGGTATTCTTGAGGTACGTACACCAAAACAAAGAGCAAAGGTACATTTCTTATTTTATTTTTTCACTCAGCCCTTTTAACAACAGATAGTGTTCACAGATCTATAACATTAACTAAACAGAGTAAGTGTACTTAATTGAATATCCACTTTTTTTCTTTAAGTTTACAGTCTACAGTTCTAATCTACTTCCATTTTTAAATTTTTCTATCGGCAGTGGGTGGTTGTGGGTTCTCGGTGGCTGGTGGTGATTCCTCGGTCGTCGGTCGTCAGTGGTCCGTCAGTTAGTCGTTTGTAGGTGGTTGGTGTGTGGTTGGTGGTAAGTTGTCGGTGCTGGAGTGTGTGGAGTCGCGAGTGATATTGTGTGTGTGCAGCAAGCAGAGCTGAATGTATTGAGAGCTGAAGCAGAATTTTGGATCCTTTTTGAAGAAGCAGCAACAAGGGTATTCTTGAGGTACGTACACCAAAACAAAGAGCAAAGGTACATTTCTTATTTTATTTTTTCACTCAGCCCTTTTAACAACAGATAGTGTTCACAGATCTATAACATTAACTAAACAGAGTAAGTGTACTTAATTGAATATCCATTTTTTTTCTTTAAGTTTACAGTCTACAGTTCTAATCTACTTCCATTTTTAAATTTTTCTATCGGCAGTGGGTGGTTGTGGGTTCTCGGTGGGTGGTGGTGGGTCCTCGGTCGTCGGTCGTCAGTGGTCCGTCAGTTAGTCGTTTGTAGGTGGTTGGTGTGTGGTTGGTGGTAAGTTGTCGGTGCTGGAGTGTGTGGAGTCGCGAGTGTTATTGTGTGTGTGCAGCAAGCAGAGCTGAATGTATTGAGAGCTGAAGCAGAATTTTGGATCCTTTTTGAAGAAGCAGCAACAAGGGTATTCTTGAGGTACGTACAGCAAAACAAAGAGAAAAGGTACATTTCTTATTTTATTTTTTCACTCAGCCCTTTTAACAACAGATAGTGTTCACAGATCTATAACATTAACTAAACAGAGTAAGTGTACTTAATTGAATATCCATTTTTTTTCTTTAAGTTTACAGTCTACAGTTCTAATCTACTTCCATTTTTAAATTTTTCTATCGGCAGTGGGTTCTCGGTGGGTGGTGGTGGGTCCTCGGTCGTTGGTCGTCAGTGGTCCGTCAGTTAGTCGTTTGTAGGTGGTTGGTGTGTGGTTGGTGGTAAGTTGTCGGTGCTGGAGTGTGTGGAGTCGCGAGTGATATTGTGTGTGTGCAGCAAGCAGAGCTGAATGTATTGAGAGCTGAAGCAGAATTTTGAATCCTTTTTGGAAAAGCAGCAACAAGGGTATTCTTGAGGTACGTACACCAAAACAAAGAGCAAAGGTACATTTCTTATTTTATTTTTTCACTCAGCCCTTTTAACAACAGATAGTGTTCACAGATCTATAACATTAACTAAACAGAGTAAGTGTACTTAATTGAATATCAATTTTTTTTCTTTAAGTTTACAGTCTACAGTTCTAATCTACTTCCATTTTTAAATTTTTCTATCGGCAGTGGGTGGTTGTGGGTTCTCGGTGGGTGGTGGTGGGTCCTCGGTCGTCGGTCGTCAGTGGTCCGTCAGTTAGTCGTTTGTAGGTGGTTGGTGTGTGGTTGGTGGTAAGTTGTCGGTGCTGGAGTGTGTGGAGTCGCGAGTGATATTGTGTGTGTGCAGCAAGCAGAGCTGAATGTATTGAGAACTGAAGCAGAATTTTGGATCCTTTTTGAAGAAGCAGCAACAAGGGTATTCTTGAGGTACGTACACCAAAACAAAGAGAAAAGGTACATTTCTTATTTTATTTTTTCACTCAGCCCTTTTAACAACAGATAGTGTTCACAGATCTATAACATTAACTAAACAGTGTAAGTGTACTTAATTGAATATCCATTTTTTTTCTTTAAGTTTACAGTCCACAGTTCTAATCTACTTCCATTTTTAAATTTTTCTATCGGCAGTGAGTGGTGGTGGGTTCTCGGTGGGTGGTGGTGGGTCCTCGGTCGTCGGTCGTCAGTGGTCCGTCAGTTAGTCGTTTGTAGGTGGTTGGTGTGTGGTTGGTGGTAAGTTGTCGCTGCTGGAGTGTGTGGAGTCGCGAGTGATATTGTGTGTGTGCAGCAAGCAGAGCTGAATGTATTGAGAGCTGAAGCAGAATTTTGGATCCTTTTTGAAGAAGCAGCAACAAGGGTATTCTTGAGGTACGTACACCAAAACAAAGAGCAAAGGTACATTTCTTATTTTATTTTTTCACTCAGCCCTTTTAACAACAGATAGTGTTCACAGATCTATAACATTAACTAAACAGAGTAAGTGTACTTAATTGAATATCAATTTTTTTTCTTTAAGTTTACAGTCTACAGTTCTAATCTACTTCCATTTTTAAATTTTTCTATCGGCAGTGGGTGGTTGTGGGTTCTCGGTGGGTGGTGGTGGGTCCTCGGTCGTCGGTCGTCAGTGGTCCGTCAGTTAGTCGTTTGTAGGTGGTTGGTGTGTGGTTGGTGGTAAGTTGTCGGTGCTGGAGTGTGTGGAGTCGCGAGTGATATTGTGTGTGTGCAGCAAGCAGAGCTGAATGTATTGAGAGCTGAAGCAGAATTTTGGATCCTTTTTGAAGAAGCAGCAACAAGGGTATTCTTGAGGTACGTACACCAAAACAAAGAGAAAAGGTACATTTCTTATTTTATTTTTTCACTCAGCCCTTTTAACAACAGATAGTGTTCACAGATCTATAACATTAACTAAACAGTGTAAGTGTACTTAATTGAATATCCATTTTTTTTCTTTAAGTTTACAGTCTACAGTTCTAATCTACTTCCATTTTTAAATTTTTCTATCGGCAGTGGGTGGTTGTGGGTTCTCGGTGGGTGGTGGTGGGTCCTCGGTCGTCGGTCGTCAGTGGTCCGTCAGTTAGTCGTTTGTAGGTGGTTGGTGTGTGGTTGGTGGTAAGTTGTCGGTGCTGGAGTGTGTGGAGTCGCGAGTGATATTGTGTGTGTGCAGCAAGCAGAGCTGAATGTATTGAGAGCTGAAGCAGAATTTTGGATCCTTTTTGAAGAAACAGCAACAAGGGTATTCTTGAGGTACGTACACCAAAACAAAGAGAAAAGGTACATTTCTTATTTTATTTTTTCACTCAGCCCTTTTAACAACAGATAGTGTTCACAGATCTATAACATTAACTAAACAGTGTAAGTGTACTTAATTGAATATCCATTTTTTTTCTTTAAGTTTACAGTCCACAGTTCTAATCTACTTCCATTTTTAAATTTTTCTATCGGCAGTGAGTGGTTGTGGGTTCTCGGTGGGTGGTGGTGGGTCCTCGGTCGTCGGTCGTCAGTGGTCCGTCAGTTAGTCGTTTGTAGGTGGTTGGTGTGTGGTTGGTGGTAAGTTGTCGGTGCTGGAGTGTGTGGAGTCGCGAGTGATATTGTGTGTGTGCAGCAAGCAGAGCTGAATGTATTGAGAGCTGAAGCAGAATTTTGGATCCTTTTTGAAGAAGCAGCAACAAGGGTATTCTTGAGGTACGTACACCAAAACAAAGAGAAAAGGTACATTTCTTATTTTATTTTTTCACTCAGCCCTTTTAACAACAGATAGTGTTCACAGATCTATAACATTAACTAAACAGTGTAAGTGTACTTAATTGAATATCCATTTTTTTTCTTTAAGTTTACAGTCTACAGTTCTAATCTACTTCCATTTTTAAATTTTTCTATCGGCAGTGGGTGGTTGTGGGTTCTCGGTGGGTGGTGGTGGGTCCTCGGTCGTCGGTCGTCAGTGGTCCGTCAGTTAGTCGTTTGTAGGTGGTTGGTGTGTGGTTGGTGGTAAGTTGTCGGTGCTGGAGTGTGTGGAGTCGCGAGTGATATTGTGTGTGTGCAGCAAGCAGAGCTGAATGTATTGAGAGCTGAAGCAGAATTTTGGATCCTTTTTGAAGAAGCAGCAACAAGGGTATTCTTGAGGTACGTACACCAAAACAAAGAGAAAAGGTACATTTCTTATTTTATTTTTTCACTCAGCCCTTTTAACAACAGATAGTGTTCACAGATCTATAACATTAACTAAACAGTGTAAGTGTACTTAATTGAATATCCATTTTTTTTCTTTAAGTTTACAGTCCACAGTTCTAATCTA
The DNA here is from genome assembly GCA_905220385.1 of Xylota sylvarum. Lineage (NCBI taxonomy): Eukaryota > Metazoa > Arthropoda > Insecta > Diptera > Syrphidae > Xylota > Xylota sylvarum. The sequence continues at coordinate 94,635,127 of LR999957.1, read as the reverse complement.
CTTCCATTTTTAAATTTTTCTATCGGCAGTGAGTGGTGGTGGGTTCTCGGTGGGTGGTGGTGGGTCCTCGGTCGTCGGTCGTCAGTGGTCCGTCAGTTAGTCGTTTGTAGGTGGTTGGTGTGTGGTTGGTGGTAAGTTGTCGGTGCTGGAGTGTGTGGAGTCGCGAGTGATATTGTGTGTGTGCAGCAAGCAGAGCTGAATGTATTGAGAGCTGAAGCAGAATTTTGGATCCTTTTTGAAGAAACAGCAACAAGGGTATTCTTGAGGTACGTACACCAAAACAAAGAGAAAAGGTACATTTCTTATTTTATTTTTTCACTCAGCCCTTTTAACAACAGATAGTGTTCACAGATCTATAACATTAACTAAACAGTCAGTGTAAGTGTACTTAATTGAATATCCATTTTTTTTCTTTAAGTTTACAGTCTACAGTTCTAATCTACTTCCATTTTTAAATTTTTCTATCGGCAGTGGGTGGTTGTGGGTTCTCGGTGGGTGGTGGTGGGTCCTCGGTCGTCGGTCGTCAGTGGTCCGTCAGTTAGTCGTTTGTAGGTGGTTGGTGTGTGGTTGGTGGTAAGTTGTCGGTGCTGGAGTGTGTGGAGTCGCGAGTGATATTGTGTGTGTGCAGCAAGCAGAGCTGAATGTATTGAGAGCTGAAGCAGAATTTTGGATCCTTTTTGAAGAAGCAGCAACAAGGGTATTCTTGAGGTACGTACACCAAAACAAAGAGAAAAGGTACATTTCTTATTTTATTTTTTCACTCAGCCCTTTTAACAACAGATAGTGTTCACAGATCTATAACATTAACTAAACAGTGTAAGTGTACTTAATTGAATATCCATTTTTTTTCTTTAAGTTTACAGTCCACAGTTCTAATCTACTTCCATTTTTAAATTTTTCTATCGGCAGTGAGTGGTGGTGGGTTCTCGGTGGGTGGTGGTGGGTCCTCGGTCGTCGGTCGTCAGTGGTCCGTCAGTTAGTCGTTTGTAGGTGGTTGGTGTGTGGTTGGTGGTAAGTTGTCGGTGCTGGAGTGTGTGGAGTCGCGAGTGATATTGTGTGTGTGCAGCAAGCAGAGCTGAATGTATTGAGAGCTGAAGCAGAATTTTGGATCCTTTTTGAAGAAACAGCAACAAGGGTATTCTTGAGGTACGTACACCAAAACAAAGAGAAAAGGTACATTTCTTATTTTATTTTTTCACTCAGCCCTTTTAACAACACATAGTGTTCACAGATCTATAACATTAACTAAACAGTCAGTGTAAGTGTACTTAATTGAATATCCATTTTTTTTCTTTAAGTTTACAGTCTACAGTTCTAATCTACTTCCATTTTTAAATTTTTCTATCGGCAGTGGGTGGTTGTGGGTTCTCGGTGGGTGGTGGTGGGTCCTCGGTCGTCGGTCGTCAGTGGTCCGTCAGTTAGTCGTTTGTAGGTGGTTGGTGTGTGGTTGGTGGTAAGTTGTCGGTGCTGGAGTGTGTGGAGTCGCGAGTGATATTGTGTGTGTGCAGCAAGCAGAGCTGAATGTATTGAGAGCTGAAGCAGAATTTTGGATCCTTTTTGAAGAAACAGCAACAAGGGTATTCTTGAGGTACGTACACCAAAACAAAGAGAAAAGGTACATTTCTTATTTTATTTTTTCACTCAGCCCTTTTAACAACAGATAGTGTTCACAGATCTATAACATTAACTAAACAGTCAGTGTAAGTGTACTTAATTGAATATCCATTTTTTTTCTTTAAGTTTACAGTCTACAGTTCTAATCTACTTCCATTTTTAAATTTTTCTATCGGCAGTGGGTGGTTGTGGGTTCTCGGTGGGTGGTGGTGGGTCCTCGGTCGTCGGTCGTCAGTGGTCCGTCAGTTAGTCGTTTGTAGGTGGTTGGTGTGTGGTTGGTGGTAAGTTGTCGGTGCTGGAGTGTGTGGAGTCGCGAGTGATATTGTGTGTGTGCAGCAAGCAGAGCTGAATGTATTGAGAGCTGCAGCAGAATTTTGGATCCTTTTTGAAGAAGCAGCAACAAGGGTATTCTTGAGGTACGTACACCAAAACAAAGAGAAAAGGTACATTTCTTATTTTATTTTTTCACTCAGCCCTTTTAACAACAGATAGTGTTCACAGATCTATAACATTAACTAAACAGTGTAAGTGTACTTAATTGAATATCCATTTTTTTTCTTTAAGTTTACAGTCTACAGTTCTAATCTACTTCCATTTTTAAATTTTTCTATTGGCAGTGGGTGGTTGTGGGTTCTCGGTGGGTGGTGGTGGGTCCTCGGTCGTCGGTCGTCAGTGGTCCGTCAGTTAGTCGTTTGTAGGTGGTTGGTGTGTGGTTGGTGGTAAGTTGTCGGTGCTGGAGTGTGTGGAGTCGCGAGTGATATTGTGTGTGTGCAGCAAGCAGAGCTGAATGTATTGAGAGCTGAAGCAGAATTTTGGATCCTTTTTGAAGAAGCAGCAACACGGGTATTCTTGAGGTACGTACACCAAAACAAAGAGCAAAGGTACATTTCTTATTTTATTTTTTCACTCAGCCCTTTTAACAACAGATAGTGTTCACAGATCTATAACATTAACTAAACAGTCAGTGTAAGTGTACTTAATTGAATATCAATTTTTTTTCTTTAAGTTTACAGTCTACAGTTCTAATCTACTTCCATTTTTAAATTTTTCTATCGGCAGTGGGTGGTGGTGGGTCCTCGGTCGTCGGTCGTCAGTGGTCCGTCAGTTAGTCGTTTGTAGGTGGTTGGTGTGTGGTTGGTGGTAAGTTGTGGCTGCTGGAGTGTGTGGAGTCGCGAGTGATATTGTGTGTGTGCAGCAAGCAGAGCTGAATGTATTGAGAGCTGAAGCAGAATTTTGAATCCTTTTTGGAAAAGCAGCAACAAGGGTATTCTTGAGGTACGTACACCAAAACAAAGAGCAAAGGTACATTTCTTATTTTATTTTTTCACTCAGCCCTTTTAACAACAGATAGTGTTCACAGATCTATAACATTAACTAAACAGAGTAAGTGTACTTAATTGAATATCCATTTTTTTTCTTTAAGTTTACAGTCCACAGTTCTAATCTACTTCCATTTTTAAATTTTTCTATCGGCAGTGAGTGGTGGTGGGTTCTCGGTGGGTGGTGGTGGGTCCTCGGTCGTCGGTCGTCAGTGGTCCGTCAGTTAGTCGTTTGTAGGTGGTTGGTGTGTGGTTGGTGGTAAGTTGTGGCTGCTGGAGTGTGTGGAGTCGCGAGTGATATTGTGTGTGTGCAGCAAGCAGAGCTGAATGTATTGAGAGCTGAAGCAGAATTTTGGATCCTTTTTGAAGAAGCAGCAACAAGGGTATTCTTGAGGTACATACACCAAAACAAAGAGTAAAGGTAAATTTCTTATTTTATTTTTTCACTCAGCCCTTTTAACAACAGATAGTGTTCACAGATCTATAACATTAACTAAACAGAGTAAGTGTACTTAATTGAATATCCATTTTTTTTCTTTAAGTTTACAGTCTACAGTTCTAATCTACTTTCATTTTTAAATTTTTCTATCGGCAGTGGGTGGTGGTGGGTTCTCGGTGGGTGGTGGTGGGTCCTCGGTCGTCGGTCGTCAGTGGTCCGTCAGTTAGTCGTTTGTAGGTGGTTGGTGTGTGGTTGGTGGTAAGTTGTGGCTGCTGGAGTGTGTGGAGTCGCGAGTGATATTGTGTGTGTGCAGCAAGCAGAGCTGAATGTATTGAGAGCTGAAGCAGAATTTTGGATCCTTTTTGAAGAAGCAGCAACAAGGGTATTCTTGAGGTACATACACCAAAACAAAGAGTAAAGGTAAATTTCTTATTTTATTTTTTCACTCAGCCCTTTTAACAACAGATAGTGTTCACAGATCTATAACATTAACTAAACAGAGTAAGTGTACTTAATTGAATATCCATTTTTTTTCTTTAAGTTTACAGTCTACAGTTCTAATCTACTTCCATTTTTAAATTTTTCTATCGGCAGTGAGTGGTGGTGGGTTCTCTTTGGGTGGTGGTGGGTCCTCGGTCGTCGGTCGTCAGTGGTCCGTCAGTTAGTCGTTTGTAGGTGGTTGGTGTGTGGTTGGTGGTAAGTTGTGGCTGCTGGAGTGTGTGGAGTCGCGAGTGATATTGTGTGTGTGCAGCAAGCAGAGCTGAATGTATTGAGAGCTGAAGCAGAATTTTGGATCCTTTTTGAAGAAGCAGCAACAAGGGTATTCTTGAGGTACGTACACCGAAACAAAGAGGAAAGGTACATTTCTTATTTTTTTTTCACTCAGCCATTTTAACAACAGATAGTGTTCACAGATCTATAACATTAACTAAACAGAGTAAGTGTACTTAATTGAATATCCATTTTTTTTCTTTAAGTTTACAGTCTACAGTTCTAATCTACTTCCATTTTTAAATTTTTCTATCGGCAGTGGGTGGTGGTGGGTTCTCGGTGGGTGGTGGTGGGTCCTCGGTCGTCGGTCGTCAGTGGTCCGTCAGTTAGTCGTTTGTAGGTGGTTGGTGTGTGGTTGGTGGTAAGTTGTGGCTGCTGGAGTGTGTGGAGTCGCGAGTGATATTGTGTGTGTGCAGCAAGCAGAGCTGAATGTATTGAGAGCTGAAGCAGAATTTTGGATCCTTTTTGAAGAAGCAGCAACAAGGGTATTCTTGAGGTACGTACACCGAAACAAAGAGGAAAGGTACATTTCTTATTTTATTTTTTCACTCAGCCATTTTAACAACAGATAGTGTTCACAGATCTATAACATTAACTAAACAGAGTAAGTGTACTTAATTGAATATCCATTTTTTTTCTTTAAGTTTACAGTCTACAGTTCTAATCTACTTCCATTTTTAAATTTTTCTATCGGCAGTGGGTGGTGGTGGGTTCTCGGTGGGTGGTGGTGGGTCCTCGGTCGTCGGTCGTCAGTGGTCCGTCAGTTAGTCGTTTGTAGGTGGTTGGTGTGTGGTTGGTGGTAAGTTGTGGCTGCTGGAGTGTGTGGAGTCGCGAGTGATATTGTGTGTGTGCAGCAAGCAGAGCTGAATGTATTGAGAGCTGAAGCAGAATTTTGGATCCTTTTTGGAAAAGCAGCAACAAGGGTATTCTTGAGGTACGTACACCAAAACAAAGAGCAAAGGTACATTTCTTATTTTATTTTTTCACTCAGCCCTTTTAACAACAGATAGTGTTCACAGATCTATAACATTAACTAAACAGAGTAAGTGTACTTAATTGAATATCAATTTTTTTTCTTTAAGTTTACTGTCTACAGTTCTAATCTACTTCCATTTTTAAATTTTTCTATCGGCAGTGGGTTCTCGGTGGGTGGTGGTGGGTCCTCGGTCGTTGGTCGTCAGTGGTCCGTCAGTTAGTCGTTTGTAGGTGGTTGGTGTGTGGTTGGTGGTAAGTTGTCGGTGCTGGAGTGTGTGGAGTCGCGAGTGATATTGTGTGTGTGCAGCAAGCAGAGCTGAATGTATTGAGAGCTGAAGCAGAATTTTGGATCCTTTTTGAAGAAGCAGCAACAAGTTTATTCTTGAGGTACGTACACCAAAACAAAGAGCAAAGGTACATTTCTTATTTTATTTTTTCACTCAGCCCTTTTAACAACAGATAGTGTTCACAGATCTATAACATTAACTAAACAGAGTAAGTGTACTTAATTGAATATCAATTTTTTTTCTTTAAGTTTACTGTCTACAGTTCTAATCTACTTCCATTTTTAAATTTTTCTATCGGCAGTGGGTTCTCGGTGGGTGGTGGTGGGTCCTCGGTCGTTGGTCGTCAGTGGTCCGTCAGTTAGTCGTTTGTAGGTGGTTGGTGTGTGGTTGGTGGTAAGTTGTCGGTGCTGGAGTGTGTGGAGTCGCGAGTGATATTGTGTGTGTGCAGCAAGCAGAGCTGAATGTATTGAGAGCTGAAGCAGAATTTTGGATCCTTTTTGAAGAAGCAGCAACAAGGGTATTCTTGAGGTACGTACACCAAAACAAAGAGCAAAGGTACATTTCTTATTTTATTTTTTCACTCAGCCCTTTTAACAACAGATAGTGTTCACAGATCTATAACATTAACTAAACAGAGTAAGTGTACTTAATTGAATTTCCATTTTTTTTCTTTAAGTTTACAGTCTACAGTTCTAATCTACTTCCATTTTTAAATTTTTCTATCGGCAGTGGATGGTTGTGGGTTCTCGGTGGGTGGTGGTGGGTCCTCGGTCGTCGGTCGTCAGTGGTCCGTCAGTTAGTCGTTTGTAGGTGGTTGGTGTGTGGTTGGTGGTAAGTTGTCGGTGCTGGAGTGCGTGGAGTCGCGAGTGATATTGTGTGTGTGCAGAAAGCAGAGCTGAAGCAGAATTTTGGATCCTTTTTGAAGAAGCAGCAACAAGGGTATTCTTGAGGTACGTACACCAAAACAAAGAGCAAAGGTACATTTCTTATTTTATTTTTTCACTCAGCCCTTTTAACAACAGATAGTGTTCACAGATCTATAACATTAACTGAACAGAGTAAGTGTACTTAATTGAATATCCATTTTTTTTCTTTAAGTTTACAGTCTACAGTTCTAATCTACTTCCATTTTTAAATTTTTCTATCGGCAGTGGGTGGTTGTGGGTTCTCGGTGGGTGGTGGTGGGTCCTCGGTCGTCGGTCGTCAGTGGTCCGTCAGTTAGTCGTTTGTAGGTGGTTGGTGTGTGGTTGGTGGTAAGTTGTCGGTGCTGGAGTGTGTGGAGTCGCGAGTGATATTGTGTGTGTGCAGCAAGCAGAGCTGAATGTATTGAGAGCTGCAGCAGAATTTTGGATCCTTTTTGAAGAAGCAGCAACAAGGGTATTCTTGAGGTACGTACACCAAAACAAAGAGAAAAGGTACATTTCTTATTTTATTTTTTCACTCAGCCCTTTTAACAACAGATAGTGTTCACAGATCTATAACATTAACTAAACAGTGTACTTAATTGAATATCCATTCGTTTTCTTTAAGTTTACAGTCTACAGTTCTAATCTACTTCCATTTTTAAATTTTTCTATCGGCAGTGGATGGTTGTGGGTTCTCGGTGGGTGGTGGTGGGTCCTCGGTCGTCGGTCGTCAGTGGTCCGTCAGTTAGTCGTTTGTAGGTGGTTGGTGTGTGGTTGGTGGTAAGTTGTCGGTGCTGGAGTGCGTGGAGTCGCGAGTGATATTGTGTGTGTGCAGAAAGCAGAGCTGAAGCAGAATTTTGGATCCTTTTTGAAGAAGCAGCAACAAGGGTATTCTTGAGGTACATGCACCAAAACAAAGAGCAAAGGTAAATTTCTTATTTTATTTTTTCACTCAGCCCTTTTAACAACAGATTGTGTTCACAGATCTATAACATTAACTAAACAGTGTACTTAATTGAATATCCATTCGTTTTCTTTAACATCAGTTTACAGTTCTAATCTACTTCCATTTTTAAATTTATCTATCGGCAGTGGGTGGTGGTGGGTTCTCGGTGGGTGGTGGTGGGTGCTCGGTCGTCGGTCTTCAGTTTTCCGCCAGTTAGTCGTTTGCAGGGGGTTGGTGGTAAGTTGTCGCTGCTGGAGAGTGTGGAGTCGCGAGTGATATTGTGTGTGTGCAGCAAGCAGAGCTGAATGTATTGAGAGCTGAAGCAGAATTTTGGATCCTTTTTGAAGGAGCAGCAACAAGGGTATTCTTGAGGTACGTACACCAAAACAAAGAGCAAAGGTACATTTCTTATTTTATTTTTTGCACTCAGCCCTTTTAACAACAGATAGTGTTCACAGATCTATAACATTAACTAAACAGAGTAAGTGTACTTAATTGAATATCCATTTTTTTTCTTTAAGTTTACAGTCTACAGTTCTAATCTACTTCCATTTTTAAATTTATCTATCGGCAGTGGGTGGTGGTGGGTTCTCGGTGGGTGGTGGTGGGTGCTCGGTCGTCGGTCTTCAGTTTTCCGCCAGTTAGTCGTTTGCAGGTGGTTGGTGGTAAGTTGTCGCTGCTGGAGAGTGTGGAGTCGCGAGTGATATTGTGTGTGTGCAGCAAGCAGAGCTGAATGTATTGAGAGCTGAAGCAGAATTTTGGATCCTTTTTGAAGAAGCAGCAACAAGGGTATTCTTGAGGTACGTACACCAAAACAAAGAGCAAAGGTACATTTCTTATTTTATTTTTTCACTCAGCCCTTTTAACAACAGATAGTGTTCACAGATCTATAACATTAACTAAACAGTGTACTTAATTGAATATCCATTCGTTTTCTTTAACATCAGTTTACAGTTCTAATCTACTTCCATTTTTAAATTTATCTATCGGCAGTGGGTGGTGGTGGGTTCTCGGTGGGTGGTGGTGGGTGCTCGGTCGTCGGTCTTCAGTTTTCCGCCAGTTAGTCGTTTACAGGGGGTTGGTGGTAAGTTGTCGCTGCTGGAGAGTGTGGAGTCGCGAGTGATATTGTGTGTGTGCAGCAAGCAGAGCTGAATGTATTGAGAGCTGAAGCAGAATTTTGGATCCTTTTTGAAGAAGCAGCAACAAGGGTATTCTTGAGGTACGTACACCAAAACAAAGAGCAAAGGTACATTTCTTATTTTATTTTTTCACTCAGCCCTTTTAACAACAGATTGTGTTCACAGATCTATAACATTAACTAAACAGTGTACTTAATTGAATATCCATTCGTTTTCTTTAACATCAGTTTACAGTTCTAATCTACTTCCATTTTTAAATTTATCTATCGGCAGTGGGTGGTGGTGGGTTCTCGGTGGGTGGTGGTGGGTGCTCGGTCGTCGGTCTTCAGTTTTCCGCCAGTTAGTCGTTTACAGGGGGTTGGTGGTAAGTTGTCGCTGCTGGAGAGTGTGGAGTCGCGAGTGATATTGTGTGTGTGCAGCAAGCAGAGCTGAATGTATTGAGAGCTGAAGCAGAATTTTGGATCCTTTTTGAAGAAGCAGCAACAAGGGTATTCTTGAGGTACATACACCAAAACAAAGAGTAAAGGTAAATTTCTTATTTTATTTTTTCACTCAGCCCTTTTAACAACAGATAGTGTTCACAGATCTATAACATTAACTAAACAGAGTAAGTGTACTTAATTGAATATCAATTTTTTTTCTTTATGTTTACAGTCTACAGTTCTAATCTACTTCCATTTTTTAATTTTTCTATCGGCAGTGGGTGGTGGTGGGTGCTCGGTCGTCGGTCGTCGGTCGTCAGTGGTCCGCCAGTTAGTCGTTTGCAGGTGGTTGGTGGTAAGTTGTCGGTGCTGGAGTGTGTGGAGTCGCGAGTGATATTGTGTGTGTGCAGCAAGCAGAGCTGAATGTATTCAGAGCTGAAGCAGAATTTTGGATCCTTTTTGAAGAAGCAGCAACAAGGGTATTCTTGAGGTACATACACCAAAACAAAGAGTAAAGGTAAATTTCTTATTTTATTTTTTCACTCAGCCCTTTTAACAACAGATAGTGTTCACAGATCTATAACATTAACTAAACAGAGTAAGTGTACTTAATTGAATATCAATTTTTTTTCTTTAAGTTTACAGTCTACAGTTCTAATCTACTTCCATTTTTTAATTTTTCTATCGGCAGTGGGTGGTGGTGGGTTCTCGGTAGGTGGTGGTGGGTGCTCGGTCGTCGGTCGTCGGTCGTCAGTGGTCCGCCAGTTAGTCGTTTGCAGGTGGTTGGTGGTAAGTTGTCGGTGCTGGAGTGTGTGGAGTCGCGAGTGATATTGTGTGTGTGCAGCAAGCAGAGCTGAATGTATTCAGAGCTGAAGCAGAATTTTGGATCCTTTTTGAAGAAGCAGCAACAAGGGTATTCTTGAGGTACATACACCAAAACAAAGAGTAAAGGTAAATTTCTTATTTTATTTTTTCACTCAGCCCTTTTAACAACAGATAGTGTTCACAGATCTATAACATTAACTAAACAGAGTAAGTGTACTTAATTGAATATCAATTTTTCTCTTTAAGTTTACAGTCTACAGTTCTAATCTACTTCCATTTTTAAATTTTTCTATCGGCAGTGGGTGGTTGTGGGTTCTCGGTGGGTGGTGGTGGGTCCTCGGTCGTCGGTCGTCAGTGGTCCGTCAGTTAGTCGTTTGTAGGTGGTTGGTGTGTGGTTGGTGGTAAGTTGTCGGTGCTGGAGTGTGTGGAGTCGCGAGTGATATTGTGTGTGTGCAGCAAGCAGAGCTGAATGTATTGAGAGCTGAAGCAGAATTTTGGATCCTTTTTGAAGAAGCAGCAACAAGGGTATTCTTGAGGTACGTACACCAAAACAAAGAGCAAAGGTACATTTTTTATTTTATTTTTTCACTCAGCCCTTTTAACAACAGATAGTGTTCACAGATCTATAACATTAACTAAACAGAGTAAGTGTACTTAATTGAATATCAATTTTTTTCTTTAAGTTTACAGTCTACAGTTCTAATCTACTTCCATTTTTAAATTTTTCTATCGGCAGTGGGTGGTTGTGGGTTCTCGGTGGGTGGTGGTGGGTCCTCGGTCGTCGGTCGTCAGTGGTCCGTCAGTTAGTCGTTTGTAGGTGGTTGGTGTGTGGTTGGTGGTAAGTTGTCGGTGCTGGAGTGTGTGGAGTCGCGAGTGATATTGTGTGTGTGCAGCAAGCAGAGCTGAATGTATTGAGAGCTGAAGCAGAATTTTGGATCCTTTTTGAAGAAGCAGCAACAAGTGTATTCTTGAGGTACATGCACCAAAACAAAGAATAAATGTAAATTTCTTATTTTATTTTTTCACTCAGCCCTTTTAGCAACAGATAGTGTTCACAGATCTATAACATTAACTAAACAGAGTAAGTGTACTTAATTGAATATCCATTCGTTTTCTTTAACATCAGTTTACAGTTCTAATCTACTTCCATTTTTAAATTTATCTATCGGCAGTGGGTGGTGGTGGGTGCTCGGTCGTCGGTCGTCGGTCGTCGGTCGTCAATGGTCCGTCAGTTAGTCGTTTGCAGGTGGTTGGTGGTAAGTTGTCGGTGCTGGAGTGTGTGGAGTCGCGAGTGATATTGTGTGTGTGCAGCAAGCAGAGCTGAATGTATTCAGAGCTGAAGCAGAATTTTGGATCCTTTTTGAAGAAGCAGCAACAAGGGTATTCTTGAGGTACGTACACCAAAACAAAGAGCAAAGGTACATTTCTTATTTTATTTTTTCACTCAGCCCTTTTAACAACAGATAGTGTTCACAGATCTATAACATTAACTAAACAGAGTAAGTGTACTTAATTGAATATCCATTTTTTTTCTTTAAGTTTACAGTCTACAGTTCTAATCTACTTCCATTTTTTAATTTTTCTATCGGCAGTGGGTGGTGGTGGGTTCTCGGTAGGTGGTGGTGGGTCCTCGGTCGTCGGTCGTCAATGGTCCGCCAGTTAGTCGTTTGCAGGTGGTTGGTGGTAAGTTGTCGGTGCTGGAGTGTGGAGTGTGTGGAGTCGCGAGTGATATTGTGTGTGTGCAGCAAGCAGAGCTGAATGTATTGAGAGCTGAAGCAGAATTTTGGATCCTTTTTGAAGAAGCAGCAACAAGGGTATTCTTGAGGTACGTACACCAAAACAAAGAGCAAAGGTACATTTTTTATTTTATTTTTTCACTCAGCCCTTTTAACAACAGATAGTGTTCACAGATCTATAACATTAACTAAACAGAGTAAGTGTACTTAATTGAATATCAATTTTTTTCTTTAAGTTTACAGTCTACAGTTCTAATCTACCTCCATTTTTAAATTTTTCTATCGGCAGTGAGTGGTTGTTTGTTCTCGGTGGGTGGTGGTGGGTGCTCGGTCGTCGGTCGTCAGTGGTCCGCCAGTTAGTCGTTTGCAGGTGGTTGGTGGTAAGTTGTCGGTGCTGGAGTGTGTGGAGTCGCGAGTGATATTGTGTGTGTGCAGCAAGCAGAGCTGAATGTATTCAGAGCTGAAGCAGAATTTTGGATCCTTTTTGAAGAAGCAGCAACAAGGGTATTCTTGAGGTACGTACACCAAAACAAAGAGCAAAGGTACATTTTTTATTTTATTTTTTCACTCAGCCCTTTTAACAACAGATAGTGTTCACAGATCTATAACATTAACTAAACAGAGTAAGTGTACTTAATTGAATATCAATTTTTTTCTTTAAGTTTACAGTCTACAGTTCTAATCTACCTCCATTTTTAAATTTTTCTATCGGCAGTGGGTGGTGGTGGGTTCTCGGTGGGTGGTGGTGGGTCCTCGGTCGTCGGTCGTCGGTCGTCAATGGTCCGTCAGTTAGTCGTTTGCAGGTGGTTGGTGGTAAGTTGTCGGTGCTGGAGTGTGTGGAGTCGCGAGTGATATTGTGTGTGTGCAGCAAGCAGAGCTGAATGTATTGAGAGCTGAAGCAGAATTTTGGATCCTTTTTGAAGAAGCAGCAACAAGGGTATTCTTGAGGTATGTACACCAAAACAAAGAGCAAAGGTACATTTCTTATTTTATTTTTTCACTCAGCCCTTTTAACAACAGATAGTGTTCACAGATCTGTAACATTAACTAAACAGAGTAAGTGTACTTAATTGAATATCCATTCGTTTTCTTTAACATCAGTTTACAGTTCTAATCTACTTCCATTTTTAAATTTATCTATCGGCAGTAGGTGGTGGTGGGTTCTCGGTGGGTGGTGGTGGGTCCTCGGTCGTCGGTCGTCAGTGGTCCGTCAGTTAGTCGTTTGTAGGTGGTTGGTGTGTGGTTGGTGGTAAGTTGTCGCTGCTGGAGTGTGTGGAGTCGCGAGTGATATTGTGTGTGTGCAGCAAGCAGAGCTGAATGTATTGAGAGCTGAAGCAGAATTTTGGATCCTTTTTGAAGAAGCAGCAACAAGGGTATTCTTGAGGTATGTACACCAAAACAAAGAGCAAAGG